>OZ038422.1:76161842-77411842 GCA_964036155.1 Diploscapter coronatus
CATGTTTTCTTCATCCGGCTGAAAATTTTTAAAAATTAGGATTTAAAAAAAAAAAATTCCAAAATTTTCCTACCTCATTCCTTTGACGTCTGCGAGCCATTTTCTAGTGGAAAATCGTCCAAAATCAGAATATCCTGAAAGTCGATATATTGATTTTAAAAAAAGAAAGAAATCGATCAATAAAAATCGGGTCAAAAGCACGAGAAAGTGGAGAGAGAACCGACACAATTGACGGGAATAGCTTCTCGTTATACACGTCATTTAGACCAGCAAAGTGGTCGTTAGCGTATTTTTGGTGCAGTCCGTTGGCTTTTTCCCATTCCCTTCCCATTTAGTTTACTTCTTGATTACCTTAATTATTATCTGAGTTAATTGCCCCAATTAGGCCGAGTAATTATCTTAATTGATCGGTATCAATTTCGTTTCTACCAAGTGTTTATTGCTGCTTTTAGTGTCGTCCGTTTACATGATTAATTTGTTCGCTAATTGCCCCAACTATCTCTCCTAATTGGTTTAATTCAGGAATCAAAATGGGTGGTGGCCACCACAGCCATGAGCCGTTCGTTGTAAGTTTAGCAGATTTCCGAAAATCAAAAAATAATCTTTCTAAAAATTTCCTTGAAATGTTTCTGTATTCCAAAAATAAAATAGAAAAAAATATTTCAAGATCAAGAAGTCGGGAATCAACGAAAAAGTTTTAGGCGTTTTCATAAACTTTAACAAAGTTAACTTACTTTTAAATAATTGAAAATATTTGCCATAAGATTCTACACGGAAGTGATAGATTTACTGTGAGAAATGTAAAAATCGGGGTTTTCAAAAAATAAATAGATAAAAATATGCTTCAGATCCCTAAGCCGGAGATCTACGACAACTACCGCGAATTCCCGCAGCTCAAGGCGCACGAAGAGCGGCTCGCCAAATTGAAACTGCGTGACCCTTGGATCAAGTATTTTTTATTTTATAAACTAAAAGAAGTAGGCATACATCGAGAAACTATTTCTTGTTCTACTAATTATTTTGAAAGAAAAATATTTGTATTTTAAAGTGATATATTTCTTTGAAAAACAAGTAGATTTGATTATGTTATGAAACTTTCTTTGAAAAAAACGTTTTTAAAAAATAATAATTTTCCAGAAACTACGTGTTTCTGTTCGACAAAGACCGTCCGCACGTTGTCGGGCAAGTCGCGCACTTGAGGAGGGTGAGATTTGAAAAAGAATCAAAAATGGCCTTTTTCGATTTTTTAAAGATTGCTCTTTTTGAAAATATCCAACTAGTTTTTTTATTCTATAAAATACCTTTAATTTCATGTATTTTTCAAAAGTTAGACATTTCCAGCTTCTGATGCCGGGCTTCAAGTGGGGCGTCGGGTTTTCGGCAGCGCTGATTTTCTGCGAAGAAATATACTCGCTCGCGACCAAGGGCCACACCTCCTGGGCAGGCCATCATTGAGAAAAATCGATAGTTTTGAAGAGAAACATCGACAAATCAATAATTTTCTAGGAAATTATCGTATTCTTTCATAGGGAGATTCGGAAATATCATGATTTTTACTAAGCTTCTAAAAATTATTTTTGCCAAGAATCACGTAATTTCTGAATACCCTGCAGTAGTTCAATTCGAGTTTTTCTACCTGTAGATATAAAATAAAGCGAATTTTGATTTTCTTTTTAACTTTGGAAAACATGCGTTTACATCGCCTGAGAGTTTCTGAATTTTTATTTCATTTCATTTGTATGCTGTGGAAATTTCCAATTTCGCCCCTAAAATTTGAACTTTCAGCAGGACCCAGCATGTCGGCCTTGGAGGCTTTCGTGAACGAGCAGAAAAAGAAGTCTTCGGGAGCAGGTGGCATCACGGGTGGCCTCGCTTCAGCGTCCTTCTCGTCGCTCGGAGACCTTCGAAATAAAATCAGTGGGTCAATCAGGTAAAATTCGATGTTCTTTTCTAGATTTCTAAAATTTTGCCTTTAAAGAACTTATTTTACTTTGATTCGGAAAAAGTACTTTTAGAATGTTGTAAGTCCTCTATTTTTCAGCGGAATCCCCCTGTTATCCCGATCCGAAACTGGAGATACCGCATCCCTGACCGGAGAAGTTGGACAGGAGGGACAATTGTCTGCGGGGAAGAATAGGTTGGCTTCAATTTTACTGACTACTACTACTACAAATTAAAAATCTTAAGAAAAATGACAGAAAATGTATAAAATAATAAAAAGATAAAACCTGGACTAAGGAATAATAGAAAAACCCTCGTATTTTCGAGGAAATCATTTAAAAAATGTTTTTTTAATGAATAATTTTAAAATCCTAGGAAAAATACCGGAGGATGGTTTTCATCAAGCGAGGAGTCGTACTTCGGCATGTCGCGAACGCAGGTGTCGTATTAAAAAATAATTTTTTAGTTAAATTCGAACTTTTTTTGGACTTGTAAAGTTATGAATTTAATTGCAGAGGATGGTCGCCTTCTTTATGTCTCTGATTGGAGCGCTTTTCTGCTTTTCTACAGTAAGATCTTTTTAATTCAAAAATTACTATTTTTTGTTCTTTTCAGGCCGCCTTCCTTATTCCAGTGATAATTGTTTCGACGAGAAAATTCGCCGCTTTGAATACGCTCGGATCTGTGATGCTTTTATTGAGGTAATTTTTTTTTTTTTTAATTTTTACCTTTAAATTTCAAATTTTATTTTATTTTTAATTTTGTCTCATATAGTTTTGAAGCAAAATCCTTTTCTCTTAATGATGTGCTAAAATGTTTGCCGAAAACCAAGAAACAAGAAAAAGGCGTGAAATTGAAATTTTCTGGGGAAGCGAGAAAGGGTTTGGGAATCCTAAGCGTTCTTGACCGCTTTATTGCATTTCTTTCAGTTTCTTTAATCTGTTCTTCCGGCTCAAACAGAATTTTGCAATTTCGCTGCAAGATTTTCACATAATTAAACCCACATGTGATGTCTGAATTTCATAAAAAAGATGTTTAAATTTTAATCAATTAAAATGCAAAATTGCATTAATGTAGAGCTGCTAATAAATGAACAAAATTTCTAAAGGTGTAAAAAATTTTAGACCAAAAATTGGAATAAAAAGATTATTGTAGCTTTTCCTTTCTATGGGGTCCGAAGTCGTATCTAACGCACCTCCTCTCGCCACAGAGACGTCTGGTTACCGTATGCTATTTCTTATCGCTCTTCACGACGCTCTACTCATCTCTTTGGGTACGTCAGTTTTTATTTTTGTCTAAGATAATAGGATTACGGAAATTATGCTAATTATTTTATTATTTTTTTCTAAAAAGAACTTTTTACTGGTCCTTTGACTTCACCCAAAAATATTGAGAGTAGGGGATAATAACAGGAAGGAAATCATAAGGGCCACTCTAAAGAGAAGGGCGATTTTTGGGATAAAGGATTTATGAAGGATATGGCCCATTTCGAGTTGTGGGTGAAATGATTTTGGAAGGGATCACTTTTTAGCGACCAAAACAAGCGATTATATATCGGTTCTTTGGTTTTTAATGGACTTCATATATTCAACATTACTTTTTTAATAAAGATAAGATTAGATATATCTAAAATTTATATTCTCAGGATTTGATATATTCCCTCTTCTTTTATCAATGAGTGATATCTCAATCGATTGCATGTCACTCAAATAGCTTCTAGTGAGAGCAGTTTATCAAGTAATCTCTCAGGTCAGAAGTCCTTCACTCCCAGATCAACCCAGACTGCTCAAACCTAACAACTGTTGTATCAGGTTGATTTGAAAAGAAGCAAATTTTAAACTTTAATTACGTCATAAAGATTTGACGTCATAACTTAGTATAAAAATTTTATTTGTTTTAGATTTATACTTATATTTCCAACCTCGGAATCTTCAAAAATTTAAAGTCCAACTTTAAAATTTGACATTAACTTATAATTATAATTTATTGACATTTTTAAGGCTCAGACTCTAATTTTAAGTAAGAATAATCCGGTTTGACGTAATTATCATTTCAAATCATCCTGTCCTGTGGTTTATGCTTTGGCAGAAATCATTTCGAGCCGAAAAATAACTGGACTTTTCAATTTTAGAACGGCATTTTCGTCATCAGGTCATATCGAATTTCGGCAAAATATGAATGGAGTTTGTGTTTATTTGAGGAATGGATTTAAAGTGCAGTTTCTTAACTTTAAGGCCGAGAATTGTGGGTGGACGATTTTTTATTCGGAAATACGTTTTTATCTGGGTCAGGATATATATTCGTCAAATTTTCAGAAAAAAAACATTTATTGTTAGATTCTTGGTTAAAGATGTGACATTTTAAAATTGAAAAATCATTTCGAAAGCAATATTTCTGAACCAAAATTCAAATTTTTCAGATTTTTTTCGATAATCCGGGAAAATTTCCGAAATTTTTCTTCCCGACAGACAACTGACATGCATTCGTTGCTAGTTTGTCCTTGCCCCCGGGGGTCTCGTTTTGTTATTTTCACCCTCTCGAAAACAAGACCCGAAAATATGAAAATTGAAAGACTAAAGTTCGAATTTTTGCGGGATTAGTCATTTTTCAACAAAAATCCCTCGTATTTTCGGAATGGCACCTATTTTCGAGACATTTCCATTCATAATCGAACAAGTTAATAAAATTTGTTAATCTTATGATTAAGAATAAGCCGATAAAACAGACTAGAATATAACTTTACAAGCACTTTTAATTAATAAGGAAATATTTGGCTTGTGATATAATATAAGCTAAGAAAGGAAGCTGATATAATTTGTACAACAACTAAAAATTCATGCAAATTGACGAGCTTAATCTATGCAATATTCATCATCCCCTATTCAAGCTGGATTTTCAGAGAGTTTTTTTAGCTTATAAATTATGCAATTTCATTAGAATGACTTTTCAGTAGAAAAAAGAAACTTTATTCGGAGCAATTTTTACAAAAACGTGGAAAATAAATAGCCGTAGTTTTCAATATTCAATGTGATTTGCTGAAGAAAATAGTAATTTTCGTACTAATCTTCGAAAATAGGAGGGAAAAAGATGAAAAACCCGTAAAGTATTCAGTTTTCGGAAGGAAATTGCTACAAATTTAGTAGTTAAACAAAATTAAAAATGCTAAGTGTTACAAAATTAGCGATAGGCCCGAAAATGAGATCAAATATTTTGGTTGATTTTCGAAAGATATACTGTAGTCTTTTTTAATTTCATGGCATGGTCATCATTTTAACGAATTCCTCGTAGTCGATCTGAAAATTGAATATTGAAGTTTTCAAATGTAATTCTTTAAATATCAAAATATGAAATTTTGGCCTAAGATCATCTAGCAAGAAAAAGTGCAGAAGTTCGATTTTTTAAATTTTCTAAAAATTTTACTTTAAGCCCCGAATAATGAGACATTTCCTAGAATCGTGAAAAGTCAGCCCTAAACTAGAATCGAAAATAGGAAAAATTCGCGATGTTTGTAGAAATCCTTTGGGATTTGGCTGAAGCGCGCCTTAGCGCCGTCCTTCCGCGAATAAAAAATTGCTTGTTCGACTTCGGATTTCCCTAGAATTCTACCCATGACGCCACTTTTCATGATAGAATAAAATATTACCCCAGCCGGAAAAAGGTCTTCTTTTATCACTAGGATATAAATTTGAAAATTTCTTGGAATAAATTATTACCCCAGCCAGAAATGTTCCCTATCTTTTATCACGTAAAGGCATAAATTTGAACTTTCGTGACTTGAAAGTGATATGATGGGTACTAGAGCTTCCTAATCTGGAAATGACTAGCTTTTCTGGAATTTTTATCGGGAAGTGATCATTTATTTCTGGACTACTGTAATTTGAAAAGTGGAATTTATCGATTTTTGCATGGTGTTCGGTTAGATTTGAGGCGATTGTTGTCAAGAGCTCAAATTTTTGTTTGAGAGTTATTTTCGCCCAGAGTTTTTCGAGGGCTGGAACTTCGAAATTTTGAGGCATCTAACTTTCGCCGCTTGCAAATCTTCATTTTAACTTTACTCTTGAAATTTTTGATGGACACTCCCGTCAAAAGTCGCACTGGCGCGAGATAAAAAGCGCGTAATTTCAAGAGAGAAAAGATATGAAGATATTCGGCAAAATTTTAAAATCATATGATAAAGCATAGCATTCCCAAGATAAAGTCGAGATTTTATATATCCGAGAGGATAAGTATACCCGAAACTGTTATTCAAAGAAAGATGGATCTTTAACTTTTTCTCCCGAACGTGATCTTCAAAATAGTTATGCTAGACTAATTGTTTATGACCCCGGGGTTTCATGTTTCCCCAGAAAAAACACGAGTTTTCAGATGGTTAAAATTTCTATCATTTCATTTTATAGAAGCTATGGAACTTTTAAGAAATGATAAGATCTTCGAAATTAAAAAAGACTATTAAATCTGGGATTTAGAATAGTTTAGCCCCAATTATTCATAATCACTTTTGTTTTCTAATATCATGAAAAATCATGGAAAATAACTCACTTTGCCCTCTTGTTTTCGAGATTACTTTGATTTAGAAAGGGCATCCCTCTTGAAAAATGTCTATTTTTATGTTCTGGGCTTTAAAAATTCCTAATTTTAAGAAAAATATTTTCCTAAATTTTCCGTTGTCTAGACTTGTAAAATTTTGCTCTCACGATTTTATGTTCTTTTTCTAAGAGCTAGAAGAATCGAGATTTATGACCATACGCTAGAAAGACAAAGGGATTTGGAATTTGGGTGATAAACGGATAAAATGGGTTTCTATTTCTATCAGAGACAAAAATCAGATCAACTCAAAAAGTTTTCAAGCTTCACCTAACTCAAATCTGATAATGAAGATCAACTTCAAAAATTCAACAAATTTTAGCTTTCCTAAATTCGTATAATTCAGAATGATTACGCTAGCTGATTTGATCCGATTCTAATTCATCTAAGATTACACTTTTTATTCAGATCAAAGTGAATAGTAGATCAGATCATTTAAAATCAGGGATAAGAGAAAAGATAGAGGAGATTACAAAATCCTGATCTGATATTCCAGATCATTTCAAACCATCGGAAGAAAGATATAAAATCGGGGGTATATCTGAGCTCATGTCATTAAGCCTTCTTTCCTTCCAGCTGCATAGCTTGAGTGTGAAGTTGAGGGTGTATATAGAGAGGATTTAGGGGGATTTCTGAGATTCTTGAATTTCTTCTAGCCGAGAAAGTGAGGGTGGAGAGTGTAAGAATACGGGATTTTATATATCCGAAGAGACAATAGAATAGAATGAATTGTACGAAAGTGATAAGGAATTTTAAATATACTGATAAAAATTGATAAAACGAATGAATGCTGATAATCAGTAATAAAATAACAAATTTCCCTCACCTGTCCATCACCATCAATATCGACTTCTGCAATAATTTCATCGACTTCTTGGTCCGAAAACTGCTCTCCCATGTGCGTCATGAAATATCGAAATTCGTCGGCGGTGATATACCCGTTTCCGTCTCGATCAAAAACTCGAAAAGCCTCCCGGATCATTTCGGAGTCGTTTTCCTGGAAATTTGGGAGATTTGTGTTAAAAAAATTTAGAAATGTTGAGATTTTCTTTAAAATTGCTAATTTTCCCGTTCAATGGAAGCCACGAGACATGCCCGTGAACTTTTTGCTGACAGAAGAATTGATTTTGAAGTCGAAGTTTTCAACCTTCTACATCCAGCTCCAAATTTCCTAGCGCATCGATCATGATCAAGTGAAATGGGGAAAAGTTGTGTAAGATGGGGGGATAAAGGCGAAAGATATAGAGGATTCGAGCCATCTTCTACCAACTGTTCTAATGAACAGCTGAAGCGTGTCTCAGACTGATAACACTGATTATCATTATCAGTTATCTCGTGACGTAGTCACTAAGAATTGATAACATCGATTTTTTCAAGAACTAATAAGAGATGATAAAGGACGATACTTTCTTGATAATATAAATACTCAAAATTGCGAAAAATGGAAATCTTAAGATAAAATAATAAGAATACTATTCCGAAACTTTATAAGTAGTATTTGAAATGAAAGAAATGAGAATATCCAAAAAAAAAATCCTACCTTGGACATGCGCTTCATCATCTGGCAAAACTCCACAAAGTCGATTGTCCCCGAGCCGTCGATGTCGACTTCGTTGACCATGTCGAGTAATTCCTGCTCAGTGGGGTTCTGGCCCAAACTAGAATTTAAGAAATTCAACATTTATTCCTTGAAAAAATACTAACCTTCTCATTGCTACTCCCAATTCTTTGGATGAGATAGAGCCGTTGCCATCCTAAACACAAATTTTTTATTCAAAGGTCAAGTTTTTGAATTATCTTAATATTTAGGCCTTTATAAATTCTTCGTTAAAATTTTGGGCTTGAGATTTTTTGTTAGAAAATTTTCTTGATTTTTTTCCTAATTTGTCTAGACGCCTAGATTTTTTCCAGAATGTTCAACTTTTTATGGAATATTTTAAAATTCCTAAATTTCGCGAACGCCATTCCAATGTATTCAAGCATGAGTCGAGGAAATAAAAACTCCCTCCGCTTTTATGGTCGAAAAATGTGAGATTGGTATGGGTAAATTGCCTCAAAAATGGCACTTTTTGAGTAGGGGTATTAGGAATAAAATGAGGATTTTTAGACTATAGTTTCAAGGGCTATTTTGCTCGGACTTTAGTTCCGGATTTCTTTTAGAAAAAATTTTTTAGAATAAGTTATTTTTCTAGAACATGTTTCTTAACCATAAAAGTTTTCCGAAACTTTCCCGAACACCTGTTTTGGGCATTTTCGTGTAAATTTATGACGAGCTAAATCCACCGACTTAAACCTAACTTTTCCCGAAGTCTCACGGTGAAAAGAGTCTTGCAGGAAGACAAACTCCGGACTTTTAAATTTATGTGAGAATGGGCTTAAACATGGAAAATATTCAATTTTCGGTCTGAGTTTACGCGTCATTCGAGTGAATCTCGTTGGCTTGAATTCCAAGGCTTTGTTTTTCCGTTAAGCTCACGTGAGTTTGCAAGTTTAATCAAATAGCCATTTTAAGGGAAATTTATTTTAATTTAACGCCTAAAGGTAAAGGAGGAATTTATTTTATTGCTGGGTCATAAAATAAATTGTCTATTTTTCATTTCCAGCTTCGGGAAAATTAGATTTAACGGAAATTAAAGGCATTTCATTTTCAATTAGCGCCCGATGGTAATAGAGGCTGTCTAATCAAGTGGAATGTTATCATAGGCGTTTTCGCCTGAAGGGGTTTTATCAGTGATAAGGCAAGTTCTTAGAATGAAATTATAGACTTAAACTTACTGATAAAATATCTTATCTTCGATAAGAAATTCTAAAAGTTAACTGATAAATGCTATAAATGATACCTTATCAAACAGCCTGAAAGCCTCTTTGTATTCGATAAGCTCTTCTTCGTTGATTCCTTCCAGACCATTTATGGTAGTGTTCTGTTTTTGGGACCATCGGTTGAACAGAGAAACTCGTCGGGGGTCCGTCATTTTCTAAAATTTGTATTTTTTTTTTTTATTAAAACTCATATGAAAAACCGATAAGAGATAAAATGATAAGAAATTCCTCATCACAGAATATCAAACGATAAGGCCAAATTACATGTGCTCTGATAAGAAGCCGAGAGTTAATGATATAGCATGACTCTCGTGCCTCTAGAAGCCTGGCAACGACAAAATATGAGAGGGAAAGGGGAAGGGAAGGGAAGGGAGGCTGAGAAATAAGCCCCGCCCCCAAAGGCTTCTCCACAGATTTTGTGAGATGAACAGAGCATGGACGAGAGACCTAATATTTTAATGAAAAAATCGAGTGATATTTAAAAATGACACTTTTTAAAGCTCGTAATTTCCGAATTTCAACTTTCATGTTGGAAAAAAAACTTATGTTTTGATCGGAAACTTAAGGATCGTAAGATGAAAAATGGTAGGGCGAAAAAATGGTTAGGATATGAAATGATCAAATATCGACGAAATTTAGAAAGGATTCCCTACAGATTCTGATAAGCCTGGGAATCAAAGCATGGATATCCTTCGAATAAAATAAAGATAAAGTTAAGACGAGGCACTAGGGATTATTACGCTGTGTGCATTGAGATTTAAGAATAGAAGGTTTACGTGGATTTGCGCTCTAAGTTTGCACTAAATAGGCCATAATTACGACTTATCTGAGTTTGAAAACAATTTTGCATATAAGAGTGGATTTCAATTTTAAAATTAAAGACTTTCGAATGTAATGTTGGAATTTTGACGAAGATCAGCTTTTTTCTAAACAAAACGTAATTTTTTTACTCGTTGCATGAAGAATATGTTTGGCAATGGACATGATAGATCAAAATCTATTATTTTCTATTAAAAAGTTATCACGTGTTAAGGCATAGCCCTAAAATAGTTTTTATACGGCACACAAAAATCGGGGTTTCTATTTGAAGGGTTTGATATATCCTCTCTATAGTCCTTGCGGATATATTCCGGTAAATCCCGCAGATAAGTGCTTTTTGAGCGAATTCGAGTGTTTTGAGTGGGCTCTTCCCCACACAGCAGGCAAATAGTCGTGAAATTTGTCGTTTGAGTGCAAAATCAACAGGTCAGAAGATTTCAGACAAACGTGAGAAACGACGTGATTTTGCGCGTCATTTTTGGATTAGTAGAAAAAAGTGAGGATTTTTCAAAACTTGTATAGCAAATTTGTGTTAAACTTGGAGATTTAAAATTTTTCTGCATGAAAATTAGTGTAAAATCTGTTTAGTTTTCAAGAATTCAGGATTGTTTACAAATTTTCTCGATAGATTTATGCACACGAGTGTAAAAATACCCCACCAGGTAAAATGGCCACTTGGCAAGAATAGAATAGATAAGGGGGGATTTTGGCAAAAATACCTAACTCCTCTTGAAATCTGAAACCCAGACTTGAAATTCTTGGAAAATGGGTTGTTTAGCCACTAAACTACAAATGCAGATATTCTAAAATACTTTTTTCGGTCGAATGATGCAATTTTCGAGAACTCCATTCTTCCTTTTATCCCTTGGGAATCGACAAAGAACCGAATATAGGAAATTTAGGGAGTATGAAAAATTAAGAGGGCACACAGAATTTGAAATGAGAAAATCAGAAATTTGAGACGTGGCGTGAAATTCTGGGCGAAATGTTTCCGGATTACGCAAGAGAAAAATGAAAAATTCGGGAAATTCAGATTTTAAAAAATTAAGCGAAAAATAAAATGTTGAAAATTTCAGCTCCGAAGCACGATTTTCACGCTATTGGCCTCGATTTTTCAAGGATTCACTCTTTTATGGTAAGCATTTAAAAACCTAATTTTCGAGAAACAAATTAAAAATTCTGAATTTTAATTGTTTACAAGTACAATTCCGATCTTTGAATCTCGAAAATCGAGAAAGCTTGGTAAAATTAAAAATTAGAGGCTCGGAAAAGCCTTGCCAGAGAATCAAAGAAAGGACTTTTTCTTAAAAAAGCGGAAAATAATCGAATTTTCAACAAGAAGGCAGGATGCATGTCGTGACTAATTTGCTCTGATTTTTCCCAATCTTAAAGCATAGGCCTGAATTCCGTCTAATATCTTTTCAGGATCATAAGATTTAAGTTAAGTGGTTTAAGCCGGATCTATTTTTGAAACATATGATGATGTAAGTTCTACCAAAATAGGAACGGATAGAAAACATCGTTATTGAATAAGGATTAAGCATATTGGGTCGAAAAACTTGTGGGAAAGGAGAGCCGAGTTTTGAATATTCTATGAAACATATCATTTTCAAACATTAATAATGTTCACATAAAACATATTGGAAGAGAAAGTATTCTATGAGAAATTTGATGAATATATATCATCGCTCAAAAACCCAAAAGTTAGACGGATATTACAAATTCTAGAAAATATATGGTTCATGTTTTACATGGTCCGTTGCTAAATATCATTAATTTTTCTTTTAACATTTCGCGTTGGAGCATATTTTCCAGGCTTTGCTAATAGCCGTATTTTATGGGATAAATGACGAAATGAAATATGTCAATTTGCATTATCCAAAGGCCAAATGATATATGCAGAAAATGAAGAAAAGCTCATTAATTTTATGGAAACCCTAGGAAACGCAAAAATTCATATGGAAATGTGTCCATTTTGAATGGCTTTTCTCTAAATTCAGGCATAAATTCAATTATTCCGCTTCCTTATGGAAAATAGAACATCATCATGTGGGCTTAAATTAATTATAGCAAGTCTGAAAACAATCTTTCTTTAAAAGGAACACTAATCCACTTAGAAGAGTCGAGAATATATCAATATTTTGGATCATAATAAATAGATTTAGCCTTGAAGTTATGTTCCTTATCTTCATTGATTATTAGAAAAAAAAATCTTTGGCTCAAATCATTCCATTTTAATAATTCGCCCCTTAAAATTTAGCAATAAGGTAGGTTTAGCATCTTCATATTTAATTTAAAACGACGCCTTTAGCTCAGATTATGGTACCTTGAGTTCAGGTTCGTTCTATCGTATGTCCCTGGCGGCGAGCGAGGTCTGAAATTCATGACCGGCCTGGCTACAGGTCTTGTCACGAAGCGCTCTTCTACCGTACTCCCAATCTAAAAGGTGCAGATTTTCTCTTTCAACGGTGTTTTTGATCATTTTATATGAGGTTGGCTAATAAGCTCGTGGAATTTTAAAATTAAAATTCTCTAAGTTCAATTCTGTTTTCATTATCTACGACCTGAAATAATAATAGAAAACACATACGCTAATTTGTATTCCAAGAACTTGTTAGATAACCTAGGAAATATCTGGGTAAATGCTATTTTATTTCATCCTTATCATCATATCCATGAAATGATATAATTTCGGTTTTGGAATGTCCATGAAATTTAGAACGAAAATTTTTCATGAACTTTTCCAAGTCGATGGTAATTTATTCTTTGTATAAAGTTTCTGAAATCTGTGATAATTTAAAATGTAATTTTACGAGAACTACTAATTTGTCGGATAGGGTTTTGTAGAACAATATCATAAAAATCGAAAATCTGCAACATTGCTAAATTTTAGCAGTGAATTTCTTAAAATTTAGCAATGGAGCAGATGTTATCACTTCAGCTAAACGATGACATTCTTCATATGCAAAATTCATATTGTCGGAGATACTCATGTACAGTATATCCCTTCTGAAAAAATCAATAAAGACTTTCTTTTTCCCGTCAAAATTTCGATTTCCCAAGTGTTTCAAGGCACTGAAATATCTTCTCCCCTCTTCTCCTCATACGACTAAACGCACACTTCTGCGTTGCGTAGTTTATCGGTTTTTATGAAATGTCCCAATTATTTCGACAAGTACCCGGGTTTTTTCATTAGTTATCTTTTTAATTACAATTTAATTGTCCCAATTGACCCCAGATAATTTCAGGGTACTATTTTGTAACAAGTACAGGATGGTAACCACTATGTAAGTCTTATTTTTTCGAGTTTGAAAATCTACTTTACTTCTGTTTCGAATATTTTGTTCAAGGATAACTTGATTAAATATACTTTCTACAAGAATATTTTTTCTAAAAATTCAATAAAACTAAAAACGAAATAAATTTCAGCACCGCACCAGAAGTGGGTAGTTGGGCTGAGGTCGTTGAACAGGAGTCCCAATCCTCTAATGACATCAACGAGGACGGCGTCAAGACCGTCGTCTCCTACATCACCGAAAACGGACAGAAGTTCAAGGTTACTATTTCAACCACCTTTATTATCGATTTTTATAACGTTTCATTGATTTGATGCCAATTTATTTCACGCTATCATTTTATACCAATTGTTAGGCAAGCTAGATTTTTTTTTTGCAATTTTAGTAGCGTATTACCATTTTTATCATTAGATTCCTTGCAGGTGGTCTCCCAGTTCCAAGTGCTGACCAAGAAAGTCCCACGCGTGGTGGCGGAACGCAAGAAGTGGAAGAAATTTGGCGCTTGCTCCAACGATCCGCCTGGTCCCAATGTGAGTTACCATTTTTGTCCCCAAGTTGCTATTTTGGAACCACTTGGTAAAAATGCCATTTTCAATGAAAACAAATCTAGTGAATTATAACTTTGATAGCACTTTAATCATTTGACAAGACGAAAATGATACCATTCGGCAACTCTTACCATTTCTAGATCGCCACCACCTTGATTGCGGATGAGGTTGATCTCCAGTTCACGAGGAACCACATTGGCGAGCAGATTCTGGACGTTCAGGTACCAGATTGATAAAAATACATAACTGAAATTAAAAATGCTAAAATTTTTACAAATTTTAATACAGTATTGATGATGGAATTTAAACCATTATAGCTTTAATTTCAGGAAGAGAAGGTGGTCATCAAGTCGGAGAACCAGATGCACTGCCGACACTGCAAGGGCGACGACCACTGGAGTACCACTTGTCCTTATAAGGTTGGTGCACTATGATTTTTGGTACCGTTTAAAATACCTTAAAATGATAATGGAAAAAGGAAAATGGGAGGAATGTTCTAAGAGGAAGGAACATCGCGTATTCTTTCAAGTTTCTAATTTTTACGAGATCACCATTTTAATAGTCTGGAACGCGCGCAATTACAGTGTGGCCTTTTTCAGGATTTCATGCAAACCGAGGAAGAGGCTCCAGACACGGAACGCGCTGGTCGCGAGGCAGGAACTGTGCCGGGCGGCAGATACGTTCCGCCGATGCGCTCCGGCATGGACAGACAGACCGATAGACGGTAGTTATCCATTTAAATAATTGATTAATTATCTTTAAGTAGAGGATACTCAGCAATTTATAGATAATTGGGTAATTAAATGATCTAGATACTTTAATTTCAGCTCTGATGAGAACACCTGCCGCGTGACTAATCTGCCTCAGGACATGGACGAATCCGAGCTTCGTGAAATCTTCACAAAAATCGGCAGATGCACTCGCGTTTTCATCGCCAGGTAGAAAATACAAACAGATATTTTGCTTAAAATAAATATTATTTTTTAAACTGATAGAAACCAAATGTATTTATTCTGGATTAAAATCGACTTAGATATTAGAAAATCTATAAATTTGATTTCAGAGACAAGATCACCAACCTGCCGAAAGGATTTGCTTTCGTGACATATGAAAATCGCGAGGATGCGGCGAGGGCTATCAGGTACCAAGCTTAAACAAAATTTAAAATCGAACCTAAGAAAAGTCTTGTTAAAAACGTGAAGATTATTAATATTTTAAAATTTGTTTTAAATTATCTGTAGCCTGAAGAGATTATGAATCTGATTACAGAGAGCTGAACAACTACAAAGTCAACCACATGGTGCTGAAGGTCGAGTGGACGCGGCCCAGCAACGATAAATAATTTTTTTTCGGGGCGTTGAGGCGTAATTTTTCATTTTCTGAGCGTTCAAGGGATTTCTTTCTATTTTCTTTTATTGACAATTAAAAATCTAAGTTAAAGCTATTCGTTTGGTTGTTTTATCCTTTCTTTTTGAATTGAGTAAAATAAACGTTGTTGTTGAAGATGCACTCTTTTCCCGGATTTCTACGGTTTTATGCCAGTTTTCTATCTTTTCTTCTTGTAAGTTTTATCCTTTTAGTTTTAAATTTTCAGAAAAATGGGCCTTTTGACGATTCTCCGAAAGCAGCGCGCTCGCGAGCGAGAAATGCGGATTCTGATACTAGGACTGGTAAGAGACTTTATATATCCCAAAAATCAAGTCCTTGAAAAACGATATTCTCAGGACAACGCCGGAAAAACGACAATTATGAAGAAATTTATGGGCCAGTCCACCGACCAAATCGAGCCTACACTAGGTAATAGAGTTAATCGTTCGAATTAACCTATTTAATTACTCCAATTATCTTCCAGGCTTCAACATAAAGACGGTCGAGTTCAAGGGGTTTGCTCTGAATCTGTGGGACGTCGGCGGTCAGAGGAGTCTGCGCTCCTATTGGCGGAACTATTTCGAACAGACGGACGCTTTGATTTGGGTTGTCGATTCGGGGGATAAAGGTATCGTTTATTTTCAGACTAAATATATTTTTAAATCGATATTTATTTTTATGCAGCATATTTTATTCAAGTTATGCTGAAAAATAGTATTTTGAAAGGATAACTTTTATGAAGATTATGTCGAAAACTATTTACTTTGAAAAGGTGTCTTTTTTGAAGTTTGTTGTTGAAAAATCTATTCTCAATAAGGACGTTTTTAAACAAGTTTTATTTCTAGAAGCCGATAAATTATTTTAATCCAATAGGTTTTCCGCAAATTACGTTCGTATTTTCAGAGCGACTCGCCCAGTGTAGTGAGGAGCTGAAGAAATTGCTGTCGGAGGAGAGGCTCGTTGGCGCTTCTTTATTGATTTTAGCCAATAAGCAGGATCTTCCGGGAGCAGCAACTGTACAGACAATTGCTAAGGTGAGAAATTCGATGTTTTTTTTTTTTTTTTTTAATTTTTAGATAACATCATTACTCTAATTACTGCTTAAAATAGGTCAACTTTCAAGAAAATGAGAAAATCTTCATGAAAATTTATAAATTGCTAAAAACCGATATTTGTTTTAAGACCAGTCATTTACGAAAGTACACCTTTGTAAAGTATGGAGATTTTGGAGAAACTATTGAACGTCATAGATTGATAACTTTCGAAATGTTCGATAATTATAGAAATGTGGATGTGGATTTTTAGACATTTTCAGAAAAGAACAATTGGTATAAAAAATAACTTATTTTCGAACAACCCCACTTATAAAAAATTACATTAAAAATTTCAGCTATTAGACCTCGACGCGATACAGTCCCACCACTGGAAAATCTTCAGCGTTTCGGCGATGACCGGGGAAAATCTACTTGACGCGATGACCTGGCTTTGTGAAGACGTCGCCAGCAGGGTTTTTACGCTAGAATAAAGAAGACAACGCGATTCACCAAGAGTACGGCCTGTAAATCTCAAACTTTGATCTCAAATAATTGAATTAAAACCGGTATATGAAATATGAAAATAATAATGTAAGAATAAAATGTTTGATTGACCCATTCCACGAATAACTGTAACAAGAATCCAGACAATTGCAAAAGGGTCTCGGATCCGAATCAAACCCATGGGTCCTAATCACAAAAATCGAGATGCCAGAATTCGCCCGCTCCCTTCAAGAAGAGTTGCAAATCTAGACCCAAATAAAAAACCCGATCAGATCTTTCTTCCTCATTCGTGCTTCTTCTGCACCCTATATTCCCTATGCTATTTCATCGTTTTCTATCTCTCTTATATCATGTTCGAGTTTTAATGCTCGATCGGATCTCAAATTTCCAATCCCGCTTTCCCTTATAACATGTGCTCGGCCTTTGAGCTTTTCTCTCAAATACAAAAATTCGAATTTAATGAGTGCACAGCCAAAAATAATTGAAAATAATCACCTGCTTGTGATTGAAATGCACACAAAACATATCCAAACGTGCTTCTAAGAAAGGAAATATATTATTGGCTGTAAAGTTTCCCTATAAAAAGAAGTTACTGATCTTAAGTTAAAATTTATTGAAATTTAGAGATTGGATACCCAGAATCATGAGAAATCAAAGCAAGAAGTTGATGTTATAGTAAAGACACTAGCTCGAAAAGATGATAAAAATCAAATCCAAAGGAATAGAATATACAATATCGCCTTGCCCAATAACAATTTCACATCTTACAAATTCTATCTCATTGTTCGTATTTACGTTTGTTCGATTTTACCTTTCATAAAATAGACAAATCTCGATATCATTTTAGATAAATTTCGAATTAAGATTGTCTAGACAAATCCTATGATAGATTCTTAGAAAAAAATCACCTGATATAAATCGAAATTCACAAAATCATCTGTCAAAAATCAAATGCTCAACATCGTTCTTAATAATTTTACTTGGTAACCGAATATTTTCTGCTGTTTTGTTTCACAATAAAACTTCGCTATTAGAAACTTCTTATTCAAAAAAAATTGATTCTACTATCAGAACAACGAGTTCGAATTAAAATCGCTAAACTTTCTTTGATTTTATATAGTTCGATAGAATAATGTATATTTGTCCAACCAAATATATGAACGATTCCGATGCGAATAAATATTGGGAACAAACTAAAATTAGCGCGGAAGTCTGCGAGAGTATATTCAGCATTTTTCACTTAAATAATTAGAACAAATGTCGCACATTAGTGACATATATATAATATCAATTTTAAATTAATGAATTTTGCAAAATATTATAAACTAAAAATCTTATGCATGAATTTTATACGGATATAATTTTCCTAGGGTTTGTCGAATCCACTACACATTATGATGCATTTTTCACTTACTTTAGACATCACCTACTCCGTAAGTAAGATATTTTGTATCTGAAAATCTCTTTTAAATTATTAGTTATTCTTGTTTATTTAATTCAACATATGTATATTTTTAGCAATACCTGGTGAAGATGCTCCTGTTAGAGAATATGTAACGTTCTTTGGGGAATGGTTACTGCAAGTAATTCTATTAATACTTGGAATACGAACGATTACGATATTAATGAAGAAATTAGCAAAATTTTCAACATTTGAAAAACAGTTGCTATCGCTATTAATATTGAAATGTGTCTATGTGTTAATTATCATCACTGTTGTGAGTTGATTGTTTCAAACATAACTCTATGTATATTTTAGGAATATTATTATCTTTATCGACTTCTGAAAGAAAAGTGTTGTAGGTACAATAATGATGCAGCGGTAAACATTACTTTTTATATACATATAAGTAATTACTCTAAATCAATTGAATTTAAACTATATTTTTTGATAATATATTCATAGGTTGAAGCTAGTCAAATCATGCAATATTTATTTCATAAGTCTTTTTGTAATACAGAAAAATATTTTTTTTAAGTTTAAGTCTGATTCCATTTGATTTAGTAGGATTTATTGTCCCTTTCCTGGTCACGATCCGCTCAACAGTGACTGAATGAGACTTTGATTCAGAAACCCTTTTTTACTTGATTCTTTGATTTTACTTTACAGAGAAAACACACTGACTTCCAAAGCGTGTTTACTTCATATCGAGAGAAGTGGCAATGAGATAAGTTTGAGATCAAATGAGAAGCAAGATTTTTGAGGAATGCTAATCTTGTGAATGAGGAATTCTGTCCATACAGCAATTAAAAAAAGTATTATTACTTGGCCCCTAACTTTGTTCTGCTCATTTATTGATATATTTCATATTGTTCAGATTTATTATTTCATGATTCAATCATTGGAATGGGTGATTGGGCATGTGATCAAATTTATATCCTGTGCAATGGCAGTTCAACGAGCGAGGGCATTTTCTGAGTATGAATATAAATTCAGACTTAGGGAGGATTTAAGCCAAGATAGTCTCGCAACCTAACCCCATAAGATTTTTTAAAAATGTTTTTTCTCTCTAGCTTGAAATTTCCAAAAAATATTCCGGGGAGAATTTTGAAGTCATAATTATGATTTTGTTTTACGATTTCCCCTCGTTTATTTTTGAGTATTACTTAAATTCTTCTTAGATCTGTATAAATTTCATCGATCTTTCAAAAACTATTTTAGAAAACCAAATTATCGAATCACGAGCCTCAACAAATACATATTCATTGCTTCGACAGTAATTATTACGCTCATTTATTGCTTTATGGATGCAAAAATCTTTTATCACATCATATTTGTTGGCAATAAGCCATATAAGAATCGTCGAAAAGACTTGAATTATCTGAAGCGTAGCGCACATAAAGCAGGTGCAGAACTACAGGAGAATGATTATTGGAATATTTTGATGTTCAATGATTTATTCGGATCTATGAACTATTATGTAAGAAAATCCATATCAGAGGCGTGTCAAAATTTTAACCTTTAAAAATTCGAAATCAAAATTGGAATTTCGAAATCCTAGAAGTCGAAATTTTTCGTAATCGAAATTCAGAACACCCCTGACCAATATGACGTTTTGAACTATACTTTCAATCAGGATGAATATAATTCAAAATTCAGTATTGGCATGCTCAATGCACGACAAATGCCATAACAAGTGGACTATTAATTCCGATTTTAACCTGGAGTACCGTTTATCTATTGAGGAAGCTCAAGCGACAACTTGACAAAATATCGAAGAATCTGAGGATAAGTGAAAATGGCTTGAGTCGACGGTTGATAGCTCATGTAGAAAATTTACATGAAATATTTCCTATGAATGACGGATAGTTTCAGATAATTGTTGAAATAGCCACCTATTGTGCTGGAATGATTATATACCTGCCTACGATTCTGCCTTCGAATATCACTATGGAGATTTTCTTGTAAGAATATTTATAAAAGGCAAAATGAGAACCGTAAGACGATCATGGCACGAGACATAACGAAATAGTAGCGGAAGGCAATTAATAAAAATAATAAGTAGTAAGCCCATTAATAAAAGTAGTAAACAAAAATTCAAGTTTTTGTTTACTACTCACTATCCCTGTTTTCCCACAAATTGAAACTTTTTTCTATTTTCTCTGCACTCTCTTTCTCATTCATAAATATCTCACCCGAAAAAGTTACAAATTGTGGAAAAACCAGAGCAACATTAGTTACTACTCTTATTAATTGCCGTAGGGGAAATAAACACTTCCCTGATCACACGTACTCTATTTTGTTCAAGTCTCGCATCATGATACTGCAAGGTTTCCATATAGCCCTTCAAAGTTAAATGAACTTTCAAAATGAATTTAGGTATACGTATCTTTTATTACAGTGTGTGGTCCACAAATTCAGTTTTTAACACTATATCTCCTGACTAGAAGTGCAATTAAGGTAGAATAGTGAAATTTTTAATAGTTATGATATTTATCTATACAGTTCCCATTGAATTTTAGCGCTTAGAAGTTCAAAATCGTGAAAAATCGAAGACGAAAAATATCGTGGTGAAGACTTTGGCACGAAAACCAGACAAAAATCAAATCCAGAGGAATAAAATCTATAATATCGCGATTCCGAATAACGATAATCATACTATCTGATAGATGGAACAATTTAACACTATTCATTTTTTCTTAACAAATTCACGGCTATTTTGGGTTTATTATTCTATTTTGACTTCTTTATGTTCAAATTTATTTATTTTAAATCTCTTTGATTTTGTAGTGACGTTTTTTATCTCAAGAAGTACATATTTTTGCAGGTGAATTTATTTGGATTAATTTTGAACTAAGATTGTCGAGATAAATCGTATGATAGGTTCTTAGAAAAAAAAACACCTGATATAAATTGAAATTCACAACAAAAAATCTAGTCTCTTCCTTGGTAACCGAATATTTTTTGCTGCTTAATTTCGAAAAAAAAACTTCGCTATTAGAAACTTCTTATTAAAAAACTGATTCTACTACCAAAACAACGAGTTCGAATCAAAATCGCTACATTTTTTAAATTTTATATAGCTCGATATAATGTATATTTGTCCAACCAAATATTTGGATTCCGATTATTTGAATGAATATTTTGGTGACGTTGGCAAGGAACTCTGCGAGAGTATATTCAGCATTTTTTACTTAAATCATTATAAAAATTTTGCATATTAGTGACATACTATATATAGTAATATTAATTTTAAGTTAATGAATTTTGCAAAATATTAGAAAATAAAAATCTTATGCATAAATTTTATACAGGTAGAATTTTCCTAGGTTTTTTCGAATCCACTACGCATTATGGCCCATTTTTCACCTTCCTTATACATCACCCACTCGGTAAGTAAGACATTTTGTATCTGAAAATCTTTATTTGAAATTTTATTAGTTATTTTTGCTTATTAAATTCAACATATTTATACTTTTAGTAATGCTTCGTGAAAATGCTCCTGTTAGCATATATGCAGAATTCTTTTTGGCACGTTTATTCCAACTAATTCTATTCATACTTGGAATACGAACGATTACGATATTAATGAAGAAATTTACTAAATTTTCAACATTTGAAAAACAGTTGCTATCGCTATTAATATTGAAATGTGTCTATACGTTAATTCTCTTCCCTTCTGTGAGTTGATTATTTCAGACATAACTCTATGTATCAGAGCTGAGACGAAGTTGAAATTTTCAAATTCGAAGTCGAAGTCGAAATCGAAATTTTGCGAAAATTTTTCGAAGTCGAAGTTGAAACTTCGTCTCAGCTCTGCTATGTATATTTTAGGAATATTATTATCGTTATGGACGTCTGAAAGATAAATGTTGTATGTATAGTAGTGATACAGAGGTAAAAATTACTTTTTATATACATATAAGTCATTGATCTAAATCAATTGGATTTAAGCTCTATATTTTTTGATAATATGCTCATAAATTGAAGGTAATCACATCATGTAATATTTATTTCATAATTTTTTTTTTGTAATACAGAAAAGTTTGAGCCTGATTCCATTTGATTTAGTAGGATTTATTGTCCCTTTCCTGATCACAATCCATTCAACAGTGACCGAATGAGAGACTTTGGTTCGGAAATCCTTTTTACTTGATTCTCTGATTTCACTTTACGGAAAAAAACATTCTGATTTCTAAAGCGTGTTTATTTCATATCGAGAGAAGTGGTAATGAGATGAGTTTGAGATCAAATGAGAAATGAGATTTTGTGGATGGGGGATTCTGCCCGTACAGCAATTAAAAAAGTGTTACTTGACCCCTAACTTTGTTCTGTGTCATTTATTGGTGTATTTCATATTGTTCAGGTTTATTTTCAAATGATTATATCATTGGATTTGATGATTGCAAATGCTATGAAATTTGTATCCTGTGCAATGGCAGTTCAACGAGCGAGGGCATTTTCTGAGTATGAATACGAGTTCAGACTTAGGGAGGATTTAAGCCTAAATAGTCCTGCGATCTAACCCCATAAGATTTTTAAAAAATGCTTCTCTCTAGCTTGAAATTTTCAAAAATATTCTGGGGAGAATTTTGAAGTCATAATTATGACTTCGTTTTGCGATTCCCCTCGTCTATTTTGAGTATGACTCAAATTCTTCCTAGATCTGTATAAATTCCATTGATCTTTCAAAAACTATTTTAGTAAACCAAGCTATCGAATCACAAAACTCAGCAAATGCATATTCATTGCTTCAATGATAATTATTACGCTTGTTTATTGCTTTATGGATGCAAGAACCTTTTATCACATCATATTTGTTGGCAATAAGCCATATAAGAATCGTAGAAAAGAGTTGAATAATCTGAAGCGTCAATTCCATCAATTTGGTGTAGAACTACAGGAGGATGATTATTGGAATATGCTTATGCTCAATGATCTATCCGAATTTATGCCGTACTATGTAAGAAAATTAATATCAGGAGTGTTCAAAATTTTAATCTTTAAAATTTCGTAATCGAAATTCAGAATACCCCTGACCAATATGACGTTTTGAAATATACTTTTAACCAGGATTAATATAATTCAAAATTCAGTATGTTTATGTTCAAGCCACGATAATTTTCATAATAAATGGAATATTGATTCCGATTTTAATCTGGAGTACCGTTTATCTATTGAAGAAGCTCAAGCGACAGTATAGCAAAATGTCGGAGAATCTGAGGAAAAGTGAAAATGGTTTGAGTCGACGGTTGATAGCTCATGTAGGAAATTTGCGTGAAATATTTCTTATGAATGATGGATATTGTTTCAGATAATTGTTGAAATAGTTATCTATTGTGTTGGAATGGCTATGATCCCGCTTTCGAATATATATGAAGATAATGTTTTTATTGTAAGAATATTCATAAAAGGCAAAATGAGAACCGCAAGACGATCATGATACGAGACATGACGAAATAGTAGCGGAAGGCAATTAATAAAAGTAATAAATAGTAAACTCATTAATAAAAGCAGTAAACAAGAAATTCAATAGTTTTTATTTACTACTTACTATTCCCGTTTTCCTACAAATTGCAACTTTTCTATTTTCTCTGCACTCTCATTCATAAATCTCGCTCGAAAAAAGTTGCAATTTGTGGGAAAACGGGTACCTATTAGTTACTGCTCTTATTAATTGCCGTAAGGAAATAAACACTCCTGATTTCACGCATCCTATTTTGTTCAAGTCTCGCATCATGGTGCCGTAAGATTTCCATATAGCCCTTCAAAGTTAAATGAGTTTTAAAATGAATTTAGGCACATATATCTTATATTACAGTGTATGGCCCACAAATTCAGTTTTTAACACTTTATTTCTTGACTAAAAGTGCAATTAAGGTAGAATAGTGAAAGTTTTAATAATTATGATATTTATCTATACGGTTCCCATTAAATTTTAGAGATTGGATACCCAAAATCGTGAGAAAGCGAAACATAACGTTGGTGTTATAATGAAGACTTTGGCACGAAAACCAGACAATAATCAAATTCAAAGGAATAGAATCTATAACATCGCGATTCCGAATAACGATCATAATAATACTCCCTGATAGGTGGAACAATTTAACACTATTTATTTCTTTTGCCTAATAAACTCACAGATATTTTGAGTTTATTATTCAGATTTTTTAATGTTCAAATTTGTTTATTTTGAGTTCCTCTAGATTTTGTAGTGACGTTTTTGATTTCAAGAAGTACATATTTTTGCAGATGAATTTGTTTGATTAATTTTGAAAAAGCCATTTCCATAAAAAGACAAGATATCGACACAAAATTTCATACCCACCATATCACAAACTGAAATGATAATATTCTCTTAACATATAATACACACAACATGAAAGTGCATCTGCGCTCGCATAAATCAAAATATGAAAATGTAAACTTAGTTATAAAAAAACTCAAAAAGTAACTCTGAAAATGGTGATGAATGAATTGTGTTGTGGGAGTACCAAGAAAATCGGAGATCAGGCGGGAGTAAATAGGCGAATGAGATCTTCCGACCAATTTATTAGTATCAAACTTGGGTAATTAAACCGATAAATCAAAAAGTGGGGAAATCATAAATAAAAAGCAAACTCGTTAATTTTGTTAAGCAGCAAAGAATTCTGCTTTTATCTTGAGGCAGAAAAATGAGAGGAAAGAAGAAAAATTTTCTTGCATAAGGATAGATTCAATCTGAGAACATAGAAAAATCGTAACTTTTCTACGAAATGAAAAAGCGAAGGTCGCAGTTCGCGACACTAGGGTAGGTCGCAAGGGGCTTCTGAAGATCCTCCTCCCTAAGTCTGTTTGTAAGTATTGAATTTTCGATCTCATAGTTTATGAAACCGGTATAATTTCTCTCTAAATTTAAAATCAATAAATTCATTATTTAAAAAAAATACAAATACCAATTTATTTAAAATCTCAAAATTCGATCCGGTGCATAGCACTGATTCCTAACGAAGTAGTGGATAAAATTCACCGACTTCTTCTTCCCGATGTGTAGATCTCGACACATTTCGCACATGACTTGAGACTTGCATAGCCGAGTAGTATAGTGTTTGGTCCAGGAGAGATGCCTATGTTTAGCAAAAATTCAAATTATTTTCAATTTTCAGACAATTTAAAGGCTCCTCATATAAAATCTTGTGAAGAAAAAGTAATGAGGCTATTAATTGTAGAAATTTTGGACTTTGGTATAGATTTTCGAAAAAATGAAAACCCACTTCAAATATTCCCCATCATCTATAGTCAAGTTTACCAAATGGTTCGCCAACTCTTTTGGACTTGAAAAATCGTCAGCCGCTATAAATGAATTTTTCGGGACGTTGAAATTTCCTAAATTTTAAAATTCCTAAAATAAAAAATATTCTATCTTTACCTTCATAAATACTTCTATTCATCACTACCGGCACTAATAATTCTAACAGCCGAAAATAGAATTTTTCCGTGATATAGTCTTTGCAAATTGAATTTTCAAAGGCTAGGTAGAATCTGTGCTCCTCTAAAAGCTCAAATAAATTGAAAATTTGGATAAGTTCTAATTAAAAAAGATGTTCTACCTGCTAATTTCTTGAGACATTTATTATCACACTGCTTATCATTGTAGCATTTGCCCATTACCGTAACCCTCATATGTTTTCTTAGCTCCTCTATATATTTCTCCCTTCTAGATTGGGTCCGACAATTTGAAATTATCGCGAACGCAGTATGTGTTTTCAATTTTAATTTTTCCTCGATCTAAAAATCGATATTTTTTGAAGAATATGAAGATCAACCTTTTTCTGGGTCCAAATATCATTATCTTTATAAATTTGCGAAGAATTAATTGGTTCAATCAAGTGATATGGTTGGAAATAATCAGAATCCAAGGTATAAGTCATTGTAGCGTTAAAGAAGTCATAGGGTAGCTAAAGTTCATAAATTACTTTGAAAGCCATGCTCCATTGTTAAATTTTAATTATAAACTTAACATTAGAGCATATTTTAGGTCTTTTTGAACGATGAAAAAGTGGTCTTCACCATAAAAATGGGCTTATGAATATGAGTGGGCGGTTCCAGGTTAAAAATCACGTAGAGTTGACGTGCGTATCTCGGCTTAGGTAAATCGTCCAAAGTGACATTCCACGCATGGAAAATATAAGCTGACGGTATTGTATTTGGATACAAATGTAGCCTGAATAAAAAACTTTCAATTAAAAGTAAGGGCTTGTAAAAAATCTTACTTAGCTCTTCGAATTACATTGCATTTGTAGGGACAATTTTCAGGCATTTCCGTAACATTGTCAAATAAATTCGGCTCAGGCTTTTTGAAAAACCCAGTCCATAACACTATTAAAGGTACTTTATCCTCCTAAACAGTTTAACCAAAATATTAAAGCCAGAAACTTCCCACTAAATTATGATGATAATAAGTTCTGATAGAAAAGTAGGATTCGAAATATTCCACACTCAGTGTCCAAATAAAAACCAATATGGTTAGGGATAGAAGCGTTAGAAATAAGTGTGAGATTGGGATCATTCAACCATATCTGGGAAAAATAAAATTTAAAGGCGAAATTTTGAAAAATAAGTAAATTTTTGGAAAAGGATAAAAATTAAAGCTTTAAAATCCGGATATACGAAATCCGCACGTAGATTCGTGTGAAAGCACTTCCCGAACCAACAAAAGAAGCGATAATAAAAAACTGGAGCATTTTCCGTTATTCATTAGAAATTCCGGTTCCTTTTGGAGTCCTGACAACCGCTTCTAAATCCGCTAAAATTCGGACACGAAAGTTTTAAAACCATCTTCTCTGGATTTTTTCATAGAAGGAAAAACTCCAGCATCATTTCCCTGTTGAGGAAAAAATAACAATATTTTTGAAGACATAATTTTATTCAAAACGATTTCTAATTCTGAAAAAACAATTCTATGTACAGGCAATGTCAAGAAATTATAGCAATGTTAATAATTTCAAATTTTGAAAAAATTTTTAAATCCGATTTCCACATTCTTAAGCTCATAACGCGAATCGAGTGTTCGACTTGGGCACGAAGCCAAGACCCAGCTTGACCAAATTCATATTTTTCCTGAAATTAGAAAAAAAATTAAGAACACCCTTTAACGTCCTAAATTTTTAAAGGACGTCATAATTTTTAAAAGGCATCATATCTTACCTCAATTGAACAACGTGAAAGTAAGCATCCCGTAGACCACACCGTATCAGACCCTCGGAGATATATCGAACAAACATGAAGAAATCGCACACCGCGGCTATCTGAAAAAGGGAGTGGAGTCAAGAATGCCAAACTGCGTAGCTCACTATATAAACTTCATTCATTTTTACTTTCAATCATTCCGACAAGAAGATCTTGTAAAAAGTGGGTACAATTTTAAAAATGAGAGTCAAGTTTACAGTAAACCAACAAATTAGCATACCCTATTCCTGGCTATCAGCGAAATGTAGTGCCATGGCTCTGCGTCGGAAGTGCGCACTCGATAGGGGCAAAATCGAGAGACAGAGGTAAGGGCGCATTCTCTAAAATTAAACAAAAAATTGAAATTTTTGAAAAATATCAAATTTACCGAACAGAAGGCTTGGGCTCATTGACGGGCTCGAGCTCTAGCCGATTCGCCAAAATCGAGTCCATGATTTGGGTGGCGAGCTGAAGAGATTCCACGTATCCTTTTTAGGATTTAAAAAATTTAAATACCATTTTAAAAAAAGAAATTAAGAAAATACACAGAAGCGAAAGATACAAGTATAGAAATTTGATCAAAAGTATTGTAGCTTCATATATTCTTAGATTTCTAAAATTCCCCCACCTCCTGATTCCCAAACAGCATGCAAGGCTGGACCTCTTCCGTCCTAACTCGCTCCATAAAAGGGTGGCCGTATGAGGGATGGCCTGCCTCCTTCCAGGATTGAAACTCCGCGAACAGGATGGGGTCGACCTGGAATTTTTGTATAAATAAAAATCAAGATAATCTTTATTTAATTAAAAAAAATTCTAATAAGAATTTCGAGGATTCCTTTAGGCAAGGTCTAAAATAAACAAAACCAGAAGTATTTTTTAAAAGATTTTAAAATCTCTTCCTTATACAAGTACATGCAAAGCAAATTGAAAAATTAAAGGAAAGCCACCTCCTCGACCGCATCGGCCTCCTTCTGTTCATGATCTCGCTCCTCCTTGTCCTTCTTTTCCTGTGACGTTGAGGGCAGCGTCGAGGATTTTCGCGCCGCGGAATGCGAACTCGAGTCGCGCTTTTGCTTGGAGGCTGAAAATTTAGGAAAATCAATCAATCGAAAATAATGACATCATTTAGTAAATCAAAACATTTTAATTGAGGGCACCATTTAAAATAAAAAATAACGCTTTTAAAAGTGAATAAATTCGCTTACAGGGCGAAAAGAGTTTTGCCAGCGTGGATTTGTGCTCTGGGGAGGTGTTTCTGAAGTGCTGCAGACCCATTCCGGGAGCTTGGACGATTTCCTTCAACGCGATCACTTCGGCAGTTAGCACTTCAACCTGAAACATTATTGATTTTACAAAAATAATAATAAGTTTGAAAAATTTTTATCTTTCAAAGATAGGCAAATTTAAAGAATAAATTATTGAGTGAAAAGTAAGTTACAGAATTTCTCAAACATAAATTAAAAAGGAAAAACCCTGAAGTTTACCTGAAGCCTAGCTTCTTCAAGTAGTTTTTCCGCCCTTTCCCGTCGTTCTTCAGCGGTGTTGACCATTTTGTAGGCCTCCTGAAAATTTGGGTAAATTTTGAGAAAAAAAATCAGGGAAGAATGACCTGGAACAATTTTTCGGTCAATTCCTGAACTTCGGCGTCGACGTGGGTCTGGATTCGGGCCATTTTCGACATTTTCTCGTCCCTCTCCTCGAGCGCTTTTCGCATCGCCCTGAAATCCAGTCGTAGATTTTTCCTTTTACTAGAAATCATCAAGGATTTTTGTTGATTTAAAAAAAAAACGGTTTTAAATTTTCTTCTTTGACTAAAAATTGACTCACTCCAACTCCATCTTCATGTTGATGAAATCATCTCCGTTTGATGAGGGAGGGCTCTCTCCGCTGAAAATTTAAATAGTTAACGATTTGCTTAGGGCAATTAAGTATTTAATTACCTCTCCAAATTAGCCGTCACAGGATCCTTGTCAGTCCCAATGATTCGCACCGGTGAGAGACCGATTATGTCAGCCATTTTTGAGCAATACGGTTAGCCAATACGCATGATATTCCGGTATCTGAAAATGAATAATTTTGAAAAAAAAATCGATGATTTGAAGAATATGATTTTTATTTTAAAAAATATCACGAAAAACGGATAAATTTGATAAAAGGAGATACGGCTAATAATGAAAGAAAGAGAGGAAGAGAGGAAGAACGAGAAAGAAAGAATGCATGTCTGTCATGGCAAAACGTGAAAACCGGTTTGGATACGACATTGCGCCATCGTCGTTTCGTACAAACCGTCAAATTATTAACAAGAAAGTTCGAAATTTAGGTCGAATAAATAAATCGAGATGATAAAGAGTGGGAAAAGAACGTTATGCCCGAGGATGGGCATATATTAGGTTGAAGTCCCGAGGGGAAAAGCTTGGCTTTCTTTCTTTCTCTTTTTCTCTCTCTCTCTTTCTCTTTCTCTTTCCCTCTTTCCATGCATCCATTATCTGCTGGCCGTGCGAAGTTTCCAGCTTTCGTCACTTTCAGACCCAACCTTTAGTCAAAATCCGAAGAAAATTTGATACGGGTTAGGAAAATTGCGAAAAAAAAAATAAGAAAAAATACATTTCTCAAAGAAAGTCGTACAAATTTCACGTTTTTCGATAACTCGAAAAGTGGACCCAATATTTTCCAGAAAAGAAGCTTCTTCTATCTAATCTCTTTTCGTTCTTTCTCTGCCGAACACTATTTCTCATCCCCTTTCAAAATGAAATCGATGTGGTCCCATCCTCAAGCCGACCAAAATAGGAAGTGGGGACACATCTTCTGGAGATTAGAGATAACGGGAAGGAGGAGAGGGAAAAGAGTAAAAAAAGTTAGAGAAAGGAGGAAAGATAAAAACGATAAAAAGACCTCATTATCTGTCGAATTCAAGATTTAGCTTGGATTTTCGAAATTTCGAAATCTGACCATTTCAATCCCAATGGGGCTAATCAAATCCCTTTATCCGTCCATTTTAGGAATATCCAAAAAATCGAAATGAAAGTCACACTTTTAATTAGACGAAAATGATTGTTTTTGGAATGGGGGTAATTCAGTTGAAATGAAAAATGATTTTTGTGATACGGAGAGAGCGAAGAGGTCAATGGTGAAAAAGAAAGAGAGAGAGAGAGAGAAAGAAAGAAAGAAGAGAAAAAGAAAAATAACGCAGCTGTTACGTGAAAATCGCATTGAAATGTCAAATGAAAAGGGTTGAACCCAGATTTCAGTCCTCGATCAATTTCTGACCACTATCGTAAATTCGACAGAAAGTGGTGTCAAATTAGAGATCTCAAATTGATGAAGAGAGTCCAAAGAGGCAGACATCTAAATCTATCGAGTTTTTTTTAATAGAGAAAACGCAAAACATATCGAACAAGTATAAAATCTTTTTGTGTAAAGTTGAAGCATCCCCTGTCGTTATCCGAATAAAATCTCTGCGTCTCTGCCCTTTGAAATGCAAAAACATAGGATCAAAGGTCTCACTTTAAAAAAAACTTTTTAAGTTTCAAACCCAATAAAATTTAACTTCAAATGAAAATTTTAAGTGAAGTTAAAATAATTTCGAACCTATAGATATAATTCAACTTTCAGTGTAAAGTGTGACAATGACAATTTTCTTGACATTTTACATGTCATCTGACAAAATCGATAGCTTTCCGAAGAAAATTTTGGGTGCTATCAATGATAATTTGATTTGACAATTCTGCCAAACAGAGGATTCTCTAAAAATCTTACTAAAAGCGTAACATGAAGGAAAAAGTGTATCATCAAAGAAAAGAAATTCCATATATGGAACTGGAAAGAGTGTATCGACTAAATGTAAGGGGAGGAATCTAATTAGCTTCAAAGGGGTGTGGCTAAACAAAAGGAGGGCGTGGCTTCCGGAAGAATGGATAATTAGATCCATCCGCACTAAAATGGGAATCAATTTCCGGCGACTGCAAATACGCAGCACAGAAAATGTGCCCAATGTGGAATTTTGACAAATCTTTAAAAATATGAATCGATTTAGTCGAGAATTCATAATCGCCTTCGAATTGTGTTCGGTGAGAGATTTCGATTTCTGTCGCGTTAGTGAGGTCAGGGAACCATTTGGGCAAAGTTTCACCTCATGTCGTCCAGCCGGGGTATGATTTTTGAACAAATTAAAAATGGACACCCCCTATGGAGTATTGTTTATCAATAGTAATAACTGTTTTAGGTTTTAGCCGATGCAATATTTGGATATAAATTAATTTAAATAAATGTTTAAGAAGCGTAGTTTGCGTAAATAACGTTGTTTAGAAATATATACACGAAGAGATTGTTTATACAAAGAGAAAATGCTCGGCTAAATTTCCCCTCACAAAGGGCACGGGACATGAATCACTTTCACGCGCTCAATGAATGAATTTTCCTTGTGAATTTTTCAAGAAAGGTAAAAACGCACCAACAAAATAATATATGAATGAGAGGGCGTGAAGAATGAAAATTTTCACCCCTTTCAAAATTCATCCATCTAATTCAGAATTATGTAAAGTTCGCTCATTTTCTGAGAAAATAAATTTAAAACCAGTGAATTTTAAACGAATGGTAAAAATTAGGAAAATAATATACGAATGATAGATCAAAAACAGTATTGAAAATCGAGAGGATCTAAAGAACCAGACAAATCTGTATCACATCTGAACGCCTTGAACGCAGAGAAGAGCAAACAATTTGGGGAAAAATGTCTATGAAGAGAGAAATAGTACGAAGATAAAGAGAGCATTGGAGAGTCAGAGATGGTCAGTTATGTAAACAGAAGTCGATGATGCAATATTTTCGATTCCAGATCAGGGTCAAAAATCGAGATATATGAAATCTCTATCTATTTTTTATCAAACTAAAGAAAAACTAATTAAACACTGAAATTAGGATAAAGCCAGCTGTATCAAATCCAAAAATCAATATATGGATCAGGTAAGTTAAACAAAGAAACCAAAATAACGTTGAAAATAAAGAGATGAAAGGAAAACTACGGAAGAGTGACATTTTTGATTTTTCGGTCAATGCTAGATGGCGAAAAGCTAGCGTCATAGAAAATTTTCTCTATCTTCTGCTCTCTCAAAATTTAATACTATTTTCCCCTCCTCTTTTCCGTATTTTATTTCGCATGCAACAGAACACACTTCTCGAATTTATGTTTCCGGGACGAAAACCGGAATTCTCTGATTTTCACGATTTTTCTACAGAGGGCAACTTTCCCTGTGTTACAGACTCTGCATTATTTTATTTACTCGAAAGTAAACTTTAGTTATCTGTTGGTTGGTAGTAAATAAATAAAGCTAACATCGTTTGGGAATTAAAAATCCAGTTTATTTTGCGAAGTATTGTTGTACCTAAAATCTCCATCTTAGGGTTTTTGTAATAATTGAGGATTTTCACCATACCCGTGCAGGCATTCCAAATTTTCTGAGTTCAACAATATCTAAAACTTGACTTTTGAGAATTTATCACTTTCATCACTAATCTACCATAAAGATGCTATCTTTGGACATTAACTTCAAAAAAGCCATCTTTAAACGACTTTCTAGTGAAAATTATGGAGGAAATTTACTGATTTTGTTAGTAGTCATGTTTTTTTTTAATCTTTTGCATTTCTATTTAAAAATTCGTATAAATAAACCTTTATAGGATAACAAACAGTGAAAAATAGATATTTTCGAATCTACTTCTAGAAAAATTGAGATTTAAAAAAGTTTCCTAGGAATTCTGAGATTGCTGGTGATCGAGATATCGCCTATACTCGTTCAGAGATCGCCACTGGGTCGTTCGGAGCATTACCTAATTTTTAGGGGTAAGTTTCCAGAAAATTACTAGTTTCGAAAAAACAATAAATTTCCACAAGATTGGGAAAGTTTTCAGAAAGATTATACAAGTTACTCAAAATTTAGATTACTACCAAGAAAATTAGGATATCCAAAAATAAATTAAGAAATGTACCTGAGGTCGTTTGTCCTTGAGAAATTCGACGGCCACGTTCGGGAGCCAATTGTGCTTTTTGACCAAATAGCACGAGGCTACTGTTGCACTTCTAGTCCTTCCGGCCTAAAAATGTTCATATATTTTCAAAGTTTATTTTTTAATTGAGATTTTTTTTCAAAAATATAAAAATGTCAACTTTATAAGAACAAATATTTTGCCTTGCAATGTACATAGACGGATTTGCCCGTTTTCGCGACGTCTTCGATGAATTCCACGGCACTAAAAATGAGCTCTTAAATATTACGGTATTTAAAGAAAAAAAAAACGCTTGATTTTTATCATTCAAATTTCAAATGTGACCCCTAGACTATCCTTGATTATGCTGATTTTACCTGACCAACTGCGGCCGTGTGGCGGTTCCGGTGAAGTCCTGCATGGGTATGGCGTGAAACCGAACGCCAAGAGCTTCCCAGTCCTAAAAGTTAATCATTCAAAAAAGCAACAATTTCGGCCTATTGTACTTTTATCCCCTTTTCTGGAAAATAACAAGGGGGAAAGAAAAAAGAATAAAAACTTCAAAAGAGTAAGGGTAACTTAGAATAAAAAAGTACAATATACTATAATTTCTTTTAAAAAAATCAATAATTCAACCGTATACCTCTTTACACATTCCTTCATAGGCGGCTTTCAACTCGTACTCTTCAGTGCAACAGACCACGCCTCCGACTTGTTCTGTCTAAAATTTTACTGTAAAAATCAAGAAAGAAAAACGGCATTATTCAAAAGAGCGTTTTTCATTAAAAGAATTATTGCAGAATTAAAACAACATCTCGTTATTTCAAAGAACACCCTACTTTTACAAGCTCGTCCCGCATCGATTTGAATGGCAATGCGCCGAGGAGTAGATTTTCGTCGATTCGGTTGTACCTGAAAATGATAACGTTTGTTTTTTTTTAATTTAAAAGGAAGGACGTCATCATTAAATTTTAATATGACGCTTTTTTAGACTTACCAAGGCCATTTGTTTGGCTGGACCTTGTTTCTCAGCAAATTATACGCCAGTGACGGGTAGAACGCCAGAGACGTCAGAACCATCTGAAACAAGGTGCTAAGAAGACGGTATCAGTTTAAAAAATCGATTTTTCAGATATTTTTACTGATTCTACAGTATTTTTGAGGTTCAAAGAAAATGTGTAACGTAACTTTATTCAATAAAAAACCCGCATATGTTAGATACAACAATTAAAAAAATTGACCTTCAAAAATAATCTTAAAAATGCGCCGAGTAATTTAAATTAAATTAGAACAAGTTCATGGAATAAATATTTTTAAACAAGGTAGAGGTTTTGAGATTTGAATTAAAGGATATATTCACGATGTAAAAATGATGATCTTCGGAGAATAAACTGGTTGCAATTTTGTAAATATTCACCTAACAAACTAAACATCAGAACAAAAGGTAGAAGTTTAAAGAAAATGATTTTTTAAAGAAAAGTTATGATAAATTAATCATCAACAAATATTTTAAAATATTATTTTGAAAAAATTGAAAAGAAAATAAAATCAAAAAATTATTCGCCCCTCTGATTCATCCGTCTCTTGTAGACGTCCTTAGCAGAGGTGCTCGGTCTCCCGCCCATTTCATCATCGCTGTCCGAGTCGCCACCGCCAGGCCTTTTGCGTTTCTGGGAAGTCGAAGAATTGTCGTAGGACGAGGCGGAACCGATAGCCTCAAATAGTATTGTTTGCAAATAAAAATGGTAGAGATAAACTTTTTCACTATGAATATCAAGCTTTTTCCTTTAAAAATCATTTTTCTAAAGAAAATGGATGAAGATCAACTTTTGCCTACCAGGTTGGGATCAGTAGTCGTGGCAACCAACTGATACATCTCCTTCTTGACGTCCTCGACGCGCATCGGGCCCAGCATCGTGCCGTTCTCGATCGGACCGTCGTCTTTCTTCGCTGAAAAATTAGCATATTTAAAAAATTAGTAATTCTTGTTTCCCTCAAAATACCTAAATTTACCATTTCTCTCTCCAAAACTATAGTAATCTCAAATTTGATCTGAAAAAGAACTAAAATATCCCCAATTTACTTTCAAAATTAGCATCATTTTATAAAAAATATATATATATATATGATTTAAAAATACCTGCAGGCGGTTCGTATTTCGCGAAGATAGCCATCAATTTTTCGACGTTCACGAACGGGCCGATGAACGTATACGGAGGGGGCAGAAGGGACATCAGATGAGCAACGGACGAGGGAGGAGGGTAGACCCCTGAGTTTGTCAAAATTTTAACTCTCGAAAATTTAACTTCAATATCTACCCCCGGGCACAGGATGATACGAAGTATTGGTCTTAGTTCTGGGCTTGAACGGAATCATTTGATCAGTGTCGGGGCGGGGGTATCTGAAATTCAAGAATAAGCTGAACGCTCAAAGAGATATATGAAATCCCAAAATGAAGATGTATTATAAATCTCAAAAATAACAAGGATATATGAAATTCCCTACCCAGCGATGTCCAGATGCCCTCCTTTGCCTCCACCCATCAAAGCACTTGCCGCTTGGGGGCCGTGGATTCTCTGACCACTCGCCGAAAATCCTAGAATTTTAAAAATTAGTTTTTTTTTTTTTTTTTTTTAAATGTTATGGCTGCTAATATTAAGTTTTGGTCGACGGATATTATTTTTTGAGTTTAAAAATATTATACCAGGTTGATTGGGGGCTGCGCCAGAAGATCCATTGGAAATAGAGGATCCGATCATCCCATTTGAGGCTGTAGAGGAGGAAGGCTTGTATTGCTTCTGGAATTTTTTAATCGTAGATCTTTTAAAGTTGTAAATCTCACATTATATCCCATCATTTTGAGCTGCTCGATCGTGCACGGCATGAGGTTCATGAACTTGTACCTGAAATTTAGATGTTTGAAATCCCAGAAAGAATAGTAAACCCAGGAAAGATATGACGTTCCCCTCTCCTTAATTCGTGTATCCCAAATCCCACCTGTCAATGATCATGTTGGTCTGCGGTACTTCTGCGTCGTTCTTCAGTGTCTCTCTTCTTCTCTGGTCCACTTTCAACGTCGACGTCAAATCGCCGACCAACGTCTCGAATTCCAGATATTTATCCCAGATTTCGCTGGAAAAAAGAAAACGATCTTTTAAAATGGGCATATTACAAATTTGACGCCTTATGAAAATGAGAATATTTTCTAAAAAAAATATAAAATTAAAAAAAAAACTTCTCTACCCCGACTTCTCTGGAGGCATAGATCCAGACGTCAATATTCTCTCGAAGACGACTCGAGTGTTGTTGTCCTCGTTCAGGTGCGTGAGGAATTCCACGTACGCGCAGGCATAGTCCGGGTCGTCGCCGTATTTCTTCAGACCCAGGTCGAACACCCTCATTGCGACTTCTTTGTCCTACAATTTTTTTATTTTAAAACTTCATAAACGTGAAATAAAAAGTGCTATAGAAAAATTAAAATTAGAAATTGAAAAAAGTCAATCTTAAGAAATAGTACAAATTTAAAGTAAAAATATAGGAAAACCCAACCTTACTACAATAATACTCGATGAGCGCGGCAGCAACAAAGACGTGATGTCTCGATCGGACGTCGTCCCTGGCTCGTTTGAACACGAGGCGAGCAGAGCGCACTCCCTCAGTTCTTCTTGCAAACTTCATCAACTGGATGTAGGTCTGCAAAATTGTTTTTTTTTTCATTTTTTTCTAAAATTATTAAAAGAATTCCTACCAGCGTTGGGTCGAGACTCTCAATCTCCAACAGCTTATCGTAGATCTTCTTCACGTTGTCGTACTTCCTTCTTTGCTCTTCGAAGTCTGCGTAGGCGTAGTAAATCAGAGGAGATTCCTTCATCAGACCGTTGACGGCTCGCTCGTAGAGTTCTGGAATTATTGATGCTTTTCATTTTTGTTATTCAAAAAATTGCTTCAATCTCTAAAAAGCAATAATCGAAAGTAAAAGTTTTTCTTCAGAAATTCAAAAGTGCTCAGACGAAGAAAAATCACATCTTGAAATGAAAATAATAATAAAACTAACGTTGCGCATCATTGGTCATTTGCTGGGCCTGTTTGACGTCCCCCTTATCCTCGAGCGTCTTAGCCGCGTGCTGCAGGAAGGCCGCAGCGTCGTACCAAATCTCCGGGTAGTAGCCCAAACACAGCAGGGCCTGCTCGTAGGCGTAAACCACTAAAATAATTATTTTATTTAAATTTGCTATAGAAAAACTACAAGAAGATTACTGATAGAGCAATGTTAGAATAGGAAAAATAGTGAAAAAGTTACAGTAAGAATTTTGTTGCCTTTTCAAATTTATTTATTATGGAAAAGCTATGATAATATTTTTTTCTTAATTTTGAAAGTAAGCGTAAAATTAAAAATTCTCACCCCTCTTAGCGAACTGTCCATACTCCTCCGTCTCCAAAGGGTTGCTCTTTTCCCACTCGATGTACTTTCTCCACAATTCCAGTTGTTTGAGTTCGGTTAGAGAGCCTCTGAATTTTTTAATTAGGGTTTTTCAAATTTTAAAATCTGATACCTCGGAGGAACGGAAACCGCCTGTCGATTCAGACCTCTGGTGGTGGCTTCGAGGGCTTTCAGGGTTTTCTTGGCCAGCTGAAAGTATTTTGTTTTTTGAACTTTTAGTTCTCTATTTTATCTTTTAGATTTCTTTTAAAAAATACCGCATAGTCCTTTCCCCGTTCAGAAATAAGTTTTTCTGCCAGCGTCGAGTTCACGTTTTTCTCGTAGTTGCAATACTCCTAGAATTTACATTTTCAAAAATTTTTAACTTAAAGAACTGAAAAATACCGCCCAAAGAGCCTCGACATTGATGATGGGCTTGGAAACGGCTTGCTGGAAGATTTTCCTGACTGCAGTAATTCGCTGATTTTCCGCGTATTGTCCTGCGGCGGGTCTGAAAAATCAATTTTTTTATAGTACCTTATCAAAACAATAGTTCAAGATGATAAATTTAAAACGTTTTTTTTTATCAAATCTCTCAATGAACAGGCTTTGGATTTGAATATTTTAGTTTTCCTTACACAGCTTTCAGAAAGGCGATGTAGTCCGAATAGATGGGATACGAGTTGACGTCCAGACCGACTTTGTCCAGGGCGAAATTGTAAGCCTCGGCCATCGTTTCTCTGAAATTTTTAAAATAACGTCCTCGGAATTTTTTATGAAGTCCTCAACATATTTTTATGACGCCTCAGAATGATTGTGTTTTACCTGAAAGATGGCAAGTGTCCTTTGGCTTCCCTGACATAGTGCACATAGCTCTTCCACAACTCGATGTTCAGCACGTGTATCAGACAGCGTTGGAATAACTGAAAGAGGACTTTGCGAAATCCGAATATATGAAACTCGGATATTATCGATAAAGAATAGAAAATCCAGACTTCTAAAAATCCACTTCATTGTTAAATTTTAGTGAAAGTCCACAAATTTACCACTTTAGCAAAATTCGAAATCTTTGTCGATAAGAATTTACATTTGTTTTGACTTACATTCTCCACGTTTTCAAAGTTCTTGGAGCGGAGCTGAAAAATTTCATGGTTGATTAGAATTACAATCCTCCAATTAATAATTACAGTACTCGAAAACTTTTATTCGTACTAACATTTTCTACACGAATCATATATTTCTCGGGTGCTATAAAATGATTTATTATTCCCTTGGAAAAACGCAAAATCATGTTCAAATTGTTATTGTTCATCAGGGTTTTCAAGCCGTTTATTAACTTTAAATTTTCACGAAAATCGGACAATCTATTGAAATTTGGCGCCTTATCAAATACTGTCAAGTCAAAGTCTAACAATTCGGGCTTTGACCGGCTTTTTATCAGGCAGAGGCCGGTTATCCGGATAACACCGACAGACTGGAATTTTGGCATCTAATTCAAGGGCCCAGTTTCGAAAATTCCGATAAAACCTCGAAATGTATGAATTTTGAGGGTTTATCTGAAGCACTTTGAAAGGACTAACCTCGTGATCGATATAGGCCTTCCAGTACCTTCCTGCGCTCGGGAACTGGGTCACCAGACTTTCGTAGAACGAGCGGGCTTGATCGATGGGTCGGGCCTGAGTTTTTAAAATAGAAATAAGTTTGAAGAAAACCGATAGTTCGAAACTTTATCAGTCCTTTCCCACATGAATTTGGTATCATTTTGGCTGTTTTAATGAAGAAAATTTCAATGTAAAAACAATAAAGAAAAAATAAAAAAATACCTGAGACTCCCTCAGCAGCAGGTTCCACGCATCGACGTCGAACGGGTTGACCTCAATCCGCTTTTCCGGACTCAGAATCGACGCGCCGCCGCTCATTTTGGCGGATTGTCTGAAATTACAAAAAAGAAAATAAAAATTAAAAAATAGAACAATAGAACAATAAGAAAACAAGCATTTTTGCCAACACGATGTAAAACGACGCTGTAAAACTCGCGCGCTCGAAGACATTGTTCCGCAGAAAGAGAACTCTTTAGTAAAAATGTAAACATTATTAAAAGATACTATTTATTCATGCTCTTCTACACCCTTTTTCAATAATAAGAAAACATCAATAACAAAAACTTTATTTCCAACAAAAATCAAAGAGAAAGAAAACAATAATTTTGTGAGGAAGTTTTCCGCATCCGGATTTAGGCGACGGTTTCGTCCGAGTGCTTGCCCTTGAGGATGCCGGTGACGCGCGCGCGGCCCGCCGCCTTGCGGTCCACCAGGTCGCGACGATCTTTGTCCATCTTCAACTTCGTGACCGCGACCTGCAATTTTTTTTCTCAAAATTATTTTCTATTTATTTATTTCTCAGAATTTTGATATTTTTTCAATTTCTCGAAAATCTGAAGGATTCAAATCTTATTCTTACCCAGACTCACCAATTCTGTGCACCAGAACTAGTTTCACGGGGGCTAATTCGACTTGTAGGACATTTTCATTTAAAAAAAAATGTTCGAAAAACTTGAAAAATCAACTCTACTCTCCGAAAAGTCGAAAATTAGCATTTTTCGACCCCCGTGAGAACCTCACCTTGGAAGGGTGGATTCCGATGTGCACAGTTGAGCCGTTCGCCTTCTCGCGGGTGATCTTGTCGATGTGGATGACGAACTTCTTTCTGAAAAATGTATTTGTCATTTATTTTCAATTTTAGACCTGAATTTTAATATTTTTTAATATTCGGATCTTCTCAAAATTTAGGGACTGAAGTTGATTTTTAAAATTTCGAGTTCTCGCACCTGTAGCACCGGATCACTCGGCCATTGTTGCCCTTGTGGCGGCCACGCGTCACCACGACCTCGTCGTCCACGCTGAAAAGGGGATACAATTTTATTTTTTAATTCTTCAATTTGTTTTATTTATAAAATTTGTATTTTCTGTAGAAGAGGCATGAAACTGAGAACTCCAAATCTTCGAGATTTCAGTGATTAACTCTCCAAAATTTTGATTTAGCCATAACGGAGATTAAGCCCATCACTTATGCAGAAAAGTGTGCCTTGCCCAGGTCCGTCGGCAACAATTTATCGAAAAAAAAACAAGTCAAAAAGCAGTTGTAACTTTGAAAAATTTTCCCTCAAAAATATTTGATCTTAAGATGTTTATTTTTAATTTGTATAATTTCCTTACCGGATAGGGATGGCCCTGATTCCGTGCTTCTGTCGGAGCTCCTTGGTGAGTGGCGAGGACATGATTCTTCTCCTAAAATTCAAATTTTGAAAGTTTCATCCTGGGGTCAGAAAATAAATTTTTACCACTTATAGCCCCAAAACATTTTTGTAAGGGATACGTTGATTCAATTTCTTACCTGATGTGAGAGGGCGCGTTGAAGTGCGCTTTGCGGTTCTTGCCGGAGTCGCGGGATACGAATGGATTGATCTTCATCTTTGACCCTGGAATTTTAAAATTCATTGAAAATAAACGCAAAAATAAAATGGTCAGTCAATAGTTTTGCGCGAAACTTAAAATTTAATGAGAAGAAGACATTCGAACGATCAAGAATTTAGGAGAAGATAATTGGGCAATTGCTGAAAGTTAATTAAGGAAATCAACTCGAATAATTAGCGGAAATAAGCAACGAAACAGAAAAATTGGGAGACGAAAGAAAATAGGCCAGAGTGTAAAGACAGGATAAAAGCGTTGGGTGAAAAGAATGAAAAGACGCGGCGCGGTTTTTAATACAAGGGGGCGGGGTTTAATTCAGTGAATAAAAGAAAGTAAAAACATGGGAAAATGCTATTTTTGGTTAAAAATAATGTAAAAATATTAGGATTCGATCTTTTCTAGAGATAATTTGAACTTATTAATAATACAAATTTTGAAAATAATATTTTGCAGTATATTTTCGCAAAAATATCGGAAACTCACAAATTCTAGTAATTTTCTCAGGAAAGAATACTTTAATCGTATAATTTATAATTATTTAGTTTTTTGCTGCTAGGAGAAAATTAAAAAAAAAAAAAACTTTTCTTCAGGATTTTTAAAAGAAAATCACAATCAGAAATTCGAGTCACAAAAATTGATGTCTGATTATTCTGACTTCGCAATTTCAATCAATTCAGATAATTGATATCTCTGATATAATGATAATGATTACTGTGATTGACTTTCGCCCAACTGGTTTCATTTTTGTTCTTGTAGTAAGTCGAGGAAAAGAAACAGTTAGAAAAAACGCAGAGGCGGGGTGAGTGAGAGGAAAGAGTGAAAGGGTTAGGGGTGACATATGAAGATTTTCGACGACAAAATGACGACCTTGCTTTCAGATATCTGACAGTCTGCATATTCTGATGGAGATATTATGCTAATTTTTGAGAGTTTATCACTTTTCTTATCATGTTTGTCTTCACCCAATCGTCCAATAAAAATTTAGAATTCATAAACTATCGATGTTAGAGTCGAAATTTTTATAATAGATCTGAAGCTTCCATCATCATGTTCTTCTAATATCTCATAGAAAATTCAGATTGAAATAGTTTTTAGTGTCTAATTCAAAATTGAAGTCCGCGTATGAATCTGTGTATCTGTCATTTATACTATCTAAGTTCCCCCACACCTTCGTTATATTGCCTTTACGATTCTACGGACTTGTTTCCGGTTTGTCTGAACCTATTGTCTCCTACAGCGGCTAGTAATTACCCCTCCTCCCATCTTGTAGTTCTAGCCTCGCGTCCTCACGTACCGTTCTTTGTCATTGGCAGTTTGTATTTTCTTTTCATCTATATTATTATGCTAATTTTCTAGAAGTTTGTTGAATCGATAACGTTTTTTTTCCAAATTTTCTATAACTTTTAAGTTGCCTTCCAAGTTGATTCTGAAAGCTTCTAGAAATTTTTAAATTAGACTTTCCAGAATTTCAATTCAAAAATTATAGCGTAGATATTTCTGAGATTATTCTTAAATTTATGCTAATTTCTCCAATTTACCTGTTTAAACCTCCATTTCTAAGCATCCAAGGAATCTTTAAGTGATATTTTTTAAGGTTTCGATTTTTGCACTAAACTGGTTCAAATCTTGCTTTTCTGTTTGTTCTGATTCAGAATGAATTTGTGGGCGTGTGGTTTCTTGATGCCAAATCGTACACTTTATCGATCCCCCTAGCGACAAGATCACTGATATTATAGTTCTTTACACAACGAGATTCCTCGAGAAGTACGGCGTTGTAAAATCTAACTTAATCTTGCTAATTTTGAGGGCTTTATCCTATAGCTATCTCTATTTAAACGTTATTCTTCTTAAATTCTAAGAAAAATCATCGATATAGTTCTTTGCACCAAACGATTTACCTTCGAAATGTATAGCTTTTGTAAAAATCTCGAAAATTTTGGGGAACACATCTCAATCTGATGAATTATCTTTGAGTAGTTCACTTCTATAAAAGTTTGATTTGAACTAGCAAATTTTTATTCATTAGAATTTAACTTTTACGTTTTCATATTTTTTTGTAGTTTTTTTCTTCTCGATGGAAAATCTAACTTGAATGGCCACTTTTTCGAGATCTAATGTTTCACTTTTTCTGAAAAAAGACCTGAGCTAAATTTTCATAATTTTCCCTTCTATACATTGTATCGAATAACGGTAATTGTTGGGGTATACTGGTGTCTTATGACGAAATTACAGCGTGAAAGAGAATAGCGAAGAATGGATGCCAATTCTATGTCAAGAATGGAAATGAATCGAGAAATGATAGACCGTTTGGGTTTGTAACAAGGTGAGAGAAAACAAGCTTCTCTCACATTCGAGACTGGCAAAACTAGAAGAACGCGTATCATTTTTTCATTGAGACGCTTATTCGAAACATTTCTGGCCCGAATAAAAATGCCACTGCATCACTCTACAACATATTCAATCTTGCAAAATAGGACAATTTTGAAGGAATTTATGTCAAAACTCGAATAGATGATAAAGTACCCCTACAAATTAGAAGAACGCGTATCATTCATTTCATTGTGATGCTTGTTTGAAACATTTTGGCCGAAAACACTTAGGTGAAAATTTTTAGGCGTAAATATTTTTGGGTATAAAATTGAAATTTTCAGTACGTTGAAAGAGAGACCAGAAGAATTTTGGGTTTCAGATAAATTTTACCCAACATTTCCTGATCTTCGTGGATATCTTCGTTTTAACTTTCCTTCCTCTTGACTTGAGACGGTTTTCTTCGCACTTTCGATAAAAATTTTCATTTGAAAAAATCCAAACCTTAAAATTTCCCTACTTCAGATCTACTTCTTGGTTTCACTTCAACGAATCTCTGCATGACCCTCGACTTTCACTAATTTCCGCTAATCCTTTTCCCTCTTCAAAATTCTCAATCAAATGGCAAATGACGATGATCAAATTGGAACACATGATGAGCGAAACACGAGATTCATTAGGCTCATCCACTACTTCTTCAGGTTTATCGCAAAAATTATTTGGTAGGTATAAAATAACCTAAAATATCAGTAAAAAGCAACAAAATAAACTTGATCTCCATCATAAACATCACCGATTTTGTCTAAAAACAATGATTTTCGCGAATAAAAATTGTACTTTGATTAGAAAGGGCTGATCTTCATCAGTAAAATCCCGACTTTAGCCATAGTCCCTGGATCTTCATCATATCGAGCACGATACTCACGATTATTCTCAGCCTTAAAATACCGCTTACTGAAATGTCGAACGATATCAGTGATTTTACCCCGTTTGGGGCGAGGTCAAGACAGGAATTACAGGTGGGTTTCATATATCTTTTTATGGATTAACAAATTGCATATATCCAGATGTTTTTCGTATTTTGAAAATTTTCAGATTTTCACCGAGTTCTTTTCAAATAAAGGCACTCCAAAGACTGTCTATGCTTTCATAACCTCAAAAAATGGAAAGAGCTTATTGGACGTCAAACATTTGAATGCTACAGTCCAGGTATAAAGGTTCAGAGATTTGTAAAAGGAGTTATTTTTCAGATATTAGATAAAATCTCCAATGAATTTTATCTCACCACGCCGGAAGGACCAAAAAATTTTGTGCAATTTTGCTCGGGGTTTTGTCAATTGAATGAGCCCGTTCGTCATTTTTACGTGAGTTATTTTTAATCTTTATTTATTTATTAGTCTTTAAAAAAGTGATTCAGTAAAAGTGGATATTTTCAGTAACCAACTTCCTAATTAGCTATTTTTAGAACGGCATGCTAGTTTCTTCGAGCTATGGTAATAGTTCCGGTGAAGCCAGCCACATGGATCTGGGCTATCCACTCACTACCGTATTAGGTACGTTCTTAAGTTTTTTGACCACTTCATAGCCAAAGAATAATATCTAAGGACTTTATTTTTAACCGAACTTAAACGAAAGCTAAAATTTTGTTTAAAACGCCACTTTATCCTTCGTCTTTTACTCAAGAACGAAATGATCAGTAATAACGCTTTTCTAGCTAACGTTTTTAATAAATGATTAAACATCTCACACGATTCCATTTTTTCAACTATGACTTTTCCTAATTTGTAAACGCTTAGTCACGTCATTTCGTTTTTGCCCCTTCAAGTGTATGTTGAAGCTTTTCAGGCACTCGACTTTTCATGGATCCGAATTTTTTCGGCGTTCGCGTTGAAGTCGAAGATCGCGAGGCGCACAACGGAAGGCGACTGGTGAATGTTTCGGATTTAAGAGCCAATCAGTTGGAAGAGGTAAACTTAAAATTGAAAAAAAAAGATTTTTAAAAATCAAGGTTTTTTGACAAATTAAGATTCGTTGAATTATAAACAACGATACTTCGACTTAAGATTGCATGAATAACTATGAAAAAAATCGAAATCTATTTTGGAAATAAATAAATAAATATATATATATATTTTTATATTATGAGCCTTGAATATGTAAAAAAAAATTTAATGAAAAATGATATTGAAAATGAATTATTTCCAGAAACAAGTTCCTAATAATATCAAGGACCTTGAGTTAGTTGTTCTCCAATTTCGAGCCGAAATCGGGAAGGAAATCAAGTCTGAGGACATGAAAATCTACGAGCGATCAATAGTCAAACACTTCCATGAGTAAGAAGAAGTTGCTCTTCATTTTAAATATCTTACAAATCATAAGAGCAAATTTTGAAATTCATTCAAGTTTAATGAAACAGCTGATCTTCATCAGGAAAATGTGAAATTTAGAGAATTCCAATCGGATTTGATCAGTGTTTACATTTTGACGGACTCATTTATCACTGAGGAAATTGTCAGAGCAGGTATGAACACTTCTATATTTCAAAAATATAATCCTTCCACCATAATTTCTATCAGTTTTGAAGATTTGATCTTCTTCTGTATAAGCAGAAAACTCTCATGACTAATCAATTAATCAAACCTATCGTCACTCAAGACTTTCCATGACTAATTTTATCTTCCTTTAGGTTTATCATTACTGCCCTTTCTGGCGATCGGCTTTACAATAATGGCCCTATTCTCGTCGACGACATTCATGATTAGCGCCTTTTTCCTCGATCAGATGAATTTTACCAAGGTCGTAAAACCGAGAAAATCGAATCAGAACAACTTTTCGAGAGAGAGGGACGAAATTTCGCGAACACTTTTCGAGATAAAGAAAAATTTGAAGGACCTAATTTAACAAAAGAAACATTAATTCAAGTGTACATCTTCAATCGAGTTTGGAACAATAGAATCAAGGTTGAAAAATTGTAGATCGAAAAATTTTCCAAGATCTAATAATTAAAAAATGAAGACGATAAGAATGAGATATAAGAATTCACAAAGTAATTTCAACCATGCCCAAGAAAGCAACACTTGAAGGAACGTTCTTTGTGAGAAATGACAGATTTTTCCAGATAGTGCTAGCAGTAATGGCGTGCGTGTGTCCGTTCATGGCATGTGGGGCCTCGCTGGGGGGAATGTTTTTCCTCGGCTTCCGATTCGGCTCAATTCTGGCTGTCACTCCGTTTCTTATTCTGGCGATCGGAGTCGATGACGCTTATCTCATGGTCAACGCGTATCAACACATCACTGCTATTAGGAAGTAAAATCTATTTTTTTCTTGAAAATAACACAAAATCTTAGACAAAGGCTGATCTTCATTGATTTTCATCTCTAAAAATTTGATTTAGAGCTTGATATTCATCGTTTTATTATAATTTAAATCTATGAAATATTTAATCCAAAATGTTGATTTTCATAAAATTCTCACTAAAATCTAAAAAACCCATTGTTTAAACTCTGATCTTCACCAAAATGTTTTATAAAAATACAAATAAGCGACAAATTTAGAAAGAAACTGCTGAAATCCACCCTAAATGAAGAGCTCCGTTACCGTATCACCTATATGCTGGTCGAGACGGGTCCTTCGGTCTCAATCACAACGATCACGAATATTCTCGCTTTCGGAATTGGGGCTACAACGCCAACTGCTGAAATACAGCTCTTCTCAATAGGGAATGCGATTGCAGTCACGGTGGACTTCATCTTTCAGGTATGAAATAATATCCGCAGATATTTTGCTCGAAAATATAATTGAAAGCTGAATATATCATTTTTCTAGATTTAAAAAAATAATACTTTTTCTATATACTTAAAAATGAACAATATTTACAAGGCTAATAGAGTATTGTACGATAAAAATAAGGAAAAATAGAAAAGAACAAATGATCGAAATATAATTATTTCTGTTTAAATTTTAGCTCACAATATACGCCGCCCTAATGGTGGTATTGGGACGATGGGAACTCGAAAGGGAATTCCAACATCGAAATCAGTCGAATTGGATCATATCTGAGAAAGTTACGATGAAAGATGATAGGACTAAAGACAAGAAAGGGCCGTTTATGAATAGGTAAGATTAATTTTTAAGAATTCTCTACAGGTCAAATAAGCTCCATTGTTAAATGTAAATAATTCTTCCCTTAATATTTAGCAATTGAGCAGATATTTCAAATTCTTTTATTAGTCGATAAAATTTTGTCAATAAAGTCTGACAAAAATATATCACGATCATGTAACATATGCTCTATTGCTAAGCTTAAATAATTTTTTATTATACGTTTTGTATTGGAGCAGATTTAACATGATTTGCCTATTTATAAGTTTTTAAAATAATCATCTTTCAGATTAATGAAATTCTACTGTAAACTATTATCCAGTAAATTGGTGTCTTCTATAGTGATGGGCTTATTAGCTGTCTATTGGTACTTCAGCATTATGGGAGCCTTAAGGATAAAGGCTGAATTAAGGCCTGAAAGACTGTTCTTAAAGGATTCACCTATTATTCAGGTATGATCTAAAAGTATATTTCCGGGAAATACAAAATTTGAATTGAACCTTTCTAATATTTTTATGAAGGATGTTCTACTAAAAGTTGAATTATTTAGAACACTCCAGATAAGAATATCGAGCTTTAATTTTGAGAAAATTTTTCAGATTTTCGACCTACGCAAACAATTCATCATCCCTAATTATGAAGCATGCTGGATTTTGGTGGAAAACCCGGTTGGAATTGGTTCTCAGGCTGAGCGAAATCAAATGCATCAACTTGTAGGGATTTGTGGCGAATATATGAAATCCTTTAACTTATAAAAAAAGACATGCAATTTTCTGTCCCTAAAGACTGACTCCGAGAAAGAATATATAAAATACTTTATCTTTATTAAGATATATGTATATGAAGCACGTTTATGTTAAATTCTTAAAGAATATATATGAAGGTCCTGTTTAGATATCCTCTTTCGAAGCTTTGCCTCAAAATAACGGAAGATTTTCTACCAAATTTTGGCTGCGAGATTACGAGACCTTCCTGGAACAACTCGAAGAAGCTGAAGGAAATATGGAAGATGAAGATCCAACTTTAAATTCATCTAGGTATTTTTTTCTTCGAGTTTATCTTTTTATTTGAAGGCCTAATTAATATTCTAGACTTTTATTTAATTATTTTTTAAAATTATTATATATTTTTCCAATAAAAAATTTTAGATCGTCAAAACATTCGAGAAACGAACTTTACGAATTCCTACATTGGCCCGAATTTTCGTTCTGGAACGCGTTCGTGCAGTACAATAAAAGTTCTGAGGGGTAAAAACTAAAGTTTGGCTAAAATTTAAGATTTGTAAAATTTTAGCGAGGGTCATTTGACAAAATTCATCGCTACCACGGCCTTTCACGGTTCGAATTTGAATGATTGGTCGAATCGAGCTAATTTGTTGGGCGAGTGGCGGAAGGTCGTAGATCGGGTACCATTTTATCCCAGTTTAAATACCATTTTTACTTGTATCAGCTTAAAGGGATGCTACATATCAAATAGTCGCGCTGCCCGAGGGTGGCGCGGCGGAGGTTTTATTCACCACAACTTATGTGCGATTTTCAACTAAATTACATAAAAAGTACTATTTCCTATACCACTTTAAATACCACGAGTTCTATCCATTTTCTAGCATTTTATACCAAAAACGATCGTTTTCTACCATTTAAATTTCAGTTCCCTCACCTAAACGCTTCGATTTACCTGGAAGACGCTAAATTTCTGGATTTGATCTCGACGATGATCCCCATCTCCGCACAATCAGCCCTGTTCACGTTTCTGTCGATGTTCGCCGTGGCGCTGCTTTTCATCTCGAATCCGCCAGTCTTATTTGTCGCCACTTTCTCGATTCTAAGCACTAGCGTCGGTAAGATTCTTTTCCATTTTGATTTTTCTTCTGAAAAAAATGATCATTTTTTATAAAGACTCGTTTTCTCGAAGTATCATGCTATTTTTCTTGAAAAACGACCATTTTTGGTGGAGATCAACTTTCTCTTGAAGAATTATGAAATTTCTGTAGTTCTCTCGAACTTTTCGATGAAGCTCATCTTTTCAAACGTATTTTGAATATTTTAGCTATTTTCAAGTAAGAATTTATATTTTTAATTTTATAAATTAAATTTCAGGAGTGTTCGGAATGATGTCGTGGTGGGGTGCGGATTTAGACCCGATTTTCATGTCTGCGGTCATTATGAGCATAGGATTTTCGGTGGATATCCCTTCTCACATCAGCTATCATTATTATCAGACGGGTAAGTATTTCTAAAATTTTACAAGATCACAAATTTCAAGGAAAAGCCAAGGAATTCAGAAAACCTAAACGTTTAAAGTTGTTAAAGTAAAATAGCTAAAGGGAAATTATTGAACTTCAAAAATCGTTCGATTAAATCATTTTATTTGTAGAAACAAGCCATACATTTCAAGAAAAATTATCTATTTTTCAACAGAATCCTTAGCTTTAAAATATAAAAGTTTCCAGAAGAAAACAAATGTAAAAGAGAAACTGCCAAAATTGTCAACAAAAATGAAAAATTAATAAATTTCAGGAAAGGAAACGAATAACGTGGTTGAGCGGCTTGAAAAGACGGTCCAATGCGTCGGCTTCCCCATTATGCAAGCGTCGATATCGACAGTTCTCTGCGTGTTATCGCTGTTTTTCGTCGATTTACATATGTCTAGGGTAAGAATAAATGTAGTTTTAAATTTTAGATATATTTTAATCCATGAAAGATTGATAGATCGAATAGTTTAAAGACTAGACCATACATTTTCGAAAAAAAACTCGATAAAAATGATTGAATTGAAGATATTATTTCCTAGGATAGTTAAATCCAAAAATTCCGAGGTTTAAATTCTAAAGTATTATTTTTTAGATTTTCGCTCAATGTATGCTCCTGGTGGTGGGTATCGGTACCATTCACGGAATGATCATAATGCCGGTCATCTTCAGTCTAATCCATTTCGCTCATTCGTCCTGGAAATCACCTAATTCCGCCATCCCTTCGTAATTTATGCACTTTCTGGAACGTTTATGACATCGTGACGTAAACTATTATGCTAGCTCGGAAAAGAAATGCGAAAATAATGAAAAAGTTGGCACCCAAATAGCGTTTTTATTTATATTTTGAGTCTGTAAAATAGTCTCGACCCATATTTATCTAATTTTTCTCCGTCCTTTATCGAATTATCTGATTTTATTGAGAATGCTAAAGTTTATAGATTTGGACTCTTCAATTTCCAGCCTATTTTTACATGTCATGAGATCGTAATATTTCCAGATAGCGGATTTTTGTAAATCTAGGGTAACCCAAGCTTATAGCCGGTGAAACTATCATAATTTTGCCTAAGTTTGTCTTTTTCGAATGAAATCTCAATTTTATGCGGGTTTTGACACTAAGAGTCTGAGATTCGGTTATGTATTGTAGTCAGATGAATAAATATTAGTGGTGCGGAAAAAGCGGTCATCGGGAGCTAGAGCATACAGAGGAAACGCTCTGATTATGACTCTAGCCCTCATAATTGAACATACTATTTTGTCATGAGATTGCAAGAGTCTGATTGCCTTATTTATGCTCGAACAGCCTTTTCTTGTGCGTTGATAATATTTTTCTTTAAACTTGTCCTTGCATTTTGAATCATATACTTCAAGTACCTTAAATTGTAAGAATCTTTAAAATTATCGACAATAAATAAAATGTCTATTTTTTAAATTTAGTAAATACATGTTCAGATCATTGAGAAAATGCGATGCCTCATCGAAAATTTCATATTTGACTTTAGGAAAATGAAATAAATTTAACTTTGTTTATTGCACATTGCTAAATATTGATGGTGAAATAGCTAACAGATTTTTAGAGACATGTCATCCGACGTACATTCAAACTTCTTTTACTGAATTTTTATTTTTAATGTCGGAATTTGGACTCCAAATTCGCTATTTTTAATCTAATTTTAATTCGGCGATGTGAGGAAAAATTTTATTATCGATAAATGTTGCTCAATAAACTAAATGCGTTGAAAAAGATACAGAATCTTGCGGTCATCAAATTGGAAAAAATGACGATCGAACCTTCTTTAATTTGTTTCCTCCGCTAGCACATCCGTTTAGAAGCCGCACGTAGCACAGCAGTAAAACAATTCATTATTATTGTCATTTTATTTTAACTTTAATTTTTCTCAAAGGCAAAGCTTATTTTATTGTATTTTTTTTTTAAATGTTTATCTTAAAATAAATGTAAGAAAAGCTTATCTGATCTTTCATGACATCCAGGTAGTTTGGATCTGTGCAGAGGTAGGAGAGTCTGGAGCAATCCGACACTCCAGTTTTTATATTCACCTTATCGACACAATTAGGATTGGAAGTAGTAGATGTTGGTGGGCAGCGATCTGAAAAAAATCACTTTAAATTGGGAATTGTTATCGGTTTTTATGACTTACTGCAGGTGACGGGGCACTGAAATCCAATTATTAGACACCATTTATCAGAAGGATATTATCACATTTTTCCAATAAATTCAAGAAAACGCGCTTTGTGCTAATATGCAGAGTTTACGTTACTTTTTTTTTTTTTTAATTTCACTCACAATCATTTCGCCGATTATCATTTCGAAAACTTATTCGCCTTCCATTCTTATAAACATTATTTCTTCAAAATATGGGAAATTTATCCAAAAGACATTTGAAGTGCATAATTTGTACTTCTTTCAGGGGATTTTTATTTTTTTTCAATTCCACAACCCATTTTATTGATAGTTTTTCCGTGATTTTCGAAGCCATAACTTTGAAAAAATTGTTAGAAAGGAACTACGAAAAATCCAAGAAAATATCCCAAAATAGGCTCGTACTCTTTCCTCCTAGAGTGCAAAAAGAAAAGAGCCAGAGGTAGTACGTGGAAAAGAAAACTGAGCGAGAAATAGTGTTTGGGAGGAAAAATTACGCAGTCCTCAAAATATATTATCGTTCAAAGAGAATCCAAGCCGTTTTCCTCTTTTAAAAGAGCTTGATAATCATAATAAATTGTTTCTAAATTCGTACTTGTTGGGTCATTAGACTGAAATTTCACTTCATTATTTGTTTTAATGAAAATTTAAAATTTCTTACTTGAAATAAACGGGATCGTTGCAATATGATTTCCTTTGAAGACAGTCTGTGATCAAAGAATTATAATTTTGTTTAATTTCTTTTTTTACCAGATACACCAGTACTCGGATTAATTTGGTCCTGACAAGCAGCCGAAACGAGGCCGGAATAGAAGGAAAGGAGGATGGCTGATGAGCAGATAAAGAGGACTGTTTGGGAAGTCATTTTAAAAATTAACTCCGACTAGAAGTAGCAAGCTATATCCACCCATTTGGTTCACACCTTTTATAGTATTTACTTGAGGGCTAGAGAGACGGCAAAGTTCTCGATTACTCCCCGCATAAAAAGCTGAGCAAACTAAGCCTCGAAAAGGTCATAGAATCTGAAAATGCCATGGTTTTTTGGCAGCTAACTAATTCGAAGCAGAAAGGTCAAATTGCCACAGTTGAAGCATTGAAAGCAGAGCAACGCCTGCTGAAATTAAATAACTCGATTTTTTTGTGAATTGAAGTTTGCACAGATTGAGATAAAGAATTTGAAGTACAAAAAGAGACAGTCCAAAATAAGGCTCGATTTTTATATTGAGGATAAAAAGTCAATTTATTAAGTCAAAGAACAAATATTCAGTAAAATTGGAAAAAATGAAAAAAAAAAATTAATTTTTGAATGTCCTCGAATCTGAAAACCTATGTGCTTGAAGTTATAATAATATCAAACCTAAGGAGGACGATCGTCAGAGACTCCTTGCGACCTACCCCTATAATTTATTTTCGTCTGACGAAAGTGCTCCCTAGGTTTGCCCTAAAATAAACTGCGTACACTCGACAATACCAAGCGCTTCTAAGGTTGAATCCAAAGTCGTTAGAGTCACTTATAGTGATCGGTTTAAATATTCTATATAGTATAGACGAACAATAAATAAATGCATTTACTGTTGAAAAGTTTTAACTCGGCTTAATTTATGCTCTAAAGCAAATTTACCGATTCTAAATTCTAAGCAATATAGATGCTATTATGCGCTCACGATGAAAATCAGTCTTGTATATGTTCTTTTGTTAAATCAATATTAGATAATTTCTTTATTATCAATATTATTGAATGCTATATTTTTTTTGATGATGCAATCATAGCTCGGTTTATAAATTCGTGCTTCCTTTCTCTAGGTCCTGCAAGGTCCGTTTGACAGATTTCTGTCACCATATATCTTTTTCCTCCTTTGACCTGTTTACCTTTTATCCCTTTGTCTCCTTATCCTTCTCTCTTTCCTTCTTAGCTCGAAGGGGGCGGGTCCGAAAATTTTCATCTATGCACAAATTAGGAAGGAAGCCAACTGTCAGATCGAGCATTTTGGGTGAAGATCACAAAATGCATCGAAACGGTGGTGGTGAAATGTACGGTCGACATGCGGGGTAAGTTTGTTCAATTTGTGTGCATTTGAAAATGTTTTAAACTTCTTTTTGAACATTCATATCACCTACTCATCATTTGACAGAGGGTTGATTTAGAGGAAATTTTATTCCAAGATTTTAGATATGAGGATTATTTGTGATTAAGTCTAAAATTTGGCGAATTTTACGTGATTTTTGACTGTATAATAGTGCATAAGATATTTGCTTTGTTTAAAACTTATGATGAATTGTACATTTTGTAAGTTTTATTAGGTGGTCTCATCCGCAAATGGAAACTCGAAGGCAAGAGCGGCAAGAACAACCAAAGGTAGATCTTTTGAAAGTCGTAAATTTATAGATTGATTTTAGCAAAGACCTCCTCACAGTAGAATTGTCGATCAGAACGAATACGATCACTATGAATACGCTCAACAAAGGGATGAGTACAACCGATACTACGCTTCTCATGGTAATTAACTCATGGCGTCTATAGATAATTTCCAATATAGATAAGTTAATATAATAAATCATAATGTCATTAACAGATTAATAGGACATGTTCAAAAATTATCTCTTTCGAAGTTTTCCTCGATTCTGAAATAAAGTTAAATGCAGCGCCAAATGAAACTAAAGAAATTTAGACACCACTGGATACCTCGTTGAAAACGATGAAGAGCGTCGTAGCTGGCATCAAACGAATAATGCGGAACTCTACGAAAATGTTCCGCAAGCGAACGTTCGAAATGTCGCGCGGATCCAGATTTCTGCTGCGGATTCCGCGGAACGCGAAAGAGAATTGGAGAAGGAGAGGGAGAGATTATGGAAAGAACAACAGGAGGAGCAGATGAGGAGGAATCAGGCAAATGGTAAGAGAAATCATGAAGATCGGCTCTACTATTGAACTATAAGATCTGAAAATTTTAACCTAATTTCTTTCTACTATGAAGTTTATGATAAATTTTCAGCTTTTACGTATATTCAAATTCTGGTCTACAAGCCAAGTTATAACAAGTTTTTAGGTTTTTGAAGCTGATGCTAAAATTTTGGATACAACATGAACTTCATTATTATTTTCGGGTTACGATAATTTTACCTTCAGATAGAAACCTGAACCTGCAAAGAAGCGCGGTCGAATCTGAACGTGATCGAAGGATCCAAATGCAAGTCCAACAGAGGGAAGCCACCAAGTCGCCTCAGAGATATGATTATAATCAGGTATCGACCAAATTATAATACTGAGATTACTGTAATTAAATTCGAATATCAGGATTACTGTAATTTGTATATTTAGAATCTCCGTAATGACGAAGAAATTCCCCATAAGCAGCATCAAATGCCGAACTTCAATAGTGGTGCGAACAATCATGGTTCTAGGTATGAAATAATTAGAGTTATCATTTTAGCTATAAAAAAATTAAGGCCAAGCATGAATTAGATTTTGAAAATGTTTTTTAGATTAAATTTTAAGACTATTTGTTCGGGATAGCGTGTTAAAATTTTTGGATTATGTTTTCTAAAGATAATTTTTTGTTTTTTTCAGAGAGCAGCAGCACTTACGCTTCGAGTCTCAGCCCCAACCTTTCCATGGTGATAAGCACGATTTCATAAATGGGTTCGGGGATGTAAAATCGCAAAACGATGAAAGATCACCTGATAGAAAGCAACAATCCAAAAAGGTTCGATTGTTAAAAATTCTAGCTATATTATGATAATAGTATGCCTTTATTTTTTTAAAACGATATCATTTTCTAAAGATAATATAATTTTTCAAATTTAAATCCGCTCAGACCTAGGCAGGGCTTAAGCCAAAATTTCCGCTCGAACCCTCCCTTTAGCCCAATATTCCGTTAGAATCCTGCTGCGTACCCTCTTATGCATCCCTATTCAGTAGAAAATGTTATCTTGCGTGTAACACCTCCCCTAAGACTTCTCATTCTGGCTGAAAGTCTGCCTAGGTCTGGATCCGTTTCTTATAGTTAGATATTTATTTATTCATAGATTTTTCCCAAAAATTCATTTTTAATTTTAAAAATTGTTTAAATAATTGCACTTTCAGGAATCCTCCCAAACCACAGGCGCTATCAGGGCGATCATCAACAATCTGAAAGGGAGTAATAACAGCTCGAATAATAATGATTCTAATTCTGGGAAAACTGGAAAGCATGGTATTTTCAGTATTTTTCTTTTGAAAAAATGGACATTTTAGGAGATGATAGAAAAGAGATTCCTCGTCACAAAGTCTCTACGAACCCTTTTCTGAGGAACAATGATAAGGTATATTTTTAGAAGCTGAACATGAAATAAAAGACCAAATTACATTGTTTTCTACCGAAATAATGAGCGTATATATAAAATTTTCCAGAATTTAATCAATTTACATAATCTTCTGGAATATCTAAGAATAGTCATTCTTTCTCGAACATCAAAAAATTATCCTTTTAGAACAGTAATGAATAGTCTCTTTTCTAGAGCGAAACGAATTAATTCTCGATTTTTTCAGAACCCGACGAAGCTCGTCTCGGTGACTTCCGTCAAAAATGTCGCCGAGGTCGTGCAGAAGATGAACTCGGGCGATTGGCCGATTCGCATCGAGGAAGATGAGGATGGGATGAGGGAAGAAAGAGAACGAGCAAGCGAGGAGCAGAAGCAGATCGAGGTTAGGCGTTGGATTAAAGGATTATTTTTATTTTAAAAAATGATCTGAAACTGATCTTCACCAAAAATGCCAATTTAGGAGCTACTCGAGGCTCGTGAGCAGCGCCACTCCGACAAGGCTCGTCAGTGGGAGACTTTGGACCGAAAGAGGACTGAGAGACGTCAAACCGAGCTGAAGCCGAATAATCAAAGTCCCGATGAAACCATCGTCAGATTTGTTTCCTAGTTTCAAAGTTATTCTAATTTTCAGAAAGAATCCCCGAAAGACGTGGAAATGATTCAACCCCCGAGAAATGAAAGAGAAAGGAGAGTTGAAAGAGGTAACTATGAAAATAGTTGAAACAACTCACAAATAACCATGTTCATGTGCAATCTGTCAGTTGCTAAATTTTAGCAAAGTGACTCTTTGAGTTTAACAATGGAGCAGATTTTACATCGCTGAAGTCTCTAGGAATAACTATAGTAATCCGTCAATTTAGAAGGCGATAAGTTATCCGAGAAGAGTGAAGGCCACACCACGATGTCTACGGATTCAGCGTATTCAGATGATACGACGTCGCTTCGAATCTGCTTACCTTTCGACTTACAGTCTACCTTACAAAGGTACAAATACAAATTTTAATAAAATTAAAATAAATAGTATATATTTAGATATTTGAAGGGAGAAAGATAAGATCAAAGAATATTTCAATTTCTGTAAGGACGACAGAACATTTTCGATTGTTTGGAATATCAAATGTTTAAACACTGAATTTTCAGAAAGCTCCCCGAAAACGTCAAAGAGCTTAATGATGAGTCTGAAAAACTCCTGTTATACTTCAAAGGTCATCGAGCGGTTCTAAATTATTTAGGTAAGTTTACAAAGTTGGATTTCCTTGAAAGTTAAGAATTCAGGAATCGGCTTGTCTGAACCTATTTGGCATCATATAAACCAACTTCCTGATTATCCAACTGAAATTCGGATCGTTAAGGTGCCCCATTATTTTTATCATAAATATTAAAACCTAAAATATGAAATAAAAATTTGTATAAAATCGAAATAAAACATCTAAATTCTAAATACTATTTTTAGTCATCTCCCGCTGGAAAGACTCAAAACTCTACCCAGAATGTAAATTCTTCTGCGATACCATCCCATAGAAAATCAATTCCTGAATCGCTGTTACCGCACATAAAGATCACCCAGAATTCACCTCCTCAGGCTCACAGGATTAGTAAGGTAACTCTATTAGAAGAACTTTAAAAATCTATACATAGACTTATAGATGAGCAATTTTAACAAAAGAAAAGTAACGCAGTTTGATAGCTTATATCTGAATATGCGATTTAGGAAAGAAAAATTCTGTGCCTTCTTATGAAATGCTTGTGGGCATTAATATATTACCATATTATAGAAATGCTAACTTTGGTAATATTTAGCAAAATTTAGAGCGAACTGGTACAATCCCCACCCGATCACCATCAACTGCCCCAAATTCAGCACCACCAGGTTTGCAAAGAAGATCATGACCAGCATATTCATCACCATCGACCCATCTAATACCATTAATCTTACCATTTATCGCTACCCCATTTTATGGGACTTGTACCATTTGGTTGTCGGTAACTCTAACTATTTTTCACGGTTTGTGGCATGGGTATTGGCTGTGGACCTTACGCTTTCTTAGCCGGTTAGTTCCTTCACAATTTTTAACCTGTGATTTATGAAATGTATCAAAGTTTCTGGTGATATTTTCAATAAACGATTTTATTTATGCTAAGAAAGCGGAAGTGTCACAATAAAACATACAGCAAAACAAGAAAATGCATGCCCTTAGTGTTCTTTTAAAAACTGATATCATGGCATAACTTCATCAAATTCACTGCTTCTAATGGAATAGTATCACGATGTTAGGAAGTTTCAAGATTCCCGAATTTTAGGTCGAAATTACCAAAGTTTCACACGGTGAGACGGAATTTCGCCGAGATTTTGCTCAAAATGAGGGAGAGAAGAGAGCTTTTTCGGGGAACAGAATGATTCAAGCTTCACAAATCATGCAACAACAACAACATCAACATCAACAGCCTCATGGTTCACCTAGTTCTGTGCAATCTGATGCGAGGTTAATGTCACTCTGAAAAATGCTTCTTTTCTTAAAATAGTACAAAAATAATTTTTTAAGATAGTGTCAACTAGAAAGCTATCTTGAATCGATATATATCATGATTTAATAGTCTAACTATTTAAGCTCAATTTAAATCAACGCTAATCTCGAATCAATATCATCTATAAAATAGATCTCTCAAAAAGACCAACTATAATAAAAATGACTCAACTCTAAACTCCAGAGGCCGTTTCGTGAAACGTTCCGCGGCGGCCCTGATCGCTAAGAAGCAGGGCTGTCAGATCTCGGTCGAATCGGATCAAATCGTCGATCCGCGAATTTCCGAAGAAATCAGAAATTATCGTCAGAGGGAGGAGGAATTGAAAAGATCCAGAGATGAAATGATGCAGTTGGAAAAGAGAGAGACGTAAGTGACGTCATATAAAAATTATGAAGCTAAATTGAAATATTTGTGATGCCTTTAATTAGACTATGACGTCATTTTCAGAAACGGCATGAAACCCGCGCAATCTCTATCTCAACTGCACCATTTTAACGGTCATAGACAGGGCGTCGAGAGATCCGCAAGCAGTCATAATCTTTATCAGCAGGTGGCTGTGACGTTTTTTCTTAAAAATACCGCCTTTTTCAATATAACACCTTTTAGGGAAACGAAGATGACTCTCCCATTGAAGAAGGATATTTCTCCTATTGCAATAATTCGCAGATGAATGAAACTATCAGTCAATCTGGATATGGTAGTGAGCCAAGAGGGGCATCAAGTTAGCAAAAAACGCTTACGTTTAGAAAAATATCAAATTTAGGAAACGCAAGACTTATCGAGCACAACGTCAGGATGAGAGAGACGAGGTTACGCCTTTTTAAAGTTAAAAATAACACTTTTTTTTTTAGAGAACATCAGTTTTTTCGTGATCCAACATCGGTCGGCTCAAACCAAAGGGGCGTCGCAACAGCAGGAGCGTCATCATCAGTTCGGCAGTACGCCTCTGGTGAGGAGATCCGCCAGGTAGAATATTTGTATGGAGCCATTTAACATTAAGTTTAAATGAAAGCGTCTCTTTTCAAAGACGCTATTTTTTATGACGGTCATATTTCTGACGATGTGACATTTTTGATAACGCCTCTATTCGACTATTTTATTGATGACGTCATTGTAAAATATAAAGGCGCTATATGTGTTGATGATGACGCTATTTGTAGGCGAGTTCATCGTCGTCTGCCGCACTTCTCGTGGGGACAACACGCGGCTTCGTCAGCGCTCAACATCAACAGCAGCAGCAGCAATCAGTCGCGCATCTGGATAATGCATCCCGCGAGTCATCCAGGTGACGTCATATTTTTAACTGAGAAAATTATATGTTTAAAAAAAAAAAGTCATGTTTTTTTGTTGTTTTTTTTTTTTAAATACGAACATCATATACTAAAAAGGCGTCATTTTCAGATTGGCGCCACCGACAATCGGCGTCTCAGTCAGCTATCCGTCAAAGGCTGGGCTCTAAGCGCGTCGCGCGGAGAAGGCGTTCCCACTGCAAAGTCTCCAAATTAGGACACATCTACTACCCATCCAAGGCACCCGGATACGTGACGTTCTCGGAAATTGTCACTAGCATTTTCTAAAAATAATTGAAAAAATAATAAAAGTAGTACGATAAGATGAAATGAAAATATTCCTAAATTCAAATTTTGAAATGCTGTTTGATATTTATATCGTACTAGTTTCGTTAATTGCTCTTTCTAAAGATTATGTTGAAAATTGCATGACATAAAATCTATGATGTGAAAGTAACATTCTAGGGAGGTCAAACATTGTCATGTAGTTGTTAATTTATTTTTTATTCCAATTCTCTCAAAGAAAACTCATTTATTCTCGAAATATTTACATTTACACAATTATCATGTATTTATAGCGGAACTGGACTGAATCGCGCGGAAATTTGTACTCTTTTAAATAAAGCAAAATCAAATAAATGTTATTCTAAAGGAATAGTTCAACTTTATGAAGTCATTTCATCTCATTCCATTTTGCTAAATTTCCGAGAATTTATTAAAAATTTAACTAAAATTTAGGTAAAGTGAATAGGAAAAAAGCGATCTTACTAAAAAAAACTGACGTCGCGATTTCAAAACTCTGGTGTAGAATCAATTTAAAGAGAGCACGAAGCTGGATGCTTCAGAGAAATTGCATCATGAAGTAGCGATAATTGGAACCCCCTAATCTTCACCTTCCTGATGCACCCAATATAGGGGTTTTGCAGAGGCAGCGCCGACTCTTGACGTCCACCAATGTACACCACCCCGTTGGTGTTGAGTTGGGTGGACCCCGGGGTGGTGACGATTCGCAGGACTCGCCTACCATCCACAGATAGTTGACAGGTTCGGTCTCGCCTCAAATTTAAAATAGTTTAATTTTAGCAACTAAAAATTGTCGCTATTATTAGTATTTTTCTTTTAGATTTTTCGAGATCATTTAGAAATATCGTGATATATTCATAAAATGAAAATGACTATCTAATCTAACAATAGAATGTGCCCAATTAGTATTTGTAAGAGTCATTTCTTCACGATAACCTTCGTTTTAATTAATCATTTTGTGATATGATATTTTCAGAAATATTGTTCATTTCATTTTTATCAGCGTTATCTATTTTAAAAATGGGAAAATTTTCCAAATGAGTGGTCAATGAAAAGATTTTTTCTAGTATATTTTGAACTATCTCAAGTTAAATTAACCCTAACCTTCTAATCTCGACTTTGTGCCATTCCTCATCATCTACGGTTACATTCGATGATACTGCTTTCAAATCGAGATCGTTTCCCAGATTCAGTCCAATGTGGAGTACGCCTTCGTGAATGAAGATCACCAAAAAGTCCCCAGATTCCTTCAAACTCCAAGAGGATTCGTGCCAGAGGGTTCCGGATTGAGAATTGGTTCGGAATTCGAAAGAAAAGTCAGAAGTGTTGGAGGATGGGGCTCTGAAATAAAAGACTTTTTGTAATATAATAGAAGGCTCACTCAATTAGAAGAATTAGTTAATGAAGTTCATCACTAAGTGAGAATAGAAGAAAGATATCTCAAAACTATAAGTCGAAGTCTAACATAAAATAGAAAAGAGCTTTTTACGATGAGATAGAAAACATAAATTTTCGATGAAAGTCCATTTTAGATTTTAGAGTATTTTAAATATTCATCTATAACTAAACCTTACGTTCTATTGCCAGTATTCAAATAGGCGTATTCTTCATGGCCGTCGAAATATGCTGCAGAAGAATGGGCAGTGCCTTCTGAAAAATCTAATTTTCAAAATTTTTTTTTTTAGATTTTAGACACGTTGAAAATTTCCTGTTCAGGTTTATTTCTACAAACGAGGTCCATTCAGAAAACCCCCAAATTAGCAAAAAAGCAAGAATTATGCAAGGATTTGGCTGGGCTTCATATTGCCCAGGTTTCAACGAGAATGAGTAATTTGGAGGACTTTTTTGCAAGAAAACCTGCTGGAAAACACAACGTGGGAGTTCATATTTTGATCTTTTTGATCAAGATTTTAAACATAAATTAATTTATCAGAAAATGTATCAAATATAGAAAGAGATTCATTTTACCTTGCCTACAGATACTCTGTTCGAAGTCACGAACACAGAATCCCTGGTCGCAATTATCACAATCCTCATTATCCGCCCATTTTACGTCTCCGTAGGATTTGACCTAAAATATAAATTCAAATATAGTTTTATAATCTCATTATTAAGTTATATGTTTAATTATTGATATAATGATATAGACGATTGATTAAATGATATATTATCATTGCTATCTCTTTTCTGAAATGTTGAATATGATGGTCTAGGTTTTAAATTAAATTTTAATAATCGATATAATCATATAAATGATAATATTATACGATATATGCTATCAGTATTATCTCTTTTTCTTAAATTTAAATGTTTCCCTTTACTTCCAGCCATTTACTCATTTTAGGTGCTAATCCCGCCCCTATTTTGCAGGCTTCTCAAGTGTGGGTTCTCTTTCAGTAGAACACAAAACAGCCCCCTGCATAGGTTGGCCGTGTCAATATTGGATCCCCATGTTTCCTGACGTATTTAATTTGAAATACATCTTCCTATATTTATTCATTCTACTCATATCGACAGATGCCTTTTTGATAGGTCAGTTTTTTTTCCTTTTAATTGTAAAATATCTCATTTTAAAAATCATGCTAATTTAAAAAAATATCTTTTGAACCTTTTTAATAGGTCAATTTGATTTTTTTAAATTCGCATGCAAAATTATTTTTCCTCGCTTTTGATACTTTCTTTTATATGTGTGATGATAGATATGACATTTTATCATGAGGAAAAAAGTGTAATTATCTAACCTACCGTCTCTGTAAATACCTACTTTAATAGATCAGTATGCTATATAAAAATTCAAAAATAGCGCATTATTTTGAATTATGTCCTATTTTTAATAGTTAGCATTTATTTTCAGATGAAAAAATTTTGACATTTATCATCTGAGCATAATTAACACGAGCAATGTCTTTTCTACGAGGCGATATATAATTTATTTTTCCAAACGTAATTCATCATAATTATATCATCATCATTTTTGGCATTTACTCCAGAGTTATTCATCTCATCGTTTTAGTCAAATTTTCTACAAAAATCTCGTTGCTTAGCCCTATGTATTATTATTTTTCGATAAGAAAAACGATCATGGATACTCCTCTAAATTTTTCCATTATGACTGAAAGCTGCCTAGGTCTGATAACTAAATCATCATTTTTCTAGCATATAAGCATGTGTGGGGATATAGAATTGTGACAGATCGAATTCATAGATAATAACTTTTCGCCAAACGCTTTCCAAAAGCGGTGTTTTCAAAAATGGAGCATAACCAGAAAAAAGATTGGGTCAAAAATGAATGTTTCCAAAATTTTCGGCACAACAATATCGGGCTCAGGTTGTCTTATACAAAACCCGAATTGCATACATTTAGCCGAATTTTATGAACTTATCATCGAAGGCTGATCATGACATTTTCGAAAATATGAAATAATAGTTCAATATCAAAAATAATCATATTTTTTTTCGAAATCAGGTGATTTCTAAGCTCAATTTTCACTTACTAGCGTCAGTTTTCATATTTTCTAGCAGATGATATTTGTAAATGTGAGCTTAATTATCTAAAATGAAGCTTTTAGCGCGGGTGGCTCAAATTATATGATCGGCTTGGAAAATAATTATTTTTTGAGAAATTTGAAATATTCAAACATTCATGTTTATCATATGATACGTCTCTGAATTCAGAATATGTAACCCTAAATTTTAGACTAGTTATGATGAAAGCTCATATTATTCATTTTTAGATGACCAATATGCACATCTATTCGAAAGCCCGGGATCTTCAGGAATTGGTTCTCAGGTTAAAAGAGGATTTGATATATCCGAATCAAATCTAGAACCATATTCCGGATCTTCATCAGAAGACAAGCGCTCAGCGATCGGTCGTGCGAAAGTTTCCGCCTATTATCGATTTGGGAGAAGATAGAAGTATCCTTCCAGTTTTTTTTTATTATTTTTTTTCGAGCCAGGGACCAAATTTGTTATAATTATCATCATTTTCATCAAATTACACAAATCGTATGGCTTCTAGGAGATTCTATTCTTATTCTTACATTTTAAGACTACAAAATTTTTCGAAGAAGCCAAACTTTGAGGGTGTCAGAGTTTCTATTTTTTGTAAATAAATAAAGTTTCTATTGTTTTTATTTTATGTTTACCTGACCCAGATCCAGGGGGGCTTCGTTGATCAAGACCAGGGCTAGGTTTCCGTCAAAATTGTCGTCCATGAACTGCTTTACTTTACTCGGTAAAATTGACTCCGAGTTGACGCCTCCAACGTAAACCGACTCAGAGTTGATGTCCAGATGGATTCCGCCGGGCTTAAATTGAGAAACATTAAACCTAATAATATATATTTGACGATCAACTTAGCTTAGCTTCACTTTAAAAATTAAAATAATTTTAGTACCCCTATATTTTATATTTATTATGACATTATTATAATTTAATTCTACGAACTAAAGCGAGCATGTTTGAAAATTAACCTCAATTTTATTTTTAGTTTTGAATAGTCCTTATATCTTAATTATTGTGACTTTAAAACCCACAGTAGCTTCCTCAGATACAGAAGGCTCTTTGTTAACCTTCAAAGTGCCGTTTCTTCCGACCAAACTGAACTGCACTGTATTCCACTCTTTTTCGATTATAGAAGGACCCCTAGAATTCGAAAATCCTATTCTAATAGAAGACCTAATTTGTACGTCAAAGTAGTCACTCCCGTGCCTAGATTCCAAGATACTTGAGGCTTTGAATTTTCTAGAGCGATGGAAACGAAATCGCCAGATGCTACTGAAGTCGAGCCCCAGTAAAATAGAAGTCCTAAAATTCATTTCCTTGGCCTAAATTTTTCCTTTATTTGTTTAGAAACTCGTTATTGATCTAAAAACTTTTAATATCTGATCTAAAATTTTTTTATTGGTCTAAAATTCATTTTTTCAAGAAAGTCATCTTTACCTTCTTCTTTTCTGCTCTTGAAGATCACGGTAATCTGAGCGACAGTTCTAACATCTCCCGAGAAATTATCGAATTTCAAAAATCCGCCGGAACCAGGGAAATCGATAACTCTGAGGTGGGTGGGGGGGCTATCTAAAATATTTGAAAATTATTTTACGATATTCTTAGCCTAAAAATGTAATGGAATTACTGAAAATATACTCTACTATTTTATTCTCTTGATTTTTTTTTACCTTTTATCATCAAATCCCGGTATCTGACTTTCTGGCTGTCGATTTCCAACTCTTCTAAATCCCCTATGAGTTGGTCGCCAGAAATCTTTCTGAAAACTCAAAAATTTTTAAATCCGAACTTCCGGATTTTGTATATCATTTTAAGTCCCTATTAATCATTTTATTTTATGTTTAATATTCTAAAGATCAAATTTCGAGCCAATTTTGCTTTGTTTATCTGGATGAAAACATGGGATTTGAAGTTTGAGTGTTTAAAAATTTTCCAAAAATACTCTTATCTAACTCTCTCTCTCTTTAGACCGGATATGAAATATCCGTTCTTTAGATCCAAATCGGATTTGATGTGTATCTCGTGATAGGTATGTTAATTTCGAAATGATAGTTTGTTTTATTTTTGAAATCTAGTTATTTTGAAGTTCCCAAAAGATAGACTTGAATCATATCTATTCGAAACATCGCATCCCTTTAAACCGGATATGACATATGCTATTTTAGATTCAAACTGGACCTCGTGACATATCTCCGTTTTAATCCCCCTCTTACCTATCGCTTCCAATATGGAGAGTTTCGATTTTCTCGCCTTTGACGAACATCTTCTTCCGTCGCTCTTCACCATTCACATTTAGATTCAGATTATGCCCGTCCCACGTCAACTGAAGAAATTATAGATAAAGAGATTATATGAAATCCCTAAGGCAAATAAAACTCGTATCTATTAAGATGATAAACACAATTTTAACTTTAACTAAAATTGAGGTTTGAACTTGAGTTTAAAATATCATGATAAAAATTAAAAAACAATGAACCTGAATTTCCACAAAACCACGAACTCGGTCCATAGACTCCAGTGTTGAATTTCCGATTCTGAAAATTTAACACCTTAAAAAATAGTTTAAATTTGATTTAAACCTAATTTCAATCTGACCATTTCTCGCTGACAATCTGAATTCTTCTCCTCTTTCTCCTCTTCCATAAAGAATGACGTAGTCTTGTTGATTCGAGGAGTACTGTAATTGATATTCCAACTTTTGCAATGTGTACAAGAGAATTTGATACTTTGACAGTGAATGAAGACATAGTCGTGATTCCACCTAATTCAGTGTAGACTTCAGACTGTCTGTTTAACGGGACGTTTAGAATGACAGAAGATTGTTGCTCCGAAGTGATGCAGACACCCTTCAGACTCTTTTTGCCTTCTTCGCACTCACAAACACCACGACGTCCTGGCGAATTTCGGCAGATCGCGTTCAGCTGAAAATTCAAACTTAATAGGTCAGAATGATGAAGATCAAGCTATAATAACCCGATCTAAGTTAGAGCTCGTTAACTACTATTTTTCATCTAATTTCCTATTAAGTTAATTCAGTAGTTCAGGGTAATGGAAATCAAGAAAATTTGAGACTAAATTTGGAATAGTTCAAGATTTATTCCCCATATTTACATTTTTCTGAAATAAGTGATGAAGTCAGACCTTTCTGCACTGAGAGTTGCGTCTGCATGGCGATCCAAGCTTTCTTTCGATGTGATCCTCATTCCTCTCCAGCCTATCTGCGATTTGCATTTGTTCTTGATCACAACTACCAAGTGCCACAGGCACGGTGTCGGTTTGATGCTTGCAAGCGGTAGATTGAAGATGATGAATATTGTCGTATAAAACACCATCGGATCCACAAATCGACATGTTAGCAGCTAAATTTTAACAAATCATAACTATTCAGAATGATATATAATTTAGATAAATATTTCATCCTCACGCTAAAATATTATACTTTTATGCTTTAACCCCTCTATTGAATTTAAGAAATGCATGATTTTCAAATTAAGCTTAAATGAATTTACCAATTTCCCACTCCCTGAAGTCCATATGTTTCGGGCAGACGCACATTGGGTGTCCTGAGGATACGATGCACTTCGCACCATGATGACACCTCATATTTATGCAATTCGAGGGAGCCTTGTACTCCACGGGATTCGTGCAACCGTCTTCGCCAAATGCGAGGTCGTCTATCAAATTCATTTTACTCTTATTTTTGCTTTTTTCTTAAATTTAGCCTAATCATTAACTCTGAAGTTAATTTTAAGCTTCAAATTTAAGTTATGCTCTCAGAGTAAAAAATCAACTTCCTGATTTAAAGATTAAAATTAATAAACAGTTAAACGAAATACCTGGACACTTGTTGCATTTCTGTCCTAAGACATTTGGCCTAAAATTTCACATGTCTAGTCATCGTTCAATTGTTTTGAGCTAATGAACATTTTTTTCCTTAATTATTGAAACACCGATATCAGAGAGGCTAATGTGCAGATTAATAGTCTTCCTTTACGGTGTGGAAGAATTGTTTTTTTCAACCTTTATTTCTCCTACTTATTGAGGAATGTGATTTTGTTGATTTTGAGTAACAAATGAATTCAGACCTGCACTCGCATCTACCCGTCGTCTGATCGCAATCCGGTCGTGCACTTCCGAAAGCTGAACACCCACAAGGAGTGCAGGACACAGCCCCGCGAGCTAGAAGATGCAGTCCCCAGAAGCCTGGCAGACACGCATCGCACTTTTTCCCGCCTACGCCAGGTCGACATCTTTTAATATATGTAATAAGTTATGAAGACCAACTTTTAATAATGATAAAATTTATGAAGATACAAGCATTAGTGTTCAAACTAATAAATTTTAGCATGAAGATAGGATTTTTATTCTGATAAATTGAATTTAGTTCAATTTGAAGTTATACTCTTAGAATCGAAAAAATTCTTCATGAAGGCTGGCTTTATAACATGATTTAATAATTGAAAAGTTAAATTATTAAAGATATGAAGTTCAACATGAAGATAAGTTTATATCATGGTCAAATATTGAAATCTTAGTTATTCTATTAATATATATTTTAAATTAAAAAAAAAAAAAACAAAACTTACTTGCACTGTCCTTTGCTATCGCATGTAGGTCCGTAAGCTCCCAATTTGTTGCATTGGCAGGAATCTAAAATTTATAATCTTACCCATTAAATAGACTTTTCTGACCCGAAAAATTTTTGCAGATCGAAATAAGTGGTTCAACGAAAATTTCTCTCTGCTCCCTACAGGATACGATATTGAGTTGGCATTGATTACGGTAGATATTCAAGTCCGAACCGCAGATAGGCGCATTTTTCGCGTCGTTACAGTGCGGACATATACATTTTGCGGATTTCTCTTCCAGATAAGCTCCGAATTTACAGACTGGATATGATAACTTAAAAAATTGAAAATTGAGCCTAAGAGTGAAGAAAGGGAAAGCGTGCGGAAAGGCATTTTCTATTTCTTAGAAGATCAGGTATAAAGACCTACGCTATGATTCTAGTCTAAAATATTTGACACCATATAAATTTTATGTAGCTACCTAACTATAATCTACATCATCTAAAAGCGTAAAGACATACCTTGGAAAGTAGCCTGATCCGAACTGCATTGTTCCATAGATACCAAAGCTATCGGGGATCCCTTTTGACATGCGGCAAGCTAACAAAAAATGATATTTTCCAAAAAAAAAAATATCTCAAACCTCCGAGTGGCACTGTGACGCGTAAAACACTCCGTCTGAAAATGGAGTAGTTTTTTTTCAATTTTCTACAAATCTTTCAAACTCACCCTCTCCACAGACCCTTTCCGATTCTGCCGGTTTTGATGGGCAGTGGAACGAGCAAACGCACTGGCCGCCTCTGCATTCTTCTCCATACTTGCAGTCCACGTTTTGACAGGCATCTTGAAAATTGTCATACTCCAGAGTTTTTTTTTTTTTCAGGAAAATTCTTCCACAAAAATTTATACTTTAGAATTTTTTGGAAAAGTTCTTTCAGAAAGAAAATTATCATTTTTTACTAAGAATTTCTTCTTTTTTTTGCCTAACTTACCACACTTCCCCTCAAACGCAACCACAATGAACTTGTTCTGTTGACAGGAACTTTTTCTCAGATGACATTCACTGCTATACGTCACTCCATCCGTACCGCAGACGGGTTTTCTCTAGATTCGAATTTGTGTGAAAGTTCAATTTCTGCCCTCCAAACCTCGAAAATCTCTTCCTCGTCTTCAGATTTCATCAAATTTGGGCACTCTGGGCATTGACATTTCGGTGAGTGAAGTCCATCCGCAATGCAGGAAGAATAGAACTCGCATTTTCTTGATTCGCAGCCTTCTGAAGGGAAAATCAATAAATTCTGCGCGCGGAACTTATAATTCTTATTGCAATCTCACCGCATACACCTCTGTACTTGACGAATAGCTCTTTGTTCTCAGCACATGCAGTTTGTTTCATTCGACATTCGGATTGGTAGGTACGACCGTCGGATGCGCAGACCTAAAATTTAGGTAATATAAATTTCTTTTCAAAATTTTATGCAAGTATTTCATCTTTTTTTTTTCGAAAATTCGAGTAGGCATGATAGTATTCTGTCAAAATTAAATAATGATACCTAATATATCCAAAATTTTAGATAGGTATACCTATTTTCAGCAAATTTTAGCTAAATATACCTCTTTGAGTTCGTGATCACACAGCGGACAGACACACTTCTTCTTTCCATCGATAATCGCACAAACCTTAGGGGCAAGACAGGCATCATCAGCGGCGCATAGGCCTGATCCTAAATTAATAGTTTTTCATTTTTTTTTTTTTTAAATTTATATTTTCAATTTACCACAGGCGCCATTGTGCTTAACGCCGATCGTAGCATTTGTTCTACAAGCAGTTCGCTCCATCTCGCACTCGCTTTCGTAGGTTACTCCGTCCTAAATTTTCTGATTTTTCGAATCTAGATATTTTAATTTGATCGTGATGATATGGCAATAAACTCATACAACATCCTTCTGAAAAGTTTACGTAGATTTCAGGGACAAGATTATATAAATATCATTACATGATTCAAGAAAATTCTTAATTAATGATTTTCGTTCAGTTCTTCGCAGGACTAATTGAAATGAACCAAATTTAATTACCGTCCCACAGACAGGCTTGACGATCTGAGGGCATTTCTCTCTGCATCTACATTCCGCTTTATGATCCGACAGAATATGGCATTCGCTGTTTGATTTGCACTTCTTTGCGGAACAGGGGTTCTTTTTCTCGTCGCAAGGACCCTAGAAATAGATCATTTTAAAATAATTCAAACTAAAGCGAGGGAGAGAATTTAGGCTGAAAAAGGTCTTCTTTTATTTCTTCAAATTAGGGCCTTTTTAAATTACCTGGGAATAAACATCAACGTCACGAGATTCGCGACAGGCCGTAGTCTTCAAGAGGCAATTATTGGTGTAGGTTCTGAATTGTTCATTTTACAATAAAGAAAAAGCTGATCTTCATCATTTAGTTTCAATAGTTCTCATTAATTTACAAAAAACAATCGATATAAAAAAGACAAAAATCAACATTTTATCAACTTGCCGTCCATCTGTTCCACAGACTGGTTCATAGCTCAGCGGACACTGTTGGGAGCATCTGCAGGAGGCCTTCCTGTTGGCATCCACAATGCAAGACAGTCCAAACGGGCAGACTTTCCCCTCACAAGGGTCGCATTTGCCGTGGTATCTAAATTTCACAAATACATCTATTTCTGTAAACTGCATAGTTTTATGGGCGGAACTTACTTTTAAACTTTAAAAAGGACAAAAAAAGACTACGCCCGTTAAAATATGCAGTATTATATAAATATATATAAGCTATTTGAAATGTGTCATACTTCAAAGTAATGTTCGTCTTGCTCTCACATGCTTGCTTTTTCAGATGGCAAAGAGAGGGGTAGTCAATCCCTGTTGTTGAGCAGACTGGGGAGGAATCGACTGAATTCAAATAATCAAGTATACCATTTTGACAAAAGTTCGCACATTTTATTGAGTAACAAAAAAACTATTAAGTCCACTTAGTTCATACACAAACAGTTCGTGAGACTTTTGAGCTTTTGTTTTTTTTAGAAAATAAATTGAAGAAACTTTTCGATGAAAATCAATTTATGCAGGTATTTAAAAGAAAAAAAAATGCCTGAGTCTCCATAATTAGGACAGCTCTCCGGACAGGTGCACTTGGCAGAAAGCAGTCCCTTTTCCTGAGTCACGACACAATCCTCTCCCGGTCCGCAACGCAGATCGTCGCAGGGATTGCGCTTCTCTAAATTCCTATCCTTCGTATAATAATGGCCGATCAGTCTGAGTGATAGTGAGTGAGGTGAATATTGAGTTTTTGTACGTACAACTTCTCAAAATTCCTGTCATAACTTTGGATCTAATTTGTATAAAATCTCAAAATTTAACCTCTGGGATATCTGTAGCAGGCTGCGCATAGCGCTAGGGAAATTATCGAAATTATCAGCGTTTGAAATATTAGCATTTTCGAGTGCGAAACTATAAAACCACTAGCAAATATCTAGCATCTAGCACATCTGGAATATTGCATGTCAAGATCGAGGCTTTATCTTCTATCCTCTATATCTCTCTCGATCCTCCTCCCTATATCCCTTTCCATCTACTTGGCCCAGTCAATTTTCGACTAGCATCGCAGAAGCCTCAACTTCGTGCCCTTTTCATCTAATTTCCCTTTCCTTTTTGACATCTGAAACGAAAATATGCCGGCGGCAAAAAGACATTCTATAATAAGAGTATAAGAAATTTTTCCTTCTTTTGGCAAATTAGTAAAGTAACCAAAAGTAGCCTTTTGGCAATATCATGGCTTTCGTTTTTTTCTTGAATACTAGAAAATTCTATTCTTCTTATCAAGAATGATAACAATAGTAAGGTACTAAGAAAATAAAATTTTTTCCCTAAATTATCAAAGTTCCCATATGTCTTTCATTCCCGGCCCTAGTTCGACCCTATGTTTGTATATCTTTCCGGTTGACCTTGAGGTTTGCTTGCGACGGGATTATTTGCGGCTATGCAAATTGGGCTAGTCAACCGGCTGCCGTTAAGTCAAACCAAAAACACTGCCGAGAGCGGAACGATGAAACTAGGCTTAGAACTTAGAAGCTGTACTATTTTACAAATCACTTTAAAAATACTAACTTTTAACAATTCTAATAAAAATTTCAGATCTATTTTCCTTAACATTTGTATTATTTTGTTGAATTTTGACGTATTTCTTGCAGTTTTGCCCAAGTTTGTAGTACAACCCTCAAAATAGTAGTGGCGGCTCTTTTTATGAATGACATAATTGCCAAGGGTCCTTCAAAACGAGGGATTAGTGTGAGAGGTTTCGGACTTACGACATGCGGTCCTGGACACTGGTCGCAGTGGGAGATCAGCGTGAAGTCCACCTTTCTTTCGATGAAGTCCAGCTTCTCGGTTCAAAATACAAGCGCGTATCGATAAGTGGCAGAGAGATTGATAGGTTACATTGTCTGAAAATGATAATTTCATTATCATATAATGATCTGAAATAAAATGTTCTATACTAGTTCGTCGAATTTAATTTAAACTGAGAAAAATATGCCTGATCCACAAACTGGAGATCCAAATTCCGACTTGCATGAGGTCCTGCATTCACATTGACCTCTAAAAATTAAACTTCCTAAAATGGAGATTAAGTTAAAATCTTACGTTTTGTAATTGCATTTTTCTCCAAAACCGCAGAGAAAAGTCTCGCAGTGCACTGAAAAATATACGAATTTTCCCATATCAATCATCGAAATTTGAGGTGGCATTTTTAATCCTTCTAAATTTCTTAGTTTCAAACAAAAATCTCACAGTGCTTGGTTTTCCTTCGCTTTTTATGGGCTCGATCTGAAATAATCCCTATTATGCAATTTTATATTATTACGTCATCATGTAATCTGATATGACCTTGTATCTCGAATTAGCATAAATCCTATTTTAGAAAGGATATGCTAATTCTAAGCACCTGTATATCTCAATTTTGTAAAGAGAAGTAAATAAGTAAATAATTGACCTAACAGCATTTTTAACAATAGAATATATGTCAGGTGGTAAGCCTTTATGAAAGGCTGAATGGTAATTATTCAGTAGTTGCCATGCTGTACAAAATAATTATGAGATTTTTGGAAATCTCGGGAACTTTTTTCCAATCTTTTCATTCATAAAATAGTTTTCTCTTCAAATTAAGTTGGGAACAATATTCTGCGACAATTTGAACATCACTTACTCAAAGATGTGTAATGCAGAGCGTCCAAAGTGTGCAGATTTAGTCGTACAACGGGTACATTCAGGTAAAATGAATTTTCAGTAGAAGATAAAGCAAAAATCCTCGTTGATCCGAGTTTTAACCGATGAGCACAGGGCTAAAATAAGTCAATTTCATATATCCCTTTAAAAAGGTTTTGTATATCCCTTACCTGAGTTTCAGCGATCCCTCGTACTTTTATCGTTTTAGGAAGGTCGGAAAGGTATTCCCTTCCCTTGAAGATCCTCTTGACTTTAACCTGAGCTTCCTAAAGTTTGTTGGAATTTATGGTTTTATTTTCTGGAAATTAAATTACCGTAACTCGATGACTCCTCTCATTTAGGACGACCGACTTAATGGTACCCGTAATAACAACATCGGCCGCTGTGAAAACTTCGTAGAGGTAATATCTGAGATTTAAATGACTTAATTTTAGCCTAGCTTGGAAAAGAATAAATCAAAACCTAAACTTAAACTATATCTAAGTTTTAAATATAAAATATAAAATGAAAATTAAAAATAAACCAACTTAGTAGGTTTAGGCGTGGTGCAATTGTGCTTAGATGTCGCCGAAACTTCGTAGGAAAATAAAACGATAACAAATAAAGACAAAAATGTATTCATCTTTCGATATGATAGCCAAACTTGCCAATTTTCATCGCTAAAACCTGAAATCTCGGTGGATATATGAAATCGGCTTCGGAAAAGACTAGCAAAAATCGCAAATAAAAGTAGCTCGAAGATAGATAAGATGCGAGGTTTTTGTTTACACAAGAACAAGGAAAAATGTCTGCAAGTTCTTCACAAACTTGCGCATGAAATGTCGGAGAAGTAGTGACCTTTGAAAAGGTAATTCGATTTTTCGCTACTTTCAAAAGTTTCAACGAAATGAGAGAAGGATGGTCGCAATGAGTTTGGGAAAGATTTGTGATGGGGGTCTAAATCAACTCCAGAGGTCCTATACTTCGAGTGGCCAATGGGACATATGAAATCCAGAGACCTATTCAATTTCTAGATTTTCCATTACTCCCCCTATCTGAATAGGAGAGTATGATAGGTTTTATTCAAATTTTCGAATTTCCTGGAATATATGAAATCCCAGATCAAGATAAAGAGATAAGCATAAATACTACAAAGGACTAGAACATAAACTATAAAAGAGCATGCTTTTATGATCGATTGACCTTTTCACCTTCCTTTCTCCTTTCTATTCAAAGGTAGCCCCGCCCTTTCTTTCCCTGTTTAGCTCCGCCTATTTTTAGAAATCTACTTTATTTCAAAGAAAAACTCTAAATATCCATGAGATCGCGAAAGATAAGATCATCGTGATGATATGCAGAAGTTCGAAAACTACCTGAAAATTTGATTTTAAAATATTTTTTAAGTGTTAGGTCTTTTTTTTTTACAATTTTTGAATATTCTTCAAGCTTTGTTTTCTTCTATAGAATAGATTATAAAATTGTTGAAGTCTTCAAATATATTTTTTTACAATAATAAAATAATTTCTAAAATTCGTGATTTCCCTAAATTCTTAAATACTCCAAAAAAACTTTCTCTTTAAGAATACCTTTGAAATTTTTTAAATTCTAGATAACGATAGTAGAGAAATGTTAAAGTTCAGGAATGCTCACCTTCGGCCCAAAAACCGACCAGACGAACAGATGCTCCCGGAAATGAACGAAACTGCAGAGAGCGGTTAAAAGTAAGAGAATACGGTATTTCGCCAAGGCAATTGCGTCCTCTCCCAAAAATTTCTTCTTGGACCTAAAAATTCAAATTAAATACAAAAAATAAATCAAATAAAAGATTTTAAAAATCTCACGAATAAGCAATAAAGAAAAGTAGCACTGGGCTGTAGAGATTGAGCGTGATTTGGATCGCAACCGGTACAGGTGAATAGGACTGAAAACCCGTGTAACCAGGGGAGATGTCGATTGAGGATAGGGAGGTTGAGATACCCTGAATTTTTTAATCTTAATAAATTTTGATTTGTATTTCAAAAAATTTCTCAGTTTTAGACCTTATTTTTTCTAATTAAAAAATGTTTATTTTTCATTTTAGAAATTCTCATTTTTCTTTAAAATAAAAAAGCGAAGTTCCCACCGCATAATAAAAGCAGGACCACAAAATCATAGAAATCTCCGTGAAGTTCAACTCAAGCTGGCCTGAAGTTCTTTTTTTCCGATTTTTGAAACCATTTTTTCAAATTTTACCCGCCACTTTGCCAATTTTCCAGATCACTAAATTGAGCGGTAGCAGGTGAGCGGGGCTTAAGAAGAGGAGGTAGAGATTGAGAACGAAACAGGAATGATGGTGCAACAGATAAAGACAGGACAGACGGAATACGGTAGCGATGACGTCAAACGAATAGAGGGTGAGTCTGAAAATAGTTTTTTCGAACTTTTTTACATTGATTTTTAAAACATTTTATTTGTAAGAAACGAAATTTGCATTGATCAAAACATTCTTTGTTGAAAGACGGAATTTTTTCAAGTTTCGTTACTGAGGAACTATTTCCTTACAACTAGACAGTAAAAATTATGTTATATTATAGATTTTCATTAGTTAAATTTTTATCATACGTTAAATCCAGAGTCCTAGTAATTCTGCAGCACATTAGAAGAATTGATCCAATCGTTTTCGAACTACTCCTATGCTGGCTTCTGAAAATTAATCATTTCTCCGATTTACTAATTTTTAAACCTACTTTAAAATAGGAAAAATCGACAGCACTACGAACAAATTTGCCAAAGACAAGGATAAGGAACTGAAAATTTTTAATTTCAAAAAATAGAAAATTAAAAAAAAAAAAAAAAAAAACCTGAAAAATCGCTTGGCGTTGAAACGATCGAAAACCTGGATGATTGGAAAGAAAAATTCCGGATCTTCGAAAATCGGCTTTGGGAGGACTTCTGAATTAAAAAAAAAAATTTTTTCTTGCGAAAAAAAAAAGGGATAACCTTTATCCATGATCCAGCGTCTTCTTAAATCCATAGTGTATCCGACTCCGATTCTGTGAAGGAGGATCAGAAAGAAATACGATTTCCATCTCTGAATAAATTTTTCTTCATAGTTTCTTATTTTTATCGCAAAAAAATCATTTTTATCAAATAATCAAAACTCCCTTGCCGTTTTCTCTTGATAAGCCCTTATCAGGAGTACGGTAGTCGTCAAATAATACCTGAAACAGTAACTTTATTAAAAGCGATAATTTTTAAAAATGAATACCAAATTTCATGCTCCTCCTCCACCAAACTGCTTGAGAGTGACGCGAAAAAAGGTAGTAGAAGTACCAAATGGGAAAATTGGAGTTCAGAAACCTAAAACCAAAATAATGACATTTATCAAAAATGACGAAAATGGTCAAATTTAAAAATAGTAGTAACTGCCAAAAATGGTATCCCTACTTTCGGAATGCTATCATTGAGAAGCAGAAAGGCCGTCAAAATCAAACTCATCGATATGATACACCACCCAGCGGAAAATCTGCTTTGGTCCTCCAGAATTCCGTTTTGAATTTTCCGGAACATCTGAAAATTAATGTTCTAGAAGGGTAGAGATAAAAACCCGATTTTTATTTTAGGGATGAAAAATAAAAGAAAATTCTATTCTGTAACTCTTTCAACGACAAAAAATGATGAAGATCACCCTCTCTCCTTCATTCTGATACCATATTATCAATTGACCGGTTTTCCCGCAAATTTCTGGATTTGCTTGAAAGAATTCCTGCTTAATCGGATAGAGATTGGACTTTTCTGAAAAATCAATATTTTTTAGAAAGTTATTGTAGTTCTACCTTTCGAAAGTCTCCAGAGTTGATTGAAAGTCTTGGAGGTTTCCTTGGCAACTTTCAATTCGTCTATGTTCCAGGTTTTCGCGATTTCCGGTATCAAAGAAATCCCAGCCGATTTTCCGGGATTTTTTAGATCCAGGAAAAATGAAATCGTCGGTGATAAGTCCAATTGCTCCGCCTTCGGCATTCCTGAAAAATATTTAAAATATCTATAAAGATCAAAAGTTTATGCATCTTAAAGATCGACTTTAGGTGAAATACTGCTGAACAAGTTAAGAAAGAGCGAAGTAAAAATCTCATTTCCTACCATTTCGGGTTCCTTTGATACCAAATTTGGTGGTAACGAATACCATTGGGACTTTTGTCTCTTCTGGACTTGCCCCGCCGTGACCGCCCTGCTGTGTCATGCCATGATCACCAACAATTACCAAAAGGGCATTTTCGTCCTGAAAGTTACCATTTGGTACTTCATGGTGTAAAAATGGCACCTTCAAAGACCCATAAAGATTTTCGATGATATCGTCCATTTCCTGGAGCTTGATGGGGATTTGGGTAGAGGTGCCTCCGAGGGAGTGACCTAAAATACGAAAAATATATTTGCTTTAAGGCGATAATTTTTTTAAATTGATAAAAATAGTAAATTTTAGAAATCACACCAATATGATCCAATCCAAGGTAGTGTAAAATCAGGACGTCCCATTTCTTCGAATTTTCACCAACGAGAGTCGCCAGATGACGGGTCACATTGTTGTCGACCTGAATCAGATTTTTCGTGTAAAAATTCTAAATTTTAAGCAAGTTTTGTATATCAATAAAACTTTTCTTACGTTAAATTAAAACTTTTAAAGAAATATGCTTGCACCTGAGTAAAACCGATATAACTTTGATGTATAAAAATATCGTACCTCCGTAAAATCGTTGACATAGAACGACGTGACGCCTTCTGAATCATGGAACGTCTCAGGGAAAAGCTTGAGCCAAGTATCGTCTCCGTAGAAATTTATCCTGAAGATATGGAATTTCAGAAAAAAACTACAATAATCCAAACTAAAAATACATCTGACCAAAAATGAACAGAAAGATCAAACCTCTTCCCCTTTTCCTTGGCCTGTTTTAACCAGTTATCAACCCGCATTTCAGGACTTGCAAAATTCGTCAAGACACTTCCAAAAGAAGGCAAGGTTCCAGATAATAGAGCCTGAAAAAATCTCATTAAAATTGGAAAAAATCAATAAAATGTAATAATAAATAAATCAATAAAGCTACCGTAATCCTCGGCATAGTCACTGTAGGCGTCCTCGCATACACTTCGAATCCAACGGCTTGCCCAGATTCTAGGGAATTTCTGAAAATAGGAACTTTATGAATAGGAGCAAATTAGAATACCTCAAAAATTTCATCGGTGAGTTTGAAGACGTCAGAAAATCGAGTCGCCACGCGTCAATCACCATGAAGATCAACTTTTGCGGGAGGTGGGAATTTGCAATTTTCTGAGGACAGCCTGAACATGTTTCCCGATAAATTTTTTTAAAAGTCGCTAATTTATATTTAAAATAGCACTATTTTAGAAAGAAAAGTCGAAAGCCCAACCTTCATAAGGCGATACGAAATCCTCCTCTTCTAGAACATCTTCGGTCATTGAAGTTTCGGGAAGAAAAGAGACGATCAGAATTCCCGCAGCTAGAAGGCACAGGAAGAATGAAATCTGAAATTACAGAATTTTCCAGACCAAATTTTAAGAATTCTACCGTAATGCGAAGATTCGAAATTTCAGCATTCATTCCATTCTTCATGACGTCAATCTTCCATCATCTGAAATTATAGTAATCCTTCTAATTCCTACTTTATGACTTGTTTTTTTTCTTTAAGTTTCATGCTAATTTCCATGCTTGCCTTCAAATTATATGCTAATTTTCAAGTTTCGTGACAAATATTATCATATCAAAGGTCACTTTTCCGGTTTTTCGTTGTAGAAACTTCCAATGTTTTCTCTTGTCAGTGATAAAAGATAAGCATGATAAGAAGAAGCGTCATGTAATCTTTCCCTAATCATAAGCCTGTCGGATCAACCCTTTTTATCCCGTCTATATCCCCTTAACTCCCATATGTCATCGATTTTCTTAGCTTTTCCTTCTCCTAATGCATTATATTAATCCGAGGAAATCCGTAAATCTGTTTTCGCACCAAAAGTGTTCTATTTCGGAACATTTCCTTTAAGGCGATTACAGTTTTGTGAATTCCATTTCACTGATAAACTTCATCATTTTTATCAGTTTCTAAAGTCTTCTTAAAGAGAATATCAAAGTATCTCAGATATCGTCGTTTCATTGATATCTTCATCACTATTTTATCAGTTATCCAAAATTCATTTTCAGACTTACAAAAATGATCTTCCTACTGATAACAGCATTTTTATCAGTATCTTCCGAACCCTTGCCATCCTTGGACTTATTGAATGGGCCCAAGGGGTATTTGATCAAAGAATATATTAATGCTATCACTGCTTATGGGCCTGGACTTGGAGTCTACTGTATGAAATTAAAAATTTTCCAACTTTCATTAAAATTTTAAAATCTAGCCCCCTACACCTACGTCGATCTTTCTTACGACAATATACCATTCGTCGGAAAAATTCCGGTTTTGGGCAAGGAGGGCACCTCCTCGAAATTGGGAATTTCACCATTCTACCCTCCCGAAGGAAATCCCAGCAACCCATACCCGCCTCTCTATAGGTAACCATTGGCATCACTTAAAGGCTATCGTTTGGCATTTAGAGCTAGACCGTTACCTCTGCATGTGCCAGAGCCCCAAGATGTGGTAGCAGTACCATTGGACGAAGAGGCCCTTCATGGAGAACCACTTTTCCCACCTGGTACCAAAATGCTACAATTTTACCGTTTACCAAAATAACCAGAACTTGCCGTACCAAACGAAACCGCCGATGGTATGCATGTGGTTCATGCTGAGGAGGACAACGAGAAGGACGACACTAAAGAAAAGGTTCCAGAGGACCCATTTGGTAGCGACAATGCGGTATACTATTAGTCATTTTGTTATCATTTGCCAAAAACCGATTGTTCAGATTCCCCAGGGCTTTGTGGAATGGTCGTCTAATGCCATTAGCAGGGGGTTGACAGAGAAGGATGCATCCGAGAAAAACCGAGTAACAGGTTATTATTTTACGTCATAGTTTGAAAGGGGCGAGGCTAAACATCTTATCATACGACTAAAATTTAGAAAGAAAACATTTTATGAAAATGGGTAGATCTAAGTTCTTAGGCCGCGCTCACTTTGGAACTTGAATGCAGTTTCAACTTTTAGAAAGAATGAGAATTTCGAAAAGGAATATGGCATAAAAATTTCAAATCCCTGCTCCCCTTAGGTTTTAGATCGGTTCTTTTAGATAGTTCTGTAGAGGAACTCACCAAGATCGACAACGCACGAGAGAAAAATCTGGACAGTTCGGAGGTGATGAAGATGAAAATCGGCGAGAACGACAAGCCCAAATCGCCCTTCCGGAATCGGCGGATCTTAATTCAATAATCAACATTCTACATACTTTAAAACAACGTCATTTTACATCAGTGCGTTGTAATATGACATTTTTCCTAGAAAAACGCTAGTCTAGTTAGAAAGCAAGCAAATCGAAACCACGGGTAACCAAGTATTTGTATAAAGTTGTGTGAACTTCATGTTAAAAATAAATCTGAAAATCATATAATTTTTATTCGAAGTACAGAAAACACGGATAAATTAATGAGATCTCAAGAAAACGACAGAAAATTTAAAGTCCGGTATTGGGGGTCGGTTTTTTGTACCAGAATCTAGCTCTGAAGTCCTCGGATCCGGTAATGAAGGCCGGCATGGTGGGCGAGTGAACGAAGGTGCGCACCAACGCAGTGTGTCCTGAATTTACGAAGGTGTAATAATTTTGGTTAATCACATTGCTCTAATTTGGAATGTACACAGGAAAACGAGCAATTTTCATCGAAAAATGTCGCTTTAGAAATATCTTACCCAAAGCAAGGAGTCTCTTTCTATCCGCGTTTCTCGCGTCCCACGAGCAAAGGCTGCCGGACTTTTCGTCGGGGAACATGACTGAAGAAAGTTTTTTTTATAAAAAAAATATCAGAAAATGTAAAAAGAGTCAATAAAAACATACCGTAATCCTCATTATGATTGAACGTGGCCGCGATGGGATATTCCTGACTGCCAGTTGCCCCTGCGCCGGTGTACGCAATCAGACATCTGTTGGTCGAGAGCTCCCATAGTTTGACGATGCTGTCCATGCCGCTGGTCAGTATGTACTGTAAATTTGTGTTGTATTTTATTTTAAAAATTGTGTAGATATGTTATACAAAACTTATAAGATTTTCGAAAATTACATATTTCAGTCTCTTTTCTCCCAAATTTATATTCTATAGATCTTTAAAACTAAAAAAATTAAAATTAAAATATAAAAATCCAAACCTTTCCATTCCTAGTAAATCTGGCCGAACAGATGGCAGCCCCGTCGTGTGCGCGCGTGAACGTCTCCACACACCGATTCGAAATCCCGTCCCACACTTTCGCATCGCCATCTTTGGATGCAGTCACGAAAAGTCGGGCGTTGTCCGAGTAGTTGATCTAAAAGAATATTTATTATTTTTATCTTTTTAATTATTATTTTTTTAAATCTTACATCAAGCACAGTATCCTTGTGCTGGTCTTGAGCGTCTGAAAAAGAAAACTAAAGACAAAAATTATATTTAAAAACCTACCAGGACCAACATAGCACTGTGCAGTTTCGACATTGTAGAGTCTGATGGTGGGATGGGTTGTGGTGACTAGCAGAAACTCTCCTCCAGGGTGAAACGACAGCGCACGGACTGGGTAGGCTTCCAAGATTGTCTTCATCGCTCTTTTCACAGCAGTCTTAGAGAAGTCGAACAATTTGACGGTTTTGTCTTCCGAGCCGGACACCAGAATCTGCTCGCGCGGGTGGAAATTGATGCAGGTGACGTCCTGGAAGAAATAAATAGAATTTAAAAATGACGCACTTTAAAAAGAAAAGTGCTGTAACGCCTTTTAAAACCCACGTCAATATGATCATAGAGCGTTCGGATGACAGGGTGCGAGGAGTCGGGGCCAGTCTCTGTTGTGGGGTCCCTCGAATCTCGCGAGATGATCCTCTCCACGTCCATGATTTTGATCGAGCAGTCAAATGAGCCCGTCGCGACCAGGGTTCCTAGATTTTTTTTCTACTTCTATTTTAATTTTTGTAAAAAAGATCTTTCCTGAAGAAATTACTTTTATTTAGATATTACTTTTTAAGGAGATAGTTGTTTTAATTTTTCTAAACAAATAAACTTACCATCATTATTAAAAGCGGCAGATCTGCATGGTGCCTTGTGGACGGTCAGATAGATGGTCTCATAGAGCGATGGCTCAGGGGAGCAGGGGATAATGTCCGCGTCGAACTCCAGATCCAGGCCTGAGGATAAGCCGTCCAACTGTAAGTTAAACAAAAAATATTTATTTTTTAGAAAGCCCAGAATTTTATCCTTTTATATTATGCTCTTTAAAAAAAGTAATAAATGAACTTTCTAAAAATCTTAAAATCGAACGAATTCCCCAGAAATATCATCTTCCTACTTTTTTTAGCAATGCTTTTCCCCTTTTAATTGATTATTTTGTATTTTCATTTTGAACTAAACACAAACCTGCAGGGCGGTTTCCTTATCCTTGGCATCCGGATCATCGATGAACTGTTTGGCGATGGAGACCAATCTGAAGAGTTTGTCCGAGGGAGGGGGCGGTTGCGAGGAGACCCCGATCGAGGTCGCCAAATTCAACGCCAGCTGCTGGTGGCCGTCGTAGAACAGCTGGCTGAAGAAACATTTTTGTTGCTTAAACCTATTTTCCAAGAGAAGTAACAAAATTTTTAAAGATTCTCGAATAAATTTCTGTTGAGTTTTCGAAGAAAACCAACCCGATGATCAGCCGATACATGTAGTCCCTATCCTTGATGTCGGGCTTCATGTCTGTCCTCGTCAAACTTCACAGTCCTCGAAATTCGTTCAAATCTCTAGAAGTCTGAAAATCGTTTATGAAAGGCGTACTGCGTTTAAAGCATCCTGAAATGTTTGCGCACTCGTAAGCGCAGTGCAATTTGTTTCGATACCCGATTTTCGCTAATCTCTATTTTTCTCGTTTTTAAAAAATATCTTTGACGATTTTTGCGAATTTCATCTACCTTAAGAACTAAATGGAGGCGATAAAAAAATAAAAACTGGATGAACTTCCCAAGAATCCCAATTTCATTTCCATTTCCTTCAGTTTTTATTTTTCAGTTTCAGTTTCCTCATTTCGGTGCTATTTCCGGGCTATGTGATTGGCGTTTGGCAAGGATAATGTCGGGTAGTCTGCTCGAGCGATGGTGGCTGAGGGCCGTGGTAGCCATTGGGCTATTCTTCCTTTGTCAGGTACCATTTTGATACCATTTACCAAAAAGTTACCATTTTACCAGAAGATAATATTTTCTCATCTCTACAGGAAATGTTTGTCGCTAATAGTTGCCATTTTATCCAAAAAAAAATCTACCATTTCAGATGGCTCTGATGATGTCCAAAGTGCAGAATTTAGACGACGAAAAAATCACTTTGCAGGCTGAGGTAAAAAAATCACCAATCAATAAAAGTCATTTTTTCAGGTCGCTTCCTTATCTCGTCGTTGCGATGAACTGCGTATGGAGATTTTGACGAAGGAAAGGGATGTCGTGAGGATGCAGGCGAAAGCTGAACAGCTCGAATTGAGGTATACTGTAACTACGTTATTATGGGTTAAATATGTTGTTTGTACAATTTTTATTATTACAGTAATTTTTAGAAGTTTTTAAAATGCAATTTTGTTTGATGACATTGTTTAAAATTATTTTAATTAGTGTCCGCGACAAGCTGAGTCTGTCATCAAACGTTCGGAGGAACGCCCCGGTGATTTATTTCGTGACGCCAACCGCGTTTCGACCTGCTCAAGTAAGATTTTAAAATTATTTACTTAAAATTAAAGTCTAAAAAATCAAATTTAAAGAAAATTGATTTTTCAGAAAGCCGATTTAACCCGATTATCCTATACGCTCTCGCACGTCCCCAATTTGCACTGGATCGTCGTCGAAGATTCGGAGGAGATTTCGAACAGCGTTGAGGAGATTCTACACAGGTAAAATTTATTTATTTACATTTTTTGAAGAAAAAACAATTTCAAATATAATTTTTCCTACTATTTCTGAAAGATCCAATTTTACTGGTTTAAAAAAAATGTTTCGGTTCGTTATTTTTGAAAAAAAAAGATATAATTTTTCCAGATCAAAAGTAAAATACACCCATCTGAACACGCTGACCAACCCGCAGATGAAGATGAAGTTCTCCGACCCGAATTGGTACCTGCCGAGGGGAGTCGAACAAAGAAACGCCGCTCTCGAGTGGATACGGTAATTATTTACCCTATTTCTTCATCAGACTTCTAAAAAATCGCACCTGCGGGTCAATCTTTTCCAAGTTTGAAATGTCAGTTCTTCATTTTGACTTTAATTATACCGAAAATTTCTAAAAATAGAACCTTTGTCTCGAAATTCATATTTTTCGTAGGAACTTTCTTAGATTGTTTTCTATTTGAAAAATATCGTTCTGTCCTGAATTTATGAATTTTCCATTTAAATTTACCCGAGTTATTTTTCAATAATCAATTTTTAGTCGTCAACTTTCGGGCGCCTCTTCTGGAGTGGTGTATTTCGGTGACGACGACAACACGTACGACTTGAGACTCTTCGAGGAGATCAGAAATGTGAAGACCGCGGGCATTTGGCCGGTCGGCATCGTTGGGGGATTGTTCGTGGAAACGCCGAGTTTGGATTCGGAAGGTTATTTTTAGTTTAATGTTTTAAATTAAATTTCATATAGTTTGATAGAGAAAAATTCACAAGATATTTTCAAAAAAAGACATTTTTTAATATTGGACTTTAAAGGTCTCCTGTGTTTGTCAACGGATGGGAGTAAGAAATGGAGAGAAACAGAAAAAAGAGCCGTTGACAAACACAGGAGGCCGACTTTAATTAAATAATCATAAAATTTGAAGGTGAAACAGTGATTATAGAGGAAAAATAGAGACTAAAAAATGTTATTTTTATTTTTCAGGAAAGGTCCAAAAATTCAACGCGATCTGGAAAACAGAGCGTCCGTTTCCCATCGACATGGCTGCATTTGCATTGCACATCTCTTTGATTTTGAAGAACCCCAAGGCCGCCTTCACTTACAATGTCGCGAGGGGGTATCAGGTAATTTTTTTTTTCTAATTTAAACAAAAAATTTACGATTTATCCTCAATAGTCTTGAAGATTCGGAAAAGTTATATCATTTTAAAGAGGAATCTGCTGAAAAAGATCAATTTAATGAATTCCAAGAATATGATTTTTGAATAATGTTTATTTAAATAAAAAAAATATCTTCAGGAATCCCACTTCCTCTCGTCTCTGAGCCTGCTACCTTCCGACCTCCAACCACTTGCTCAAAACTGCACGAAAGTCTACGTTTGGCACACGAGGACGGAAAAGTCCGTGCTCTCGAAATCGAATCAGCAAAGACTGGCCGAGTACAAAAATGCGCAGTTCACGAAATTAGAGGCCGATGTCCTGGGACTGGATTTTGATGAAGAATCATAATTTTTATTTTTCTTAAATACACATTTTCAGGAAAAGTGCACTTTTTAAATTTTGTTCAATACTTTTGTAAAATTCACCTATTTTTCTAGAGTGTTGAGGGAAAAGGCGAATTTTACAACCCTTTTTGCATTATTTTAGCGCAATTTTGCAATTTCTTTCCAATTACGAGTACTCGTGTGTCAACGTTGCCAATAATTTACTCAATTTTCTACGGGTAGTTTGTAATTTTAATTAGGTGCTGTGAAAACACTCAGAATAAAGTATTTGATTTTTTTACATTTATTCTAATTTCACGATGCGGTAGGTACCGTAATTCAATATCTTTTCTATTTTAGTTTTTGAAAATAAAAAGAAGTTCCAGAAAGATGGGCGAGCGAAAGGGTCAGAATTTCTACTATCCCCCGGATTTCGACTACAAGAAACATGGCAACCTCAATCGGTACCACGGAACGCACGCTCTGCGAGAGAGGGCCGCCAAAATCGGGCAGGGAATTCTTATCATCAGGTTGGTTTGCTTATCATACTGCCAAAATATCATTTTATCTGCTCATTTAAAAGCTCTTGTCAAATTATCAGATTTTATTTTCAACTTTAAAAATCTGGTTAAGAAGATGAGTTATCAATTTTATCATTAGTAAAAAATCCTTATCATTTTATCAGTTACAACATTTTCTCATCAGATTCGAGATGCCGTTCAACATTTGGTGTCTCGGTTGCCGCAATCATGTCGGAATGGGGGTACGATACAATGCGGAAAAGAAAAAAGTATGCCAACTTTATTTATTTCTCTTTAAATTTAGTCTAATTTTAGGTCGGCAACTACTATACCACTCCTATTTACGAGTTCCGTATGAAGTGCCACCTCTGCGATAATTATTTCCTGATTCGAACCGATCCGAAGGTATATTGTGATTTTTAATTTTAAAAATGAAAGATTACTGTGGCTTATTCAAAAATAAGGGCTAATATAACTTGATCTAAAAACGGAGAAAAATATTAGTATTTCTTTTTTAAAAGCTAAGGATTACTGTAGCTTTTCTAAAAATAAAAAATCCTGTAACTTTTCAGAATTTTGACTACGAACTCGTCGAAGGATGTAGTCGTCAGGAGAAGCGATACGACCCCTCTGAAGTCGACCAGCTTGGCGCAGTGGATAGGACGTTCAACCAGAAACTCGCCGCGGATGCCATGTTCAAGGCCGAACATGAGGAACAGGTTTGCGACCTTCTCAATATGGAATTTTTTCTGAAAATAAATTTTCAGGACAAAGCAAAAGCGACGACAGAAGAGGGAAGATTGGAAAAATTGGAGTGGCTTCAGGAGAGGACGAGAGATGATTTCGCTGCCAATTCTTTTCTGAGGCATCAGTTTAGGGTGGGTTTTTGAAAATATTGAAATTTTCTATTTTTTAATTTCTATAGAAATAATAAAGATTTTCTTAGACTGCGTAAACTTTCCTCCCAAACACTTTCTCGTTGTTTCTTTTCCACACGCTATTTCTCGCTCTTTTTTCTTTTCCCGTCTTGGGAGGAAAGTTCGCGCAGCTATTTTCTCATTGTTAAAGAAAAGAAACATTTTCTATAGAAAAATATGATCTTTTATTCTTGAAAAAAATGAATATTTCTGAAATTTTAATTTTCAGACCGAAAAGACGAGTCTGAAGGAGAAGCGAGCGGCCGACGCCGACTTAAAATCCAGGAACTCTTTGGACCTGCTGAATTTGCTGCCGGAAGACCCGAACGACAAGAAAGTCGCTTCGATGTTAACGAGATACAAAACCGTGAAAAGTAAATTTGTTTAAATAATAAAATAGAAACTATTTATTTGCGCTGGAAAATGATAAAGTTTAAAATTATCCTTTTTAACTTTCTGAAACTACGATTTTCTTCACCACCTTTTAAAAATTGTAAACTTTCAGCGTTCGACGAAAAAGTCACTGAAAAGCGGGACGAGATCGAATCTCGTCGAATTTTCGGGCACGACTTCCCGTCGACTTCGAAGGATTCTCAAGTTGACGTCAAGGAACGACTCGCAGCCCAAGTTAGGCAACAGGTACTATATTCATGAATTTAAAGCCTTTAATTCTAACCTTCTAGAGAACTTTAAATCTGACTTGAAAATATTAGTAACGCGGAAAAAAGCGGCCATCAAGTGATAGAGTACGCAGAGGAATCTCTCTAGCTCTCTTCATTAGACTTATTATTTTATCGAAAGGATGAAAAAAAAGGTTCTAGAATCAGAATACTTCTCTATGTCCGAACAATCGCTTTTTGCGCATTGATATTACTTTAGTTCAAATTTTAAATTGCTGAGTTTAATTACAGAGGGATAAGCGGATCAACAAAGTCTTCGAAAACAACCCAAGTTCCCCGAAAAAGTCCCGCCTAAGTCTGGGGATCGTGAAGAAAGTCAAAGTCGAGGAAAAACCAGAAGATGATGACGTCATCGAGGTCAAACCTGACGTCGATATCGTCGGGATTCAGAAGTTCGACGACGACGAATTAGAAGGCAAAAAGGATGTCAAATTGACGATCTCACTAGTGAATTACGGTAGTAGCTCAGATGACTCAGATTGAGTATAAACTTGTATTGATTTGATGTCAACAAAAATCAACAATTAACAATAAATGATAACAATTGATAGAATTTTGATAAAGTTAAACAAGAAAAATTTGAAATGAACAGTTCATATAAAATATGCTATTTCTGAATTTGACTAGCATTTTATCAATGGGGCATATTTCACATGACCGGGATATTTTCTAGTACCTGAAATTTTGAAGGGGTCTAACAAAAATGAATGTCGACCTTGTTGAAAGTCAAGAGTAACAAGAGAAATTCTTCGACCGTCATCGTTCTGGCCCGTCTTTCTGCAAAACCCGATTCGACCATCGTCGATTCAATCAGCTCCTTCACGTTGAAATCTTTCGGGATTGGCTGAAAATATCTTTTTTCTAAATGGTTTTTAACTTAGAAGAATGATGAGAAATTGACTATTTTTATTGTTTATTTAAACAAACTTCGGTAAAGAATAATATTTTTTGATATCTCTGGTGAAAGATAAAGGTTTTGAAAACAATTTAGTAAAATTTTAAAAATGACCTTATTTTTCAAACTGCAGACTTTCCTGTAGTTCTCTTCGATGAGATTAGCCACGTTAGTCTGCTTGAAGATCGAGATCAGCTTCTTGTTCTTCCTCAAGAAACATAGACGAAGGAGGCCTTCCCATTCCTGGAAAATTTATCAGTTTTAGAAAATAGAATAATTTTTGCAAAGAAATACAGCAATCCTTAAAAATATAGGAAATTGAAAAATTGTAATTGTTTGAAAATGAAAGATCTTTAAAAAATGTTAAAATTTTTAAAAATCCTACCTGAAAATTGATGGGCGGGGGCGGATTTTTGGGCGCGATTCTGACGACTGCGGAATCGACTTTTGGAGGGGGTCGGAATTCGGTCCGCTTCACTTTCATCAGATGGTCTACCTGAAAAATGTGCAAATTAAAAAAAAAAATCAAAAAAATTCTTACTTTAGCCAGCAGTTGCACATTGACGGAGAGCCTACAGTAGTCCTTGTCGCCTGGTTTGGCGATCAGTCTGTCGGCGAACTCTTTTTGGAACATTAGAACTGCATATCTGAAAATAAATTTTTCTTAAACTTCTGAAGAAGACAACTTCAAAAATTAATAAAACCTGAATTTATCACTACAAAATTTCAAAAAATATTATAAACCTCAAAAGAATTATAAAAAAGATGAAAAAGATAACCTCGGAAGCGGCCTCTGCAAAAGCAGCTTGAAGACGAACGGGGACGAGATTTGATAGGGCAGATTCGCGACGCAGACGTCGAAATAGGGCCAATCCATTTTCATCACGTCGCCACTTCTCACCTCCAACTTATTTTGCGAAGGTCTGAGAAAAATCATGTTTTAACACACAAGCTTTAAAAAAGCTATCAAGTTATCGGAAATTTCAAAACGTTCCCAAAAGTTTAGGAAAATGTTTGCAAAATTCTCGTTAAGCTTCCAATTAGAGCTTCCATTAAAACTCTCATAAATAATAATAAAAAAAGACTTACGTTCCCAAAACACGTTTCTTCAGCTCGGAAATCATTCTGGGGTCGATCTCGCAGGCGACGACTTTTTTGGCCGCTTCGAGCATTTTCACGGTCAGGTTACCCGTTCCTGGACCGACTTCGAAGACGGTGTCTGAGGCCTTGAGGGCCGACTAAAATGGAATCTTTTTAAATGTATTCTTTTATTTTATTTTTTTCTTTATAATAGCTTTCACCTTTTCCACGATGGCGTTCACGACACCAGGATTCTTCAGAATATGCTGTCCCCGATCGGTGTTGAAAGGCAGGGCTAAAAATTGGAGAAAAAATCAAATTTTCAGACTGTATAAAATTTTTCTAGGCTAACCTTGCGTATTCTGGGCCGTTTTTGGGTTTTTCGTCTTCTTGACTTTCCCCATTGTACTGAACCTGAAAAAATAATCCAATAAAAAATCGAAGAAAATGAAAATAAAAGTAAAAATGCCTTTTATCGCTAAAAAACTTTACGCGTAATTTCTTTCATTCTCGTCCTTTTATTTTGGCTTTTGCAAAAACGAAAAGCTTGTTTATACTTATTTTGTAATTTTATTCTCGAAATTTTCTGAATTTTAGAGATTTCCTGGGATCAATTGACCTGAAACACCTCCAAAAATGTCGATGCAGCGCTTCGGAAAAGGAGTGGCGAAAATCTTCCAGGAGGTTGGCCACAAATATCCTTTTGACTAATTTTTTTCTTTCATTTTCAGCTGTTCACTCGTTATTGGCACGGCAAGTCGTACACTTTATTCTCCCGTATCGCCCCGCAAGTCTTCCCGAATTTCTATAGACTTGATGTCGCCGTTCAGAAACTCCCACCAATCCCCAGGAGTAGAATTTTGAGATTTGTGAGTTTTTTTTTTTTCTTTTATTATTTACTTAAAAAGAATAAAACACAAACTAAAAAGCGAAAGGTAGTAAATGAAAAGGCATAAATTAAACGTAGAATAATGATAATAAATGTTCAGTTTCGCGTCGCCCTGAGAGGCAACCGAGGACTCCGGCCGTTTTCTTCCCTGTCCGCCATTCGGAAAGACCACGACAATCGGCATAATTTCAACAACTTCCGGTCCAGAATTCACGATCCGAAGAAAAACAAAGCGAATATTTTCGATCGAGTTAGGGTAGGATTTTACTCGTTGGCAAATTTCGAAATGTCTGAAGAGTAGTAACGTTTATGAAGAGAAAAAGTGGACGAGTTTACAAAATGAATGAGTTTTTCTTTATGTTAACTTTTAAAAAATAACTTTTCACTCTTTTCAGCACACCTTCCAAACCAACACGCGCTACAACCGAGACCTGATCAATTTCGAGTGGCCCACCGCGATAAATTCTTATGAATTCGGTAAGTTTCTTTAATAAAAAAAATAAACATAGATTTTCAGGATCAAATATCGACTACGGCGGCAACGCGGCGGTGTATTCTGCGAGACTTCGTGATTTGGACGTCAGAAGAGTGTTAGCTGGAGATTTTCAGGGAGTTTTGAATTCTAATGAGGATAATTTGAAGGTGCGGGTTTTTTTTTTTTTAAATTTTCCCCAGAAAACTTGTATTTCTTTAAACAAATAAATATTTTTTGAAAATTATATACATTTCTGAAAAGAAGAAAAACATTTGATTTGCTATAGATAGAAAATTTTCAGGCCTACCCCCTGGCGATCAAGCTCATGTACAACTATCAGCATAATTTGACGCAGAACGACGACCATTTGTGGAGAGACATGGGAGCAGAGCTCGTTCCATTGCCGGACAGCTACAAGATTCTGAAGGGCAAATTGGGGAGGTCGGTTTTCTGTTTTTATTCTCTCGAAGACCCCCTCAGTTCATAGACTAATCTTTTGAAAATTGCTATATCTTTGGAAAGGATATTGATAAATAGGCTATTTTTCCTTATTTAGAAATTTTCAGTTTCAAACCGCTCCCCGGTAAACACCCAAATGTGGTCCGGATGCACACCGCTTTTATTGACAGGATGCCGCTTTTGGACGACGCCAGGTTTTTTTTTTTTTTTTTTAATTTCACCATTTTTTTCGTCGAAAAATTCAGGGAACGATACCCCGAAGCCCTGCCTACCGCCTCTTTCTACAGAGAATTTATCAACCCCGAGCCCAGGACCATGTTCTTGATCATGAAGCGGTTTTTTGCTCATTTTCTACACTTTTCAAGAGTAAAGTTCAGATACCGTATGACTTTGCACAACTACGTCTTGACTCATAGACGCGACGCTTTGACGTGTAAGGTCATGATCGGACAGGTACAATTGATTTTTCATCTTTTCAAGAATATTTTAAATTTCAGCTTTTGGAAGGCGTCGTCTACCTCTACGATCACTGCATTGCACACCGGGACATGAAAAGCGACAATATTTTACTGGAGTTCGATGATTATGGTATACTTCAGAGTTTGATTTTTCAAAATTATTTTCTATTATTTATTCCGAATTTATCCATTTTTTTTTTTTATAATTTTCAGAAGACGTCCCGCACTTGGTCATATCTGACTTCGGATGTGCGTTGGCGAACGGCTCCTGGACCGTCAAGTATCGCGATGACACTATTGATCTGGGAGGCAATTTGTCAATGAGAGCCCCGGAAATCAAAACCGCTAAGCCGGGACTAGACAGGTATTATTTTAAAAAAAAAAAATTTTTTTTTTCGAATTTTTCAAATTTTAGCATCGTCGATTTCCGAATGGCGGACACCTGGGCGGCGGGAGGGCTGTCTTATGAAATTCTGACGAAGTGATTCTTTTTTTATTTTAGAAAGTCCACTCATTTTCCTTACTAAGTTTATTCGCTTGAAGATTTAAAAAAAAAAAAAAAAAAGATGAAAAGTTAGCCTATGAACTGGGTGAACTTTCAAAGAAAAATTAAAATAATTTGTTTTTATTTTTAAAAATGCAGAGTCAACCCCTTCTACAAGCAGCTGAAGAGTGAGAATTACTCTGAAGAAGATCTGCCTCCTTTGCCTAGAAAAGCCAGTCCCGAAATGCAGAATACGATCAAGGATTTGTTAAGACGGGATCCTAATCATGTAATCTTTAAATTTGCTATTTCTTTCTTCTCAAAAATTGAAAAATCATTCATTTTGAAGAAGAAAAATCCTATAATTTCTAAAAGGTTCCCTTTACTTGTTAATTTAAAAAAAAGAAAGTATTTTCTAAAATTCATTCTTTTATTTTTGATATTTTTAGAGAATTATGCCCCACATCGCTGCTAATGTGATGACTCTTTCACTGTTCCGATTCGGCACGAATTTTCCTTCGACTCTGAACGATTGTGGTTTGGGCCAGTTCAATTTCGGATTCTGGAGACAGACCGTTGGAAGGACAATGAATAAGGTAAATTAATATTTTTTTTTTAAATCTGTTTATTTTTATTTTAATATCACTTTTCTAGAAAAATATAAAATTTATTTGAAATTAAGTGAATTTTAGAGACAACTTTAATTTTATACTTTCAGTGGAAGAAAGCCGTTTCGAAGAGCATCGATGATTTAGTCGCTTTGATCGCGGCAGAAACCATGGCAGCTAGAGCGATTGTGCCACAAGTATTTTTTAATTTGAATAATTTTAGGGTTACGGCATTTTTTATTTCAAAGATTGCTGTAGCTTCTTATTTTTGAGAATTACTGTATTTTAATTTCTATTGTCTTCAGGCCATGAGTCCTGCTGAACTTCAACTCCGTGCGACTTTTCTGTCCAGAATCCAGAGGGAAGAAATGTTGCAAGCTATCACCTACTTTATCAATTCGGAAGGTATTTTTTCCTTTACTATTATTTTTTAATTCAATTATGTGTTTTATTAAATTAATTATTATTTTAAAATAATAATTTAGAGCCCCAAAACCACGCTCCACCTAATGGAATTTTGAATCGAGTTCGAACGAACTAAAAACCTAAATTTTATTTGTAAATATTTTTGCTCAAAGATACGATTGCCTTATTTCGGGTTTAGCCAAAGTGCTATGTCAGGTACACTTTATTGTCGAAATTCTAGTTTAATGAAACCTTTGTACAGAGATTATTCAAACTTAAATAAAGATTGTAAATAAAATTCATTTTTTAGTAATTGGTTTATTTCCAAGAATACTAATATCTTTGAAGAAGAAATTATGATTCTCGAAAAAATGCTATTTATCAGCTGCCCTGATTTTTCGAATGGTATGCACAACTTCTACGTTCCTCTGGTGATTCGATTGGAGTTGAAGGAAGGCGCAGAGCAAGTCTCTTTCGAAGAAGTCTCTCAAACTAGTAATAATAAAAGTAAGATTGGTTGATTATTTTAAATCTCGAATCTACCGAAATTCACAAGAATAGTAATAGAGCTTAAAAGTCGGGAACCTTCGTTTTTCTATAATTGGTTTCTTTACTCGTATCTTATCTTATCTTATTTGATATATTTTCGTGAAGAGGATTCTTGAATTTTCGAATTTAATTTAGGATAGAAAATTGCAGAACCCTTGCCCTCCCCTCCGCGCCAAAGACGTCGTCTGGTGAGTGGGATGAAGAAGCGCTCTCCCCCTGTGGACTCGGCCCCACCCCCGACCACGACCGGAAAAGAGCAGGGCAAGGAGCACAAGCACTACGGACCCACTGCAGCCAATCCGAATGCGGCCAGAAGCGAAAAGGTTGCATTTTTATCTTTTATATAATTTCTGTTCTTTTTCCCAAATTTAAATTGAAACTCTGAGAAATAGTAACTTGTTTTTTAAAGCTGACCTTCATAACTTTTATCTTATTCGGTTTTTTCTTCCAGGAACACAGCCAAAGCTCTATCGATCAGAAAGGAAAGCGAACCTACTCTGAGGTGGTGGTCGAGACCTTGGAAGGCGATAAATTGAGACCCCTGATCGAGAGAAATCCCGCGGAACAAAGCCAAACCCGATCCCGAACCCCATCAAGCAGAGCGCAGTCGGAACCTAGCGGAGGTAGGGATTTTTGATACCATCTTATTAGACTCTTACCAACTTAGACAATTCTGATACTCGTCTACCAATTTCCCATCACTTTATCGGAGTTTTATACCATTTTATGGAACTTTTCTATTATTTTTGGCTATTTTATCATTTAGACTCTGAATACCTCAGCTATTACTATGGCAATCCGCTTTTGGAGAAGACTGAAGGCCTTCTGCACTTTTATAAGTACAGGTAAAGAAAGTTGAAAGTAAATAAAGATCACATTTTACAAATTTCAGCGACGAATCTCTGGTCGCCGAAACCCAGTGCAGGATGTTGTGTATGTTGGCCGTGCCCGCACACATTTCCACCAGGGATCTGATCACTTTCATCGGTCATATTTAATTTAGAATTTTTAAAAGCTATAATTATTTTTGAATGACACTTTAAAGAATGAAATGATCTTTAAAAGAATAGTATATTTTAAAGATATAGGGGGTGTACTTACAAAAATTTCTATAAATTAATATTTTTATTTTAAAATTTCCAGGCCCCGCCATCGACCAGATCGAGCGATTTCGCATTGTGCGGGACTCCACACCGAATCAGTATTCCGTCATCATTAAATTCAAGAAACACGTGGGTTCTTTTTGCTTTGTTTTTAGAATTTTATTTTTTCAGTATGACGCCGTCGTTTTCTACGAAGAGTACAACGGCATGCAATTCGACAATCTGGACGCGCACAAGTGCACTCTTCTATATGTAGACAAGATTGAGAGCGTTAGTTTCGAAGTTTTATATTTTTGAAAAAGATAAAATATTTTTAAAACATGGTTTCAGGTGACCTCGAATCAGATGGCTGACGTGCGCGAAGACGATAGGTTGGTCGAGTTGCCGACGTGTGCCTGTTGCTTGGAGAGACTCGACGACGGAGTCGTGTCCATTCTCTGCAACCACACGTTCCATGCAGAGTGCCTGCAGAAGTGGTCCGATATTACGTGGGTTTTATTCTATTCTTTATTTTTTCCTCTTTTTATATGAATCTAGAATTGTCCTATTTGGTACTTTTCTATTTTTATTATTTATAGATTTTGAAAAAAATATCAATAGTGGTAGAAAAGAGCAATTTGGATAATTCGCTACTTCATTACTCTCATAGTTAAGGGTATAGCGCAAGGTAGGAAGATATCTTTTCTCATACTATTTCGTAGGCCACGAAGCTACGAATTATCCAGGTTGCCGTAGAAAAGTGTTTTGTCTCAATTTGAAAACTATTTTTAGAAACAACTTTTTAAGCTTTCTTAAAATAAAATTTATCTTTCATTTTTTCCAAATGAATTTTCAGATGCCCAGTCTGCCGCTACATCCAAACCCCCGAGTTAGTTGCGGAACAGCGTTGTTCGGACTGCGGTCAGTCGTCAGATTTATGGATTTGTCTGATTTGTGGCAACATCGGATGCGGTCGATATGCGGAGGCGCATGCACAAAGGTAATCATTCTAGATTTTATTTGATTTTCGACGAAGGACCACTTTAATTTTTCTATATTGATATTTTGATAATGAAATTACTGTTCATGTGACCATTTTTATTTTGACAACAAAATTCTTAATGTAGTTTTCTAATTCTAATAAGACTACGGATTTTATTGTACACTTATTTATAAAACTGATGAACTTTGACTATAGATCTCTTTCCGGGATAAAAAATTCTTGCTATAGCTTTTTTCCTTATCAAGTTGTTTCTTCATTTAAGAATTGTTTTATTCAGGCACTTCGAAATGACGTCCCATACATTTTGTCTTCAAGTTGGTGGCGACCGCGTTTGGGACTATGCTGGGGACAACTACGTTCACAGGCTCATTCAGGTATTAAGAAATAAAAACACTATTTTATATCAAACTTAAAAAGATATTATCTTTAGTTTTGAATTTTAGTACGGAGAAGACAAAAATTTTCTTTTTCTTGAATTATAATTATTATTTTCAAATTTAGTCCGGAGAGGATGGCAAGTTAGTGGAATACAACCGGGGAATGGACTCGATCGATGGGGACAAGAAGAACGAAGAATTGGCGATGGAATACACCTGCTTGTTGACGAGTCAGTTGGAGGATCAGAGGAAGTATTTTGAGGTAAATCCCATCTTTTTCTTGCAGTCTCCTGAAAAATTAGAGCTCGTCAAAGAAATCACATTTTTTATCACTTTGACTAGCAGTTTTTTTCTATTTTTCTAGTCATAAAATGATAAAATAAAACATTTATTCATTAGAGATTTTAAAAACCCGATTTTTATCCTTTTATTTCCGAAGAAACAAATTTCAGTCCCGCATCGCGGACGTGGAAAACTCGATGAACGAGCTCGAAAAAACTGCCCAGGCAAAAATCGAGGAACTCGAAAAACAGCTCACCAAGACGAATCGTGAATTGAAACAGCAAAAGGAAAAGAACAAAGAGGTCGAAACTCAGAAAACTGCGCTCGAGAAGAAGAATAACCAAGCGAATGAGAAGATTAATAAGGTGAGAAAATATTTCAATTTTCCCCACTTTCTTTAGATATTTATTTCTTTGTGAAGAATTTACTCTTTCTAAACTTTAGAAAAAAAAAAACTATCTTTTGGTAGGTTTCGAAAAATCTGCATTTTTCAAGTTAGGAAAAATGACATCTTTTAGTATAAGCTTGAAGAGAATATATTCCTTCTCTTGTATTTTCTTCTAAAAATCAAATATTTCGTAAAATTTTGAAGTTGATTTTTTAGATAAAAAAAATGCAAATTTCCAGATGAAAACCGAGTTGACTGATGAGAAGAAGATGAACGAGCTGGTGCTGAAGGACCAGAAAGAATGGCGTACGAAAATGGAAGCGATTGAGAAAAAGCACAGGGACATGGAGAAAACTCTTAACGATGTTCGTTTCTTTTTTTTATTATTTTTTTAATGATTTTTAGATGAGTTATAGTTTTGGATTTTTCTCTGAAAAAATATACATTCCGAAGAAAATGTTGTATTTCTTTTCAGAAAGTCAAAGATCTCGAATCGCAAGTCAGCGACTTGATGTTCCACTTCGAGGCGCAAACCAAACTCGAGAAAGAAGTCGCCAACGCGAACGTCAGTCAGGAGGTGAGCAAACTTCAACAAAACTTTTCATTAACTTTAATTGAATCAGCCAAATTCTAAGAACTCTAGAAAACTTCTATCAACTTCAAAAACAATAGAAACTTCAATTATCTTCCATTTAACTTCAAAATAACTCCAAATAAACTTCAGGAAGTTCAGGACTCGGTTTTTGGAGTCGAGTCCTCTCCGCATCAGCCGGGACATCGTCGTCGAAGCAACAAGAAATAAATTATTTTTTTTTTTCAAAAATTGAAATATTTTTGATTCGGGTATTTCTCATGAAGAAAGTTTCATCACTTTTGAATAAATTATTTTTTATCGGTTACAATCAGAGGACACCACAAAATGTTAAATACTCCAGGAAAAGATGAAAAATTACACGATTGTCATAAAAGATAAAATATCTGACTTCTGAAGATCAGCATATCAGATTTAATCATTTTCGGTAATTTGATATCATTCATTTTATCATTAAAAGCCATTCCACAAATAACTAACAAGGGTCCGGACAATTGCAAAAGTGTCCCGGATCCGAACCAAACCCATGTGGGTGGATACACCCATGAGTCCTAATCACAAAAATGGGGATATCAGGACCCGCCCGTTCCCTCAAGAAGAGTTGCAAATTTAGACCCGAATAAAACCCGATCAGGTCTCAAATTTCCAACCCTGCTTTCCTTCATAAAATGTGCTCGGTCTTTGAGTTTTTCTCTCAAATAAAAACTCAAATTTAATGAATATACAGCCAAAAATAATTGAAAATAATCACCTGTTTGTGCTTGAAATGTACCCAAATGCGCTTCTAAGAAGGAAAATATATTGTTGACGGTAAAGGTTCCTATAAAAAGAAGTTACTGATCTTAAGTTAAAATTTATTGAAATTTAGAGATTGGATATCCAGAATCGTGAGGAATCAAAACAACAGTGATGTTTTAATAAAGACACTAGCTCAGAAAGACGACAAAAATCAAATTCAAAAGAATAAAATATATGATATCTCCCTCCCCAATAACAATTTCAAACAATAAAAATTCTATCTCATTGTTCGTATTTGTTTTTTTTTTATCTTACCTTGCATAAAATAGACAAATCTTGATATTATTTTGGAGAAATTTTGAACTAAGATTGTCGAGATAAATCGTATGATAGGTTGTTAGAAAAAATCACCTGGTGCAAATTTAAATTCACAACAAACAATCTCGATTTCTTGCTTGGTAACCGAATATTTTATGCTGTTTAATTTCGCAATAAAACTTTGCTATTAGAAACCTCGTATTAAACAATTGATTCCACTATCAAAATAACGAGTTCGAATTAAAATCGCTACGCTTTCTTTGATTTTATATAGTTCGATATAATGATTTATATTTGCCTAACCAAATATATGGATTCCGACTATGTGGATAAATATTTTGATAAAAACTACGTTAACATGGAGATCTGCAAGAGTATATTCAGAATTTTCACTTAAATCAGTACAACATTTTCGCACATTAGTGACATATATAATAATATCAATTTTTAAGTTAATGAATTTTGCAAAATATTAGAAACTAAACATCTTATGCATGAATTTTATACAGGTAGCATTTTTCTAGGTTTTGCCGAATCCACTACACATTATGGTGCATTTTTCACTTTCCTTATGCATCACCCACTCCTAAGTAAGATATTTTGTATCTGAAAATCTTCCTTTTAAATTATTAGTTATTTTTGCTTATTAAATTCAACATATGTATACTTTTAGAAATGTTTGATCAAGATACTCCTGTTAGGATATATCTAGCATTTTTTTCGGCACATTTATTACACCTAACTCTACTCATACTTGGAATACGAGCGATTACGATATTAATGAAGAAACGGGCAAACTTTTCAACATTTGAAAAACAGTTGCTATCGCTATTAATATTGAAATGCGTCTATACGATAGTTGACATCGTTGTTGTAAGTTGGTTGTTTCAGATATAACTATATGTATATTTTAGGAATATTATGATACTTATGAAGGTTTGAAATACAAGTGTTGTATGTATAAGTATGATGCATGGGTAAACATTACTTTTATATACACATAAGTCATTGATCTAAATCAATTGGATTTAAGCTCTATATTTTTGACAATATGTTTATAGATTGAAGGTAATCACATCATGCAATATTTATTTCATGTCTTTTTTGTAATACAGAAAGGTATGAAAAGTTTGAGCCTGATTCCATTTGATTTAGTAGTATTTTTGACCCCTTTCCTGGTCACGATTCACTCAACAGTAACCGAATGAGAGACTTTGACTCGGAAACCCTTTTTTATTTGATTTCCTGATTTCACTTTACAGAAAAAACACGCTGACTTCCAAAGCGTGTTTATTTCATGTCGAGAGAAGTGGTAAAATGAGATGAGTTTGAAATCAAATGAGAAATGAGATTTTGGGGAATGCTAATTTTGTGGATGGGGAATTCTACTCGTACAGCAATTTAAACAAAAAAAAAGTTATTACATAACCCCTAACTCCCTAACTTTGTTCTGCTCATTTATTGGCGTATTTCATATTTTTCAGATTTATTATTATATGATTCAATCCTTGGAATTCATGATTTTAAATGTGATCAAATTTGTATCCTGTGCAATGGCAGTTCAACGAGCGAGGGCATTTTCTGAGTATGAATATAAATTCAGACTTAGGGAGGATTCAAGCCAAAATAGTCCTGAGACCTAACCTCATATGATTTTAAAAAAAAATGTTTTTTTTCTCTCTAGCTTGAAATTTTCAAAAACAAGTATTCCGGGGAGAATTTTGAAGTCATAATTATGTTTTCGTTTTGCGATTTCCCGTCTATTTTTGAGTATGACTCAGATTCTTCCTAGATCTGTATAAATTTCATTAGTCTTTCAAAAACTATTTTAGTAAACCAAGCCATCGAACCACACGCCTCAACAAATACATATTCATTGCTTCAATGATAATTATTACGCTCATTTATCAATTTATCAATGCAATAACCTTTTATCTCATCATATTTGTTGGCAATGAGCCATATAAGAATGATATAAAGGGATTGAATAGTCTGAAGCGTCAAGCGCATAAATTAGGTGCAAAACTACAGGAGGAAGATTATTGGAATGCTTTGATGATCTATGACTTATGCGAACTTATGCGCTACTATGTAAGAAAATCCATAGCAGGAGTGCTCAAATGTTTAATCTTTAAAATTTCGGAATCGAAATTGGAATTCCAAAACCTCAGAAGTCGAATTTTTCGTAGTCGAAATTCAGAACACCCCTGACCAATATGACTTTTTGAATTATACTTTCAACCAGAATGAATATAATTCAAAATTCAGTTTGTTTATGTTCAACGGACGACAATTACCATAATAAGTGGAGTATTAATTCCGATTTTAATCTGGAGTACTGTTTATCTACTGAAGAAGCTCAAGAGACAGTATAGCAAAATGTCGGAGAATCTGAGGAAAAGTGAAAATGGTTTGAGTCGACGGTTGATAGCTCATGTAGAAAATTTGCATGAAATATTTCTTATGAATGATGGATATTGTTTCAGACAACTGTTGAAACAATCACCTATTGTGCTGGAATGATTATGTCCCTACCGGTGACAATCAGCAATGCAAACGAGTTTTATGTAAGAATATTCATAAAAGACAAAATGAGACAAGACAATCATGACACGAGACATGGTGAAATAGTAGTGGAGGGCAATCAATAAAAGTAATAAACAAAAATCCAATAGTTTTTGCTTATTACTTATTACCCCCGTTTTCCCGCAAATTGCAACTTTTTCCAGCTTCTCTACACTCCTCTCATTCATAAATCTCTCGCTCGAAAAAAGTTGCAATTTGTGGAAAAACGGGGGTACCTATTAGTTACTACTCTTATTAATTGTCGTAGGAAAATAAACACTTCCCTGATTTCACGCACCCTATTTTGCTCAAGTCTCGCACCATGACGTCGTAGGGTTTCTATATAGCCATTCAAAATTAAATGAACTTTTAAAATGAATTTAGGAATACGTATCTTATATTGGATTATATGGTCCACAAATTCAGTTTTTGACACTATATTTCCTGACTAGGAGTGCAATTCAGGTAGAATAATGAAATTTTGACTAGTTATGATATTTATCTATACAGTTCCTATTGAATTTTAGAGATTGAATACCCAGAATCGTGAGAAATCTAAGACGAAAAATATCGTGGTGAAGACTCTGGCACGAAAGCCAGACAATAATCGAATCCAGAGAAATAAAATCTATAACATCGCGATTCCGAATAACTGATAATATTGTGTGATAGATGAAACGATTTAACACTTTATTTCTTTTTCTTAACAAATTCACGGGTATTTTGGGTTTATTATTCTCCTTCGATTTTTTATGTTCAAATTTGTTTATTTTAAGTTTCTCTTTGATTTTGTAGTGACGTTTTTGATCTCAAGAAGTATATATTTTTGCAGGTGAATTTGTTTGACTAATTTTGAGAAGTTATTTCCATAAAAGGAAAAATATCGACACAAAAGTTCATACCCACCATATCACAAACTGAAATGATAACATTCAATATAAAATATACACATAATGAAAGTGCATTTGCGTTCGCATAAATCAAAATATGAAAATGCAAACTTAATTGTAAAAAATTCAAAAAGTAACTATCTTATCCAAATTTTCCGTGTGTCAACATATCCATTTTTTAAGATGCAAATTTTTATAAAATGACAACCAAGAATCCACTCATTTCAAATGATTGCGTTTATTTCATGTCAAGAAAAGTGATAATCATGAAATTGAGATGAAATGAAATTTTGGGGAATACTAGTTTGTGAAATAGGGAATCTGCCCATGTAACAAATGAAATATCTATCAACATGGAAGCTTTTCATCAGGGTCTGTACTAAACCCCCTTCGCGACAATTGAAAGAAAGAGCGAACTTATCGAGAGCTGTTTCTTGCCGATTCGTTGCAAGTTTGTAGCAACTCGATAGTTATCAAAATAGACGAAAGGGAAGAGTTCGTTCCATCTCATTCTTCGATTCTTAGAATGGGAATTCACTTGTCGCGAGGTTGAGTTGAATTGAGAGGGGGGTTTAGTACGAACCCAGATTGGTAGCAACTAGTTGAGAAGAAAACGGAGGATAAAAGTGAAGCAAAGATGAGATCAGCTTGAGTGAAAGATAATCGGAGTTAAAGAAATAAAACAACTTGCTCAATATGCACCCAAGCTAATTAGATGTTCCTATCCAGCATGATTAATGTGACATCGTTTATCACTGGCGATAATTAGCATAAAATATCTAGAATTAGCAAATTCGCATATCGCATCTATGCTTTGCAAAATTTGAAGTCATTAATTCCGTCTGACCTCTCTCAAGTCATTATCTCAGTGGGTGAGCTCGAAATCGGCTGTCTTCTGATTTCTCTCCAACTGGCAACACACTCCGCTTCGTCCGCTTCACCGACAACATTATTATCACCACAGCGACTAAATGCTCATGAACAAGTAAGTCTAGCATGACGTTGCCATTCGTCACGAACACAGACAAACCTGTGAGAAATTGAAAATCAAAAACTAAACCTTAGAATTTGCAGAATGAAGATTGGCTGTCTGCCGTTCGTCATCGCCGTGACGCTGCTGCTGCTGTTAGTGGCCTGCACGACCGATCGTCTGCTCGTCGCCGCGACCGCGAGCAAGCCTGACGATGCTCCAGCTCCTGTAAGCCGATATATTTCGGCATATTCGTGCTGCACTTGATACACACAGATAGAGAAATTTGGCATGTTTTGAAAATACCGCCTAGGCTAACGGGTATTTAATCACGAAATCATCAGCACATTTCAGCCTGACAACAATCCTCAACCTGGTGATAATGGACAGATTGGATTTCAGGCTGGTAGCAGTTCTCCTGGACCTTCTACATCGCCATTCATCTCCATTCCCTTCATGGACAAGACCAAAGGCTACAACGGATTCGCCACTCTGGAACTGAATGGAGTGAGTTATCAAGCAGAGTGGCTGAAAATGGTCACTTCAACTTCACTTCACTTCTGTCAAACTTCAATTTTAAGTGGAGTGAAGCGTACCTGCTCATGAAGTGATGAATGAAATGCCTGGTTTAGACGGTCGAGCTGGTGGAAAAGTGTGCGTCTCGAAGTCAACCAGTAATAGTGAATTCCCCGTGGAAGGATGATCAGAATAAGTTCTTGTCTAGCAATGTGGGAATGAACGTCAAGTGTTCGCCAGATCCAAGGTGAGCCACAATGAAGAGGGAGACGCTTTGGGTTAAATCTTGCGAATGATCTTTAGTTCGAATGAATTTACAGCCAGTTCATTCTGATCGAGGTGGATACAACGGTGGACGTGGTTTCGGACGGAACGTGTGAGAGCGTGTTCAAGTGCTCATTTGTGCAAGCTGGCAACACCATCTGTGGCAGCGAGAAGCCTACGCACATCGAGGGAATCGGAAAGGAAGTTAACAGGGGAGACGCAGTGTGGACCGAGGACTCGAGCTGCCAGATCGATGTGAACGAAGGAACGCACTCGATTCGCAATAGGTCTGCACGTGGGTATATTCCCAAAATCCTGAAGCAGCCGAACTCTTACTAGAAATAGTTATGGTTATTTTAGGATAGTCAAGTACACTGAACACAAATGTGGCATTCTTTTCTGGGGCTCTGATCTTGACTCCTAGAAAAAGTCACCGGCTTTGTCTATCTTTTTTTCTTTTTCTTATACTATTTATTAGAAAAATTGGTCTTTTTCTAGGGAGCGCGAAAAAAGCTGCAATTTGTGGCAAAACGGGAAATAGCACATTTTCAAAAGAAAATTATTAGGAAAAAACTTCACCTATTATTGGATTACAAAATTGCCGAGACTCGGCTCATTTCAAAATCTCGATATAGAGGGATCACCAGCCATTTTTTGCATATCCATCGAAATTCGATGTATGATCCATTGTTGAGCGTGAAATTGGATCCTACGTCGATCTCCGGTGAAAAACCAGAAAAAATTAACATAAAGATTTTTTTTCAAAATAGAAACGCAAAAATCGAAAATTCAAAGGCATTTGTGGTCAATGAAGGGGGCGTGGCTTGGTGGTCCCTATCTAGTTATTATGCAAAATTCACTAGCAGCTACTCAATTCAGGTTCATCAACAAGAAGGCCGGCGAAGGCAAATACTATCAGCTGCCCCGCACCGTGTATCCGCTTTTGGTTAGCGAAAAGGATGTCAACGATCGCGTTACGCAACAGATCGGTGCAGTCGAAGATGGAGAAATTGTGAGTAAATCCGCCATTTTCGTCACATCAACACTAGAAACACGAGCTCGCGCTTTTTTGTTTTAAAGTTGCACTTTTTCGGACAACCAGACAACCAGTCCGATTTCCAAGCTGCTGTTTCTTAGGCAAAAAAATGCCGCCATAATGCCACGAGGGAGTCGTCAACATAGGAACTCACAGATTTTGATGCAACTTCCTATTCGGGGGTTTTCGATGACGCTGATCACAATGGTGAAATCAAAAAGTACAAAATAAGACCCTGAAAACAAGGAATTGGGGAAATTCCTCTTTTCCTTGCTCCTGTTTACGAAGTTGCAAATTTGCATCCACTTTTGACAAGCGAACTTGTCCATTTCTCACGCAAAATATAACTAAAAACAGCTAAAGAATTCCCTAACTTCAGATTCCTATTCAGCACTTTTTGACTTCACCATTGCGATCCTCGTCATTGAGAATCTCTGTGTAGGAAATTTCATAAAGACCTGTGAGTTCCTATGTCGACGACTTCCCTGCCAGTGTCGGTTATCATGAAGTTGCGCATTCCATTAGCCTACTTCAAAATCAACTTCGAATTCAGAAACGTTGCGAGCCGGTGTGCGACAACGGTAAGAAGATCATCATTGAGCATCCACTCGAAAAGCCTGCCATCAGCTACATGCTCTACGTCAAGAGCACCTGTGACTGGTGAGCGATAGGTTGCATTGGAGCATTGGCAGTGTTGACGTATTTTTGTGGGCATCTGGCAAGGGAAAGTTTTAGGGCAAGCTCTGCTTTTTGGACTGCATTGTATTGCAAAGTAGTGCGAATTTTCTCACTTCACTGACAAAATCTTTCAACCCTGCAGAAGGTACATATCGGACACTTGCAGGATTCGCATCTGTTTTGCACCGAAGTTGATCGCCAACAACAAGCCGGACACGTGCGATGGACTCAATGAAATGATCATCTACCCGAAGGCAGGCATCGTGCAACCGATGGGAGAAAGTTAGTCGCGGAATTGTTAGTGCATAAAAACATGGCAAGTAAGTTGTTTTCAGGGAGAGGAGTGGTGATGCGGTTCTTCGGCAAAAATCCTCAGAATCAGGAGGACCTTAAAGACCACTTCGTCCAGATGCGTGTTGACTCTACGACGGGAATCCCGATCGTCTCTGTCGCCAACAGGCAACAAGTGAGTATTAAATGCGATATGACGAATCTAGCTAGCACTTTGGCTCGTCTATTGCTATCCATCCTCGCGTCTTCTTCATTCATCGTCTCAAAATCATTTCAGATGGTCGCTAGTCACTATTCCGTCAGTGGCGGTGATGTTGCGCTCACGAAGAAGACCATCTTCATGTTCTCGGACCCGTTGCAATGTCTGGTGGAGAAATTTGGAATCTATCCGGAAGGAGCGATCCAGACAAGCGAGTGCACGAATTGCACAGTGACACCATACAGCGTTGTTACCATATCTCCGGGTACTTGATTTTTTTTTGCAGTTTACTTGATTTGAATGTTATCTTTACAGACAAGAGTAGCACGTATGCTTCCACAGTCCCTCCACCTGTGACTCCCGGCGTGGTTAGACAGCATTGCAAGAAATGAGACGGAATTGATATGCCTATTTCGTTTTTCTCCAAATTTCAATTCCGTTTCTAACCCGATCAGCACTTATTCAAATCGTCTCCACCACTGCCAAACTTTAGGCAACGACGCCGGACGTGCGCCAAGGGGGAAAATCCGTGACGAAACCACCTCCCGATCTGAGTGAGCTTTTCAAATATCATCAGCATTCCTTATTTAGTCTAATATATCGATTTTCAGATCATGTCGATAGTCGTAGTCTTAGTAAGTCATTTTTCTTCTACAGGACTACATGTAGTCTACTAACTTGCTATATTTTAGACCCGACATCCGATCTGTATGGTAATCCATACGCGGATGAGACTGGATGGCTGAGTTGGGCGGCATATGGTGGGAGGAATAATCTTTCTCAAGCCCTCTTCTACTTTTCTACGATTCAGCCGGGTTCATCACTGGAATGGTCGTTGCGATGGGTCTCACTCTGTTGATCCTTTACCTGTGCCGCAGATCATGCTTCTCTTACTGGTCAGTACATAAATTGGCATTATAACTAAGGGCCGCAAACTTCGTACCCCTTGCATGTTTCGTTTTTGTTCAAAAAAGTAGTCGTTGAAAACGCTAAAATAGGAAGCAAATCCCCTTCAAAGTTGAGATACATAAAAAAAAAAAAAACACCGTAAGCTGATTCGGGGGAGCATCCAATGAAATGGTTGTTCACTCAAAAATATCATCAGGAAGTGCGCGTCCGCAGACACTCTCAGCATCTTTATCATAGCATAAAATCGTGTTCATTTTACTAGGCGATTTTGGTGGCATCTTTCGATCAAAAATGATTTTGTTGATGATTTTATTCTTTCTCCACTAATTTCTAAGTTACATCGTAGTTGATTATTTAGAATAGAAATTGCCGAAAATTGCAGACGATGCAAAACCATTTGCGGTACCTTAATTATAACTTCTATTTGCAGGTACAAGGGCATGTACAAGAGATACCAATGCGACCCATCGGGAGTCACGGGAGGCGTCACAGGCGCGGCGTTCGACGGCACCGACACGACCAAGACACTGCAGACTGTGCACGGCAACACGTCCACTGGAGGCACCACTGTCGGCAACACCACTACCGGAACGAGGTCGATTGAGATGGAGAATATGGCTTCATTTGGAAAATAACTTTATCAAAAGTTGTTTTTGAAAAAAACGCGTGATTCTTACGTTTTTTTCTTAATAAAGCCATTAGAAAATGTCTCAATAATTACATTTCCAGCACCCGGTCTTTGACTTCGATGACGACCGGCGCGACGACGGGAGGCGACACCACCACGAATACGCTGACGATGTAAGGCAGGCAGATTTTGACAGAAAAGGTACTGCACCATCAACGCACCAACTGGACGAGAGACACCCAACCATTACCACATCATCATACATCTCCATCCACCCACGCACCCCACCTCTCTACCTTTCCATTCCACACACACACACATACTCACTCACTAATCTCATCCAAGGTGCGTATTTGGCGAGAGATCACATCTATGAGGGCTAGAGATCTTACAATCGTCCCTCTCAGTCAATAAATAAAAGTGCACCGCACAAAATGTGCCTATTCTTGATTTTTTAATGAAAATGCTCATGATATTTCTTTGAAAAGTGTTGATTTTTAGAAGGTGAAATAGCACAGTTCTTGCATGTGCCCATTCATTTTTAATTGGAATGTATGTCACATCTTCATTCTAACGAAAAAGACACGACAAAAGTGGGAATTAGTATATTGTCAATGCACGGCCTTATAGATGATGCACAAATTCGAATATGCAAAGTGTGCATTGCGTAATTTCAAATAGTCATCAAAATCAATATTCGAATCGATGAAATGTCGTCTATTCGTTTGCAAACGTGTTAACTTTTAATCATTTTTATTTTGTCTCAAATAATCGATCATTGGCAATAACATAAATCGTGAAGAAGCCCAAATCGTTGGTAGGAGGTTGGAAGTGTGTATGCTAATTTGTGAAAAATCTCTGCTGAATCCGAAAAAAATCTCGAGGATTTCTTTATACTTTTCTAATCGCCTGAAAGATCTAAATTGTCCTTGTTCCGACAGTTTTTACGCAATTTCGATCCAAATAGCCGATGCCAAAGAAAGACTTCGAGATTTAGATCTAGGATATATAAAGGCAGAAAGGATTAAAGGATTTGAGAAATCCGGGCTTGCCAAGAAAGGATTTTTCAAAAAATGGGCTGTTCTGTCCCTCTAGTTCTTCTCCAGACTCTGACCGTTTCAAGTGCAGTCGCACTGATTATTGCGCTACTTGGAGCTGTTCACATATGCACCGATCTCTATGAATTCTCGAATAGCGTCGACACTAAAATGGATGAGTTTAGGGTAATTTTTAAAATTATAATCTTAAAAAATAGCAGGTATTCGGATCTAGGCAGACGACTTTCAGCCAGAATAAGAAATTTTAGGTTAGGTGTTACACGCAAGATAACATTTTCTACTGAATAGAGATGCATAAGGGGGGTACGAACGGAAATTTCGACTTAAGCCCTGCCTAGATCTGTTAGTGTCGTTTTAAAGCCCGTAAAAAGACGACCACTTTGATACCGAACTTGTAACCATTGCATAAATTTTGATCTTTGAAAATTTTGAGAATTAGGTCTTCTACGATTTCTCGTGGCAAGCGATGGTCAATTCACTGCCGGTAAATGGACCCACCGGGGTCAAGGACATTTTTACTCGACCGAAACGACAAGCCCAATCGTCTTGCAACTGCGGACAACAACCTAATAACTGCCCGAGAGGACCTCCGTATGAAAATGTTTGACCTTAAATTTGTTGAACCTCGTAAATTTTAGTGGACCCAAAGGTACGACGGCAGTTTACATTTGACGAAGTGATAGGGTGCCTTTCTGTAAAATAAGTTTTTTGAAGACGAATGGTTTCGTCATTTGCCAAAAACCACTCCGTCACGTCGCCACTCACATGATAGTTTTCAGGATCAACAGGCTACAGAGGCGAAGATGGTGAACCGGTAATTAAGCTTAGTTAGCTAGGATAATTATCCAAGTTTTAATTATAGGGTCATGACGGTCCAGACGCCAAAGTGCATAAGCCCCAGTACGAAGGTGCTCCTGGAAATTGCATAAAGTGTCCGGCGGGTGAAGTCGGACCTCAGGTACCATTGATTGATACCATTTTGGGTATCATTCTCGGTAACCATTTTACCATTTAGGGAGAAGACGGGCCTGAAGGCAAGCAAGGGCCGAAAGGAGAACAAGGAATAGCGGTATGTTGATTACCATTTTGGTAGCGCTATCAAAATAGTTCAGGGTCGTCCAGGGAAAAATGGGAAGCGCGGTGAGCGAGGCGAAGTTGGCGACAAAGGCCCCAACGGACCTAAGGTTTGATAGCTTCGTGCCATTTTTGGTAGTCGTCACCATTTTGAGGGTCAAAAGGGCGACGTCGGCATGCCAGGCATGGACGCGATGACTGGCAAAGGACCGAAAGGAAAAAGAGGAGCAAGGGGCCCCACAGGTAATATATATATTTTTTGAATAACTTGGTACAATTTAATTTTTTTAGGAAAAGTGGGTGAGAGAGGCGAGCCCGGAAATGTAATAAATAACTTCTTTTTTAATTTGATAGAAAAAATCATTTGTAGGACGGCGACGACGGAGACGAAGGTCCCGCTGGGTAACTATTAAGATTTTCTTCTCAAATCATCTGAAAAATTTTAGTCCGATGGGAAAATCTGGTCGAAATGGCAAGCGAGGAGAAAGAGGTGACGTGGGTGTGGCGGGCGAAGAGGGAATTCCAGGACCCGATCGGGATTATTGTAAGCTCAAATTTAAAAAAAAAAAAGGGCTTTGTTCTTCTTTGCCTTGTCCGGCGAAGCCCTCTAAAAATTGACTCAAGTCGATTTTTTTTAAAAAAAAAAAGTATCCTCCGTTTATATTGTTGGGAAGATTCTAAGAATTTTTCATTAAAGAAATATCTTTAAAATAATAATACATAGATAGAAAGTTATAAGTTTTTTTCCGAAAAAATAACGCCGGACAGCTCAAAGCACTGAAAAACAAAAGGACCGATAAATTGAGATAAAATAAATGACGCCTCATCGAAACGTTACCGTCCAAGTGTTATGGCTTGTAAGGAGGTAGATACTGCGCACTTTTTGCAACTCGCTTTTGCACGAGCCACGCCCATCCTTTCCCTCACTCTTTCCTTCTACCTTTTCCTCGCTATCTCTTCCGTCTCTTCAGGGCGCATGCTATTTCGAGGGGGTTGAGCCTAGGAGGGGAGAGATGCAAAAAGTGTGCAATATCTAATTCCTCCCATTTCGCAATACCGCACGGTATCTTTTCTGCCGAGATCTTCATTTTTAATTTAAAAAAAAAGAATTATTTTCAAGTTCTTTAACTTATTCATTTTTTACAGCTTTTTCTTTCAGTTTATTGAGTTTACGCGTTTTTTTTCTAACATCAGATTTGTAGGCCCCTGCCCCTCTAAATCCGGTATTGATCACAATGCTGGCATGCCTTATGAGATCTCGATGACCTCTGCTCCGACTCACGCAGACGACAACAAGTCGGAGTCTGGCAAAGACGAGACTGAACCTGCATCGACTGATAGCGATGAGAGCGGCTACGATGCGCCGAAAGTCAGCATGAGCACTTCTGGAAGGTCTAAATCGAAATCAGCGGATATTGATGAGAGTGGATATGATCACGTAGAGCCTACTGGTAATAATTTAACTTGAGCAGTTTAGAAGAATAGCGACATTGATCATCAGCATCGTAGCATATGAAATAAGATAAGTCTTGGAAAGATAGAACTGAACTTCTTTTTCTATGCTATTTATTTTACGTTTAAGATTCTAAGATGTTACAACTATTTCAGATTGCCTAAATTCCGCCTTATCCTCATATTTAAATTTTCAGAACACGTCTTCCAAGGCCCGATGAAGCTCCATATGCCGGCGAAATTCATGTCCAGTCAGATCATGGATGCTCTCGCGGCAAAGGGATACCAATTGCTGAGACGACGAAGAAGACTGTTGAGAGTTCATGCTAATTAATATTTTTATACTTTATTTCGGTATATGGAATGATAAATATGCTGAGATTACATCATCAGAATAGGATACTGATAAATGAGTGCAATTTGTAAATGATGTGGCGACGGGATGATGAATTCAATAGTTAGGAGTAGGGAAAAGGTGAAGATTGATAAACTATAGATCTTATCATCCCGTAATCTCATCATTAGCAAATTGCCATAGATGGATATGATATTGCGATTATATGTCTGAATGATGATGATTAAATAAATGGTTTTCTTTTTAATGAGTGATTATTTGCACGAATGTCCGCCCTCCGGCTTCTTTTCCTCTTTTCCGGTTTCGTATTTGGCGTCGAATTCTTTGGCCTTCTTCAGGAGAGTCGAATTGTTCCAAGTTACATCGTTTTTAATCGAGTCATCGAGGGCTCCGATGACCATCGCCTTAAAACCAAACTTTTATCCTAGTTTTGAGATTTTCATCGCACTCTTACACTAATGATACATTTTATGCTAATTTTCCTACCTTCGCAATATCCGTCGCCGAAATCATGACTTTGTCGGTGATGTAGCTGAGCGGGCGAATGACGAGACGAGCGAGAGTTTCGCCGAGTCGTGACTCTTCTCTCTGCGTCTCAATCATCGCCGGATGCACGATTATCAGCTTCTCGAAGTTCATCGCTTTCAGTTCGTTCTCAACTTCACCCTGAAAGTGTTGAAAGTTATAAGAGTTATAATTAACTATATTCCTATTTGCGAAGGAGAAAGTTATTTCAGGTGAGTTTCCTAATAATATTAGTTTTGCAACAAAATATTGAAAAATATTCCAAAATTGTCTATTTTTCAATGAAGAAATTTAATTTAAAAGACCTTTGTTCTCGGATAGAGAAGCCACGAATTCGCGTTGGCGCCAGTGGATGAAACGACGATGAACTGCTTAACTCCTAAAAAGATAATCTTCCATTTTTTAATTAAAGAATAGAAAGACCTTTCTCCTTCGCCAGCTTCGCCGAATTGACGACGTAGTCGTGATCTACCTTGTAGAAGCCCTTCTGAAAATTCGAAATAGTAGATCTTCCTATATTTTATTATACCGGTCCAGATTTAGCTCTCGTTGTTCCAAGCGCACAGAATCCTATGTCGCATCCGGCAAAAACGGCTTCAGATTTCTGCATGTCGTCGAAGTCGATTAGATGTTCTTCCTAAAGATTTTGTTCATTTTGGGATTTTATGAGCAGTTATAAAATGAGGCTTGACGAATGGACGTCAGCTATTTCTACAATATGACATTATGATTTTCTATAGGAAATTGATTTGATTCAGATCTAGGAAGCACTTTCTCGTCAAACAAAGAAAATATATGTGGGCTAGGTTGCAAAAGTGAACTCATAGTTACGATACCAGAGCGCACTGGCGAAATAGTTAACTATAGGCTATAAAGAGGTTTACTAAAAATACAAGAGGTAGGTTGCAAGGGTTTTCCGACGATCATCCATTCTAAGTTTGATTTGATAGAAATTGTGTCATCATGTTTAGAAACGCGTCGTCCGTACTTAATAGGGATTTGGTTGATTTATGACAAATTTCGCGGGGAATTCTCGTAAATTTTGTTACAAATTGCCCTAGATCCCCGAGTTCATATATCCCCTACCAATTTCTCGCTCTTTGCCTGATCCTCCTTGTGTCTCCTCTGCAGCATTCTCAAGTTGCTGATTTCCGGGACCTGATTCGCCAAAATCTTAGCCAATTCGGAGCCGGTCGCGCCCGTAGCGCCGATCAGAAAAGCAGTCAGAGTCATTACACCTGAAATTGGTCAATAAGCATAAAATGAGCAAAAAACATCAAAAACCCGATATATCCCAGGTTAGGAACCGAAAAATCAGTAAAAATCGATGAAAAATCAATAAATATCGATTCATTAAATTAACTTCAACAACCTTTGCGTAAGAAGCGGGTAATCTCATGAGGGAGTCGCCAACACAGGAACTCAGAGATCTTGATATGAAACTTCCTATATGAGGATTTTCGATGACGCTGACCACAATGATCACATTGAAAAGTGCTCAAACACATTCAGAAGCATGGAATTTTGTTCTTTGCACTATTTCTTCACTTGTATTTGCGAATTTGCAAAATTAGCTTACATGATTTACAAGCGAATTTACTCATTTCCCATACAAATTGCGAGCGAAAAATCGAAAGTTTCGGAGTACGTTTGAGCACTTTTCGATGTGATCATCGTGATTAACGTCATCAGCAAACCCCTACTTGGTAAGTTTCATCAAAATAGTGAGCTCCTACGTTGACGACTCCCTGTCAGGGCAGTAAAATACACGTAAATCACAGATTTAATCATTTGAGTCTAGCACCACAGAAATGGTTAGTAATTTAAGAGAGGAATAAGTTAATCGTAAGAAATTCCGTATTTCTTGAAGAACTCCTGCATGAAATCGGCGGATTGTTCGAGTTCGTCTAGGTTTTGTAAGTCCAAATAAAGATGCTTAAGTTTCGAAACATAGGCAGGCGATGAATGGAGGCACCTTTTGAGGGCTGATACGAAAGCCTAAAACTAGTCCGTATTTTCCAAGTTCAATTTGCAAGCCTAGAAAACATGTTTCCTGCTTATAAATAACGCTTACCCTTTTAGGGATCGTTTCTAAATTCATGTGCAGTAGAACGTGTTCTACGTAGAGGTAAGACAGTTTTGGATCAATTGTAGGTTCACAATTTAAATAATCATTGATTTTCGCGAATAACATATCGGTTCTAGAGATTATTACTGACCTTAAACTTAAATTATTTTCATAGTTTAATAGTGATAAATACCGATACTCCTCAGAGCCACCATATAAGATATCGTTAGATTCCAAATTGCCGTAATGCTTCGGCAATTCAATTTGCGAAGCTGCTGATAGATATCTCAGGCAATGAATTAGCGTGACACCCATATAGTAATTAATTGCCGCATCTTGTTGATTCATGGCTAATTCTCTTCTTAAAGTGCATAAATTATAAAATTAACTTCAAAAGAGGGCACTTTTCAATAATCCTAATCAACGCATCAAATAATAATAAGATAGGCTTGTTAGTTTGATCCGGAATGAAAATTAGGAACGCCAGAAGATTCGCTGAAAGTCTGCAGAAATCTTCGGGATTCCAGGAAATCGAATCTAATTTTTGGAGGTAGTGGCGTAATAAGGAATCGGTCTAAAATAGGAAAACTAAGTTTTTCGAATTAGTTAAAATACTAACCTGCGGTAACGAGTTCGCTAGCACGGATAATTGAGCAGTTTGCAGCGTGAAATGTAGCTGTTGGTTTACATCGTCAATAGAAGGTATCGTTACAAAAATTGAGGCTACGATAACCCTAAGAAATCACTTGTAGAGATATTGTTTTATTTAAATACCTTATAAAATTCGCCTTTTTCTTCGATTCATTCATATTCACTATAGCGTGCATCCCAAGTGAAATCATCATGGAAACCACATGCTAAAATAAACTTATAATTTTAACGAATTTAGATTAAATTCAAAACCCGAATAACTTGATCCTGGTCGCTCAAAGCAGCTCTAACTGAGACAAGCCAGTTAACTCCCAAATCCGGTGACCGAAAATCGATTAAATCTAGTGCGGTGCATGCTAAGTTGCAATAATTCCGAATCTAAACTTAAACTTTTGCTTATTTAACGAATAAATATACCTCATCATCTAACGAGTCTGGCCTCAACGAATTGTTAATTTTTGAGCATTGGTCGACTATCTTAAAAGAATAATTTAATTTTTAAGATATGAAATAGTTGTACTAATTCAGCGGTAATATTATTAGTAATACTGGATTGAGGACAGGTTTTAATCAGCGATTTCAACAATATTTGAGCAGATTCAGACGAATAGGGTTCATCCCTAAAACTTGCGTTTTAAAAATGAAATAAAAACCTGAAAGTTACCGTATCCAATCGATAAAATTCATGAACGAGTTGGATTTAACCAAATTCAATAGATCTTCAGATTTTCTAGGTTCTACGACCCCCTTTATAATCATCACCATATTTTCTAACAAAGGAGTATGATCCTAAAATATGCAATTAATTATTTAATTGTACTAATTTTTACCTTAACAGTAGATAGTCTTTTAGTTATATGTTTAACAAGTGTAGTAATCATGTCGATTTCGAAGTATCGACTGGAAAATTCGCACCACGGTGCGGCACATCTCAAGTAATCGTTGATGTTCACTAAGTTTGCTATCGCATCCCAAGCCCTTCTACAATCAAACCATCAATTTGTTAATCAACTTTTTGATTACTTGGCCAAATTAACGCGTTCATCCAGGGGTGTTTCGGATCTCAGCAATTGTTTTCCAAGGGTAATTAGCTCTTCAGTAGGATTTGCTAACTGCAACACTAAATCTAGCGCGTCGTTAGCATAGGAATTCAAGTATTTTGACGGTACTGCTGATAGAAATGCTCTGAAATTAGAATATATATATTAAAAATAATTATTTTGTACCTCAATAAATAATCTCTATGCTGTTCGGATCTACAGTATTCCCATAATGGGGCTATATCTTCTCTGGAGTTCGCTGAATAGGCTACGCATTGGATGATCCATTCTAGTGCCGGCCAGGTCAGATTTATCTGAATATATCCAATTTTATTTCATATATAAATTGTATATATCAAGTTATGTTTCATATATCCTAGTATATGAAATCCCCTACCGACGACAGATTAGAGGATCCCTGTAGCCAGTCATTCAAACATCTCCAATGTGGTCCTCGGTCCGAGGGATCCAAATGCATCGCAGTTTTACAGAGATACGCTCGGGCGTAAGCAGCGCAAAGACCATGTTGAAATTCTAAAAAAAATTCGAATATTTTAATTTATGTGTAAAAACTCTAAAAAGAAAGAAAATGAATGGCAAATTTATAGAGACTCCGAGAAAAGGCTAATAGGTTATCGTATTTTGAAATTTCTATTGCAAAGTACGATTATTTGTGATTCACTAAATCTATTTTGAGTTCAAAGATTACTTGTACACATTGTAGCCAGCCTCATAAGATTCACTCTGATCGCTGGAGTATCCAAGAATCGGAGGCAGGCTATCAACGAGGTTTCAACTAAATTATTATGCTAATTTCTATGATTTAGGATAAGCTTTACTGTAGAATCTGGGTATTAGCTCTTTGATATCTGCGATTTTGCAGAACCAATTCCTAGCGACATCCATGGTGTTGGTCGGGATTACTTCTGAAATCAAATTCCTAGTCTTTTTCAAATTTAAAATTCACTTGAACCCTATGATCAAAGTGTTCAAGAAATTGTTACCTGAGTTGAAATTCGCAGGTAATGGCGATTGTTTCAAGGCTTTTCTTTCCTGAAATATTTTTAATTCGCTTAAAATTACTTTTTTAAATATATATTCTTACCTCATTAGTCTTAGCCATCAATCTCTTGTACACCAATAATCCGAATAAGTCAATTATATCGATAGCCAGGACCCATTGTGACGGGTAGAAAAACGGCGTGTTAGTCTGACTCAGCATCCTCGCGAGTTCGACTACCAGCTGAATCCACATTTTTTCAAAACATTTATTTTCAAATTCTGGCAGCCTGGATAATTCGTTACTGCATGGCCTACGAAATAGTATGGGAAAAGATCTCTCTATCTTGCCCTATGCCTTTAACTACGTGTGACGAAGTAACGATTTATTCAAATTGCCGAGATTTTTACCCTCAGAGCTTCAACTCTTTTATTGTTAGCCCAAGCGGTTAGCAGTAATTCCCTCAGTTCGTTAACGTGATTGACGAATTCTTGCTGAGATAATTCGGATAGTTTTCTGAGACCAGACATATCTTCGAGGACCTCTAGTCTGAAAATAAATCAATTAGGAAAACATTCTAGTTATTAAAAATAATATTTTTTTACAATTCATTCTAGTAAAATGGTATTTTTAAAAATTTTATCAAAAAAGTATGATCATCAAAATTACCGATGCTTAGTTTTATCCACCATCCTCATATTCACGGGCTTCGTCGGTAGAAAACTGGAGCTTAATTCCAATTTCTCGTTCGTCGTGAAAGTCTTCAGAATCTTTTCGCGTTTCTTTCTCCAGGGTTCAAAATCCAAGAATTCCACGTCTATAAAAATTATTCAAATAAAAGTAGCTATTTGAAAGCTAAAACTCCTCTTCATTAATACTATTTCACTTTAAAAACTAGTTAAAATATAGGTTTTTACCAATCGCCAAATTATCCGATGGTTTCATTTCAAGCGTGTTATCCAGAATAGAATCATCAGCAGATTTCCTCTTATCTTTCTTATCACTGTCACTTTTGTCAGTTTCCTGTTCAATCCACTTTGAATTATTCGTTTTGATGATCGGCGGAGGGGTTACTGAGCCTTCTACCGTAGCTCCTAAATTCAAAAATTAGAATAGTTTTAAAATTATCCCAACCTAGAGGATCTACAAATTCGTATTCGTCCTTTTGAGAATTGTTGGGAGCTTCATCAATTTGAATCTGAGGTTCTTTCAGTTTCCCATAAATTTCTTTCCTCTCGGATAAAGGATTTGTGATGGTTGGTGTTAAAGGCAGAGTTTTCAGATAAACCCCTTTCCGACGGAATTGCTTATGGTAGAAAATATTCTGATTGGCTCCTGAAGAACTTGAAGCGCCATCCTCTTCCATCTAAATTATTAGTTCGAAATAGATTAATCGATTGATAAAATAGTGTATAAACTTGATAGAAATTGTCTAAATAGACTTAGATTTATCTTTTAAAACAAAACGATTATATAAGAAATAAATTATCTTAAAACAGCTTATATAAATAAATAAATGATATATGAGAAAATTGTAAACAATTTTGTATTTGAAATGCGCTCGGGAGCGAATTTATTTGTAATCGGTGCAAGGTCGTTTGATCAGCACTTTATAACACATGGAAAAATTCGCGCGTGAACAGTCTTAAAATCGATTTTTTAAAATTTATACAAATTTATTTATCCAAATATATTTGGTTTATGAATAACTTACATTCGTTATAAATTATTTCTTACTAACTTTAAATCTAAATCCCCTTTTAAAAATATTTAAAAAGTATTCTGTCATACTCTGACTCATATAATTTATATAAGTGTATTTTAAATTATTTAGATATATTGAAACTTTAAAATTCAAACTTCAGTAATTCAGTTTTAATATTTGATCAAAAATTAAGTCTACATTTCAATATCATTTCTAAAAATATCTTCAAAAGTCTGATGCAACATCTGTTTAGAATTGCTCGTATATTTTACGTTTCTCTAAATAAACCTGTTCATTCATCAATATAACATGTGAATGAATGGGCTAAAGTCGAGAGATCCGAATTAGAGAAAAATACAAAATCAGTGAAAGTGGCCTTTTAGAATAGGGATATGCCAAATCCTCTTTGATCCATTTATGGCAAGATATCGACTTTTGAAGTATTTTGTGGTTAACCATATTCTTCAATTCATTTATCACTGATCTTAATTTCGCATTTTTATCTTAACTTGTGATATTTTCACCCCTCACTTCTAAATTATAAATTAAAATTTTAAATCGTATAATATAATTTTGTATTTTTTATTTAAATTAAAAATGTTATTTCGTAATTTCTCTAAAATTTGGCATGGGATATCGATTTTCCAAGAATCACTCGCAAAATGTGACGACCACTTTTCCCTTCTCTTATTTTTGACAAGTAGTTTCTTTGGAATGAAAATATATGAGTCGTTCCACCTTTCTTTCACAAATTATTGGTTTAAAATTCTTATCGTCCTTTTATTTTATCATTGTTTTAAGAATATATTTATTTCAAATGAAACTGCACTAACCCCCACCATTAAATATGGATTGTCACATAATTGGCAGTATAACTTACATAATTGTCATTATTCATTGTCACATCTTCCGAAAGTGTTATTGTTATTTTACGATCTTTTGCGCAAGCCATACACCCTCTTCAAACACTGCAAAAAGCGTTTCCCGTTTCCCCAATTTCCAAAAATGGGCAATAATATCAAAACTCTCTCCACTATATTTCACTATTTCAATTCGATTTTGTCTATTGATTCTCAATTTCAATTCACTGAAATGCTTTCCTAACTGCTAATCAAATTTCAATGGTCAAAACCTGAAAATTTCTATGGAATATTTTCCTAACTGCCAAAATTTTTCATTGACTACTAAATTCACTGAATAATGTTTTCCTAAAACTATCGAAAAATCCCAACTCAATGTTTTTACTCTCCATCAAAATTCTACTATGGCGCCTTTATATTTATCCGGCTCGGGGTGAGTGATTTTCGGTAAAAAAGTGATTGTTTTGGTGACTCGAATCAAAAAATAATCCCTTCCCTCAAAGTGCGTATTATTTGGTGTCAATCCTTCTTTCTGAAATAAATGTTAGTGTAAAGAGAGCTCCACACTCGTTTTTGACCACTGATAAGCGTTGATAGAATCAGCTCTTATCTTCCCCCTTATCACTGAAATCAGTGATCTCAAAATGATCGCTTCTCTGTCCGTTCCTGATTTGGCTAAAAATCCGGAAAATTCCGACAATCATCAAAATGTTTATCCTAAAAATAATCAACTCTCTAATTATAAAGATGACTCCTCTAAATTCGAAAACATCGAACTCCAAGATTCCACCTCCAAGACTATTATTATTTCTAAGAGCGCAATATCTATTGATCCCGAGAAACACGCGAAAAACTCTGCAAACCCTGAAAATGTACCTTTCATTTCAGTATGTAAACGGACCCGCTGGCTGTTCATATCTCTAGCAATGATATTGATACTTTCAATCATTTCTTCTGTCATATTTTATCTGGTGCAGGCGGGACGGCACGATATTCAACCAGACCCAGTTGAATTGACTTTACAAGTCGGTCATTCTAAGTCGGTTCAGTTTACTATAACGTGAGTATTTAATTTTCCAACATTTATGACTTCCTGCAATATCGCGTAATTTTATGGACGGAGCCTGTTCTTTTTTCCTTATCTAGAAGAGGAGTTACTTTTTCTTTCTTTTTTTTTCGAAAGTAATGCATTCTTTCTCCCCTTTCAACAGAGACAGAAAAAGAAAAGAAAGACTACGTCCACTAATGTATGCGACATTGCAAAGCCTCGTTTTTGATTGGAGCTTAGATAAAATTGATTTCAGACAGCAAATAACATATCCGATAAGGCTATATTTCAATGAGACCGACTACCTCGGAGTTCCACCATATTTGGAAATCAAGCCCGGCACAAGAAAAGGCTCCATAAATGTCACAGGGTTGGCGATTGTGAATTTGGCGTTTCTGGAAGTTGCGAATTGCACGTCGATGGATCCGAAATACAACAGTTGCCTGTTGAAGTAGGCTTTAATATTATTATTTTATGAAAAAAATGATTTATTGAAAATGAATCAGATCTTTATTATTATCATCAACATTCTGGATATCGTTTAAAACAAAATAAATGACCCTTAAGAATTAATTGCAATAGCTCACTGATCATTATTGAAGTTATTCTTATTTGTCTATCATCTGAAAATCGAATTTCAATTTGAGTAAAAGAAAATAGTGTCACAGGACATCTGCCCTAAATAAATAATTTAAAATAATATTAGAAACGCGAATTTGAACAACTAACAAAATTTAGCGTCTCCGATGCCTTTGTGCGTATTCAAGTGATCGAATCCTACGTCATCGAATATCTCGTGTTCATCGTTGGCTGGGCGTACTTCTTCGCTTGGAGCATTTCGTTCTATCCTCAGATATTTTTGAACGCTAAACGGAAAAGGTGAATTTATTTTATTCAGATTTTATTTAAAAATTAAAAATATATTAGTTTTAATATTCTTCTTCTAATTTTTTGTTAAATTTATAAGATTTAGCGTCATCGGCCTAAACTTCGATTTTCTGTGCCTGAATGTGATCGGATTTTCGGCATACACCCTCTACAATTGTCTGATGTACTTCAGCACGAGGATTCAGGTAAATTAACTTTAAAAATCTTAAAAATATGCTAGTTTCAGGATGCCTACGAAATCGAAAATCCCCGATCGCCGATTCCAGTCCTTCTAAATGACGTAGTTTTCGCTTGCCATGCTCTAGCTGCCTCTGTCTTTACCGTTTTCCAATGTTTCGTCTACGAGCGAGAAAATCAGCGGGTATAATTTAGATTTAAACTCGAATAAAAATATTCATTCTCGAATAATATTAGAAAGTCGAGACAAAAATACGATGATGTCAAAATTATAGGATATACTAAAAAATACAAATTCGTCTTTAAGGTCTCATTAGGATGCGGATTTCTTTCATCAGGTCTTCTACTATTCGGGTTTGGTGCCGGTGCCTTGGCTCTACTCAGAACGATCACAGTCTTGGAATTCATCACGAGTCTTTCAATGATAAAAATGGTCGTCACCATGTGCAAATATTTTCCACAGGTAGAAGATTTAACTTCAACAAACTTTCGAAGCTTCCTTGAAGTTTTAATGGATTTTTTCTTAGGTTAATATCTGAAATAATATGGAAAGTTCGATTAAAGATGTTAAGGTTTATGAAAATACTTTTAGAACTATTTGAAGTCGCTTAAAATTTAGCGTCTGGGAAGATTTGTAACAGAGTTCCTCTGCATTTCCGTAAATTTTTTTACGAATCGCTTCAGACCCTAAAATATTCTACGAGTTTTCAAAAATGCAATTTCAGGCCTACTTTAACTACCGCCGTAAGTCCACAGTCGGGTGGTCGATCGGGAATGTTTTGCTCGATTTCACCGGGGGCACTTTGGACATTCTCCAGATGATTTTGCAAGCCAGCAACGTCAACAATTGGTCCGCGTTTTACGGAAATCCTGTAAAGGTAATTTTTAAATTGTATTAAAATTAATATTACCATTGAAAGTAGCAATTTTTACTTAAAAATTACACAATATTTCAGCAAAATAAGTCTGAAGTTGCAACTTTAAATTCAAATTTTTTAAAAATATTCTAGGGGTTTTAAACTTTTTTTTTTTTAAACCTATTTCAGTTCGGACTCGGTCTGGTCTCTATAATTTTCGACGTTTTCTTCATGTTGCAACACTACGTCCTCTACCGCGGAGCTACCGTGCCCCACAACGAATATGCTGGATTTGATAATCCTGAGTCGGAAGAAAGTCCCGAAAACCCGGTCGAAAATTACGGATCCATCCCCGCTGAAGAGCCCATTGTACAACCAGAGGAAGAGCGGATGACTTGATTTTTTTTATTTTGTAAAAAAAACTTCAATTGATGTATCTAAAATTGGCTAATTTTATTTATTTTCATTCTTCATCTTTAAAAATTTAATTTTTAAAAAATTAGATTTGCATTATTTGTCAAATTTTTGACATTTCATAATTTCACTTTATATAATTTCTAATTTTCTACTTCTAGCATATTTCCTTGATCTGTGCCACAATTATTTTTATACAGGGGTGCCAAAAGTCTGATTTTTCAATTTCTAAAAATAAATAAATACCGGTGGTTTTAAGACATACTCGAAATTTTATTCCCAAAAATGTGATGATGAAATAAACAATAAATTAAATTAAGACCTGTAAATCGCAATGTTAAAGAATATGAAATATACCCATATTTAACATCAGTATTTACCCGTTTTTGTTCAAAGATCATCTAGAAGAGATGGAATTTTTACTAAAGAGTCGATATCTAAGTCTGATATGGGTGTCATATTTTAAGTTATCATATACTATGAACTTAGAAAGAATAGACGATAACATTATCGAAAACAATATGACGTCATATATTAATTTGCTCTTGTAAAACCGAGACATCATGATACCAAACGTAGGAAAATATTATGAGAAAGGAAATTGTACCCATCTTATTTTGCCTATGTCTCGTTTCATGCATTATTTTAGATTTACAAACAGTTTTAACTTATGAAATTTCAAATATAATCAGGTTCATTTCTAGTAGCCTCCTCGATAAACTTAATCTCGTAAGGATTATTATCGATGTTGATCTTCACGTTGTCGTAATTACTATTGTTGTCTTCAGCATTATTGTGTGTGGGTGTGGAATTATTTGTGGGCGTAGATCCTTTCGAATTGAACCTGGTTGGCGCTGAGATTTTCCGATTATGGTAGTCGTTCTGATGCTGTCTTGGTGGGGTGGCCGTTCGGGGTCTGATGTCTACCGAGTGGCCTGAATTTAAACATCCTAATTCTTTATCCGAGAGAAATAAACTGAATTATTTTTTTTATAAGTAAAAGCTGATCTTCATGAAAATAATCACTTTTGAAATGAGCATAGTTTTTACCAGGGACTCTTAAGGGTCGATGATGAACCTGCACTTGGATTTGATTTTGTGAAGACCGTTTTCTCTTGTTCGAGTGACTTTTGTGGCTCATAGACGAACGACAGTAGCAGGAATAGACGTTGCAGGCCCCTTTCGTGCCATGATCCAGGGTATCGATATGGAAGAATTCACGGAGACTCTCAAATTTGAATTTCATACATCTAAGGACGGGCCTTGTATATCTTTTAGGATTTTTGCACGTCCCAGCATGGTGAAACAAATTTATATTAAGTTGATCGTCATATAAAAGCTGATATTCATGTCGAATTTCGTATATATCCTAACAGAAACGATTTTTATTCTTTTTATAATCGTGAAAAGCTGCTCCTCATTGTAGGCTTCATACATCCTTTTCCAAATTTAGAATATTCACCTTCTTAAATCCCGGCATACCATAGGCGTAAATCAGGGGGTTTAGCGCGCAAGATACGTGCGATAGCACGACGGCACATAGAGTGTATCGAGCGATCGAAAATTGAGGTAGGAAGTACTCGATGGTATTGATAATGTACAAGGGGTACCTGGAAATTTGCATTTTTCGATAAATCATTCTTTTATGTTAATTTTTGAGTAAAATATAAATTTTTGGGTAAAGTTTGAATTTTGTGATCAGTTTAGATAAATTATAACCTTGAGTTGAAATAAATTTCTTTACCAGCAAATCCCATAAGATACGACCAAAATCAGCAAAATCCTTATGATTTTCCTCCTACCCGCCATGCGCCTTTCTAATTCTTTTTCTCTGAGCAGAAAGGTGACCTGAATTATAAATTGCTAAAGTTTTAAATTTTAGGAAACGCACCTCTTTTTCATCCTGTCGAATTTTATGGTAGATAGACGAGTAAAAAAATATGATTAGTAGGGTTGGAGCTACAATTGTTGCAAAGAAAATCACATAGACTAGATATCGGTAATCGACAACTTTTGTGAAGGCACATTCATCTTTGAAGGAGTGAATTGTCCTGAAAAAACTATTTAAAATATTTTTTAAAATTTAACTGAAGGTGTTAAAATCGTTGATTGATAATTAAGGAAAGAATAATAAAAAGATATTCTGCTAAATTTTCTCGTGATTTTTGATATTTCTCAGATATTAAATTAATAAGTCCTTAAATGATGCAAGCTTTAGAAATTGTTGCACCTTTTCCCCTAGAAATTTCCTTTCTCCGTTCTTCAGAATCATGAATTTTCCAGATTACCCAGAATTTCATTCATTCCAATTTTTCGCCTGCCGACTTAACCTAATTAGGTTGGCGTTTGCTCGGCTGTTTGTGTGTAATTCGTATGTGCTATGCTCGTATCATTTAACATTTTTCCGGGAAATAGTACGAAAAATCGAGATGCTAGATTTTTCCTCTCAAAGTCTCTAGTATTTCTTAATTTTTAGACCTGATTTTCTCATGCTAATTCTGGTCTCTTGTCATGGATATTCGATACGAGTCGCACGAGCGTTTGACATCGAAAACTTGAAACTCTCATGCAAAAATCCTGCGTCAAACAGAAACAATCGAAAAAGTTCCATGATTTTTAATATGCCAAAGAAAATTAAACTATCTGTAAAAAAGTAACGTTGCTGCTACCCTACAAAGTAGCATGAAAAAGAAATAGAAATGTTTGTCTCTACCTTGTAAAACCAAATATTTTCTTTCAGATTGTTACATTACTTCGCTACTATCTGTCCAGCTTACTAAATTTAGGAATAGTAAAATTCTTATGCTTTCCCCTCTTAAAGTTTGTCTTTGAATTTTTAAAATTTTAAAATTTTGCTCGTTTTCTGATCTAGAACCCCAACCAATACACTAAATCTAAATCTAGATCTCGTGATCTTAAAATTATTAGGTTCCGCATTTTTATCAAATTTATGTTTGCATAAAGCGCTTGATGAATTTCCGAATTTTCTAGGCCCCGAAAAAAGCGAACGAAACTCAATTTCTTTACCGAAAAGACTCACGTTATAGGGGTGAAATGAAGCGCTACTTAAAACCTAGACAAATAAACCCCGACTGCCTTGGTTTTGCAGAGAGAAGTGCAGCGAAAATTCGAAATGAAGCCCCAAGGATATGAAAATCTAGTCAAAACATCTTGAGGTAGGCAAAAACCAATATCTAAAACCCTTTCTAAACGAAAAATGAGTGCTAGAAACTAGAGAATATCGAAAATGCTGTCATTTTTAATGAAGATGATAAATAAGAATAAAATGAATTGGATCTTAAACACATTTTGTTATTACTAATTAAGGGGTTAAATAAATAGACTCTAAATATTAGATTTATATAATTTTTGACCTCATATTATTCAAGTTAAATGCTTTAAACAATAAAAACACGTGAAAACTGATAAGTCCCTATGTCACAATTTCTCAAATATCCATTTTCCCCTTTATTGAAAGCACAAGCGCTAATTATCTTTGGCAAACTCTCAGTGATTTTGCAAGCTTTCTCTCGTCCTACTTTTATGCCTAAACCCAAAACGACAGCAATAATTTAATCAGCATTGTGGCGCGCAATAATAACATTTGGGCTAATAGAGTAAAAAGCCGTTATGCAATTACCACGTTTCTCATAATTTTGAATTAGTCATAAAATATAGGCATGTTCTTAAAGGTGTACTTCACCATGTGGTTGATCTTAGGTAATATTATTCAAACTTAATTTTAAAATGTCAGCCTTCAACTTTCGAAACTTTAAAATAGCAGATCTCTCCACATAGGGAACAATGCTAGAAAAATTTTGTTTCGAAACCTTACAACTCGATTCAATGTTAGACTTCAGTTCAATTTCGGAAATCTCAATTTAAAAATAAAACAATATTTGCTTCACCAAAATTTTCAAGCGATTTTTTAATATAATAAATATTTAGAAAACTACTTAACTACGTGTGTAGTTTTTAAGTGGTATTTTTTCAACTCGAATAAAATAGGGAACGTACTCTGCAAATCCGAACGCGTTAAACAGCGGGAGAACAGCGATGACGGTGCCTAACGACCACGCAAGGGACAATAGGGTGAACGCTCGAGAGTGCCTGAAACATATTCATTATTCAACTATTTATTGTTTCTCATTTTTTACACCCTTAAAATTTTGCAGGAAGTGTAAACTTAAGAGTTGTCGTTCATTCACTATTCAATTAGTCTATTGTTCTAAATTTTTTCATCTTAGGAAGTCTTCAAGATGTTTGCTTAAATGGAATATCCAGCAAGTTCAAGTTAAGGCGTTGGCCTCTTTAAGTGGAGCCTAATTAATGAATTTGCAACAAAGTTTCTTAAGGGAGATATTTTGCAAGATATGAAAACATGTCTAAAATAATTGGTAATAGAGTTAAATTTTGCATTTATTACTATCTCTAAATACAACATTCTGCAAGTATGTGTGAATTTAGACTTCGAATTTGAGATTTGGATAATTCAATCATCAAATTAATTTTAGCTGGTTTTTTATCGGCCGGGTAATTTTTGCACTGAACCTAGAGTCACAGAGACAGAGTCGCTTGGATTTTGCAAGTAACCTGAGTTTTCGTAACTTAAAGATGCGAGTAATTGAAAGTTAACCTAGACGGGGAGAGACAAGGAAATAGAAAAAATATAAAGTAGAGGTAGAGAAAAAAAAGTTGGAATGAATTTGAGAATGGCCTGAGTTGAGCACGAAGAACATTCAGGCGAATTCAGGAAAACCTCTTAAATGTGCTCTCTCTATTTTAGACTTTTAGTCAGTTCCCCCCGAATTTTGCAAGAGATTCAAGGTTCAATCATAGGCATTTTTGTGCGTCTCATGAAAAGCCAAAAATCGCGGTTAGTTAGGCTGTACTTCCTTTCTGGAATTAAGAATTAAGCAATGATGACGAAAGCAAGTAAAAATTCCTATATATTTTGACCCAAATCTATTTTTATCACCAATAAATTGATAAAATTTTATGATTTTAAAATATACTACTGGTCTATTATGATCAAAATATGTTTTGCCAACGAAGATCAGCTTTTTGTCAGTAAGATTCAGTTCCTTATTAGTAATAGGAAAATTTTTCTATCATTTGACTCAAATTCAAACATCAATATCAATTAATCGGGTTTCAACTTTTACCCTGGGAATAAGATGAATCGAATAAATTGTAATTGTCACATTAAACTTGCGCACAGCGTAACCTTTCCCTATGCTTTACCAGAGTTCAACTCAAGGTTGTCTCTGGATATTCGAGAATAAACTGAAAGGATTAGGATAAAATAGGCTTTTTGAAAAATTAAATTGCTGATATATCGGAGGAAGATTTACCAAGATGGTCATATTTAGTACCAAAATGATTCTCGAAATTTTTCGAACAAATTGATACTAAATACGTCTTATTTTGTGCCAATTTCGATCACTTTTTATAGATATTTACAACTTTTTAAGCGTACATTTCCCGATGATCACGAGGATTAGGCTAAAATGGCCCTTTTCCTGTGTCCTCTACTCTGGATTATCGAATTTGTAATTCACGGAAGCGAATGGGGATAAAATGAAAATTGCGCTCGAACAGGGATTTCGAATTTTTTGAAACAAATAACTAGGATGTGACGTTATGTTCTTCAGGTTAGTCGCCGGAAACGCCAAAGCTTGGGATTGTGAAAAATTCAAGATACTCGCAAAGATCTACTTCAGAAATATTGGCTATCAGAAGTTGCATGATTTTGATTATGGAGAGCAGTTTCTTCAATTAAAATATTTCCAGATGGTTAACACGCGGATCGTAAATTGTGTGTGATATAATTTTAAATACGTACAAAATTTCTTGATCAATTAAGGAGAAAGTTGAGAAGATTTTATAAATATTTGCCAAATTATCAGATTTTAGAAGATAACAAAACATGTTCAATCTTTACTCGCTAGAACTCTTTAAGTTGTTTAAAGTCAACAATCTGGTATTTTCAAGTACGTTTTCCGAAGCTTACCTAGAATTGAAGATCTGTTTCTTGCAGCAAATGGTGATGTATTTATCCAACGCAATCGCCAACATATGGAATGTCGATATCGTGCATAGAATACACAGAATCAAATGCACCAACAAACACCCGTAAAACGAGTGCGGCTGTTTCGTTAACACAGAAAGTACAGTAATCGGGATACCTAACGACCCTAAAATCGTTTTTCTCTATTACTTCTTTAAATTTTTTCATACCTGCTAGAAAATCCGTTAATGCTAGCGAGAAAATATAGGTGTTCGTAACCGTTCTAACATGACGCTTCCTGAAATCTTTATGTTTCTTGCAGAACTATATCAAATTCCAAGAAATACATATTTTTAGGAAAGCAAAAGAAATACGTCACTATCTCCAGACATGTTTCATTTTTTCTCCTATGAATATTAAATGTCATATCTTTTATTCAACCCAAAATTGTAGTTTTTCTAAGTTTTCAATTGTTTTTCAGGCTACAAATATTAATCTACACACAATTGGCTCTATTGTCAATAATAACTTGAGCTCATTAGATCAAGTTCCGGGGTTATTTCTTTGTACGCAAGCGTCAAAATAACAATAAAAATTCAATTATGTAAATTATGCTCTATAGCTAAATGCTCATATATCCTCTCGAAGTTGGATTTTAACTGTGATTTACATTTATCACTACTAAATTCCGATACTCCTATTCAGCAACAAGATAGCGCTAAAGTAAGCGTCGAAAAACTTTGATATCTATCTGAAATGCAACCGTAAAAATCGTGAATATCTTGCCCTATTGTTAAATGTTTCAATTTTCTTCCTTTACATTTAGTATTTTAGCACAATTTACGCTATAACCAATTCCCCTTGTAACGGGCTAACAAGCGTTAAATAAGCATCACACAGTTTTGTAACACGTTAAATGAGCGCTAGTAGGACGATGTTTACCTGACATAGACCCAGAGGACGAGCAAATTGGATAATGAGATATGAACGGAGAGGAGCAATTCGGCGAGCGCGTAGAGCAGGATTAGGTCCATTCACAGCCCCACAACACAACTAACGCGAGCACATTCATTCGAAAGCACACAGAATGAGAGGGAGGGAATGCAGAACGAAAGGGGCGGGGCTTGAGTGACGAAGGGAGAAGCTTGCACAGCTCGCTACCCCAATTAACCGACAAAGATTAAAACTTGAAAGTTTAAGTTTGGTTTCACTTCAATTGGAAGCCAGAGTTAACATTGAATTCGAAGTTTAACTCTGAAGATCGGCTGTCATAGTTTGTATTGTGCTCAATAGATTAACAGTGAAACACGTGCTATAAGCTAATCTTCAAGACTAAGAAAGTTACTATGAAACATTCAGTTTAGATATATTTTTAGCAATATCGTGATGATTTAAGTTAGCAATGGCTGCTCCATTAGTAATAAAAATATGATACGATCTTTAAACATAAAAAAGTTATTTCAAAATAACTTCATCAATTTTTAACTCCATGCAGAGCAGGACAGTCCGGAAATGGGTTTTTTTAATTTCGGAAAACAGAAACGGAAACACAATTTCTAAAATTTCAGAAAGCAGAAATAAACAGAAACGGCCAAAAATTGACAGAAACAGAAAAAAACAGGACAGAAAGAATTTCTGGACGACCGTGATGCAGAGATTGATTTATTGCACTCGCTTGAAACAGTCGTTAAGAATTGGGCCACCCCCACCAATGCGTACGGTAGGTTACAAAGGAAAAATCGAGCAGCATTACAGAGGAGTGTAATTTTACTTGAATCCCAGCCCTGAATAACAGAAAAATTAGCAAGCACTGTTAAGGTTTTGGAAAAACGTAATCTGTCCAGTTTAATTTTAAAAATCTTTATTCAAATTTCTCAAATCGCATTCGAATTGCAGACGATATATTGGTTGTCGTTTTCATCGTGCTTGGTGTCTGGCAACCTCGCTAATTGGTTCCAAAGAACCACCATTACCACGAATGGGAATACCACCCAGACTCCTAGATGTTATTATTTAGCAAAAAACCCCTAGCCCTCTTACCATTTGGTATCCAGAATATCAGGAAAATCTCCAGATACGATTTGTCTGGGAAGAAATAACTTGGCGTACCTAAATTATTTGCACACTTTGGCATGGTACCATTCTTGGTTACTCTTACCATCAGGTGGGCAAACGTAGAGCACCAAATACCATACGGTTTTCCAAAAAGTCATTACAGAGCTTGTGAAAGCCAGTAAATTTGCATGTCGTGAATTTCGATAAGACTAAGAGAAAATTGGCATAAATTATATTTGAAAAAATCTAATTTGCTCTCTATTATCTACGAGATGACTGTTTGCGGAGGAAGGAGGAAAAGGGTACTCGCAAGTCATAACTATGTGCCTCTGTATCTGCACCTTGCTTCCTCTTATTTCCATACAATACCGATGTATCGCGCCTGTAAATAGGCGTCCTCCTTTCAATGCAAATATTAATTTCGTAGATAATGAGGGGTGTTTTACCAGGAAAACTGCGATGAAATTTAGCAGAATTTCTATGACCATGACTCGCCCTGTCGACATCGTTACTATATCTTTAGTATCACTATATCGAACGTCTACGGAAGAATATAAGGACCCTAAAATTAATATAATGACTCCAAAATCAAATGTAAGGACCCTAAATTCAATATAGGGACCCTAAAATTTATATAAATACTCTAAATTTGATATAAAGACCATCAGTTTAAAGTAAAACACCAATAGATCACAAGTTATTTCGACTGGGTGAAAGAGTACAGTAATTGGTTAATTTTTACCAAATAATAGAATATATTTCATTTTTCCAGAAAATAACCCCTCAAATTTTAAATGCTTCCTAAAATTTCAGTTACTTACATCCATAAAATATCGTATTTGATAGAGGTGGTTCTAGAGTCCAGGGCCTAAGCATGGTGTATGAAATGTCGACGATGCATATGATTGCCGAGATAAGTAACCAATATCTGATCCACCTTGGGAGGGTGGATATAGAAGAGTGCATTTTGTAATCTCTGGAATTTCAATAAATTAGAATATCTAAATAAAATTTTTTTTTAATTTCTAATAATAAGAATATTTTTTAATTTGAAAAATTTATTTAAAAAATAGTAACAAATACATAATAAATCCTTAAAATATCGATTTTCTCGATGTCTGGATGTAAGAATTGAAAGTTTGTGTGTAGAAATGCGATGAAAGGATGACATAGTTTCCCAATCGTTCTGCTTCTTTTTCTCATCTTATTAGACTTTGTTCTCTAATCGAAAGATTAGTTCGCACTCTCCTTTCCATTTCATTTCCAATTTCTGTTGATTTTATTATTCATTTATTTATTTCATCATAGCGAAATAATGCACATGATGATAACAATTGGATAGGTAACCTGAAGATATCGTTGCATAGATTGGGAAATATATCGTGACAATTCATTTAGTTGAGTTAGTTAGCATCGTTTAATGCAGCTATAGTAACGATATCTACTAGTTGCCTTTGGATATGGTACCGGTATGGCTGATATTAAAATGAATGATGATTATTCTTAAAACAATGACAGGGACTAGCTAGACAGAAATCACAATATTTCACATTTTTCAAAGAGATTCATATGTAAAATTTAGGGTTTGATTTGTTACGCATAATCCGTAAAAAGGCGGGGAGAAATGATAAATCGATATATCAGACAGGCTATCATACTTGTAAAGGGAACGCAAGGTTCGATATGTTAAACTAAGCACTTCTAAAATGGAACACTCTTATTAAACTAAAATAGTAGGCCATCGATTTTTGATACAAGGGGTTTTAGCCTAGCGCAAATTCAATTTTAAGAGAATCTTATAATTTAGATGAACCTCCTATTTTAGATTTCTTAAAAATTTCAGATTTTAGGCTCTCGCCAGATCGAAAATAATCGGAGATTCATCTTCCATATCGACTTCTGGATGGGCATCGATATCGTAGATCTGAAGATTGATATTTTATTTTAAAAATCAATAAAATGCAAAAAAAAATCGACAAAATCATAAAGAAAATCACTAATTCCCAAGAACAACGCCGTAATTTTTATTATGACCTACATCATTAGCGTCCCTGATCCTTTGGGGTCGATTCAATTCGATCATATTCGCCCGGATTGCAATTGCCGTACAGATTGACAACCCTCTTAAGGCGGTGTTAAATATAATTAGGAAAATCGGATCCCAATCGATAAATGGATGGTCAGAGGAATACATCCACATGTAGCCATTCAATGTTGCCATTTCCATTGTAGCTACGCCAATATATAATGATAACCTAAAACTTAGGTGATTAGGTCATCTTTAAAAACACGTTTTCTCCCTTGGGTTATGATAACTATGGGCTATATTTTGAAAGATTTAAAGATTTACGTAGTTGTTTTAATTCATGAGAAAAATGATTTTAAAATCGTGATTTTTCTTTAATTTCAATCAAATACCTCTCGGGATGATTTCCTTCTCGTTGAGCTCGGCTTATCTCGAATATCGAAATAGTATGAAGTATCAAGAACGTCAATAGCATTACGCTACGATAATTACTCGCTATGGTAGAGCCATTGAATCCTAAATTTTAATTTTAATCTAAAATTAAAATAATCGAGTTACCTATTAAACTCAACCCATTAAGCATGAAAACGCAGGATAATAAAGCGCCAAGAAAAGCCTCAAAAACAAGCAATAAAAATAAGGCCGTTGAATAGCTAATTCGGATAAATGAGTTGAAAAATCCGTAGGCTAAAGAGTAGGGGCGGGGTCGAACCTAAAGAAATATTTTAAAAGTTAAAATTAAGCACAATTTTAATCGTATCAGACTATTTTTAAAAATTCAAAGTCAAGATATTAATATCTAGTTGCTATTAAATGATTTTAGCAAGGATAATAACCCCTTTAGCTTCAATATAAATCAAATCGGTTATTTATTAGAAGGGAAAAGAAACTTTAGTATTTATCATTGGAGCACATTTTACGTCTTTATTGTTTTTTAAAGGTTACTGTAGCCTACCGTATTCACCGACGAGTGGGCCATCCAATCGGATGATGGCTGAAAAGCGTCCGAAAGCGATAATTTATGTTTCACTATCAAGTTGAAAAGAGTGTATGAGGCGAACCCAGTTACGATTAGCAGTGGCGAAAACATTATTACTAAAATCGTTTATATTAATTTTAGGACCACTGTAGAATATTACAGTATCCAATGATCAGGCCGAACACGTCTGGTCCTGGAATAAATTGAGATGCGGCGGAGATATGCTTCACGACGTCGTTTCCAGACAGCAGCAAGTCGAAAACAGCGACGAACTTCGACTGAATGTTTGTTTTTATCAAGAAATTAGAAATTTAGACCTAAAATTTCCTTTTTCAAGAAATGTATGATTCTTGACCTAAAATCGGATTTTTCTTATCAAAAGTCTTCGCTACACCGAAATACATATTTCTGAGCAAAAATAATGGTGGAATATGGTTCTCATGAACCCACTTTCGCTTTCTAAATAAAAATCAGAGATTTTTGGTCTAAATAAGGTTTTTTCAAAATATCCTTTGGTTTGGCTAAAAATTATTCGGTTTTTAATTTTTACCATAAGTAAAGCTGGAACGAGTGTGAAGAGAAGTATAGTGTAAATCGGCGATATTGGAGAGGTGAGATAGTCGAAAATGTTTCTTTTTCCGCTGCTACCAAAATTCGTAGTTGAATGAATGTCGGTTTCGATGTTTTGCCAGCCTATTTTTAAGTTAATATTTTTAAAGTTCATATTTCTAACTAATATTCAAATTTAATTTCTGTGAACTCTATATTTCTTAGCATTGTACTTATTTAACTATCATTTAAATGAACTTTTTTCTTACCATAAACAAAATACAGCACGATGTAACATAATATCGATACAATACATGACTGCGAGGTGTACCTAACCAATGCGACTATTTTAGTTCCATACTAAAATGCAAATTAGATTTTATCTTAAAACGAAGATTAACTTACTGGCATATAAAGCAAAATCGAGGGTATCGAGAAGGTTATGCATAATAGTCCGTAGAATAGATTCGGCACTGTTTGAACCGTTGGCATTTGCTCTACGAAAGTAGAGTAAATAAATATTAGATAAACTACCTAAATTAAATGATTAAACTCAATAAACTGAAAAGATATTTACAATCGTTGCCAGGGATGCCAACAGGTAGGGTATTTGATAAGTAAGATATAGGCACGAGTTTTATACCGGTTAGCATCCCTGATCGGTATATAGTTTCATACGAAATAGTATAGAAAAAAAACCTTCTCTACCAAACCCTATTCTAACTTTACTTTTAAATGTAAATATGTAACTGTTTAAACCAAATTTATCTTAAAAATAACATATTCAGAGTATTATTACCATAGGCCCAACGCAATTATACAATAATTGAGCTGTGAAGAATAGCACGCTCCAAAGCGGTCCGAAATGCGAAGATGCAAAGCAAACTGGCAATAAATCAAAAGTTATCGTTTCTTCTAAAAAAACCTATATTTTCAATTTTTATTTAATTTTCTACCTGTCGAGGAGTAAATCGCATAGGCAGGTTGTTTATCCGCAATATGGCCTTCACAGCCCGCTCTTATAATTGTTAGAAGCATTGGTACTATCTGAAAATTTAAAATATAAGATCCTTGGGAATTTTATAAGATCCCAAAAAGTTGTATGTCTCTTAAACATTTCCCAAGACTCAAAAATATTATTTGGTCCCTAAACTTTGTCTATAAAACCTTCTAAATCTTGCCGTTATCATTGGCACGAGATAAAGTGCCTGCATAGGCGCAGATCCAGTTCTTAATCTGGTCGTGGCGAAAATTAGAATACCCGTGAAAACGCCAGAGTAGTCGACTAGTAGGAGAGAGGTACGGAAAATGCCCTGAATTGAACATTTTAGGGGTGTTGTAGATGACGTCGCGATGAAAATTTTAGGTGGCGTTATATTCTAAAAGACGTCATACCCTGACATCAGCCCAAAAGTCTAGTGGATCCTCATTGATTTTCTTCTCATCCACAAAAGCTTGAATGCTCTTTCCAAAGTGGAACCCGCTGAACGTCATCCCAAATAGGACAACCATATACAGTCCAATGGGAAGCAGCAGGAAAACCCGAATGATGACGTAAGAGACCCAATCTGAGTATCTAAAGTAGCATTAAATGGTATCAAATGGTAGTAGCAATGGCATACTTGGTAACAAGCATATAGATCGAACTCCAAATGATAATATGTGCAAAGACTAGTGGCAAGGATGGGAAAGCGAAGTAGAATTCTTCCTGAAATTGTAGCATTGGGATAAGAATTGGTACCATTTTGGTAACCTTAGACGGACCCAGATACCATTCGTTGGGTTCCCATACGCCCGAGATATTGGTGAAGTTTCGATTTTGTCTGATTACATATCTGAAAAATGAGTTTAAATATGTTTAATGATATTCTTCTCATTATTCTCCGTTTTGTGGACGAAAAGTACTCGTTTTTGCAGAAAATTACTTATTTATGAGAGAAAGTGCTCATTTTTGAAGAGAAGTACTCATTGAGAAATTATTTTTATCATTGTTTTCGCCGGAACGTGCCCCTCTTGAGATGTTTGTTCCGATGCCTCTTGGCTCAGAACTATTGTTTGCATGGTACTATCAATAGGGAAATAGTAGTGGGAGAATAGATCATCAGAGAAAAATACCATGAGAAAATAATGTTTGAAAATAAGATATGAAAAGATACAGAAAGGCAGGCTCAAGACAGATAATATCGATTTTCTGATTGCAAACTTGGAATCATCTTTTGAAACGAGCGCCTGCCACTTACAAAAGACGAGAAAACTGCGATATGAAATATGAAAATCGATAAAATAATAATTTGAAGGAAAATTTATACCGATTAAATTCCTGAGCGGGCCAGAAGTTATCTGGGTAATGGTTGTAGTCCCCCGTTCCAGTGACATTTTCTTCGTAGAATGACTGGCAGTACTGAAAATTTTGAGATTTTCCAAAGAAAAAACTGGAAAAATATGAATTTACCCTCGAATTATACACATGCCCACACTCTGTAGCCCATGACAGGGAAGTTCGAAGAGAAAACAAAATGTAGAGCAAGGTTTGAGCCGCTGTTAGACTCTCTGTGAAAAGTTTTTGGGCTATCTGCCAGGCTAAAGCGAAGCCGATGCCTAAAAATTCGTAATTTAAGATGAAATTATATTGATCGGATAGGAAATACTGATCTTCCAGGATGCGTTGAATATTTTATTCTTAACTTCCTGTACCTTCAAAATAAAGTTCTATTGGACCGAAGTATTTATCTTTAAGGATTTGAATTTTTGATGACGTTACTAATCGCATAGTATATAACTTCCCAGGTACCTATTTAGGTAACTTGGATGACCTCGAAAAGTTGTTTTCCGATCTGATTTCCTTCAATTTTCGCTCGCGCGGGCGTTCATTAATTACAAAGGTGGTTAGCATTGGAATGGAGCGCCCTTGGCGCCAACACTTCTCTTCCCTTTCTTTTCGTTACTAATGAATCGACTATTCATGGAAAAATCAATAACGTTACAATTCTGTTCCCTTTCTAGGATATTTACCTGAAACATAATACCTTTCCGCGGTATTTACTTAATTTTGCAAAAGAATTCGGAAAACCCGACTATCTTCAAGTAAACGAATCATAAATATGCGCCAATGTAAATTTTACAGGAAGATATAGTCAATATTTAGCAATGGAGCATGTTTTGCATAAATGAGCTATTTTTTAAGTATACCTGAAGCAATCGGAGCTATCCTTCGGTAGGTTAGAAGTGGTCCGGCTCCGGACAAATGGCCGATGTTTAATAATAAAGAACATGCCGGAATTGCGATAAAGGGAAATAATATTGACCATCCTAAATTTGTTTAATTTTCATGAAAATCAACTTTTTCCATTTAAAACTGTCAACTTTTCCCATCTTTCGGAGGTTTCAGAGAGAAAACTTTCCCGCTAATGAAAAATCCATAAATTTTTCAAATTTTCTCGTTTTTCAAGTATTTTTTATTTGATTACCTATAGAGGAAGCGGCAACTTGGGTCGCGAGCGGGGCCACGCCCAGCATGGCCGTTCCATAGCCGTGTAGCTCGTCTTCAGCTGGTAGTATCGTCATTTTATTCAAATCAGCATAATTTCCCAAATATTACGTCATATAAACTGATTTTTCGCACGACTTCTGCAATTCAAATCGAATGGAAACGATAACCACCCAATTAACTCAAAACTCGTTAATTGGTTTGAAAAGGATAGATAATTGGGTAATCACCAAAGCTAGCTGAGATAGATATATTCAGATTCAACAAAGGCAGTGTGAGAAGGTTGGCGAATGTTTAGGTTATAAGCGAGAAAGGCAGCGCAGACACAGTCCTTTATTTCGTCTCTCGCTCCGCTGTCTGGTCCTCTCTTTATTCGACGTGCTATTTCGCTCTATTTGTATTCTCTCACGGACGTGCAAGAAGGGCGTTGCACAGCAACGCAAAGTAGTGAGAGACGGAAAGAAATAGAGAATGAAAGAGCAGGAAAAATTGGGAGAAGAAAAGAAGAAGAGGAAATGATGAAATAGGAATGGAGCTGAAGAGAATGAGATGACTCGGAAACATATTTATTCTGGCAGGTAAATGACCATTTCGGTCAAAATTTCACTTTTAGAGAATTAAATTGATTTTTATCTGTGGAAATTAAGGCAAGAATTTAAACGAACATTTTATCAGAAGCTATATATTTCAGATTATTTTATTAATAATTAATCAGGGAATAATTTTAAACAATCAATAATTATTGTTACGCGTCGGTCTATGAATGGTGATGAAGTTCTTCTGCAATGGTAAAGTGCCGTCCATCACTTGGTCGTGAGTCAGGCCGTCCTATATTAAATTCTCTAAAAGTGTTGAAGAAAATCGAATCACCTTCTTAACATAGCCCGTGCCGCCTTTAATCGGTGATACCGGGCGGCCGCAAGCTCGGAAGCCGATCTAAAAATTTATAAATCCTCGAAATCTAAATTTAAAAAATAATCTCCCAACTTTCACATGAAATATTAAAGGCCAGTAAAATATTATTCTTTTCCATACTATTTCACTCATAGGCTACATTGTTAGTTCTAGAAATATTTTAAATTCCGAGATAATCCTAGGTTTATGAAATCTCGCCTTTTCGTCCGCCGTGCTGAAAATAGAAAACACGAAAGTGCCTTCATATTTCTCGTTTCCATTAATGTCTTGCAAGAAAGTTGAATCGCAGTGAAGTCCGGTTCTTCTGGAATAAAAATTAAAAACATTAGTAATTCAATTTTAAAAATCAATAAATTAGTTTAAAAACTACCGATTACAAGTCCCAACCGGTATAGGTACGACACACAACGAGCTTCCGTAGTTAGCTCCAGCTACTGATAAAAATGTATCTATTAGTTCAGTTAACGGAGGCCCCAGGATTTCCCTTGTATCCACGCACTGTCCTCCTAATATAGCCTTCCGAGCTAGAGGAGAGCCCATAGAATATGCGATAATGTCGACTTGGGTGCCCGTGTATTGACGGACCGCTATGATCATGGCTCTGGAAAATTCATTTAATTAAAAAAAACCTATAGAAAAAGTGATATTCATTAATTAAAAAAAATTCTATTTTTAAATAGAAATACTACACCTTGTGACAAAAGTCGCCTAATTTTTAAATATAGGTATAATGAATTTTGATAAAAGTCCACCTATAGACTATGGTTTAAAAGATAAAAGATGATAAACCTTTATTTCAAGACCAGTGAGTGTGATCTTACCTAAGCTGTTTCACATAGCTGCATTTCATATCCACGAGCCCTACTGGTGTGGCGCCAGCGTCTCCCCATGTCGTCCCGTAGATCTCTGAGTTTTTATAGCCTCTGGATTTCAGGAATTCAACAGTCGACTAAAATTTGGAATTCTCAAAACTTAGACTTAAAAATACCCACATACATGAAATCTCGATATCTTATTCGTAATCCCATGAACGATTATCACTGCTTGATTCGTCGTTACCTCGCTTGGCGCTTTCTGAACAAATTGTTACTGCAAAGTGAGTCATAGAAACGATTAGGTATTAGAGAATACTTTTTATAGGAATAGAAAATCTTCAGTTTGCAGGTTGTAATGAAGATGATCTTTAGGAAAAAGTGAGATCATAAATTATAGGGCATCAAACAAAGCTCTTAAAACTTCACCTATTTATGATTCTTTTTTTTCGCAAATAAAAGACAGAAAATGTAGGTTTCATAAAATTTCTGTTAATGCTTTTCTGAGTAAATACACTATTCTGTACTCTATACGATCAGGAATTTTGGATACAAAAATATGCAAATAATATTCGATCTCATGAAATTCCTGCCAATTATCATTCTTTCTAAATTTAAACATGAAAAAATGATGTCACCTTCCCCCCGAACGAAGCATCAAGTCCTAGATCGGTTCTTTCGAGCTGCTCCGCTATGCCGACTCCGAAGTTCTCATGGATGTACCTCCGGAAATGAGGCGTGAAATCCGCGTATATCCCACAGATCAGATGGATTATGAGAATCCCAGCCTTGCAAGGGAAAGACATGGGGTAAATGATAAACACACTGATAAGGCAATCGATATGATTAAGCTGATAAGAGTGATACGCGAGAAAGACGACGATAGGCTGAAGACTTTGGCAGAGAAAACTAGAAAAAAAACTAGATCGAGTGAATTTTTTCGGAAACTGTTACAAATTGGCATACGTATTTACTTTTTTAGAAATAGGAGATCATAAAAATTGGAATACATTCTTTATTTTTTAAAAGATTATCAAAATATAACTTACATTCTCACCCTCCAAGAAAATTTAAAGAAAGATTTTTATTCTTCAAAAATCAAGTTATTACCCCCTATCGAATCGAATTGTGAGGCGGTGAGTCGACCGAAAATCGCATAGGCTTGTTAAAGATATCGAAAATCGTAAAGTTTCGGAAACTTTATCAGCATTTTTAAGGTTTCCAGGAAAATTCCCTCAAGCTACGTTGCCAGAAGTTTCCAAAAGGTTGCCTTTTCTTACAGCCATGCTTCTGCTGTTGGTGTGGCCTGTGATTTCTCTTCTGCTTTCCATTTCCATGTTCATAGTCGGCTGCACGGGCGGCAAGAATCAGCTGCGCGGAAGTGGCGAACCCAAAACGCTCTCGGTATGCCATTTGAAAAACGACGTCTTTGTCTTATTTACAAAGAATATAAACAGCGTGTAAATCACGAGTTCTGCTCAAAATTGGTGGGCAACCCAAATCTAATGCGTTGACTATGATAACCGAGCCAAAACGCTAAAGATCCCGAATTTCAACTATTCATTTCACAATGCATAAATAAATCTGAAAATTAGCTTACATTGTGAAATTGAGCATTATTCATTATTTGCTGCAGTAATACGGGGAAATTCAATACAAAATATGGTTATTCAGAATCTTTAGCGTTTATTTGGTTATCGTAATTAGCGTGTTCGATGTCGGCTATCCATCAATTTTGAGTAGGATTCGTGATTTACTATCTAGATTCCTTGTTAAAATAAAAAATCGTCATTTAAAACATCTTTTCCTGGTGGCATCCCTATAAGGCCTTTCAACGATAAAAATGACGTCGTGAAAAGGCGTTATTTAAAAGAAAAAAGCTATCCTTTATTGATCTTCTTCCAGACGATGAAGAATGTGTCGAACACGATGTCGAGAGAGGGCGCGAAATCGAAGCAGCTGGACCAACAGAGTCGCGTCGACAGGCCACCCTCGAACATCATTACCGGCGTAGCCATCAATCAGGTACATCCCTAAAAATTCGGGTCTAGGCGGTTTTTAAACAAAATAAGAAGGTACTCTCGTAATTTTCTTTTACAAATCGTCCCAGACCTGAAAAAAATAACTAGGACAATTTCTAAAAACAACTAGCAGGAGTGTACTTCTATGAATTTTATTACAAATCGCCACCAGATCTAGGCAGGGCCTAAGTTAGCTCGATAGGGCGTACCCTCTAGGCCAAAATATTCTCCCAAATCCTTGTTGCGTACCTCTTTATATATCAGTTTCTCACGCAAAAATTTATATTTTCTTACCCCCTGCTTTATAATTTCTCGTTTGGTTGAAAATTTGCCTAGGTCTGATTGTCATAGGGCCAAAAGTTGGCTTGAATAGAGTTGATAAGTAATTTGCAGACGGGAGCCAAGTCGCAGAGACCTCAGCAGTCGATTTTCGATGTAAGAAAAATCGGCATTTCTGTGAAGATCAGCCTTTTGCTATCTATAAAATCGTTTATTTTCTCAAAAATATGGATATTTTGTGAAAAACAGCTTTTCCATGAAAGTTCAACATTTTTGAGTCTGAAATATTTAATTTTTGATGAAGATCAGTTTTTTCGACATAAAAGTCTCTATTTTGAAATATATACCTTTATTGAATAGCGCCTTTTAAGACGCTTTTTAGAATATGGGAGACGATGGCGGCTATGAGAATCTGAAGAGCATGACGAGTCAGGAGCTAGACGCGGCGGCCAAGTGAACACTCCCCGAAAGGCGCCATGGCGTCTTCATTTCTTCTTAAAGACGTCCTTTTTCAACGAGATAACGTCACCACTTCCACCCTACAAACGCACAGACAACAGACGAAAACGTCGTTCAACGTCCATTTGATTATCGCGATCAGATTGATGATAGCTCGGAAATAAAACGAGAGAGGCATGTTTGTTTTTAGTTTGAAAACTTCGACAACGAATTTTGACATCAATGACGAAATTTCGACGCTGGAATTTGTTGTCGGAATTTTCCCCATATTTCTAGAAGAAGCAAAACGTGAGGTTTTGAAGTCCGACATGGAAAGTCTGTTGTCTACGTGAAATTGGCAAACTTCAGTCGAATAATGAGAAAATGAACGTCCATTATTTACATTTTCCTCGAAGCTTCATTCGATTTTTGTCTGCACGAAGAAAAACGAATTTAATTTGGCCGAATGAGCTCATTCTCAAGGGGTTGGCTTTCTTGTATAAAACTCTACACTTTCGTCTTATAAAATGTGCAATGCACCAATACACACACAGTTCAAAGCTTGAATTGGTCGTATCCTAAAGTTAAACGTAATCTAATCACGTACTTTACAGATGTTCATTCGGTTTTACGCGATGTTTAAAATTATCTTATTTTTTCCTATATTATTCCATCCCGGTGAATTGCAATCAGACCTTACCAGATTAATTTTGTTAAAGCTTTTTTCTGATTTTACGGCTCGTTTATAAATGCAAATGATCATCTGCAAAATTGCGTTATTCACGATTATTCTCCCAAAGTTCAAAAACTCGATTCATTTCTATTACCAATTTTAAGTGAACTCTCAAAATGGCCAACTGGATAATTCGTTACTCCGTTACTCCCATAGTCAAGGGTATAGGGCAAGATAGGAAGAGACATGTTCCTATACTATTTCGTAGATAACGATGTAGCGAAGTAACGAGCTATCCAGGCTGCCATCAAAGCTTAGGTTAAATTGTTGCTCTCTCTACAATATTAGTATTCTGTACGTACTATTGAACCCACAAATGTTCACTCTTTAAAACATTAGCATTGAGGCATATTTTATCCAAGGAGCTATTTACCATTTGGGGCTAATTTGGACTCGTGCTATTCTGAATTTTGAGGCATATCGATTACCCGAGTCGCATTTTTCTTTGAAACCAAATTGAATCGGACACGAGCCCGTTAAAATTTACACCATTGCGTTAGCGCATTTTTGTAGCTGTTGGAAGGACATACTTTGAAAAATGGAGACTCCGAATTTTCAGCGCTACACCTATAATTGTCCTTTTGTAGCTTCATGAAGACATTTTGTTCTAGAATTTTATAAATTCATTTAACCAAGGTTGTTTATTTTCTTTATCTCGAAAGGTTATACGATTCTAGTGCACATTTACAATGATTTGTGGTTTTAATATTTTCTTCAACACATTTTGTCAAAGCTAAATTTATATTTGATCATTTAGACGCTATATAAATAGAGGAACAAAATTAATTCGTATCATATCCCTATCAATATTTAATTTCACACTGTTTATAGCTTTGTCCTTCTCATATTCATTATTATTCGCTAAAATGATTCATTCTATGATGGTTCTTTAGAATTTAATTAGCTCTAAATTATTGCCAATGACCGATAACTTGGGACAAAATGAACAATGCATAAATTCGAGTATACAAATGTGCATTGCGTAATATCAAACAGTCGTCAAAGTCAATACTCGGAATCTGAAACGTAGTCTATTCGTTTGCAAACAACGTGTTAATTTTCATCATCAAATTTTCATCCCAAATAATTGGTCATTGATCTATTTGGCTTAATTTAGAGATATTTTTCGATCATCTAATCTTATAATTGTTACAATATTTTGTGATAGTGTCTTCGAGTCTAATCCTTTTCTATAAAAAGTATTTTTGGACTTTGCATCCATAGTAAATTTGTCATTTACTCGCGGGACAATAGATTTTTTCTTAATCTTTAATCATCTAAATCAGTATAAATACAGGATTTTAAATATCCAAAGGAGATAAAGATTAAATGGATATCTACTTTACCTACAGCGACGTTACGCAACATCCCTTATACGATTGCAGGTGAATATTAGGATTACGGTAATTTTTAATATTCTAGTTTTAGTAGTATCACCGCTGAATACTACCGAATATACGCAGTTGAGCACATTTTGCATGGCTATATTTCCATTACTTGGGGACTAATATCTTTGGTTCGTATATTTAAAAAAAAAAATTTTTAACTTTCACTTCTTCCAGATTTTATATTTGCTATGCCTATTTGCTATGTGTTCCAAAGAACATGTACGATACTCGTGCTACAAAATTATGATTTACCTAGCGTTTGTTGATATTGGAGGCATTAGTAAGTGTTAATAATTAATAGTACTGTTAAAGACTAATACTGATCTCAAAGATCTGATAATGCTCAAATTTAGTAATATGTTAGAAATTAGCATAATTACAGCAATTTCTTCACTTGCCTATGGATATTTGCTAATGGAAGGAGCTTCGTTTTGTACTCATCCGAATTTGATCTATAATATTGGCGCCGTAGGAATGTGTAGGAAAATTGTTATTTAAATTTTATTATTCCTATATTTTACTTGTTATTTTTATTTAAGTTTTCTGGCTTTCGGAAAGTCTGACCTGTCTTTTACTCGTTAGTAACCGAATTATGGAAGTTACTTTTCCCGAATTGGCCAAAATGCTATTCCAGGGGTATTCTTTTTTATCGTTTTCAAGAGTGTTTAGTTAAAAATATAATAATAGATGGCGAACAGGACTGATGATATTTATCGGCCCATTTTTATACGGTCTACTTGGAATGATGCATGGTCCACCACCATTATTCAACTCATTTCTACAAGCATTCTTTTTCGACCCTTTCATTCATCAAGGAAGAATTCTGGAGGTAACTAGTTAACTATTAAATTGCCGTAATTTACTAATTAATTATATCAATTAAGTACGCCAATTATATTCATTTCTACAATAATATCGTGGTTTGCTCGTTGACCTGTCTTTGCTATGGGCTATTTTGTGCGAATTTTCAACGAAAGTTCAAGCATTATTTCAAGGACAAGAAGTCGAAGAAAAATGCTCATGTAATTAGATTTTCTTTATAAATCTTCCCAAGTTTTATTGTTTATAAAAAAAATCTAAACTCCTCGAAAAATTTAGGTCTTCATTCAAGCATCGATAATTTGCTGTGTTAATTTAATCGCAGCTATAATTTACGTGGTGATGCAAAATTTCACGCTACCGCCGATTTTCGTTCACATCGCCCAGCTTTCATTTCAGCTAGTTCATAGTAAGAATGTTTATAAATTTTCTTTTTCTTAAATCACTTATTATCCATAAATTGCTACTTTTAGCATTTGTCTTTCTATTTTAAACTAACTTGTTATTTTGATATAAATAATCTGTTATATTTTGAATTTAGGCTAAATATATTATATATTTTTAATTTAATTCATTTTCAGGCTGCCCGCCCTACATTTACATCGCATTTAATAAGGCGATTCGTCACAAAATTCTCTCATTGTTCGGCGTTCAAATGGCGCGAACCGGTCAAGTGACTTCGGGCGTTTACATCAACAATAAAATCGGCGTCTCGTCGACGAACGTGTTCCCCGCAAATTTTCCGGCCAGTTCCACGCAGGGCAGTGGAAACCGGGCTGAATCTATTATTATTTAAACTATTGGACTAAAATTTTTTCCGGTCTACTTTTTTGCAATTTAAAACTCCAAACCAAAAATTTATTCCAGAAAGACCAACGAAATTTTTACATATCATGCAAGAATTATGAAAAATTGCAATTCGTTTAAAGAAAAATAATGTTAAGAATGTTCGAGGTTAGACTAAAGTTTTCACGAAAATGAACTAGATGATAAATGAGTTGATCAACTAGAGAACGTTGAATAGAATAATTCTTAAAAAATCAACTTTTAGAAAAAGTACTATTTCGATCTAATTTTTAATGTCGTTAGATTTATGTACATTTCAATTTAGTTGCAATATGCCTTCAACCAATCAAATAAAAAAATGAAATTCAAAAGGAATAAATGCACAAAAATTAGCAAAGAATATATAGATAGTAGCGGAAATCGGCAGTTAATTAGCTCAGATAATTACATTTTCGTAGTATCCACAACACCAACCCATTCCGCTTGGTCTTCCTCGTCAAGCTCATTCGCTTCGATACCCTCCTAAAATGCATTGGTTAATTGTGTATTTAATTACTGCTGCGACCAAGTATCGCAACTTGCGTATTTATACTTTACGAAGAATACTTCGATATTTATGTATTCTATTAAATTGCGAATTATTGTATCTTATTTGAGACTCTAATTAAAGTAGAGAATATTTATATGCATAATGATCCCAATGAGCTGAGAAAACGCACCCAGTAAATGTTTTTTTTCTGATTTTATCTGGGAATATAAATAGCCGCACTTGGGGATTTGCATTGTTCCTATACATTAGTCCTCTAATATTGTACGTCGTCAATAAAGCTTATAATTTGCACTTGTTATCAAGAACTGCCGGGTGATCGCAACAATTACCGTGATTGCTCTCAATTATTATCATAGCAGTTTCTTTATTCGTTCTAATTGTCCACTTTAATTAATCATCACACTCCCCAATTACCTCCACAATTTCGTAGTCCGAATTTTCCGACACTGAATCGGAAGCAGTTTCATCGTCTTCCAAGGCATAGTCTGGCTCTCTTTCCTCCCGAATGACCAGTTCCGGATAGATTCTTTCTGGACGTTCCAGATTCTCCACCAAGGGCATCTGTCTCAGTTCCGGCTCAGGCTGAATTTCTTCTTCCAAGTCTTCCTTCGCAGAGCAAATGCTCGCTTTGTCTTCGTCCTAAAATTGACTTTTCTTCAAAAAAAAACTTGGAAATTACATCTTCCGGTGCCTGTAGCTTGATCTCCAATTTGCTGACGTACACTGGATTCGTTCCAGAGGAAATTTCCTCGACGTAGGTCTAAGAATAATTTTTCGGTCAATTTTTATTCTGTTTAGATATTCCAAATCATGAAATAAGTTGGGAGCTCTTTTACACCTTTAAATTTTCTCACCTTGTTTTTAACTTCAGATCTTCCAGCGACTTCGGGATCAGTGGGCATGTTGCTCTTCAATACCTGCAGAAGTCTGTCATATGGCAGAACCGACATTTCCGGCTTTCTCGCAATAGGCAGCTCGATCTTCTTCACAACGGACATGTCCTGTTTCTTGACCAGACTCATTTCCGCTCTTGCGATGACTTCCATGCACTGGGTTGTGGCTACTTCTTGGACTGGATGACCTGGTTGATTCCAGGAATCTGTAGTGAAGTATAGCTTCGGCGAGACTTCTTTGTCATTGTGGATGAGAGAGAATGCAGCTACGGACTCAGGACGGGTTTCACGAATTGTGATTTCGATATCCACGGTTTCTCCAGCCTTGACGTTGTAGGTTACTGCTTCCAATCTGAAATCACATTCCTTTTCTTCTAAGTCTCAGACTTAATTCTGTTACCTCGGAGATTCAACCTCGATCCAGGGCGATTTCGACTTCAGCTTCAGCTCCACTCCATTCAGGTCTTCATTGCCCAGATTCATGACGCTGAACACTTTCGAATGAACGCAGGAAGTCACTGGGACGGAAGTGCTGAAGCTCGACTCGGCTTCCTTCTTGATGCAGAGGATCGGCTGATCGATTAGCGTCAACTTCTCCTTCATCGATTTCTGCACAGCTGCAGTGCGTAGGGCTTGGATTTCGTGAATCTGAAGTTGATCCTTTTAAACTTGTCGCTTTTAGAATTGCCTAACCATTGAAAAAGTGTAGAGACGAAGAAAACTCTTCCATCTCTCACGACGAAGAATCTTCTTCTGTACTTTAGCTAGCGATACCGATATTTTAGCTCTTACGCAAATTTGGAGGGAAGAAATTTGAACTAGTGGATGAAGCGAAGCCATGAAAACATACCTGATCATCATATAGATCCCAGTAGCTCTTGATGAACTGATTATTCATCTGGCACTTCTTCACAACGTCATCCGTCGAGTTGAGTGCTTCGAAGTGTTTCTCGAAGGCTTTGTCCAAGTCGACGTTGCTGACTTCCGGCTCGTTCACGCTCAAAACGACGATCTCCTTCTCGCTCGCCATCCACAGCTTCTCCTTCTTCGTCTGCGGAGAAGTTTTGCGCTTCGAAACCCTGCGAGTCGATTTTAGGTCCTAAAATTCGGTCTTTCTTCATTTTTCAGATTTTTAGTCTTTACTGACCCTCTTAACCTTCTTCTTGTCTTCCACCGACAAGCACTTGCAGATGCACTCTGTGGCTTCTGAGGCCGTCTGGGACACCTGGACTTCTTTCTCTTCCAACTTCTCTTTCTTCTCGGCTTTCCTGGAAACTCCTTTTTGAAAAGAATTTTTCATCCGACTAACCCCTCCTTCTTGACCTTCTTTCCCTTCATCTCCTTGATGACTCCACGAAGCAGCTTCTTGCCTCTGTAGGCCTTGAGCTTCTGGACGATTTCTTGGATCACCTGAATTCGTGATATGTTGGCAATTTGGAAAAGGCGTTGCATCGCTGCATGCGAAAAAGTTTCGAGATTGTTAAGGGAAAAGACTCTTCCTTCAAAACGTTTCGTATTCAACGATGCAAGTATTGCAACTACTTTTCTAGATTAACAAATGCAAAACCCTTTCCAAAACGAATAAAACTCTTTTCTTGGATATATTAAACCAGAACTTTATTTATCTAATTGATCCATACCTGCTGTTCCTCCTCACTGGTCTTCAACTCCGTCACTTCAGGCTTATTGTCTTTCTTGCCTTCGACGTCCGTGCAGTGCGTTTCGCTCATTGACAGTCTGCAGTCGGCCAGCGAGAACTTGCATTCCTGGGAAAATACGGCATTTTTTCAAATTTATTTAAAAATCTCACTCTTTTCACTTCCTGCTCCTTCTTGTTTTCTTCGTGGATTCTCTCGACGTTCTTCATCTTCAAGGCTGTTTCGTATCTGAGGATCTTCTCCTGAACATTTTTGTTTAACTTTGACAGCTTTTTCCGATTTTTGGACTACCTGAAAATCCTCCACCTCAGCATCGGTGTAGTCCTCTTGGCACTTGTTGCAGATACGAGAATTCGTGTTTCTTGGATCTTCGAGGTCAAACCCTTTCGGCTCAACATTTTCCACCACTGGAGTAGTAAGTGGCGCGCGTGTGTCTTTTGGGATCTGAGATGTCCAGTTTAACAAGGATTTTCTTTATCCAATTACAATAATTACCCATGATTTGATTTTGTCCTCTTTCTCAATCTGCGCCAACAGTTCAGTCAGAGGTGGATGAGACGATTTCTCTTCCCCGTCCAGCTTCTGTGTCTCAGAATCAGAGCAGGTACAGATCGAGTCGAACATTGGAAGTGTTTGAAGGTTCGGCTTTCTCAAACCCTCATTGATCTTGATCTGTTTTGCGAGGGTTTCATGAGAAATTTCCTAAATTCTAGCACTCTTAACAACTTATGCAAAATTTTAGCACCTTCAATTTCAGCTGTTTGGCTTCGAGGTTCTGAAGGAATTGCGAGAAGTCGAACTCGCACATATCAGCAAGGAAATTGGTGTTGCAGTTCGCGAAGGAGCAGGTCTAAAAATGTTCTCCATCCATGATGAAGTGATAACGTGAATTTATAAATTTCTTTTCTGCAACTTGCTCTCGTTATATTTTTGAACCTAACTTAAATATGCCCCCTAGGTCTGACGCCCTTACGACATAAAATCTACGTCAGGATTGGTTAATTTGTCACAACATAATTAGCATATCTTTAATTTGTAAAGGATATCAGAGTTTGATGAATGACATCATGACTCAGAAGGTACCTCCTTGTAGGTTTCCACCGTCGGGGTGTCATCAGTCCAGGTAGCTTTGTCTTCCAGACTGCAGGACGACAGATTCTTCATCACCGCGTTGACCTAAGATTTAAATAAAAGCTGATCTTCGTTAAAGTCTAGAATTACAGTAATCGAATCGGGCTCTTGTTCTGGGTTGTAAGTGTGCAGCTTCCAGAAGATGGTCTTTGGAGTGGCAGAGACTGAGATCTCAACGTCTGAGTGACAGAAAGTTAGACATTCCATCAATAATTCCTAAAATAGAAAAAATTGCTTAAGTTTCATACTTAAATTAGAAGAATGGGTTTTTCAGCTTAAAATATGTTTAAATTTGACCTTGACGACTCCGACATCAATGATTTCCTTGCTCTTCACGGGTATTTTGTAGAGACTTCCGAATCTGTACGAGATTTTCGTGTTCAGCGGAATTCGCTCCTGGATCTTCGCGACGCAGTAAGCGGCCGCTTCGTCAAGTTTTCTGAAATCATCGACTAATTTAGACTTAAATTTAATCCTAAATTTAGAAAATTAATATTTTCAAACTGAGAATTATTATTGAAATGTAATCCGACTACTTTACATTGAAAATGAACTAGAGAGTGAGAAAGAAACGCAATTCTCGCATTGATGAGGCGATGTTCGTTACCCGACGACGCATTGCACACCGTTGACTGCTTTTGTTTTTAATAGATGAACAGGATCAACGGTGTGCAATGCGTCGTCGGGTAAAGAACATCGCTTCATCAATGCGAGAATTGCGTCTTTCTCACCCTATGGTTTATTTTCAATGTAGTCGGATTGCAATAATATAATTGTTTAGATGAGTTTTCTACCTGGGGGAGTTAACGATGTACTGGGGATGAAGGACGCGAAGCATGAGAAAAGTGACTTCGTCACTCCGAAGAGTTAAAGAGATATGCGGTAGGGACGACATTTCTGAAATGTTTAACCCGTAGAAATATTTAAATCAAATAATATCACAAAATTAATGCGAATCAGATTAAAAACGATCTAAAGAAGAATGATTATTTTGAGACTCAGACAAAATATTTATGCCAGATTTTGTAAATAGAACTCGTCTCAAATATGGAGATATGATAATGGATGTTAAAAATCCTAGGACTTAATCTTAAAGAGGGAGATTTCATATATCCTCTTAAAATGCATTTTCCAGTTGGCTAACCATTTTATGATCCAGTTTCTGATGGTCAGAAGAGAAAGTGAGACATAGGCAGAGATGCAAAAATCAAGGCTGTTTACCTGCTCTTAAAATCAGTAAGTCGGTTAAATTTTTCGAATTTTCAAAATACAATTTCTAGGGTAAAAAGCTCAATTCTGATGGTCTTATCATAACTGAAAGTGCCTAAATAAACTGAAACCTCACTCCTATTAACTTAGTTTTCACTTTCCGTGGTGTAAAATTTTTCTTTCAATCTAATTTTCACTATGACCAAAAATAGCCGAAGAGGAAAATTCGGGTTATTTTTTACTTGCAAAAATATATGACGTTCCTAATAATAGGCAACCCGAATTAGTACCTATTTATCAATAGGGGCTATTCGAAGAAACTCAGGGATAGAGGATGACTTTTACCTCCTATCATCCCTCTATCAGCTGATAAGAACAGCTGGTGTGGATAGGTTATGGCTAGACGAGGGACGATAGCAAAGGCCAGACCGGGTTAGAAAAAGAAGAAAAGGGTGTGAGGCAAGAAGTAGTCATTTGAGCGGACAATTGAAAATTTGTATACCTTTGTCAAAAATCAAAGATTTTTAGATGTTAGAGAGAAATTGAAATTCAGTAGAAACTTTTATATATTTTTAACTTCGCTACATTTCGAAGGCAAGAAAAACAAACACAAACAAAAATTTTCAGACGAAAAAAATCCTGTTCTGGTTCTGCTCCTTAAGATAAGAAGTCATGAGAACGAAATAATTGATAACTCTATCATTCCTACGCTTAAAGTATAGGCTTCTTCAAATGACCAGATTAAATATCACTACAGAGACCTGAGTCTATTAGTTTTAAACCTGAAGATGAAGTCTATCTATAAGAGTAGCATCACATAGAAAGTGAAAGGGACAGAAAATAGGGAGAGAAAATAAGAAAGAAAAAGATAGAAAAGGGAAGAAAGAAAGAGAAATAGTGTTGCGGAGGGGGCGAAAGATATTGGAGAGAATATAACCCATCAGCTGACAGACTTGCAGGCAGAACGAAGCGGACGCGACGCGGTCGCGCGTTGCGGTCGTGCAAAATAGAGAAGGTGGGGAGGTCAATAGAAACATAGGGGGAGATAACCTATTGATTTGCATATATCGATATATATCTGAGGGACATATGAAATCCTATATAAAAATTATGTAGGAAAAAGGATGAGGGTGAAAATTTAATTTAGTCTCAGATTTATATAATTTAGATCACATGGCAACTCTTAGTCTTTTTATCTTCAGGTTTTACAAATAGATAGACAGGCTATTGGTCTTCATATCGCTATATATCATCTAAAGGTATATATGAAATCCTTATCTCAAAGAAAGTAATTCGATATCAAGTTCAATCTCAGATTTTATATATCTCAAAACCGTATGATATCTTAACTTTGAGATTAACCAAATGAAACACTCGAAGTATTGTAAATATTGATAATCAAAAGTCATGCAACAATTTTAGAAACTGACAGATTAGTCCAAAAATGGAAATTCTATGTATGTTCAGAAGGGCGAAACTGCCCCTGGGTATAAACAGACAGAGAGTGCAAAGGAAGGAAGAAAAAGAGAAAGAAAGAATGGAGAGAAGAAAACGAGGGAGAGAAAGATGCAAACACTCTTGAGATACGCCACAATATATACGGTAGTCAGGAGTGTTCGTGAGTTTTCTAGATATTCATTCTGGAATTAGCATCGATTTCTCATTGACCTATCTTTGACTTGTTAGATATAACAATTCAGTTTTATACATATTTATTTAAACAACAAAGAAAAACTTAGAAAATTCCTGGAATGAAACCTTAAATTATTCTTAAGAGGCCGATAAAATTAAGAGCGAACTCGATAAAAATCGAGTTGGTTAAAAGTTTGAGATCAAAACAAAAATCGGCTCACAAAAGGTGAATTTTGAAAGAGGAGAAGAAATTAAATTATTTCAGATTTTGACCCTTAGATAATTTCGAAATGTTATGTGAGCTGATAGAAAAATACCAATTATCGAAAAATATCGTAAATCTGATTTTCTGAAAACTTGCTCTCACGCTAAATCTTAACGAATCTTTACTGGCATTTAGCTTTTGAACATATTTTTAGAAAGTCTATTTACAAGTCTTTTTCGATATAAAATAAAACGAAAATGTAATTCATTTTGAATTGAAAAATAGAGAAAAGAGTTGATCACAAATTGCATTTTCTAGGGAAGCAAGTTTGTCATTTGCTGATTTAGATGATAATTAATAAAGTAGTACGATAAGAAAATGTAAAAATAATAAATTAAAAACTATTAGGTTATTTTATTTTAGATTTAGTAATATCGTACTAGTCCCATTCTTTACCATTTAGGAAAACTTACTAAACTTTATCATTTTGGAAGAGAAGAGGTAAATGCCTGATCTGGACTGAAGAAGTTGATTTTGGAAGATTGCTCCGGAAGGATTACTGTAACTGCGAAAGGAAAACCGGACAAAGAGAAGGTAGGAAAGGGGAGGAACGGCTACGAGTTGACCTGAAAATTTGGTTTATATATTTTCCGATTTTTGAACAACTTCAGTTTATCATACTGTATGATTTCATATTCGGCATCAAAGTTTATAAGAAAAAATCCTAAGAAATAAATAATACTGTAGTCTCTATCTTTCAATGGAAAACGTAAAAGAAGTTTTCGGAAAGAATAGAATGAAATTTTTAAAATTACCTGTTCGCAAGCGTCGATCCACTCTGAATACACATCGATGGGCTCCGAGAGTTCGTGGATCGACGTCTGAAATAGTCATTTCTAATTTCGAAAAAATATGGAAAGGGCGTTTTGGTTGAACTTTTTAGTCCGGGGGTTGGTTGTTGTATGAAAATTAAACCTGGAAGTCCTCCGAGCAGACACGGCACGAGATGAACCCGATGTTCTTATCGCGGTCCCTGAAAATCTAACATTAAGAAAAACAAATTGGAATTTTTCAAAGTATCACTCTTTCAACATTCCATATTGCAGCCGAAAACTTTTCCTTATATTATTTTTTACGGGATACTTTTTAAAAGAAAAAAAAAAGAATTTAAAATCAAGTTTAAAAAGTTGTTTGAGATCCCACATTTTAACCTCACAGACGCGTTCGTGGTTGCAGAAGGGGCAGTCGAACTGTGTATCGAGGGGCACGATTGCCTTCACTTTGGGAGGGGGCTTTCTCTTCGACTTGCGCTTGCCCATTTTTCTTCGAAAAACAGAACGGTAGCTGAAAATTATGACTTTTTTTTTCGAAATAAAAGGAACTATTTTGTGAAAAAGATGTTACCGAAAAATCTAGATAGGTAGAATATTATTCTGAACAGAAAGGCGAAAGAAAAAATAAGTGAAATTCCGAAAAAAAAGAAAAAATAAAGAGTTTTAGAAATCGAGGAAAAGGGCGATAATTTTGAAGAAGAGTCGAGCTTAAAACGATGTGGATAAGTAGAGTTATGTTCTGGGCCATGAATTGACAACAAAATTATGCAAAATTTCGGAAAAATCGAGAAAAATTGTGTAATCTGACGAAGAAAAAGAAAAACATAGGATTTTCCTTTTGTCCCCACGCGTTGCGCTTTGATGCCGCGTAAACATGCATACTACGGGTTAAATTCTGATGCAATCCTGATCGATTTCGATTTCTTCCGAGATTTTCCTGAATTCTCTGGAATTGTTGATTTTTAGAAGCTTCATACTTTCCTTAATCCACCCCTCTATAAAATTCACTCGTCTAGTCTTCTAAGTAGCCCTCTAAATTTAGAAAATAACCATGAACTTGAAAAAAAATATTTTTATTTTCTTTTACTTTTTCAGACTTTTCTGATTTAATGTATGTTTTTTTTTAATTTTTTCAGATGTTGCTGGCCCGTAACTCTTCAAAATTGGCCGGATTACAGGGCCTGCAGCAAGTCAGGAACAAAGTCAGACCGCCCGAGAATTTGCCTTTTCGAGGACTTTGGAGGTGATTTATTTTATTTTTCAAAATTATTTTGGTTTTTCAGAACTGATGGAAACATCGTTCGAAAAGGAGAGCTACTCGTCAACCAGCCCAGATTCAACTATCATCCAGGATTGAATGTGGGCTTTAAAATGATTTTAAAAAAATTTTATTTTTATAATTTTCATGTTTGACAGCTTTACTAACTTTTCCTATCTATTATGAAAATCTTTAATCCTTCGTGAAAATAACACTAGAAAAAGCAGAAAATCTATGCAAATAAGAAGCTAAACGCGAAAACATTTTTAAAGACGTCTTTTATTCTTACGATGATGATATTTCCAGAGATCAATAAGTACCGTAACCTTTGCAGGTGTACTACGAGAACGATCGTGGCGAGAAGTGTCTTCGAGCGGCTTGCGACGGAGTGGTGCGGATTTCGCGGGAACGAATCAAACCTGACCTGTCGATCAAGCACATGCAACAGGTAGGTTGGAAAGTCCACTTTTTAATAGTATGAGTAAAGAGACATTTTCTTTCATATTCTTATTCAGAGCTGTAAGTTTTCACAACCTCGAGTCCCCGCATGAACGAGATAGCCTGTCTTATCAGGGAGGAAAAGAGCAGATCTTTCTGTCTCTCAACAGTACATGCTATTTCGTTCATGCGGGCCCCTGTGGGTTTGAAGATTTGCTAGTCTGGGCTTATTTGCTACTTCGTCAAATTTCGAATTTTCAAATATTCGTTTTTCAACAGGCCTATGAATACAAGAAAGACCTCGAACTCTACAAATTCCACTACAACGTCGTCCCGCTGGAAATGAGCCAGGAATACAAATTGGTCGCTGAAATCTGAATTTTGTTTTTCCTTGTTTTTGTTATTCTCCGATTGTTTTCCCCTGAAACGGGTGTAGATAGGTCAATAGCAATAGCGCAAAATAAAATTTTAGGCTTAAAACTGATTTATTAAATGAGATTTACGGTTTTAGCCGTATGAAATACCTTGAAAATTTTATTGTTTCATCCAGAAAAAAAAACTTCTTTCAGGATTTATGGCAAATCCGGTGGATAAACCGAATTTGGAGCGAGACATCGCTCGGGTTTTGGAGTTGATTGACCATGTGCAGGTATATTTGCTAATTTTTCTAAAATATTCAGCTCTAATCTAAAATCGACTTGGGTTGAAATTATTGGATCAATTTAAATAAATAGTTTAAAGAATAACCGATTACAGAAAACCGGCGAAGTCAACTCTCCGAAGTTGACGACACTCCAGAACATTCTGCAGTCGGAGTTTTTCGGTGCGGTTAGAGAAGTCTACGAAACTGTCTACGATACGATCGATGTGGATGGACCTCCGGAGGTCATTTTCAACTACAATTATAGATTCGCGAAGTTGGTTTAACTTCGATCTAACTTCTCGATGTATTTCAACTTAATGATCTATTTTTAACTCCACTCAACCCTTGAATGATGTTGTTTGCCTATATTTCAATTTGAAGGGAGTTTAGAAAATGATAATAATTTAACTTGATTTATTTACAGCTTCAAGCGAGTGCGGCCGCCAAGGCTACTGTAGCTGCTTTTGCGGCTGCCGAGGGCCACGCCCATCCCCGTGTAGTCGAATTGCCGAAAACCGACCAAGGTCTGGGCTTCAACGTGATGGGAGGAAAGGAGCAGAACTCCCCAATCTACATTTCGAGAATTATCCCCGGGGGAGTGGCCGATAGACACGGCGGACTGAAGAGAGGCGACCAACTGATTGCGGTCAATGGGGTGGTGGGTTTTTTCCAATTACAGTAATCATTTTGAAAACTACAGTAATCTTATGTTTTCGCCAGATATCACTTTTCTAAAAGCAACTATTTTAAATTTAGTCATTTGAATTTTTTTCCTCGTAAGATATAACCCTTTCTTTGGAAATCTAATATTGAAAAGCTATAGTAATTTTATCCTTTTGAAGAAAAGCAGTAATTTTATTTTGGATAAAAAAGCTACGATAACCCTATTCTAATTATAGAACGTGGAATGTGAGTGTCACGAAAAGGCGGTCGATCTTTTGAAATCTGCTCAGGGCACTGTAAGATTAGTGGTTAGGTACACTCCTAAACTTCTTGACGAAATGGAGAGGTAATTTTTAAAATTATATTCTTACTTTTATTTTTTGCTTTAGAAGATTCGAAAAACAACGCCGTCGTGCGACCCAGCAAAGCCCAGCCCCTATTAATAGGAGATAAGGGAAAATAGGAATTTCTTATATCCGATATATCAAAATATCATTTCAAGCCTTGTAAATAGGTATCACATTAATTTTCATTGAAACACTGAGCTTTCGAAATATCAGAATCATAATTTTATGCTTATTTGGTGCAATTTCACGTTCACTGCCTCGCTTTTTTATCATTTTATTCAAATTATCAAAATCTTGACTTTAATCCTTGCCGTGCAATGCTTTAATTTAACAAAAAAAAACTCAGCACACCTCAGAACATCTACTTATTTTTCCTGTTTTACTTAAATTTCGAATAAATGTTTCATACTTTTATTTTTACTTCATTTCTATCATTACGTTATTTAACGTACCATGTATTTTCATGATTTGTTTAAATAGAAAAGAGATCATTCATTTTTCAGATGTTAGCCCGATCTCTGATGTACTCTCTCCAGCGTCCATCCTGTAGCACAGCGGTTCGTCTCTCGAAAAGCGCGCCGCGATTTTGCAGTTCGACCGTCGAAAGTTCCGCCCACAACAATCATACAGTCCGGTCTCTCAAGGAAGTCTATGTCACGGACAAGGCGCAGGAGCGACTTCAGGTAAAATTTAAAAAAAAAAAATCCACCATCTGATAATTTTCCAAGTAAAATGATAAAATGATCCTGCTTTTCATAAAAAATCATCTTTTTCTTACTCCATAGCTAGATACGTTAAAATAATCTACAAAAGACGACTAGTTTTTTGAAAAGTAAAGTAAAAGATTACATTTTTTATTTATTTTTCAGGAAATTCTGGACAAATCGATTCATGAGCGACTTCGAGTCGAGGTGGACGGAGGCGGCTGCTCGGGGTTCGAGTACAAGATCAAACTCGATACCCAACTCAACGAAGACGATTTGCTATGGACGAATAAACAAGGCGTCGAAATCGTGGTTGATAAGGTCATTTTTAATATTTATTTCTACCCCTCTTAAAAATCGCTTTTTTTGCTTCTTTATCAAGACACTATTTTCTGAAAAGTTAACACTTGAAAAAATTTAGGAGTATGAACTATGATTTTTTGTTCAAAGAGTCGATTTTTCATTTCATTTTTCAGATGTCCCTCGAATACATGAAAGGCGCCACGATAGACTATGTCGAAGATTTGATGAAGGTTCATTTTTTTGTAATTTTTCAACATTTTAAAACTAAATTTCTTCAGGCCTCATTTCGCGTGGTGAAAAATCCGATCGCTGAAAAGGGTTGTTCTTGCGGGTCGAGTTTCGCAGTTAGGATGGATTAGGAAAAGGGACATCTAAAATCCGACTAGACCCTTAAGATCCCTAGACATCACTTAGAAATTGCATGATACAGTATCCCCTAGACATTTTTAAGACTTCTAATATTGTAAATTGATTTTACTACTTGTCCATAACTCTGATTCACAAACTTGCCTAGTCTCATTTTAGCTAGTATTTCTAGGCCATACATATTTTGCTTGAAGCAAATGAATAAATACGAAAAAACAACTCGAGTTTTTTTTAGTTTTTTACGGAAAATGCCTATTTTTGGCTTTGATATCTCGAAAATTAGACGCGTTTTTTTTTTTAGAAATATCATCTTTCTGAAATAGAACGTAAAATGTAAAAGAAAACATCTTTCTTTACATGCTATTTCTCAAAGTCGCGATATTTCTAAATTTACTTTATGATCTCTTGTATATTCTATTTTTTGAAAAGGCAAAATACAAGGGGGCGTCTTTCAAAATTCTTAAGTTCAAAATTTTCAGGTAATGCACGAATAATGTTGAAGTCGGTTCGGCTGCTGCGCGCCCTTCGCGGTGCCTGTTCATCGTCTTCCACATTCTCGGAGCAAAAAATCCAATTTGGGCGACAAAATGAACAGCAGAAGAATCAATGGCAGGACCAACGAAATTCTGGACATCGGCAAAAATCGTGAGAATTTATTTCTCTATTTTTCAGCACCTAAAAGTTTTCTATCCATATCTAAAGAAAAACTCGAATAATTTCTATTTTTGATGGTGCAGAAAAAAGAGGTTATCAGTTGTTAAAGCACGTAGAGGAAACGCTCTAACTCTCTTCATTTGGCGCACTATTTCATCGAAGAAATGAAAGAAAGTTGCCCGAGTCTGCTTTTCCCCTATGCTCGAATGACCTCTTTTTGCGCTTTGATAATATTATTTTATTTTTGACCCTCAGTTTGTCATATATATAGGGAATAATTGAAATATTTGTAATGCGTTTCTAAAAATGTTAATTTGAGGCACCAAAACTGGCGCAGATTTGGCTCGACCGGCGCTCCACTTTTGGCGTTTGGTTATTGGGCCGCGTTCAAGGACTTCGTCGGCATATCGCCTATCAAATTGGACTCGGATCCTCTAGCGGCTAAAATCAAACAGGTCATTTTCTTAAAATTTCTTCCTAATTGTTGATTATTCAATATTTTTTATACTTTCAAAATTTGACTCTTTATCTTATTTCAATGTTGTTCTTACTTTTCTCTGACCTGATATTATATATGGAGAAGGTTATATTTTTTAAATAAAAAAAAATAATTGAATGACCAATTTTTATTTTATTTTTACATTTTCAGTCCTGGCTCTATCGGCAATACGGTCGTTTCGAGGAAGCTCTCGAAGTTCTGCATCTCGCTTTAGAAGAGTCCAAACAGCGAGAGGACACAATACCTTATACTCGGTTAGATTTTTAAAAAATTTCTTTTCTTTTTCCGAATTTCTTTTCCTAAAGACTTGAAATCCCGATCTAATATACCCATTTTCAGGATCCTTTCTGAGCTCGCAAACACATACCATCAAAAAGCGGCGACTTATCGAGAGCCCCAGGACTACGAAAAAGCAGAGGAGTACTTCAGGGAGGTTCTTTCTAGGTAGGGGGTTGAAATTTAAAAGGATCTATGAAATCTCAAAATAGATAAATTCGATATATAGGATCTCAAGAGATGAGATGTGAAGTTATATGAAATCCGTAGAGATAGAAATTTTAAGAATGGCCAATAAACACGGTCTGCGAGACGTGGACAAGGAGATCATTACTTGCTCTCTGAAATTGGCCGATGTTTTGGCGAGGAAAGGGGAGCTAGAAAATGCGGAGATGGGATTCCGGCACTGCGTGCGGCAGCAGATTAAGGTTTCTTCTTTTTTTTTTTATAAACATTTCTTGTTTTTAATATGTTGGTATTTTTATTCTATTCTCAAGCTTTTCGGGAAGTTCTTTTTTCCTTTAGCCCTAATTTCTCGTCTTCAGACTATATGAACAGCCCTGAAGAAAAATATCGATGTTTTTCAATTCAGGTAGTCGAAGCCCACCTCAAACAGTACTCGGTCGCTCACGGCGCGGGCGCTGAACCTGAAAATCTGGTCGAGTTTTTCGGGGACCAATACTCCGATCCGCTGGCCTTGTTTGGCTATTGTCTACAGTGCTACGCCTTTTTTTTGGTCAAATTTTATTTTCATTTTCTAATTAAATTTTTACTTTGAATTTATTTTCAGATCGAATATAGCGACGACAAGCGAGTGGTAGAGGCCTGTGAATATATGGATGAGGTTTTGAAGGTAGAGATGTTTGAAATCCGGATATACAGAGCTCCTTTCTTTTCAGATATGCAACCAACTGCACGGGCCCAACACCTACCAGGCCGTCACGCTCTGCAACAACTTCGGCACTTCGCTGATGAAGAGAAACGAGTTTGGAGAAAAATGATATTTTCTGAAACAATCGAATTTTCAGTTTCGAAAGGGCCCGAAAATATTTGGAGATCGGTGCGGAGAGGATACTGTATGTGGACGCTTGTGCGGGAATGATACCGGGGTACTACTGCAACTACGCGGAAGCTCTGTTCCATACTGGGGAAAAGGTGAAAATTGTTCTTATTTTTCGAAAGATATAAAAATGACTCCATATGAAGCAGATTGGATTTTTTATTTACCAAAAATTCTGTTGAAAGAGACATTATTTTAAATCTTAAAAATTCGCAATTCCACCCCCAAATTTCAGGAGGAAGCACTGAAATGGGCGCGGAAAAGTCTGAAACTGAGTAGGGACGCCGGGCCGGAAATGCAGAATTACGTGAAGGAATTCGTCAGAGATCTGGAAAAGGACGTCGGAAAGGGCAAGAAATCAGGATCAGGTTGGTGGCTGTGGTGAGAAAGATAGGTAACTTGTCAAATTTGGGTAATTTTTCAGGCCTATTCTAGAAATTTCCTGATATCACCCCTTTTCTAAACAATTTGAGGAGTTTTAGAGGTGATTTCAGAAAATTTTTAAATAGGCTGAATTTATGAAATGAAAAGTTACAGCAACTATTATTTTATTATAATTTTTAGTAGATAGTTCTAGGCTTTAAAGTGTATACAAAACGATTTAGATTTTGTTTGTTGAAATTAAATGTTTTTTGCGAGAAAAGTTAATTGTTTTATTCGGAATCGTTCAATAAAATAAAAATTCGAAAAATGAGCAAATTAGCCACAAAAGCGAACATTTGCGAGGAATACAAGGCATTAACTTTTTAATGAAAAGTTACAAAGTTCGAAAAATTTTAACAAAGATTAAAAATTATGCACCGGTGGGGTGAATTATACAAAAAAAATATGTTTAAAAAAAGCACATCATTATGCAAATAATAACTGGCAGAATTAAAAAAAAAACTTGAGTTTCAAGCAAAATTCACAACTCTGGAAATAGGTATACTGGACAAATTATAATGAGGAGTATAAAGGCAAGATCTGGGTCTAAAAACGATTAAAAAATCTCTAGAAATGGGCGTATTTCACCGGAACTTGGTGATATAAATGTTACTGGCTATGAAACTTTGACTATGCCATCTAAAATATTCAATCAGTTTGTGACTAAATTTGGTAGAATCTGGGCGAAAGTTGAGGAAAACCGGAGATTTGTTTTAGAAAAGATAGAATTTTTGGGACTTAGAAATTTGAAAATTTGTGACTAGAAACGGAATGAGAGCAGGATGCACAGCTTTTAGGAGGATTTGAAAAACGAAGTTTCAGGAAATTCTTAATGTTTGTCATCGAGTATGTTTCGGACCCATTTTGGCGTGGTGGGATCGAGATAGTGTTTAGTCGTGTATTTTAAGCCGGCCAGCAAAGCCTCGGTCTGAATTATTCATTTTCAGACAAATAATCAAACGATTTAAACTTCTAGAAAATAGGCTAAACTCCAGAAACTTTAAAACTCTAGTTAATTAGAATAAGATGGTGAAAATTACCGTGGGACTTTCCGTGTGCAATTTCACCAGCCTGACCACGTCTCTCAGATCTACCGGAGTTTTTGAGCAGAAAGCTCCTTCTGCAGCGATATGATCGTAAAGAATCACAAGTCCGACCAAAACTCGGGTCGAGAAAATTCGAGTAGCGGGGGAGAGCCGTACCAACGACATTTCCGAGGTCAGCATGAAGCGGCAGACACTGAGAATACGAATATTTTAATTTGTAAGGATTACGATGTTTTCATAAAGACAAAACTTTACTTGATCAGCGTAACCAGACTATCCGTGGTGTTCTGAATAGGCATTGAAGAGTGCTTTTCAACGAATAGCTCTATGCCATGTCTTAGGGCGTTCAACATTGGGTTCATCTAAAAAAAAAAAAGCTTAAACTAAAATAAATGGGAAGTTAGGAAAATACCTCTCCCAGAAACATTTGGAATTCAGCGATATTAATGCCTTCCGGAACGCATGTTTCATCATCTTTAACTCGATTCGTAACGATGTTTCGCCATCTTCGGTAAACCGAGAAATCATTCGTTATTTGGGCTCGGGCCATCTAATTTCAATATTTTTTTTCGAAAATTAAACAAATTTTCTTACTCTAATAGAATCAAACTCGAAAACGAATCCGATGAGTCTGGCAAACTGTCTCGCTATTGCTTGTCGGCTTTGTAATTGCTCCTCCAAAGGTAACGGCCCAGAAGTTAGTTCCCATAGCAGGTCGGGGACTAGCTAAATTTTTGAAGGTATTGCAAGTTCCCAAGAACCTGTAGACAGGTATCACAGTCATTGAAAGGATGACGATTTTTGTATTAAACTCCGAGTTTTCCTACCTGCTCAATTCTTCGTTTCTGCTCGTAGTATTCTATCGTCCTTTTGATGAATGGTAGCAATTTCGGCAGTGCCTCCTGGACTTTCTCCGCATCACTGTCGTCCCTGACCGAATTTCTGATCGAATATCCACCCATTTCGTAGTCCGTCACGTCTTTGATCAAGTCTTCGCCCCGTTGCAGCACAGCCTCAGCGATATAGTAAAGTTGTTGTTCTTCCGTCGAGGGCACCGCATTTTCGAAGTCCAGGAATATCTGAAATTGCGCGCAAATTAGATGTCGGATATTGATTTTTTGTCGATTTACCTCGACTAGCTCGTAGTTTTTGTCGCCGTCGACGCGCAGAATCGACCGAAGCATTTCCAGACAGGATACATCGCTGCTCCTCGCATTGCTGGGCATTTCCTCGGCTTCTTTTCCGGAACTCCTGAACCAGTCCTGATTTTTTCGGCTTTGTTTAGACGAATTTCGCTCGCACGTGCGCACATTTTTCGATCATTTCATGCCAGCTGCGCGGAATCGAAAAGAAAGGGGAAAGATGGCTATCAGAAGGGGAATTTTACGGCTAATTAATGACGTCGAAATATCGGTTCTCCCCAAATCGAAGGGATAAAAATGGGATTAAGAAAATCCCCTGCCTTGTAAAATGGCAAAACGGGGTAAAAGCATGACCATTTCACGATGACTAATCGAAGACATGTCACTCTGGCAACGAATGAAGGAGAGAAAAGGAAATCATGGGAGTCTGACTCATTGAAAATTCGATAGAAAACAACAACAACGGTTGAACTTCACAAAAATAGAAAATAGACCACCCCACTTTTTATCAAACTTGTTGGATAAAATGTGCGACGGATAATCAGGTAGATTTGCTGTGTGAGAATGAGAGATGATTAAACGGGCCCAGCGAGAGAGTACTAAAATAAAGGAGGGCGGAAAAGAAAGAAAGCAACACACATTGTGTTTGTCTTCTTCTCTCCCCTCTCTCGCTTTTCTCTTATCTTTTTTCTTTCTGTCGTTTCGCTCAAGTTTCCTTCCGCTCTTTTCGCCGTCGAATTTCACTCGCTATTTCGTTCGTTATCGATTTTCAGCCTATGTTAACGGGAAGTGAGATAGAGTTGGAAAAGAAAAAGCGACCGACCTAACAAATTGGAAGACCGGCATTTCAAATTAGGACCTATTTTTCAAAAATTCTCCTGTTTTTCCTTGCAAACTTCACCAAAATTTTCTTGAAAAGTGGGGAATTGAACAAAAAATCATCCGTTTTTTCCCCAAACTTCACCAATTTTTCGAAAAAGGGTGGATTTTGAGAAAGTACGACTTCCGGTTTGTCCAAATTAGGTTGCCTTTTTCTTTTCACTTCACACGACCTTGGCAATGCAATTATGGCTTAAAAATTGCGTCGCGCTTGCAATGGAAATCCGAAAAAGTCGACTCTCGTTACAGACGTCCAAAAATGACTCGATACGTGGAAAAGTATGCAGGGAAGGAGGTCCACTTGCTGGATACGGAAACGCTGAAAACGAAATCGACAAACGAAGAAAATGCCGGAAAATTCACCGACAAAACCCTGACTCTGGCCAGGCAAATTTTTCTTCCACAAGGTAAACAAATAAAAATCCCTTTTTAATGTAAAATCTGCTCCGTTGCTAAATTTTCGAAGAAAATTTGTTAATCTTTAGAAATGGAGCATGTTTTACATGGACAAGCTATTTGCCAGATTTATGGGGTAGGGACGCAGAGAGAATGAGAGGAAATTATGCAAATAGAAATGGCGAAAGAGCGCACTTGAGGCAATTAGAAAAGCCCCAATCTGTTCTCGGTGAATTATTCTTGAAAACAGGTGGCTCTAAAGAGGGGGAATTGAATTTTCATTGATTTTTTTTTAGAAAATCTGACTAAATTTGAAAAATGAAGAAAAAAAAATTGGACAAATTTTGGAGTAGATTTGAAATAAAAATTGAAAAAAATGAAAGATAATATACCACATTTTAAAAATTTTCAGGCTACCCTCACACAGTATCTGACGACTATTTGGAGTATCAGATCTGGGATACGGCACAGGCCTTGGCAAGCTCTCTGACAGCCGCTTTGTCTGTGGAGGCAGTCTTGCGAGGGGCGGGAGTTGGAAATGAGGTCAAGATTAGTTTTTCTTTTTTTTTTTTTTAATAAAAAACCGCAAAGATATCCTCAAATTCTTATGAGATCATCCCGTTTTATCAGCAAAGGCCAAAGGAACGAGAAAAATTGCATATTAGTTTTAGAGAATAAATAACCTCTTTGTCAGAAAATTAGGAATAATAAGGAAGAAAGTTACTACGTTTCTATAAAATCGCTCTTGGGATAAAAACGAAAATAATGACATGTGGAAGTCTAATGATCTAATGATTATTACACTCCACACCTTTTCTTCTTGCGATAAAAAGTTGGCCTTTCTCGCGAGAAAGTTGCCGGGAGAAAGAAGGCAAATCTAATGCATGCATTAATACTTGATGAAAAGGGCTTGTGAAAAGAAGTCTGGACGGAAAAATCTTGGATTTCTTTAAGATATAAAAGGGGGTATCTGAAATCTTTTTAAAAGGAATAAAATGTTCAGAACTCTGAATAGGGGATATATAGAATTTAAAAAAGGATATATGAAGTCCCTAAATACCCTTAATATTTTCAGACAGCCACCCCTCTAGCAGCTTCCCTGACTTGGCTTGTCAAGGACGGACTCGGCATGATTGGGCGGATCGCTTTTACTTATTGCAAAGGTGGGTAAAGCTAAAAGTAGAGGCAAAAGGAGAAGTGAAAGTACAAAGAATAAATAAAGAAAAGCATGAAAAATGTCGAAAAAAAGGTTTCTATTGATAAATAGTGCTAAAAAACTATCGATTGTTGAAATCTAAGGAAAAATGCAAAAATTTTTGTCATATAGCCCTAAATGGAAAAAGGAGAATATGTTAGAGTCGGAGGCCTGGGAGAATTGCGAAATGGCATTAAATGATGGAAGAAATTGGAAGCAATGGTAAGAAATAGAAGGAATAGATGCCAGCCGAGAGGGGTGAAAGGATCAACCCCCATGGGATTAAGGAAATCCAAGACATGTGTTTTCGGGAGATATAAGAAAAGATAAGCCAAAACATTATTTATTTTAATTTAATAAAAAAATCTAAACAAGTTTAGTCAATCCTATCCTCAATAAGCTCTTCATAAAAATCCTGTTTTTCGATGTTCTGGACCTGTTTTGAAACCCCGACTTTTGAGGGATGAAGGATGATGGGGTACTTCTAAAAATATTACATTTTTAAAATTGAAAAGTAAATCTTTTTTACCTTATTGCTGGATTGAGCCTCATCTCTATCCGAATATTTGACTTCCTCGAATATCGGATTTTGTATACCCACTCCCTCTTCGACTAAACTTCCTTCCAATTCAAAGCCAAAATCCTCGGTTTCTTGGTCTTTTTTGTATCTATACCTAAAATCAAGACATATTGTATCGGTCAAATGAAGTGACAGTTTGTGTGTTAAAGAGCGCCTGTGAGAAATGCGCGTCACGACTATGCGCAAAGAGGGAGGCAAAGTGCTAAGAAAGGAGAATCATCTGGGGATAATGGAAAGAGTAGTACGCAATTTCCTCTATGCTTCTCATTATTTTTCAATACAAACTTTCACTTAATTTGATCGAATAGCTATCTAAAAATTTTGAAAGAACAATACCTCGGAACTCTCACAGCAGGCCCAAGACTGCCTCTAACATGTCTATTTTGAAAATGTCGGTCCAAATTTTTCTTGGTAACCGTAGAATAATCACAGTTCTTGCATTTATAGGGCTGGAAATGATATTTTTACCAACGGTTAGAAAAATGATAAATCCAACTTTATCCCCGGTATGCGCTCGATGGTGGACTTTCAACGTAGACGACGTCCGAAACCTTTTATCACAATACATACAGGCATACGGTAGTTCGTTTGTATGGATGCGGTAGTGCGCGGCGAAATTATGGCGGTAAAGCTCCTAAAAATACGTGCTCTTTTTCGATTCGTTAAAATCTAACCAAGTGACAAATAGGACATGACATCTTCTTCCTAGTCGGCTCTTTCAAAAGATTCGAAATTTGGGACTTTCCTGAAAAGTTTAATCTTCTCGAAAATGCAGAGAAATCGAACTTTCTTCCTGAAAAGCTCGAGAAGTTTCTGGTCTGAAAAATGTAGGCTCAGCTTCACATTCCAATTTTGGGGGTCCTTCATCCAACTCTTCGTTTTCCTCTAAGTTTTGAGGCTTTTCTTCTGGGAGGTCGGCTTTGGCTTTCTTTAAAAATTTACTAAAACTGAAAAGAATAGAAAAGCGGAAAAATACCCCTATTATTCCAACTTTCCTGACGAGTCCCGTAGTTCCTTCGAACTTTCCTTTCAAGATGGTTCCGGGAGGCAGGGTGAATTTGATTCTTTGAATAATTCCCGGTCCAGGGTTTTGGTTTGGATTTTGACTGGTCGAAGGCTGAGGGACGGAGTTGTGCTTGTGAACCTCCCTTTCGAACGCAGACATCATGCAGTCTTCGGCGTGATAGAATAGGTCGAACTTGAAAATTTTTGGAAAGTACTGTTTGAAGAAAAAGATGTTTCCTTACTCTAGTACTGAATTTCTGGTGGCACTCAGCGCATTGGAAAACTTTCTGAGATTGTCCAGAATTCTCTCTCGAAGTTGAAGGCTCAAGTTCCTTCAAAGCGCTCATTTTCTACAACTTCCAGTTTTCAAAAAATCGAAAAAAAATAATTTGGATATCGAAATGATGGAACATCTTCTAAAACTCCATTTAAAATTTCTAGTAATAAGTTTATTTCTTTCACAAGACAAATATGTGGCCAGTCAAAATAAGTTAAGTAAGTGAGAATCAGGACTTTACCCCGTAAGAACAAAATAATCTCGTACTCGAAAGTGTGCCCGTAAAAAAGGAAACTCAGAGTTTACTCCAGTCAATCGGTTCGATGCTTTTGGACTTCAAGAACGCGTTCGCCTGGGAAAAGCATCCGCATCCGAACCAGCCGTTATGGGCGCTCAGAGGGGATGGGTGGTTAGTCTGAAAAGTTTAATTTTACCCCCAAAATTGTATCTTCTCCCCAAAAATCCTTACCTTGATAATGCAGTGCTTGCTCTTGTCGATGAATTTGCCCTTGTCTTGAGCGAATCTTCCCCAGAGAAGGAAGACGACGTTCTTGCGTTTTTCCGAGAGCAGCTTGATGACTCGGTCCGTGAACTGGTGCCATCCGAAATCGGCGTGCGAGTTGGCTTTGTGCGCTCTGAAAATGAATGTATGAAAATTTTGGGAAATGTAGAAAATAATGGTATTTTATTTTTGCATAAATCTTTAGGCTTATTGACTTAGTTAATAGGTGACGCGGTTCGCGGATTCGCGCAGTTTTTTATGTCTGGATCATATTATTTTACAAGAAAAAGTCCGAGAACCGCGCCAGCTATCAACTAAGCCGGTTTATTTTTTTGAAAGGTTAAAAACCCTTACTCCACAGTCAAGGACGCGTTGAGCATGAACACACCCTGCTTGGCCCACCCCTCGAGAAACCCATGCTAAAATTGTTTATTAAATTAAGAATCCTTTTTTTAATTTTTTAATTTCACCTCCGGAATGACGAATCCCGGGTGGTCGTTCGACAGTTCCTTGTAGATGTTTTTCAACGACGGAGGAGGGGTGATGCCTTTCTTCACGGAGAACGAGAGACCGTGGGCCTGGAAAATTCATTTTCAAAAATTGTTAAATCCAACTCCTTTTCAACAAAATTTAAAGAAAATTTTAATTCGCCCGCCTTTCAAAAAATCTTAAATCCACCCCTTTAAGTTTTATTTCAAATAACCCGACCTGATTGTCGCCGTGATAGGGGTCCTGCCCGATGATGACGACCTTGACGCGGTCGAAGGGCGTCAGATGGAATGCCGTGAAAATCTCGTGTTTGGGCGGGAAAATCTTCTTCTCCTTATAGAGTGCCCGCAGTCTCGTCTCCAGGTTCTTCATATTGTTCGAGTCGAATTCCTTTTCAAGCACTCTGGTCCATTTCGGCTCGACGAGCAGTCTTTTGAACGCGAATTCGACGTCTTTCGGGACTCGCAAGTCCACTTCTTCCTCCTAAAAAATAAATAAATAAAAATTGAGCATCTCAATTTTCCATCAGATCGTCATAACATCCCTTTGTAAAGTTCACTAAATTTTAGATAAGAAAATGAAAAAAAGAATTCTAAAAATATTTAATATGGTGAATTCGCAAAAATTTAAAAAAAAAAAAAAATGAAAATACCATTTTCCTGAGTTTCTCGGGCGGGCCTTCCGAGTTGCCCTCGATCTTCTTCTCCGGAAGGGTTGATTCCGAATTTTTCGGAATCGCACCCATCGCTTGAGTGACCTTCAGGGCGTCGGCGGGCTTTCTGAATTTTTCAAATTTTCAAAGTCGAATTGTCAAAATTTCGCACCTTTTCAAAGCCCTCGTGAACATGTCGGGAATGACGACCTTCTTGACTTTTTCGGGCTGGTTTTCCATCGAAAGCCGCTGAAAATACAAATTTCAACAAACTTGAACGAACACAGCATTATGCGCTTAACATTATGTTTTCGATGGGGGGGGGAGGGGAAATTCGCTAGCCAGCGACTGAAAAATGGTGCGAAGAAAGAGAGACATGCGATCAAGAGAGATGAACGAGTTCAAAGAAAAATGGACCATTACGAATAGTTAGCGATGGGACCGACTTCTGAGCAATTTTGCTCCTAAAATCGAGCGAGCGAAAACCCCGCCCACTATCAATGCGAGACGAGATAGTGGTTTAATGAAAGAAAATTATTTTTCTATTTAGTACTCGGTACTGTATTTTTGGACATCAGTCGCGTAGTGCGGCGGGAAAAATAAAACCAACGAAATGCACTCTTAAAGAACGCTTAAACAGTGAGCCTGTGAAATAATGGAAGAAAAGAGTGATTTTTTTCATTTTCAGGCACTGAACTGGACTTCGACTGTAAAAAGTGGCGTCTGGTGGCGGATATTCTGAACGACGTCTCGTTTTTTGTGGATCTGCTTTCCCCACTTTGGTAGGTAATTCGAGGTTTCATTGCATTCATCCTTGGATCTTCGACTTCAAAGTTGAAATCTGAACTTCATATGAAGGTCCAAGCTTGAAAACTACATTTCAAATTTAAATTTCGACCTTCAGACTTCGATTTTCAGGGCGGGTTTCTTCCTTCCTTTCGCCTGTCTTTCGTCCCTCCTCCGATGCGTGGTTGGCGTCGCTGGTGGGGCCACTCGATCTACTATCGTCAATCATCAGGTAAAATTTGAAGAAAAAAATTACGGAAATGTTGGCAGTAACCTTCATTTCTAGGCGAGAAGAAACAATCTGGCAGATGTCGCAGCGAAAGATGGCTCTCAGGAAACACTCGTGAATATGGCAGCTCTGTTGATTTCTCTGTTCCTCTTGCCAGCAGTCAGTGGAAAGCATGGAATCATTTGGACGCTTTTTATGGTATTTTTCAAATGTTTGAAATTTTCATATTCATTTTCGAAAATTCCTGAAAAACATGCTTTTCGTTTCATTTAAAAATATTTTATGAAGAACAAAAATTGATGATATTTTTGATTTTCAGCTTTTCACCTTCATCCATCTCTACGCCAACTATCGTGCAGTTAGAGGGCTGAATATTCGCGCGCTCAACAGAAAGCGAGCTGTCATTGCGATACAGTAGCCTTTAGTTTATTGACTTTTAATTTATCCACTTTTCAGATCCTTTCTGAGTTCCAAGAAAGTTCCCTCTGTCCCTGATTGCAACAAACTCGAGCCTCTGTTCTATTCGATGATCAAAGGAAGGCGATTTTATGGATGCTCTCTTCACAGTTTGTGTCAGGCTCTCAAAGACAAGAAGGATGATGACGACATGTAAATTGCTCTTAATTATTCTAATTTTCTAAAGTTGAATTCGTTTTATTTTACATTTTCTAAATTTTCACTTTTAGGGCCCATCTTATAGACGAGTCTCACGTCGACTCTAGAGATCGGTAAACCTTTCAAAGTGATCAATTTTTTCAAAATTCAACACCTTTCAGCTCTTCCCCTCGTTTCTACATTCTGTACAATCGCCGTCTGAAGACCGGCTACGTAGCTTTGCACTCTTCGGCTACGGTTCAAACTGAATTGTTCACATTCTACGCACTGGAAGTTATGGCGCTACAGGAAGATTTGGAGTGAGATTTTAAAAATCTTTTTCTAAATTTGATATTTTTCTTCTAAAAAACAATTTTTGCACAATTCCAGTGCCCAAGTCTCTCTGTCTGAAATGGAAGCGTCCTTCACGAAATTCATGAACGAATTGAAAAACTCGGGCTATGAAACGCAAATTCACCATCTCGGTTTCGATGAGTGGAGATACGAATAAGAAGTACCGCAATCCAAACATACCGTAATTTATTTATCTCTATTTCATCACTCGGAATTTTCGGGTTTTAGAAGATTTTGTAAGATATCGTAAGAAATTTGAATAAAGTCATTTTAATTGAAACCACTTTTGAAAATTGAACGTTTACCATTATCTACTCGTCACTCGGGGCTTCTGGTCGGAAAACAAAAGCTGAAGTGAGTCAGCGGAAGATCGAAGACCAAGTTTTCGAACACAGTCAAAAAGAAGGTCAAGAAAGTGGAAGACAACGACAAAGATGTCAAACAAAGATCAAGACACAAAGCCAAGGATGACGTCAACCTTTTCCAGAAATGACGGTCGGCTATATGCGCGAGGCGTCGACGGCGAACGCTATGACGTTCATTCGGCTGCTGTTTCGCTGGAACGGCTCGGTGTGGAAGAGCGTCTGGTGGGAATTACTCATGTGGACACAACTTTACTGCTGGATAAGGTTAGGGGGAGTTGATAAATCTAGTTTTTACCAGAAAAAATCAATCAAACTCCAGTATGTTCTACCGATTCTTCATAGTCAAGACGCCCTACGGAAGGAACTTCGAGGAAGTCGTGCAGCACTGTCAGAAGACGTCCAGTGAGTCGCGAAGAAATCAATAAAACTCAGAAATTCGAAGGAAACAAGGTAGAAACCGATGAGGATCAACCGTTTCTTTCCAGGCGACCTCTCGCCAATCCTGACGTTTACAATCGGTTTCTACGTCTCGTACATCGCGGGCCGTTGGTGGAACGTGTTCATGTCGATTCCGTGGCCCGACTCGACCGTTCTCTCGATTTCCGCATTTCTGCGCGACCGAGGCAGGCAGTATAAGGTTCGTGAAGGGAAAGAACGACATCATCAAAGTGTGAAATAAATGAAAAGCTGGTCTTCATCAATTTTCCCGAATTTTAGGACGAAGACCGCCGTCTACGGGGGGCCATCGTGCGCTACATGCTCGTCTCGTTCGTGTTGGTGTTCAGATCGGTGTCTGAGAAGATCATCAAGAGATTTCCGACGCTCGAGCATTTTGTAAGTACGATTTCAATCCTAAAAAGGCCCGTTTCAAAAAGCCTTTCTTCAGGTCGCTTTCGAAATTAACTGATAAAAGTCTAACAATTTCAGCACACCGCCCATCTGCTGTCCCAGGACGAGCTGGACATAATCGAGAAAGCGCCGCCGAATCGTCAATTCTGGTTGCCAATCGAATGGTCACTCACTCTGCTCAAGAAGACCTACAACCGGCGGCAAATCGACGAACACCACTACTCGGTCGTCGTCAATGTATGCGCTAAAATCAAGCAGGGAGCTACTGTTTTTTTAAATCAAACTCTGATCCTGTCTCTCATTCGCTCTTTCACTTTCAGCCATTCTCTTGTTTATCTGCTAAATTTGTTGAAAATTATTGAATAGAAGAGAGATGTAACCGTTGCCAAATGGCAATTTTAAACTCGGCATCTTATCATTGCGCCACAGTCGAGCTCACCAACTGAGATAGATATCTCGGGGAAAGGAGGATCAATAAAGCGTTTGAAAGAGAATGCGAATGAGAAGCTAGAAAAATGAGATCCAGGGTCAGATTTCAGCGAAAAACGGTATACAGTATCCAATTTCAGCATCTTCTCTCTTACAGAGAAAATCTACACAAGATTCTGTCCTACGATTGGGTCAATGTCCCACTGGTCTACGTTCAGGTGCCATTTCACTACCATTTTTGATGATTATGCTACAATTTCAGGTGGTAAATCTCTGCACCATGCTCTATTTCATTCTTCAAGCAGTGGCCCGTCAACCGGTAGCAGTCGTGGCGCCGGTTAGTTCAGACTATTTCTTCTCGGAATTTTCCTGGTGACGACCAAATTCAGAACCTCATAAATAACAGCGTCATTCCTTTCTACGCCATCATGGAGTTCATCGTGTTTTTCGGGTGGTTGAAGGTCGCTCAAGTGATGCTCAACCCCTTTGGCATGGACGACGATGATTTTGTGCGGGACTGATTTATTTTCGAAAAAAGATCAACTTTAAATTTTAGGAGATAGACGCCCTGATCGAGCGAAACCTCAACGTTTCGTACGGCTACGTCGACGACCTGTTCGATCACCCACCGCCTCTCCAGGACCTCGTCGTCAAGAAGATTCCGCACACAATGGTAAGGCGTCGTAAAAAACGACGTCACATCAACACAATTGATGTCTTTTCAGGCGTCCGCAGCCCTGATTTCCAACGGAAATCCGCTTATTGGTTCTGCAGCCCAAATCGAAATCAAGCCGGAACAGCAGGCCGTCGTTCCCAAGAAGGACATGAACTTCCTCGAGCGAATGGTAATTTTACCAGAGATTATCGAGCTACCAAAAATGCTACCATTTTCCAGATAGGCATCAAAAAGGAGGCGCCAATTGTGGAGGAGAAGAAGCCAGAGCCAGCACAAGAAGGTCTTGATTATTAAAACGATAAAATTATCGAAATTCCCATTTTAGCTGCAGCTCAACCGGTCGAGAACAAGGAGCTCAAGGACATACCGAAAGAGAAGGAGGCAGCGGTCGAACCCAAGAAACAGCAGACTCCAGAAGAGGTGGGAGATGAGGCTTAACTTCAACCAAGTTTCTGGAACTTCGATTAACTCTGATAAAGTTGCCCTCACTTCAGAAGAACCTCGACAAGACGCCGCCGGTCTCGTCTCCGCTCACTTCCAAAAGAGAGGACAAGATGAACAGCAAGAAACAGCATAATGAACAGCACACCGCTAGGGAGCCCGTGCACGGCGCACAGTCCACTGGAGCAGGTGATAAATGAATATGACGTCGCCAACGCCAAATATCGATTTTTCAGGTATTTCACTTGCAGGGACCCAGAAAAGCGTGTCTGAGAGGACGCCGAATCCGAGCAGCCATCTGGCCAGACAAACCTCCACTCAACCGATCATATCCAAGAGGAACGGTGAGTGAGACCATTAAAAATTGACGTCACTTGGCGTAATCATAATTTCATGGAGTCATCAAAATTATATCTGCAGCGCCCAGAACACCGGTCGAAAATGAGGAAAAGCCCACTTCCAAAAAGAAGCACCACCATAAACCCTACAGAAAGGACCAGAGTTCCAGGAGAGATTCGGGTGAATTGCACAAAATACGGTTTTTTAGGATTGAAAATTTTTAGGCACCGCCAAGAAGAAGTCGTACGACGAAAAGAAGAAGCAACAGGAGAATTAGACGACTCTACCACAAAAGCGCGCGTTCGATCCAAAATGCCGCACAATCTACGAATTTCTATAGACCGAAAAGGGGAATAAAGGATTCTTAAGACAGAGTCTGTGAGAGAATCGGCTCTCTATAGAGGAAGGGGTGACCAGTAGCAAAAATGCCAAAAATACAGGATCCTTAATAGAAAAGTCAACTTTTCTCATTTGATCTCAATTTCCTGATTATCACTTCTCTTGGCACGAAATAACACACGATCATTTAAAATGAGTGGATTTTTGGTTGTCACATTTTATAAAGATTTGCACTTCTTGAGATCAAAAACATCACTACAGATTCTAGGGAAACTTAAAATAAACAAATTTGAACATAAAAAATCGAACTAGAATAATAAACCCAAAATACCCGTGAGTTTATTAAGCAAAAGAGATAAATAGTATTAGATTGTTCCATCTATCAGACAATATTATTATGATCGTTATTCGGAATCGCGATATTATAGATTTTATTCCTCTGGATTTGATTTTTGTCTGGTTTTCGTGCCAAAGTTTTCACCACGATATTTTTCGTCTTCGATTTTTCACGATTTTGAGCCTTTAATCGCTAAAATTCAATGGAAACTATATAAATATCATAATTATTCAAAATTTCACTATTCTACCTGAATTGCACTTCTAGTCAGGAAATATAGTGTTAAAAACTGAATTTGTGGGCCATACACTACAATATTAGTTTCGAATGACTAAATTCATTTTAAAAGCTCATTTAATTTTGAAGGGCTGTATGGAAACCTTACGAAATCATGATGCGAGACTTGAGTAAAATAGGGTGCGTGAAATCAGGGAAGTGTTTATTTCCCCTACGGCAATTAATAAGAGTAGTAATTAATAGGTACCCCCGTTTTTCCACAATTTGTAACTTTTTCGAGTGAGATATTTATGAATGAGAGAGTGCAGAGAAGCTAGAAAAGTTGCAATTTGTGGGAAAACGGGGGATAGTAAGTAGTGAACAAAAGCTATTGAATTTTTTGTTTACTACTTTTATTAATTGTCCTCCGCTACTATTTCGTTATGTCTCGTTTCATGTTCGTCTTGCGGTTCCCATTTTGTCTTTTATGAATATTCTTACAATCAAATAATTTATATTGATGAGATTCGAAGGCAGGAGCACAATTATTCCAGCACAATGGATGATTATTTCAATAATTGTCTGAAACAATACCCATCATTCATAAGAAATATTTCATGCAAATTTTCTACATGAGCTATCAACCGTCGACTCAAACCATTTTCACTTTTCCTCAGATTCTCTGATATTTTGCTAAGCTGTCGCTTGAGCTTCATCAATAGATAGACGGTACTCCAGATTAAAATCGGACTTAATATTCCATTTATTATGATAATAGTCGTGGATTGAACATAAATATCCTGAATTTGGAATTATATTCATCCTGGTTGAAAGTATAATTCAAAACGTCATATTCGTCAGGGGTGTTCTGAATTTCGATTACGAAAAATTTCGACTTCTGGGGTTTTGGAATTCCAATTTGGATCTCAAAATTTTAATCTTTAAAATTTTGAACACCCCTGATATGGATTTTCTTACATAGTCCATCATAGATCTGATTAAATCATCGACCATCAAAATATTCCAACCATCATCCTCCTGTAGTTCTACACCTATTTGATGCGCTTGACGCTTCAGCAAATTCAATTCTTTTCTACGATTCTTATATGGCTCATTGCCAACAAATACGATGCGATAAAGGTTTTTTGCATCCATAAAGTGATTAATGAGCGGAATAATTATCGTTGAAGCAACGAATATGTATTTGTTGAATTTTGTGATTCGATAGCTTGGTTTACTAAAATAGTTTTTGAAAGACTAATGAAATTTATATAGATCTAGGAAGAATTTGAGCCACACTCAAAATAGACGAGGGGAATCGCAAAACGAAACAATAATTATGTCTTCAAAATTCTCCCCGGAATATTTATTGAAAATTTCAAGCTAGAGAGAAAAGCATTTTTTACAAAATCTTATGAGGTTAGGTCGCAGGACTATTTTGGCTTAAATTCTCCCTAAGTCTGAATTTATATTCATACTCGGAAAATTTCCTCGCTCGTTGAACTGCCATTGCACAGGATACAAATTTGATCGCATTTGCAATCATATATTCCAATGATTGAATCATGAAAAAATAAATCTGAACAATATGAAATATACCAATAAATGAACAGAGCAAAGTTAGGGGTCAAGTAATAATACTTTTTTTATAATTGTTGTACGGGAAGAATTCCTCATTCACAAAACTAGCATTCACCAAAATCTCATTTCTCATTTGATCTCAAACTCATCTCATACCACTTCTTTCAACATAAGATAAGCACGCTTTGGAATTCAGCGTGTTTTCTCTGTAGAGTGAAATCAGAGAATCAAGTAAAAAAGGGTTTCTGAATCAAAGTCTCTCGTTCGGTCACTGTTGAGTGGATCGTGACCAGGAAAGGGATCAAAAATTCTACTAAATCAAATGGAATCAGGCTCAAACTTTCATACTTTTCTGTATTACAAAAAAGATGAGATAAATATTTCATGATTTGACTACCTTCAATCTATGAACATATTATCAAAAAATATAGAGCTTAAATCCAATTGATTTAGATCAATTACTTATATGTATATAAAAAGTAATGCTTACCAATGCATCATCACTATATATACAACACGCCATTTTCAAGTTTTGATAATAAATATTATATTCCTAAAATATACATAGAGTTATGTCTGAAACAATCAACTCACAGAAGTGATGTTAATTAACGTATGGACATATTTCAATATTAATAGCGATAGCAACTGTTTTTCAAATGTTGAAAATGTTGCCGATTTCTTCATTAATATCGTAATCGCTCGTATTCCAAATATGAGTAGAATTAGTTCTAATAAATGTGCCAAACAGTATTCTGTATATACTCTAACAGGAGTATCTTTATCAAACGTTGCTAAAATATATGTTGAATTTAATAAGCAAAAATAACTAAGAATTTAAAAGAAATATTTTCAGATACAAAATGTCTTACTTACGGAGTGGGTGATGTATAAGGGAAGTGAAAAATGGACCATAATGTGTAGTGGATTCGAGAAAACCTAGAAAAATGCTATCTGTATAAAATTCATACATAAGATGTTTAGTTTCTAATATTTTGCAAAATTAATTAACAAAAATGATATTATTATATATAATATGTCACTAATGTGCGACATTTTTTAATTATTTAATTGAAAAATGCTGAATATACTCTTGCATAATTCCTTGTCAGCTTTCTGAATACGAAAATATTCCTCCACATCGGAATCATTCATATATTTGGTTAGACAAATATACATTATTATATCGGATTATATAAAATCAACGAAAGTTTAGCGATTTTAATTCGAACTCGTTGTTTTGATAGTCGAATCAACTTTTTAAATAAGAACTTTCTAACAGCGGTTTTATTGCGAAACTAAACAGCAAAAGTATACGGCTACCAAAGAAGAAATTGAGATTGTTTGTTGTGAATTTCAATTTACACCAGGTGATTTTTTTTAAAGATTTTATCATGCGATTTATCTCGACAATCTTAGTTCAAAACTAATCTAAAATGATATCGAGATCTGTCTATTTTATGAAAGGTAAGATCGAACAAACATAAATACGAATAATGAGGCAGAAGTTTTGTGATATGAAATTGTTATTGGACAAGGCGATACTGTATATTTTATTCCTTTGAATTTGATTTTTGCCGTCTTTTCGAGCCAGTGACTTCACTACAACATCAGCTTTTATTTTGATTTTTCTCGATTCAGGATATTCAATCTCTAAATTTCAATAAATTTTCACTTAAGATCAGTAACTTCCTTTTATAGGGAAATTCTGCAGACGACATATATTCTCCTTTTTAGAAACGTATTTGTGTATATTTTGTATACATTTCAATTGCAAGCAGGTGATTATTTCCAATTATTTTTGGCTGTGCACTCATTAAATTAGAATTTTTGTATTTGAGAGAAAAGCTCAAAGGCCGAGCACATGTTATGATGGAAAGCAGGGTTGCAAATTTGAGACCCGATCGAGCATTGAAACTCGAACATGATATAAGAGACAGAAAACGACGAAATATCATAGGGAACATAGGGTGCAAAAGGAACACGAAAGAGGGAGAGACAGATCTGATCGGGTTTTATTCGGGTCTAAATTTGCACTTCTTCTTGAGGGGGCGGGCGGATCCTGGTATCCCGATTTTTATGATTAGGGCCCATGGGTGTATCCATCCATATGGATTTGGTTCGGATTCGGGACACTTTTGCAATTGTCCGGACCCTTGTTACAGCTATTTGTGGAATGGCTCTTAGGGTATCCCGTTTGGAAGAGCCCCTCCAAGAACTACATTCAATTCTTGGCTGAGCTTAGACCGGTCCAAGTCTACTACAACAAAGGACTCTAAATTTGTAAAAATAAGGTAATTTATTCAAATCATTGAAATTTCTGTTCGAGTTTATTATTCGGGAAACTCAAAGTAATAAAGTTGTGAATTTCCTGAATAGTCATTTTTTTTTCTCGAAAACCTTCAACAAAATCTCCATTATTGAAGGAGAAAAATGAAAATAAGTACGGTTAAATTAAAATCTCATTTATTTTTGAAAATGAAATTGCCTCATCCAACAAATAAAAAAATTAATTGCTGAAATAGCCGTAACTCGTAAAATCATTCTGAGAAAACTTAGAAAATCTCTAAATACTAAATGAAAACCTAAATACATCAGTTTCAAGAAATATGTATGAAAAGACAAATACGTCGAGTAGTTGATAAATTTTAGAGGTACAAATGATATTTAGCACCTCTCTTCAAATTAAAAAAAAAACTGAAGATAATTTTATAATTCCTACAAAATGACAACATTTTTGTAAATTAGGAAAAAAATCTCGTTAAATTAATTGGCGGCAGCCCACTCCTTAAGCTCGTCCATGGTATCCATTTTCCGAATCTTTTCTCGGCTAGCTCGGGAGCGGGTAATCGGACCGGCGGGTACCTTAACATTGAAAGAATTGTCATTTTTTCCTAAAAGTATAAAAAAAATCATTCCCATGCTCTATTATATAAAAATTTCTATTAAAAAATCGCTAAACAACTTATTAGTGCTAAATCTAACTATGGGAAACAAGGGGTATCATTCAAGTATAATCTATTGGAAAAATAACATCTTGATGATTTTCTTACATCAGGCAGATCGATACTATTAGTTCCTGCCTTGGCGCGTTTTTTGCTCGACTGAATTATTATTTTTCACCATCGTCGATTTTTCGTCTTCGTTTTTTATTTTCATTTAAATAACTCAAAGGACCTTCAATAGAAAACCCCCTCCTAGTACAAGTCCCTGGTCTTCTATTTTAATTTTTAGGAAAAAAACATGTAATAGAAGTCTTTCTTATAAGAAAGGCTAGCCTGTTAGATATAAATTGAAAATCAAAGTCCCTGGTTTTTTCTTTTATTTTTAAAGTTAGAAGAGTTCTTACCTCTGGCAATTCCGGTGTCTTGACAGAGTCCGCTTGGAGTTGTTCCAATTCGGCCATGAGATCGTCTTCATCAGCCACATCTCCAATCGGTCGAGAAATGGCCTGATTCAACTCGTCGGACATAGCCAGATCGTCCGCGATTTGGTCCATTAGATCGGCCACCTAGAGTTGATTTCGGTAAGTCAATTATTTAGTAAAACAACGTCGATTATAGATTCATAGCAAGTCAAGGAAAGTAAATATAAAGAAACAGGTCAAAGTTAATTTTAAAATAAAGTAAAAGATAGAAGTAAAGAGAAAAAAACAATGCTTACCTTATCAATATCCAACTTCTTGTTGGCATTCTTCAAAGTTTCATTGGTTCCCGACAGGACATCGACGACCTCTTGGTTCATTCCGACATTCTCCAGGGCTGCTCTTTGGGCTTCTAGCTTGGAGAGGGTCTAAATTCCTCAATTTTGAAACTTATTCGAAATTTCCCTTACTCCATCGATTCTGCCCAGCTCGATTTCGTACTGTTTTTTTCTTCTCAACGCGGAAATTGCCATTTTTTTATTCGTCTTGACGTATTTCTTAGCATTTTCAACTTCCTGAAATCATACCTTCGTCTTCGTTAAAATATCCAGCTCTAGTTAAGTTTGAGTTTATGCTAATTTTATAATTGTTGTTGGAAATGAAGGTGAAATGTTTTTTTAGAAAAAAAAACGATCTTCAACAATTATTTCCAACCTGAGCAATTTTCTCTTCGAAATGTTCTTGTTTCCTGGTGAGTAGTTCTTCCGTTTCCTTCAATTTGCTGATAGCGTCTTCGGCAGTGGGTGCCTTTCTCTTTCGGCTGTAGGCTTTGATTTCGGCCTTGATTTCACTGGCCGTTTCGTGGACTTTTTCGTGGATCCGGTTCGCAGCCCGTTCGATTCGATCGAAGAACGACATTCTGTTTTACCCTGAAAATCCAATTTCATCGATCTTCTTCTCGATGTCAAATCGAATTAGAGTCAACGAAGTTTCGGTTTGAAAATTTTCAAACTTAAGATTGAAGATTCCAGAAAACTACATGAAGTCCAGCTTTTCAACGTTAAAGTTAAAAAAATCTTTGTTCTAATTTTTCAAGGATGAAATTTGAAAGGAAAAAACATTAAAATTGAAGTAACACATTTTTGACTCTATTTAAAACTTTCCCGATAAAACTACGAATTCACGCCGCTCGATGTTATTTTATGAGCTTATATCGGCGAGTCAATAAAACGTGCTTTTCATCGAAAAATGAAGATTGCGTTGAAAGGAAATGCGAAATGTTTGGAAGGAAGAGGAAGGCTAATTCAATCGTCGAAAAATCAATAGAACCGGGAAAATGTAAAACGTCAAAACAACCAGCGTAAAAATGGGAAATACGAATGATGCATAGAAGAATCGGAAAGAGACCGAAAGATCGCAAGGAAAGGACGTGGGAAAATCTAAAGAAAAAGGAAAAGACACCTCTTCAAAGGAGAAAACACGGAAAAATTCATATTTTTCTCTGACTAAAAAATAATAGTCTAAAATTGGGCGAAATTTACAAATTTTTGTGAATTTTGGTAGCAAATATGAGAAGCAGACTAAAGACATGGAAAGTCTAACGAGGAATTAAATTGCCGAGAGAAAACTACACATCCGCGCAAAGAAAGAGCAGGGGAAGATCGATATGAAAACTGGATGTGAAAGTAGGAACAAAAAAAGAATTTGACCAGAGCTACGAAAGCAAAGGTGTAAGGAAATGAAATGAGGCACAACACCTCCTGTCTTATCTGCAATTTCTACTTTTCATCCAAGGTCAAGTTTTAAAAAATGATACGAGGAACGTTTAACCTCGAAAAATCTTAATTCCGACCTAATTATGGCGAAATTAATTTGTTCTAAGAATTATTTCGAGCTATTTTGACATACCATCGGAAGGTCTGATTCAGAAAGACTATATTTATTGTCAGAGACGGTTTTTATATTCGCCAGTTTCCGCGATTTCGAAACTTCATCTATTTTCTGCGAGATTTTGCAATTAGTTGTGACGCAGCCAACTAACATTGTCCGTCCTTCCGAATTTTACCGTTTCCAACCATTCTTCACTTATCGCAATTTCCAATCTACGCGTTTCAAGTGATTAGAGTAAGAAAATACAGAAAAAAAACGGGCAAATGAGTCATTTTGAAAAAGTGGAAGGGCGAAGGACATTGTTGCAAATCAAAATGACCTGGTACAAAAATAGTTGAAATAGAATAGTACACAGCCGGACTTTGTCAAAGTAACCGTATTTTTATTGCCTAAAAGACAGTAAACTACAAACTGATGAAGATAGTTTTTAAAACGAATTTGAAAAGTCTGCAAAAAGCATGGGAGTAATACGCTAAAGATTGACAATTTTCGGTCGAAAATGAATGGGATTTCAATGGCACGAAAAGCAACTGCCACGAGGAAAGAGGGAAAAGCTGAGAGAAACAATTCGAGTTCAGAGCAAATAGTGGAAAGGCTATCGATCGATATTTTTGAAAAGCATTTCAAATCCAACACACATGAGCTAAAGCAACACATCTTTCCTATCAAATCGACAAAAATTGATGATTTGTGATATATCATTGAAAAATTCATTCATACTAATGAAATTATTATTTCCCACAAAATGTCGATGTCCATATTGCAATAAAAATGGTTTTATTAAAATCGGAAAGCACCTCTGATGCATTTTAAATTATTACATTGAAATTCGATTCAAAAAGACTTAAATAAGATAAAGCCCCGTATATCCTTGACGATGATAATAAATATGCAGATTTTCACATTTAAAATTTGTTTTTGACAGTTTGGTGAATAACTTTTTCGCGTAACTAGTTTAGAAGGTACTTCAAAGTGATAGAGAACCTTCGAATAAAAAGTCCTGTCTAATAAATTAAAACGTCCCTTCTAATAATTTAATTGAGCATGGTATGATCCTCGAAGATCTTCTTTCTTTGTTCTTCGACTTTTTTCATCCACCTATTCTGCTCGGCTTCAACTTTGCCCAGAACGTGATTTCTGAAAATAAAAGTTTCAGAATTGGAATAAAATAAAAAAAAAAAAACAAAATTTAAGCACAAATAATTCTTTTTTTCGCATTTCCCATGAAAATAGTAACACAATGCTTTGCGCTGTCCGATGTTTTTTTAAAAAAAAATCGGGTAAACTTTTATTTTGCATTATTTTTTACATAAATATTCTTTTAAATATTTCCGCACAATTTTGTTTAGATTTAAAAAACAATCTATCATAAAAATGAATAAAATCGATTTTTAACAATTTTAATGATGCTTCGCCGGACAAGGAAAAGAAAGAGCAAAGCACTGTGAGCATTCGACTTACTATTCGTATCTAGTGATGGGAGAAATCTGGATAAAATCAATTTTTACCCGTTTTCTTTTCCTTTCAAAGATAAAAAATAAAATTTTAATTTAAAAAAAATACCTTGATCTCATATTACTTCCGCCGTGCACGGAGACATCGGATTCAGCCTGCGACGGGGCAATCGACATTTCAGAATTTGATGCATTCGAAAACATATTGTCTTCCATGTAAATCTAAAAATTTTTATTTTTACTTATCTTTTCTGATTATCCCAAAACTACAATTTTTTCGAAAATAATATATGGAAATACAAGAAATAGAATATTTGATAAATGGGGAATAAAATTTGATAGGAAGGAGTTTATTTTTGTGTCAAAAAGTCCTGCTATTTTTGAATTTCCTTCCTGCGTTTTCTTGAAATTAAAAATAAACTATATATTTTTTAAAATTGACCTCATCTCTCTGCTGTCTGTAGGGCATCTGAAGTCGCTTTTTTCTCAGCATCGGGTCGAAACACATCAAATAGCCCATGTAGACGATCAGCGTGAGCAGTACAGAAATCACGAAGAAAACGACAACCTTAAATAATAAATTGGAAAAAATTAGTCACATTTATAAAACAACACATTTTACTCGTACACTATGAAGAAAAACAGTAAGTTTATCCAATTTGAACCCATAAAATACTCAAATTGTATATAGTTTTATCGTAAAATCCATAGAAGAAGCCTCCTATAATAAAAGTTCATTCTTGAAGGGAGATAAAAAATATAAGTCTATGGGCTTCTATTTTGAAGAAAAATAAAAATGACCTTAATAACGACCGTATTCCTGGACTCGAATCGACAATCACAGTTCGCCAAAAATGCATCGATATGCGCGCTATCCACCACTCCTTCCACTCCCCTCTTCACCACTGATTGAGGGTTACTGCAATTTACATTTTAAGTAATAAAAATTAGCATAAAATATTTTAATTTCAAAATTTACAAGAAAAATAACTAAAATTCTATTTTCAAATAAACATTGAAGCCTTTGGAAACAATGATACACATTTTAGAGGAGAAGAAATCTGAAAAAAAAACTTATAAAACCGAAATTGAGCTTTTAGATCGAAGATAAAATCTTTTAAGCTAGGAAAAATCAATAAATTTAAAAGTTGATAAAATCTATTGGTTTGTTACCAATCGCTGGGATTGATGGACGTCATGGTGTAGTATCGTCTGTGGTTGTCGTTGTCCGACGAGTCATTTGTGGGCTTGTCCGAGAAGTACTTCGTCGACGGGCACACGCACCGACACCGGTCGTCCTCGAAGTTCGCCTGAAATTGAAAAACTAGGAGTACTTGAAAAAATAATGGAGAAATAGTTTCTAGTCTATTTTATTCAAGAAAATTTCTAGATATTCCGACGTTTGTATTCTTTGGAGTTTTCTTCTAGGAACTTTAGTCTTCAGAATAGTATGGTTTTTCGAAAACTAGATAAAAGTAGAAAATGAGAAAACTTAGTTATCGTAAAGCTTTACGATTTTGTTTATCAAATTTTTCAACTCACATCAGCCTTCACCCCGCAAGTGTAGACGAGCAGCACGGTAAAGAACAGTCTGAGAGGTCCCATTTTTATCCTGAAGTTTCTACAAATCATAAAATGATCGGACAAATAAAAATCGAATCGAAGGAAAAGCAACGAAATTACTCGGGACTTCGACCGCGTTTACACTTGCGAAAATGTCGTTTGTTGATATTCATCTCCTTATTTTAAATACGAAATTCTCACTCTCTCCTAGTTTCCGCCTCGATTTTTGAATTTTCTCAAAATTTTCGCATTTTCTTGATTTCTGGAAGGTTCACCGGACTCCCTTATCACTCATTTGATAAATCCACTCATTTTAACTCAAAATACTGATAAGAAATATGAGAAAAATAAGTGAACTTTTCGGGAATTCGATTTTCGCTATAATTTGATGTTTTCTGCATTTTTCTGATTTTTACGAGCTCCAAAAATTCAGAAGAATGTCGGACAACGACAACGTCTACCTGTTCTACCCCAATCTGATCGGCTACGGTCGCATCGTGCTGGCCATCGTTTCCTTCTACTGCATGTCGACTTCCCCGCTTACGGCCATGTTTTGGTACTTTTTATTTTTCGCGTCTATCAATTTTTGACTTATCGATTTTTAAAGTCCGCAATATGAAAATGCGGCGGACTAAAAATTTGACATTTATCCTTTATGAAATCGCTTTCTGGACACATGTGGCTTTTAAAAATAAAAGGTGGTCATTATTTGGTGGTGGCTTTTGTTCAAACCGCTCATTTTCACCGTGAAAATGAGGTTCTTTTCTCAGTTACGCTCTGTCCGCGGCCCTTGATGCATTCGACGGGTGGGCGGCGCGGACATACAACCAGAGCAGTCGATTTGGGGCGATGCTCGACCAACTGACCGATCGGTGCGCGCTGCTCGCACTCTGCATGGCCCTCTGCAAATTCTACCCTGACTGGCTATTCTGGTTTCAGGTATTATTATTTAAAAAAAAAAAAAAAAAAATTTAAAGTCAAACCCTCAACTAAAAATAAAATATTGGAAAGTTCATGAAATTCCCTTCATTTTACACATTTTTGTTCGAATATGAAATGTATAAAGATCAATAATTTTCGGGAAAAAAAAAAATGGCAATGATTGATTTTCCAGATGAGCGCGGTAATCGACATCGCCTCCCACTGGCTACATCTCCATGGAGCGGATCTGACTCAGCAAAACACTCACAAGCAAAGCTCTAACCGGATTCTCCATCTGTACTACACAAACAGGATGTTCCTCGGGTTTATGTGCGCTGGCAACGAGGGATTCTATCTGTTCCTCTACATTCGGGCTTTCTTCCCTGGTATTTATTATTTTTGAAGAAAAAATAAACTAAAAAATTTTAAATCCTTAATTTTTTCCTAAAAAATCATGCACTTTTATCGATTTTTTCTCCAATTTCAGGTCCGACCCTGTTCTCGATCCACCTGATGTCCTATCTGGCATTCCTGATGTTCCCGGTCGCCTTCGTCAAATCGGCCATCAGCGTTGTTCATCTGTTCACTGCGGCAGATACCGTAGTCCAATACGACGTTCAACAGAGAAGGAATCCGAGGGCAGCATCTTCAAAATCGAACTGAGGGAGAAGTCAAAATTTGGAACCGATCAAGTTGCTTTAAAACCTTATAAATCCCGTATATTCAGGCATATTTATACTTCATATAAAAATCTCCTTTATTTCAGAATCTTCATTGAATTTCGATAGTTACTGTTCTTTCAGATTGGAGAAAATTACTACTTGTAGGGGAAAAACGATAGCCCGAGTAATTTTACAGGATTCTTTTGATTTCGAAGAGCAGTATTTCTAGAATTTCGTTTTTTTTGTACATACCGAAAGGAGCTTCTGCAATTTTATTCTATCCGTTGACAATCAATATTTTAGAGTCATTCCCTTGTCTTGCAATTCAAAATGTGATCTTCTAAGAATAATCAAGCTTCCGAGTGCAGATATTGTGTTGATCAAATGAATTGATAGCTCGTGTGTTAAAGAGAGCGCCTTGCGAAAAATGCGCGTCACAACTATGCGCAAAGAGGTTAGAGCACAGAAAGAATCAGCAACGAATAATGGAAAGAGTGGTGCGCAATTTCCTCTGCGTCTCTCGCCTTTTCTTGTTAGTTTTTCGACATGCGAAATTTCACTTAATTTGACCGAAACAATATCCCAACTAGTTTGTGCAATCTTTTGAAAATTCTATTACTTTGTTAAAAAAATGAAAGTTAGATTTCTATTGCTTAGAGATTTTTTATCTGCCCATACACTGAATTTAATAATGAATGGAAATTTCGAAATAATAAAAACCATTGTTCTTTCATTTTATGATACATTTACGAGTTTGAAGCTCGCTTGATATCTGATTTCTTAAAAAAATTTTTATTTTCAGGAGGTAAATTTGACAAATTTCAGAAATTGCAAAGTGAGGTTTTCAATTTGGATTTTTGATTGACTGGATTCTGAAGAAAATTCGAAGCAAACATGGCTGACGAATTCGCAAGAGTTCAACAGTATGAGTACAGACAGGTAAAAATAAATAAAATTAAAAATAATGAAAAAGTAACGTATTTTAACACACAAAGCTAAACTCCGAATTTCTGCTGGGATTTGAAGAAAAAAAATGACGACTAAAAATAAATTTTCAGAACTCCAACTTGGTCCTTCAAGTGGACTATAATCTGACGGAGAGGAGAGGCAGAGAAGAGCCAACCGGAGAGGTGATGCCTCTGAATGACAAGGTGCTCAAGGGAATGAAGATGGGCGACAAGTATCAGAGGAGTGTCGCCCCCAAGCCGGAAGAGAAGAAAAAGAGGTTGGGATTTTCTTTCGACAATAAAAAAGATCGTTGGATACGAGCTTATTTTGGATGGATAGGAAAAACTTTGAATTTCTCTATGGAAAAAAATGCTATAGAAATATTGTTTCGAAGACAAAACGCACTTGTTTAATTTCAGAAAGAAATTTGGGGATTGAAAACAATCTTAATAATTAAAATTTTGGATGTTTAGAAAGAAGCGTGCCGAAGATGACGACTTTAAGCTGATGACGAAGCGAGTGCTCGGCGACAATGCTGAATTGATGGGCGTTTACAAACCCAGAACTCAAGAGACCAAGCAAACCTATGAAGTCATCTTGGCGTTCATTCAGGAGGCTTTGGGCGATCAGGTTTGCATTTTTATCCTCAGAAAGTAAAGTTGTATGAAAGAAAATTGATAAATTTATCTTAATTTGAAGCTTTTTTTGTACAAATTTCAAAGAAAAAACGAAAATTTAGTTTAATTTAAAAATTCGCATCAAAATATAATCAAGTTGAGGAAAAGACCAAATTGAAAAATTGGAAACAGATTTTCAGAAATTATTTTTTTCAGCCCCGCGACATTCTGTGCGGCGCAGCTGACGAGGTTCTGGCTGTCCTCAAATCCGACAAAATCCGTGAAAAGGACAGGAAGAAGCAAGTGGAGGAATTCTTGGGTTCTTTGACTGAGGAGAGAACGGCCGTCCTGATCAATTTGGCTAAGAAAATCACCGACTTTTCTCTTGAAGAGGACACCAAAATTGAACAGGTTAGGAAATTCGGCTTAAAGAATAACTCAAGAAAATCTCACTCAAAATCTAGTCATTTTTTATTTAGAAAGTTTATCGAATTTTAGCGAGATATTATTGATGGAACAGTGCTAATTATCCAAAAAAAAAAGTAATTTAGGACGAGTTGGATGAAAACGAAGGCGTCAACGTGCAGTTCGAGGACTCGGATGAGGAAGGCGAGGACGTTGTGCAGGAAATCAAAGGTAATTTGTTTTTTTCTTTATATTCTAAATCGGAAAACTTTCAAGTCGTCCATATTTTATCCTCTAAAACAATGCGTATCTGAAAATCAATAATCGCTTCTCTTATTCTCACATGTGCGTTTTTTCCAATTAGTGAAGATTTTATGCCCCTGCGGAGTTATTGAATGCGACTCTTGTCAATGCGCTGCTCTAATGGACATAAATGAAAGCACATTTGTATTGATTTTTGAAAGTGCGTAAGTTGGGAAATGAAAATAGGCAGAAGAGCACATGATAAAAGGGACTCAAAATGTAAAAAAATCGAAAGAAACTGAAAATTTGTATCTTCTAAAAACAATAAAATTTCAAATATTTTAATTTGTAGTTGGCGAAGACGAGTCTGACGACGATGAAGGCGGGGTTGAGGCTACGTATGATGAGGTTATCAAGGACTCGCACATGGACGATGATGTAAGTTTCAGATTAAAAATGTAAAATGAGCATTTGCAAATTTCTGAAAAGAAAATTCGAATTAGAAAATAAATGGATAGAACACGAGAGGAAAAATATAAAATAGAATATTGAATTTTCCAGGAGGAAGCAGAGCACAGGAAGGGGGAATTGCGTCCTCGAGACATCGATGCTCACTGGATTCAGCGATCCCTCGCCAAGTTCATCAAAGACCCCAACGTCGCTCAGCAGAGAGTCCAGGATGTTCTCAAAATTCTGAAGGTGAGAAACAAATTCTTTACAACATTTCAAAAGTGTAGTCTTTTCCGTATCTTATAACCCAGTAATTAAAAAAGATTTTTAAAAATTGCAAGCATTTTTGAAAATTCTTATTATTTTCTGTAGAAATTGAAAAATTTGATTCTCCTAAAATGTTCAAAATTCCCAGGACGCCCCGGACGAATCTAACGTGGAGAATCAGCTCGTCCTCTTGCTAGGCTTCGACCAATTCGACTTCATCAAAACACTGAGGCAGCACAGAAACATGGTCCTCTATTGCACTCTGCTGAGGGCTGCAAGTCCGGAAGAGAGGATTCAGGTTGATATTTTTTTTAATAGAAAAGTCACCTTCTTAGATAATTATTTTTTCCTTTTCGTCAATGCTATTTTAAGAGGACCAAGAGAAAATTTGACTTTTTAGTAAAAGTGTTGGTAAAATAAGAAAAAAATAGCAAAATTATAAGATCCAGAACGAATAAAATTAAAAAAAAAAATCCCAGATCGAGGACGAAATGCGCATGAAGCCCGAACTCCACCACATTCTCAAGCAGCTGCAGGAGACGGAAGAGACGGACATTGTGGACGTAAGAATTTGTTATTGAAAAGTTTCTAAAATATCTCTTAAGAATTATCTTTAAAAAACAATAAAGAGTAAAATTTCAGGCCGAACGAGCCAAAAGAGAGAAGGAGCGTTCGAAGAAGGCGGCCGCTGCGGCAGAAGAGGCACTGGCTGCGGGACAATGGCTGGCGGGCAGGAAGGTCCTCGACTTGAACGATCTCGCCTTTAGTCAGGGATCGCATTTGATGAGTAACAAGAGGTGGGAATTAAAAAAACCGTATTTTCTCAATTTTACCTCCATTTCATGTGAAATAAATGCCTAGTAGAAATAGTTTAGAAATTTTGAAAAAAAAACCTAGCTAATTGTAATAAAATTAAAGTATAAATTGAAAAAAGTCATAAAATGAAGAAAAAATTGTAAAATAAAAATATATATAAACGAAAAGGTAGTTCACTGAGTTTGTTTTCAAATTTCAGATGCGAACTGCCCGAAGGTTCATACCGCAAGCAGAAGAAGAGCTACGAAGAAATTCACGTTCCCGCTCTCAAGCCCAAACCTTTTGCCGAGGGAGAAAAGCTGATCGAAATCAGCGAGTTGCCGAAATGGGCCCGTCCCGCATTCGACGGCTACAAGTCTCTCAATCGCATTCAATCCAGACTCTGCCAATCCGCCCTCCATTCCGACGAGCATCTTCTGCTCTGTGCTCCTACTGTAAGATTTTGTTTAATTCAGAAATGAAGATACTTTAAGCTCTGCTGGAAAAGTAAATTTTGAGAAAATTGGGAATTTATATTTTTTTATTTCCAGGAATTATGATATTTGAAGAAGACTAGATCTTACCTGAAATTTTTAACTTTCATGAGTACCATGAAAAATAAATTAAAAATAGACACTTTAAATTTCCAAATTTGCAGGGCGCCGGCAAGACTAACGTGGCTCTGCTTTCCATCCTGCGCGAAGTCAGTAAACACATGAACGAAGACGGCAGCATCAAATTGGACGAATTCAAATGCATCTACATCGCGCCCATGAAGTCCCTCGTCCAGGAAATGGTCGGCAGCTTTTCGAAGAGATTGGCACCTTATGGAATTGTGGTGAGCTTTAGAAAATTTCTAAAAATAGGAATAGGGCGAATAAAACGAATCAACTTTGTTCAGGTCGGCGAAATGACGGGAGACGCGCAGATGAGCAAGGAGCAGTTCATGGCGACGCAGATCATCGTTTGCACACCCGAGAAATACGACGTCGTCACCAGGAAGGGTGAGTTGGCAAACATTTAAAACAAACCAACAAAGGGTAATTTAGCAAGAGTAAAGAAAAATCATTAAATTCCCATTTCCACTTTTTTCAACACTTTGAATTTTTTGATCTCTAATAATCAAGTTTTAGAAAAGGAACATAATTTGAAATTTTTGAGGCGGTGAACGCGCCTACAACCAGTTGGTCCGACTGCTGATTCTGGATGAAATTCACCTGCTGCACGACGACAGAGGACCCGTCCTCGAGGCCATCATCGTCAGAACCATCAGGCAGATGGAGCAGAATCACGACGACTGCAGACTCGTCGGATTGTCCGCTACACTGCCCAACTATCAGGTTTTTATTTCTTTTTATTCAACTCTATTAAGTTCTCAAATTTGCAATGAGATTGTATAGGAAATATGAAATTAAATAGTTTTTGCGACGTTTTCAATGAACACATTATTTAAGAATGAGGATATAAAGGATTTTGAAGAAAAATTAGAATAAAATTCAAAATTCAGGATGTCGCCACTTTTCTGCGCGTCAAGCCCGAGCACCTCTACTTCTTCGACAATTCCTATCGTCCCGTTCCGCTCGAGCAACAGTACATCGGAGTGACTGAGAAGAAGGCGCTCAAGAGATTCCAGGTAAACTATATTAGAAGTTTAGAATAAAAAGGACAAATTCTACTTCTCAACGAATCTCATAGAGCACTCCTTCAAAGTTAAACAAGCTATTCAGAGAATTAGAGTAAAACAAAATGCTCTACTTTGAAGAATATTATGAAGTTTTTCAAGATAAAATAATTTTGGTAATGGGTAGATCTTAAAGTTTTTTAGGGGACTTGTATTAAAAGTTTGAAATTACGAGAAAGAAAATTTTCCAGGCGATGAACGAGGTGGTCTACGATAAAATCATGGAACATGCCGGAAAATCGCAAGTCCTGGTTTTCGTCCATTCCAGAAAGGAGACCGGAAAGTCCGCTAAGGCCATCAGGTATTTTTCCTATTTCTTCATAACATCAGTGTTTATCCTTTTTCATAAAATATATTCTTGAGAAATTCCTATGAGTTCTGGAATAAAAGATTTTCGGAATATAGTTTTACAACTTTTAATACGAAAAATATGTTCCAGAGACGCCTGCCTAGAAAAGGACACTCTGTCGGCGTTCATGCGAGAGGGCAGTGCTTCTACGGAGATTCTGAGAACCGAGGCCGAGAACGTGAAGAACCTCGATCTGAAGGACCTCCTTCCCTATGGATTCGCGATCCATCACGCTGGAATGAACAGGGTCGATCGTACGCTCGTCGAGGATTTATTCGCTGATAAGCATATTCAGGTTGGAGGATTTTTAGAATTTCTTGGAAATTTTTTCTCAAGTTTCATTTTTTGTTTAGAAAAGCGGGCATTTTACAAACTTAAAAGACTCGGAATGATAAGAAAATGTTCGTATAAAGTGCATGAAATTTGTAACAATATTAACATTTTTGAAGAAAGTAGACGAAAAAGTCATTTTCTTTTATTTGTTTAAAATTGAATTTAATTTTGCAGGTCCTCTTCTCCACAGCCACCCTCGCATGGGGTGTGAATCTGCCGGCTCACACAGTCATCATCAAAGGCACGCAAATCTACAACCCGGAAAAGGGCAGGTGGACTGAGTTGGGCGCTCTGGATGTGATGCAGATGCTGGGCAGAGCTGGAAGACCGCAGTACGACTCCAAAGGACAGGGAATCTTGATCACAAATCACTCGGAATTGCAATTCTACCTGTCGCTCATGAATCAGCAGGTTTGGGATTTTGAAATTTCATCGAATATTGAAGACTTCTTCATCTTTTGCTCAAAATTTAAAAAAAAAAAAAAATCGATTTTTTCAGCTCCCAATCGAGTCCCAACTGATCGCTCGTCTGCCCGACATGCTGAACGCGGAGATCGTGCTCGGCACGATCAATTCTGTGTCCGAGGCAATGACCTGGCTAGGCTACACCTATCTCTACGTCAGGATGCTCAAGAATCCCACCCTCTACGGCATTTCTCATGAGCAGGCGGTATGATTTTTTCTACAACTATTCTAATTTCTAAAAAAAAAAACTCTTAACCTTATTCTTATATTAAATCTTATTTTGTTTTTAAGAAATCGAATAAGGTTGGAATTGTTTTTTTTTCTGTGAATTTCAAGCTAACATTTTAGAGAATTAAAAACGATTTTTGCAGAGAAACGACCCTCTGTTGGAGCAGAGAAGAGCAGATCTGATTCACACGGCTTGTTTGCAGTTGGACAAGGGCAGTCTCGTCAAATACGACAAGAAGAGTGGGCTCATTCAGGTACGGAATAAGATGTGTTCTCAGATTAGGCTTGTCCCCCCTCCCAGAAAAGTGCATATTTGATAAACCTGAAAATTGTTTTGGTTTTTAGAAATGTATTACTTGAAAAAAAAAAATAGCTATTCTTCTTTTTTCGGATTTTTGGATATAGAATATTTAGAATTTACAAAAGAAATGTAGGTGTACATAAAGAAGTTGATTTTGATTTGCAGGCCACCGAGCTCGGCCGCATCGCGTCTCACTACTACTGCACATTCGAGTCGATGCAGACGTACAACCAGCACCTCAAGCCGACTGCAACCGAGATCGACCTCTTCAGGATCTTCTCTATGAGCAGCGAGTTCAAACTCATTGCGGTTAGAATTGGATTTTTTCTGCCAAAAGAATTCATTTTTAAAGAAAATCTTCCAAAAAAACTTATTTGACTTTGAAATTCTGGATTTTTTCAAATAGAAATATCCTATAAGTTATGCTTGGAAATGCCCACATATTTTTAAAATATGTTTCTCAGAAAGGACGATTTTAAGAAATTTGAAAAATATCAAGTGAAAATAGTGATTTTTTAAGAAACCCGATTATTTCAGGTCCGCGAAGAAGAAAAGCTGGAACTGCAGAAACTCGCCGAACACGTGCCGATTCCCATCAAGGAGAATCTGGATGAGAGCAGCGCGAAAACGAACGTCCTGCTTCAAGTAGGAAAATTGAATCTTTGTGCTAACTTTCAGCTTTTTTTTTCAAAATAAAAAATCAATGTTATTATACTAGTTGTATTGATTTGTGTTCAAATTTAGGCCTACATTTCTCAGCTGAAACTGGACGGTTTCGCCCTGCAGTCGGACATGGTGTTTATCGCTCAGTCCGCAGGACGGCTGTTCAGGGCCATCTTCGAAATCGTGCTCTGGCGAGGATGGGCGGCGCTTGCTCAGGTAAAGCTTATGATTTTTTTTTTTTTTTTTGTTTTTTTTTTTTTAGAAATTTTTCTTACAATTAGTTTTTTTTTTTTTTTATTGAAGATAGTCATATTTTATATAGAATGTTTTGTTATTTTGTCAGATTTCGCTTTCTAAAATTATTGATTTTTTCTTTAAATTCGCCAATTTTCAGAAAGTCCTCTCCCTCTGCAAAATGGTGACCGCCCGCCAGTGGCAGTCCCTCAACCCGCTGCACCAATTCAAGAAAATCCCCGCCGAAGTTGTTCGTTCCATCGACAAGAAGAATATCTCCTTCGACAGGCTGTACGATTTGGATCAGCATCAGCTCGGCGACCTCATCAAAATGCCCAAAATGGGCAAGCCGCTATACAAGTTCATCAGGTATCGGATTTGTGAAAAAGATGAAAATCTTTAGAATTCGGAAAAAAAGAAAAAATGAAATAGACCGATTGTAAAACTTTCAGACAATTCCCCAAACTGGAGATGCAGACGCTGATTCAGCCGATCACTCGAACCACTCTGAGAATTGAGCTCACCATCACTCCAGATTTCCAGTGGGACGAGAAGTAAGCATTTATATTCCCTACGAAAAAAAAAAAACAATTTTCTCTATTTTTGTAATCTTCTTCAAATTCGTGATTTTTTCAGAGTGCACGGCAGTGCGGAGGGTTTCTGGATTTTCGTGGAAGATGTTGACGGCGAGCTGATTCTGCACCACGAGTACTTCCTGCTCAAGCAGAAATTCGCGACCGACGAGCACGTCGTCAAAATGTTCGTGCCCGTCTTCGATCCCATGCCGCCCCTCTACTTTGTCAGAATCGTGTCCGATAGATGGTTGGGATCTGAAACGGTAAAATTTTAGAGTTTATTCGATTTTTTTCAAACTATCAAGTAAAAATTAAAGATTATAACATCCAGGATTTTGCTTTGTTTTCTATAAATTCAAATTTCCTTAAATTACCCGAAGAAAACTCTCAATATTGTCATATCTCACTTTCTCATTTCTTATCAATAGCCATGAAAAGGCGGCAAAATTCTAGTGAAAAGGGCAAATTTGGAAAATTTAAAATAAACAAAAATTGAATTTCAGGTGCTGCCCATCTCGTTCCGCCATCTGATTCTGCCGGAGAAGTACCCGCCTCCCACTGAGCTCCTCGATTTGCAGCCTCTGCCCATTTCCGCCCTGAACAACAAGGACTTCGAAGAGGTCTTCAAAACCGCCGGAATCTCCGTCTTCAATCCCATCCAGACTCAAGGTTTATAAATTCCATGTTTCATGGTTCTTAAACAATAAATTAAAATTTAAAAAAAAAAAAAAAAACGTTCCAATTAAAATTTTTAGTGTTCCGCACGATCTACGAGAATAAGGAGAACGTTCTTCTCGCTGCCCCCGAAGGCTCTGGCAAGACGGCCTGTGCTGAGCTGGCCATTCTCAGGCACTTCGAACATCATCCTGAATCGAAAGCAGTGTACGTCACCCCCATGGAAGATATGGCTATTAAGGTGGGATTTTAAAAAATAATTTCCAAACAATATTATTTTTAGACTTGTTTTTTTTTATCATTTCACAAAATGCATCATTTTTTTATTAAAGAATTTAGCAGGTCTTGAATAAAATCGAATACGATAGTGGGGTATTATAATTTGTTCTCCATTTTAACTTCTGAACCTTGAAATTTGTACAATTTGAAAAAATACGGGTAATTTGTAGAATTTCCTATTTTTAGGTCTACCAAGACTGGGCTCAGCGAATCGGCAAAATCCTGGACATCGAAGTCGTCATGCTGACTGGAGAGCCGTCCACCGACCTGAAGCTCATCCAGAGGGGAAAACTCATCGTCAGTGTTCCGGAAAGGTCTGACAATGTTTAAATCTTGTGAAAAATATTTTTTAAAAATTAGAAGTTTAATTAAATAGTCATATTTGAAAAGGGCAAATGTTTAAAGGAAATTCGATTTTTCTAACAAAATTTAAAAATAATAATTTCAGATGGGACAACGTCTCTCGCCGTTGGAAGCAGAGGAAGAACGTCCAGGCCGTCAAGCTGTTCGTGGTCGACGACCTGCACATGATTGGAAGCACGAATGGGGTATGCTAATTTATTTTCGAGAAAAGATTAAAAATAAACCAGTCAAATTCTAATCTTATTTTGTTAAACTCATCAATTTTATTTGAGAAATCACGAAATTTGCTCTTCCAAAGATACAAATTTGAAATCTTATCAGAGTTTTACTTAGAAATAATAGCATCTCTTTCAAAAATTAAAAATTTCCTCCCTAAGAATAGCCATTTTCCAAATTGCAAATATCTCAGCCGGTCCTGGAGGTGATCTGCTCTCGGATGCGCTACATGTCCGCCCAGCTCGAGAACTCGGTCCGCATCATTGCGCTGTCCTCCTCCCTCACCAATGCAAAGGACGTCGGCGCCTGGCTGGGCGCCCCTGCTTCGGGAACGTTCAACTTCCTCCCCAATACCAGACCCGTACCTTTGGAGCTGTACATTCAGGTATTTCATCTTTATTCTTTTCATAGAATCTTGATTATTCGGAAAAATGACTATTTTACATCTTTGTACCTTGATATAGAAGTAGAAAATCTAGAATTAATTTTTGAAAAAAAAACTATATAAAAAATTTAGGGCTTCAACCTCTCGCACAACGCGTCCCGTCTCGCAGCGATGGTGCGTCCTGTCTACCAGGTACCATTTTCATTTTGAAAAATAATATAAATTTAAAAATGAGTTTCGAATGCAGAAAAGAGTAATTTGATTACAGGCAATCACTAGGCACGCAGGCAAACTCAGACCCAAGCCCGCTCTCGTCTTCGTTCCGGGGAGAAGGCAGTCGAGGTATTTGTTTAGTTTAAAGAAAAATCGTAGTTAAATTAACAACTCGCATAAATTTGAATAAAATTGACCTATTTATTACTTGACATTTTTTAATTTCAGAAATGTTTTTTTTCTGACTTTGTTATCAAGTCTATCACAAAATCTAGAAGTTAAGCATTTTCATTATTGAAAAATCGATTTCAAAAATAAATAAATGATCAAAATACTTTCAGATCCACGGCAGTGGATCTTCTCACGATGGCTCACGCTGATGGCAGCCCTCAGCGATTCCTGCACATCAACGAATCTGACCCGAATTTCGGCATCTTGCTCGAAAAGCTGCAGGACAAGACACTCAAGGAGACGCTGTCCTGTGGAGTCGGCTACCTGCACGAGGGAACGTCGCAGAAGGACATGGCCATTGTGGAGGAATTGTTCAATCTGGGCGCTATTCAGGTTTTTCATATATTATATATTTTTAAATCGACTATTAAAGTGTAGAATTTGTATAGCAATTTTATGAATTTGAAGGAATGTCAAGAATTTTAGAGGTATCTAAAAATAATCATAATTTTGTAAAGAATAAATTAGACAGAAAAGGGAGACTTCGAATTCGTCAAGAAAACCGAAATTTCAAGACTTCACATTCTAATTTTGATAAATAAATAAAGTGATTTGAAAAATAAAATTGCCAGATCTGCATCGTGCCGCGCTCGATGTGTTTCCAAATCAAGATGTTCGCCTATCTGGTCGTGATCATGGACACTCAGTTCTACAACGGCAAATTCCACGTCTACGAGGACTACCCCATTGGAGATGTGCTGCACATGGTCGGACTCGCCAACAGACCCAATCAGGACTCTGATGGTAAACATTTGCTATTCTTAAGAAAAGCTTAACCATTACAAATATATCTATTTAATCAATTTTGAGAAAAAATGCTAAATTTGATCGGAAACATACGAATTTTGCATTTTAACTTCCAGAGTTTACTATTTTATTGAAAGTTTAAACAGAAAGGATAATTTTTAAATTAAGGCGAAGAAAGTTTGAAAATTGAGTAAATTTGAATTTCAGCCAAATGCGTGCTGATGTGTCAATCCTCGAAGAAGGACTTCTTCAAGAAATTCCTGTACGAGCCCCTTCCAGTCGAGTCGCACCTCGATCACTGCCTGCATGACCACTTCAATGCGGAGATCGTCACCAAGACCATCGAGAACAAACAGGACGCGATTGATGTATTACATTTTATATATATTTTTTTAGTTTTACAAACTCACCTTTCTTGGAAAAAATCACTATCATAGTCTTTTCCTTCTCAAAATCAGTAGTTTAAAAACAAGTTTTTATGAAAGCTATTTTGCCTTTGAGCTATCCTTTTATAAAATTAGTCAAATCCAGAGAAAAGTGATAGTTAAAAATATTTTTGGATATTCATTCCATAAAATTGATTAATTTGAAAAGGTGATTTTAGAAAAAATAAACTCAAAAATAATATGAATTTTGCAGTATCTGACATGGACGTTCTTGTACCGTCGTATGACGCAGAACCCGAACTACTACAATCTGCAGGGCGTCACGCACAGACATCTCTCCGATGCACTCTCTGAACTGGTCGAGAACACTCTCAAGGATCTGGAGAACAGCAAGGTTAGGGGACTTATGCTAATTTTACAAGAGAAATAATCTCGAACATAGCATTTTCGATTTTTTACTTTTGAAAATGAAGAATGGAAAATTTTTCAGTGCATCGCAATCAAAGACGACATGGACACGCTACCGCTGAATCTGGGAATGATTGCCGCATACTACTACATTTCATACACTACCATTGGTATGCTAACTTTTCATTCTTGAATCTTTATTATTTAGTTTTAGAAAAAAGGCATTATATCATTCATCAATAATCTTATCTTTCATCAGCGTTCTTTTCAAAACCCTTTATTCTAAAACTTGTACTTCATTCAAAACGTACCATTTCCAGAGCTCTTCTCGATGTCGCTCCAGGCAAAGACTAAGTTGCGTGCTCTGATCGAGATCATTTCCAATGCGTCTGAATTCGCCAACATTCCCATGCGTCACAGGTAAATTAAAGGAAAAACTATTTTTTAAAAATAGGTTAAATTTCATTTTGAGATTAAAATTACGTTCGAATTCAAAACAATAAGCATAATTTTAGGGAGGACGTCATTTTGAGGCAGTTGGCTGACAAACTTCAGGGACAAATGAAGAACCAGAAGTTCACCGACCCGCATGTCAAGGTTCGAATATCTTTCAATTTATTTAGAAAAAAATTATTAAAACAAGTCATTCTATACTATCTTTTTTGAAGATACCACATTTTGGACATTTTTAAAGATAATTTTCAAAGTATTATTGGCTTTAATTTTCTGAATTCAAAATAAAGTTTAAAGATGAATTTTTAGAAAATTTAAATTCAGGTGAACCTCCTCCTTCACGCGCACCTGTCGCGAATCCAGCTTTCGGCAGAATTGAACAAAGACACGGAAGTTGTCGTGCTCAAAGCGATCAGATTGGTGCAGGCCTGTGTCGATGTGCTCTCTAGGTAATCTTTTATTCACTATTTTAATTCATATACCTCATCCTTAGGAATTTTTTTTTAAATACTGAAAAACAAACTACTAGAATAACGAGGAAAAGCACTTTTCAATATAGTGTAAATGCCAAACTATTTTTTAAAATTTATATAATAATTATTTTGCAGCAATGGTTGGCTTTCACCCGCAATCCATGCGATGGAACTGTCGCAGATGCTCACGCAGGCCGTCTACAGCAGCGAGTCCTACCTCAAACAGCTGCCTCACTGCACAAATTCATTGCTTGAGAGAGCTAAAGAAAAGGTTGGGCAACTTTGGCGAATTTTAAATAAACGAATTTCTAATTCAAATACTATTTTTAAAGCAAAGGTTTATAGGTATTTCATTTTTTTAAAAATCTGTACTTATGCAGAAATCACAATGAGAAATTTCGTTTTTAATTCACAACTTTTTTGATGATTTTTTATAAAATATTTTTCTTGCAGAAAGTCGAATCGATCTTCGAGTTGCTTGAATTGGACGACGATGTGAGGAGCGAGATTCTGCAGATGGAGGACGCCGAGCTGGCTGACGTGGCCAAGTTCTGCAACAACTACCCCTCGATTGAAGTCGAGCATGAGCTCTCCGCGGAGACTGTCAAAGAGTTAGTCTTATTTATTCTTTATACGTTTCTAAAAGGCTAGTTTTATTTTAGCATTCTGTGAGCCTTTCAATCAAATAATTCCGAAAAAAAGTTTGAAATTTATTCAGTAAAAATTACTTTGAAAATTACAAAGAATAGAGTTTGATTTTATAGGAAAAAAATTGAAAATGTTATAGGAACGAACAAGTCGTGGTAATGGTGTCGATGGAGCGTGAGAATCACGTCGATGGGTTGGCTCCGCCCGTAGTCGCTCCCCTGTTCCCGCAGAAACGCAAGGAGGAAGGCTGGTGGCTCGTTGTCGGAGACCCAACCAACAATACTCTCTATTCCATCAAGAGGTTAGTGCTCAATTTGTATAGTTTTACAAAAAAAAATCGATAGTTGGCAATTAGTAAAAGTCTTGCGTAGTACGGCAAAAATTTGAAAAAAAAAAGTTTCTAGAAATTAATCGATTATTTCATCTTTTTTGTCGTACTGCTTTTATTAATCGTTTCGATAGTTCTTGAAATTTATAATATTTCATAATTTAAGAAAAATTGCCTAAATTAAAATGTTTCTAGACATTTGCAATACTTTGGTTTTCAGACTGACGATCAACGAGGCGGCGAAGATGCAGCTGGATTTCGTGCTGTCAAACTCAGGCGCATACGATCTGAAGCTGTACTTCATTTGCGACAGCTACATGGTAATTTTCATTTTTCGTTTCAAAAATTTCGACCTTTTATTATTTTTCTGGCGGAATTTCGAATATTACTGTTGGATGTGTTAGCTTTCATTTGAATTATTTCAGGGCGCCGACCAGGAATTCGATTTCAAAGTCAAGGTGGACAAGACTGCAGTTGAAGGTAATTTATTAGAATTTCGGGAATATTGTCATATAATGCAAAGCTCATTGGGCTTATCTCATACCAATTTAAGAGTAAACCAACTTTTATTCTTTTTATCAGCAGTATTTTCATTGAAAGTTGGTGAAATGTTCAAAAAATAACTTTAATGCCATCACTAATTAAAAATTATGAAAATATGCTAATTTTATTCGTTCTAAGAATTTCTTGAGCAAGGTTTAATTCAAAGCTCCTTAATGGGAAAATGATAATCCTTCTTATTTTGCAGAAAGCCGTTCTCGCAAGCGTCGCCATCGTGACGAATAAAGCGCGATCCGTCGAGGGATAAGACTTGATTTTTTTCTTTGAAAATCCCAAAATCTTCGTGATTTTCTATTGGTCTCTTGCGATTTCTCAAACTCATTGATTTATCTTTTAAATGTTCTCTTCGCACTTTTTCTATTTATATATTTATCCAGTGCGAGTTTTGATGTTGTTTTTATTCTAATTTTATTCTTGTTACATTTTATTTGATCCGGAAACTTTGTTGATGAAATTTCATCTGCTTTTTTAAGTTCGAAGGAAGGTGAATTGTTTTTTTCTCATTGGAAGTAGTTGAGTTGAATAAAATAAAGTTTGAAGACACTATTACTTGATTAGGAATTTTTGAAGTGACTAAAATATTGTCATTTAACACTTCTAATTGAAGTGGAGTGAATATTTTTATTGTGTTTAGCTATTGCAACATCACTTTATGATGTTCAATCTGAAATTGGTCTGAATCCCATTTGAAATCTTTTACGTTTCTATCGCATCTATGACTGTTTTAGCGTCAAAAAGTAGTCATAGCTGACGTGTTCGAATAGGGGGGAGGAGTAGGAGAATAAAAATACAACAGCTGCATTCGAGTAACATGAATTCAATTCTCTGAATCGGAATTTTGAAATTGAATGCTAAAATCGAGAAATATTACCTATTACAGGTGCACATGGCCATGTGTAGAAACCATAAGTTGGTTTTTATTGTAGGGTGCAGAATATCGAATGTTATTTTCTGAAAGCCCGTCCTTTTCAGATTTTAATCATTGAAATTTTGCAAAACGATTCGTCCTACGCGGTTATAGACATCTGAAATGAGTGCGCCTCGTCCCTCCCTCTTTTCCAATTCCATCGTTGAGCTATTCCTCTCGTCCTTTGCAAGCTTTTATAAAGGCGATTTTTTTCAAATTTCGCAAATAAAATCTATTTATTCATGTGGTTTTCGTCAGAAATAAGTTGAGGAGCATGAAATCAATAATTTCAATCGATTGAAATTGAAAATCGAGCACAATTTTTCCAGTAAAACTTGATGCAAAAATCGAAGCTACTCGAAAAAGATATTTGATTTTTGTTTTCGACTATGCTCTACAAAATTAGGTCTGTTCAGGAACTGTATAAAACTATAGCGACAGTACTGTAACGTACTGCTTTTATTAGGCAAATTTCATTGCGTGAATTCATAATGAAAATGCATGTCTTGGTGAAAGAAGCAACTTTAATTGGTATTATTTTTTTTAATGAAAAATCATAATTTTCGATAAAATCATTTTGAACAGCGTTACGTTAGCTCGACGCCTTTTTGCCCTCCTTTTCGAAGGCAGAAGTGGGTGTGACTCGTTGTCTCTAGCCATATGCATGTGATACGTAGTAATTAGGCACAGAGATAAAACTCAAATTCACGATATTACAGACCTTATTCTTTAGAAAGTGACGAAAAATGAGAATAAATTGAAAATTCGATGGAAAACATCAATTTTGCTGTGCTCAGTTAAGGATAAATATAAGACTCTTTCAAAGAATAAGGTTTGCCATTCCGTGTATTGGGAGTTAATGCACATGTCATCATTTCGGCAGACTGCGCTATGTACGCAAATTCAAACTATGATTATTCCGATAGTTAAGTCCAGCTAGGGTTACTTGCCATTTCAAACCATCAGTTTCGACTCGAACTCACTACAATTTGCACACATCATTTGCATCATCATTTTGAGCTTTATCTGTACCTCTATCTCTCAAATTTACCCATTTCTCCGTTTACCTTTCCTTCCTCTCGTCCTTCTTGCATAGTTACTGCTTTGTGTCTTGTGTCATTATCGCGATGGTAAAATACAGAGTTGAAAAAGCGAGGAGAGGGGCTGGACCGGGTTGGGAGTGATGTCATACAGAGGCCGAGAGAATAGTGGTAGAGAAGAAAAGGTGGGAAGAGTGGAGAAATAGCGCGCGAATCAGGAGATCCGCGCTAAAAATCAATAGCGTTCAACCCTGCATTTTCTCTAGCCTCGTCGTCGCTCTTTTCGCCCTCCGCGTTTCCAACTGTATTTCGATTTACTTTTTTCTCGTAACCCTTTGTCCCGATCTTAGAAGAAAGTAGGCACAGGTATTGTCAGGTTCGAATTTGAGAACTGTTCTCGCCTCGTCACGTACAGCTCAGTGCCGCACAGTATTCACTCGATTTTTTTTAGAAAATGGCTACTTCAACCGTCTTCGTCATTTGTTGAATTCTGAATTCCCGACGACGAGGCTGGATTCCGGATTCTGAATCTCTGACGACAAATTGGTTATTGGTTACTTTTCGAGAGTGGCACTTTGCTTGATGACAGATTCCTCGGACGACTTCAAAAAAGAGTCGGACGCATCGACTACTTCGTTATTTAAGGCACGTTATTTTTATCGATTTTTTTCTCATTCTCTTCCAAAAATGTTTGAAATCAATTTCCGGTGATTCATGATATTATTAGCTTATTGCTCCCGCTATTGACTCTGGACAATCAATAATTTCTGTTTGAATTCAGCGATTATTTCCCAATTTCCATCTTTACCGATTGATTTCTGAACCATCCCCATTTTCTTCGCATCGATGATGTCAATCTCATCTTTCCTCTAATTTTCTATTTTTTTTTTCGCGCTGCGTCGATTTCAATGGCTGATTGCTGGGGACGTCGTGGGGCGGGTTGCAGGAAAAATGCAGCATCTTATCAATGAGAGAATTAGATAGAATCGCAGCAAAAATTCTCGCAAACGTAGTGATCTGCGCTGGAGAATGAAACGACATGTTCCTTAATTCATCTTCAACCTCATATTTTACATTTATGTCATTGATTTCTGGCCTTTTTCGGCAATCTACTTTAATTCCCACATCTATGTCACTGATTCTTACACTCTTCAGCAATTTTTAGTTCAAAAGGGCGACTTTCTAGAGTTCATGATCTTTATCTCGAACTCTTCTTGGATCCTGTATTTTAGATGACATTTAAAAGATTAGATTTTCATAATTTTATTGCGATATTTTTATAGCTTTTTCTCGGTAGTATCTAATCAATGGCGTTTGAATTTTGACTGATAAATATGAGGGGAACTCGAAAATTTCATCCTCGGAATTTGTAAGCTTTCGCGATAAAATCTAATGAGATAGTGATGATGATGGAATATGCTTTGCTGGGAAAATAACTCACATATTGTGAGTGAGGAATGACGTGATTTCTTACAATTTGCTTCAAAAATCGATTTCCCAAGTTTCAAACGATGTGTGCATCAGTTGTTGCTGTTTTCTGCGTGCTTTTTCGTGTGAGTTTCGTTTTTTGTTTTCAAGGAAAATGTTGGCTCGAAATTTCCTGCAATCAAATCATCAGCACGTGCTCGTAATAACTAATCAACAAAATGACATGATCACTTAAAACTCGAACGAAAATAATTACGCAACAATAATAGACGTTATATAGGTAATGAGGTTTTGGATGAAAGGAAATATAAAATGGCGAAAATCTATCAAAGCGGGGTTTAAAAATCGTGCAAAGCACGGTGATACTTTGTAATGGAATTTCATTCTCATCCTTAATAACATCATATTTTCTTCCAATTCAGTCATTCTCGACCATATGACAAGTTCATTATTTATTGACATTGAGTCGAATCGAGAAGAAACCTGTTTTATTTTCTGTTGTTCGAAATTACACACCATTCTGCTAATTATGCAATCGCAGAATGATGTCATTTTCGCTCTGCAGGTTTTTGGCACATACCTCAAATAGTCATCTCTTTGCGCAATACTGCCGCGATTTTTTCTAACAACAATTCGGCTTATTTCTCGTTTCTGATAACTAACGATTAGCATCATCTGGAATGTTTAGTCAGCTTTCAAGTTTTGAAGCAGCGAAAGTCTTACATCATTTCAAAATTTAAAGTTTATCACCAAAAATTGCGATACTTCTTTTGAAAATAAAAAATTGCACAATTCCACTTGTGCTCTTCTTATCAGTTTCTATACCCATTGTACCTTTCCTCGCAACATTTCGACTCCTTTGTATTCTATTTGTAATTTCTAGCACTATCTACAGACTTTGTGGGCCAAATGACGTTTTCTTTAATGATTCTAACATTACTATTTATTAGCATGCATTTTCCATTACCATTTCACACAATTTCACATTTGACACTTTAGCTCAAGTTATCTTCATTTTCTCGAATATTCTTGATGACATCATTCTGACTAAGTTGACTGTCATCTTTTTCTCTGACTTCCTTCTCTGCGAATATTTATATGGTCTGTTTTCTGCAACAGGTTGCAGCAAGGAAAGCAATCGGCCACGTGATTTTTCTTGCAAAAATCATTCATTTTGTAAATATCACCTATTTTTCTATGAATAGCATCATAATAAAAATTTTTAAAATCATTCTATACGAAATTCAGAATAACTAAACTTCTTGAATATCATCTTTCATTGAAATCTACAAATCTCTAGCAATAAAGTTTATTGAACTTGTGCATTTCATCAATTCTAGAATTTTACCCGAAAAAGTTGTTGATATTTACAAAATATTTAGATTCAGATCGGTGACTTTTAAAACAATCGTGAAATCTCCCATGTTTCATGCATTTTGCAACACTCTAGATTTCATCGTTCTCTGCATTCTCTCGCTACTCACTCTCTGCTTGCATCACTTTCAAGTATATAAGCCAGACTCTTTGTCTGTTTCACTCCCATCTCTCTATTTCGTAAACGGTCATTCTTATTTCTCGTCCCTAATTATTTCGTGGTTTTCTAAGAACACCCGCCTAGTTTCTAAATATTGACTAATCGCTTGAATATCCCTGGGAATTTCGAACTTCGACACGGAAAAAGAAACAATGGTTGTCAGGGTGGTGAGAAGCAAGGTCTGTGACTTGGTATTTCCCCTCCCTTAAAAAGGATGATAAGCGGCATGAATGTGATTATTCGAATTTCTAAATGCTTATAAATGATGTCAATATATCAGCGGCTACCTTATCGTTATCATTCTTATCTTTAACCTATAACATGCGCTCTAAAATTGAACATTTTATCATTCTTTCCTAACTTTCTTCGAAGTTTTCGAAACCTTCTATAAAAATAAAAACGATTTACATAACGATACAATATTTTTATCCGACCCCCGGATTTTCGTATATTTGACCTTTCCCTCGAGTTTTTAATCGTCTTTGACCCTTTGCTAACCATGTGCTTTGGTCCTGCAATAGAATATCTCTAACCATCTGACCACTCTTTATCCTCTCTTCTTCCTGCTCTCTTTCCTTCTTATTCCTGCTCCCTCTGAACATTTCACAACCTTTGGTCATTCTGATATCATCATTTTGAAGTTTGATTACAAATCTATTCTTTCATCAAATCAAATATTGAGAATCGTAATCTTTCATCTTATTTCTCATTTTAGAAATGACTATTGGATTATGGTTTCTTTAAAAAAATGATATTTTCCCGGATTTTCGGATATTTCGAAATCGCTCATGAGAGAGAGAGGGATTAACCAGTATGTGAAGCATGGGAGAGAATAGCAGCTGAATGGCTGGATGCACAGAGAAATAGGATCATGCTCTGCCAAATACTAGATTTGTGGTGCGATTGCATCAATTTTGATGTATCATTCTCTTTTTATCACATCATTGAATTATTTATTCCCATTTATGCAAAGTAGTGTTCTTTCCTGAACTTATCACGACAATTTTATATCAACATAAAAATACTATCATAAAACTCGAACTTGAATAAAACCCTTTAAAGAAAACACTACCTTTCATAATATTTCTGTTATTTTTTATCTAGATTTTTGAATATCTAGAATTAATGAATCAAATTTCAGAAAATGACGATCCTCGACATGCACATTAATGCGACTGGTCTGGCAGCGCTAATTCATAATTCACTCGACACTACAGTGATCGTCGACTGTCGTGGATTTTCCGAATTCAATACATTACACGTCAAACATGCAGTGAACGCATTCTTTTCTAAGCTCATGAGAAGGCGGTTGTTTGAAAATAAGGTTGGTTAAAAATATAACTTAATAATATAGTTTAGATTGAAAATAGTTCATGTTTCATTCCTCATTATCTTTCACAGATCGTACATTTTCATTGACGATCTTGCCATTGATCTGGTTATTGATCATTTGAATTATCACTTTTCATTAATCTTGATTTGACTTGACTTTATTCAATCGTTGATTTCTCGAAGTGTGACCTGTTTTGTCTTTCTTCGGAATCGGGTCATCTCTGCACACTCCCCATTTTCTTCTTGTCGAGTGCTTGCGTCATACCGTGCAGCATCTCAAATCAATGAGTCATCATCCTTCCTCTTCTTCTGCAAACCGTTTCCTGTAAACCTCTTAGTGCTTACCTCTAGATTTTTTCCTCATTACCACCTCTTTTGTCCTTCAATAAATTCAATGACAATGCTCATTCATTCGGTAGGTCACCATAAGTAGTGTAGTGTAGTTGTGTCGTCAGTAAATTCGCTGATCACTTTTTAAGGTTGTCCATTACTCATTTCGCACGCGCCTAGAATTCTAATCTTTTAAATTCAAATAAATTCTACAGTATCCTAAAATTTCTTGAAAGTTGGTAGATTGCATAGTATTTCTTCATCACTTTCTATCGTATGTACATTCACTGCCTAGAGGCAATAGAAACGGTGACTCAATGCACAGTGCATTTGACAGAAGGCCATCCAGCCAGTTTAGATCCGTAAGATTTGATGCCTCATTCTGGCGCTTTCATAGATTCGTACTCCTCGGTGACAGTCTGAACAGTCATTCTCGATTTCTTTATAAAGTCACTTTTTCGCTTATTCTGGAAAATATTTAGCAGTCCATAGACTCTTTAAATTCACGAATTAGCATACATTATTTCGCATATATTTGTTTTATTAATTTATCACTGAAGTTAGCGGATTCTAATTTTGAGATTTCACAACTTACAGATGGTCCAAATCTTTCTTACCATAATCCCATTACGCCAGATGCCAAATGTCTTTCTCGCGTTTAAAATTCCTGTCTTTCACAAGAATTGCACATTTCGCAATACTCTTCTACCCCCATCTAATTTGCATATGCCCCATCTAAATTCGCCCAATTTGGCAAAAGCCTTTATCGTCTTGATTACTCACTACTAGGATATGTGTTGTCCATTTATGTCTGAGTGAGTCACTGCTCTTTCAGCTTCATGTTACATTTTATTCCGGATGATGCATTTAAGGCAAGCTTTTGCCCTTATGTTTATCCTTTTCAAATGGAATCACTTTTCTCTATGAGTAAGGCTTTTGAGATTTCAGTTTAGGACCTTTAATTCATGATTCACTTTCTTACGGTAGATCGAGAATATGCAAAATTTAAAGGCTTTTCCTATATGATTCAGTGCTTGTCTGTAAACATGCTGATTTCATGCTTTTATTTGAAATTTGCTTTAAAAACTACAGGTGCATACAGAAATTTGATTGGAAAGAAAATTAAAATTTGACAAAGATGACTTGATTATTTAGTGTTTATCTATTTAGTCATCTTGCTTACTAATAACTTGCTTCTGATGAGTAACCCAAGCGACAGTCTAACAGTTGTCTACAAATTGTTTATTTAGTGCTTGGTCACTTTCCTTCTCTACTGTATTCTTGACCATCCATGATTCATTGCTATAACTGCTTTTCTAAGGCCTATTTTAACAATCTTTTCCTATATTTTGAAAAAAAAAATCCTTCAAATAGGTAATATCCGCAAATTCCTGATTAATTCTTAACATTCCACATTTTTCAAAAATCGCCAACTTTGCCTGATTCGTTCCCCTAAAATGATAGTCTTTGCTAAATTCCTGCTTTTGACAGTTTTAAGTTACCCTATTGCTTCTCGATTACAGCCTCTCATTCTCATCGTGACTCATACAATTTGTCGTTTGACTAAAAGTGGAGAAAACTGGGCGGGGCTGGGAAAGGATAGGACAAAACCACGAAACGTTGACAATGCGAAAGATGAAAGAGAGAACGCCTCAGGGCCAGTCACTTTCCATTCCTTCCTTCATTCATTCACAATTCGTGTAATGTTTGAGAGTTAGTCGGATCTTTTTTTCAAATTGAATCAAAACTTTATTTTATGGCGCATACTCCTATTTAAAGAAATTTTTAAATTCACGAACACACAAGTAGAACCTTTCTTATTATAAACTCTATAATTTCTAAAATGTAAACGAAAAAACTAAAACCAAAGTATTTACAATCGTTGTTATTTCTATTGACTGATCGTTTATTATCTAGATAGATTATTTTAGTGGTTGTTTATTATTTATTGAAGTATCACTAAACTTTAAAGTATAATATTGTCGTTCACATTTTTGAGCGTTCTTTGCTTACATAGAGTCAATATTTTGACGTGGTCTTCAGTAATAATTGCAATTTCGCAATCATTCGGCATTTCTCAATCACATTGAGTAGTACTTATCACTTTTTCGAAAAGGCCTGCTTTTCTTTATAAATCACGTCTTTTGTTCAATTGCTGAAGGCTATCAATTTCCTTATCTTCATGCTATTATACCATGCGCTTGATTTCTTTGTTTATTATTTTTATTTGCTGTTTTATTTTTAGAAGTTTCTTATGAAATAGCTTTCGGGGTTCAAATCATAAAATACTCTAGTCTAAGTGAGCAAATTTGTGTCAATAATTTGGTAAATTGAGTGCGTTTGGGAAACGAAACGGTTCGTAGAGAAATCGTCTAATCGCAACTTCGTCACTGATTGACCTGGGAGAAGGGAAAGAATCGACGTAAGCAAAGAGAGATACTCAATGGGTGTGTAAATGAAAAGATTGCAAATGTCAAAAAACCGTCGCTGCTACTTTAACTGTTCGCTGAAATTTGACGTAACGGGAAGCGAGAGGGAAAAATCAAAACGGGGCTAGATTATTTTGAAATCACGACTTGATTCCTGTAATTAAACTCATGATAGCTTATCGTTTTATTTAATCAGTATCTTACTCAAGCCACAAATTTATTAATAATTCTTTTAAACTAGGGTACAGACTTACTTAGGAAATAGAGCTCTGAGAATAGTTCACTTTACGGGCCTTTCTTTCGAAATCATGCTACTTTTCTGAGTTCGAAGCAATTTATCTCCATGATTCATGCATAACCAGTGTTGACTAGCATCTGGAAGAGTGGGAGAAGTAGTGATTTTGCAAATTGTGAATTACAAATGCACTTGGCTCTTGGCTTGATGATCTAATGTTTGATGACTCTGACAGTGCGTCACTAGTTATCACTCAATTTATTCAATTCGTAATCTCCACTATTCAATTTCATTTTTCCTGTTCCCTCTGACAAGAGCCAGTTGGTGACTATAACTCATCTTTTACTTTCACAGCCCTATTTATATTTCCATTCTTGTCCCTTTTATTATTCATAACGTAGTTCTGAAGAAACCTGACTTTCGAATTTTACTAAGTGCAAATATCACGTGATAGGGCGGTTCTAAACTTTATTATTTAGCATAAATATGTCTGGTAAAATGGCTTCTTAAGCTCCGTGGGCATATAATTTAACCCGTTCAGGAAGTTCATTTAGTGCGACTATTCCTTGAATAATTTGATTTTACTTGACGAGAATAAGGTTATTTGAGAGTTTGTATTAATGAGTAATCGGTTAATTCATATTTCATTCACACGTCTACTCCTCTGATTTATCATAGCAAACATTTCAAACTACAAACTACCAGATCTCAAATTCTTTTAGTTATAAAACTTGATGATTTTTACCTCGACCAGCTGCTTCCCATAAATTTTTATTGGCTCAAAAGTTGACTTGCTCAAAAATCTCTTCTGATGCAATCGCAATTGATAAAACATGACGCGTTTTAACACACGACTAAAGTAGGCGTAGAAAATGATGGCCAATCATTGAACAACAGGGAAAAAACGTAATGGATTCTCTCCACATGTGCGCCATTTTCCTGCCTCAACATTAAGATTCAATTTTTTTGTATTGGGGATGGTGACTTGAATATTTCTCAATTCTTTTACTTGGAATAATATATTGAAAAGTTAAGCTTCTTGCCATGTCATAATATTATTCCTTAAAGTTGATATATCTCCAAATATGTTATTTCAATTTTGATAGTTTATTAAAAAGTTAATCTTTCTATCCTTTCGCGTCATATTTTCATGCTTTAAATTTTTTAATATCATTGCCATGTGTTTACCGAGACGTGAATCTTTTTTGAATCCTCCGATTTGAATATTTATCAGATAAAACATGAATGGAAATGGGATTGGCCTAAGCTGTTTTGTGTTATAACGTCTGCCATTCGTATGAATCATCAGTTTTCCGCTGTCTTTTTTGTATCTGCAAGCTTCTCCCTTTTCCTTCTCTTCTCATCCACTTTCCATTTCCATTTTCAGAAAAACTTCTAGTTCAATTATCTTATCAAAACGTGCTAATATTATTCCCATGATTTATTACAAGTTCTTTTAGGGTTACATTATTTTCATCTGCTTCAAATTATGAATCATTGAAAATCTGATAATAATCATATTTCTCCTTCTGACTTACCTAATGAGTCCATTCCCCTCACCTCTTCTTCAAAATTACTAATTCCTTTCTGCGCGGGAAAACTTGCTATAAAAGGAATGACACTGAATTTTCTTCAGTTACAATTAGAAATTATATAGCTTTGGGTAAATGTTTTGCAAATGAGTTATTCTAACTTAATGCGTATTTATCATTTTATGAATCATTCATTAACCAGCCACATTTTGCAGATTCTCTAAATAGACTTATCTACTTATCTCTTGCAAGTGACATTATCTTATTGTTAATCCTTCTTTTGTCCTCGCATTCTTCAGTTCATTTTTGAGGAATGAGCGAAGATTTATCTTTGTCATTATTCTTTATGTCTCATATTCAATTCATTATTTGCAAGATTTGCTTTGTCTTTGTCTGTTTCAGAATTTATCCATTATGATTTGCAGGTAGACAACGAGTGCCTTGTGCATCATTTACTTGGAGCTGCAGGCGATCGAAGCTGTAAAATCATGGACGTCGTACTTTACGCTGACGAGGACAAAACTAGAGTCATCCAAAAGAGGAGGTCATAAATAATCTTATATTGAGCAATATTTATGGTGCATTTTGATAGCCATATTAACGCACATTGGAGAGGGTACAAAATAAAAAAAAAAATTAGTGTTAAATCTACTAAAAGCAACTGTTTATGAATGATAACTTTCTTGGTTAGAAAAGACGTCATTTACAAATGATGATCTAATGCTCATCGGATAAATACTTGTTATGATTAAAATAATTTCAGAATCAACTCCTGCAATACCCACGAGTGCAATACGAAAATGCTGCGATTACTCAGAGATCGTCTCGAAGAGACCAACCAATTCAGAGGCATTATGATTTTAGAAGGTGCGCTATCTTTTTCTTAGAAATTATTTGAAATTGTGCTAATTACTCCACATCATCCAGATAATTTAAAATTTTATACAGGATTTTCATTTACATGAATTGTGTGAATTATCTTTTATATTACTCTAAATATTTTAATAGGATTACTATTTTAAAAATACAATACAATTTGTTAATTATATAATAATTATTATATGAACTAATCTAAATGCTCGTTCTGAAATCTACGATTTTCAAGAATTTCTCATCTTCAATTTCTGCTCGATTCATCGTTTTGTGGACTCTGTTTACGCACACTTTTCGTAGTAATGTTGAGGAATTAGTCTGAAAACATTGCGTAATTGTCTGAGTGAAACTACTTCGGGACAAAATTTGAGCTGATGAATCAGTTGAGCTATTTCCTTGTTCTAACCCTGAATTACACTTTGGATGATCACTGATATGTGCATTTTAACCCTCTTGCGCCCTGTTCCTCATCTCTATGACTCAGCGTCGATTTTTACTGGCGTTCTTACCTATAACTGTAGGGTGTAGGTAAGGGTAAAGTAACGAGAGAGGACAGAGAAGTACGCATAACATGGGACACAGGGGTGTGTCTGTCTTTTCCTCTGATATTTCTATTTTTCTTGCTGCGTCTGACAATCTTAAGAACGCATTGTATTTTGTATTCTTTCTCTCAAAAACTGGCTGAGTCATCGGCCTGATGCCAGCTGAACTTCTCATTTTTCTCTCTTTTCATTTTCCCTCTCTCTTCTTCTTCTTTTTCCTTTCTTTCTTTAACCTCTCTTCGCAAATCATCAATCTATCGATGATGGACGTTTCAACTCGAATTCCAGTCATTGATCATCATAACTTTTATTTATAGTCTAAATTTTCATAATTAGATTTTTATCTGAAAGTCTGTATTTTGAAAAAAAAATATATATCATCTTTCCAAAAATTCGAATATCGTCATTTGCTTACTCACTTGATCACTTCACCTTTTATTATGGTAGTAAACATCCAATAGGTGTTAGAAAGCTCGTAAATATATAGTTAAGTGCGCAGCTTTATGAGTGCTCTTTCTTTCAAATAAGTGCTAGTCAAATTTGATTAGTTTTCCAAATCATGTTCTCCATCACGAGTGTCAGAAGATGCATCTACAAGTCCATGTTTGTCGGATTTGTTTAGTTTCAAGAGTAGGCTGAATCAAATCTAGCTTCATAAGTGCCTTTAATCTAAAATAGACTCCACTGCTATTAGTTTGACCAATAGGCTCTTTACATTCAAGAATTAGCGTACACCTTCGATAATATGGCTGATCTAACAAATCTATAATTTGAAAATTCGAGGATTTTTTTTTCAGGATGATCCGAAATTTAGTGAAATCCGTTTTATTCTAGTCGGTTCCAATAGGTCGAATACTCTCTTTATTTTAGCTTGAATCATATCGAAAGTAGTCCATAAAATTTTGGATTTGTGCAAATAACGAGAGAATTTTGCTGTGCGTGAAAATTCGGCAGTTTTTGCCGAGGGTTTGTGCTAATCGAATGAGCGCATAGCCTGGAGGGATCTTGAGAAAGACGAAAGAAAAAAGAAGATTTCACCCTTTAGATGCAACATTCAATTTTCTTGACCATGAATATTAGTGACTAGATTTCATATATAGTATAGTTTGATTATTTTAGATGACTATATTAATTTGTCAATATCTAAAATTTCCACCTTAGAGCTGATCATCAACCAGTCGTTTTCATTTCCACATGTGCGCACTTTCAGAAAAAATTATTTCCTCTTCTCTTTCATGGTTCCTTTCCTCTATCCTCTATCAGCTGCACCAATTCATACAAATTCGATTTAAAGTATCGATCGATTTTCTGTGATTTCACTTTTGTTCAGTTCTGAATATTTTATCATTTCTTTCATATTTTCTACTCGGCATTCGCCATCAGCTGATACCATATCATAATACTTCTTTTTAAAAATTCCTTTCCTAAAAATTCAATAGGTTATTAAATCAAACTAGTTCCAGATAAACATATTGCTTCATATATTTATTTTTAGATGACGTTCAAATTTTTCCCTTTCAATTTATTTGTATGTTGACTCAAATTGACTCAAATAATCAAATATAAAATATGCGCAAATGATTTATTGTGAGGTGAGCAGAGGTGGTTTTGACAAGCGAGGAAATTTGAAATGATATCATCACAAAGAGGTAAGGAACAGGCAAGAGGGGGTGTTGGAAACAAACACACGAGTAAAATAGAGATTCACTCTTCCATTCTCTGCATCTCTAACCCATTCCACAAATAATCTCCCCAAATGAGCAGAGTCACGTGGGGATTTTTGAGTCATTCAAAAACAACAATCGATTCTAAATGTTTTGAACAATTCAAAAAATGCTGCATTAATTGCTCTTACGATGATTTCTTAAATTAACAAATATATCAGAAATCAAACAATTTCTACGTAACCAAGAGACAACAGTTATGAAATTCCTGACATTTTTTACTTGCACCAAGTCATTTTGAAATGTCCTTGGTAGTCTTTTGGAAATTTCTAAATTTTAGTTTTTTCGAGGAAAAACTTAGAAACTTTCCAAGAAAATTCTTATCTTCCTCTGGATCACCCTATGTCTACTTAAATATGAGTAATCTCCGTCTACTGTAGTATTACCGCTCTTTGTAGTTATCACTTTGCGACTTATTCTCTCATATTTGAAGAACTGGTAGATGACTCGATTAGTTTTTATCATACTAGGTTAGTCAGATTTATAGCTTTCTGGCAGTGAATCCTCGAAATTTGAGTAATCTGTTAAGAATACGGCTTTTAAGTCCACTTATGTATCATTCCAAACCCCGCTCAATTTGATACGGGAATCCTCATAAATATTGAGTGAGGCCTAAATTAAGTGATGTTTATAGTGACTTATTATGTTTAGAAGATACGTAGCTCTCCTCTATATTGTACAAAATATGATCACATTTGACGAGTGAAGCCTCTTCTTTTAAGTATCTGAGTAATCGAAACCCAATGCATTGTCTAGACAGATTAACATTAGTCATGATGAACGATATTATTTACCAACTATTATCACATATTATGCCTATCGAGTAATTTCTCGAGATTCTTGTTTCCATGCAAGAAGTTATTATCTTATTTGCGACATGAAAGCGATATGAGAATGATAACTTGTTCTTTACTATCTCAGGGGCTATGATATTTGCAGGAAATGAATGCTAAAATTACTTTATAAGAGTCAGAAATGGATATATCTGTAAATATAGCTATTTTTATAATGGAACTTCTAAGAGTTGGAAATAATGTGGTTCTTCTAACAGTTAGACAATTTGTATCATTTGTGTAGCATTTTGATCAATTGAGTAGATATTCGCCGAAATGATGATATTTTAAATTGAGAAGAATTGTGAGTTTAGGAAACAAATTGTATCCATTTCTTAAGAATTTTCGGTTTTAAAATAACTTTATTTAGAAATCCAAGGCCTTTCTATTATAGTTTTTACTTCCTCATTAATCTGGTCATAAATAATTTGTACTCATATTCTGGAGAAAGTTTATGAAATAGGATAACTGAATCTAGAAGTCTAAAGATCTTATTTTGTAGCTTAAACTTCCCTATTTTATCTGAAACCTCGTCATAAGTACAATTTTGTATTCATTTCAGAAACGTTTTCTATTTCGTTATTTTATTTAAAAACCTAAACTCTTCATTTATAGCAGATTTCCTCATTTTACCTATAACCTAGTCATCGGTAGTTTGAACATCGTAAATTGAGTGATGCACAAAGAGAATGTCATATGAGTCATTTGACGATGGATTGGATAGGATTGCTAGATTTAAAGAGATGATGTAACCGAGGATAAATGATATTTGTAACTAAAGATTAGAAATCCGAAATTACAAAATCCTTATCATTGCTTTTATTTATCTTTGCTTTTGGATTTTCATAATTTGGAAACAAAACAATAACTACCGTATTCCCTCTAATTGAAGGGCATACCCTTCTATGCTTCAACTTTTTACTTTTCGAGAAATTCGACTTTTTCAAACCGCTATAACTCATTATCTAATGATCATAATCACTTCAAATCAAAACAATTCAATTTTAAGATGCTATTTTTATTCCCCGTTATCAATTGTCAAATTATACATTTCCCAGTCAACAATAAGCAATTCGATCTTATTTTCCCCCTTATCTGAGGGCAATTCATTTATTTATTCGTTCTGATCAAACTTCATCCGTCCCTAATTCGCTTAATTTCTTCGCTCCTAGAATGAATTTTTGCCTTTTTTGCCCGAGGCGTCCTTCTGTCTGCGGGAAATGTGAAATGTTTACTTAGAGCCTGGCGAAAATCTGAGCCGCTGTCGAATTTTCGAATGCCAGAATTTTGGTGCCAGGCAAAGAATAGGATTTTTTGGATATTTGAAAACAGATCCACTAAATCAAATCCCATCAACACTTCATTTTAAGCAAAACTACATACTTATGATATTTTGTAAAATGTTTAAAAAAAATCCTAAACCTGCAAATTGATAATTTCAGTAAATCTTCTATTCATAACCTATTTATAACAATAACCAAAAATTTCATTATTTATAAAGTCCGGGACTTTGTTTCTATTTTCTTCCCAAAATGGCAGTGAGTCACCCTTTGCAAAGGGACCTCCTATTTCTTTCTTTCTGCACAAAATATCGATTTTTCTTTCTCGCCAGGATTCGCTCTCTTCACACGTGTGTGGCATAGAATTCTACGAGCTCTTACTCTCCATCTCTAGCCAACACTATTCTCTTATTTCAGGCTCCGCCCTAAATTCTCTAAACCTCTCAAAACTACCACTGTTTTTAAATCCTCTAACTCCCTGACTCCTTTCAAGGCAGCCGACTTAGTTCTTACAAGGAATATTTTCGACTTGAAGCCGTCATTTTTACACTGCAGCTATTTTATGAACTCTACTCTACTAGCTGAATTTGAATACTCTGAACCTAAACTTTGATTTGAAAAATGGGTGAAGGCAAGAAGAAGAAACAACACAAACGACGTCTGAGACCGAAGCAGAAGCTCAAAGTGCCGAAGGTCAACTCGGAAGAGAATGAGACAACGACTTCATCGGCGTCTGCGACCGTAAACAATGAACCACCAAAATGGAGTAAGATTAGTTGTTTCTAGATTTTGGTAAATTCGGAAAAATTATCATTGTGATAACTTCTAAAAACTTTGATTTCTTAAAATTACTTTTAAACACTTCATCTAACTTCAAGACAGCTTGGTGTAGCATTATGCAACTTCAGAAAAGAGCTTCAAGTAATTCAAAAATAGCTTCAACTTCTCAAATTAGCTCCAAAATATACCTTTTATTGATACATTTCCCACAGACTTTTAGGCGCATCTATGTTTCCCTATATCAACACACAAAGTTATCAATATTCATGTATATCTGTCAAGTATTTGCGAGCGCGTTCCATGACTAAATTGATGGCTTTTCCTATTTCTTCATGATTCACTTTAGACTTTACTTGCTGCTTCGTGAAATTCTATCTAAATTCCCATGCAACATTTCTCTTTCCGTAGAAATTTAATTAATTCATTTTCTCATTTATTTTATCGTTTACAATTTCCTGCTGATTCATACATTTATGATTAATTCGTCCGATTCGAATTGAAAAATTTGACGTTTCCTTATTTCCTTATTAAAATCTGAAAAGATAAGGGATATTTCAAAATTCCCGGGATATTATGAAATTTTAATCTGATGACAGGTGCCATTTGCTGGTTATAAATAGCATTCTATTGATTACTATTTCATTTTAGGCGGACTGTAAAATTCACCTTCTTTTAACGAAATAATGCAATCGAATATAAGAAAAAGGGGTGAGCTTTACAAACAAAAAAAATGGGGATAGAAAAATTTATAAAATGTACTCTTTTTGTTATCATCGATTTTTGTCTGGCGCTTCTATTTCTCAACCCGATTCTGCACACGTTTATTGAATCGCGATGATTCACGCGATGAAATAGTACAGAAAAAGATAAAACGTACTGAAAGAAACAAATAAAACGAAAAGGTGGAAAATCATGAGCAAGGAGTGAGAAAGTAGGAATGATAAGGCACCGAAAGCTCGAGAAGGAGAGAGAGTTTACCTTTACCTTTTTCGGTATAAGATGGTAGCGTATTCTACTCATGTTTCAGGTGATTAGCGTCATATAGCTCTTTCGTTTCATTTCATTTGAATTTTATATCACTTTGAACCTAACTTCTACCGTACTTATTTATTCCATGCTATAGGCTATAGCATATAAATTTGCGGTATTTAAAATACATAGAAGCTAAGTGATGTGTTGTATTTGATTTTAATCTATACCATATCTTCTAAATTATCGAATTTATTATAAAATGGTTTGTATCTTGGGATAAAAATGATTCAATATTATTATTTTTCTGCCTTACAAGTTCCATTTAATGCCACCGCATACCCCGTTTGGACACTAGTCTCAGTCTTTCTATATCTATCTAATTGAGCATATTCATTCTATTTTATATTTTGTCATTTCCATTTCCATCTCCTTCATCTTTTTCTTGCCACATAATGGCCATATTACTCCCACACTGCTTTTATTTCTTCCTTTCTCTGAGAGAATTACCCCTTTCTTTTCCCTAAGTCTACGTCATTTTGTTTTTGCCCGTCATTCGTCTCATTTACCAAAAGTGGAGTGAAATTTTAGCTCGCGAGAAAAAAAAACTACTAAAGTCGATATGTGAAATTTCATATTTGTGAACTTATGCAACGTAAAAATTTTAGACTAAAGGAACGTAATTTTTGCATCTGCAAATATAGTCAAATTGATTGAAAAAGAAATTGCATAGATTTATGCAACGTAGAATATTATGTTAAAAATTCTATTTTAAAAAGCTGCATAGAATTTTTGCCATAGCATAAAACTGCACAGCGGCTGATTCATACGGCCTTTTAGAAGGCAAGGAGAAATTTCTGCTAACTGAAACGAACGAACGAACGCATCGAATTTCATGCTCTTATTTCGTCGAATCGCAAAATTGAGCTCCTGCCTTTCGTAGTTTTCATTTTCTTTTCATCAATTCAGAATTCTTAATTAATTAATATTAAATTGGATTTAATTAAGTTAGGGTAATTCACACATTTCTAAGTCATATTATCACCGTTATCTTCATTTTAGTCTATGCTTTAGTGATATCATTAGTTTTTATTTCTCTTCAAGTCTAGACTTTCTAAATCAAAAAATATAATTTCAGGTGGTTTCAACAAATTCCACACTGCGTACCCATCTCTTTGCGAGTCTACAGCATCTGTTAACAGTGGAAGTGGTTTGCAAGGAGAGCCCAACGGTAATCATCCTATACTGATTCTGGAATAATGCTGTCTTGCTGCAGGGCTGGTGGCTCCGAATTCGGCGATGCCGCGCTTGTCCGTCAGTCTGTCGCAGCCATGTTTGGCAGAGCGCTCGGAAGGACCAACGATGATTTTCCCGTTCCTCTATTTGGGCAGTCAACGGGATTCACTCGATGACTCGGAATTGAAGGTAAAACTAGTCTATTAAATTTGTAGCTCTGAAAATTTTCTCCTTTCACTAAATGTTTATAAAAAAAGCATACTTAAAATTAATACATTTTCATAAATTTGCCTTTATATCACTTTTATTCAAAATAGAAAACATGATTTAAATTTGTCGATAGATCAGATTTTCAAGTTTCTTATTTTTATAGATAATATTTACTTATGTTATTAATCATATACTTTACGGTAATACCCTAAATGTCCACTCTATGACGCCTAGTTCCATGTTTATTTTCTGACATCATTCTTTTTCGTATGTCTTACTTCGCAATTTCTTGCGAATTTGCAATGAGGTACATGAATTTATCATCAGCGTTAGAAATTTCATGCGCTATGAGTAAAAACTCGGAGAACAAGCGCGCTTAATCATGGGAAATATCCAGAAGCAGAGATCTTAAGACCTCGCCATCTTAATTCATATGATTCCTAGAGATAATATCAAAGTGCTTTCTTTATTAGTCAGGGTTAAAAGTACTGCAGACAAGTAAAATTCTCAGATAGCATCAAACTCTGCATCTTCAAAACAGCCCTTTCCAGTAATTATAAGTAGAAAATAATTGCTGTAAATATGGTGAAAATAGAATTTTAGTCAAATTCAAAATGATTTCACAATTCCACTATTTTCCAGAGTATCTATGACAATTCCATGCTGACATTATGGAGTTCATTTAAATTTTGTCATTCTCTTCCGATTTCATCACCCCGAACCTTCATCATATTTTGCCATTTTTAGTCCACCTTCATGTATGGCCGATTGCCTTTAGCATGAAAAAGGAAACGTTGCTTAGCAACTAGGGAAAGGGGTGACCATTTCATGCGACATACAGCATCATTTATTTTGTCGCATGAATCATAGCGAAACCTGAGAAAATCTCTTGAATTATACATGAAAGTGCTAAATAAGTCCAAAATGATCAACCTTAAGGATCACTTAGGTCCAAATTGAAATATTTTAGCCTAATTTGAGACTAAACTCGTGCATTTTCAGCGTTGCGGTATCACGGATGTCATTAATTTGTCGACATCTTTGCCAAGATCTTCTTACATCGCCAATGATGAGAACTTCCTGAGGATTCCGGTCAACGATAGCTATCAAGAAAAACTGAGTCCGCACTTCGAGAATGCGTTTGAACATTTAGGTAGGTTGATTTAAAGTCAATCAAAATCAAAGATAGGTTTTATTTGCCCAAAAACCAAACATGAAATATATGACGACTCACTTTTCTTGTATATAAGATTTCCTTGCAAAAACGAATATACCTGAGAGATTATTAGAATTAGCTCCAGACAGTATACCTTGCATAGAATATTAATATCTTAACATTCATTTATATATGCAAATTAATATGATTAAAGATGCTGAATATTAATAATTAATCATTGTGCTTTAGAAAGAATCCGGCTAACTAATCGAGTATGTCTGATTCATTGTCTGGCGGGGATAAGTCGGAGCCCGACGCTAGCGATTTCATATGTCATGAGACACAAGAAGATGTCATCAGATGAAGCCTATAAGTAAGAATTAAATCAGTAGTACTCCTTCTATTTATTATAAATCTTTTATATATATGCCAACATTATCAAAAATTTAATAGAGTGACTTTCATATAAAAAAAAAATCTCAGAATTTTGTATGAAGGACAGCTTTTTTTACTTCTTATCTGTAAATTAACAAATAAAGATTTGCAATTTTTCTCAGGAAGTCAATTGCAAACTTCAAATTCACAGATAAAATTTCGATGACACTAAGTAAATGCCAAAGTAAAAAAGTTTAGGTTTGTCAAAGAAAAGCGACCCTCGATTTCTCCTAACTTTAACTTCATGGGCCAACTATTGGAATATGAGGAGAAATTAATCAAACTCGGTATTTTGAAGCCGGAAAGTTCCTCTAAACGAGTTAGCGACAAGCCTCTGAGTCTTCTCCAAGACGCTGGACAGGTAGCTTTATTCTCTTCTATTTTTAATGTCCAGAGAAACAGAAATAGCCATATCTTTCCTAGGATAAAGTAACTCCTCTGCGTTCTAGCCTCTGGGCCCGTTCCAAAGTCTATTTATTGATCTTTATGAAGATCATTGAAATAGATTGTTGCTCTTCTCCAAGAAGAATTGCATCGCACCATAGCGCAGTGGTTGTGAGATAGCCATTTCATTCATTTCCGTCGAGTAGTACCGGACTTTGATACACTAGATTTAAAGTCGGGATTGGACATGACGGGAAAAGCGACCATTCATTTGTGTGTGGAGCTTTGAAATATCAGCTGTAGAAAGGAATTGTCTAGAGCGGCTAGAGCGAAGCTACATTCTGAATCTTTCAAAATTGAGCATTTTTTGTTCGAGAAATTCCAGAAAGTATTCGACTACTAACAATTTTTCTAGATCTAAAATGAGTTCTTCTAATTTCAGGAAGTCCTGTGCCCTGCCAAGGTTCCTAAATCCGCTTCATCGCACTGCGTGTTTTCATCGAATGACAATTCGAACGTATTGTCTTCCCAACATCTCAATGAAAACGGCAAGAGGGGCCTCCTTCTGAATTCCGCGGGCAGTTCTGAACTCAGTTCAACCCAATCACTGACTTCGCCCATCATGGACAGACCTAAGGCCCTATTGTTGCCCTTGTCTTTGGCCAGACGACCAAAAGAATTATCGAGTCCCTCTACAGAGATGTCGCGATTGAGTTTCACCCCGACTGAGGTATGTCTTCCTATCTTCGCCAAAATCTAATCATCTTCAAGTAAATCCGAATTTCAACTTCTTTTCTCTAGTCCTATATATTCACTATATCAGTATCCTTCTATCATAGATGATTTTATATCTTCAGCTACCAAAATAGTTATCAGTCAGTTTGTAAAATAAGTTAAATCCAATATTGATTCGAAAATTTTCAGATTGAATCCCCAGTTCCTCTAGCCCTGACAAATCCCTGTTTCTTCTCGCCGACCACGCAATCCAAGCCCCTGTCCAGAAATGGCTCTTGCAGTCAATCTTCGAACGATTGCTGTGGATGCGTGTCGAATCCCTGCTTTGATTCTTCGAATTCAACTTCGACAGATTCAACTTCGGGAACTCGCTCTTCATGCATCAACAAGTTGACGGGGTTCTTTAAGAAGGTAGAGATTTTTTGATCATTTATAAAATGTGCTGCCCTTAAATAATCAGGAAGCGAGGTCATGTACCGAATTGTGTAGAAATTTATGAGAAACTGGACTTATAAAAATGCAAGAATTCTTTTTCGAATAGATCATCAGAACTGCTAAACTTTATGTATTTTACTGATTCATTCACTGGTTCGCTACTTTTTGCCTGGATTTTGCGAACTCGTTTGGAGAGTGCGTGCTCGTGTAAATAAAGTTTGCGGGAGATGATGAGTTTAAGAAAGTCGAAAAGACGAGTCACATTGCGCAAATATTACCGGCACTGGACAGAAAAATTGTCTCTTACAGACAAAATTAGGGGGTTTAGAAAAAATAGCCGAAATCGTAACAACTTGAAAAAATCTTTTAAAAAATAATAATTTAAGGCTCCTCCAATGCGTCTCCGCATGCCGGCAGCGTCATCCCCATTATCTCCCGACGGTCAGTCCTCCGCTTCTAGGCCGGATTGCCTCCGATCCTCTGGAGTTGTACTGGGCTCAGCGGAATCGAAAAGACATTCTTCGACAAAATTGAGAACCACCCCTCTGAGCACCACCAAAGAAGAGCCCGATGCCGAATCGCCAGAGTCGGGGTTTCAGGTAATTTTTGTGATAATATCTTTAAGCATTTAGAGTCTAATAAATAAATCAATTCTTTTTAATATTATGCAGAGCAACAGTAAATTCACGTTGCATATCAAATCGAATTATTTGATCCTTATATAGCCTTGTTATTTCTAATCTATTTAAAATTATTTTCAAAATGTATTAAAGTTGTAGTTTCAGGACGGCGGATATAAATCGACGCCCGAAACCGAGCCCGACAGAGCCTCTATCAGCTCAGCAAGCTCGATTGAAATCACTGTGAAATAAGAAATTTATGCTGATTTCTTAAATCGGAGACAGAAAAAGGAAGAAACTATTTGCTCAATTCGCAAAGAAATCAATAAGAGTTGATTTTATTGCCTCAAAATTCATAATGCCACTAACTAGCGAATACGATTGCTATAATCTGTTTGATTTCAGCACTTTTCTCCCAAATCTAGGGAAAAGTATGAAATATCTCCTCATTTAAGATATATCTTTGTAAGATCTCTGAGTTAAATATCGCTTACTGTTATTTTTTTAATTCATTGAGTTGCTTATTATCGTTCTTTCTTTTTCTATATATTGTTCCTTATGAAATGCTATATATTATCTAGTTATTTTCTATATATCATCATACTCGGACTCTCGGTATTATATACTGCAAAGGAAGACTTCACATTTGTGCAGTAATTTAGAATATTCTTCTACTTGACCGATTTCACACAAATTTTATATGCGTGTTGGGATTTTTACTCCTTCATTTTTAGATTAGGAAATTGATTTATGACATCTTGATAGATCATCAACTTTTATATGGAGGGGTGTAGTATATTTATAGAATATACTTCATAAATATGATTGCTTCTCCTATACAGAAGCCCCCTTCTTTTTCCTATGGCTCTAATTAAACACCGTATTCCTCTAATTTGTGTGATCCTATTTATTATTCATCCCGATTATACGTTTTCTTTTCGACTATTATTGATTTACACCACGGGTCCAATGCCAATACGAGCGATAACAATAAATATTCTTATGAAAAATACAACTGTTTAAAAATAATAAATGCACGAATAATAAAACGATTAAGACACATTTTTTGAGTAACCAGAATAAAATATAAAGAGCGGCCGAACAACCGCAAAAGTTTCTTGAATCCGAACCAAACCCATATGGGTGGATACATCCATGGGCCCTAATCACAAAAATCGAGATGTCAGGACCCGTCCGTTCCCTCAAGAAGAGTTGCAAATTTAGACCCGAATAAAACCCGATCAAGTCTTTCTCTCCCTTCTTCGCGCTCCTTCTGCACCCTATGTTCCCTATGATATTTCGTCGTTTTCTGCCTCTCTTATATTATATTCGAGTTTTAATGCTCGATCGGACTTCAAATTTGCAGCCCTGCTTTCCTTCATAGCATGTACTCGGCCTTTGAGTTTTTCTCTCAAATAAACAATTAAAATTTTGAATGAGTGTACAGTCAAAAATAATTGCAAATAATCACCTGTTTGTACTTGAAATGCACATAAAATGTGTTTCTAAGAAGGAAACTATATTGTTGTCTGTAAAGTTTCCCTATAAAAAGAAGTTACTGATCTTAAGTTAAAATTTATTGAAATTTAGAGATTGGATACCCAGAATCGTGAGAAATCAAGGAGAAAAGTTGATGTTGTAGTAAAGACACTAGATCGAAAAGACGGCAAAAATCAAATCCAAAGGAATAGAATATACAATATCGCCTTGTCCAATAACGATTTCATATCATAATAAATTCTATCTCATTGTTCGTATTTATGTTTGTTCGCTTTTACCCTTCATAAAATAGACAAATCTCGATATCATTTTAGATAAATTTCGAATTAAGATTGTCTAGACAAATCCTATGATAGATTCTTAGAAAAAAAACACCTGATATAAATTGAAATTGACAAAAACAGATCACCTGTCAAAAATGAAATATTTAAAAAATTTTCCTAATAATTTACTTGGTAACCGAATAGTTTTTGCTGTTTAATTTCGCAATAAAAATTCGCTATTAGAAACTTCTTATTAAAAAAGTTGATTCTACTACCAAAACGACGAGTTCGAACTAAAATTGCTGCTACACTTTCTTTGATTTTATATAGCTCGATATAATAATGTATATTTGTCCAACCAAATATATGAACGATTCCGATGCGAATAAATATTGGGAACAAACTAAAATTAGCGCGGAAGTCTGCGAGAGTATATTCAGCATTTTTCACTTAAATAATTACAAAATTTTCGCATATTAGTGACATATTATATATAATAATATCAATTTTTAAGTTAATCAATTTTGCAAAATATTATAAACTAAAAATCTTATGCATGAATTTTATACAGGCAGAATTTTCCTAGGTTTTGCCAAATCCACTACGCATTATGGTCAATTTTTCACTTTCCTTATACATCACCCATTCTGTAAGTAAGACACTTTGTATCTGAAAAGCTTTCTTTTAAACTATTAGTTATTTTTGCTTATTAAATTCAACATTTATACTTTTAGCAATATCTTTTAAAAATATTCCTGTTATCAACTATGTAATATTATTTTTGGGATATTTATTAGAACTAATTCTACTCATACTTGGAATGCAAACGATTACGATATTAATGAAGAAATTGGCTAAATTTTCCACATTTGAAAAACAATTGCTATCGCTACTAATATTGAAATGTGTCTATTCGTTAATTAGCATCACTGTTGTAAGTTAATCGTTTCAGACATAACTCTGTATATTTTAGGAATACTATCAGAATTATGCAATGTTGAAAGGCCAATGTTGTATGTACAATGATGATGCTAGGGTAATCATTACTTTTTATATACATATAAATCGTTGATCTAAATCAATTGTATTTAAGCTCTATATTTTTTGATAATATGTTCATAGATTGAAGGTAGTCAAATCATGCAATATTTATCTCATAAGTTTTTTGTAGTACAGAAAAGTATGAAGTTTGAGCCCGATTCCATTTGATTTAGTAGGATTTATTGTCCCTTTCCTGGTCACGATCCACTCAACAGTGACCGAACGAGAGACTTTGATTCAGAAACCCTTTTTTACTTGATTCTCTGATTTCACTCTACAGAGAAAACACGCTGACTTCCAAAGCGTGTTTATTTCATGTTGAGAGAAGTGGTATGAGATGAGTTTGAGATCAAATGAGAAATGAGATTTCGGGTAATGTTAATTTTGTGAATGAGGAATTCAGTCCGTACAACAATTAAGAGTTATTACTTGGCCCCTACCTTTGTTCTGCTCATTCATTGGTATATTTTATATTGTTCAGATTTATTATTACATGATTATATCATTGGAATGGGTGATTGAAAATGCAGTTAAATTTGTATCCTGTGCAATGGCAGCTCAACGAGCGAGGGCATTTTCCGAGTATGAATATAAATTCAGACTTAGGGAGGATTTAAGTCAAAATAGTCCTGTGACCTAACCCCATGAGATTTTCAAAATGTTTTTTTTCTCTCTAGTTTGAAATTTTCAAAAAATATTTCGGGGAGAATTTTGAAGTCATAATTATGATTTCGTTTTGCGATTCCCCTCGTCTATTTTTGAGTATGACTCAAATTCTTCCTAGATCTGCATAAATTTCATTCATCTTTCAAAAACTATTTCAGTAAACCAAGCTATCGAATCACAAGCCTCAACAAATGCATATTCGCTGTTTCAATGATACTCATTACGTTCATTTATTGCTTTATGGACGCAAAAAACCTTTATCGCATCATATTTGTTGGCAATGAGCCATATAAGAATCATAGAAGAGAATTGAATAATGTGAAGCATCACTTGCACCTAATAAATGCAGAACTACAAGAGAACGATGATTGGAATATTTTGATGCTCAATGATTTAGTCGAATCTATGAACTACTATGTAAGAATCCATATCAGGGGTGTTCAGAATTTTGGAATCAAAATTGAAATTCCAAAACCCCAGAAGTCGAAATTCAGAACACCCCTGACCAATATGACGTTTTGAATTATACTTTCAACCAGGATGAATATAATTCAAAATTCAGTTTGTTTATGTTCAACGGACGACAATTGTCATAATAAATGGAATATTAATTCCAATTTTAATCTGGGGTACCATTTATCTATTGAAGAAGCTCAAGCAACAGTATAGCAAAATGTCGGAGAATCTGAGAAAAAATGAAAATGGTTTGAGTCAACGGTTGATAGCTCATGTAGAAAATTTGCATGAAATATTTCTTATGAATGATGTATATTATTTCAGACAATTATTGAAATAGTCATCTATTGTTTTGGAATGATTATGTTCCTGCCTTCGAATATCATCAATGAAGATAATGATTTTCCTGTAAGAATATTCATAAAAGGCAAAATGAGAACCGCAAGACGATCATGACGCGAGACCTGACGAAATAGCAGTTACTATATGACAGAGGACGGAGGGTATTTAAAAAAAAAAAAAAAAACTGATGAAGTACATCCTAGTTAAGCTCTCCGTTCTCAGTCATATAGCTATTATCTGACGAAATAGTAGTGGAAGGCAATTAATAAAATTAATAAGTAGTAAGCTCATTAATAAAAGTAGTAGACAAAGAATCAATAGTTTTTGCTTACTACTTACTACCTCCGTTTTCCCACAAATTACAACTTTTTTCTAGCTTCTCTGCACTCCTCTCATTCATAAATCTCTCGCTCGAAAAAAGTTGCAATTTGTGGGAAAACGGGGGTACCTATTAATTACTACTCTATTAATTGCCGTAGGGGAAATAAATACTTCCCTGATTTCACGCACCCTATTTTGCTCAAGTCTCGCATAATGATGTCATAAGGTTTTTATATAGCCCTTCAAAGTTAAATGAACTCTTAAAATGAATTTAGGGATATGTATATTCTATTACATTTCTTGGCCCACAAATTCAGTTTTTAACACTATATTTCCTGACTAGAAGTGCAATTAAGGTAGAATAATAGAATTTTTAATAATTATGATATTTATCTATACGATTCCATTGAATTTTAGCGATTAAAGGCTCAAAATCGTGAAAAATCGAAGACGAAAAATATCGTGGTGAAAACTTTGGCACGAAAACCAGACAAAAATCAAATCCAGAGGAATAAAATCTATAATATCGCGATTCCGAATAATGATAATAATGTTGTCTGATAGATGGAGCAATTTAACACTGTTCATTTCTTTTGCTTAATAAGCTCACGGGTATTTTGGGTTTATTATTCTAGTTCGATTTTTTATGTTCAAAATTGTTTATTTGAATTTTATCTAGATTTTATAGTAACGTTTTTGATCTCAAGAAGTACATATTTGCAGCAGGTGAATTTGTTTTGAAAGTTATTTCAATAAGAAAACAAAAATATCGACACAAGTTCATACCCACCATATCACAAATTGAAATGATAACATTCTCTTAATATAAAATACACACAAAATGAAAGTGCATTTGCACTCGCATAAATCAAAATATAAGTTTAACTATAAAAAAAGCAAAAATCAACTATCTTATCCAAATTTTCTGCGTTCAACATATTGCAAATTTTTTCTTATAAAATGTAACAACCAAGGATCCACTCATTTCAAATGATCGCATTTATTTTATGTCAAGAGAAGTGATAATCATGAAATTGAGATCAAATGAGAAATGGAATTTTGGGGATACTAATTTGTGGAATGGGAATCTGCCCGTGTAGCAAACGAAATATCTATCAACATGGAAGTTTTTCATCAGGCGATGAAATTTAAGAATGTATTTATAAGACTCGAACAACTGCCCGCATTTCAAAAAGCCTCACAAATCGCGATTTGACCAGAGTTGGACACCCCTATGGGTCCTAATCACAAAACTAGAGAGACCAGGCCCCGCCTACTTGTGGGGGGCGGGGTCTTCTCTTCTCAGTTTTATGATTAGGACCCATGGGTGTATTCACCCACATGGGTTTAGTTCGGATCCGGGACATTTTTGCAATTGTCCGGACCCCCTTTGGCAGTTGTTCCGTTTATTCGTGAAGTGTCTCTTAATAAAATTTTACGTGATTTCATCTGTATGTACTGCAATACTGAAAGGCGGTGATCAATGAAGTGTCAAAATTATATTTTTATAAGTTTTGTTTTTAATTTTGGCAACTCGAAATCCTCAAATGCCATTGATGGTTTGAAATTCCCGAGTTTCTCTCTCTTCTCTTATTTTTAATAACTGATAAATCTGTAAACGCATCGAATATCGAAGTAGAATGTGAAGAAAAATCTTTAAAAATATGCAATTCTGAAGTGGGATACTCAATATTTGATAAGTTTGGATCATTTTCTAGTGAAAACAAGAGTTTGTTGAAAATCGATACATTTATTGAGAAACGCCACGTATTCATTTCGCATTTGCTTTATAGAATTTGTCATACTCCGAAAGCTATATTTCGTGAATGTGTAATTGAATCATTAAAATTGCAGAATGAGGAGTCCAATTTTGCATGGAATGATTTAACAAGAATTTTTTGAAAATTTAAAAATTTTCATCGAATTATAATAAAATTAGATGAAAATCATGTTGTAGTTTCGCTTATTAGAGGTTTATTTCTGGCTTCGTCGCGGACCTGCTCCGCACTCATTCGCTCGTCTGGCTTCTTGGCAATCATCTTATTCAGCCATATTTTATCCTAAAAGATGTAATTATTTTAGAATTGCTTCAAAGCTATAGATTTTTGTAACGGCACCAAATGAGAGACTTTGATTATTTCTACTTTTACTTTGTATACTTTTATCATAATGCAAAAAGGTGCAGCGATGCTCAAATTTTGTGTTTAAAACTAGGCAAAAATTTACCGTTACTGAGTATCGATTTGATAGATTTATTCGTTGACCATTCTCGATCTTTTTCCAAATATCCTTTATCTCATTCATTAATTCCTTTGGGGCAATACATAACTCGTAGAAAATGATACCGATCGCCCAGATATCGACGGCGGTGAATCGGCACCGGATGCCCTTACGTTGCTCAGGAGACATGTAGAGTGGCGTGCCACAAAGTTTCGAGTGACTCTGACTCTTATCCAGGGACTCGATCACTTTTACCAGACCGAAATCGGAGATCTTGAGGACTTCTTTCCCATTTTCCCCGGCAATTAGGATGTTTTCGGGTTTGAGGTCGCGATGAACGATATTGTATTTGTGGAGCTCGCTGATGCCATCCGCGATTTGATAGATGTAGTCATAGACGATTTTTGGATCAAAATATGTTCCCGATCTGACATTCTCTTTGACTTTGTTGCTTAAATCTCCACGAGAGCAGTAGTTCATTGCGATAAATAGACTGTTATGTCTTGAAAATATTCCAAAAAACTGTGAAAGGAGTCCCCCAGTGTGGACCTTTCCTATGAACGAGTCGAGATGCTTGACGATGTGCTGGTTTGTGGACGACTTGGAGATTTTCTCCATCAGCTTTCCCTCCTTCTCGCATTCCTTCTTCTCCTTCTCGTCCATTCCGTGAAGAGCGATCTCTTTTACGGCTACCTGCTCAGAGTTCGAGGCATTCCCAGCTGTGTAATTAGTGAGGTAAACTTTGCCGAACGACCCTTTGCCAAGCTGCCTGACGATTTTGTACTCTCCCTTCGGACTCTTGAGAGTATCATCGGGGTTCATAGTACTACCTAAGCAGAATTTTTTTCTTGAAGTCGATCAAGTTGAAATTAGAGAACGGGCTAGAACGTAGAACAAAGAAATTATTAATAAGAGGGTTCTATTCCAATTAATGTAGCATTTTCGAATGAAGTAAGTTACGGAAATGAGAGAATTCTGATCCACTGAGCATGGACAGCTCAGGAAAACGATATTACGAATGAAAAACTATTGCTTCATATCGAACTGAATTCCATTGCTTTTATGTAGAGAGCGCAAGTATCGCCCACTTTGCATTAGAGTGAAGAACAGAAGGAAAGACCGTACGGGTTATTTGGAAAAGGATATTCACTTGAAATTCTTGCAACCTTTAGCAGCTCATTTTAAAGCTTAGTCGTTATTAGTCAGTTCTGAGGTCTGTAAACGCGCTCCATTGCTAATCCAACTGTCATACATTATCATTTTCATTCATAGGTTCCTTATTCAAATCAGAAAAGTGAGAAAAACCTTTGAAAATATTTAGGGATTGTCAAAAATAAAAGTAGTGCTAAATAAGGCATTCGTTCCTTGTCTTTTGCAAACGGAAAAAGGGGTATGCCCAACAACGGTGGATTTGTTAGCAAACGACAAACAAATGAGGATTGCATAAAAATAGTGTAATTCTGTGTGGAATGGACCGTTTTCAAAGATCTAAGTAGATTCAGAATCTGGACGATGAAGTGTTTTATGGAGTATCGATTTTCTGAACCCATAATGAATTTCGAAAATATGTTTGCGCTCTCTAGCTATAGTTAATTAGTTTAATTTCTCCCCAAAAAGCAATATTGATTCATAGACAATGGAGTAGAAAATGTAAATATTCGAAAAAGAAAACTAGGATAGAATTGATTACGCAACTGAAATTATGAAAGGTAAAGTATTGCATAATTTATATGAGCAGATAAAATTGCTCAATCTGTTTAATTGAAAAGTATTAGGAATGCTGTATATGTATTTCGTCTCTTATGAATTAGCTATTTGTTTTAGGCATGAGCATATAGAAAGATAGAGTTCTCACTTCTAATTTTCATGATAATTTCATGCAATATGCTTTAAGAATATAGATGGATCTTAGTATATAAAAAATAAAAGCCGAATCGATTATTTTCAGTCTGCTGGTAAGATTTATAAAATTCATCATCAATAATGTCTTATCAGTGTTGGAAGAGCCTTAGACGCAGTTATATTCCTTCCTATCGATTTCGTAACGAGCCCGTTTATAATGTTTGAAAAATAAAGGCAAAATTATTCGCTAAAAATACTAACTATGAGTGGCATATGATTTGGAAGAAAATTTAACTTCACAAACAATACTTATGTTCATTATATGCATCGATACGTAAATATTCAAATAACATACTTCTTTACTTATTAATTATCAATTTGAACTAATACTTTAAAACTTCCACCTTCACTATGCTTATCGATCAGATTCTCAACGACGTATCATTTAGTGGGCCTAAAGTAAGATCGAGCATTTTTTGCGATAAATTTTCTATGAGAACTAAAGTAAGAAATAAGACCATTTAAACAATCAAAACGGGAGAAATTTCTGTTATAGGTATGCTATGTTATCGATACTATTTGCATAATATTGGTCAGTCTAAGGAGTTTTGCAATATTTTTTGTTTGAGAGAAGACTGTATGCCTTGATAACCCTTATGTTCATATACGCAAATAAAATTGAATTTGAGATATTAGTAAAGTCTATGCAATAGTGTAGTTTATTGTACAATATTACGATGGAATTGTTGAATTATCACGATGAGAACAGAGTGAAATCGATACTGAAAATTTATTGCGAAAAATGTTCGACCTTACTTTAGGCCCACTAAATGATACGTCGTTGAGAATCTGATCGATAAGCATAGTGAAGGTGGAAGTTTTAAAGTATTAGTTCAAATTGATAATTAATAAGTAAAGAAGTATGTTATTTGAATATTTACGTATCGATGCATATAATGAACATAAGTATTGTTTGTGAAGTTAAATTTTCTTCCAAATCATATGCCACTCATAGTTAGTATTTTTAGCGAATAATTTTGCCTTTATTTTTCAAACATTATAAACGGGCTCGTTACGAAATCGATAGGAAGGAATATAACTGCGTCTAAGGCTCTTCCAACACTGATAAGACATTATTGATGATGAATTTTATGAATCTTACCAGCAGACTGAAAATAATCGATTCGGTCCTCAATTTTTTGTATACTGGCTCATCTATATTATTAAAGCATATTTCATGAGATTATCGTGAGAATCTTAAGTGCGAACCCTATCTTTCTATATGCCCATGTCTGGAACAAATGGCTAATTGATCAGAGGCGAAATGCATATACAGTGCTCTTCATACTTTTCAATTGCATTGGCTCGACAATTTTATCTGTTCATACAAGTTATGCAATATTTTATCTTTCATAATTTTATCTGCGCGATAAATTCTATCCTATTTTTTTTCGAATATTTACATATTCTACTCTATTGTTTATGAATCAATATTGCTTATCGGGAAGAAAGTAAACGAGCTAGGGAGCGCAAGTATGTTTTCGAAAATCATGATGGGTTTATTAAACCTATACCACATGAAGCACTTTATCGTCCAGATTCTGAATCTGCTTAGATTCTTTAAAAAAAAACTCTCCGCCCTACGCAAAGTTACGGTCATTTGATGCGCCCCTCATTTGTCCCCCGTTTATTAACAATTGACTGTTGGGCGTGACTCTTTTTCATTTACAAAAGACAGGGAAAAATGCTTTACCTGACATAACTTTTTATTTTTTAACAATCCTTAAATGTTTTCAAAAGTTTTTTTTCTTACTTTCTTGACTTGGACAAGGAACCTATGAATAAAAATTATAATCTGACAGTTGGGGCTAGCAATGGAGCGCATTTGTAGAGCTTAGCACTGACTAATAACGACTAAACCTTGAAATGAGCTGCAAAATGTTACAAGAATTTCACGTGAAAATCCTTTTCCAAATAATTCATACGGTCTTTCCTTCTGTCCCCCTTCTAATGCAAAGTGGGCGATACTTGCGTTCTCTACATAAAAGCAATGATTCAATTCGATATGAAAAAATGACTTTAATTCGTAATATCGTTTTTCTGAGCTGTCCATGCTCAGTGGATCAGAATTCTCTCACTTTCGCAACTTCTTTCATTCAAAAAAATGCCACATCAATTGAAAAGAACCCTCTCATTAACAATTTCTTTGTTCTACGTTTTGGCCCGTTTTAATTTTAATTCGATCAACTTCAAGAACAAATTGTTTTAGGTAGCACTATGAATCCCGACGATACTCTTGAGAGTCCGAGCGGAGTGTACAAAATCGTCAGGCAGCTTGGCGAAGGGTCGTTCGGCAAAGTTTACCTCACTAATTACACGGCTAAGAATGCCTCAACCTCTGAGCAGGTAGCCGTAAAAGAGATCGCTCTTCACGGAATGGACGAGAAGGAGAAGGAGGAATGCGAGAAGGAGGGAAAGCTGATGGAGAAAATCTCCAAGTCGTCCACAAACCAGCACATCGTCAAGCATCTCGACTCGTTCATAGGAAAGGTTGTCACTGGTAAATTTATTTTATGGCTTGCTGGAATGAAATCGCCAAGCCACGGCAATCTATTTATCGCGATGAATTACTGCTCTTGCGAAGATCTAAGGAGCAAAATCAAAGCGAATGTCAAATCGGAAATACATTTTGACCCAGAAATCGTCTACAACTACATCTATCAAATCGCGGATGGTATCAATGAGCTTCATAGACACAATATAGTTCATCGCGACCTCAAACCCGCCAACATCCTAATATCTTTGGAAAACGGCAAAGAAGTTCTCAAGATCTCCGATTTCGGTATGGCAAAAGTCATCGACTCTCTGAATAAGACTCAGAGTCATTCGAAATGGTGTGGCACGCGGCTCTACATGTCTCCAGAACAACATGCACTCACCCCGTGCCGATTCCCCGTCGTCGATATCTGGGCGATCGGCATCATCTTCTACGAGTTGTGTATCGCCCCGAAGAAATTAAACAATGATGAGGTTATAGATCTTCGGGCAAAGGTCATGAATGATCAACAAGTAGATCTGCCACGATATTCAGAAGCGGTAAATTTTTACCTAGTTTTAAACAGAAAAGTTTACCGCTGCACCTTTTTGCGTTATGATAAAAGTATACAAAATAAAAGTAGAAATAGTCAAAACCTCACTTGGGGCCGTTACAAAAATCTATAGCTTTGAAAAAATCCTAAAATAATCACATTTTTAGGATACAACATGGCTGAATAAGACGATTGCCAAGGATCCAAATAAACGAATGAGTGCGGAGCAGGTCTGCAACGAAGCCAGAGGTAAGCCATTCTAATAAAGGAAACTACGACGTGGTTTCCACTTAATTTTATTATAATTCGATGACAAAGTTTTTTAAATCTTCAAAAATTCCGTGAAAATTCTTGCCAAACCATTTCATGTAAAATTGGACTCCTCATTCTGCAATTTTAATGATTCAATTACATATTCACGAAATATAGCTTTCGGAGTATGACAAATTCTATAAAGTAAATGCGAAATGAGTACGTGGCGTTTCTCAATAAATGTATCGATTCTCAACAAAATCTTGTTTTCACTAGAAAATTACCCAAACTTATCAAATATTGTATCCCACTTCAGAGTTGCATATTTTTAAAGATTTTTCTTCACATTCTACTTCTATATTCGATGCGTTTACAGATTTATCTTTTATTGAAAAAAGAAGAGAAGAGAGGACAACTCGGGAATTTCAAACCATCAATGGCATTTGAAAATTCCGAGTTGCCAAAATTAAAGACAAAACTTACAAAAATAGAATTGAATTTTGGCACTTTATTGATCACCGCCTTTCAGTATTGCAGTGCATACAGATGAAATCACGTGAAATTCTATTAAATACTCATTTTTCTCAATAATTTTCTATCTGATATACCTGTTTGACATAATTTTGTTGAAAAAGGTCAACCATTTTTCACCCTACTTCAATTTTATGCATATCCAATGGCTTTCTTAACATTTTCTAATCCTAATATGCACTTTTTCATTATTTAGACTTCTGGAATAAGTTAGAAACGAAAGGCTCATTTTGTTGAGAATCGCGCATTTGAAAATTCGATGTACTCTATCATCTACGCGTCATAATGATAAATATATAAAATCATTTAACATCTTTTCATATCAAATCGTTGATTCAAAATCACCGCTCATTATGGCCGCTTTGTCGAATGTCATTTGCGGTTATCAGGGTTAGTTGATGATAAATTAGTTATGTTTTCAGATCGGATGCCAATTTTATTCTATTGTAAGAGATTATTTTGAAAACTAAGTAAGAGATTTTGAAACGCTTCGTAATAATTTAGTTTGCTATCGAAATAATTATGCTAAAGGTGAAGGAAGAATAGGCTTGTTCAATTCATTTTCCTGCTCAGCAGAAGAGATTGCAAAATTCGACAATTATTATGAGTCATATGAAGTAGCAACTACACAGAATAAAGTAAATTCTTATGCTCATTATTTGGAATAATTCCCCAAATTTCAGATCTTTGGAATTAGCTCATTTAAAGAGTTATCTGAAATATATGACTTGAATACTCGACAAATTTCAAGAGGTCTTATCAACGAATCCATGAGTGATCTATTTAAATAATTTTACAGGTCCAGATCCTCCTGAATGGCGTAAATTTTCATGTTTCTTATTGCAAAGACAAATTGTATTATTTGGGTGGATGGGGTACTGAAACAAAAGAAGATACAACTCGAGTTGATGTAAGAAGATCGAATGAAAGTCCATGAAATAGCTTATTCAGATTTTAATAGATGGAGAATGGCAAACAGGACCTGCTTTTCCTCTTCCAACTAATTCTATTCAAACAATAACATGCGATGAAATTTTATACGGTCACATCATAACATATTCATTATTGTAATTATGAATATTCAGTTATTGATGGATATACTAGTAAAATTATATATCGATTATCAGACAATGAATGGGAATGGATTAAAATTGGGGAGATTCCAGAAAGACGAGATTATTTCGGAGTTGCATCGCTGAATGGAAGAATTTACATAACTGGAGGAGTGAAGTCGTTAATTTTGTATGATAAATAATGTATCATTATATATTTAGCGGTAAAGTATTCAAATCCTGTTGGCGCTTCGACCCCTTAGCTCCAGTTGATAGTCGAATTTCTCGAATCGCTGATATGAATTATACAAGAAAGTGTCATTCGCTTATTGTCGCTAACGAGAAATTGTATGCAATTGGAGGGTGAGCTGAGATTTTGCATGTCTTTATACGAAATGTTCGTTAACTTAGATTTCAAAATACTGAGAAAAGAAGTGATAGTTTTTACTTGCCGGTAAACTTCTGTGACGCTATTGAAGAATACGATCCAAAAACGAATGAATGGCGGGAAATCGGAGAAATTAACATAAAATAAAGCTTGATTATAACAATCTCAGATTTGATATAGAAATTTTATTCAATAAAATGTGAAATAATAACTTAATTTCAATGCACATGATACAGACAACTCTCGAAGACGTCCAAAAGTGATGAGGGATAATTGTCATTGAAATAGATATTCCTTTTAATCAGGGTCGTACGAACTGAACTTTGAACTTCAGACAGCTCTGAATAAAATGGAATGACCGTTCACAAGATAGAGAAAAACGAAAACATTCAAATGGCAAAAAGTAATGCAGCTGGGCGATGTCTGAAAAGACAAGATTTGAAATAGAGCAACGAATTATCATTTTTCTCACAAATCTGATATTCGAATCAGAATATGATAATTTGAAGAGAAATAAATATTGAAAAAGTAAACAAAATCTTGCTTCTTAAAAGAATTATTTAGAAGTGAATGTAACCCTATTTAAATGACATATCACGTTGAGATTCCGTATCGGAAATATACAATTGAAGCTAAAAATTAAGTGAGGAAGAAAAAGAAAAATGACCATTCATGGAAGACGAGAATTGAGAACTGAATGAAGAGGATAAAGAATTTGGTAAATGGATCCTTGGGTCACTTACTCGGTATTTTCTGTATCTTTTCGTGCATTACAGGGGCTAAAAAATTTGGACCTGGATCTGATTTTTCAGGCCCAGTTTTGAGAATACCCAGGTCCAGGCCGGCTTTTGGCTCCAACTTTTAAGCCCTGATGAATCATCCTTTCCCATCTTTAACCAAACTAAAATGTTCAAGTTTATAGCAGAAGCATTTATTAATGTCTCTCATGCGATCGTGATGAGATGGGCGTGCAGTACTCAGAAGTGCTCTGCTCGTTGATTTACTAATTCTTGCCGGTTTTGTTCATTAACTGCACTTTTTGCTCTTTCGGGTCGGACTGAAATCAAGAATGGCGAAATTATATTTCATTCTTTAAGATAACAAAACTTTTATTAAAATTTATAGTATTCAAAATGCATTATCTAAAATTGTTATATTACTATAAAATTTGACTATTAAAATTAAAATTTCATTAAAATCAGAAAATAATATTTGTATAAAAAAGCAATGGCTTTAAAGATATGCCTAGTTTTAAATCTTACATCATCCTCTTTCTTGGCGAAAATGCTCAGTTCCAGGCCGCTGTACTCCTGCAAGTTGGCAGCGATGTCCTCCATGTCGGCCCGTTCCTTGGGAGCCTTCGCCCAGCAGTGCTTCTCGATCATTCGGGCCAGCTTTCGCGGCACGTCGATCGGAAATTTCGGGATCTCGCCGTTTATGATCTGGAATAAAATTACAATTTCAATATATCAATAATAATCTTTAGATAGGTATATGAAGAATATTTTAATGTATATTAAGTCATGTAGGTTATGTATCACAAATAGTCTAAGAAGAATATTAAAGAATAGAATTAAAACCATGACGTACAGCTTTCTTAGCCTCCGGCATGCTGCGATTCAGGTATGGCTCGTGGCCGGTGAACACCTCGAAGACGAACACGCCAAAGGAATACACGTCGGAAGCCTTGGAGAAGACAAGCGTGTTGATGTTTTCGGGCGCCATCCATCTGTAAAAATCGATAAATCATAAATAGTTAAGACGATAATAAAAATTAAATTATGTATACATAACTAAAATTCCAATGATTTCTAACACTCGTTAAAAATTTCTTCTAATGAAACCACCTTTTGATAATGTCACAGAAATGCTATCCTTTCAGAAAGATGCAACATTGCTTAACCATTTTTAACTTTAATTTTATGGCTGAATAATTTAAAAATCACACCTAACAGCCATGGCCCTGGACTTCTTCATGTTGTAGACGCCGGTGCCCTTGACGGAACGTGACAGACCCAGCGAGGTGAGCTTCGAGAGGCCGCCCTTCTGATACAGCACGTTCGCTGCCGCGATGTCTCGGTGGATTATGTCCTGAAAATGATTCAATATTAAGAATAAAATATGGAAAAGAAGTGATAAACAAATCATTAACATTATGAATGTGCATATAACCTTTTTATGAAGAAAGTAGAGCGCATGGCTGATGCAGAAAATGATGGCGCACCGCTCCTCGTTCGTCATCTCCTCGTAGTGTTCGCGCATGTGCTCGTTCAGGGGGACTCCTGAGATTGAAATAAAATAAAATAAATATTTATAAACGTTAGTTTAGCAATTTGATTGAAAAATAGCATGGAGGAGAAAGAATCTACTTGAATTCTTCAAATGCATAATGCATGAAGATGATATTTAACTTTAGAAAGATAAAATATAAGAAGGCAATAAAAACTAAAAACTGATAGCTAACCCATGAAAGCCTCGCAGACTTGGAAACTTGGCTGTCTTGTGACACAAATGCCCTTGATCTTGAGAATGACCGGGCAGTTGATGCCGTGCTCCTTCATGAACCTCCTCTCCTGCAGGAGGTCCCTCACTCGCTCGGAGTTCGCGCCGTCGTCTTTCATCTAAAGCAGGAAAATTTTTCAAGCTTCAGATTTTTAATAATATCATGGTGAAGATCAGCTTTGTATCGTTTAAAATTTTATAGAATTAGTTGAGTTTGTGAAAATACCCACACTTCTAAGCAGAACGTCAACCTTCTTGCCGTCTTTCCTATTCCAGACTCCCTTGTGGACGGACGTGCCGACTTCGATGCGGATCTGAAAAAGTTTAATTAAATTCTGTGTCCGAATGCACGAAGAAACTTCCGGAACCTCCAAACCCTCCTATAGGAACTCTCATCCCACTGAGAGGTTTCTATAGGAAAGGTTCGGGGAGTTTCGTGAATCCGGGCACTGGACTTCAAAGTTTCAAATTCAACCAAAGTTCGAACCTTTATTATCAAAATCGAACTATATGTGAATGCAAAGATGAACTATCAGTCAGTTTTCTTCCAGATCTTGACTGTTCCGACGACCTTTGAACTTTCAAAATCCAAAATGAAGTCAGACCTGATCCCCGACATCGAGTTGTTCGTGGTGAATTTCCCAGTTGGCGAGACTGATGCCGCGGACGAGTGTCACGTGGCCGACCTTCTTGACGGACGGCTGCTGCTGTTCGCGTATTTTGTCGGTGACGGTCAGCTGCTGGCTCTTGGCGTCGTTCACCACGTTGTCATTCTCCTCAATCTGGTAGATCATGTTGTCGTATAGGTTGACCGCATTCTAAAATCTCTACTTTCTTATTTGGGAATCTTGGAGTATCAAACATTTTCCAGAATAGATGGAACGTTTTTTCAAACTTAAAAGTTTCAACTTGATTTTGTAACCCTGAAATAGTGCTGAATGAGCTGCTCCATAGACTGAAACGTCTTGTCCTTGCACAGCGAGTAGCCGTTATCCGTATTGATCACGAGGTGACGAACCTGCAGTTTTTAACGTCATCTTCAAAATGATGGCTTTCTAGTAAATTTGTAGTTCATCCATTTCCATGCTAAATAGAATCTTTAAAAAAAGTAATAATGCATGAATCATCCAAACTCATGAAGTATAAACTTTCGAGAAGTTGGTCTTCGCTAACTTTAAGGCTCTACACCATATTTTTGAAAGTTTATTTTTCCTATGAACTCTATTTCCTTCAAAGTTGATCGAGGTTAACAAAAAAAATCCCAAATAAAACCTACGAATTGTTTCCTATTCTCGAGTGGCAGAGTGGATGGAGTTCCCTTGGGCGCAGCGAACACGGACAGCATCAGGTAGTAGTTCTTGAGCAGCGTGCCATTCGGCGCCTTCTCCAGCGTCTGCGCCACCCGCAGAATGTAGTCGCCTGATCTGCACAAATGGAATAATCGATAAAAATTGAAGAGAAAATGTTCATTTTCCATTTTTGCAATGTCCAACGGCGATTTTCTCAACATTTCGTCATCATTTCTTACATTTCTTTTTTTGGACTCCGTGATTTTATCCACTTTTCCTTCTTTAAACTCCCTGATCTTTACGAAAATACATATCCTTGGAAAACTTTTCCCTCCAAATTTGATCAAATTAATTTTTTTCTAATTATTTCCCCAATTTTTGTCAATTTCGCCCTTTCTCTAATTTTCTAACCGATATAGCAGGAAGGGCGCGTCCTCTCGACTCAAGAAGCCGTGGAAGTAGTACTGCTGGGCGACGCTGTCCACGGCCGCTTTCAGCTTGTCGTCCATTTTTTCGTCCTTTCACAATCTCTTTCCGCCCCTAACTCTGTCGACCGCCTTCGATTCTGTCGGAGTCGGAAATTATGTTGAAAAATTTAGGAAAATCGTGGTTTTTTTTCTAATATATGAATGTATGCTAATTTTTCAAAAAAAAAAAAAGGTAGGAACCACAAGGGACCTGGAGTTTCAAATGACCACTCTTGAACCAAAGCGAAAAATGAAAAGAAAAGAAGTTTACGATTCCTAATCATTTCTCTCCTTTTCACCTTATTGAATAAGCCCCGCCCATAATTGCATTCCCCCCATTGCAGCGGCTTTTATAATCATCATTTCACTTTTGAAAAGTCACCATTTCTTCCCTTTTTCTTGTAATTTCTCCACTTTTTACAAATTTTCGAGTTCCAGAAAGTTGACGAATCTATTTGTTCAATTCTCACATTTTCGAAAAGATCTCATTCTCGTTTTTTTTTTCTAAAAACTCAGAGTTTTCAAATTGAAACAATTTCAGTGCAAAAATGGTGGAATCGACGGTCAGTGTGCCGCCCCCCGTGGACGAGAAGCGTTCAGCGCTCGACAACTACAGGAAGAAGCTCATCGAGTGCAGGGACCTCGAGCAGAGATTGAAGGAGTTGAGGAAGAAGGTCGGACTAAAGAAATTTTTTAAAAGAAATCTTGGAATATAAAATAGAATTATTTTGATATCAAAATATTCCTCTTGATAAGGTATTCAATTTTTTGTTTACCAAAATCATCACATTTTATTAGATTGAGTTTCGAAGAAAATGTTTTGATACCCAAATTGTCTGATTTTTTCTTAGATTTCCATAATTCAAACTGCATTCTTATAAAAACTACAAAGAAAATTCTAAATTAAAAATACGCTTTTTTCTACAAGATCGGAGGAAAGTAGAAAGATTCGAATACAAATTTTCAGGAGCAAGAAATGCAGAAAGCGTACGACAAGTCGGAGAACGACATCAAGTCGCTGCAATCTGTCGGACAGATCGTGGGAGAGGTGCTCAAGCAGCTATCCGAGGAGAAGTTCATTGTCAAGGTATCTTTCCTTCCTCTTTAGTATCATTTCATCGGTAAATTCTGTTAGGCCACGAACGGCCCTCGCTACGTGGTTGGTTGCCGTCGCTCGATCAACAAGGAAGCTCTGAAACAAGGCACCAGAGTGGCTCTCGACATGACCACGCTCACTATCATGTATAATATTAATTATTTTTATTCACAAAAATTAGAACCTTCAAATTTACCATTTTCAAATCAAAGATGAAAAAAACCATTGAAACCCTCTAATTGTATTTATTTCTTCAAAAGTTAATTTGTTTTTTTTTATCTAAAAAGATATGGAAATTTAAAAAAAAACGATGTATCTGAAGAGACATTGAAAATTCTCAAGAATTTAATCAGGCTCTTCGAAAATTAGCTTATTTTCTTATGAATGAATTTTGAGGCGCCAATTGCCCCGCGAAGTGGATCCCCTCGTCTACAAAATGTCGCACGAGGATCCGGGCAACATTTCCTACAGCGATGTGGGTGGACTGGCCGAGCAGATCAGGGAGTTGCGAGAAGTCGTCGAGCTGCCTCTGATCAACCCCGAGCTGTTCCGTCGCGTCGGCATCACCCCGCCCAAGGGCTGCCTTCTCTATGGACCGCCCGGAACTGGAAAGACGCTCTTGGCTCGGTGATTATTTGAATTTTTCAACACACAATATTCTAATTTCAAAAATATCACTTTTATAATTTTTTATTTTTAGCGCAGTGGCATCCCAACTGGACTGCAATTTCCTGAAAGTGGTGTCCTCGGCGATCGTGGACAAGTACATCGGCGAGTCGGCCAGAATGATCCGCGAGATGTTCAACTACGCCAGAGACCATCAGCCATGCATCGTCTTCATGGACGAGATTGATGCTATCGGTTGGTTTTTCTTTTCTAAAAGGACTTTGGAAAATTTGAAGCTTCCTTTCCTCTTATTTAATAATATTTCCTAAAATTTTGTGTATTCCAAACGCTTTCTTCAAATGTGGACCTTTCAAAATGTTGAAGGAATAGTATCTCTGTAAGAAGAAGAAAGCTAGCCTTGATTTAAATATTTTTCAAATTTTCAGGTGGAAGAAGATTCTCGGAAGGAACGTCTGCTGATCGCGAGATCCAGCGAACGCTCATGGAGTTGCTCAATCAGTTGGATGGTTTTGACTCTCTGGGAAAAGTCAAGGTATTTTGACTTTCTACTAAAATTAGCATAATCATTTTAATTTCAGACTATTATGGCGACCAGTAAGCGACTTTCATTTCTAATAAAAATATATGAAACAATGAATATGGTAGACAATCCTAAATTTTTGTGGGCCATATTTTATTGCTTTATGCTTTCTTGTTCATTTCATGGAAAACGTTTACAGACAGACCCGACACTCTGGACCCCGCCCTGCTTCGTCCCGGTCGCTTGGACAGGAAGATCGAGATTCCCCTCCCCAATGAGCAGGCCCGTCTGGAGGTTGGACTTTGAAAAATTAGCATCGAAATATAAAGCATAAAAGAAAACAAACATTTAAAAATAGAATAAAATTTTTAGATCCTGAAAATCCACGCGGCGAAGATCACGAAGCACGGCGAGATCGACTTCGAATCGGTGGTGAAATTGTCAGACGGATTCTCCGCGGCCGATCTCAGAAATGTCTGCACTGAAGCTGGTAAATTATAGTTTTTAATTCTAAAAATTATGCCATTTTTCCTATTTCATGTGTCCAATGAATCTGAAAAATATCTAAAATTACTTTTTAAAATTTTCCCTATTTTTTTCTAAATTTTAGGCATGAACGCGATCAGACAGGAGCGTGAATACGTCGTCGAGGAAGATTTCATGAAGGCTGTCAGAAAGGTTCGAATTTTTAACTTTTAAAAAAATTGTTTTTAAATACACTTTTAAGTTTAAAAGTTTTAAAGTGATTACCTTTCAAATTTTTTCAGGTCGGCGACGCGAAGAAGCTCGAGACCAAGCTGGATTACAAGCCTATCTAGTTTTTTTTGCATTTTCAGTCCCGTGAGCATCAACTCAAAATATCCCCGACTACGTTTTTATCAAAATTTTTCAAAAAATTAACTTATTGCCGACGTGTTTTATCAATAAAAGGGGTCATTTTTATATTTTTTTGTTTAAATTCCGAGATGTTTTAATCATCTGAAATACCTCATTCCTTATTTTTTCTTTCGTAATTTTTTGGAAGTTCACATATTTTAAAGGCTAAATTATGCTTAAAGAGTAGGTGAACTTGCAAAAAAATATTTGGTTTAAAATTTGAATCATTTTATTTTCAGAGGCTTTTAATTTTTCGAAAATGGCTTCTCTCCAGCAGCTTCACGCTCAGTTGCTCAGCGAGTGGAAGGGTCAGAATGTCGACAGCGTCATCAAGATTCTCACCCAGATGGCGGTAATTTGAAAAAATGCATCCATTTTTCAAATTTTAATAAGTCGATTCTTCAGACCGCCCTGCATGACAAACAGGCTCTGTCCGCGATGGACCTGAATGCTCTCAATGTCATTCTCAAGTAGGATTTTGTTATTATTACAAATATTATTTTTCGTAAAATTCGATTTTAAAAAATGAAACATTTCAGGGATTTCCACGAAATCAGTGCTCTGTCTTCCATCGTCAAGGGCGACATTGAGGCATTCAACAATGCGGTTCAACAGGTACAAATCATTTTTTTTTCGAAAAATTTATTTTTTCTGACCTTAAAATTTGTTTAAGGCCCTAACTCTGTACGAGATCTGCCCCGCGCACGCGGAGAACAAGTACCTCATGATTGGGCTCTACCTCATGTACTTGCTTTCATGCAACAAGCTCGCCGACTTTCACATGGTATTTTATTTTAAAATTATATTTCATTAAAAGTTTGATTTAATTTGTAGGTGCTAGAACGCGTGCCGCATAAGGAGCATTCGACCAATCCCTACATTTGCACCCCCGTCAGACTCGAGCACTCTCTAATGGAAGGCGCCTATAATAAGGTTGACAACCATCATTTTAAAGCCATTTAATTCTGCATAAGTTAAAAATTGTTGGAAAAACTCGTATGTCCTTTCTCTTTCAAAATTGTATGAGTCAAAGAGAAAACTTGAATAAATTCTCTACGATAGAAAATTCAGGTGGTCCTGACGGAGAAGAACATCCCCAGTCCGTACTACTCGATCTTCATCAATATCATGGTCAGCGCTGTGAGGTAAAATTTTTATCTAAACCTAAAAATTGAAATACTCCAAAATTTCATAATTTTTACGGAAGAAGAATATACGCGATTTTTCATTTTTATTTCGAAAACGAAAATATTTCAGACGCAACATCGCTGAATCCATCGAGAAGTCGTTCAAACTGCTGTCTGTGAAGGACGCTCAGACCATGCTCCTGTTCGACAAGGAGCCCGCTCTCTTGGACTTCGCCAAGCAGAGACAGTGGAGGATCGATGGGGGTCAATTTAAAAAAAAAAAAATCTTATATGAACCGAAAATCCGAAATGGAGGCTAGAGTTCACAACACAGACCTTTCCCTTAAGACGCAGAAGAAGTATTCCTTTCTCAGCGTCTACTTATTTTTAAGAAAATTTCCATTTTCTAACATATAAGAATCAATAAACAAGACTAGAGTGCAGAGCAAATCTTATCACTGAGAGATGGAAGGGGTTTTTTTTTTTCTATTCTTTCCTCGACGCCTCTATATCTTTATCATGGTTTGGATCTAGATGATGAACGAGTATTTTCAGGCTGTTTCATGTTCGAGGTGGAGGCTGCGAAGCCAGACAAAGTGAAGCTCGACACGACACAGATCGCCGAGAAGGCAATCTTCTACGCCAAACAACTCGAGCAGATCATTTAGAATCTCTTATTCAAAATGCGGGCTTTTTATCATTCTTTTTATGGTGACTTTCATCTTCTAACGAACCATCATCTTACACTTTCATTTCGTCAATTCGATCATCAATCAGAAAAAAATGCCATAAAACCTCTAATTGAAAGATCCCACCCCATTTGAAGTTCTTTTTAATTAAAACACCCCTTCAAAGAGGCTAATGAAAATAGAAGCCTTTGGGTAGAGACCGCCAGCCATTTTGCCAAATTCACTCTGGTACCATGTTTTCTACATTTTTCAGGGTCTGAGGTGCCCCCCTAAACATCCCCACCGAAAAAACCGCGAAAAAATACGTCACTAATGAAAAAATTGATAAAATTTAACGCGAAAAATCGGAAAAATCGCTCCTTTCCGTGGATAAGGGAAAGGGGCGTGGTCTATCTGCAAAAGACACTATGCCGCTCGCTCCCCCTTTCTTTCCCTGCCTTTGGGGATCTTTTTTCTCTGCACTCTCTTTCATTTTAGCATTGGCTTCTTTTATATTTTCGCGAATTATCAGGATCTCAGCTCGGCGCCGCAGGATTTTTCTGATTTTTTCACTGAAGATAGACAATTGACCAACTAATCAAAATATCAAATAAAAACACATGTGCCTTTAAAAATATGACTAGGGCGATCCAAATTAGTAAAGACAAAAAAATGGTCATTTTGGAATTAATTTTAAAAGTATTTTTTGATAAAATTCCACTTTTTTCTTTTGACTATTATAATTAGGGAGTATTAAATTTTATTTTAGTCAAGTTTTCAGACGATTTTATCGATCCCTTGTAAAGATACAGTACCCCAAAGGCGAGCATCTATTATTGGCTCGGGAAAAGTTTGGCGCCGCAGGATTTTTCTAATTTTTACATATTTTGTAGATATCAACTAGGTGTACCGATTCATCAAAAAAAATTAAATGTGCCTTTTTTATAACTCGAAATATTAGCATTTTCGTAATTTGGTGTGCATTTGACGCGCATTTGCGGACTTCTTTTGCATCCAATCAATAAATCGATATCACCACGTGAAAGAGCGGTATCGAATTGTATAGTAGGTACCGATAAACTATTAAAAACACAAAAAATAGGCGATAATCGAAAGGGTTATCAATTATGGACAATATTGAATCCAGTGAAAGGGGCGGGGCTTGGCGGTCCCTACCTTTGGGCTTCTATTAAAGGTTTTACGGTACATCTATTTTGTGCAAATACTTGGATTTTATCTCTTTATTTATTCTTTTCGTAAAAATTGGAAAATGTGCTTGAGACAAAGGAAAATAAAAATTGGCTTTTGAGATCCCCCTCCCTTAAAATTTTCATAATTGCCCTCGCTTACCATTATGCATCTATCTCTCCCCAAGGTGAATGGTATTTACAAAGCTGAGAATGACTTGGACGAGAAGCCCCTCTAATTTACCAATTGTTAAAGGGGTATTGAGGATGATTTTTTAAATGTTCCATAAGAATCATTTTCTTCTCCCTGTCCAAACTCTTCATTTGCCTCATTTCTTCGTCTGATAGTTGGAAATCGAATAGAGCCATATTTTCAGCGAGTCTTTTCGGACTCGATGATTTTGGAATCACAGCCACATTCTGTTGAACAGCGTATCTCAATGTTACTTGGGCGTTACTCTGAAATATAATCATCGAAGTCAATTATTTTCAGATAATGTCATTTTTCAAAACATCATTTCCTTATCATTTTAGGACAATATTACTCATCATTACCATTGAAAAAACTAGTTGATAAGAAACTCGTAGTAAATTTCTCATTGTTATCAACATGAGAAAATCATATAATTCGATGAAAAGACGATTTAAGAAAATTACCTTCTTATGTCTTTTGGCAATCTTAGAAATAACCGGATCTGTAAGGACGTTGAATCCCCTTTCGGCGTTTTGGCCTAAATTTTGGCCATAAGTATGAGTAGTACGCTAATCAACTGTTAAGATCTTGTTAGCGTTGAATTAACTAGTATTTGCATCTATTGTTATCGTACTATTTTTAGTTACCTGGATTTGCCAATGGAGAATAAGCAATTAGAGCCATTCCGTTCTTCTTCAGGTAGTCTTTCATCTTCTTCTGCTGGTAGTAGGGGTGCATTTCGGCCTAAAATATCATTTAGTTCGATGGAGATCAGCTTTATTTTGAGTTGATGAAAGTCCGAAATTCAACTATAATTTGAGCAGAACTAATCTGAAGCTTATTTTAGATGGAATTAAACGGAATGATAGGTTTAGTGACGTTATATTAGTTTGATTGGCTATATCGATGACACCCTACCTCAAGAACAACCGGTTTAATCTTGGCTCCACTCAGAACATGATCAATTTGTTCGTGGTTGAAATTGGCTAGTCCGAGTGATTTGACCTTAAAATCATCTTAATTTTCTATTTTCATGAATCTTATATCATAAGGCGCATAGGTTTTCCACGTTACCGACCTTTCCAATCTTATGAGCCCATTCGAGCGCTTTCCAAGTTTCGAGGTGATCTGTAATCGAATTTAAAACTATTTTAACCTCAAATAGCCTTAGTTTTGGTTTTATCTTAATTTTAGACTAGGCAATTTATATTCTCTACCTGGCGGAGTGTTGGGGTCGTCGATCTTTCCATCGAACGAGGTCGGCCAGTGAATGAGCATCAAATCGACATAGTCCAATTGCAGCTGCTTCAGATTATCCACGATGTGCTGCTTGGCTCGGTCAAAAGCGTGAAAGTTGTTCCAGAGTTTTGTCACGATGAATAGATCTTTTCTCTGAATGATTTTAGTCATTTAATTTAATAATTCAGAATTAAATAAAACTGGACCCCTTTCTTCTATACAAACGAGCAGACACGCAAAAGAGCTAGCAAAAATTTTCCTATCCTTATAAAGAAAGTGCTGTTTCTCTGTGCTTTAGCTTCCGGTATTTTTTTTTTAAATTTATACTCAGATTGAAAAAAATATTTTTTGATTAAAACAATTCTTATGTACCTTCACAAGTCCTTCCTTGATGACTTTGTTGATGGCCTTTCCGATTTGCTCTTGATTTCCATACAGAAAAGCGCAGTCGATCATTCGGTAGCCTTGTTTTATGGCCTCACGGATAAGCATTTCAGCCTAAAATATTCTTTTTCAAAGAATCGGTCTAAAGTATGCTGTTTTTAAGAATTGAAAGATACAAACCTTTTCTCCTTCTAAACCCGAGGTCCCCAAGCCGACTAAGGGCATTTGACATCCGTTAAGTAGTTTAACCGAATGTAGAATTTGATGATTTCCATAGGTTGATCTTCAAAGAATTCGAAATTTTCTTCAGTCTTAAACATTTTAGAACTCACCCCAATAAAGCTATGAAAGCGATAAAAAATATTACATTTGTCATATTGTTACGATTCAATTTCCTGAAAATAGATGAAAATAATGACTACAATGATATGGAAGAAAGGTTGGTTGGTCAACAAGTTCTAATGAAAATGAAAAGGAGAAAATACAATCACTCAGTCGCTCCTTTTATCGTCATTCTGACGATTGGATGCAATGATAAAAATCAACGAAATGAGTTATTTGTGGTCATCCATTAGAAATGATAGGCGAAATAATCATTAGCAATCGAGTTCTAAACAGAAAAAAAAAACTATTGATGCAGTCAGTTTTGAAGGTTTTTCCCATTTTCTACTTTAGGCAAGAGAGGTTCTAAAAGTAAGGTAAACTTCCTAAAAATTTGGCATATTAGGTAGGGTCTCCAAATAGATACGCCAAACCTTGGTTTGTGGTAGAACGTTTGCCAGAAATGTTATAGGGGATGTGAACAATACTTTCGCAAAAAAGAATCGAATTTAAAAATTTTCTAGATGAAAAAATCGTAAAAATCTATTTCTCGAAATAAACACATTTTTAGCAAACTTCAAATTGCATAGACGCGTGTGAAGGCAAAAATTATGAGCCGATTTTAGACACAGAATCGTTTTATCGAATATATCATCGATCTAGACTGGGTTTTGAGACACTTTGGGTTTGAAGGGTATTTATTTCCCAAATTTTTAACCCTACCAAAAACGCATTTTAACAAAGAGGCGGAGCTTGGGAACTCTAAATTAGGCTGGGAAATAGTGCTTTGAATAGAAATCAATCACCGTAAAGTAGTATGAACCAGACAATTTTATGAAACAAAACTTGCCCTATTTAATTCAGATACCAGTTTTAGGGCAAGCTTTTTCTCTATTTTTCACTACGTCATTTTCTAAAAATCGCAATTTTAAGAAATAGTATATCAAATTTAGGACTAAATGATGAACTTCATGCTATTTTCGTCTGGAGCGACATTTTTCAAATTCACGCATGAATCAACACGATTTTTTTTTCCCTATTCTTCGTTAATTTGGGTTTGAAAGATCATTTCTTTTTAGATAATTTCGATAGTTTTACCGTTAATAGTTCAAGTTTTTTTCTGAATTACATTAAGATCAATAATGAAAATATGTGTCGTTGTTTTTGTTTTAAGTTTGTCTTTATTTTTCGAATTGAAAAAAACATCGATTTATTCGAGAGATCCAAATGAAATTGCATAATTTTCGAATTTTTTTTATTTTAAAAAATATTTTAGGAGAAAAGTTCTAGGTAAAATTATTGTTTCTGATATTTGAATAATATATATCGACCTGTAAACCCGCCTTGTATACGTCTTATCTTAAAATTTTATGAGGAGGAAAACACAAAAATTGTCCATTTGAAAAATAAACTTTCGAAACTACGTGTATTTTTCAAATTTCCTTTTAAAACATTAGGTGTTAAAAATAGACTGCAAGGAGAAGAGGGACCTAAAATTGCTCCAAAATAGAATACCGGTTGAATTTTTCCAGCGAAACCTAAGTTCGCCGAAAATATGAACCCAAAATTGTCATAGAACATTAGGAAAACAAAAAATATGAATAAATTGAGTATTGTTAGAAATAGATCACAATTCCTGGAGATTTTAAAAGAATGCTATTTTCTTAAAAATAAGGGCAAGAACTTCGCTTTCTTGCTTAACAAAATTCATCATCATCAAAACTTGCCCAGAACGGGGAATAAAATAACGGCGAAAGTCAATTCCAACTCAAGAAAATTTCAAATGAAAGCGCGTACACCTAACTTGTTTAAAGAAAATCAATTGATTGACCAAAACTTCAACAATAATAAAATTAGCATATCGAAGAAAACTTGAAATGTGGTAAATTGCTACAAATTAGCATAATTTCAAATTTTCTCGATATCAGAAAAATCGAATACACTAGAACAATAAAAAAGACTACGTTGAATTACAATATACCTTCCGTTTTTTTCCTCTTTTTAAAAGTAGAAGTCCACCCAAATTTTTGGGATTTCCAAGTAATTTGCCCAAAGAATGTGATAATATGAAAGTTTTGATGAGTCAAATTAATTGATTTTTTTGTTTTTAGATTTTAAAAATTATAGAAAAAAAGAAAAAAGGACCTCTAAAATCAGAGAAAACGGAATTTCACTGGGATGAGCAAAACATTAAGAGGAAAGGGAAAATCGAACCAAAACAAGAAAAAAAAAAGCTTTGAACTTAAAAATGAGCCTAGTCCTTACTACCCTGACCAATGTCATCAAAGATGAATTGACTGGAGTTGGGGTATCTGAAAATTGTATTTTAAAAGCATTTTCTTCTATAAAATTAGAATTTTTTTTTTTCGAAAATAATAGCATTTTTAAGATAAAGTGTAAAAAATTACTTGAACCGAATAAAGTCCGGGTCCCCACCAGTCGACTCCAAATAAGGCAGCGCGAGGACGTCACGCGAGTGGACTTTCATCAAGTAGACCTTCAAATTTGCAAAATTTAATTTCACTTAAAAATTCTAAAGATAGCCCCCAAAATTTTTGCCGAGACAAATTTAGAGTTTGCATAGCTGTTCATCTGCTCAAAATCAACATTTTGTTAAAACCCCATCGTGAAAAACATAAATTTTCTCAGCCTTTTCTTCATGAAAACTTGGATTTCTTTCCCAGCCTTATTTCCTATAAAAAGTTTCGAATCTTTCCGAGTTTCTTTCGAAATAAATTACAAATTACCTTATTGGACGCGATCTTTCTCTTCGCCTCCTCCTTTCTCTTCTTCTCTTCCTCCGCCTGTTGTCTCAGTTCGTCCAAGGAAGGCAGCTGGGCCATCCAATCGACGCCGTCGACCTCAGATGACGTCTTCATCGTCGCCACGTCTTCAGAACTCTCGACGTGCGTCTTGGGAGAGGCCTTTTTGACGTCACCGTTGACGTGGTTGGATTCTGGGGCTGCAACAACAGAGGGAGAAACGCTGCTGAGAGGGGTGGCTTCCTGAATTTAAAATTTGCTAGTTTTCAGAAATAAAAAAAAATGAAATATTCACCCTCGAATTATTGAATTCGGACTTGATGATGACAGGCGAAGAGTCTCCTTTCGAGGATCTCGAGAATCTCAGAATCAGCCCCCCACGTCTTTCTTCTCCGGCGAGAGCAACCGTAGAAGGTGGCTGTTCTGAAATTAGACGCTTCTTTTTAGGTTAGATTTTTAAATTTTAAGTGTGACTTAGGTTCTCTTTAGATCTAACTGAAAATCAATAATCATCATAAATTTGATACCTAAGCCTAGGAAGACTAAAATTAAAATTATTACTATGAGATTTACACCCAAAATCGTTTAACTCAGGCCTAGCTATAGTCCTTTCTGCGTTTTACTTTAAATTTCATGATTTCTGAATAATTTACCAGCAGGCTTCTGCTTTCTCTCGTACTTCCTCTTCTTCCTTTCCGGCTGAACATACGGAGAACCGGGGGGGTTGCTAGATAACTGCATGGCGTACTGTAACTATTGCTGTAATGATCATTCATGTTTGTGAATTTACTGACCTCCTCGTCAAGATGCTCGCGTTTGACCCTCTCCTCGTGTTGCCGGATGGTAGAGTCGATGTTCATGTGTTGGGGAAGTCCCATCGAGAGTTGAGCTACCTGCAAATTAGAAAAATTGAAAAACTCATTTATAGGAACAAATTGTCATTTTTTAGAAGTTCATAAATATGGATATTTGAAGACTTTTATATTAGAATTATGATATATTTGGTATCAAAATTAACTAAATCTAAATTACAAGCTATTCTATCAAATCTCCCTGAAGTGTGAAGTTTTTGCAATAGCGATTCATGGTCTAGAGCGACTGACTTTTCAGCTTTAAGTAAAGGAGAAAAAGAATAAGAACTGAGAAAAGAGTCGATATTTAGATTCATCAGTATGTTAAAAATTAGCATAATTTTAGATCTACCAATTCGCTCGTGCTCTGCACAGCTTTTCTGGCATCGGACACGGACGAGGGCGTGGCTGGAGAGACCAACGAGCCGACGGCCGTTTTCGTCCGTTTGATGGGGGTGTTTGCTGGAAATGTTCACTTCTTCAATTTTCTCTATCCTTCATTTTGACCATTAGCAAATGAGTCATTCCATCATCTTTCACTATATCTTTTTTCTTTGTGATATCTTTCGGAAGAAAGAATGAAGAACACAACATATGATAGAAGATATCGACTTCAAAAATCGATAGTTCCAATTTTCATTAGCATAAAAAACGAACCAGCAATCGAAGTGGCAGGCGAGATATTGTCCGGTTTTCGTTTTCCATTCCTTTGCTGCAATGCGGGGCTGGATTTTGCGGACGCACTTCTCTGGTAGTCTTCCCCTTTCGAAAGCAACTCGACTCCGACCTAAAATTAAAAATATGATTTTTCAGATTCGTTGAGTTAGTTAAAAGAATTTTTTTTAAAAATAAAATTTGTTTAGTTTATCGAGCCCAAAAGTGGAAATTGACCTTTTTCTTGGCCAAAGAAATGCAATTCTTATTGACAGTGGCCCGAATTTCTTGAAATTTCGGAATTTTTGAAGGCCAACTTACCGATTGTGACTTATGCAAATGGTTTGCATTTGCGGCGCTGAGTGGGGAGATTTGTTCCTTTTTCGAAGACGGCGCATAGCTGCTAGTAGCTGGGGAGACGGTGGCGCTTTTGTTTCCTAAAGATACAATTTTGAAAATCACCAAAAATTAAACCAAAAAAATCACCCGGCAATCCGGTGCTGGTGACGAGCCGATTGAGCGGAGTGCAGGGGGTGACTTTCCTCGAAAAGGTGGCCGGCGACACCAAATTCGGGGTGGCATTATTCGAGCTAGAATTGCAGCTCGACGAGGGGCGGGCCTGAAAATTGGTATTTCTTGAAAAAATCGAATTTTCCAATTTTTTTAAAAATCTTGCATCAATCAACTATTATATGTAAAATTATGTAGTTTTTATGTTATTTCATTGCTACGTAATTTCAGCTTATCGATATTTCTCATTTATCATTGCATAACATTTCCATCTATCACTAATCTTATTATCTGATTATTCATTACACATGAGGCTATATAACACAAACATGTTGACTTATTTTGCATACCATCCATCAATCATCATGGCATAATTTATGATGTGTAATATAAAATATCAAATTTTAAATTTAAAAAAATAGAAAAAAAAACCCCTACCACTTCAGCGATTTTCTGCCAGGATTTGATGAGAGCTCGGCATTTTTTGTTGAACGCAGGCCACTCCTCGCCGGTCTTCTTTCGCAGCTCGTTCACCAGCGCTCCGACTCGGGTCGACTGAAAACGATGATTCATTTTTCTTATTATGTGTTAGATCTGCGAGTAATTTGCTCTCAAATATATGGCTACTTTGTTCCCAAAATTGAGTGCTTACTAAAAAATGATTACTTTGTTCCCAAAATGACTGCTTCGCCACTATTTCATTCTATCCTTTTTCTTCCCATAAAAATCTCCACCCAAGACCTGTTATCATTTCTCATCATTTCGAATCGTATCATTTCATTCAAACTCATTTCATAATCTTTCGCGTCTCTCTCTCTCCGCATTTCGCCTTGGATTCCTTTCCATTCATATGTATCGATTTTCCCTCGTCCTTTTCTCTTCGCTCTCTTCTGCCTTCCTATCTCTTGGCCCAGACGTCCCCTCAGCAAGTGCGGTGTGTCGACTTTCCTACTCGCCTAGTTCTTCTACTCGACCGCGACGCGCCGCTTTTTATTTTCGATATTTATTTTCTCAATTTTATGCCAATTTCTTATCCGATTTCGATGATTTTTAGCTCAAAAAATTCGCCTCGATCTGCTCTATCGAATGCCATAAAATTCAGCTCGAAATCTTGCGTTTCAACCGAATTATACTAATTTTCCCGAATCTCTTCTTATAAACAACCGCGTCGCGTGAGAGAGTGCAGAGCGTGAGAGCTCTTATTCTATTGGTTTAAGCGGGTGAGAGACGCACAGAGTGGGCGGAGTTTTTCGACCTTTTTCTTTGTTTAGTCTCTCTCTCTCGTCGCTGAATATGTCTGTGCCTCAGTCGGTGAGGGGTCTGGATCTCCTCTATCTAGGGGCCAACCCCATTCCTTCCTTGCATTTTTGATGCATCAAGGTGGGAATGTGGCTGCGGTCTGAGGCCAGGGGGTACCTTTTTATGTCTAAAAAAGACCATTTTGAGTGGTTTGTCATTTGTTGGATGATTTTGGGCCTTTCAAACGGCTCAGAAGTAATTTTTAGGCGGTTTTGGATCATTCTGATGGTTTTTCAACCATTTTTAGATGACTATAAAATTACTTTTGAGTCATTTTGTGGTTAAAGACCCATTTCGAGCGATCTTGGGGCCCATTCTTACCTCCAGAAGCTCCCGATTGATGCATATTTTGGCCATCTCGTCGACCACCCGCAGGGCCGATTCGCAATCGGCCTAAACATAATTACATCATTCTCGAGAAACGCGAAAAACACGAATTAAGGAAATTTGAATATTAGGTCGCTTTTGAGAAATTCATTCTGAAAAACCCCAATCTTCTTCCGGAAGACATTCTTTCTCTCGTATTTTTGATCTTGTAAAATTTCATTCGACTCTTTGAAAAAGTGTTTTAGGCCTTGAAAAATCGCGAGATTTTCGGCTAAACAATGTCTACATATTGTGTGATGATTGTGATGATATGATAATAAAAACAATATAATACAAGAAATAATTACAAAAAAAACATTTATTTAACTACAAGTTATGAAAAATATATCCGGTTTTTTCCTGTAAAATAAAGATGATCTCTGCGCCTTTACATTTCTTCTCCATTAAAAACTTCCCACTTAAAGATTCAAAGATTTTCCCTCATTTTGCTCCCATCCTTCTTCAAAATCGCCTTATTTTATGGATTTTTGGGAGTAAAATGCGTAGTTTAATTCCAAAATTGGAATTCTTACATTGGAGACAGCGTTTTGGAGTTCCTGCTTGAGTTGATCGATGGACGAAGCTGTGGATGGTATCGAAGTTGAAGGCACTTGGACTGAGGGAGTCATCATGCTAGGTCTCCACAGGCTTCCGAAAACGCCTCCAAAGCCTCCCAGCCTTTCTTCTTCGCTGTCTCAAACTGAACACGCATGAAACGAGCGCGCTTACATCCAATTTGTAAAGGTGCAAGCGAGATTTCGTGGGGGTGAGGAGAGAAAATGTAGACACGACCACTCTCCGGCGAGAGAAGGGTGGCGTACTGAGCCGCGCGCGCTGCGGTCCCCCCTTTTATACCCGATCACGCCCCTCCCGACGCTGATTGGCTGATTTGAACGCAACGCGGTCGCGAAGCGGTCTGCAAAAGCGAGACACGTTTTAGAAAGCAACATTCCTGTTGAATAGTAACCATGGAAATACAGAAAGTTATTCGCGATACTACAATTTTATTAGAGAGCAAATTTTCACGCTATCATTATCTGGAGCTAGAAATCGGTTAGGAGGAAAGGTCTGAGTTTTACTTTTTTCACTTCTTGGAAGGCTCAAATTTTCATAGACCGCAGAATTTTATAAGCTCTCTTTTCCAACTTTTCTCTTCAAATTTCATCATCTTTTCAAAGAAAAATCGAATTTTCTCATCTCGCCCGCACGTTTTCAAATTCTACAAGTCAAAGGAAAAGGAAACAAAAATAATTGGTCTACCTCAGAAAGTTCGGGCAAGTCTTGGAACGAGGATCGAGGACGGATCAACCGACAGCACTCGGACTGATGGCTCTGTTTGCAGATCCTGTCGACACCTAATTTCAGATGTCGCAAGCTGAAAGAGGTCCCAACTATCAAAAACCACTCATCATTTCCGCTGATTTTTTATTTTTACTTTCGCTGATTCATTTTAAATTGAAACGGTGCAAACCAAACTCGGTCAAAAGTTTCTTTGATCAACATTTATTTAGCTTCTTATCATCAGTAAATTCTTCTGATTTTCTGTTGAAATGTCGAAAAAGAATTTTGACAAATTTCAAAAGATCACGAAAAATTTCACAATCCACCCCAACAATGGTTATTTTTAGACTCGAGCGATTTGGATATTCGAGTAAAAGACCGAGGAAACGAGGAGCCGTCAAGTGGGAAGAAAAAAATCACAGGGATGTTCAAGGTAAAATTTTGAACAAATTGAAAAATCCTAAAATTTTTCTAGTTTAAAAATCTACTCACAAATGCAGTGCTAGTGTTTTTTGCCGTCGTCCATAGAACCTCTAGAGCCCGTCAACCGTCCCGTTCCGGTTGATTTCCCTAGAAAATTAGAAAAAAAATGAAAAATCGGTGAAAATTGAAAATGACACTTGCCAGATATAAATCGCACTAAAAGGACTAAGATAAGTGCTGTAAACATCAAGCTCTCATCGATTTTCCGGCTTTGTAAAATCACTTTTTGAATTTTCAGGATTCACCCATGAAGGGACTATTGAAGGAGGGCGCTGCGGAGTCCATCAAACGGCCCTTGTCGGGTAAAACATTTTTAGGGTTGCTAAAAATCAAAAGTCGAGATTTTTAGGTCTATTTCGCCGCCCCGGCTCCCGAGCAGGTGGTCGGAAAAAGGAGGAAGAGGAGGATGCTCTGGCCGCTCAGCCGCCGCCCAATTTTCAGCAGAATAATCGGCCTCTAGGTAGGATTTTCCAAAAAATCACTTTTTTTTTTTTTTAATTTGAACTTTTTCTGTAGCAAAAGTCAAATGTAATTTCTACAGAAAACTAGCAATGGTCAAAAAAAAATAAACAAAAAAAATTTATTTCCAGCTTCCGCCCTAGAAGAAGTGGCTTCGTCCTCCGATCTCCCCGTGCCCCAAAATTCGAGCGACCGTCGTCCCTCAGCCCCTCTTGACTTGGACTCCTCAGTGGCGAGAGCTCCGCGAATTTCGAACGCAAACGTGAATGGAATGCTGCAAATCGACACGTTCGCAAGCAAATACCCACAACTCACGAGGTTGGAGGAAATCGGTAATTATTTTAAAAAATTTTTAAATCCTAATTTCTAAGAAACTATTTGACTTTTATCTGTATGTATGCCAGTTACAAAAAGCATCTAGAAAATTCAGTAGAAGAAATAGTTAACTTGTAGAGGAAATGATTTTCCCCCACGAGTTTAAAACGCTATATCTTTGCATAAAAATGATATTTTTATTATTTTATTTCGAAATTTTTAAATTTAGACATTTCTCAACTAACTAGATTTCTGTATTTGGAAGACGACGCCAAGGATGAGGATATTTCCTGGAATTGGGACTATTTATTCGCCTCAGTTTCCACTGAAATGAGAGAAGAATGGGCTCAGTTTGAGGAGCGAGATTAGTCTGTTTTAATTTGTATTATTCTGATCTCAAAAATTGGATCTCAAATTATTTTTTAATTAGTCTAGTCACAATAAATAATTATTCAATAAAAGTGTACCGTTTTATTTATTTGCTCTGGGTTGTTGATCCCATCACACAATTATTTGTCCTATTCTTTTTTGTCCATTATCACTCAAATCTGACCTTTGATAACCAAAATAATCACCATCTTTATAGATATCATCTCGCGACTCACTGCATGACTTTCTACTCGTCGCGCTTTTCGGATTCCTGAACAAGTCAACACGATCAAAATGAGGTAGATTTTAAAAATATATGAATTATATTTAAAGTGCATAAAAATAAAATTCATTTTTTTTTTTCAGAATCCGCCCCGCTGCAGTGTATCGTTATCTGTTTCTGTTCTTTGGGGCATCCCTGCTTCTCTATGGAATCTACTCGATTTTCGCGTACGACGACGGGAGCCATGTTCCTGTGCACAAGGCTCAGAAGCATCTCTACTTGACGGTTTCCAAGGATCGGTAAAAATTTTATTGTTACTTAAAAAATGATTGTATGATGGCTTGCGAGGAGATAGATACTGCCCACTCGTTGCAAATTCGCTATTGTTTTCTTTCGGTCTCTCCGGAAAGGCGAAGAGAAATAGAGGAGACAAGTTTACAAGGAGTGCAGTATCTATATTCTCCCATTTCGTAATAGTAAATTATCATTTTTATAGTGAAATTAGCATGCGTCTTTTTGTTGTAACGAAAATCGCAGTTATAGTACAAAATTCTTCATGATTTTTTTTCAGAATCGGCCACCGTTTTGATACTCTGGCTCCAAAGCGTATTTTGTTCTGGACGAAAGTTTTCGACCGAACCGTCAAGCCTGAGTCAGATAATTTCGCTGATTGTCCTGGGTTGACGGTAATTTTTCTTTTTCTTTATTTTCAAATTTATTTATCATTTTTTATTTAAAAATTTCAGGATCGTTGCATAATGGATTCAGACAAGTCTCTTATCTCTAAGGCTGACGCCGTCGTTTTCCACTCAGCCGACATTTCCAAGGAGCCTTTACCGGAAAATTCTTTGAGGTGCAATAAAATTTGCTTTTGATAATTTCATTTTAATTTTCAGAAATCCCGATCAAGTTTACGTTTATTACTCCATGGAGACTCCAGACAACAGTGGGAAGTTGAGTGTGCCAAGTAAGATTTTTTCATTTTATTTTTCTTTTAAGATTTTTTTCCAGAGAACTTTTTCAATTGGACGGCAACTTTCGTCCACGACTCAGACGTTGTTGCCAAGTATGGAGGATACTTCATGAAAACCACACAGGCTGAGGCGAAGGGATTCAAAATTCAGGTAGAATTTTCGAAGATTTCACAATTCCACCCCGAAAAGTAGTTTTGGAATTCATAGAAAATGTCATCCTTTCAAGTTTTATTTTTATGCTGAATATTTATTCTCTTTTCTACGTAATTACAGCTCAACAAATAACCGATATCTTGTACGCGTAATTGTAAGTTTTTCCAATTTAAGATATGCAATATCTGAGATTAAAATTGCCTGAGATATTCAATTTCTGCCTTTCATTCTAATTTCCATCGGTCGGTTCTGGTTCGACGCCGTTAGCCACATGCACGGTGTCTGAGCTCTGTCCCTGGTAGGTGTTTCCGGTTACCGTATTCGGGTTGAATCCAGCAGAACGCTTGCCCCAGTAGCCTAAAGTTTTTCTTTCGGGCTTGTGCAAATTATTTCAAAGGAGATTTCTTCAATTGTATTTCAAAAATTTTAAATAACCTCCATAATAAGGCCAGCCGTAGCCATATGTCTGAAATTAAAATTGTAAGTTTAAAAAAGTCGCTAATTCTTACCCCATAGCCGCCCCAGTAATTACCATAGCCATACGAAGGCCAACCCCAACCGTACTCATAACCCCACTGGGCTTCAGTTTGGGAGACCTAAATTAGCATAAGTTTTTGTTTAAAATATCATAGAATCTTACCAAAAGACAGGCCGCCAGCATAGAAATGATCAAAAGTCGATTCATTTTCTTTTGTCAGCTAGAAATTTAGAATAGTCCGAAAGTTATTACCCCGAAGTCGTTTGACAGCTACTTTTATATGGGTCTTTCGATTGTTTACTTATTGACAGATATATCTTTCGACCAAACTGATATACGAAATCCTTGCAAAACCGGGATTTATAGGATAAATAGAAATTGCCTGAATTCCAGGTCACGAGTTTAAAACTTCTCGGATTTTCCATTAAAGCTTTGAAACTTGACATTGGATAAACAGCCTGAGGTTTGACATTCATAGATTTGAGATTATTTACTTTTGGTCTTTGGCTTTATACTTCTAAATCATAAGATCGTATTGTCGTGAAATAATGCATTTCACTTTCGAATTTGCATAAGATCTCTAGACTTCAAGACCCAAATTTGCAAGATGATTTATTATGAGCAATCTGTCTAACATTTCTTCACTTTATTAATTTAACGTCCATATAAATGGACCGTTTTTTTTATTATTTTCACTCGCTCTTTCCTCTTCACAGAGTCCTGTGATTCAGCTGAATTCACCCTTTCCAAACCGAAACCTATTTTGTAATAATTATGTAATCTTCTAAAGTAAAGAAATAAGTCAAGATATATCTAGTTTTCTTATTTCTTTATACTTATAATATAGCTCAAATCTAAATCTCAGAAAACTTTAGAAAGACTATTTAGAAATCAAACCTTCCTTATTCTTGATTTTTTCTTTTAAATTTTGCCATTTCAGAGATTTTTCGTGGATGAAAGACGTTTCGTGAAGAAAAATTCCGGAGTTTTCTGGCTGGTGTCCAACTGTAAGACTGAGAGCGAAAGGGAGATGGCCATTGCTGAATTGGGCAAGTAAGAGCCATCAAATTATTGGGATCAAAAATTAGAATACATACTCATATCTATTTCCGATTAGATATATCGAAAGTAGCTTTGAAGTTAGAGAATTCGAATTTTCTTTTGATTTTAAGAATTTATTGGAGATCAGATGGAAATTTTCAAATAGTCGGTTTTTTGCAGATACATCGACGTAAAATACGCTGGGAAATGCGCGAGTGACGCAGAAGGCAAAAGTCTTTGCCCGCTCGGGGATCCGTGCAACTCCATATTCGAAAGCTACCCCTTCTATGTCGCCATTGAGAATACGGTCAAATTAAAGTTTTTCTAATTTACATTTCTTTTTTAATTTTAGGTCTGCAAAGACTACATCACGGAAAAGCTATTCTCCAGGATCGACATCCCAAGCATTCCAATCGTCATGAAAAGGAAGACCTATGAAGACGCGTAAGAAAGTTTTCATTTTGTTTTGTTTAATTTTACGTTTTTTTTTTTTTTTATTTTTAAGAGTGAATGTCAGCAAAAACCAAAGTCTTAGTAAAGGGGTGTTTCCAGGGGTCCGTTGATTTGGCTGATTTTCACATACATTGCTCAGTTTTTCACGCTGATTCTCGTAGTGCTATCCGTTTTTCATAAAAGTTATCATATGCAGGGTTACGGTAGCTTAAAGTTTTGACAGATCCGACCTCGGGAAAAAATTCATAACTTCCTTATTTCTGAGCCGAATCGAACGAGGTTTTCAACATTGAATAGCCCACGAAAAACTCTGCAAATAATGTAACTACGACCACTTGCTACGATCAACAGCTTCCCGCCAAAAAATTAATTTCCGAAAATGCGACCCTAGCCGACTGCAGTTTTTCATTTTTTTACCCAAATTAGTGTCCGATACCCAAGCTGGAAATTGACTTATTTTGTAGAGAATTAAATTCTGCATTTGAATATGCAAAAAATTTTGAAAAAAAGAATGGGTTTTGATACGAAAAATGCATCCGAACGCTTAAAACTAGTATATTTTTAACTATGTGGCAACTTTGATCCCTCATAGCTTTCTTATTTCTGAACCAAATTGAATGATTCTTTTTTATTTCGTAGATCTTGAGTAGGAGAATAATTTTAAAATAACAAGAAAATTTTTAGAAATTAATTTTGGCGGGAAAAAATTATCCGATGTTACCCTATATACCCGTACTTTATTTACAAGTGTAATGTGAGTTAACGTCGGAGTTTTCCATGAACTCTTGTAGAGCTCTTCAAGTTGATCAACTTTTGTTCCAGGACTTATTCTAGAATGTGCACACACAGGAAGATATGAATTTTTGAAATTTACTGTCAAAACGGCACTTTGCAATAATTGGCCATCATACTTCAAAAAATTCTGGAGCTCATACTGATGTGAATCCGAGATTAGTCCTGGAACAAAAGTTGTCCACCATGTTCATCTACACAACATGCTAGAAGGGCGAATTTTTTCAATGTCAATTACGCGTAAAGTCAGTACGGGTCGAAAAGTACACAATCAAGACGCGAAAAGTGCGCATTTCTGCCGAAATCAATATTCAAAAAATCTTATTTTATTGTCTGATAATCTAGAGACTAAATTCTGTCCAATAAAAAAAGAATCATTCAATTTGGTCCAGAAATAAGTAAGTTGTGGGGGATCAAAGTTGGCACTATGCAATAATCACCCCTGATTTTACGCGTTCTGACGCATTTTTCGTATCAAAACCCATTCTTTTTTTCAAAATTTTTTGCATATTTAAATGCAGAATTAAATTCTCTACAAAATAAGCCAATTTCCAGCTTGGGTATCGGACCCTAATTGGGGTAAAAAATTGAAAAACTGCGTCGAAGTCGAATCACATTTTCTAATTTTTTTTTCGAATTTAAAAAGTTTTCCGCCAAATTATCGACTTTCGAAAATGGTCATAGTTAAATAAAATGAAGTATTTTTCGTGGGCTATTTAATGCTGAAAACTTCATTCGATTTAGTTCAGAAATAAGAAAGTTATAGGGGATCAAAATTTGACATTCTATATAAGAATGCACTGGTTTTACGCATTTTTCGTATCAAAACCCATTCTTTTTTTCAAAATTTTTTGCATATTCAAATGCAGAATTTAATTCTCTACAAAATAAGTCAATTTCCAGCTTGGGTATCGGACACTAATTTGGGTAAAAAAATGAAAAACTGCAGTCGGCTAGGGTCGCATTTTCGGAAATTAATTTTTTGGCGGGAAGCTGTTGATCGTAGCAAGTGGTCGTAGTTACATTATTTGCAGAGTTTTTCGTGGGCTATTCAATGTTGAAAACCTCGTTCGATTCGGCTCAGAAATAAGGAAGTTATGAATTTTTTCCCGAGGTCGGATCTGTCAAAACTTTAAGCTACCGTAACCCTGCATATGATAACTTTTATGAAAAACGGATAGCACTACGAGAATCAGCGTGAAAAACTGAGCAATGTATGTGAAAATCAGCCAAATCAACGGACCCCTGGAAACACTGACTTTGGTCCTTACTGACATTCACTCTTAAGATTTTTTCCTAATCTTATCAATTTCAGCAACATCCCTCCCTCTCTTTTCATCGCTCTCGACGATTTTAAAGGTCCGAAGGAAATGGCGGAGTACCTAAAAATGCTGCAGACTAACATGTAAAAATATCGCCATTATCTAATTTTTAGATTAATATTTGATACAAATTTGCAGGACAGCCTACAAGACGCACATGACATGGAGGCAGGACGAGTGGACGATGGCCCCGTGGAACGCGCCCGGGTTCCGAAACGGAATGTGTCGACTCTGCGAGAGATTGTGGGAGGCCAACCGGACCAGTAAATCGGTAAGTTAACCGAAAAATCTTAAATTTTAAAACTTAAAAAAAAAAGCAAAAAGCCTAAATTTATACTTTTGTATATTTAAAAATGAATGAAGATCATCTATTTCCTTTAGATCGAGGACATCGAATCTCACTACAAACAGTCAGCTGCTTGTGAGAACGACAATTCTTTTGTGAAGAAATGGATTTCTTAAATCATGAATTTTATCATTTAACTCCAAAACCTTTCACTTTTATTCTGAGATTACTTAAGTTTCTGAATTTTGACATTCAATTTTCTACTTTTCTTTATGATCCTGTACTATCTCCTCTTTCATAACAGGTTTTATCCGATGCCTCTACGGGTTAATTATCGCTGGGCTTCAGACTTGATTCATTCAATTTGATACTTTAAAAATTTTGACGCTTTTTACACGGGTTTTATCCACAGAGTAAGTGACCATGTTTAAAGGACTGTAGATAAACTGTCTTACAAATAATCCAGGATCTTTAATGTTAGCATAACGTTCATTTTTTGGATAAGTAGCTTACAACTAACGCATAATAACCGTGACTTTTGGTGTGTATTTAACACGGCTGGTCATCTTTAGTATTCCTGAATCTACTAACAATGGTGTATGCCATGGAGTGGTTTCAATTTATCATGGCTTAAGCCTGATATTTCAGACCAGGGCCCGTACTAAAGTCAATTTGGTTCACCTCAGCCCAACCGAATAAATTTGGTACGGGCCCAGTTTTGAAAAAAAAAATGAAAAATATCACCAACTTGTAAATCGCAAGATATCATAACACAAGACATTTGACAAGATAGTATGATAAAAAGATATTACCTCATGTTCTTCCCTGCTCTATTACGTTATATTATGTGTCACGGTTTCTTACGATTTACATACAAATTACCCAGAACGCCAATATCTGATGGTGATTTTTATCTGGCCTGTTTTGTGGGTAGCTGTTATTTTTCGTCACAGGAAATAACACCTCAATATTTTTTGGCCCGCTTGAGCCCTGCGAATTCTTTCCACAGGCCAGGTCTCTGCTCATTTGCACTTCGGATGATGAAAGTGCGAATGAAGCTGAAAGTATAGCGCAAATCTGAGAGACGAAAACGCGAAAAGACAAACAAACCAGGGGCTATCAAAATATCAGTGAAAATGAGAAGCCAGATAGGTGAGAGTGGATTATCAAATGATCAAATCCGAAAAAAATGTGAATGAAAAATGAACTAATGGCTGAGGAAAATACGGAATAAGGAAGTGATGCAAGGGATGATCATTTGAATGCAAATGGCATACTTGACCCAACTACCACTTTAAGTCTATACTTTTTTTTTTGTAGTTTTTGAGATCAACATTATACAATCATAATTCCTGAATTAAGTGAATTCGGAGAATGTTAATCTTTGGATATATAGCTTGAAAAGCCTAAATCTAAGTCTATATTGAACTCCATGATGCAGAACTCGTATCATTTTTATCGCTACTGCATTGCTGTATATACTTTTAGTGACCTATCATCTTTCAACTACTTTTTTCCAGTGTTTATTATTTGTCGACTTGTCGACTCTGTTAGCCTCGCTGTAGACCTGCCTCAACAGTATCACTGTCAACATATCGAAGTTATCCCATTCTCTCACGTTATCACGGTCTATCCCTTTCGAGAGTCGATCGCTTCAGGTCAGAGATAGGGATTGAGGATTTCTCGATCCCCGATATCCCTTTCTTATCACCTCATCTTCTGGGAAAGAAGCGAAAATTCAGCTCATCGAGAAGAGACTGGAGAAAAAGAAGCATAGACAAAGAAGTCGAAGAAAGAAAGAAAGAAAGGAAAGAGTTCTTCAGGACGGTTCCAAACGGTCATCGATATGTGATGTGTTTGATCAGAGCACATCGATTGATTTTTATCAATTATGATCACGAAAATTTGACTATATTACCTATAACTAAACTTCCAACTTTGACTTCAAATTTCAACTTCATTCCAGCCCATTTCAATTCCAATTCGAAATTAAGGTTAAAGTGCCTAATTTGATCCACTTCCCAACCCCGGATCAAGGTTTTTTTCTCATCATTAATTGCTCTCATTCTTGGCAATTTTTCCTATAGATCTGTTGGTTTTTGTTTGCGTGTTGCATAATTCGCCGACTACGAGCCAACCAGTCTGGTTGTGCCAATCCAATCGCCCTCTGCAGGCTGCAGCCGTGAGGGGCGTGTCCACGAGATGACGAGCCCTCCCCGTTTGTCTGCCAAAGTCCACATTCCATAGAGCAAAAAATTCTGCCGATGAAGCGATACACTCTCAGTCACTATTGTTTGAAAGATGCGCCACCGTAATTCTCGCTCTTTATCATCAAACTATTCAATCATGATGTGTTGTCTTTATCTTTGCCTATACCTCAAGCTTCTTCAATCTTTTCCTAAATTTGTAGACTTCGTCCTTTTCATAATGTTCGAGGCTTTAGGCATTAGATTTTCGCCAAGTTTAAATTTACTTTCAGATTGAGCAAATCCAAATTCATGAGGATAACAACTCAATTACAATTGGCGACTGCATTTCTACTCATTTTATTCGTGAGCGTCGATAGCGTAAGTTTCGAGTTCATCGGTTTCTTCGAGCCTTAAAAGATTGCCGTTCGAAGTCAGAAAAATGCCTGCTTGTAGTGAATAATAGAAACACTCGAACATGGAGACTCCGTGTACAAATATCATGTTTTCGTGACAGTCGAATTTCTTTCCCAATTTCAGCGACAACATTTTATAGCTACATCAACTCCATTACTTGTTCCAATAAGAACGCTATGTTTGCGAACTTGTTTCTAATAATGCTGCATTACAATGATCGTTGTTTACCTAAGTTAGCCATGTTCGAGAGTATTGGATAACCTACTTTAAGACATTCAAAGCACATAATATGCAACTATGAACAAAGTTGTATCTAAAAAAACAGAATTTTAGGCATCACTATCAAAACGAAAACGCTCGAAACGACAATGCCCGTGTCTTCCCCTAAGAACGATTCAGTGCAGTTGCCAGGGAAATCCTAATATGGGGATGCAGAACTCGTGTGCTTGTACGCTCAGGGCTGACATCAGTGTCAAGTAGGCCGGATTGTAACCTTTCGAACCCACATTAAGCAATCATCTAACGCTTTATAATGTTGAGTATCCTTAGTTGTGGCACTTGCTTCACCCCAGCTTCATTCCAGCCATCTTGTCGACTTCTCTGCGCCCGACTCTGCAGTCCTTCTTGTTCGTCATCACCAACGTCTCGTAGTTTAGAGTGTATCTGCCAAAATTCTTGCATGTCGCTGTATCAGAAATCACCTGCACTGGCACCTCCTTGGAGGTACACTTCCACATTTTTAGTTAGCAGGAGTGTTTCAATTTCACTTACAAATTGAAGAATTATGAAGTTGGAACATTCCCGTACATTTCTGCAATAATCCACAGCTAGTAACTATGCCAGGAGCAAAAAACGGCGTGAACGAGTGTGTGAATTGATTAAAAAGAGACTAGAGAGGATGACTCAAATGGAACGGGAGGTTCTGTATGTCACTTTCGCCTCTGGCCAAGCGACTTGAGACAGGAAAGAGCGCGAGATGACAGCCGCAGAAAGAAAAAGAAAAGTCTGGGAGCAAAAACGTGCAAGACGACCAATCAATTCCAACGAAATGAGAAGCACAAAAAGAAGTTGAAACACGGTTTATTTCGGCTACAAAAAAATACAATTATAAAAAAAAACACGTGAACTCAAAGGTAGGGTTATTATATCTAGAATCAACTGAAGCTCCTAGTGAGAGAACCCAAAAAGTGGCAGATCCGACCATCCCTAAAAGTCAGGACTTTCCAGCTGATAACAGTGCAGAAGAGGTGTTCTTTGAACCCTTTCCCCAGAAAGAAAAAGGGAAAATTTTAGAAGAAGAAAAAGGCTCGTTAGAACAGTAACCATCACAAAAAGTAATGGTCTATTCGACAGCACTTTTTGCACCAATAATTACACTAACACCCTATAATCCAACGTGAAGGATTATGGCGACAGAACATAATACACAAAAATGAATGCGCATCTTTGCCCTTTTATTCTTTGTGCTGTTCCATAAAGTTTACTTAGCTTTAGCGTAGTTTGAGGTATTTCTTCCACATGATTGATCTTTCAGTGGCCGGAAGATCGTGATGACTCAACCCCAGAAGCAGAACTCGCAATCATTTGTCATTAGGCCTGTGGCAGGAAATGGATGCAATGCTGACTGCAATACTAAGGTACAGAATTTATCTTGCTGACTTTTTTCTAAGTCATCAAGTTTCAGTGCACAAACGTTTGTATGGACCAGCAGTACTCTGCGTCTGATTGCTCTCGATCTTGCAGCAAGTCCTGCAACCGAGTCTGCACTCCCAGTCCAAGCCCCAGTCGACCTCAGCCTGCACCTGTTCAACAGGTCCAGTCTCAGCAACAAGCTCAACCTCAACCTCAGCCTCAGCAACAAAAGATGCAAGTTCAGCCTCAAACACCTCAGACTCCAGCTACTCAAACGGTCACGGCTTCCCCTATTAGTGGACAAAATGCACAGATTAAGATCGAAATCACTTCGGTTGATTCAAATTCTCCAAATTGTATGCCGAAGTGTCAGAACGTGTGTCAGGTAAAATATTGATTTTTATTAAATTGAATGAAAAATATTTCATTCAGTCATCATGCGCTCCGTCAATGCCACAGCCTCAATGTACAAGTGCTTGTGACAACACTTGTAATTCGATGTGCTCTCCGTCTTCTGCGCCTGTACCTCAGCCAGCTCAGCCTCAGCCCGCTCCCCAGGCGTCTCAGCAGCAACCACAGCAACAAATGCAGCAACAGCAGAGCATGAATATCCCTGGGGTTAGAAACGATTCAGACGTTGTTATCGCTAGTTTTAGCCAATTCCACCACCACAAAATCAAGCACGACCACCACCGTCAGCACCAATTCAATCACAGCCACAGCAACAACCAATTCAGCAACAATATGTTCAGCCTCAGATTCAATCGCCTCCTCCTCCACAAATGGCTCAAGTCCAGCAACCACTCCAAGTTCAACAACAGCAACAGCAATCTGGCAGCAATCATTATTTGAATCCACAGATGCCACCTTACACAAATGTCGATTCTCAGGTAAGAAGGTAAATGAAATTTGAACGACATGTTTAGTTTCAGTCATCCTTGTGCATGTCTCAGTGCGGAATGGGGTGTCGTCAATCTTGTGTGACTCAAGCGACCCCACCTCCAATGGGATGCGATACCAGCTGTTCTGACACCTGCTCGCAAGTACTCGAAAAGAGAAACTACTGAACAGCAATTTTCTCCAACCACATTTTTAGGTATGCGCTCCTAGCCGACCTTCGCAAATTACGGCGAACGATGCATCGACGTTTCCCGTCACATTGGACCCAAAGCAGAGGTGGGATCGAGGGGTCATTTTCCGGAAGCGAAAGTCTCTCAATTCAGATGTTCGAATGAGTGCAACGGAGTCTGCCAGGTCGCGTGCATCGCACAACACGCTCCGCCCGTTCAGTGTGTCGATACGTGCTCCAATCAGTGCGATAAAGCGTGCTCTTCTCCAGATGTAAAAAAAAAACAAATCATACCATGATTTTAAAGATTCTTCTTCTTCTTCTTTAGGTCCAACGCAACTCAGCCCAGCTGTTTTCTAGTCCGTCTGCGCTGTCGCCAATGGGTCAGACTTCTCAGGATCTGCAGCAGATTCAGCCCCAGCAACAGCAACAGTCCTGGTCCAATCTCGTCCAGACTTCTCAACAACGACAACTCCCGTCTCAGTTCTCCCAGCAACAGACCGTCGAACCTTCAGTCAGTTCTCAGCAGGACCAACAGAACTTTCCTACTTTGAGGTAAATAGTTTCGTTCTCCAGCATTTTTAAGAATTCCATTTAGTCCTCCAGCCCAGCACGGCCAACAATTCGACTTCTCAACCCCCCAGCCGGTTTCAATCAACATAACCTTCGAAGCGACGGATCCTACACAAATTTCTCCACAAGATCAACAACAACAGTTGCCTCAGGAATTGCAACAGAACACCGTGCATGGGAATGAAATCACTCAATCGCAGGCCACTTCATCGAACCAGAACAATGCGTAAGTCACGTTGATCTTCGTTTAGAGTCATATAAATTTGGAAATACCCATATCATGTCATCTACTTCAGATTAACAGCCGATGAATGTAATACCTATTGTACGCAATCATGCAGCAACCAGTGTGCTATTCAAACTCAGATTCCAAACTGTGTACCGACATGCTTAAAAGTATTCATAGATTATTAGCTGATTTCAACGTTAATGATTTTAGGTGTGCCACGCAAACGTCTGTCCTAGTATCCCATACAGTCAATTCCAGCGTCTGAATGCTAAAGAACGACGCTCGCGACGACGCTCAAAGTAATTTTAATGACGCTACTATTTCGAACTTCGATTTTCAGGAGAAACTTGTCGGACGCTAACACAGAACCCGAAGAGGTTGCTCAGCATAGAAAACTTGGAAGACTTATAAAGATGGAAACCAAAGAGAATGAACGTCCATTCGTTAGGTGTATCTATGAGGATAAACAGAACCTGAATAATACCATAGCTTTATTGTGCGAAAGAGATGAGCAATGTTGTGATGATGGCTGTTGTACTAAGGATTAATATAGTTTAGGGATATTATTATTTTATTTATTTTGAGCTATATTTATTTTCATTAAACAAGTCTTTCACACACATAAAGACAATTTTCGGGAATCGACCTCCCGACCCGCAAAACACTTGCCCTGTGATCATTATATTTTTATTTAACTTTTTCTAGATTTTTCGTACTATGTATGTGAATAAATTATTATTTCCTACTTTACTATCATTATAGAATATATTAAAAATCGAGTCATTTAACGGGAAAATGCATAGATACTGTGGAAGGATCAAGCCCCGCCCACTTTGCAATGCGTCCATTGCAGACCGCCCAAAATCAATTGACTTTAGCAGTTGTTCGTCTATTATTTTTCTTCAAGTTTTCTCGATTGCCATTTTAAAATTGAAATAATTTTCAGATGTCAGGCAAAAAGATCGCCTCGGCTGCGATTCCGCACCGCTCACAAAGCGAATTTTGGCAGCGGATCAGGGTTGGCAATTTTTTGAATCAATCATTTTTTTTGACTTAACTTGAATTTTAATATTTTTATCCCTTGATTTCTAATCTGTTTTTTTCTGAAAATAATCTAAACATAAGATTCAAAATAGTTCACAGATGCTATGCCAAGAAAATGCAAAAACTTTATTTTACTAATTTCCCTATTTTTCCAGAACAAACTCCTCGCGGTGTATCGCGACCCTAAAACTCCCCCAGCTGGGTTGCCGGGTCCGGACGGTGGTTCGCAGTACGCCTATCAGCACCGCTTCCCCTCGACTCAAGCGGCTCGTCCCGGTTCGGCCGACCTACCCAATTTGCCTGGCGGCGTCTCCCACAAACTTGAGAACAACTATTATTTCACCAGGTTTTTATTATTATTTTTTTTTAACTAAACATTGATTCTTTTAAACTCATCTTTAACCATTTTAATAAAGTCAGAAAAAGCGAAACGTTATTTTAATCCGAGACGATCGAAAATCATTTTTAAACTAGTGATCATTGAAAAATTCGAATGTCACAAAGAATACAGTTTACCTCGCAAAACTTCGAAATCAAGTTCTAAGAATTTATTTCTCTCATCTAAAATACGAAGATACTTTTCCAGAGACGGTCGTCACGAGGTGAAGCCGCCTAATGCTTTGTACTCTGAGGAGACTGCCGGCCAGATCACCACCACTGCGGCCGCTGAGGCTGCCAAGGCCGTCGCGTTCGTTTTTTTTCTTTGAAATTCACTACTTCTTGTCTCTAAATTGTAAAAATCGCTCTTCATTTTTAACTATTTTTTCCGAGAGAAGAATGGTATGAAAAATGTAGAGGGAAAAGAATTTTCTTCCTTTAAGAGACAGGACGCAATGAAGTTCATATTCTTGACCAGTTTTTATTTTTAAAAAATGAAAGTTTTTAGGAGCACCAATGTGTCCCACTCCAATTTCGGTCCGGACGTCAACTTCGGTCTGCAAGCGCCCACACCCGGGTTCGGCGCTACTTGGCAGAGGTAGATTTTATTTATTTTTAAAATCGTATTTCAATTAAAATATTTTTATTTTATTTTTGTTTAAATTTGAAAATGAACTTTTCTTTAATTTTAGACAAATCAAAAACGAACTGGGAACCCAGCAGAAGGATAAGAACATGCAATATTTCGAGAAATTCGACGCCTATCGATCGGGAAATTAACCAGGAACGTGTCGATTTTTTCTGATTTACCAGGAAAATCGATTCTTTTCTGGTTTACAGATCGGTCGTTTTTAATTTTATCGAGAGGCCTTCGGTAATGTGTAAATTTTTGTAGAGAATTAGAGGATAATTATTTCTTATTTACAAGATAGAAAGGTTTGCTGAAAGAATAAATGGTCATCTTTATCTGTAGTATTTTTTTTTATCATGAACGGTTTTGATACCATAATCATATCTTATCGTTTTAAAATTATTTTTTTATCTTTAATTTGGTTTTTTCCAGCAAAAATGCGTTCCACCGCCATCGCTATGGGCAAGCATTTCGGCAGTTTGGGCAAGGTAATTTTAAATTAACAATAGCTTTCTAAAAATGATAAAATTTGAATACAATGTATATAAATGAAAGATATTATGAAAAAATTCTAAATATTGGAATATTGCATCAGTCAAATGAAGTGACAGCTCGTGTGTTAAAGAGCGCCTTGCGAGAAATGCGCGTATATTGTGCGTCACGACTATGCGCAGAGAAGGGAGAGTCAGCGGGGGATAATGGAAAATTGGTATACAATTTCCTCTGGCCCTCTCACTTTCTCCCTATTTTTGTTTGTTTTTTTTTTTTTTTCGATACACGAGGCTTCACTTCGTTTGACCAGAACAATAATTTTTCAAAATTAAAAAAATATATATATATTTTTTTTCTCAGATGTATGGCGAATATCGCTTCTCGCTGGCCCCAAATGAGCAGTCTGTCTGGAAGGGATTCTTCAAGGGCGTCATCGTCAATGTGAGGGACTTGTTAATTGAAAAGTCTTAGGATTATTATCAGTTTTTTTTTTCGAAAGTTTCCTCCCTTTTTAATTTATCACCATATTTCCGGTAAAACTCGTATCAAATGATCAAAGTTTAAACGATAGAATGATATAAGGTCATATTGATAGTGAAAATTTATCCTGCTATTCCTAAAAACCGATTTCCAAATCTACGCCAATTTTCCTTCTTTCATATTGTTTATCGTTGAGACATGTTTATTTTATTCGTCTTTGCAGAACTTCAAGAACTACTTCCTGTACCAGTGGCACTACTTCCTGCCGCAGGCGATCGGGTTCTACATGCTTTACGACTGGGCCAACAAGGCAAACGCCCAGTCGCATCGCAAGGACCCCGCCGACTACGCTAATGACAAATAAATTCAGGACGGGAGTACTGTAGGTAAATTTTCAATTATTTTAAGAAATAGCCTTCTTAAACGTTTTTTTCTCTTAATTTTTTAGGAATTTAGAAAATGGCAAAAGTAGATGATTTTTTTTAGAAAAAGGTATAAATTTATGTTTACTTTTTCAGGAAACCATTCAAATCAGCATCCGTCCAAATTTCTAGCACTCTTCAAATTTTCTCACCAGAAAAAACACGTTTGTCTCTCAACTTTTCTAATTTTTCGGTGTAATTGATAGCCTTCTGACGTGAGATTGTCGATTTTTAGTCAAAAATGATGACAAAAATAGATTGTAGAGAAAAGTTTTTGATTCGGTTTCGAATCCAATAAATCATTTCTGTAAAAAGCTATTGTTCAATTCATTTCCGGTATGATGGTTTTCACACCCGCCCTGAAATTTCAGGTCGTATATTCACAGTTTCAGATTCAACTTTAATTTATGCATCTTCACCATTTTAACCTATCCCTCATTTTCTGAAATATTCACTATATTTGCAACAAAAAACTAAATCAATTTTTAATGCAAATGTCATGTCCTAGTGAAGTTCATCTTATTTTTCAGCATATACACTTTCCTAATGTTGAGATTTTTTTTACAAATGGTCCTATCAACTTACTACTATCATTATCACTACTTAGTGATGTCTGGCATAGTGATTGATTTTGTTTCACTCCAAGCTTATCTTCATCTTATTTTATCGCTCTTTTATGGATGAATATCGTTATTCGACCGAACTTTCTCGAGTCCCCAATATTTTCTTCGGCACATTACCCCCTTTCAAATCGAATTTAATGGCATCATTAAGATTAGGTTTATTGCATTATGGGTCAGTGCGAGCAAAACCCTGCTAATGATTCAAATAATCAAGACAGGCAAGAATTGGTTTTGTCTGAAACATTTTTTTTATTTTTGAAGATCTCATTTTCTAGACAAAAAATGATCTTATCTGAATCTTAAATTGTTATCTTTTTGAACTCTTAAAAACGTATTTTTTCAGTGAAATGTTCCTTCAAACACGGCATTTTTCGAATGCTCTACTACCGAAAGGTGCCCTGGCCTATATTGGAGGTAGGAGTTTTTGAAAATTCAAAATATGAAATCTAAAAACTCAGGGAAGTGGACTGCCGCAGCGTCGAATAAAGTCTTCGAAGTGACGAATCCGTACGATGGGAAACTCATCACGAAAACAACCAATTGTGATGTGGAGGATGCTAAAAAAGTAGGTCGTCAGCAGATTCCGAATAAAGTCTATTTATTAAAAATTTGGAGAGCTCATAATTTTGTAATATAATGTAAGAAATAGGCGACGAAATTGCCACGTTTTGAATAACAACTTTCAGGCAGTAGAAGCAGCTCGAAACGCGTTCGAAAAATGGTCCCTCGAAACAACCGCCAAGCAACGATCCATCATTTTGAGGAAATGGTTCGAGATTCTCACCGCCAAAGAAGAGGAGCTTGGAAAGTTGCTCACCTTGGAACAAGGAAAACCATTGGCCGAAGGCAAGGGCGAAATCGCTTATTCCGCAGCTTTTATCGATTGGTATTCGGGAGAGGCGAGACGGATTTATGGACAGGCAAGAAATTTCATCTTTAAATTATAAAATTCAGACTTTAAACCTATCATATTTAAATTGTTGATTTTTTCAGGTCGTTTCCGCGCCCGTTCTGAATCGTGAACACTACCATACTCGAGAGCCTATTGGCGTCGTTGGAATTGTAAGTTTAATGGAGTTTTTGCTAAAATCTGCAAATACCAAAATTCCTTAGATTTTTTCACAAAATATAGATTACAAAATTTTTACGATCACCGTCTATAAAAATTTTATACTCACTCTTCATTAAAAGAAAATTAAGATCACTCCCTGGAACTTCCCGACGGCGATGATCGCGCGGAAAGCTGGTGCGGCCCTTGCGGCAGGCTGTACGCTCGTCATCAAACCAGCTGAGGATACGCCTTTGAGTGCTCTTGCTTTTGCCCAGGTAAATCTGATGCCTTATTTCTTCATGAATCATGAAGATCAGCTTTTTCACTTGAAATAAAAGTTATCCCAACTTGACTCCAATATAATATTTCCCAAAAACTTCTATTCAAACTAGTTATGGTAGTTTTGCTAAAGGTAATAAAAGTACTGAAAATGAGAATATTGATTTAAAAATTGTAAATCGGAAAATTCCAGACCGGCGAAGAAGCGGGCATTCCTCCGGGCGTGGTGAACGTGATTCCCTCAGACCGTACAAACACTGCTACGATTTCGAAATACCTTTGTGAAAGCCATGATGTCGACGCAATTTCTTTCACTGGAAGTACGGCTGTTGGGAAGGTACTTTTATTCGTTTTTTACTTGCTATCTTTCTATTTTCAATTGCATCTCCCTACAGTTTTTGACAATCTTTAGAATATTTTTTTCGATAATATTCTTCTATATGTTTTATGTTTGATTCTAGCTACTCCTGGCTCAATCAGCATCGACCGTAAAGAGAGTCTGTCTCGAGTTGGGTGGCAACGCTCCTGTTCTCGTATTTGAATCTGCCGACATTGATACTGCTGTAAAGGTAATTTTATTATGATTTTTTAAATTTATTTTTAAACAGCTTATTTTCAGGGTACAATGGCCTCGAAATTCCGTGGATCGGGACAAACTTGCGTTTCTGCCAACCGAGTTTTCGTCCAAGAGACTGTCCATGATAAATTCGTGGCCGGTTTGAAGAAAGCGTTCGCGACTTTGGTGGTTGGTGATGGCATGGATCCGAAAACCACTCAGGGACCGTTGATTAATGAGAGGGCAGTTGATAAGGTTCGAACATTTTGACTAAAAATTTACCCTATCTAAGTTTTAATATTTTGTGAAGATTACCGTATTTCCAATAGTTTCAAAAAACTTCCAATTTGATGGAAGAAACAACAAGTATTTTTTTTTATTTAAATGACTTATTTTTAGTCATTCTAAATTTTTCCAGATCCGAGGCCTGATCGACGACGCAGTGAAGAAGGGCGCTAAAGTCGAATTGGGCGGGAAAAATCTCGGCCCGACCGGGTGCTCCTTCGAGCCGACACTTATCACCGGAGTCACGAACAATATGGAAATTGCCCATACCGAGATTTTCGGACCTGTTATTGCTATTAGGTAAAATTTATGAATAATTTAATCCTAACATTGAGATTTTTTTAGATTAAAAGTGTAACAACATTTGATTTTGAACTATTATGATTATGATTCAGGACGTTCAAAACTGAAGACGAGGCTTTGAAAGAAGCAAACAACAGCAGATACGGTTTGGCTGGGTATTTCTTCAGGTAATACATTGGAAATCATGATTTTCAAAAGTACACGAATTTGATTTCAGCAAGGACATGTCACAATGTCACAGAGTCGCTAGGAGGATGCAGACAGGAATGGTCGGTGTTAATGAAGGTGATCTATTTGAGACTTTGTCATTACGAATTACGCTTTCAGTTTTTAGATTGAGAATTTCACTATAAATTAAATTTCATAAAATTTTCTATCCTTTAGATAATTTCACGAAATTAAAAAATTGTGAATAAATGAAATTTGAGGAATAATGTCGGCCGCCGAGGGCGCATTCGGTGGTGTGAAGGAATCGGGATTGGGCCGAGAGGGCGGTGCTCAGGGCATCGACGAGTTCACGCAGTGGAAGTACATTTGCATTCAGCATTGAAATGAAGAAAAGTGAAAAAACCAGGTCATCATTTCTTCCTTTTAGTTACATATTTATCGTAGTCTCGCCTAGATAAAAATTCCCTTTTGGAATTATTACATGACATTTCTCTTACATCGAAAATTCACTTTAAAGATTCTTTTTGAGAAGTATATTTTTCCACATACTTTTATTTGCTGATTTTCTTGCCATACACTATTTTGTTTCATTCTATTGCACTTGCAAAATAAACGAATTTGAACAAAATCATAATTGACGTTGAGAGCTCTGAATAGGAAGCCAAAATCAATCAATCTCACCGAATTTTAAAATCATTTCCGTTCCTGTTAAATTCGCAGAATCGCGATGATTTCTTTCAATCTGAAATTTTTACTACTCTTCGCGATTCTCCTGCTCATCGGTGTTGTGGTGCCTTCGAATTGGACGAACAATTGCTGCAAAGCAGGACTGGGCCGGTTTTTGAGTAAGAGTTTACTCTTTTCATTGAAGAGTTAATTTATAAAAAAAATATTCATATTATTATACAGAACAGTCTAGTAAAAAAAACTCACCAAAAATTATCGATGCAAGTGAAAGAATTTAAATAGAGGTCAACAACATTCAAATTTGAAAATTTCAAAGAAAAAACAACCCTTTGCTCATCCCTGAATAGAAGAAAAATCGAATTTTTAATTTAATCCTAAAAATTCAGTTACCTAATCGCTCTAACGAAGACTGGTACTTGCTGGACGCGATCGACAGAAATGTAGCCGCGAAGCATCATCCTCCAAGAATCCCATCCATCCAAGTCGACATCGAACCGGATCATCTCTTCGGAAACGGATGTTTCATCGATAGTTTTCAGTGTAAGTATAGAAATATGCAAATTTTCTACTTTAAATAATTTTATCAAATTTTTGACATTCTTTTTGCTTATGATTCTCAAATTCACGTGTTAACCCATTCAAGCATTTCATAGCATGATCTCTAAGATGCTGCATAATATTTCCTTGCAAATAAATATAATTTAAATTCATCCGTGAGACCATGATGAAAGAATCATGATTTTCAAAACATAGCGTTTTACGGAGAGTGATCTCATCTAGGACCTTCAAAATTGAAACTAAAGCTAAAGAAACAAATTCAGTGAAGTAAAGTTTTTTTTTTAATTATATAATTTGGAAGGTTTAATTATTTTGGAAAGAAAAAATGCAGTTTTATAGAAGTTTTATTTCGCTTGTCAGGCCGCCAAAACTGCCGTCGATTGTAAATCGAGATAATAACCGTGTGTGTGTAATTTCACGATTCCCCTACGGCTTCTGAGTCAACTTTTTCTTCTTTTATTTCCGCCGAGGAAAAAACCTGTCCCATTTGATAAGTTTGTTAACGGGGGAAATGTTACAAATGCAGTATTGTTTTACGATCCGAAAAATGAAAGATATCTTAATAAAAAAGTCGGCAGGTTTGATTTACTTGAAAAATAATACAATGAAACTATTTCTAGATTCTTAGGCGACAATTTTCGCACGTGAATTAATGTTAGAGCTGTCAAGTCATCTCATCAAAATGCCATTCATATGATTTTCGATATTAGGGGTTCAAAAACCAAAATGTGACGCCTATATAATTGGGTTATTTTAAATCTTACAAATATTCATTTGGATTTAATAGATCTGTTGATAAGCCAGTTCTAAAGACCAATACCTTATTTCAATTCAACAACTTTAAAGGTAAATAAGTAATCTTCATTTCATCTTCAAAATCATTAGTTACGGATCACTTTCACTCGAATTATTTTTATGTCCACCTTACATACACATCCCATTTCAATTCCGTTTTTTTATCGGCTGCCAAATCTGACACTTTCTCTTTTTCCACAAGTAGAATCTCGGGGCAGCTATTCTACGGCTGAAAAAGTCCAGTCAAGGCCACAGCTAGGTGGGGCTTTCGACGAAAAACACGAATATCGAAATGTCAAACTGCCAAAGGGCATGTTCTTCGTTGTTTTAATCAGATTCATATCAACCCTCTTCTTCCCCGTTCTGAAACTTTCCCTTTTGAAGGACATAAATCAGACATTCCTGCATAAATTATGTCGCTTTAAAAGCCGAACAATTGATTTTAGAGGGTATCTACTTCCTAGTCCAATAATAAGCCCGCCTTCTTGTTAGTTAGACCTCAGGTCAAGTTAATTCGTCCACTCTCTCAAAACTCAAAGAAGATCAAGCTAAGTAGATCATTTAACCTGTAGTTAAGTTAGAGAGGTGTAATACACGCTCTGATCTTTGTCTTCCATGCGTTGAAATTGCAGGGAGAGAAGGCAGACTCCGCCTCATCGATTATCGACTCTTTCCGTTCTTCAAAGAAAACAGGATTTGCGAATGAATAGATTTATTATTTCGTTTGTGCTCGTTTTGTTCGAGCGGTTTGCAGGATTTGTGAGGTAAAAACGCGCAACTGGGGCGGTGTTGGTGATGGAGTTGTTGTTGGAATAAAGCTGCGGCTGTTTGGAATTCGGAAAAATCTCAGTTAGACGAAAAATCGCCGGATTGAAATTTTTCTGAAAGGGGTAACAATAACAGAAAAGTTCACTGACTAAGGAGTTAGAGCATAAAGGTCTAGAATATCGAATTCTCTCAATAAATATGCATAAAACTCCGATTTCCACAAATATTGCGAAAATTAGATTTCCATGCAAATTTATTGAAGAAAAGTGATGTAAATCATGGTGGGGTTGGCCTGAATTTAGGTAAACGAAAAATATAAGTGATACAAAAGAATAAGAGACCCATAGTTTGCAATCGTCGATGATTTTTAGCACTGGAAATGGAGATTGACGGAACGAAAATGAGACAACGAGTAAGTAGATGAAAGACTTGGTCAGAATTGTACAAGACAAGAAAATATGGCTCGTGGAGCTTGAAGCAGTGACTATCCGATATTCTAATTTCGAGCTTAATATCCTGGGGCGGTTCTGGGTGGTGGGCAGTGAGAGCAGCCTCCGGATTCTCCATCGGGACCGTTCTCGCCTTGGGCGCCAGGCTGTCCTAAACTTGCGTACTTAGATTGACAAGTTGTCATTTTTAGAAGAAAATACCATACAGAAAAAATATGGAATCATGTCAACATCTTAGATTACTTTTTTTTTTTAGAGTTATTGCGCGTAAACTTATCAACTTATGATGAAACATCTCTTACTTTATGAATAAACGATATTATTTTTGAGTAAACAGAATGTGTTTTGACTCTGGTTTCGGATTTAGATTACTGAGTTTTTCTCAAGAGATTATTTCACAGATGCGCATAATAAGGAAATTGAATCGTGGCAAATCATATAGTGACTTAGGCAAATCGTCTTTCTTTGTGTTTTTGAATGGCTTTTTCAGCTACAATATAGCTTAGGTGTCAAACTATATATTGGTTTCAGCGGATTTCTAATCCTAACTGACGCTAGATAAAAAGTATTAATAAAAATCATTCTAATCAGGATTCCAGTAGTCAGTAATAAACAGAAGCTTCGGCATAATAGTATAATAGTCGAAGAAATGCACTTGCCTGGGTTTCCTCTGAAAATATCAAAATTATGATCTAATTTTGAAATATAATAAACTCACGGGGCTCCGTCCTGAATTTGACGTTTTATTCAGATTCAACGTTTCACTCATGACATTTTATCATTATCATTTCATATATTATTTTATAATATAGATTAATGATAGAAACTATTTGGAAGATACTAAGACGCATTCCCTTATTAAATTCCAAATAATTATATATCATAAATGAATAGTAATTGAATCTGAATAAAGTCCATACCGATCCGGCGTCTCCGGCTGAAAATTAGCAATTTAAAATAAAACTTAATTTTAACAAATTATTCAAACATACGTGCTCCGGGCTGGCCGTCTTGTCCTGGCTAAATTTAATCAGATTATCATAAATAATGTTTTTAAAAATATATGCTTACGTTTCCTGCGTTTCCTGAAAATCCGATTCTGAGTCAATTTTTCGCAACTTTACACTCATTGAATGAAAAATTAAGTCACGATTTTGTTATTTTTACTATTTTCATTCAATAAGTAATAAAATTTAGATAAATTGCTAGAATGACGACGAGACCTGGCATTCCGTCGCTAAAATAATTATATTATTTAACTTCTATATTTATTTTAAATTAGTACCTTCCGGGTGGTCCTAAAATTGATGCATTCGTATTCAACTATATCACTATTATGATATTATTTGAGATTTAAGCACGACAAACTCGATATTTCATGTCTAATCTCGAATAATATCATTATTTTAGTGAATATAATTGAATAGAACAATAACCTTGTGGTCCTGGGGGCTGAAATTAGAATAATTAGTGAACTTTTTCAAATATTTGGTATTAGACGATGATTTAGGAAGAAAACCATCATCTAAACGTTTTATGGTTTAAATCGACTCACTCCTGGAGGTCCGGCTGCAAAAAATTGAATTAATACGCTAAGTTTTTTTATTTTTAATTTACCTTGTCCTGGAACCTCTCTGACTTGTCCGGGCTGTCCTATAAAATATTCATAAAATCCAGTCAATCCAGAAGTTATGTGAATAGAATGTACCTGGGGCTCCTGAAATTAAGATAAATTATTGATCACATTTATTCAAAGATAAAGTCTTAAGTTTTACCTGGCTGTCCTAAAATCCGCTTCTGAGCCAATTTATCAACAATTTAACCCTATCATTGAATGGAAATCAAGGAAAAATATGAGAGTGCACGTGTTTTTCCAAGATCAACATTTAACAATGTATTTAAATGTGATAAATTGCTCGAATCCTTGCCTGCGTTTCCGTCCATTCCCTTAAAATTTCGATTTAATAAACTATTAAAGAAAAAGTGATAGGTTTTAGATAAATTATTTTTTCTTCTCCAACTCTAAAACCCATCAATTAAGCGCCACTGGAAACGTACTGGTGGTCCGGCTGAAAATAAATCATAAGTATTTACGCTCAAACTTTAATTGTTTAAATTTTACGTGGTCCCATGGGGCCTGCGTTTCCTGGCTGAAAAATAATTGAATTGGTTTACATATTCAGAGTATAAATTATTACTTGTCCTGGCTGGCCTAAACTCGGACTCTAAGTCAATTTATTAGCAATTTTGATCCTGTCATTGATTAAAATATTGGTTTTTTTTTCAATATTTAATCAGTTTTAGGATTAAATTGTAATAAATTGCTAGAATAGTGCTCGCCTGGTTGACCGTCCCTGAAACAAATAAATAAGTTTAAAAATTTGAAAAATGAATCGATGAATATTCTAGACAATAATCAAAATACGTACTGTCCTGGCTGTCCGGCTAAAAATAAATAAATTACTTCAGACTTCGGCTAAAAATCTTACGTGGTCCCTTGGGTCCTTTAAATTGAGCAATTAATAAAACCTTTAACAAAGGAAACGTTAAAACCTCAACATATTCTGATGATTTCGAACTTATCAAATTATGTTAAGCAATTTTAACGCTCGAGTGTTATAAGTCTTAAATGTTGCCTGGATTTCCAGATGGTCCTCTGAAAATTACATTTTCAACATTATTCAAATAAAATATTTCGTTTTTAATTTTAAAAAAAAATTCGAATAATCATTTGAATTGACTTACGGTGGTCCGGCGGGGCAGTCGAAGCAGAAGTCGTCGGCGGTGGGCACCTTCTCGGGTGGGGCGTCTTCTCCGGGGTCTGAAATTCGATTCGTTTAAGACCCGAATTAAGTTTTCAAAACTCACTTCCGTTCTGTCCGGGCTGGAAGTCAATTCATAGTCGATTTAATAGTTCTCAGTTAACAATAATAATAATAATAATTTTGAGATTTAAGATAGACCTCAGGAATGTGCAAAAAAAATCAGAAAAATAATAAGTTATTTGATCGCGAAAATCTTGAGATCCTTCACTTGAGCTCAAAATCATCGATAACTTCGGAACTAAATCAACGATGAATCTGATGAAGTACCTGTCCATCCTGGCCGTCGTTACCATCAGGTCCAGGTCTTAAATGATTTAATTCAGTCTCCGATCATTTTCAGGATCAATGAAAAATCGACTTACGGTCCTGCAGGTCCTGGAGCACCGACACCGCACGAGCAGCATTCGCCTCCAGCAGCAGCGGCTGGCTGGTTGACGGCGGCGTTGTTTCCTCCATAGCCTCCTGAAGTCAAATTTTTAGATTAGTTTTCAGTTTTGTTTTAATTTTTAGTATTAAGGGAGTATTGTAGATCATAATAAATTCTACCATGGATTTAAGACCTTTAAGGCAAGAAGGTACAATCCGACAAGGATATGTTCAAGACTTCCAAAATCAATAGAAAAGAAAGGAAGAACACTAGTAGCAATTAAACATCTGATTACATTATTAAAAAAAGAAACTAAAGACGAACCAGCATCAGGAGTACCGTATCCGGCTTGTCTCTTGACGAGTCCGCCTCGGATGCCCTTCAACTGCTGCATACGCTCGTACTGCTCGAACAGGCCCGAGGTGCGGTGCTTGCAGAAATCGACCTCCGTCTGCAGAGAAGACTGCACGTGCTGCATGTAGTTGTACAGAGAAGGAATGGCAACAATCGCGGTCAGGGTGGCGACCGTACTGCAATTTAAATACTCAGAAGAATGCTTAAATCTGGTACAGCCCATTTATAAGTAAAAATTGGACAAATGGAGCAGGACTATATGATGAATAAGTTTCGCGCTTTTAAAATTAGAAATTAATTAATGGAATTGATGATATAAAGAATATAAATTTTGAGCAAACTAAAATCACATAAATCAGCATCTCAGAAATTTCAATGAAGATAAGAATCATAAAATTCTAGATTTAATAGGATTGCGCATTTGAAAAAAAAACAATCTTCGCAATCTCAAGAAGGCATAATTAAATTAATAAGAAAATCGATATTTATATAATAAATGTCGAATCTATGCTAATTTTTACCTGATGCAAATTCCGAAGAAGGCGATTTTGCGGAAGCTCTCCGCCTCGCTGTACATTCTCTTCTCGTTTTCCACCTGATCCATTTCCTAAAAACGTCATTTTCAGAAAAAAAATTTAAATTAGAATAAATATTTCGATATAATTAAATCTGAATAATTAAGAACGATAATCTAAAAGTTTATATGAACAGAGGAGGAGTGATTCAGTTCAGATAGTTGAGGCAATTAAATATGAGTAGCTAACGAGGATAATTAAAATTTCATCTGGATAAAGAAAGAGAACTATTAATATGAATGATAAAGGCTACTTTATTTTACAAAACTATTGCCATGTAAATAAATACAGAGATAATAGAATTAAGAATAAATCCGAATAGACACCTAATTCAATTAAAGAAATTTAATTAAGTTAAGTGAAATCGGAGTAATTAACGGATAATCCCCGTTGGTTTATATAAGCAGTCGCCTCGTGGTGTGGGTTGATCTAATGCCCTAATGCCTCATGCCTAGTTTATATATGGGACGATAGAGCCAGACTGGGTTAGAGAAGAAAAGCTTCGACGCTGCAAATGCAAGTCGGCAAGCGCTATACGATCTCTCTCTCCACGCTAGGCACCGCCTCCTAGACGATTCGATCGAAAAGGGAAAGGTTAGGTGAAAAGAAGAAGCCTAGGGGGGAAGGCCTACAAACGGCAGCAGAGGTGCGAAAACCGAACAACCTGTCCTTCACATAAACGGATGACACTGGCATATAGATAAAGAGATAAAGCGAAATGAGGCAAACGCCGAAATCTCTCCCCCACTTTAAATCTGACCTCACGTTGAGACATGGGAGGGGAATGTCGTCCGAGATATTGTATTGTGTATTCGAAGTTGCTAAATATCTATGCAAACGACTCCTGGACTGAAAGAGATAGAGATGGAACTGATACAGACGTCTGCATAATTGTCGAAAAAGCACAAAGTAACAAACTATCTGAAATGATGAAAAAGCTGTAATAAAAGGTCGAGCAGAAACGTTGTAAGTCGATTTTATCAGGCCCTATCAGATATTATCGCTCATTTGCTAATTTTGATTCGATGATCCTTATAATTTTATCCTAATTATATTTCTTCAGGAGATAATTTTCATAATTATGATGGTTCATATTACTCAAGTAGACTATTTTATTAAAAATTTTTTCAGCTTATGTTTATCTATACTCGTCTAGCTAACTATAAATTGAAAATCCTCACAAAACGTGAAATATGCGTATAATAGATAATGATATATTTGACCGTTTTTGCAATTCTCATTTATCGACCACGCAATCTCGGAAGATTCAGATTCAGAACACACGTTTTACAAATTGCATTTTAAAATCCCTACGATGAACACTCGCGCTAGTTTGACCTGTACTTTGCCCTTCGTTAATTTGATAGATTCGAATTAAAATATGGAATATCGGCTTTTCAATCTTTGGCTTGTCATAAAAATGCATAAGGTTGAGGATAAATTGTTCTAGATGCGAAAAAACAAAGCCAGATCAAAAAGGTCAACGTCTGCATAAAAATGTGAACGGAGTTGGGTCGATGAGAGATTTTTAACACCATAAAATCGAGAAATTAGATAGGAGAAGATGTGAAAGACGCAGAAGATAAGGTGTCTGCGCAAGAGGTTTGAGGTTTCTGAAAGTTGATAGGTGAATAAAATAAACCCAAGCACCTAGAAAAAGTGCTACAAACGGACAGATTTAGCAGTGATGGTCATTCGTTTTTTGCCGAACCTCATTTCTATTCATGAAAGTACCCCGATAATTGCTTATTCATACAATTCCTAAATGCGTTTGTTTTTATCCGAATATGATTGCTTTTGTATTCTCTACATTAGCATAAACTTATGTATTTGTGTTGATGGTTTGCCTTATGCATGGGGAGAATGCTTTATGATCAATATAGGAAAATGATTATGCAATCAGAAACGTTGTCTAGTTGAATATCTTTAAAGGCAGATGAAAATAAACAAAAACGATGGATTTTCATCTGAATACAAGTGTATGTGATGATTTACAGAGAACAACCTATTCGCGTATTTTCGTGTTCATCTATCATTTTGCATTATTCCAAATTCCACTTCGTTTCTACATTTTCATTTGTATGATTTGATCATTTCACTCTATCGATCTGCCGATTTCTATTGTTTTCAACCTTTTACACACCGAGTCGAGTAATTCTTCATCACATTTGACTGATTCAGAATCGCCGCGAATCGGATTCAGTTATTCATTATTCGCATTTTCTGTTTCCGTTTTCTACAACATCGGGCATTTCCATTTCATGTTGCTTGCCCTCGACTTCTTTTTGTTTTACCTGTGATTTGTGTAATTTAGCCCGTTTCTCATCAAGTTTCTTTTTCTTTCAGATCTACGCGTTTTTCGTTTGTGACAGTGACACAATGCGGTAAAAGTCGGGTAAGTCATGCTTTTCACTCTCGTCTCACCTTTTTGCCCAGGCCATTTCTAGAGGGATCTACGCCGAAAGTCGTTGCACAATTGTGGGGATAATCGAGAATCGCGTGAACAGACAAGACAAGCTAACGATGTAAAGTCACACGAGGGGGATATGATAATAATCTTATCATAATCAGCAGATCTTAATCTCTGGTGAGATAATATTTTGATTAGACAGATTATTTTCTTTGCTGACCTTCAAAATTTGTTTTTTTTTCGTTCGTTTATCCAAAAATCAAATCCCATTTATCTCTGATCTCAGCTTTTTATTTTCAAAATTTGTATTGAGAGTAAATAAATCTTTGACCGATTTATAAATTATGCATGTTTTTTTCTGCGTCATGAATGTTTCATTGAGAGATGGCTGTCTTCCACTTTCCTATTTTCAGCGTTCGCCACCTCTGACTTCCGATGAAATCGCTTTTGGCAGGGAGGATTTGAGATGAAGTTGGGTGAAAAAGTGAGGTAGAAGAAGAGGAGGGAGGAAACGTCAGTGCGAGGGAAGACCGGCCCATATCCATTTCAGTACGAGGAAAAAGAGGGACGGCGAAAATGCCATTCGGACGATTCCATTCCATGTTTAATAAGTCAGGGGGCGATTCGGAAGGTATGCAAAGATATAAGCTGATTGATGATTCATGCATAATTTATCTAAACCTATGCGTTATGAGTAGGATTAGATTGATTTGTTCGAAAATCATTCTGAAAAGTTTCAAAACTAGAATAAAATTTCTCTGATTATCAGTTTTTATGTAAGGTTTGACTTCTAAGCTCGGCTAATTTCTAGTGACTAAAATTTTATCTATCGAAACGAAATTTTCTTGTACAAATACGTTTTTTTTTCTAATTATTAACGAATAATCATGTCGTTTCACAAGTTTTATTCCAATAAAAGTTTTAGCTTATTTAGCTTATCTGTCCGATCGCTCATATTTGCCTCACTAATTCCCTTCTCCTCTCACTTGTTCGGACTCTTTTTGCCTTTCCATCTTCGGATCTCTCAAATCCCTTTATCTCTATCCTATTCAAGGCCATCTTTGCCACCAACCATTTGCCTCATGTAACTTACAATTTTTCTTCTCTTTCTCTAGTTCTCTCCAATTTCAAACCTCTCTTCGATTGAATCATTCCTTTTTTAGCTTCGAATGTTCGAAGAAAAATAGCATGCGTTTTGAGATAACATAAACGTTAGAAATTATTGGAGATTTTTCGTTTTTAAACAATTTTCTAGCTATAAAATTTACACTGAATATCGTCTTCATGTGATTTAGTCTGCACGTTGATTTATGATTAATCATGCATTAAGATATTTGTGAATAAAGATTGTCGAGATTGAAGATAAAATGCAATTGGCAAGGTCAACTAAGTGTAAATTGTCGTTGTGATCTGTGCATTTATTAATATAACATTTCTTCCATATAAATTATAACAACTTCATAAATATGTACAGAACAACTCATACTATCGAAATTGATTCGGCTCGATAGCTGTTCAACCTGACGGCTTCCAGGAATTTTTCTCCCTCGGAACTCTCAGCGTTTTTCGACTTCTCCTGATACTCTGGTGCGAATTTCTGGACTTCGCCTGCAAAGATAACAAAATTTCTGGAAAACTTTGATTTTTCCTGATAAATGATGCAAAGTATGCAAAAATTTCTAATCGAATGGGGTGAGCAGCTGATAACTTAGGGTGAAAGTGCCAAATCAACACATCACGTTTACAATCAATCAAATTCTCAAGCTGCATCGATTTTAGGTTTAAAGTTTTAGTTTTATCATGCTTTTCCTTGAAAAAAATTGTGCAAACAGTATTGACGCCAAAAATTCAGTGTCAAGCTATGATTATGATTCTCTGAGAAGAATATATGTAAGCAATATTGATGGGAAAAATCTTGTTATTTACTTCGTTAGAATGAAAAGGGCTTATGTATTTAGAACTGAAAAGTACCTGATCCGAAAGCTGTGAAAATGATTCCAGCCAAAACTGAAATCGCTGCCATTGCTATGAAAACTCGGTTCCAACCGACTGCGTTACTCTGAAAATATTTTATATGAAAAGAATAAATATTTAATCGTAAATTCTTTACAAACTCGGAGCTTCCGTATAGTAAAATACGCATTGCGATTGAAGTTTTTCGAAAATTTGTCGTCAAAATCTTTCGCTCATCAATGAGTTGAACTAGCTAATGAATGGAGAACGCGAAGAAGTACACAAGGAAAAGCTCAATCGTAATGCGCACTTTTTACGGAAGCTCCGCATTCGCGAAGCATTCACAGTACTCACGGTCGGATTGAGTAAGAGAATTAGTAATGGAGTGAATAAAGCCGAAAGATTTCCGCTTCCGACGGAAATCGAAGAAAGTGTTGGAGTTAAGGACGGAGCTAATGATAGAAGGGATACGTAAGCTCCACTGAAATAGAGAAAAAACTATTTCTATTAAAAAATAAAATTGCCTAATATAACCACCCATGCATAGGTTCGTAAAGCAGATGATTATGAAAGCGTATTCGGGGTTTTGGCAATTCGCGAACAAAACGAGACAGATCAATGAGATCGCTATGCCAAATGTCGCTAAAATTTAATTTAGAAGATTTCTCTCTCAACTAAAAATTAAATTTATTACGGAATAATTGAGATATCCGAACTCCTTGAGTCGGTGTCAGAATTCCAGTTCGTTTCATCTTATCCATCAGCATTCCCCAGGTCAGTTTGAAGACGAAGTTGAAGATGGTTGGAAGGGAAGTATAGGCGCCATTCTGTGATTTTTTAGAATATGATATTTTTAAATACTGGAGAACTTACAGCCATAACGCCCAAATGAAGAACATCCTTGAAGTACGACGGAAGGTAGATCATAAGTAGCGTTGCCACGATCGTGATTGCCACATTCGCGAATAAGTGCGAGTGGAAGGGGATATTCATCAGGATTGCTTTCCATGGTACTTTTTGATTCTGAAAATATCATCCTCACCAAAATTTCCTCGAGCCAACAATCAATATCATGGGTTAGAGTGCAAAGAAAAATTCCTTGCTGAACAGACCTAAGGAAGACGATCGTCAGAGACTCTTTGCGATCTACGCTCTACATATTATTTTCGTCCGTCGGACGAAAGTGCTTTCTAGGTCATTCCTGGAAGGAATGGAAGAGTATCTATATTCTTCTCTGCTTCTCTATCATATTCGAGGAAATTTCAATAATTTAAGAAAAATCTAACCCTTCTCCGACTCGGGATTCTCGCCATGGACGATGTATTGTACATCTGTCTTTCCGCCACGGACATCTTCTTGCAGTCCTCAGGTGCATTCGACGCCAAAGCCGACCACAAGAAGATCCACAGTATGGCGAGCATTCCTAAAAACAATTTAAAAAAATGCCTTTCTTGAAAAAAAAAACCTGGAAAATAGAAACCAGCCGGCCACCCGAAGCGCGACTTACAAAAAGCTGCACCGATCTGATTCCCGAGTACCATAGCAACTTGATTCCCGGAAGTGAAGAGGGCTAGAGCTGTGGATCGCTCTTCCATCCTATAAAGTTTTTTTTGCTAAATTGAATTTTTTATTGCAAACCTAAAAAATGCAGCCAGAATGGTGTTAATGCATGGATAAATGAATGGCTCCCCAAACCCAAGCAAAAATCTTGCCACAAACACCGAATAATACGGCAGATATATCGCACAGACGGGAATGACCAGATTCATTAGGGCCTTAATCGAACTAAATGAATTGTTTTGAAACCCAGTACCTTTTAAATTATACTTTGATAGTTATAACCAACGCGAACGTCCATTTCGGAGATAGCCTTTGCATGAAGATCAGGGAAATAGGTATTCCGAGGAGACTTCCCCACATGTGAGCGGAGAAGAGCAGGTTTTGGACGTTGTGATCCCAAAGAAGAGAGCCTCCATAGTCGACAATTGGTTGTGGCTTTTTGACCGAAGAAGCATCCGAATCGACGCTACATCCGCTCTCTTCAGTCAGATCTGTCGATTCCGTCTTATTTTCGAAAACGTCGACCTCTACATTGATAAATTTTGCATTCTCTTAGTTTAAATAGAATTTCTTTATGAAATTTTATGCTAAATTTGATCATTCTACCTATCGCAGTTAAATCATATCCCTCAATTATTGAAACAGCAGTTGAATTGACCATGCAATGCATATTTATTGCCAAATTAATATTCAGGAAGGTTGAGTTGAAAACTCCGAACATGCATAGGAGCAAGACATGCAGTCGTCTTGAGCACGGATGAAATAGAGCTGAATTTTTAGAATCTTCTAAAGTTAGCGAATAAGACTTATTTACAGTCACGTTTCGGCACCATTGGTGAGCTTTATTGTCGCGATCAACTGATAGAAATTAATTATAGCTCCCAACTGATCATTAGTAAATTCAACCAGTTCAATAAATTACTTAGTTAGGCCATAGAAAATAGCATTTTTATTTAAATTGAATAGTCCAATTAAAAGGGCAAATGGGGTGACGCCTAACTTTGATTGATGTGAGAATGGGAGCCCAGTGACTGATAATACAGAGCGAAAAGAAAATGCTTATGCTTAGATATTACAGAATTAATCCTCTTCTCAAAAGAGCGAAGAAATTGCATAATACGTAGATTAGCAAAGCATGACACTGCGTGAATGAAGCATCCTGTCAGGAAGAGGAAAAGAAAGAGATTGTAGCACACAGCAAGTACAATAAAACGTGAAGTGTCAAGTGCGATTCAATATCATTTGTGTAAACATAAAGCACAGATCAGACTCATTGTGATAAAAATGCGTGATTTTAAATCTAAACTCACATCTTTGCTGTAAAGGATAGTCCTTCTACTTTCCGAAATGAATATCAAAAGTAAGCTCTTTCGAAAGGGCTCGTCGATCTGGGTAGAATAGTTGTCACAAAATTTTCTTTTCAACTATTATAAGTCAATAAGTCATTTTTTAAGTAAAAAATTCGAAAATTCCCAATTTCGATTTCCCGCTGATCATTTTGTTCTTACTTTCTTCTTCGCTCGCTTTCCCCATCTGTTGCGTGTCGTCCTGATGAGTGTCTCTCCTCCAGCTTTATCCTTTCTTTGTTTTCGCCCATCTTCAGCGTCAACTTCAATGCTTCACAATTCATCCTATTCACAGACAGTGCTTGTTTGTCCGTTGTTGTGAGGCGTGATTCTCCGTCTGCTTTTGTCTTCGCTCAAGTTCGTTCGCTTTGCGGCTTTGCTTTTCATACGGCACAGAGTCAGTCAGGCTGGGGCTTTGTATTCTACACACCCACACCAACTCGTAATTCACACCAATTTTTTTTTTAAAGAGATAGTATGGAAGGAAAGAAGGCAGGGGAAATATAAGTGGAGTGTGGAAGAAGGGTGCACGAAGTTTCAATTTGAATTTTTCAAAGCCGAAGTCCGAATCGAAATTCGTGCGCATCACTGGTGTGTGAATACACGTGTTACCGCTAGGCTAGCAACTTTCGAGTATTCGCAATTGTCCATATTGTCCGAAGGTAAGTGGCTGGAATTTTCCGCACAGCGCGTTGATTAGTGTGTCGAAGTCGATGAGGGGGCGAGTGCGTGGGTTGATTGTTTCCTGCCCACACTTTAACGGCCACTTTACCTTCGCCTTTCTACGTTCCATTCAAAGCACTTTTCTCCAAGCGTCAAATGCTACCGATTTTTTGGTCTTTTTTTTTTGTTTTTTACAAGCCATTGTCCATCTTTTTCTTTCAGAAAGTAATCTGTGTGTTATGCAGTATTGTTGTCAAAATTATTTTAAATCCTTTCATCTCTTCGACTTCTGCCTTTTTTTTTTTTTTTTAATTTTCACTTAAAATATTATTTTCGGATTTTTCCTGAATATGGTATTCTATTGGTGTGTCTGTTCCTGTCAACCATCATCTTCTACCTACCGTTAGAAATAACAATTTTCATTAAAAAAAACTTTGGATAAGCTAAATTTATTTTTTTGTTCGGGTATAGAGTGCAAAAATGATAGTATGAGGAGCCTCAGAATAGGAAGCAAGTCATGTTTAAAGTGGGTCAGTCAAAAACGTTATACTAGGATCGACGATAAATCCCATGAAACTGATCTGTGCCAAAAATCAGCTCATAATTTTCGCATCCGCGAGGTTTTTGTATTTCAAAAACGTGTTCATTTCAAGGTTCGGTTTCGTCACTTTTTCTGGGTTCAGGTAATCTTTTTAATTTTTTCTACTTCGCCAATATCTCAGTTACATCCCCGCGGATATTTTGACACCACATTTGACCGTCTCGGATGCAACTATGCAACTTTGGGAACCGTTTGCGCTCTCCATATTCGGGGATATAGATTTCCGTTCATCGATCCTTTACGATTAGTGTGTCGATATTGGGATTTGGCAATGTTTGTTTCCTGTCAACCCTCATTTGCCACGGGCTATTTACCGTCCGCATGTTCTTCTGCGCGGCAAACCGGGTGCCAGAGAGGACTCCATCACTATTTCGTCTCTTCTTCATTCTCTCTACCTGCTTCAGCTTCCTCTTCGCACCTCTATCGCCCAATTCCTCTATTCGTCTATTTGTCATCCGCTCTCCGCTCCGCTTCTTCACACATTTGTGCGCGCCGCGTGTCCGGCAGCAATTCATTCAGTCAGACAGACAAGGCAGTCAGTCAGTCAGTAAATCGATGAATTTCTATTCCGATTGAAATTTTTTGCTCTCGATTTGCTCTGATTTGTAAACTTCCTGGGAAAGATTATGGAATTACAAAAATCTAGTATTGCTGAATTCCTTTCCCTCTTTCTTTGGATTTTTTTTTTTTAAATTGATTCATTTTTACTATTTCTGGAAATTAAAACCCTAGCAGGAATCCTAAATCGATATAAATTCCCCTCCAATTTGCCCCATTCCTTCATACTTTTTATTAGCATTTCAAAGATCGAGATAACTATCTTCTTCTAGCAGTTTTTTCTGCTGCAGCGAAATTCACACTGCGCGAAGGGTTGAACTCTTGGCGATCTTCAAATTGTTTGATTTCGAGAGTAATTAATTTTTATTTGCACTTATAATTACGGTAATCTAACTTTTAGCTGGTATATTCCATATCTAAATTCCTCTTAGATTTTTTCTTCAAATAATTTCTGTATATAATTTGACTAAATCTATCAGCTATTTTAACAGTATAACAAGTTTTTTCTCATATTTTGTTTCTGCTTCTGCAACATTCAACTTTTTCTTTGATAAATTCTGCATTTCCAATGTTCTGCTTTCGAATCTTCAGGTTTCGAGTAAATCTAAATCGCGCAAATTGCTGAGCGCGCGGGCGGACAGAGGGCTGCCTCAGCAGAACTCCCCTGCAGCAGATTCAGCACCAGACCCATTTTCGGCTAGGCTTATTTAATCATCCCAAATCCGCTTGCTCTCTTTCATCCCTTTTCCCTCATTGTCCATTTTGTTCTGCATCTTTGAGGCCCTCTTCATTTTCTATTGTCTTTTACTAACTGACCAGGTAAACAATCTGTGTTTCTCTAATGCATTTCAACAGGTGCTCTCTCTTTCTCTCTCCTTTTTCTTTTTTTTCTCTCCCTCGTTCTGTCGAGAGAGGGTCCATTCAACGGTCCTTCGTTTTCTCTATACACAAAGCACTGTGCGCATTCGTTCTCTTTACCTTTACCGATTCTCTTTCGTCTCCTTACCTGGAGGCGCGTATTTCTTCTGCTCCATTCGCATTTCTACCAGCCGTCTCTAATCTTTCCTTCCATTGAGTTGTATCTGCCTTTTGACAGTCCGCATTGCATATTGCATTCGCATTCGCATTTCCATTTGTGAGCGCCGCCGCCAGAGGCTTTGTCAATATTTTCATCTTCAAATGCGCATTCATTCCGTCTTTTTCATCCATCTACAAAAATATATCTTTGGTTGAGAAACAAGTCTTGAGACATTGTTCACTTCTTCAGTTCTTTATTAAAATCCTCCCGATATACTGATTATCATACTTTCAGGGTCTAAGAAAGTCAGATTTTCTTCTTAGAAGATTACATATTGTCACAAGACGTTTTTCCTCAACACCTACCTTTCTGTACGTGCCTGAATTTGCTAGCTAAATTGCAATTTCTCCTGTCATTTCGTCATTTTGCTTTCTGTCTGTTTCAGTTCACGACTCGTCTTCCCTCCTCCGACCCTCAATTATCTCTTCACTTTCGTTCAACACACCAGCTTCACCTTTCCCTGCTGCTTCCTTAGCAGTGCTTCATTTGCTTCTTCTCCATTTACAGTCCTCTTCCTTTTCCTTCTTCCTTCACCACTCTAATTGTTGTCCGCTTACAGTTTAGTTGGAGTGGTTGGTTGCTGGTTTGCCTCTGCTTGTAATTCTCATCATCCAAAGTTCTCCTACCTGAAAGAGTCGAGTGAACATCTCCGACGATTTTCTTTTTCCATCCTTCGACATGTGATGAGGAGAGTGAGTTTCATACAGTGCAATCGCCAACATTCCTACATCTACCTGCGCATTTACTACCACCTTACACTTCGAGCATAATCTTTCTTCGTTCCAAGGGTAGTCCAATGAGTAGATTTTTCATTACTTCTCTAACATACCCAGATATGTCATGGATATTCTGTCATTTGGAAGTCACGTATAGTCAGAGAAGCTTACTCTCATTTTCCCTAATCTTAACCTTCTTATTCTGATTCTCGAATAAAGACTGCGTGTCTCTGAATGCATTCTCTATCAATTCCGTCCCGATTATCATTATCTGCATCAGTCTTTGTTACACATCGAGCATTAGTTGATTACTCTCCAATCAGCCCTCTCTCCTTCCATATCTCTAATTTCACGGCCTGCGCGTTTGCATCCGCGCATTGGATTGTCGCATTCTCGAATCAGCAGTTTCTGCTGCTGTGAACCGTCGTTTAATTTCCTAGGATTGGAATGTTATCTCTTCATTTTGCATATTTGTCCGTTTCTCTCGACTCTCCGCTATCCCAATATGTCTCTCGCCCACCTCTCCATCAAATCCCTTATCTTCATTCATATCTCTTGCCTCTTTCATTCCCCCTTTCAGATTTATCCTTTCTGCTTCTGCTGGGTTGATGCTGCTTCTTGTGTGTCGAAATTTCCGTGAATTCCACGCATGTCTCATCTTCCCAGATTCGCATTCAAATTTCCCTTTTCATAATGGAATTTCTCTCCTAATTTCCAAATTCAATTGTCATCGCGGATGATACAACTCAACTTTGACCTTTGACTTAACCTCTCTAAATTAAATTTAAAATCGATTTTTATATTTTAAATTTGATACCACATTTCTTCCACGCTTCCATCGTCATTCAATTATTTATTGCTTCTGTCTCAAATTTGTTTTGCTCTGAATCATTTGCTCTTCTGCATCGCTTCACGAACTTCCTAACGATGACCGTACTTTGCATAATTTCTTGTACTTTCTTGTAAACAGCCCTATTTTGTTTCCAAATTAGCCCATTTTCATTGATCTGAAGGCAAACATGCCAATTCGTAATCCTTTCCTCAAAAGCATTTCTTACGATGGAACATCTCTTTATTCTAATTTACAAAGGTAATCAATATTTCAATATCTTTTTCATGGCTTGGTTGCAGTTTCAATCTTTGAATTTCGCGTCCCTTCTTCAAAATGTTTGATAACGCAATTTGTGAGAATGCTTCCGCTATGCAAATTCGGCAATGTGTCGATATATGCGAAAAAGGCAAACAGACTTTTCTTATCTCCAATTTTCACAAATAGCCCTTTTATGGAGGATGTTCTCTATTGTTAAATGTCGGAAATTTCTTCCTTAACATTTAGCGTTGGAGAAGATTTCACATGAGTTGCGAATTTGCTGCTCTTTATCGATACATCCAAAAAATAGCATAAAAATGAGCTTTCGATAATTGCGGCCGATTTTCCTGCTTATCCTTGTGAGCTCTTGGCGCTTCTTTGTTGTGACGTTTTTCCTGCCTAATTCGTTCTTCTTTCAGTTCTCAGTTCGTTTGTCGGTTTTTGCCGTCTTCCTTTTCCGGTGTCTCTATTCTTCGTCTCTTCCCTTTCGTCTTCCTTGGGGATGAGTCCCTTGAGATGAAAAGCAACCCGCGAAACAAACCATTCCATCATTGGCACTCTCCGCGCTCATTTCGCCGTCTATTCTTTATCTACTCAAATATCTAAGATCTACACGAAAACTTCTCGAGAAGAACCATCACTCAACTTTTTCTCGCTGGTTGAGTGAGTGTCTTTTCCTAAGGTTCAATCATAATCAAGTTTCAACCGATCTAAATTCCTCCCATCCCATCCTCACTTTACTTCTATTTCTGCAAGTCCTATCCCCTCCAAACTAAAAACTCCGTTTCCCAGCATTTTATATGCATTGTCTACGAGGCGAATCATGTTCCGAAGGAATAAGTCCACAGTGTGAGCCTGAAAACAAAAAAAAAATGCTTATAATGCTCGTGAATGTTGCACTTTCCGCTTTATTCATAAAAAATGAGTTATGCAAGTTTTTACTCGGCTTTTCGTAATTGTTTGCATTTTTGTCTGATTGGCTGAATATCGATTTTCTTCTTTTAAATACTGATTTTATTTTTGATTATTGATTATTTTCAGTGCTCTCATCAAAGAGAATCATCTGCGTGGTCGTCGGCCCTCGCTGCCCTGTCTTCTGCCACCCATCTCCGACTGTGAGGAGGACGTCGGCAGTCCGATGAGCAGCATCGGCAAAGTCTGCCAGAGACGACCCAGTCTCATCGATACATTTCATGTAAGATTTCTTCTTAAGCATTTTATTCCCATTCATTTGACATTTTATTCTGGCAATTTTTATTGCAAAATTTACCATTCTTGCCTAGAATGCGAGTAAATCAATGTAGATAGAATCAGAAAAGAAAATGAACAAAACTATCAAATGTGCTGTGTATCATTTTATAGTAAAAAATGAAGGTCACTAGAAGGAAAATACAACTTGGTCCTTGAAAATCTAATTATGGCGAATTTCTTAAGACATCTTTCTCGGTTGAAGACTGTCTCTTGATATATTGAACATTCGAGTAACAATAAAAAGTTCTCCTAATTTGCGTAAAATTTCAAGCATTAGTGGAGGAACTTCATAAGAGTTACCTTTTTTCCATACGCTAATGTTCTAAAAAAGTCTCATTACAGAAAACTGTGACCTATAATTCCTTTAAACTCAATGATACACTCGCATTCCTGGCCTATCGTAAAGGCATTCGTGAAATTACTCTTTTGTAAAGGTTATCATTTTTCTTCGGAAAATTGGTGGATTTTACAATATGTCTGGATTCCATCCATTATCTTCGAGAAAATGCGCGTATGCGCATTAGGGATATTTAGGCATTTTGCTTAGCTGCCTGTTCATAATTGGTCCATCCCTTCCTTCCTTCTTTCCTTTCCTCTCCTTTCCTTTTAGGGACGTGAATCACACGCGCCAACAGCCACTGTCAGTGTGTTTACAAGCGCGCAGCCTGAATTAGGTCGGGATGAGAGAATAGGAATAAGGCACTGCGGGGATGACCAAGGACAATTCAAATTCATAAATAGATATAAAGCTCTGAAATGTCTCTTTTCACTTCCCCATCGCATTCCTCGATTATCACATTTTCTCGCATTCGATTCGCATAATGCAACTAAAAGGGCAGCGCCTTCTGTCTTCGAACTTCATTGCATAAAATTCGCCATTTTGAAGGATAGATGATGTAAATAGTCTGAGATAATTTACAGCCTATATGATTTTCAGTCGCTACACATACCCGCATCAGAAAGCGTAATTTTGTTGATTCCCGCGAATGCAAAAATGATAAATAACACGAAAAGCATAAAAATAGCGCCGCAAATTTGGGGGATTTACGAAGAAAAAAACGCGCATAATTACGAAACAGCTAAAAGAAAATAAGAAAAAGACAGTATATAACAGGAAAGATCAACGTTTATTTTCAGAATGGCAACGACTCAAACCACTTTATGCATCCTGTAGATTATGTCGTATTTCATGCTTACTATCAGGTAAATTTTATTTTTTTCGAACTATTCTGTTATGTGTGAAAAAATTCCACAATTATTATCCGAAAGAATTTGCCCAAAACGATAATTGAGTTGATTTGAGAAAAAAGATTCCGGTCTTTCACTCAAAAATCCAGTCCTCAATCTTGTGCTCATTTTTCCATAAAGTGAAGGGCGATCTTTTGGTATCATTGAAAAATATTCCGAGAAATTCACTGATAATTTATTTAACGAATTTTAAACTTTCTGAAACCGGCCAAAGATTCTCGCTTCTGCATTTCTATCAGCACACAAAGTTCTAAATAATTCAAGCTAAAATGGCCTCTTTTCAGGATCACGACGAGAGCAACGAGATTATTCGTGTCTACCCTGGGATGCGGCTCTACGAAGCTTTCGAAGGTAAAGTTCATTCTTTTCAATAAAAGTCGACTTATTCTTCTTCAGAATCCTTACGAGCTAGGGGCCTGACTGTGAATGACGTTTGCTTTTTCGTCGACAAGAGTTCTACCCCCATTCCTGAGAATTCTGATGCGCAATGGCTAAGCGGACGGAAAATCAATGTTCGAAGTAAGAACTTGCTCAACATTTTTCAGATTTATTTTTTACCTAAGCCCCTATAGTCTTATTCTTCTGCAAAGTATTCCTATTTATGAAACATAAACCGAAAATCACCATCATTCGCTATGTTTGGCCACAAGACAGGTCATTTTCATCATCCATTTCTGCCTGTATCCCTATTTTCCTTCATTTCCTTTCTTCGCCTTCGTTCCACTTTGCGAATCTCTTTCCCTCTTCTCTTTTGCATATTCATATCCCTTTCCTTTCTTCTTTTTCCTTCTCATTCCTTCATTTCATAAAGACGTTCGAGTTTACTCAGAAATTCACAAGGCAAATTCTTCCTTCATTTCATTCTTTTTTTTTTTGCAATTTTTCACCATCAACCTATCTGCCTTTGAGCATATTAAACATTACGCGCACTCCATATGAACATGCGATATTGCGTTTTTTTGTTAATTTTTAGTCTCCAAATACTTTGGTTCCAAAATTTTACTTGTCCCTCCGAATCGTTTTTCCTATTTTCTTATTCTGTTTGGGAACAAAGTAATTACTTGCATTCCATTGAAATTGCGATATCGCAGCTCCCCTCTCTCACAGTAATAGCCCCTCAAATCTCGTAAGCGAATCACCATAAAACTATCCCCGAGTTTGCTTCTTCACCCTTCTGCTTTATGGACCATTATCGTTTATTTTTTCGACGATGGGAAAATCTCCGTCAAAATTTGATCTATTAGGCGAATGGGAATTGGAGCCGAAATGCTGACGGCAGTGGAACAGAGCAGCAGATGTGTTAATTGCTCAGGGGCGGGGTCGTGGAAAAACTAGGCTCTTCCTTTAGAATAACTACTGCTGAAGGACACACACACGCAGTGCGGGGAAAATATTCGCAAAATGTGAGGGTGGATAGAGGAGAGACCAAGGCGCAGAGAAGAGAATGAAAAACGAACGAGTTCGACCTCGCTCTGCTTCGCTTTTCCAACCCGTATTTCGTATTCTTCACATGCTGTGTTCCTCGAAGTAAAATTTCAACCTTTCAATCGTCACGAATCGGCTGATATCTCTGGGATAACAACATTTTGAAGCGTTTTCCCGAAACTTTAGTGACGATACTTTCGATATTCTTCTTCCGATTTTGAAATTTAGAGATTTGTCTAGAGGGCGCAAGTGGGTTTTGAAGCGTAAAGCATGAATGATGAAAATTATTCCATAAGAAAGCCCAATTTTTCTGATTCTGCGACTTTCTAGCGTTTTCAAAGTGGATAATTCCATGAAAAGTGTGATGTTTTCCGAACTACAATTTCTCCTAACATTTTTTCGTCAATTGTATTCGTGATCAGTATTTGAATACACCCAAAAGTCTGCGAAATCTTGAAGTCATTTCTTGTTCATTTGAGTAAAGGAGCAGCAAGGTTTCATTAAAGTTATTGCATTAATGAATGTAAATGGATTCATTTCTCGCTTGACTGTCAAAAATGTATCTAAATCTCCATTTTATAACGGGAAAATACAAGATCGTTGCGTCAGGACCTTTTCAGACGTGGTTTCGGTCTAAAAATAACCGAAAAGTTTCAATCTATCATTCAACGTTTGAGGGTTCGATGAGGGTGAATGTGTGGACAGCATCAAATGCTGATTATTTGAATTTTCAAGCTTTACAGCCACTTTTATCTGATTTTGTTGTAAGTTAGTTGAGTGCCAAGAAAGAAAGTTATTCACCCATTAGTCGGTTACATTTTTGCAAAGAAATTCTCCTTGAAACTGCTTTATATTTGAGATAAATCTAAGTGATAAAAGTCGCTTTATGAAGTTTGCTTAAAAAATTTGACTCCACTTGCGTCCTCGAGATATATCGACTGATTTCGTTCCATTGAAAGTTTCCCAATTCCCACCATAACTTCTCCTTTTTTCTCTTGGTTTAGGCTATTCACTTTTTCCCTCGAATGCAGTAAAATGGCTCGCGATTTCGATGGAGTCTGCGCCTTATGTCGGTGTTGTAATCCGTTCTTTTCTATGCACTAATTTTTCGATCACGTTCTGGCTCAATATGAAAATTTCCGATCCCATCCTCACTTGCTGTAAACACTATCCTTCCCTCAGGGCTATGATCAAAAGATGTTGACCTTTAAAATACAGCGAATGCTGAAAATGATATTTTTCAATAGGAACCCTCGTTCACCTAGCTCTTTCTGTTCCTTCCATTTTTTAGCCTTTTCGCATCTGCACGGGAACCAGCCCCTTCTTTCGTAAATATCATTTCATCCTCGCGTGTTTCGTAAGGCGCAGAAAATATCCTCCTCCCGCTTCCTTCGCTTTCATTTCATTTTACATATTTGGATATGCTTTCCTTTCGACGAAAAACCTGTTGATATTAAAATCGTTGATCTCAAATATTGCATATCTTGTGGGGATCTTCTGGAATTCATTTTTGCTGCTCTAATAACCAATAATCTGCTTCATCGCTGAAATTTCATTGAAGTTTGGCAATGGAGCAAATCTTCCGATTTTTCGATCTGCAAAACTCCTTTGTTGTGGTTTTAATTTGGCACATCTGTGTGTGTGCGCGCGCGCGTTTCCTCAGAGCCATTACCACCACCATCCCTCAGCCCTTGGTCTGCCTTTCCTCTTCCCATTTTCCCTCTTCTCATTTTGATGCCAGCCACGCAATCCGAGGCCTGTCTGTCCTTCCTACCCCTATTCCCTTCCGTCGTCATTATCCTGTTCACTGAGCGATATCGACTCGTGCGCGATTTTTGCCAGAAATTTTCTTTCTTTCTCTCCCTTTTCTGCCCTTAGGCTACGTTTTCTCTTCTCTCATCTCCTATCTTCTATCTCTTTTCTTCAGATTCTATGCTACTTTTTGCCTGTTTCTTGTATCCCTACAATGTACGATAACAATGCGATTGAATTGATCTGTCAGTCGGCTGGCGATAAAGGGAATTCTAGCATATCTGCCGCATTCAATCATTTATCTCTCATTCGTGCTTTTAAAAGCATTTTTCTTGATTTTCACTTTTTTATTTTTAGAAATCGAAAATTAATTCCATTATTACTCTCTATATCTGAATGAGTAGCACGCATTTTCAAGTTTGATATATTAAACTAGATCCAAAATCCCGTCGCGTCCTCTTTGCCCATCTAATATTTTATCATCCGCTTGCAAAATGCTAAATAATTACTTATGGATTTGTGAGTTGTTGGGTTGTGCGGGTCCGCGCTCCTGTACACAAAAACAACGGCCGGCCAGTCTCTAATGAGTTTAGGCATTTCTCGTTTTTCGTCGTTCCCCTCTTTCCTTTCGCGTTTTCATATCCGTGACCTACTATCTGTGCGGATTTAATATATCCAGACTCGTAGGCTCTGTTTCATCGTTTTTCATCGAGTTCTTTGAAAAATTTGCCCCCAATGTTATTTCCAAGATGGTGTATTTTCCAAATGTTTCCCCCTTTCAGATATTATTCTGCTCTCTGCAATTGTATTCCAACATTGTGTGGGAATCTGAATCTGCAAGCCCCATTTTATCCATTTTGTTGCTGCTCAGTAATTCCAAAAATCTCTTCTTCCAAATTTGTAGTATTGAATTTCCCCGCCTCTCGCTGACACGACCATGTTTCTTGTGTTACGGTGATCTCTCCACATTAGGCGATTATTTCAAATTACCGATCATTTCTTAGGAAGTTCAGTGTAACTATTTAGTAAGGTGAACGTTTCCATTACCTTTCGAGATAATAACTTTTAGCTAATTGGATTTCTCTTGGCAAATTTCTAGGTTGGATGATATTAAGATTTTTCATTATCCGTCACTACTATTAGATAATTTATTTTCCAGGAAAACAGGCTAAAGCCTGAAAATCCTATTGAAATACGAAAATATCTCCTCTCAAACTTCAATCTCATCTATTTCTTCTCATAGAATATTTGTACACGCATATCGATATATTCCTGCGCTTGTGAGAAGTGGCTTTTTGCATCATCATCTCGTCTTGAATCTCATATTTGGTGATCTCTCTCCCTCTCTTTCCTTCCTAATTGCCTTTCCTCTATTCCCACTTTGTTCCTTTCCTTCCCCTTCCTCAAAAAAGGCGTTTTCTTGTTCACTCGTCGCGCCCCTCGGGCCTCTCATCTGCTAGTCTGTTCCGAGGGCTATTTTGGACGACTCCAAAAAAGGCAACAAATCCAGGCACAATCACTGCATTGCATAGTGAATGATGAATTTGCCAAAATCCCTACAGAAAAATGAAACTCAAAAATCAACACCCTTTTTGAATTCGGTGTTTGCAAAATATCTCCACTCCATTCTTCTACTGCTATTCTAAAAAGGACGAACTTTTGAACATTAATTACTAGAGTAAACTTGTCGGGGGTGTCCGATTTGTTAGTTTTGCTGATAGAACATGACCGTTTCAACCTAGATAATTCGTTTTCTTACTTTTGTATTTTGCTTAAATATACTCGAATGGGGTACTTTGATCATTAGTTAAACTCATCACGTAGCCATACACAGCATCTCTGAATTTTGCCTATCCAAAATCTCTAATCACTAAGATTTTTAGTGAGTTTTCGTTATGTGCTACTTGGAAAAGTAGCTAATTTGACGAATGCCCAGAATTCCTCAACTATTCCCAACTTTCAGGCCGAAGTCTGGTTCAGCCGACAGGAACCGCGGGTGGAATGCGAGCGATGGCGCTTGGCGGTGCGGGCCGGCAGCGGAGCGTCGCTGCGGCTGGTGGGTCGTCCACAGACGAGTTGGACCTGAGACCGAGTCGGAAGATGAGTGCAGAGGCCATGAGCAGGAAGAGCTCGTTTGTCAATTCCAAATTGGTAAGTTCCATCTTTTCACAATTTGTCTAACACTTCTATATATGATAAGAAGGACTCAATTGCTTCAAAAATTCTAGAATTGGGAATTTTTCTCCATACTTTCACCGAATATCGTGATAGATCCAGATTGTGTGCGTATTTTGAATCGAGGAAGTCGCTATTTCCATCGCCTTCATCTAAATGCTCGAATCATCTATGAATTTTTAATGTTTTCGTTTTATGATATTGCAAGAACGCGAGCGAGAGCAAAATTTTCGGTGAAATGGTTCAAAATACACCAAATTAGTGTAAAAAAATACCTAAATTGAAGAGTAACTGGAAAATACGAAACGTTAATACATACGAAACACTAAAGATCAAGATAGGAAAAAAAAACCTGTAATTTTTCATTGCTGTTTGGTTTGCCTTATAATTGCAGGCTGGATGAGTCTTACAAAGCTCTAACCTTGAATTCGCGTGCATTCCTCACGACAATTCGCACAAACCTAACAGAATTTCCGTTTTCTCACTCGCCGCGTCCTTCCTCATGCGAGAGCGCGATCATTACGTTTCAAACCTAGAAAACTGGAAAAGGAAGCAGAAAAACGAGGAAAATGGAACAGAAAAGCCTCGAGTCTTGTTTGCAATTTCGGAAGACATGACGTAATTTACTGCAACAGGCGAAATTTTACGAGACGCGCGCATATTTCGACTCGAATGGAAGATAATTAGCTTTGCGAAACAAGAAACAAAATGCTATGTTTCTTTGGAGGAAAACAATAGGATCAAGCTGGGGCGGAAATTGTTTTCGAAATTTGTCTAAGGAATCTATGGTCATTTTTGCTATAGTTTGTCGAAATTTAAAGTCTTCTATCTTATTCACTATATGAATTTTATGAAAATAGAAGATATGATATGATTGAGAAAAATGACTGAATCCCAGATGCACCGATCCAAACAATCAGAACGAGGTTCCGGAGAAGTGGACGGTCGTGGAGACTCACCACATTTCGATGAACCATCATGCAGCGAAACTCAAACTGAGGATACTGGAGGAACGAGACGAGGAAGATCCGTCGGACCGAGTCGAATGACACTATTCTTTGGAAAGGTATGCAATTACTCGGAATTTTTGTCATATTTTTACGAAATGGTCTTATTATATTTCCCATTGTACGCCTAAACTAGATTTAATTTAATTTGGAGCGAGAATTGGTTTAATGATACGCAATATTAGTGGCTGAAAAATATCTCCCAGATTTGGAGGGCATACGAATTATACAACAATATGAATTTTGAGGAAAAGAACGAAATGATCAGTCGATTGAACTCCCTTCGGGATGCGCGCAAAGATCGACATGTGGGCATCGGAGAGTTGGAAGCAAATTGGACCGACATCGTCAAGAAGGAAGGGCTCTCGAGACGATGTGCAGAGCAGCAAGCTGCCATTTGGGAAATTGTCACTACTGAATATAGATATTTACAAGTATTTATAATAGTTGATCTGACTAATTTTTCCGGATAATATTTAGCTACTACGAAATATGGACGACCTTCGGTTTTCATTCACCGAGCTTCAAAAATCGGGATTTCTGAAGGACATCGACGTCGATCGCGTTTTCGTTAATTACTCGGAAATCTATCACTGGAACTTGGACGCCTTGTGGAGGCGATCTATTATACCGATGCTGGAGAAGGCTAGGTAAATTTTGGTTTCAATTTGGAAAATGTGTTTATATTTCAGAGAAGACGGCTCCCTTCTGGATCCATCCTACTTGAAAGAGGCCTTTGATGATATAACGCACTGGTCGCAGGTCTACATTAAATTCAATCTGGAACACGATTACTGTCACACGTACACGCAGAAGAAGCAGAAGGAACACGAATTATTCCGAGAATTCGTATACGTAAGCATCATTTTAAGCAGCTCAAGAATGAAACATGAATTCAGTGGGCTGAATCTCAAGAGTGCATGCGGAGGCAGAAGTTGTGTGATACGTTGACGTTGCCGATGCAGCGGTTGACCAGATACAGTCTTCTTCTAAAGGTGGATTAAAACGCGGAGGTTTAAATATTTCACAAACTAATTCCTTCAGGCAGTCCTTCGAACCTGCTCCGATGAAGACGAGCGTCGTGCCGTCCAAGAAATGGTCGAAAGAGCTGATGCTGCCACCCAACAGCTCAACTTCGAATTGAACAACAACGATCTTCGCCTGCAAATGGCTGATCTAATGACTACCATCGATGGCTACGACGTGGTGGATTCTGATGAACATTACAAGCTTTTTGGCACCCTGCCCAGATTAGACATAGAAGCTCCTATGCCCGGATTGTTGGCGCCGCCGAGGTTCAGAAGGGTGTTCCACAAGGGCGATTTGAAGATGAATGACAGTCGGGGGAAGCAGAAGGTTTTCTTATCTTCAGAATTTTTTTTTTAATTATTATCCTTCAGACTGAGCAAGTTCATTGCTTTATCTTCACGGATATGTTTCTGATCTGCAAAATGTCGGGGAAGAAAGACAAGCTGCGAATCATCCGACCTCCGATCCACATCGCGCGAGTTGTGTACCATAGCTTCCCTGAGCCTAACAGTAAGCATTTTTTTTTAAATAAGCAATAGGAAGTGAAGCTTAAAAATTGTTTACTCATTTCTTAAATGGCACAGGAATTTAATTCGTGATTTTCAGACGGTTTCTACCTGTGTGACATGAATGAGTTCGGAAGACCTAATGCAATGTATCTGATGTACACCAGCGGATTTGATGAGACCAAGAGATGGCTAGAGATTCTGCACTTTGTTCAAAATGAATACACTCGACTGTACACGGAGGCAAATTATGGACAGGGCTATGATCACATGTTCGCACTGGAGGAGATGAGAAGAAGGTGGAGACGGAGGAAAAAATTCCAAAATCACTTTTTCGATTTCAGATCCTACGGTATCCCTCCCGCCATCCCAATCATCCATCGGAAATGCAGCAGTGTGGATTCTCAGTCTTATGCAGCTTCGGCAGCACCACTCTACCCTCCACATCTCAGCTATATGCAACGAAACGCGACGACCATTTCTTCTGCAGAACAACTCGACAGACAGATGGATGGGAGCGGAAAGTCTCACACTGAGCGGATGGGACTTATCTCAAAGCATAAGCTGAGCATCGCAAGTGGACCACCAACGACTTTGAGCACCTCGAAGAGCAGCGTGGATCTGAGGCTTGCTGTTGAGCGGGAAGAAGGTAAGAAAATTGCATCTTTCTTCCAAAATATGCACCCTATTTTAGATAAGCGAGAGCGCTCCAACTCGACGGAGGTAGACGCCCCTAAAGACATCAGAAGTCGATCACATAGTCGCGAGAAGAAATGCATGAACAGCATAAAACCTTCGATCGAGTTGGACGATGACGGAGGTGAAGACACTCCCAAGGCTATCGACATTAACCCAACTGAGGCGGAGGATGGGTCCGGCACTGCCCAGAGCAGACGTTTCGAGAAGAGATACCACACCGCGGATGGGATTGATGTGACGAAGCCGAAGGGCACGAATGGAGTCATCGGGGCTGGGATCTTGAAGAGGTTCTCGTGGAACGTCAGCTCGGCGGTGGGAGGAAGTAGCAGGAAGATTAGTGCGAAGTTAGGCGAGGTACTATTTCCTTCTAGAAACTTAGAACAACAGGTTAAAGTTTCAGCACTCACGTCGGTTCTCTCAAGCTTCTACTAACGCGTCGAACGAGTCTTTTGGAAGCTCGACTTCGGGAATTTCGAGTGGGAGCGACAATATTTCAAATATTCATAATAGTGATACGGTAAATCAATGTTACTCTTAAAGAAGAAGAAGAAGGAATATTTCAGAAAACCCACATTTCTACGGTAGCTGTGAATGAGCTTCCCGAATCACCGTCCTCCATTCCGACTCCCTCTTGCACGCTGAACATTTCCCTCGACACGCCTACGCAATCTGGTCCAAATGAATCTACCACTTCGGAAAACCCTGCAGCAGTTGCAACTTCAAACACCTTAGCTCCGCCTCTTCCTGATGGCCCACCTCCGCAAGCGGCAAGTCCAGTGCCAAGAGACCAATTGATGGAGTACATCATGCAAAATGATTTGGAAACTTCGTGAGTAATCACTTTACTGATTTCTTTGTGTATATCTTGTCAATGTTTCGAATTTTATCTAATCCGGAATAGGGCTGAGGTTTCTGTATTTTTATCACTATTTTATTATATTTTGTTCGTTTGATGTTTTTTTTTCAGTTCGAAACATTGATGGTATGTATTCCGAGTACGTAATAATACTTTTCTAAATATATACTATCTAATTGAAAATATTACGTACTCAATCTTAATGATGGATGGTTGAGGTGATTTTATTAACGAATTCAGAGACGTTTGATGTTGGCTGCAAGTGGTTGTCAGCTGCCAGCAATGCAGTGTCAAATACCAGTCGTCTTTTTAGTTGCATTTGGTACCTTTTTCGTTTCTGTGCAAATTCTCTTCTGAAGTCTACGAACCACGTTTCCTTTCTGTTTCTCCAAAATCAGGAACTTTCAGAATTTTTATTGATTTTTTAAATTTGAAATTCTGAACATTCCTGACCAGCGTTTCGAGCCCTTTCTTCTATCTAACTTTGTCTTTGTTGTAGTTTCTCATTTAAATTTTCAATTTCAGTATTATCGGTTCCTTATTTGTCAAACAATGTGATATTTGTGTCCAATTTGGACAAATTTTTGTGATGTCTTAGTCTTCAGAATTTCTATACGTACTCTCAAATTTCGAAACTCTCAATCCAGAAATCCTCAAAACTTCGTGTTCAATTTAAAAGGTTTGATTATTTTCAATCAAATAGTACGGGATGGTCCACGAAATTTTTAACCTATTTTCGTTGAATCGCTTTTTTTCTGGAGTTGTATTTCAAGAATTTCCAACTACACTTTTATTCTATTCGGTGGGATACGCGAGAAAATCTATAGTTTTACTTTAATCCGGAGCGATCTGTGCCCGAAAGACCTCAGTCTGAATGTTAAGCAAAAACGGAAATTTTACCTCGCCACGGTATGATCAGGTCTACCCGTATATGGAAACTGGGTAAAACCATATATTTTCGTGCGTGCCTCACCGAGTGGAATAAAAGTGTAGTTTGAAGTTTCTTGAAATATATACAGCTCCAGAAAACTTATTCAGCGAAAATAGGTTTAAAGCTTCGTGGACCATCCCTTATTTTCCTTCAAAAATGTTATGCAAAATCATTTATTGATAAAGAACATTGCATATTGTTAGTGACCGATAACTTGGGACAAAGAAAAATGAAACGCAATTTGAATGCGCAGAAATTAGCGCGTTGTTTGCAACAAACCTTACGATAATTCATCGATTTAATGAATGAACGTGACGACTATTTGTAGATGCTCAATGCACACTTTGCATATTCGAATTTGTGCATTGTTTATTCCGTTTCAAGTTATCGGCCATCTACAATGACATTTTGCCCCCCATCCAAAAATTTCATTGCATTAATAAATTTCACGATACTAGATCACATTTTATCTGTACTATGATGAAAGTAGGCTATCACTTTTACGGTATGTTCTGCATTTGTGAAACATTGAAATTATTGAATAAATTTCTATTTTTAAACTTCTTAGAAATCAATGAAAAAGATGTTTGATTATAGGAGGATTTGTTATATTTTGATACTGGGGTGGGACCTAAATAAAATTACTGTGACAGTAATCAAGAAAGTAAAAAAATTACTGACAGTAAATTAATTTACTGTCTCATTTTTCAATTTACTGTCACAGTAATTTTTATCTGGGTCTCACCCCTACTTGAAAATATATTTGATACACTTCATGCAGCTGGATTTAAAATAGCCAGTGCAATTTTTATTCGAAACAAAAGGTTAACCTCTTCATTTAGGAGAATTTTAAAACAATGAGTCTCCTAATAGTATCACCAGGTCTGATTGACGACAGCAGAATAATTGCCAATTATTTTCCGATTTTCAAACAATGAATCTGTTTATTCTTTTAGAAACGGTATAAAGCTATTTTCGGCGATAAATTTATTAGGCATTATATGCACGTGTGAAAATAGTGAGATCTAAATTGGTTCATGAAAATTTCATCATTTTGAATTTAGAAATTCAGAGAACTATTAAAGCTATAAATGACAGGAATGAAGGCTATGCATTTGCATGTATATTTTAATAAACAAATAATACTTTTTCCCAAATCGACGAGACCTTTATCTGTACGATTTGCACGGGTAAAGATCTCGTCGATTTGGGAAGAGAGTAAATTATTAATTATATTAAAATAAATTCTACTGGTGCTGAATGGAGGTGGATTTTGAAAATTGAGGAAGAACTAAAAATAATAATAACTCCATCCAGCCAGTCTATTTACAAACAAATCAACAACTAATCACATCAAATAATGTTAACGACGTGAAAATTGGAAGTGAATGGAGCAAGAACGCGAGCGGAACAATTGGAGAGATCACAACGGTTTTTGGGAGAACGGAGGCTGACTCGAAGTTGAAATTTTAAGAAGAAAATCAGTAGCGACGATATTTGAGAATGGCTTTCAGTAACTGATCGTTTTCCAAGGACGGTGAACCGGCTCCTGGAATTTTTAAAACTAAAAATGTTTAATTTGAATAGAAACTTGATATTGTTGAAATTCTTTTAAAAATCCTCAATTTTGTCTCCTCTAAAGTTATAATTTCCTTACCAGTTCTCTTCAGATAGGGTAGCAGGTATTGTGGTGTATTGTCATCATCCAGAACGTCCACTGAAAATCCTTCTTTTCTTCAAAATGCAAATAAAAATAATTACCTGTCAGCGCTGGAGCTGCGTAAACGAGGGCGATAGCGAAAAGGATCAAGCAGGACACAAGTCGGAGCAGAGACATCGTAGGTAATGCAGGAGAATGAAATCGACACTGACGCTGTCCAGCAAGTGGTCACTGGCTGAAAATCGAGGGATAGGTTTTTAAAACGTGTGATTTTCAGGCGGAAAAAGTCAGCGGATATCCGATGGGATAGAGATAAAAGATGATAAATGATAAGAGCTAATGGTTAGGGAAAATTGTGCCTGGCACATCCGCACAGCTGAGCACAAACATGTTGTGTTGTCATTGGATTCAGTAAAACGAACCGCTTTTGCCCACTAGCTTCTTAGCTCATGAGAAAATCGCTGTTTTGATCTCGAGAGTGATAATTCGAGCGATTAGAAAGGATATCAGGATCTAATCAGATCGGGAAAGGAATGAAGCGGGATCAGCTGTTAAATGTGAGTCAAAATGAACGTAAATAAACGAGAGATTGTAGGTGATTATGGATCATTGTAAAATCATTAATTTTAGGAGACGTAGACTTAAAAATCGTGCTGAAGTAGTATAGGCGTGGATTTTTATACTGAACAAAGTGGTTCAAGTGCAATTAATCTGGACAAAACTGAATTATTGAAATTTGATTGTTTACGGTGACCATGTGAGAAACTAAAAATTAGGCATTTTCGCTAAGAAATTATTCTGTGCGTGATTAAAGGTAAAATAATAAGGTAAGGTGTAGGTGAATGGGGCTAAAGATCAAGATACGGAAAATTGAAGGTGAAAAACGAACAACTGAATTACTCTTTGACTCTATCGAATCACCATTATATTGCAAGGTCTACGCACAACCTACAAAGGCTGTGAAAAATCGTGTATAATTCGATAATCTTTAGAGGGGATTTTTACGACCAGAAAAAGATAATCTAGGCTTGTCAAATTAAACCAAGTCGAATCAAAATACTCCAAAATCCAGATTGTTCGGATTAGGAAGTCTGGATATTTTAGGACAATGATGCTATAGATAATTTGATTGGAATTCGTGACAAACCAGGGCTAAATTAATGGACTCGAACGAGGGTTTGAAAATAAACAAATAGAGAAACGTGAAAAACGAGCAAGATTAAATAATGAAAAGGATATAATAGGATTAGTGAGCAATCCAGGGGAGGATTGAGTCTATGCCAGGTAAGCACAAGAAGCTGGCAAAAATTGCTGTGAAATTTTTCAGACATCAGCTGAAGATTTGCTTACAAGAGCGATTAGTCATGAGTAAATCTAAACATAGACCAATTATAAGATGGCTACTCTGTCTTGTATATCTTTTACTACATTGTAAGAAATTGATATGATAACTCTAAAAATAAATCCTAAACTCATAAATTTTTTTTATCTTAACGCTAAAGTTTCTGAGAGAACACCTATGCAAAAGCAGGTGTTATTTAGTACGAAACACATTGGAACAGAATTTAATAATTGCCGAAAAATTAGAAATCGTCGTACCAGACGCTAACCAGCACCCAAGTTTGCACGATAAGAAAATTATACAGAGACTTTTGATGTTTGATATTATTCACTTCGCTGAGGGCCTAAAGCAGAGAACTATCTAATTTTTGCTGTTCTTAGGCGATGACGAATAATATTTCGGGTCAAAATCTATCCGATAAAAGCGTTAAGCCTTAGATTTTGACAAAAATAGCTGGAGATCATATCGTCTTTGAAGGGTTTTATCCGACGTCTAATCTTAAATCAAAATGTCAACCCATACAAATTATACGAAAATATGGGATTTCTTCGTTTAAATAAGCTTATTCTGCATAAAAACACTAAAAATACTTATGGGCGTATAAAAAAGAAGCCAAAATCTGGCTGCATTTTTCATATGATCCAACTGATTCGGAATATGCAAATCTTCACGAAATCCTTATCCGATCTGACGAAACACTTGAAAAATGCCGACTCCAACACATGGAAATGCATCATTTCCTAGCAAATTTAGCGATGAGAGTTCTATGAGTTTTAATGTCGCTGCAGAATATACGCATAAAAATTTAGACGATTTTAGTGGTGTAGGATAAAACCATAAAGATGACTGAAAATATTTGAAAATTTGTCATAGAATAAAAATTACGCAAAATTTGCTTTAATTTTTAAAACTTCGACAGAAGATCGCTTTTTCGAAATCGATGAAAAATGGCAAATCGTCCGATTTTCGATGGAATGCATTGAACATTGTTTCGAAGGGAAATCTAATGGACAGATAAAAGAGCCTATGTTTTCGGAATAATTTCATTGAAATAAAATATTTATGGCCATGGAAATTTTTTAGACCTAATAAACATGTTTGAAAGAAACCGAGCCTAGGACTCGAATTTAAATATTCAAGAACATCTTAAATTGGAAGAATAGTGGTTTAATTTCCAGGATTCTGCAGAAGTTGTGCCTTGAATCTAAACTACTGTATTCATCTTTAATTCGAATCCATTTTATTTAGGAAAATTCATTTAGCGAGAGAATAGAATATAGAAAAGATGAAACGAGAATAAATTTTGCAAAGATACTTCATTTGTCCAATTAGACAGTTTGTAAACCGCGCTTTTGCTCATCTTCGTGTCTCAATTTGCGTCTAAGCATAACAACTTATTGCTACTCTATTGACGCTCTATTTCCCGAAGAAAGCTGCAAGGAAAACACATCGAAATAGACTTTTAATGCTATTTTACGGCAAGATGTTGGAAAAATTGGCGTAAGCAAATTTAATTAAAATGAGCAAGAATTAGCAGGAATAATAAAATAAAATAGCTTCTTGAGAGGTTCACTCACTACTTATTTCAAAGGTTTATATAGTCTAGAAAAAGATTTTATAAACCTTCCAACACATGCCGAAATTATCAAATTATTCAGAAAATGATATATCAAAGGTTCAGCTTGACCAGAAATGATTATTATAGTTTAGAAGGAGTTCATATAATTGCATAAAAGATGGAAATAATATCAAAGCAGCTGATTCTAAAATTCAGGGTTACTTCAAATAACACAGAACAAAAAGGATCACCTAATTTTTTTTACAAATATGAATATTCTGCAAAATATATTGCAATATTATGTGATTTTATGCGATTTTGCTAAATCTTAAGTCAAGAATTCAGAATAAGCTGATTATTTTGAAGAAATGCGCATATACGGTCTAATGTTATAATATTTTTGATTGCAAAAGTGCAAGTTTGAAAATTTTGAAAACAGAAAAATATCGTCATTAGGTTCTATAATAGTTAGGTCTACGAAATATAAAATGAAGTTACATCATAAATTATGAGAGGCTATTATCAAATTCTCTCGAATATACTGTAATTTGAGAAGTCACGTATTCCGAACGAAGCATAATTGCATAAGGATGATGCAAAGCGCAGCTAAAAATCGAGGAAAGAATCAGTAAGATGAAGATTTCAAGCTATGACATATTATTGTCATCCGCATTATATATCCACTGAAAAATGCGAGAGTGGGAGGGGAATTTGAGAGAATGAAAGCTTGAGAAACAAAAAAACGAAGGGCGGGAATGATAATGCAAAAATGTTGAACATAGAGATATTATGATAAGAACGATTTTCAAAATAGTGACATATGATAGGATAGGTAAATGAAAATATACCTAGGCTCAATGCCAGGATGCTACAAATCTTTAGCATTTTACTTTTATTACACTTTGCAAAAACTCGCAAGTTTGAGGAAATATCATTGACAAGAGTGGGATTTTGAAAATTTTAGGTCAAAGAGAAGTCCAGGATCAAATATGATGGGTGATATGATTGATAGATATTTGTAGTTGAGTCGTGCGGAGTATGCCCCCACAGATCTAAGGATTCGCGGAACCAAAATTTCGATTCGAGATTCTATGCCCCCAAACTTTATTTTTAGAGCAGACGTTGATAGATTTGCTTATAATAATAGCCTGTGTTGTCTGGGTTATAGCTGTACTTTGGCTTCCTTATTTATAGTTCCTTTTGGTTATGAATTCGTTGAAACGTTTTATTTTTCATGCTCTTATCATCCTATGATTAAGGAAATAACCTCCAACAATCCTGTAATTAGGGGGTATTTGAAAATAGTGATAATTCGAGCTTATAGAGCATGTGAATTTTTTGCGTTCAAAATCACTGCTTTTAGCAAATTACACTCATTTCACGGGAGTAGACATGCGAAATTCAGATGTTATATTAAAAAATGAAATTTTAAATAATGGTTGCGGATATTTGCAAAAAATAGACTTCTAATAAGATTCAACTCTCTCCACTCCAAAAAGAATCGAGTTTTCTATCATCTGATCTATTAACCCCTCTTTTGTCATATTATATCGATGCAGAAAAGAGATTTTCTGCTACATTTCATTTTTTTCTGAGATCTCTAGTCAGGAATCCGAATGGTTCACCACAAAAGAGGCCGCACAAAATATCAACAATAAAAATACCACAATAAATTGCAATTCTTATCATTTTTTCTCAACTTTGTCAACAACAATATCGAAGCATTGCATTGTGAAACTAATCGAATTTTTACATCAGATGTCCCGAATTACATCATAACATTTTCATTGATAACTAGAGACGATAAAATGCAAGTAACGAAAACAAACGAATAGTTCAAAGATTCAAATAATGAACTTTAAGAAATAATTGAAGGATTTCAAATATACCCAGAATAACTTAATTACACTATTCCTAATCTACTGTAGTTAATCAACCCTCATTTAGGGGAAGTGAAGCTAAATAACATGTAACTGGAGAGATCTCTGAGAAATGAAAAACCGAACCGAGTGAATAAATTTCATGGCTATAGAAATGGAAATATGACACGTATAGCTGATTTTATACACAGGTGATAAAGCACCGAAAAATGAATCTAAAATGAGGAAAATGGTAAATTAATTTCTAGCGCGCCTATGAGTTGAGTTCTGTTTGATTTCGGAAGACTATAAAGGAGTGTGTGCTGTGTGGAAGGAAGATGAATACAAGTTGATGAGCACGAAAACATTTATTAATGACAAGTTAGGGTGCTTATAGAGATCAGAAGTAAGATATCTAGGATAGATATGCAATTATGGTAGAGTGATATTATCGCATACAATTCATACTCTAACTCTATGCTTCTGTTCATTCCCAGCGATTTCATACCCTTCTTCCTCGTCATGAAGATCACCTTTGGCTTCTTCTGGTCCCATGGCCTGAAATTAGAAAATGCTATTTTTTAAACTATAATTCTACGGACTTCCATCTCCAGTATCCCTTTTGAAAATTTAACTCTCCTAATTCGGGAGGATTGCTATTATGAATTTTACGGTATCTCAAAAGTCAAATTGAATATGTTTAGTTGGACAAATTAGTTAATCGGATAAAATATGACATAAGATTTAGAATATCAAGAAAAGTCCTATTTACTTTCTTTCTCTCCCTCGACTCTTTGTCCTTGGCCGCCTTGAGCACTTGCAACTTCTGGTTGGCGGCCTTGTCCTCGTCGGTCGGCTCCGTGAAATAATCCCAATAGATCTGGAAATGATCATAAACCATAAAAATAAAAGAAGAAATAAGATTTTTGATATTATTTTCTATTTTTTTTTTTTTAATTTCTTAAGTCTTCTAAAATGCCATTTACTTGAAAGAAAAATGCCGAAACTGATGATTATTTGGCGTGTTATGGCAAAATATTCCAAATCTTTTAATCTCATTCAAATTAATACTGCCAAGATAAAGAATTTTCATATGAAATAGAAATGTTTTCAGTTTTTAAGAATAACAAGTTTGAAAATTCCGACCTTAATCCTCTTTTTGAGCTCGATCACTTCTTCCCAGTCCTCTTTGTTGGCGATCGGCTTGCGCATCGAATTTTTCCAATCTGTTCGGATCCAGACCTGAAAATATAATTTTTTTTTAATTTTTATTCTTTTATTTTTGAATGAAAAACCTCACATTGATATAATTCTCGCACTTGAGGATAAAGTATTTGGAATTTGTTCGCACGAGCAACATGTTTAGGTTCGCCTCGTCTGCCTGAAAAAAGACAAACATACTAATTAAATTTTTGTTTCATTTGTAATTTCTCACTATACTCAAAATTCCGAAAAAAAAATGACGATAAAAATACTAATTTGAGAACCCTCTTCATGTCTAGCACCTTTTTAGGGGTATAAAGTTGGGGGAAAATAAATAGATAATAAAAGGTGATTAAAAATACCCGTTTCAAAACTCCCTTCATATTTACTGTTCCAATTCTCACTTTTGCTTGATAGTACTCAGAAAAAAAGCTCAAATCAAAATAGATAAATAAAAGTAAAAGGATAAATTTGACCAATTTCAAAATCCTCTTCATGTTGAGAGCCTCCCTCTTGTTGGGGACCAGCTCGATACTCTCCTTGATAGGAGCCTCGCCTCCGTCCACGTTGTCCCACACGATACCGCGCTCCATTCCCGGCTTATTCACGAAGTAGCGCACTCGGGTGATTCTGAAAAAAAAATAAATAGAAAATCATTTTTATTTCTCCTAAAAAAAAGATCCTTGATATATCATTTTTGATCTCTTAAAATGATCACATTTTAACTTTTTTTTAATTTCAAAGTATATACTTTTTCTTGAAATATTATTTTTCGAATCTCTCAAAACTTTTGACAATTAGAAAAATCAATATTTGATATTAGCGCATAAATATTTATTTATTTTCTCAAAAATATAAAAGTAGAAAATCTCCCACCCGGTGCCCTCGAACTGTTTTGGGTCGTGAGTGATCTGCTCGATGGAGAGCTTGTACTCTGAGGTATCAATGGTGGGAATTGTGCAGTGGAAACCCTCCTCACATTTCTTCTCCAGTTCCTTCCAAGTCTCGTTATTCTTCGGCGCCTCGTGACGGAATTTCACCTGAAAAATGATTTTTTTGTTGAAATTTTCAGCAGTTTTAAAAATTTTTTTATCAACTTTTGTTCCTAAAAGTAAGTAAACCTTCAAAATTGGCGGTCAAGAGCTGGATCAACTTTACTAGAAACATAACGAAATAAAAAAAGCTAAAAACAACCTCATTAAAATCCTCGACCAGTTCGCAAATCTGATCGTAGAAATACTTGTTCGCCACCGTTTCGCCTCTCGAGGTTTTCCAGCTGAAAACCCAAAAAATCATAGAATTTAGTTTTCGAGGAAAAACTAACCCATTCCTGTAGAAATACGGAAAGAATTTCGCGTCCGTGACGATCGTGATATCGGTCAGGTTTTTCTTCTTTGCCTAAAATATAAATTAATCGAATTCAAATAGGAAAAATATCAAGGACGTGTGCGTCATTATCCCAAATGAAAAAGAGCTTTTCGTTAAAAATAAAAACAGCGCTAAAATCTTTTATGATTTTTAGAGAAAAATACCTAAAAAAAAACTCGAACCTCTTTGAGGGCCTCCCTTATCGCGGCGAGCTGTGAGCGGAATTCTGTCTCCGGATAAGCGCCCAGTCTGTAAGCTGTGCTGCTTTTCAACGAATCCGGAAGATTTGTCCACTTCACGGCGTACGAACCGATTGATTTGCCTGGAAAAATTCGTCCCTTTCATCAAATTTACTCATTTTTGTAAAGTCCACTCTCGGCTTTAAGGAGCGTTCATTTTTATATTCTTCACTTTTCTTTTTCATAAAAAATGATCTACTCTTCAATGTGGCTATTTTCAGAAATAATGAAAAATGGTGCAGTGGTTCAAATTTCGTTTAAATTTCGACCTTCTCTGAGCGTTTTTAAGACTCCCCTGACATACGCGGTCGCCATGATGGAACTAAGCTTCGATAAAGACCATAGATTTCGAAATTTTGCTGAAAATTGAAAAATCAGCGAGAACTTTCAAAAACGATCGAAAATCGACTAACGCAAGTTTGGCGCGTTACGCTATAAACATCGGGAATTTTATTTACCAATGAGTCAGTCCGGTTCTCGCGCGATTTCTTCATTTCCTGCGTGATTTCATCAATTTTATTATCACTTGTATTATGTCAGCATCCAGATATCAGTTTAGGTGATGCATCACCTTTTCTAGCACTTTTCTATCGCATCTTTCGTCCATTTTAATCGTAGATTTCTTAAAATTTTATCTTTTCAGGATATGATGGGCTTGTTCGGTAAAAAGAAAGACCCCAAAGAGCAGGTCCGCGAGTTGCAAAGAAAGCTCAGGTAAAAAATTTCCATTTAAAAATCTGGATTTGAAATAAAAGGGAAACAATTTCAGACAGGAAATGCGCACCCTCGACAGACAAATTTATAGCATTCAGAGAGAGGAGCAGAAGGTTATTTTAATTTTTTCTTAGATTTTTATTTGTATTTTCAGATCACAAAAGAAATCAAGGACGCTGCTAAGAAAGGCGATCGTGAAGTCTGCGTCATTTTGGCCAAGTCGCTGATCGAGTCTAGAAAGGTAAATTTCGAAGAAAAATACAAAAAAATCTTACTTTCCAGAAAAAATTAACAAAATATTTTTATAAAATTATAATCTTTAAAATTTTACTTTCAAGAAGCTTTTTTTTTATTTCTAAAAATAAAAATATTAAAATTTTCGGCGATGAGCAAAATCCACATGTCGAAGGCGCAGATCAACTCGGTGATCATGTGCATGCAGGAACAGCTCGCGACGATACGCATGGCCGGCTCCCTCCAGAAGTCCACCGAAGTCATGAGGAGCATGCAGAGTCTTGTCAAGGTATATTTTTCGATCACTCAATTTTTCTTTTTAAACTCATCAATCTACTTCAACTATGCTCCATTCTATGGGCAGAAATATTATTTCAATTCCAGAAACCTATTGAACGTCTTTACTTGAAACGCTAAATGTGGCAGTTTTATCATTATTCTAATTTTAATGAATTTTCTAAGTTTCTAGAATAAAATGATGAATATTCAGGTACCCGAAATCATGAAAACGATGCGTGAGATGTCGCAAGAGATGATGAAGCTGGGCATCATTGAGGAAATGGTCGAAGAGACGATGGAATCCATCGAGCCACCCGACCTCGAAGAGCGCGCTCAGGTTGGAATTAGTTTTATTTTTTATTTAAATTTCTAAAACAACAATTATTTTATTATTGTATCCTCCAACAAGTTTTTTTTCAATTAAAAATATAAAATTCTCTACTATAATCTAATTTCACTATTTCTGACCAGAAATAAGGAGACATTTAAATTTGTAAATTCCTAAAAGATGAATATTCGATTCTTCCAGGAAGAAGTCGATCGTATTCTGTGGGAGATCACTGCGGGCGAGTTGGGCAAGGCTCCGCAAGCCGTAAGCGACAATTTGGGCGATCAGTCGAGCAGAGTCGTCAACGAGGATTTCGACTCCATGGCCACAAGATTGGCTGAGCTCAAGGAGTAACAAAGCAAGTCTGTATGCTAATTTCTGACGATTACTGTACTTTTTCTCCCCTTTTTGGTGAGTTTTGCCTTCTTTTTTCTGATTTTTTAAAACATTTCTTTAGAAAAAGTTCACCAGTTCACCGAACACTATTTGAAAAATTAACCAGCTTTCAGCCAAAATAATATTTGTTGAAAAAGTGGATGAGAACTTTACAAATGGGTGCTCATTGAATTGGATGAACTTTTTCAAGAAACCTTATGAAAACTTGACATGCAAACTTATTGACTAAGCACTCCAAAACGGTGAAGTCGGGAGTGGTTTTTCCAGACTATTTTTAAAAATATTATATATAATTGTGTATGTCATTCTCCAAAAACAAGCACCTTCTTGTCTTGTTTATGTCTAAACGGGGATCTCCACTTTGCATCGAATTCTAAAAAGCAGAACAAATAATTCAAGCCATTTATCAATATAACCCTTCGAAAATTAGAATAGGTTTAATCTTCAATACTGAATCATCAAATACTCGATTTAAAAAATTCTGTGATATAGATCTTATCTCGCAAGCTCGATAATTCATTTTAAAATTGTTTATAAAAACTATAAAAGATGATACTTTTAGATTTGGGTTAATCTCCATAGGCTTATGTTATAAAAACTCTTTCAAACTTTCAACCTCTTCTTTTTATTATGAGCTCTAGGGGTTTTTTTTCTAAAATATACTTTGAAGCTTTATAGAAGACCATTATTCGCTCAAAATATCCATAAAATTCATTTATTTACAGCTAATGTAACATTTTAGTATTAGTATCAAAGTGTGAAAAATAAAATAAAGACTTTCAAATTTCTCAATAAAAATTGAAATAACCGGTTCTGACTGCATATACTTACTTTGTTAGAATCTGGGCTAAATAATTACTGTTTGATTTCAAACTAAATTCAAAATACTGAAGCGAGGATAAAACAAGAAATATGAAAGACTGTTATTTCATTGGATTTAAAAATACCAAAAGAAGATTTTTAAATTCTGATCACATTTGAAAATGCCGTTACATATCGAATAATCGTGATTTCCTCTGCATATCAACACATATCCGAGAGTGTCTTTTGGGCGTTGAAAAATCTTCGATCCTTTTTCCACCGGTGACTCCATTTCGGTTTTCATCCACATTGGTGTTCTGCAAAAAATAGTCAAATTTAGAAGGTATAAAGGGAACTTCAAAAAATTTGAAACTTTAACTGATATTCTAGTCTTTACCTTTCCTCCAGTGGGAATCACAAGTTGTTCTTCGTTTGGCTGATTCTGCTGTGGTTGCTCATCAGTTTCCCAATCAGATTTATTCCATTCCACGAATTGCAGAGTTACAGGGAGTTGCTCTTGTTTGACGGAGTGATGGGTGATCAGCATTTGAAGGCTCGAGAAGTGCTTTTGCATGCTCTGAAATTTATAATGTCCATGTTTCTATAGCTCAATGGCAGGGAGGGCCTATTTTTTTTATAATAAATCAGGTTCGATTCGTAGAAGAAGTTAGGTTTTTGTCAAATTTCGCTATTCATTCCATACCTTAAACCTGAATCCCTTTTCATCTCTGACGATCAAATAATGGCTGATTCCAGAAGCATTGTGGATGAATGGTACTCTCAACGACAGAGCCAGACACCGTTGCTTGGATTCAGAGTATCTGACGACGAAGGCACCTTCGGCCTGGGAGAGCAGGTTTCGGATCAAGGTTTCTCTGAAATAATTTAAATTTATTGATTTCTTATTAGCTAAAGTTCTAGTTTCAATTCTATTTAACTTCCATCAAACTTTCGATGTTTAACTTTAACTTTAAGTTGAACTAAATTTTACTTTAAAATATCTTTATCCCATTTATCTTAAATCCCAGATATAGCTCGCTGTGTTTGCTTATTTTATGGATTATGTGCTAGCCGGTTTATGGCCAAGAATGACCTCTGTTAATTGGACAAGTATTGTGTGTAGAGTGACTCGGCAATGTGCAATTAACTCGAGAAAGAATAAGACAGGAAATGGGATGAGCTTGGAACAGACGGTCAGAGCAATCATCTTGGAATAATAAGGAATGGATTGATCAAGAAAGCGGAACAAATTTTTGGAAAGGTGAGATTTTGTTTTCAATTGAGTATCGTATATCAGACAAGTTTGACATATTGTAAAATTCACACAGATTGAAGAAAAATTAATAACTATATTCTAAAAAGTGACAATTTCTTTACTAATGCCGTTAATGACTAAATCTAAGATTCTTCTTACCTAGTGGGCTGTTTCACGAAGTAGTTGCACTGTTGTAGTTGCCGTTTCAAGTTTTCATCCACCGGACAGATCCACTCGCCCAGCTTCTCATCGAACATCAACTCCTCCTTGCCCGGCTTTTCGTTGTCTATGTAAGACAGTCTCTGGTTTGTCTCCCGACTTGGCAGGGGTTCTTCAGGCACTGGAGATGCGATTCTGGGGTTTTGACTGGAAAGTAGGTCCCGATCACGGTCTTCTCTTCTTGGCGTTTCAACGGTTGACATCTGAAGTGATAGAATTAGCATAATCAAGATTATCATAAATTTTGCTGAGTTTTGCCAGAATTTAAATTTAATCTGTCTTCCTTGACTCTAATAATTCACATGTTTAGTCGATTGTTGCGCAATATTTTCCATAATTAGCAGCTTGGTGCGTCCATCTTGTATCTCATGTTTCCTGTCATTTTCGTCTAATCATCGGTTAATTCCCTGGTAGATCGACCTTTTTATGTTCCCAGTCCCAGACCACTTCTAGTCCATTTTGAGCATGCCCAAGTGTTCTCCTCTCACTCATTCGTGTGCCACTTGAACTCGAATAAACAATATGTGCGGACCGATTGCCTGTTGCCTGACAAATACTTATGCAAATTCGATTGGTTATTTGAATGCCCTTACATTGATACTCAGATAATAAATTTTGAAAATTTCAAAAACAATGCCAAAGTCTTAGACAAATAATCTCAAATTCCAAGTTAATGATCGAGTTAAGCCCTTGTTCAGGTTCAAAGAAAGATAAAAGGCATCAAAAGCAAAGATAAAGAATTAGAAAAAAAAAAAGTGGAAATTTTGACCATCCTTAATTGAATATTTTCCATTCAAAGACCTTGTTTTTTCCGACTGTCTCATCAAATTAACCCTGTTCGTTTCTGTGTTATCGCTGATCTGTATCTGGCCAGCACATCTTTCATCTCTCGTTGCGCAATTTCCCTCAGTTCCTATTCTATTGGGAACTAAGATCGCACTTAGCATATTCAATTACAATCTTATGTCAGTCCATTCAAATCAACCCTTTGAACTTATCGGGGTTTATCTGATCACATCTCGCAATTTTACAACTGAATGGATCAATTTCAATTTCAATCAATTCTTTGGAATTCCTTTTAATTTTCGAAAAACTCGAAATCGAATTGAATGTTGCTTTGCTAGTTTGATTGAATTGAACGATATGGCATATTCAAAATGCCGCGAGAAAATTAAGCTAAGGCCAATATCTTACCCTTTTGGTGTTGATCGACGCTGTAGACAATCTATGGATGGCGTTTGAAAACACTGCTGATACCGGGCGGCGTTTCCTGAAAATAAATCAACTCAGAAGTCCTAGATAGAAAAGTAATGCATACCGTTTTGCTAAAGGATCTTCTCCAACGGAATTTCCCTTCTTGCCGAGAATTCGACTTAGCAAAGCTGCTGAAGAGTGCCGCTTCTCAGACATGCTCGAGACTGTTGGCTGATTGTTGTGAGCCTAAAATCGATATTGAACATTTTTTGCGATTATTATTCTATGAATGTACAGCGGTCCATATTTTACGATCTTTTTCTGTTTCTACTCGCCGCCTAGGTTAACTCAATTCTAAACGCACTAATCCACCTGCCCTAGGCAGAGTTTACGATTCGAGTTGCACTAACCAAACAGGAAAAATAGTCGTTATTGATAGTTTCCGTTAGCAAAAAAGTTAATTCGAAAAAAAATGTTTTCATCGCTGAAGGTAAAAATTTGATAGAACTTGTTAGGCAAAGGGTTCTTCCCTCGTACTATTTTCTATGCAACTATTTTGTAGCTATTTTTCCAGATTGTCCAAGAAAAGGTGATCTTCATGGGTTAAAATTGATTGGAGTATTAAATTTTACTCTTTTCAAAATTATAAACTCTTACATTCGGAGTCGAGAATCCGGAATTGCTTGGTGGTCGAATCGAACTGACATTTCTTGTCAACGCAGCAGTTTGGAATGCATTTCTCAGGACTTTTTCGATTTCATAAACCTGAAATGTATCATTTGAATTACCCCCATTAAAATCTGGTTTTATAGGGTCCTATTTCAATTTTATCCCCAAACGGAGTGCCCATTTATGCCGTGGATGTGTTGCAATCTCTTCGCGACTGGCAGCTACCATCTGTCAATTGAGTGACAAGAGGACAATTGAAAGGGAAATTGAAGACGCGGAGATAAGAATCTATCCGCAATTAAGGAAAGTTGGAATGGGCTGAATTTAAGGATAAAAGTTCAAGTTTCAGCAATTATAATAAATTTCGACTTTTGAAATCCTAATATCAAGCTTTAAATTTAAATTCCTACTTATCCCTTGAGTTTGGAATTTAGGTGGAATAGCTTTCCCTTAAAATCGGACTGCCCTTGAAATTAAAAATTTAGCTTTGGAAAATTTCCCATAATCCGCTTACAAAAATCCCCTCTCTAATTGGCATCAATTCAAATGAGTTCAGGCATTATTCTTTCTATTCAACAGAAAAATGGGCAAGGCGATAAAAACACTGTTGCTGGTTGTGACGCAACGCGTGCTTGAGAACGAACGCGATATGCAGAATTGTGTGGATTGCATCGAAGAGAATGGGATGAGTTGAGTGACTTGCGCGAGGGTCCTTAGGATCTTAGATATCTGAGAACCGAGACTGTAAATAAACTATTATTCGAAAACTTAGCTGTTGCTCAATTTTATTATGATTTTAGATATACTGTATTCAAGAAAAAAATGATGACAGTATTTAAGAAAAAAAAAGTAGAAAGATCTATCATTTTTATCTTTATTGAGCCTATTTTTGGAATTGTGTGGCAAGAAAATTAACTTTGGCTTTGGTTAAATTTTCATTGTTTTCTTTAATTACTCAAACTCATAAACTTATCATCGAATTTCGTCATTTTCACTCTATGCTGAAATCCCATTCAAAATACTAAATGAATTAAATCCATAAGAATGCCAGGAAATGAATGATTTAACTAATGGATTTTCCTTGTTTGGACAGTTGTGGGGCTACTATTTATCTTCTTCGCTGAGAATGAAGAATGAAACACTGCGGGCCTGAAACAGTATCCATTCCCATTTCTCCTTAGCCAAGCACCCAGCGGGATACCCCATATCCATCGAAATGGACAACCGAAGTGAAGAAAGGAGTGCAAACACTTCTTCTTACTGCTAGTTCCCAATTTGAAATGTCAAAACTTGACCTTTCTCGATTTCCCATTCATTCATTCATTCATTCACGCATACACTGATCATGCCGTTCCCACGTTACTCATCGAGAGTTTCGCATCGCGAGAAAAAGCGGACAGAATTTGAATTCGGTGCTAGTTGAATGAATAGATGTGTCTGACGAAAACTAAGCTTGAGTAATTATTCCAGAATGAAATTCGTATTCAATTATAAGTTTAGAGCTCAAGTCAGAGCCAAATCTCGAGTTTGGTCAAGTAAAAATTACAAGCATAGTACCTGGCAAGGCGAATGAGCCTCGAAGACGTGGCACAGACGACGATATGTCCGACCCGCTGGCTCTGCAGCGATGTATGCGAGTTGATGCCTGACTGCGTTTTCCACGAAACTGCAGACGCGCTTCATCGAGTGGGTCATGACGCACATCTGAAATTAAAATATTGATAATTTTCGATTTATTTTTTATTTGAATAATTTTCCATCATACTAAAGATATTATTTATGATCATTTTACACTATAAAACCTGCTTCAATCGTCATATTTTTCATTTTATGGTTTTTTTTCCGTATTCATTCTTTGAATATATCGGTTCACAAAGCACCTCATGCTCAATTACAATCGCTTAGCTAATCGTCCGTAGCAGTTTTGTTCGCGTTTACAGGCTTCCTTTGTGCAACTCATACCATATTCTGCCGTATTCAAATATATCCGACAGACAGACTCATTATCTCCTTTCGCTTTCCTCTTTCCCATTGACCATTTTCTGTCACTGCGTAACAATGGGCAGAGAACACAGCTCCCGCGCAGTTTTGAGCACTGTATTTGGCTTATGAAATACGCTGTTCCTTTTACATAGAAAATGAGCTCAATAAAATCACTCTATTTCCATATTTTGGTTAAAGTCAGACTTGTATAAAAGCAATTGAATTGAACACTGTATTAAACTTATAAATATGCCTCAATTCTCTGCATAAAACAAGAAATCTCATTCGAATATTAGTTTAAAACATCTAAATTATAATATTGTAAAAATAATTCATTTTAGACTGAAATGATTAGAAAAATAAAAAGTAACTTTTGAAACATTTTTGCAATATGATGAGGCGTAAATTTCAATGAGCCAAAGCTAGATAATATAGTCTCCCTTTATGACATAATTATTCAACAATATACGATGCAAGCCTATGGTAAAGACGATTCCGCCATTGTCCGAATATTTTATGATCTCATCAAGAATGAGTATCCGCAACAAGCCATTCTTCCCTTTTGAACATGAAGATACCGTAATCTTGTCTTACCTCGGGAGACGTGATTTTGATGCCAAGGATCGAGATCGATAACTCGACCGGTTGCGAAGTGGCTGGCAGAAACTTCTCTAATCGGGTCTTCACGTAACTTTCCGACGTGTTTGAGATTGGGAACGAGCCGAGGTACTGTAATAGTAATTCCATTATTTAATCCTCCTCTTCTAATAAATGATCTTTCATCATATAAGATAGTAAAGGCTAAGAACTCTGATAGTTTTCTTGTTAAAGTCCGTATATAGCTATTCTTTCAATTCTCTATTTATTTTCGTTCATAACATAATTTGTCACTTTCTAGCAATCAAAATTATTTATGATTCGCTTGTTATTGTGATTAGCAAGACAATGGGTTTGCACTATTTTGCCAAAAGCAGGTAGATAAGGATCGGATTGAACAAGAAAACAAGAAAAGTGAGTGAGAAGTGACAGGAAGTGAATGGGATAAACATATGAAAATAAATTCACTATTGGCAAATTTTAACATCCATTCCAGTTTATTCCAGATTCCCTTGCTATGCTGCGCGTATCGTATCGTTTTATGAACCATTATCCTCCCTGACAAATGGTCCAAATGGCGAATTTGTACTGTTTTTATTGACCAAGAAATTCCGAAATGAACAGATGAATCGTAAAAACTGATTCGCGAAGCAAATGACCAGAGATTACTTCGAAAAATGTCTGGATTTGAAGTGAAGGAAGTTGTGTGAAAAACAATACTTATAAAATCTCTCGAAAAACGTTCTTTAAGATTAGGCGTGTTTCTTCTTGAATTTGAAGCTTCTTATTTAACACTCGAATATTTTCTCAAGAGTTTGTGATCCTTAGCGCTATTGCATACGAAAAAACGTGGTTTCTTGTAATTTCTCGCTGGATCATATCCATTTTAAAGAATAGCCGTATTTGACCTGTAGAGTAAGGGACAGAAAAGTCCATTTAAGGGCAAAACACATTTTTCTGAGTGCGGGCTGTCGACAGATGGTCACGAAACTGTACTGTTATGTTGGCATGAAGACTGGCGAGGACAGAAAATGCAAAAATCTTTCTAGAAAAAAATGGACAAAGATGCTGTGATATTAATATTCTTTTTCATATTGTTAGATTTTTGAGATTCATAATAATCAAATATTTTTTTTCTGTGACTAATATGGATATGATTTGCTTATGAACATATTAGAGCCCAAGACTGATCAGAGTATGAGTTTAAATTCGAATTTATCAGGATTAAAGTAGAAACTCTGATCAATTCTTTTCGAATATGAACATATTCAAGTTCAGGGCAGATCGAAATTCTACCTTTTGTGCTTTTGGAGTTGGGTTTTAAATTTTGATCAGCCGCGTTAAAGTTCCATTAATCATATTTTAAGCGCAGATTTGTCCGAGGGTCACTTGGCACTTGGACATCATTTTGCAAGAAAAGATATTCAAATTGCTTGTGGATCGAATGTCGAGTATATCAGATTTCAAGCTTTGATCAGGTGGCCGAGAGGAAAGAAGAAGTGTAGAGGAGAGAGGATATTGTATCGAGTAGACAAATGAATAATATATCAAAAGCTTCGAATAGTTTTCTCTCGACATTTAATATGAATACTTGTCCTCGAAATTTTAAAAAAGGTGAACATTTTTCAAAGCTGAGAAGTGAATAATGCTACCAAAGTCTATCAAAAAAGAAGGGCAAAGTATGTTCACTTATAAAAAGTGCAATAATTAATATAGTTAAAAATAGTATATTTGAAAAATACTCACATTAACCTCCCACGATATCGCAAAGTGCGGTAGCATTTCGTCGCAGCCTGATATCAAATCGGAATTAGAATTCGAATTCGAGTTACTATTGCTGAGGACACTATTACAGACTCGACAATGGGTCGAGGAATTGTGGGCGGAGCTTGCAGACGAAGAGGAGGAGGGAGGGGAGCCAGACAAGGAAAGATCCTCTATGGCAAAGGGCAGATCGGTCGAGGGGGCGTGGTCTGACTGTTGGGGACAGATCGGTGTGGAAATCGAAATAACAGGCGATTTGTCGGGCGGAGAAAACTTCAGCTTGGCTAGCAGCGAAGATTTAAAACGGGAGTACATTCTGAAATTATTTTTTTTAATATATAAATTAAGCATCATTTTTTAATGCGATATAAATCGAATGATCAAGAAGTTTCACCATAGTATTTACTAAAACAAACCTAAAATGAAATAAAAGTTTGCATGATAATGATTTAAAATTTGAAAAGCATTGAAATCTGCAAATCCAAGAGATCAAATAACACTAAATGTTAGTGTAACTAATCTAGTAGACCATGCTCATGTCATTCTTAGACAGGAATTCCTTACGTTTCACAAAGAACCGCGCTACACATGCACATTGCATCGCCCTTGCGCAATGACATTTACAATATTTGACCGCAGGCTTACGGGCTTAGCAACTGAGCCGGCAAGCGAAAACCAACGAAAAGGGAAGAAAAGGAAACCGACATCGAACTGAGACTTTAGAGATGATGCAAGCAGGGATTGGGGATTAGATAAATGTAAGTAAGGATAAGAATAACAGTACGAATATGGATTACTAGACGATTGTACAAAACGAAACTTATGGTTTTAAATCCACGAGAAGCAGCCCTAATGCTAAATCTGAGAATTTGCCTTTCAGGTCTTCTTCATAAAGGAAACTTTCTAAATATAATATAAAAATAAATAAAAGTGAAGAAAAACCTTGCTAAAATTTCGCAAATGAGCATATTTCACATAAAAGTGGGCTATTTATGAAAATTGTTAGACATAAAACGCAGCAATTCTGAAAAGTTCGAAAAACGGACTGAAGTTGTCAAGTTGTCAGAAAAAACAAGGCGCGTGTGGGAAGGAACGAGCCCAAAGGGAAAAGAAAGAAATAGCGCAAAAAATGGCCGAAATGTGAATGAGACTTGGACATGCGAACAGCATGAATCAGAGATTGAACAGGCAGAAATTACAAGGACACGCCAGAAAAAAAAACCTCCAAAATTATCAACTCTAGCAAAATCTGCTCTATTGCTAACTTTTGCTGGAACTCTACTAATATTTAGCAATGAAGCACATTTCAGACGAACCAGCTATTTCTAAGTCCTTGAGCATGCGAACAGCATGATTTAGAGATTGGGCAGAGAAACTGCAAAACTAGCAGAAAGAGTTGTGTGAAGGACCAATCCACCTTTCTTTCCACACACCACAAAACAACAACTGCACCCCTTTTTCTCTCTAGCAGCAACCACTTCGCGTCGCTTTTCTTTCGCGGTAGAGATTTGGCACATTGAATAATGACACCGACAGAGTGCTGATGTCGAATGAATTTAATCGAAAATGAGAGAATCAAAGATGTTGTAACTTGACTGCATAAAAATTGATCTCAGATGGTATTACTCTCCTATTTTTCATTCAAATGCAAGGAAAATGGTCAATTTATGCAGTGTATGCCATGGACTAAAGCAGAAAAATGAAAGTCGGAAGTCAGTGATGAAGATGGAGATCGATTGCAGCTTGGCAACTAAAGTGCAAGTCAAGGATCTGGAAAATGGCTGCTGAAATAAAATGAAGTAAAAATAGTCACAAAATGATGAAAATGATGCGTGGCATTATATCGACTGTACAAATAGGCAGATTATAAAGAGCTTTGAGAGACGAGCAATAGATAGACAACCAATATTAGTGGTGGTCAGTGAAAGGATGCGACAACTGACAGATGAAAAGCGGAAAAAATCGTACAGGTACAAAATGCATCCATCATTCTTTCGGTTGAAGGCCAAACTGACACCCCGAACACTTCATAATCAGCCAAAGCACATGACAAATGGCTCATTGAAGTGAGCCGCTAAAAATGAAAAAAGAACTGAACTGATAAGAAAGAATTGCCAGATTTGCAAAGTTATGAAACTCAAAGTCAAGATTGAAATATTTGAAGTTTAGCTCTAATTTCCATAGATCTGAATTAGAATTTTAAAATCCTAAATAGAAGTTAAAAATTCTGAATTGAAGCCGAAGTTCTTTTGTCTTAGCTCAGCAATCTAGAAAACGAATTCCATTAGCAAAAATGAATGAACGTCAAAATTATGAGCTGTAAACTACGAAGGTGAAAGCTAAACGACCACAGCCGAGACTTGGAAGCAGGAAAAAATGAACGCCACAGGAAAAGTGAACCGAAAGTGTAAAAGATTGAATGAAAATGCCGCTCTGATAGATGAAACGGGCAAAAATGATCGGCAGCCGCGGATACACGACGAGATTTTGTAAACACAGGTAATTCGAGACGATTATGTTCGTAGGGGGCAAAAATAGGTCGATTTTGAAATTTTAAAGAAAAACGATCACTCAGTAGTAGCTGATTAGCTAATATTTTTTACATAAATTATAAAATACTTTAAAAGACAAGATGATAGAAATAAATACTGAAAATAGTCGAACAATCTGTTAAAAGATGCGCTTAATCATGCGTTAAATGTGGTGATGGATGGCTTAACAGAGTTAGCGATAGCTAAATTTAGCGTGTAGCGATAGATATATCAATATACACTGCAAATAGATGCAACTATGTACTGCCTTGCAAATACATGCTTAATGCAAACAACAGTATAAGAATGGCTTATCACTCCCCATTCAGTCAATAATTAATTACTACTGGTCATAACAATTATTGTGGGTAAATAAGTTCTGGCTTAGGCGTCGTTTTTATCTATTAGCTCGTAACTATGAACCATTTGTAGCATGAAAATTAATTACATATTTTCTCATGAATAAAATTGCGCGTATATTACTAACTTATTTATAGTTTTATATGATGGAATAACTAAAAATTCTCAAATTATTCAACAAACCGATTTATCAGCAAAATATTAAAATCATAATGCGTTGGTAGTAAAGAATATTTCAGCGAGAGAAATTCTCCTATAATAATGAGAAAGGGGAATTGACTGACTGATATGGGGCTGTCGAAAGTGAAATGCAAGCTGCAGGCCGGCTGAATTTGCATAAATCTGCAAGGCTATCTCGCGTGATGCGAGGCAAAGAGATAAACGATAACGGGAATTCCGATTGAAATGCGCCGTGGAACGAGATCCAGAAAGAGGCAATGAAAGAAAGAATGAAGTGATCGGGCAAAGCTCATAGACAATCGCGTAAATGGACTGGAAGATTCTTGGAGCAGATTTTCAACTTGCTAGATGCAGTTTGTATCTGCTGGATTTTTAGCAAAGTCATTTTGAGTAAGAATATCCAGATCAAACATATACGAATTGAAGTTTGTATAAAATGATATGAGATCTCATATAATTTAGATAATATGAATAGAATAGATCTAGGAACACTTTGAGTTAACATCTTGATTATTGATTATTCCTATGAATGAATATTCCCACGAAAATTCAAGTTTGGATCTAAGTCAAGAATTCTCTAAAAAGAGATCGAGAAAGGAATGTGATAATCATTCAAAATGATCGCATCAGCTAAATCTAAATGTGGGAATGGAATGAAGACAGGGCAGGTGTGATTAGTGATTCGAATTGGACAGATAGACGGGCAGGGCTAGTCGTGAATAGCTGAGATTAAGAGTGATGATAGAAGATAAAAGTCGAATGTAAATAATCTAATTATTGGAAAGTTCATCCACTTTCTATTCTTATCACTACTATTTCTATTTATAAGCTTGACTAACTTACTAAATGGTGTAAGTAAACTGAGTGAACTTTCTAAATTGGAAATAGATAAAATATGTAAGGCAACTTTTCAAATTGGTGTTATATTAATTGATGAATTTTCCACGGAATATACCAGATCAGAAAGGAAAGGACAGTTGAATAGCTAATATCGAAAAAAAAGATAAAAGATAAAAATCGAATGAATGAATGAATAAATATAAATAGGAAAGAAAGGACGAATGCTGAGTGTAGAGAAGAATGCAACAATCCATCACTATGAATGGAGAGAATGCGCCAGATCAGATTATGGAATACAAGGAGAAGGTAAGAGATTCCACAACACCTTTAATCTACAGAATAGGTAGTTGGTTGGTTGTTAATTTATAATTTACTTACTATAATTTAACATATTAATGAAGCCTATAAATGGTTAGATCAATATTAAATATGAGAAAAAAGTTCAGTCGCATTTATAAACCATGCAAGATAAATCAATAGCATGATTCACACATTAGCACATCGTAAAATGTCCACTACCTTCATCTTTTCTAATTGATGAGATATTTAGGATAAAAAGTGAATAATCGATATATAATTCTCAGGAATATATTGCATAATCGCGAATTTCTTCCTGGAGTCATTTTGGACAATGTTTATTTTGCACCACAAAAGAGCGCATAATTCCAGAATGTTGTTTATCGAGGAATGTTTTGCATGGACAAGATTTTCTATGCACCATACACTGATTTAATATTATGATTATAATATTTTTCCGCACATATACAACATATACCTATAATATATTTAAAATATTTTTTTTTACATTTATATAACATAAGTAAAATGACGCCATTGTTATTTGAACTTCTAACGTCGAAATGTCTTATGTTAGTTATCGTATTGTACTTTCCTGACTCCTGGCAGTCATTTAGCGTCATATTTGGTCTTTTGCAAAATGGCGTGGAGGTTTATGATGCATCTCGTGTGCGCAACTTTCATCGTTCGGTTTTAACAGCCATTTTCCAGATACATAATCTTCGAAATAGCACATGTCTAGAGAAGTTGTTCGTACTCTTAGATTTTCTCGTTTCAGCACATTTTGGGCGGACTTCTAAAATGGCATTTTTAACTCCGCCCATTGTCTACTGGCTAGACAAGTCTCTGACTGATCGGCTGTTAAGATCAGCAAAATACAATAAACCAGACAATAAAGGATAACAAATAGCATGGTACAGACACTAAATTCTCGAAATCTTTTGGCAGTTATATTTCGTTGGCTGATAATTTTGCACTGTTAAACAGACAACTCATAAACGCGATTCCTGATTTCCACAGTATTTGACTTCAAGTTCGGAGACCTTTACTATCTATTCTAACTACCAAGGTTCAGAGGTTCTTGACTAATGTGGATTATCCAGTCTATAATCGCTTTCATCATGATTAATATGGCTTATAGCTATCTCAGAAACCCTCCCTACAGCTATAACTATAAGACCTACAATGATTATTATAACAGCTATAAGCAGCCATATGTGAGTCAAATATTTTTAATTAATATGCACATTTATGGTTAGATCTTGACCTAAATTAGGAAAAACTAATTATACTTAAACACCCTGCAAAATGGCATAGAGAAATATTCACTTTCTTATGGGATAAAAACCCTTGCAAAGATTGATAGATGATTTTCGAAATTTGAGTCCCGTTTTCGTCGAAATTACTTTCATCCATCTCTGATTATATGATCCCTTTTTGTTCGCCAAAGTAGTCGTTCATTTGGTTTTACTTTGGTTGATCTAATCGCGGGTTGATAAGACCATAGACAAGTTTATTCCATAAAGTTTTACAATCCTATCTGAAAACTCACGACAACATAATAAACAGGCCCACTGTAGTTCCCGTCCTCTTTTTTGGGAAATAGCATGGGAAAAGAAAAAAGGGTGAAAACTACAAGGAGTCGTAATAACACAGCAATGCATACGAAACAACATTCTCGGGCTACGAAAATGTCTGGCAATTTTTTTTTTAAATGAAGTTTAGTTGTCTTGTAGTTTCCAAATTGTCACTTTACAACCACATCCAGAAGTTAGACTCCAAGATTTTAGTGAGTTGTAAATGGTATGAGGCGGAGGTTTCGAAAATTGAAAATCTTGGAAATTCATAACTTAGCATTTTTCAAAGGAACATAATAAATTTTGAAAAGGTAATTTACTTTATTTACATTTAATAGAATCTAAAATCTGTTGCTGATAGATTTTGACTCTGGACGATTTCTAAAAAAGTAGTGCTATTATCCTAAATTTGTATATTTTCTAAACTTGAATTTCACCGGTCAGTTATCGTCAAAAGCAGTAATTTTTGTGGTTGTTCTTTTAATTTCACGGTTCTTTATGATGCGATTTGCGAATCTTCTCGCCCCACTAAAACAACGCTCTGCACAGCGCGCGACGAAAAGACCGTAAAATCAAATGTTCGAATCTAAAAATGACACGATAAAAATTAGTCGAAAAGGGAAAATAATGCGGAAATGGCAAGGTCAAAATGAACGAGCGAACTGCATTGTTTTACTTTATTGTCCATGTTTCCCTAAGAGTGATAACAGGTAAAATGATAAGAAATACCAATAAAAGTTGAATATCTGAGCAGACTTGGGACTTTCCACCACAATGCGATGCGGTGTTCAAAGTTAAAAAAAGTCCCAAGTCTGTATCTGAGAATAAAATAAATCTAAGCTTAGTGCGAAAGAGTCTAGCTTTTCTAAAATGTATTTATCTAGATAAAATGCCTAAGTCTAAATAAAAATGATCGTTTAAGCAAAACTCATACTATTCGAAGCAAAACGCCAACGGTTATTATGCTCAACAAAGATCTCAGCAGCAATATTATCGACCATATTATCAACAACAACAACAAACTCCGACTTATCCACAACGATATTCATATTCTCAGGTAGCTAAATGATAATTTCACATCAAATCGTTAACATTACGAAAAATGTTTTAGCCTTATTATTACCAGCAACAGCAAACCCAGCAATATCAATATCCCTATTATAATTACTACAGCACAGCTACCTACGCGCCTGCCACTGAGGCTACAAGTATGGTCTAAAATTGCAATAAAAAATTCTATCACATTTCGCGAATATGTTAAATCGAATCGAAGCTAAATAATATTACATTATCATCATTGTACTTTTGCGATATTATTAACATATTTTTATTAAAATATTAAATTCAGAAAACTAGAACAAATATATAAATTTAAGCAGCCGCTCCCTCTTCTTCGTCAAATGACGGTCCCATGAAAACCTACTATGAAAACATGGGATGGAAAACGGATGATTCTGGCAATGTATTTTTGGGAGATGATAATGCTAAGCTACTGCTTGTTTCGGTATAATTTCATGCTCTAAAAATGACATTATCCTAATTGATGTCAGGTCGGCTCATGGTGTCCCGGATGCAAAGAGTGGTGAAGCTCAGCTTGAATCTGTGCAGCATAAAGGGACTAGTCAAAGACCTAGTCATTTTAAAATTATTATATTATATTTAGTATATCCAAATATATTGTGAATAGTTTAGAGATGTTAGCAGATTCGAAATTTAAATATGCAATATTTATATTGTATATATCTAAGTTATTATTATGCTCTGAATAAATTTATTCGTATCGCTAACACATATTGCTTCGATTTATTCATAAATGAAGTTCATGTCAGAATAAATTTTACAAAATATACGGCCTTATGTTCTTTACGGTTAGGCCTCGGTCCTGCCCATCTGCAATCTTGCCGCGGCGTTGTGCATCGTTCTCGATCGCGCAGACCCTGACTGCTGCTTTGGCAATGGAGCGCGATCATTGCTCATTCTCGTTTATTTCTGTGCACACTCAACGTAGGACGCTTCGAAAGCATAGGGTTCATAAGGCCGTGGATATCCGAATTATTGAACTTTTTGTTGTTATTTTAGCGCCAATTACACATGAAGTGTTGTGACTGAATATCGTCTATGCTCTGTATATTTTTCTTACTATCTCATCACATAAAAATCGATAGAAAGGGGCAGCGCAGCATTGCAGGGATTTAGTCAGGACAAAGAGCGTGCAAGGGCACAGTGGTAGGCTCTTCCTTTCAATCAATTTTTTTATTATTCCTGTTTTCTGCCATTTTTCAACCTAGTAATGTGATTTTTCACAATTTTCGCTATATTTTACATATCAAGTACTAAGTTTACGCGTTCTTTTACGTTCGAATATTGATCGTTTTTCAATCTAGTCTGTTGTTTCCCGTAATTTCTCTTATTTGTGACTTTTCAGGCATTGTCAAAATGCGCTGCCCACTATGTATGAAATCCTATCTGACAGACGATGTTCTGGAGGTAGTTCGCTTCATTGTTTCAAAGAATTCACAAGTGTGCTCCTTTTTAAAATATAAGGACGATTTAAATAAATGTATGGATCATATTTAAATTAGCTTTGTTTTATAAGAAAAAGGTAAAATATTCAGGAGCACATCGCCACGCAGCATCTGGACTACATACAGTGGAAATGCGCCTTGTGTGGGCTGAAGAAATACAAACAGGAACAAGTTGAAGAGCACCAAAGGACAGTTCATAAGAGGAAAACTGGAGTGGTATTAGTTTGATTTAAAAAATATATATATTTTATTTTAAAAAATTTTAATATAAATTACCAAAATGTTTCTCTTATTTTAAATATTTAAAATTTATTCTTTTTCTTAAATCTCGGGCCTTTTTAATAGAATTTGTGAAAAAACTTATAAATTTTTAAAGTAACTCTAGAAAAGTTATTTTTTCACAAAGAAAAAATAATTCAAAAAGTCCAGATAATCTACACATTCGACGACACGAAGAAGTTCGGATTGCAAACTTTGATGAAGGCTGCTGCTTGTCGGGACAGAAATGATGAAATCGCGCATGTCGTGGAGAACGGGCAGGACGCTGAAATGTCTCCGGTCGTGAGGGCTTTCTCCTCCCCGATCATCGAACAGACTCCTTCAACCGGATCTGGGCCATCCACTTCTGGACAAATGAATACAAAGGTCAAAACTGAGGTATAAATTGTTTTTTTAACTAAAAAATATCTAAAATAATAACTTTTGATTGTAGAAATATCTAACTTTGACGACATTATATGTTAAATTATGTCTTTATCTAAGGTAAAAATTTAAGATTTACTAAAAAATCGCATTTTCAGGCGCCAGAACCCGAGGACAGCAATTCTAGTGCAAATTTCGAGCAACAGGGCTCGTCAAATGGAAATTACGAAGGGGATCTATTCCGTCCCGTCGGAGCGACAGTCAAAATGGAATCTGAAGAAGTTGGGCCCTCTTCGTCAAAACAGACCACTTCTAGATCTGCTCCGAAACGCGATGTTGTCAGGTGAATCGATTTTTCAGATATTTTTTATTAAAATTTATGTTTTTCAAAGCTCACACAAACTTATTGGGTAATCCATAAATTTTTGGAATTTTAAAATTAACAATTTCTAGCTTCAGTAATATTTCCATTATCTCTAATCAGAACTAGTATGAAAACATATTCGAGTTTTCTATTAGGAAAAATGACTGAATGATCCAATAATACAAACTGATGTTTATAATAAAGAAAAAATCTCAAATTATCAGTGAAAGTTAACAAATATATCTAACAATTTTAGCATGCCCACAACTCAAGTCGCCCGAACTCATGTGCAGCCAAAATATTCGCAGTTAGGAAAGCAGCAGAACCTGAAGGTCTTCCAACCCGCTGCGACTCCTGAATTGAAGTATTTTTTTTATTATTGAAAAATGATTCTCTATGTTTAAATTATATTAGAAATTATCTATAAAATTTATTTGATTTCAGAGATGATCGAGTCAAGTGCATGAAATGCTCGTATCACGTTGGCATTCGACACATGAAACTGCACGTGATGAACCATCTTTTCATGGAGGAGAATGTAAAATCTTTAAATCATAAAATATAAAAAAAGAACAATTATTTATCTTCTATTTCATCCTCTTCTTGATACTTTAAATTGAAAAATGAAAAGAATAGACATTGAAAATTTTTATGTTTATGTTAAATGATAAATTTTCAAATTGAAAAAATAGAATAAATAAACTAACGATAAAATTAGTTGATTACTTGCAGATTTGCTGTTTCTCCTGTGGCTTCCCCGGGTGCATCTACAAGGCGTACAGCAAGAATATCGTCACGGCTCACATCAACAAATTCCACGGAAACAGAGGCGATTATCCCGTCATCGAGTCCGTCACGCCTCATATCGAGCAGAAAATTCAGGCTAGAAATTTTTATTCTTTTATTTTTCAGGAAATAATTTGTAGATTTTGTTTATTTTAAATTTGCATTAAAATTGATTTAAAAAAAAAAGACTTTAAAGAATTTTTCCAAGATTCTTTTTTCAGGCCCTGTTCAAAGAGTGCTTCGACAATGCTGAAAAGATTATTTTGAGGGAAGAGAAATTGACGGGTAAAAATCTGAATGCAACTCGGTACTTTTCGTTTTTTTCATGAAAAATAAAAATAATTTTCAGTTCTGAGGACGGTCGGATTTACTGCAAAAAGTGCGACCAGCCGATCCCGTCCGCTAATTTGAAACTCCACGCTTTCTCTCATCTCTGCGAAAATGAGCCTGATGTAAGTTTTTTCAAATTATTTCTTTTTTTCCATATTTACTTTATATTAAAACACGTTTCATTTAAAAATGAAGTTTCTTCTCATAAAAAGCTAAGTGCCCTTTTACAAAAATTGTATGATTTTCTCGAGTTTCAGATCGAGTGCTTCAAATGCTCTTTCCCCGGGTGCGACTACAAACACTTTGTCAAACAACCCGTCTCAGCGCATATTCAGAGATATCATTCCGAAAACTACCAAGTTCAGGGGACTATCAGCCCGGAATTGGATAGGAAAATTGAGGTTGGAAAGTTTATTCTTACACTGAAAAATTTTATTTAGAAAATCCTGAAAGAGTGTTTCGACATCGTCATTAATTCGGAAGGGGAAGCGTCCAGCTCTAATTCTGCGGTATATTTTTTATTTCTTATTTTGAATATTTCGGCTTTTCTCGGTATTTTTCTAAAAATTACAACTTTTATATAATAGCCAAAAAGTTATCATCGAAATCTGCATTTTAATATCTTTTCTTTTCGCTATATTCTCCTTCCAAAGTAGTCTTTATTCACAAAATGATAGTAAATGGCATTGAATTTCAGAATTTTTTGAACATTTTTTTTCAGGCCGAACCCCCTACCAAGAAGACCAAAACTGAGGAGCCTCAACCTGAAAATGGAGAAGAAGAAGAAGGAGAAAACCCCGAAGCAACTGGGGATTCTGAGAAGAAAACGATCGAGTGTCGGGTGTGCTACAAGTCGATTAGCAACAGCGGACCGGAAGACTACTCGATCATCAGGCATCTGGGAGTCCACATGCACAAGATCTACAACATGCCCAGATATAGCTGCCAGATTTGTAGTTATCAGGTCGGAATTTTTATTTATCTTAAAAATATTATTCAGATACATATCATTTTCGCAATTTAGAAGTTTTTTTAATCAAATTTTGATTCAAATGCTGTAGGTTACGATTTTTCTGCGAAAGTAAAGTTGTAAAAGAAAATTCCAGTCTGCCGACCGCAGCAATATCCGAACCCACTGCACCAACAGTCATCTGACGCCCGAAGGTTTCACGGATAATATTCATGTGGGTTATTTTATTTTAACTCTAGTTCACCTACTTTTCAGGTCATATTTATTGGCGAACAAATCTTAATTTTAGAAATGGAGCGAAAGCCTGATCGAAGATGTTGCGAATTTCATTTTCGGCGACTCGAAGTTAGTCATCAGCAAGATGCCGAAAAAGTGGAGAGAAATTCCGGTTATTTTATTTCTTATTTCAGTTTTCTAGGAAATTTCAAAATAGCAAACTTAGGAAATCTAGTTTTAATATAATTTTAAAATATGGGAATTTTCAGGAAGCTATTGATCCCGATCCGACCAGCAACTCTGAATCCAGGATCAACACTATTCTGAAAGACGCTTCCAGTATTTTCGAGAAGAAAGATGGTATATTTTTAAAAAATACCTATTTATTTTTTTATTTTCAGCCTTGGACGCGATAAAAACTGAGCCTCTCGAACCTGAAGAAGAAAATGAAGGTTCGATTTCAACTACTGGAGAGTCCCACAGCCCTAGTCCCACTCCGAGCTCGAGCGCAGAGTAAGAATTTCAACTAAAAAGTATTTGAATCATTTGTATTTAAAAATAGTACGGTTTAAAATATTCTAATTATCATATTTTTACATCTTTATTAGTAATTTAAAATTTCAGGAATTCATCATCTGGCACCAAGAGAAAGAGAGGTCCGAGTTTTATTCGAGAAGAAATTCTGGATCAGGCTAGGTTTTAACTTTCTTTATTTTGTTTTGTTTTTTTTTTTTTATTTTCTAAATTTTAGGAAAAATGATCAGCGACTTGTGTGCAAGCTCTGTGGGTACTCAATGGGAATGAGGCATCTGAGGGTGCGCATTTTTGAATTTCTAATTTCTTGATGAAATATTTTTTAAGATGATAAAAAATTCCAAATTTTATTTGGAAAATCGATGAAATTTGCAAAAAAAAAATATGAAATAGTCTAGATATTAATTTTCAGCTCCATGCGATGAACCACCTATACAAGGACGACTCCACTGCGCCATACTACTGTACAAAGCCTAAATGTCAATACAGGGTAATTTAAAGTTTAGTGAAATTTGACAAAAAATACTAATTTTTAAAAGCCAATAAATCAAATTGCAGCACCACTGTATGAGTGCCGTTATAAAGCACATCAAAGCGAAGCACGGCAAGGAGAGCAACATCTCCGTCGGCGACAATCTCAATGAAGAAATGTTGGCGAAAATCAGCGTAAGGATATTTTTGAGAGCTAAAATATAAAAATTTTGCAAAAACTGAAACTTCATGGATTTCAACCTACTTTTTTTTAAATAAAAATCTCGCCCAAAAATTATGCTACTTGCATATGCAAGTTCAATTTAAAATTATCAATTTTTAGGCAAAAATCGAAGAGTGCTTTGCGCCCGAACCTGAAGACGTCAAACCTGATGTGACTTCGGGACCACTGGTAGTTCAACCCAAACCCGCGATTCTTAAGATCGTCAAAAAGGTGAAAAAAGTCCCCAATTATTAGGATTCTCGGATGTCAATTTTAAAACTGCTCAAGTTTCTAGTTTTATCATATCGAACTGGGTATTTTGTTGATTTTCCATGATATTTTACTTGGTTTTCAATAAACGTCTACTATTTACCACTGATCGATTCACGACCTTCGCATTTACATCAGAAATGGTATGCAATGTACAGTGGAATGGTATTTATTCTTTATAAACAGACTTGGGACTTTTGGTCAAATTTGGCCACCACACCACACCGCAGTTACGGTGGAAAAGTCCCAAGTCTGTAAGGTTGTTTTTATCACATCATTTTGATTTATGATAAGCCCTAGAAGTGAAATTTCTATGGGAGTTTTCAGGAAATGGACCACACCATCATCAGCGTGAAAGACTGAACAAAATATGTGAAAATCAGCTCGATTCGCGAATCCCTGTTTATACCCACTTTACTAAGACTGGTTTTTATTGGCATTCGCTCTTAATCTTATTAGTCGTCACATTCAATTCAGCCCAACCTTCTTAGCATTATATATTCAGGGACATTCAGAATTAAGCTGTTCTTCTCAGGTTTTAGGACTAATAATAAAATAAAAGCTAAAACCTCCTTTAATGGGTCATATAAAGGGAATGTTCTACGCTTAAGGCTTGAATCTTCTCTGATAGCGATGATAGGTTTAACAGGCGCATAACGGTTCTTTTGAAATGCCTGCAAAACTTGGCCTTATCATTATAAGCTCTTTCTTTTAAGGGATTTTCAGAAAATCATATATCATGAGGTTTTATAAACCCATTTTTTACTACTGATAAATAGAAAATGCCATTATTGAATTCCCAATCATTTTTCTCATTGCTTTTTTGTCGAATTCAAAGACACGCCCTTGTTTGTAATGTTCAATTTATCTTATCGTAGTCTCTGAATTTATCTTCCTTTCAGTACTTAAATGGGACGTTCACGTTATGATAACCATTTCATTTTATCGATTTTAGGACATTTGAACTTGGACTTATCTAGAATTGTTAAATTCTAGGTGATTGAACATGAGGATATCGCTGCTGAGTTCAATATTTTTGGGTAAGTCAACGAATTTGGAGTTTTCCAGGAAACCATCCTTGCAATTTATATTTTCGACGATAAACTGAATTTCGAGTTCATTAGATGCTGATAGAAATGCCATAATTCTGGAGCAGAAAAAGTGGAAATTCAAATAATAATTTGACAGAGATGGAAACACAATTTATAAATTCGAATTTTTAAAGATATAGCATAAATTATATAAGATCTAAACATTCCAGTATGTTTCGGCAGTCTTCACCTGGTTTATGGCCAAAGTATCGATCCACAATGTGAGTGTAATTTGGGCAACCTCTGGTTAGACGTCGTTGTCGTCATTGATAATTCCCAAAGCATGGGTCACTATGGGTTAATTGGGGTAACTCTTAGACTTAAACCAATTTTTCATTTATATTTTAGGTTGCTACTAATATCGCCACCGGTATGCTAAATTTAAAAAATACGCTAATTTTACAAGATTTAAGTGTTCGCTCAATCTAATATCACCCAGACCTTGGGTCAAACTACTCGCGTCGGCATCGTTACGTATGGACAATCTGCAGTTGTGGTAAGTTTAAGCAAAAGATTTAATTAAAAAACTAATCTTTAACATATGATATAATTTTTCAAATAATGACGAAATTTTGCAGCAATACAATTTAACCGCCTTCGATGACACTAACACGCTCATTAATACGATTTTCGATGTATGCAACAAGCCCACTACCGATACAGAACCTGACATCTCTACGTAATAAAAATAACATGGGTGGAGCTAATTCGAGGTTCAAATTTCGAAAATTTTTAGGGGTCTTTACGCCGCGGTAACCGTGCTTTACGATGGCCGAGTGAACGGAAAGCGTGACAATGTCAGACAAGTCATTATCCTCTATGCATCTGCTTATAAGTAAGTACTTCTCCACTCATAATGCAATAGTAAGATGCACGAATTAATTGTTCCTTTCTGTTTCTCAATCGAATTACAATTTCGGTAGATATTCGATCTTTTTTTTGCAAAAATCTACTATTGGACTATTTGACGACACTTAAGAGATTTAGAGCTCAAGGACTAGAAAGTGATCCGGTGCACCTCGCTCAGCAGATTAAGGAAGATGGTATCAGTATCATTACCGTCGGGTTCAGCCAATTCGGTGGGAATCTTCTTGCGGTACTCGAAAAAAAATTAGAATACCCACATCTTTACAACAACAATTCAGGGACTCGTCAAACTCGCCTCCCCAGGGATGGCCTTCAACGACACGAGCACTGATTTGGTCGGTGAGGTTCAGAGGAACGGACTCTGCCACAGTAGATTTCAAATTAGAAAATATTTCTAAAACCCCAAATTTAGTCAACTGCTTCTGCCCCATCGCGTGGACTCAATACACTTCCCAATTCGGGCTGGCTAATGCTAGAAGGCAGGGAATATCAAATCTCAGAATATATCAATTCCTTTCCAGATTCGCCCTCTGTCTGAAACTCAGTGATGTCGACAAGATGTGGGTAGCGGCGAAAATCGATTGCCAAAATATGGATAATTCCGCCTATTTGGTTTCGGAATTCGATGAAGCTAAGCATAATTTCACTTATCGTAAGTGGGCCGCTATTTTTGAAAGGCGTCATATTTTTAGAATTCTTCAAAAGCAAGTCTGGTATACCCAGTCCGTATATCTATCACACTGGTCTGAGTTGGGACGTCTCTTCACAACAATGGATGTGGGAGCAACCTATTGGCCAGCCTAAAATTCCGGTATTTATTCTCAAATTAACATTGTTGAATTTTGTATATTTCAGCTCAGCGGTTCCTCATACACAGCATGGAACCCCGGTATTTTCTTTAATATTATGTAGTTTTTTTTTTTAAATCTAATTTGCCTAAACCTATAATGTAATTGATCGTTATTAGTGTGAATATTAAATTTTTCGAGTACTGTAACAAGAATAACGATTAAATTATGCGTTAAACGATTTAAATGGATGATAATTCGCGAAACTTGCAATGTATTTTACGAAACCTCTACGTAACAAATTAACTAAATGCAATATGTTGAAATGATTCCAAAAATGAGTGGATATTTTAGGCTTATTTAAAAGTTTAGGTGAGCCCACTTCGCCTAGCGTGTATCCTTGTGTGGTAAATCAACAACTGGCGCCGGATGCTAGTGTAAATTTAAAACTCAGATATTTTAAAATAACCTTAAATCTAAAATATAATAGAGTAAATTTTAAATTTATAGTATTATTTAAACTACTAAAAGATTATCAAATCTGATAAACCTAATATTTTGAAATTCATTCTTGGTTTCTCAAACTCTAAATTGAAATATATCGAAAAGTGCAATTTTACCTAAATAACCTTTTTAGCTTCTCTCATTATTTTGGTAATCATAAACAGCTTAACACTTGATTTTTACCTGCTTGAGAAACTTTGTTAAATTATGTTCACTGATAAAATAACCTAAATTAAAATATTTTCAGCCCGGATGGAGCACTGGAAATTGCTATACCGTGTCCGAACGATATGTTTGCCAATTACACGCATGTGATACGGATCATTACTGTAAAGATGCTATCTATTTTTGAATTTTAATATTGTCATAATTGAATAAACGATAAAATATCGAGAATCTCTAACATAAAATAACACAATTTTGCTATACAAGAGATTAAAATGACACGATATAATTAACGGGAGCGACTTCACATCTTTCGGCCTGATGGTTCAACTTAACCTGAAAGAGCAGAGCCGTCTCCATCCTGCTGAACTCGTCTCGAAAAACGTGCCACTTTTGTGGCGAAAACACCTACCTCACCGATTCGTCCTCATTGTTCCGAACTCTGGCGGAGCGAGAAGAAATCAATTAAGATATTTCTTCGTTAACTCGTCTCTTCATTCTCTGCATCTTTTATCATGCCTTCCCTTTCACATGCCTAGAGTGTAGAGAAACAGACTCGGCTTTTCTTCTGTTTCATGCTAGAAAGCAGAGAAAATTGATTCGCTAGAGTTATTCCCTATAATTTTCTCCGCTCTTTTCATATATACTAGGAGAGAGACCTGCTTCCATCCTGGCGCCAGGATGGAGGCAATAATTTTCGAGTTTTTTCTTCTCAACCCCTTTCGCTGACTTCCAAATCTTATCGAAAAACTGGCAGCTGCATCAGAAGCACATTGTTTTTGTATTCATTCTGCACCTTTTTCCTTGTTATTTCGATGATGAATAAAAACATTTGATATTTCTTTATTTTGAAAAATCGTTTATTTCTTCACTTTCTGATATTCAAATCGTGCAATACAGTCATTTTCCATTAATTCTTCTCAACATTTTCATTACTTTTAATTCCAGATACCGTCTCTCAACTCAAATCATGCCCGCCTAAATTGGACAAATCTCGAGGTCTAAATCGTCATATTTCGAACTGAATAAATATATTTTGACTAGAAACCTACAAATTTTGAGATACGTTTTTCGAAAATGATCACTAATTACTGTACTTTCTAGATAACTCGCTTCAGAGTGAATATTTTCGAGTGGTGTGTTAACATAAGTTGATCAATTTTCGATATGCTATCAATTATTTATTGTTTTTCTCGAATTTATTTGATCGCATTTAAAACAATTGAATTTTATGATAATGGCGTTGTCGCAAATAATGGAAAGTAAATGACAGGATCAGGGCTGTCTGAAATTCGAAAAAGATCGAACTTTTAACTGAACTGAACTTTCAGCAAGTTCGAAATTCAGTTCGTACAATTCTGGTTAAAAGGAGTATTTAGTTCAGCTACAATTATTCCTCATCACTTTTGGATGTCTTCGAGAGTTGTCTGTATCATGTGCATTGAAATTAAGTTATTATTTCACATTTTATTGAATAAAATTGCTATATGAAATCGGAGATTGTTATAATCAAGCTTTATTTTATGTTAATTCTCCGACTACACGCCATTCATTCATTTGTGGGTCGTATTCCTCGATTGAATTACAAAAAAATTCATTAAAAAACCTGAAATCCAAATTAACAATTATTTCGTATAAAGATATGAAAAATCTCAGCTCACCCTCCGATTGCATACAATTTCCCGTTAGCGACAATGAGCGAATGACCGTATCTTGCATAATTCATATCAGCGATTCTAGAAATTTGATTGTCATCTGGAGCTGAGGGATTGAAACATAAACAGGATTTGAATGCATCACCACCACTAAATATATAATGGTATATTATTTATCGTACAAAATTAACGACTCCGATCCTCCAGTTATGTAAATTCTTCCATTTAGCAATGCAACTCCGAATGCACCTCGTAGTTCAGGAAGCTCTCCGATTTTAATCCATTCCCGTTCATCGGCTGATAATAGAAATATCATATTACTATTCCATTTACCAATAACTGAATATCCATAGTTACAATAATGAATATGCTATAATGTGACCATATAAGATTTCATCGCATGTTATTGTTTGAGCACAACTAATTGAAAAAGGAAAAGCAGGTCCTGTTTGCCACTTTCCATCTATTAACACCTGGATAAATTATTTCATGGACTTCCATTCGATCTTCTTACATCAACATGCTTAGATTGTTCAACTGATTCAAAATAGTCTCCACCCAAATAATACAATTTGTCTTTGCAATAAGCAACAGATGCCCATTCACGCCATTCAGGAGGGTCTGGGCCTGTAAAATTCTTTAAATCGATCATTCATGGATTTGTCGACAAGACCTCTTGAAATTTGTCCAGCATTCAAGTCATATATTTCAAATGATTCATTTATGTTGTTAATTCCAAAAATCTGAGGTTTAAGAAATTATTCAAAATAACGAACATAAGAATTTACTTTATTCTGTGTAGTTGCTACTTGAAATGGCCAATAACAATAATGGAATCTTGCAGTCTCTTCTACTGAGCAGGTAAATGAATTGAACAAGCATATCCTTTCTTCATATTTATCGTTATCTCGATAATAAACTAAACTATTACGAACCGTTTCAAAGTCCCTTACTTAGTTTTCAACATCATTTCTTACGGCAGAATAAAATTTTCCTCCTGAACGCTATCGGCAGATATTTCTTGATTATTCGCATCATTCGATTGTTACACCAGGCCAATTGTCCCAGGTCTTTGAATTCGGGATATTGGCAGATCAACAATATAATTTCGACTGGTAAATGGGCTAACATCTTTGTTAATAGATCTAAACAATCACCATAGTATTATCTCAAAATGGGAATAGTAAAAGAGTATTGATTGAATGAGGGAGTCTGCAATTAATGAGTTTGAAATTGATCATTGAAGAACAGAGAATGAAACTACTAAATTGATGCTTCTCAATTTTTATCAGAATAAAAATCGATTTCTAAACATGTTTATTATTTAAGAATCCTAACACTTGAAGATGCATGCTGAAATAAAACTATCCGTGTATTTTAGGCAATTAGTAAAAGTAGTGCCTTATTCTTGTAAAAGTAGTTCTGGATTTTAAAAAGGTCAATGACATACCGAATGGTCCCAAAAATTGTCAAATCGACATGCTAATTAGCCTAATTATCTTCTGCATTTAGTTTCCTTCAATTTCATGTATGGTTTCCCTAGGTACTAAATTTTCACTTGTCTTCAACAAGATCTCCTAGAATTACTATAGGAAGTTCATGATTTGACAGAAATAGAGGTTTTCGAGATGTCTGATTCCAGCAGTATGTCATAGACTCCTAAATCGTCTATCAAAATGAACTGTTCTGTCCTGTCTTACTATTCTGGAAGTCTATAGACCATTACATCCATCTTTCTGGTCACTAGGCCTATTTATTCACTCAAAAATGATCAAATGTTCATTATAAGACATATTCGAGCGACCGTGGTGATCTAGAATATATCCGAAAAGGGTCGTTCATAGTTTATTTCATCTGTGGTATTAGTTATCATAATATCGTTGGTCGTTACCATATTTGAATACGTTTGGGTCAACCAGGAGGCGTTATAGTGTCAAAATCCAAGGAGAATAAACTTGATAAAATCGTCTAATCTAAAGCCGTCTGATCATCCCAAATAGGTTAATTGCCCCTCGATCATGACATGCTTTTCATCTGAAGTATCAGTTCTGTTAATATCAAGTCTAAATAATTTGGTCTAAATATGTTTGTCTCGACTTCTGGAGCGTTTTAGGCTAAAAATGACGAAACTCAAAGAAAATGGTAATTTTACAGACCAGTGTTTCATAACATGCCGCAAACTGATTGAAGTTATTCGAAATTTGATTTACAGTAGCTCTTTTCTTATTATCATGGCTCGACCATCATGTATGAGTGCATTTTTGATCACTACGATCACTAAATGGGGGGTTTAAGAATAAAATCTTCAATGTTCTTAGGAATAAATCATCTTTTTACCACACATCCCGAACTGACATGTTAGAATCAGATCGTTGATACTGGAAATGAATAGAATCGAGGTTTAAGGTAAAATAAGCCAACTCCGATGGTTCTATAGTTGTTATGGGTCGGCTGACCCATCATTTTCGTTTAATTTCAGTAAAAATTGTGATTTTTGAGACATTATATGGCACGATCACCACTAAACATGAATTAATTGATCTATAGACTTCTAGATTAGTAAGGTATGATAAAAATAGTCCATTTTGACAGTCAATTTGGGGATCTATAATGAACTTCTGTAATCAGGTCTCTCAAAAACCTATTTCTGTCAGATTCTCTGAACTTCCTATAGTAATTCTAGGAGATCTTGTTGAAGACAAGTGGAAATTTAGTACCTAGGGAAACCATACATGAAATTGAAGGAAACTAAATGCAGAATATAATTAGCATATCGATTTGGCATTTTTTGGGGTCATTCGATATGCTACTGAAATTTTAAAAATTCGGGGTTACTTTTACAAGTTGCCAAAAATAGTAAGCTATTTCCGATTATTAGGAGTTACTATACGAAATTTCTAAAGAAAATTCGAAATTTTATATAATATTGACGAAAATATGCTAAATTTGAAAATTATAAGTCGAGACTTTCTTTCCAGGTTATTTTGGTTTGAATAAACAGGTGCCTCCATTTCCATGTTGCCGTTGAGTGATTAGCAACGAATAAGAATCAAAAGTGGAAGTTTGATAGTGAAAATCAATAAAAAATGCACAGAATTGCACAGATGGCGAAGGAAAAAAAAGAATGGTCTAAATTAGCGGAATTTACAAAGTGGAAGAACGTGGTATCTTTTCGAAATTGTCCTTTATATTGATTATCAGCGATTATAGATTGTGAAATCCGAAAGACTGATAACTTTTGCATTGCGCTCTTCGCATTAGGCATGCTGAATGATGTTAGCCCTTCCTTCTTTCTCATTCATTGCACTATGCCCCATCCTTCTTTATATGCTGCTATTTCACCCGATTTTAAATTCTAGATTCCGTTAAACGTTCCAATTTCGCTCTCGTTTTCGTTTCGTAACGATTTAAATTTTCACTTTCGCGCATCCCTGTTGCTCACGCAGATGCTGCTCTCTACTCTCATTCTCATTTCTATATGCTATTTTCATCGAGTTTTGGTTCTTTCGAATGATTCTTGGGGATATTTGTGGAGACTACTGAGACAAGATAGTGATGAGATCATGGAGCTTGGTATGGTAATTTCTCTAATCACTCATTCATTCTGGATGACTCATATTTCATCCAAGATTAATTATGACTTGAATATCATTTCATATTCTAATCAGACCCTAACTGATAAAAATCGGCGAAAAATGGCGATCAGTTGGCATATGAGTGGGCAAAAGTGATTTTGCATGTCACTCAATACTTATTTGGCTAGGCGATATTTTGAAATTGCGATCTGATAAATATTATAAGGCAAAAACCAGTTATGTTAGGCATCAGTATAAACGCAGATGACCTAACAGTCGAATTTTTATCACTTTTTTGATTAAAGAAGCGCTTCTCATTGCTTAACATTCATCAACGCGTGGAATATTTGTGCGTTTTTGAATGTTGTGAAATGGCCATGTAGAGAGGGAGGAAGGGAAATATGGGGCACTCTCTGTAAGAACCAGGTATTATTGGCCAGAGGGGGGCGGAACGAAATTAGAAAAGTCATCCTAGAGAGCTGAAACTTGGCGTACTAGGGTTATCGGTCATGAGGAATTTAATGGTGCAATTCGTTTTGCGCCGCTTATTGTGTTTACATGTGTACGTGAATCGCGTGTTCAAAAGCTTATCTCGCTATCTAAGCATTCCAGACCATCAAGCATGTATACCATATCGATAGAGCTCGTCGAGTTGAGTAGGTACCGGTCTTTAACGAAAAATGTATGCTAACCTTTGGCTTTCTTCGCTCATAGGTTTTGAAAATAGGGAATAATACTGGATTTTATCCCATATTAATGAATTTCATAGCAACGAGGTCATTTTTAGCCCAAACATGGCGTGACTAGTATGTATCCGTACCCATTTGGTACCATACCATGTTTGGTATCATTAGACTCCATATTCTATGTAGGTGAATTTTATAGTTCTTTATGTTATAATTAGTGACGTGATCAGAGTCAATAACATCAACAACAAGTTGAGGAATGAAATGATTTATTATCATCATAGATCCCAGTTAGGTCATCAGTAGATCATAGTTCTGACGGTCCATCACTGGTCGCAGGTTACTCGCTTCATACGAGCGACTACTCAATCCCGCCGAGAGTCTCTCGCCTCGGTTGACCAGCCGCCTAGCGGCGCCACCGCTGGGGACTAGGAGTAGTTCTGCTTCTGGCCCGACTGCTCGCGATAAGACGAAACTGGATAATGACGATAATCAGACTCATACCGATTCGTCAACTAATATCTTAGACAAGACAGTCTGAATGCTAATTTGGCTCTACCAAATTATCATAACTATTTCTGTATATCCGATATCAGGTTACCACACTAGCCAACACCTGGTTCTTACAGAGAGCCTCTCTTATATCAGAACATTCTGATGCATAACTCAAAGGACTCATGACTGACTTATATAACATTGCTCTCCCATTGTGGTTAGTCACTTTTTGGTTTATAAAGGTTAATCATATGAGCAGCTACTTTTCTCTAAATCTTTTAGATATTTTGTGACATTTAAAGGTAGAACTAATCATTTTATCATTACGTTCCAATCGGAAACAATTCAAATCTATGGCTAATATTTATTTCTTGGAGTGAAAGGTCGTGATGGTAATGGCACTTCAATAACGTACAGCTTCTCTGAATGAGCTATTTTTATATGTAGTACAAGAGATACGCTGATGATTTTTAGTCTACTATCATAACTTCTATATCAGTACTCATTCTCACTACTGCCAATCACGAGTATACAGGTGTAGACTATCAATGAAATGTTGAACTGATTTCAAAATTTTCCCGATCTTTCTGAAAATATTCTCGAATTGTCTCTAAGAGAATCTCTAATATTTCGTACTTTTTGAAAACCACGACTTTCCGTATTTTCTTGAATTTTCTAAAATTTTTAAATATTCTACATTCTTCAGATTCTCCTTAACAAAACAATTCCAACTTCTGTCTGCAGCGAATTATGGCTCAGGTGCCGACGCGGAAGGACGAAAAGGAGAAGAGGAACGACCAGCTCGCCACGGCCATTCTCAACGGCAAGGCCAAGCCAAATAGACTTATTGTCGAGCATGTGCGTAATATATGAAAAATTATAGAAATCTGGAAAGAATAGAAAATGCGAGAAAATAAATAATATGGAATAATAACGATTTTACGGAACTCCTAGTCTTTTGGATAGATGAAATCTTGTGGTCGAACCCACAAAAGACTAGAAACTCTCAGTGTGAATCTCTCTAGTTTTGGGGAAAACTTTCATTGAGAACGCTTCCAGTCGTTCATGGATCCAACAAGGAAATTGCAAAAACGATAATTTTTTAAATCAAACTTCTATACTTCGAAAATACGAAATCCAGATTTACGAATTTACGAAAATCGATATTCTCAGAGCGAGAAAGATGATAATTCGGTGATCTGGCTGTCGCAGGCCAAGATGAACGAGCTCGGGTTGTTCAGAGGGGGGACCGTGCTGCTCAAGGTGAGATAAAGAAAGAACCATATATAAATCCCCAGAATTAAATAATTCAAAAGATTACATGAAATACCCTAATTTCAAAAGACAGACTTATGAAATCCTTTTTATTTTCAGGGCAAAAAGAAAAAGGAGACTGTGGCGGTCGTGCTGGGGGACGACAATTGTCCCAACGATAAAATCCGGATGAACCGCGTGGTGCGTCGCAACTTGCGTGTTCGCCTGGGTGACGTTGTCAGCGTGACGGCAGCCAATATCAGCTACGGCAAGCGCATTCACGTGCTGCCCATCGATGACACTATCGAGGGACTTACCGGGTAGGTTTCAGACCTGACAAAAAAGGGTTTTGAGAAAGTTCTCACCAATTACCAATTAGTATAATTAGCTCACTTTGTAGATAGTAAAAAATTGATAAAGAAATAGGTGAACTTTCCAAAGGATCAATTTTTGCAAAAAAAAAAAAATTGAAACCCCGACGTCTAGCCGATTGAGCTATTCAGGAACCTGTGCGAAGTGTTCCTCAAGCCCTACTTCGTCGAGGCCTACCGCCCCGTCCACAAGGGCGACATCTTCACCGTCCAGGCCGCAATGAGAACTGTCGAGTTCAAGGTGGGCAAAAATGGATACCAAAAGTTGTATCAGAATACCTAAAAAAAAAAAAAAAAAATGGTATCGAAAAAGAAATAAACTTCAAGGATATCATTTCTAGCAAAAATGGTAACTCATGTGGTTACTTGCAGGTGGTGGAAGCCGACCCCTCCCCGTCGTGCATCGTCGCGCCCGACACCATGATCCACTTCGAGGGTGACCCCATCAAGCGGGAAGAGGAGGAGGAGAACATGAATGACGTCGGATACGACGATTTGGGCGGCGTAAGTTTTTAGGTTATTAAAAACTAAAATGGTATCAAATCTATTAGAAACAAATGGACGAAAATCTACAGGAATTGTGATTGAATTGGGAAAAAAGGCGTTCTAAAATGCGAAAACATGTAATTTTAGGTGCGCAAGCAGCTGGCTCAGATCAAGGAGATGGTCGAACTGCCCCTGCGCCACCCGTCGCTCTTCAAGGCAATCGGCATCAAGCCCCCCAGGGGAATTCTCCTGTTCGGCCCGCCCGGAACTGGAAAGACCCTCATCGCCAGAGCTGTCGCCAACGAGACCGGAGCGTTCTTCTTCCTCATCAATGGTAGGAATTTACATAAGAAAAAGACTTTAACTTTCATTCAAAACAATTAATTAAAAAATAAGATTATCTAAATCAATTAATTCGCTAGAACAATAAGAAATGTAGTGTCGATTTTAGAGGAAATACTTATTTTAGAAAAGTATTCGAAGAAAATCCAAAGAAGACTCTTTCAGGCCCGGAGATCATGTCCAAAATGGCTGGTGAGTCGGAGTCGAATCTGAGGAAGGCATTCGAGGAGTGCGAGAAGAACAGTCCGGCCATCCTCTTCATCGATGAGATCGATGCTATCGCTCCCAAGAGAGAGAAGGTAGAACATGATCTTTAATCACATGATAACAGCACAGGAAAACAATAGATGGGATATAAAAATCGGGAAATCCACTCGCTAAAAAGCGTCGATTATGAAGAATAGGAGGGAGAAATGAATGAATGAGATGTTAGAAACACCAGCTAAAAATAAAATTAGAATAAGTTTTAGAAGAGAAGGAATCAGATAAACAAAAAATAAAGTTACATGTAAATGAATAAGAGATACAAAACGGATTTTATATCCAATTATTGCAGACCCACGGTGAGGTGGAACGCCGCATCGTGTCGCAGCTGCTGACATTGATGGACGGCCTCAAGCAGCGCACGCACGTGGTCGTCATCGCTGCCACGAACAGACCCAACTCCATCGACCCCGCACTCAGACGATTCGGAAGATTCGACAGGTTAGAAAAATTAAAAAGAAAAATATCGAACTTCCTGTGGAAAATCCATAGAGCAGTTCTTGAAGTACTATGATTGACCTGAATAGACTGATGTTCAGAATTTTCTGCAGAAATGCTCTTTGAACCACTTTTACTGAAATTTGAATGTCAAATCTCCAAAGAATATATATGGCCTTTCAAAATTACTTGAAATCTCAAGCTCTTTTTTGTAGAATTATCCTATTGATTGGATTTCTCAAATCTAAAAAATATTCTTGAGAAAAAATGGAGGCTAAAAACAAATAATTTTAAGGGAAATCGACATCGGCATTCCTGACGCAGTCGGTCGTCTGGAGATTCTCCGAATCCACACGAAGAACATGAAGCTGGCTGAGGACGTCGACCTCGAGAAAGTCGCCAATGAATGCCACGGATACGTGGGTGCTGATCTGGCCTCCCTTTGCTCGGAAGCCGCCCTCCAACAGATCAGGTATGTGAATAAAAGATTCGAAATCTGGATAAAAACACGTGTGTGGAATCCTGATTTATCAACAAAAAAACGAATTTCAGAGAAAAGATGGAGCTCATCGATTTGGAAGAGGAGAACATTGATGCCGAAGTCCTGAACTCCCTGGCCGTGACCATGGAAAACTTCCGCTTCGCGATGGGCAAATCGTCTCCTTCTGCGCTGAGAGAGACCGTGGTGGAGACGCCCAACATCACGTGGGACGACATCGGCGGCCTCCAGAACGTCAAGAGAGAGCTCCAGGAACTCGTGCAGTACCCTGTTGAGCACCCCGAGAAGTAAGACACGATTCTTAATAGTTTTTAGAACTTGTGACATTTCAATGAAAAAATTCGAGTATTCTTGCAAAATGGACTACTAAGCTTTTCAAAAGGGGTTTTTTTTTGTATTTTGAAGATATGGCTGAATTTTGCTTAATCACTACAATTTTATCGATTAAATTTACAGGTACCTTAAATTCGGCATGCAGCCCTCTCGTGGAGTGCTTTTCTACGGCCCGCCCGGATGTGGAAAGACCCTGCTCGCCAAGGCCATCGCTCACGAATGCCAGGCTAACTTCATTTCCATCAAGGTAAATTTTAATTTTTTTTTTCTAAAAGTAAAAAAAATCAGGTTCTGAAAAGGATAGCATTGACAAATTTTAGATTGTTTTTTGGAAAATTTTAAAATGTTCAGGGTCCCGAGCTTCTCACGATGTGGTTCGGAGAGTCGGAGGCGAACGTGAGAGACGTGTTCGACAAGGCCCGTGCCGCAGCCCCGTGCGTTCTCTTCTTCGACGAATTGGACTCTATTGCCAAAGCGCGTGGAGGCTCGCAGGGCGATGCGGGCGGTGCCGCGGACCGAGTTATTAACCAGGTGCTCACCGAGATGGACGGCATGAACTCCAAGAAGAACGTCTTCATCATTGGAGCTACTAACAGGTGAGACTTTGAATGATCGATTTCGCCTAGAAGAAAATAAGTTTCTAGGTTTTAGTTTAAAAATTCTCAACATGAAAAGAAGATGATTAAATTAAGAAAAAAGACAGTGTTTGAACATTGATTTTGGTGAAGGAAAAAATCGAGAAGAATCAAAAAATTAATAGAAATTTAGACCGGACATCATCGACTCTGCAATCCTTCGTCCGGGAAGATTGGATCAGCTGATCTACATCCCCCTGCCCGACGAGGCCTCCCGTCTCCAGATCTTCAAGGCCAATCTCCGCAAGACACCCATCTCCAAGGAACTCGACCTCTCTTTCCTCGCAAAGTCCACCATCGGATTCTCCGGTGCTGATCTGACTGAGATTTGCCAGAGGTTTGCAGCTTTTTCCAAATAAGCCCATCTACTTTTAAGAAAGAAAATCCCGAATAGAAGAAAATTTAATTTCGGAAAAGAACTAGTTCAGTCCACTTTTCATAAAATAGCACATCTTAAGAGCTTGTATCATCCGAAAACCCCCGATTTTCACAAGTTTGGAAACTCACGTTCTGTGCAATTCTGAATAACGAAATGAGGGGAAAATATTGATGATACGAGTGTCATAAATGTGCGAAATCAAATGAAAATCTTTGATTCTTTTGAAATAAAATTGAGCGAGCATATGCTTCTTTTGCAAGCTCAATTTTTATAGAGTTGAAGATACAAGAAATAAAATGAATTTAAAGGGGACAGTTTAAAAATAAATGCTAAATCAGAAAATTTTAGAGCCTGCAAACTTGCCATCAGGGAGTCCATCGAGAAGGAGATCAGAATGGAAAAAGAAAGACAGGTAAAACAGTAAAATAAAATTAAAAAAAAAAAAACGGAATAAATATTTTCCTTCTAATATCAATGCTCTTTAAAAATATGAAAGATAAATGCTCAGAAAAGAAATGCGCGCGGTGAAGAGCTCATGGAAGAAACGATTGTCGATCCGGTGCCCGAAATCACAAAGGCTCACTTCGAGGAGGCCATGAAATTCGCCAGACGCTCCGTCTCGGATAACGACATCAGGAAGTACGCAGTGTTGTTCAATATTGCAAAACGATTCTTTGACAAAGTCCCAGATGTTTCAATTCAAATTTAATGTACTATAGAAAGTGGGCTATCTTATTCAATTCAAGACCTACGAGGAATGTAAGCGTGTGTAAATCACGAATAATACTCAAAATCAGTAATTAACTCCCAATCAAACACACGGATCATGATAATCAAGTCAGAAAGCGCTAAAGGTTCCGAATAGTTTCGCAGTTTAGCTCCGAATTTCAACTATTCACTTGACAATGCATCAACAAAATTCAAAGTTAGCTTATATTATGAAATCGAACATTGGCAATCCCATTATTTGCTGCAACAGTAAAGGAACATTCGCAGCCAAATTGCGGTACTATTTGGCATCTTTAACGTCTTTTTTATTCTACTAACGTGTTCAGCGCATTCGATTTAAGTAACCTACCAGTTTTGAGCAATGTCGGTAATTTACAGTTTACATTCCTTGTCAGAAAACTTGAAATTTCTACAGTAAATATGTAAAAAACAGAAAATAGTGATTAGCAATAGATGATTAATTTACGGATTTATTTTGCAGGTACGAGATGTTCTCACAGACACTGCAGCAGCAGCGCGGCTTCGGGAACAACTTCCGCTTCCCCGGCCAGCAGCAGAATCAGCCCAGTGAGAGAGGAAACCCAGGTGGAGCTCCACAGGTACGGGAAATTAGCGTATATTAAATAATCATAGCAAAATCTGCTAATCTCGAATATATCGAATCGTCCACAATAACTTATTGTTGGAATTTTGAAAGTTTAATAAATTGGATCATCTCAAGAAAATGTGCTAATTTTGAAAGACTTTGAAAAATTCAACCACTTTATCCTCTTTTCATGCTATTTCGCTTAAAAAATGAAAATCGAACTTGAGGTTAGGATAAAATTATATTTTATTTCAGCCAGCGGGCGGCAATGACGATGAGGACCTCTACGGCTAGAGCGAGCAGTGCAACTCTGCGCTCCGGCCCTCGTTTCATCACAATCACCCCCAACTGGTCTCTGACTTTATTCTTCTCCCACTTATTTCTTTGTTTTTTTACAAGAGTCCTTTTTTCCTTCTAGTGTCAAACTCCCATTCTCATGTGCAGTTTTAGCTCTTCTATCTTTTTCTCTGAAATGTGAAGATTTGATTTGATTGGAGGAATTTTGTCTCCTTCTGGATATGAGAAGTCCTGAATTTTTATCTGGCAGGTCTAAGTTATTTTTCTCTTTTCCTTTCTAACTCATCCATGTTTTATTGCAATGAATACTTGATTTGATTTTTTTTATTAGGATTGGCATTGGTCGGCAAAAAGTGCCGACGTCCGTCCGGATTGACTCGGATAGGCACAATTTTCGCTGAAGAGTTTAGCTAAATCTTGACATCTGAATGCGACAATAAATTTATTTAAGTATATAATTAAGGAAATATTATAAGATTTTTTTCACTCATCGCATATTTTTATTTTTCTTTCAAATTTCAATTTAACTGATTTTATGTAATTTTTATATTATTTTATATATAGTTTGTATACTATTCAAATCATAGCATGGAATGTATAAAACTCTATTCGAATTTAAAGAAAAATTTCATACCTATTCGTGTAACTTTAGTTTGTCTCTAAATTGACTCAATATTTTACCACATCATTTTTGACTTATGATAAGCCTTAAAAAGTGAAATTTCTGTGAGAACTTTCAGAAAATATTTTTTCGGGTTAAGATGGCTGAACGAAGATAATTATCATTGTGTGTATTTATACGATTAAAATAAACCTCATAAATCGATTCCCCGTACCCAATTACCCCAGGACACTTTACCCCATCCTTAGAGCTTCAGAAAAATCAAAGTTATGGCGTGATGTAAGATGAGACATAATATTATTATAATAAATAGTGTTTGACCACTATACAACGATGGGCCATAATTATGCAAAGTGATTATAGACTTGACTTCCCTATTTGAAATTTCGAGACCAGTAATCGATGAAAACAATGTTAGGAAGAGATAAGTGAGGAGTTCTCGAATCGTGAACGCCTTTGATTGCAATTCAATTCCAGATCGACATCGACGTACCATCGAATCCGATAGCATGAAACAGCGCGACGACAACGACGAGTTCAACCAGCCAGTGTCCAGATGAAAAGAGCTGCATTCCGATGAGGATGAGTTGAAAATGAGATCTTATTTCAATGTTTTCATCAAAATGTATGCAAATTTCTATTTTTGCGGATTGCTTTGAGGTTCTAAACGATGAATAGAATAAAATAAAATTTATTAAATTTCATATATGAAGTCGGTTTTGGCAATATCACATTCTCGAGTCACATTGTAGAAGATAATACACATGTAAAATTCAACAAGTTTCATACATGACAAATCACAAAATTTCATAATAAATAGATTTAAAATTATGGATTTTACATACAAAAAATCGGTAAATTCTCCTCTAAAATGACCTGATGCACGGTATTTACACGTATCTGAGCGCGGAATAAATTCATGTGATAGATAGGGAAAAGCTTTCCATTAATTCAATTATGAAAAATAACAAGACATTTCTTCTAAATTGTTTCATCAGCACGGTTTTAAAATATAAATTTGTATTGTAATAAAATCATAAGATTTTACACCTTATCAGGCTAATTTAAAGTCAGATATCTTAATAAAGAATTGGGTTTGTTTTTCTTGAATTTGAACTAAGATAAAATTACGCAATGGATATCATAAAACCGTGCCAAAATTATCATATTTCGTGATTAAACTTTGGCAGTATTCTAAGTTTTATAGAAATGTCTTTCTTTTCACCGTTTGACGAGCAGTTTCGTGGCGATGAATTGCTCATAGGGTAGGGCGGACTTGTACTTGTTGGCGAACTCGTTCAGAACAATCTTCCTCTTCGTGTGGTTGAAATGGAAGCTGAAACTTTATTTATTTCGAAAAACTAGTTTAAACAAATGTTGGAAATAAAATCCTTTAATTTTATAAGATTGAAAGAAGAAAATTTTTGTCAGAAAAAAGATAACTTTAAGAAAAAAAATCCTACTTCTCAATTTCAGCGACATTTCTTCTGCTAATATTTAGCAGAGTGAGTCTGATGAACGAAGATAGACAATATTGCGACACGACGACCCCATCGATCAAAGGCAGGGCCTCTCCAAATCTGTTGGGTGATCCGCTAGTCCGAATTTGCACCAGCCCAGGTTCGATGAGCGATAAGAATAGGGCCAGATGTGCCGGTCTGGGCGGCTCCCTCGAGTTCGACATCGAAGACGAATTGCCGGCCGATGATTGCTTGTCGCCTCCGTCGTCGCACGTGCACAGTAGTTCGTCGATAGGGAAATGCGCCATGTCCTCAGGCTTTTCCAGCCAAACCAGTAATAATCGCAATTCAGAACTTCGTCTTGAGGGCGGAGCGTTACCTCCTGAAATTGGATTATTTTTCTCGAAAATTACTCATTTACGATTTAGCCAATCTAATTTATGAAACGAAGTTTCTTAGAAATGTTATATTTGAATTGCTCACCCATACTCGACCCGCCTCCAGAATACGGTTGAACGTCTCTTTCCAGTCCGCTAGTTGACGTTATTTTAGATCGGGAGTTATCACTCGTCGCGCTATCAAATGATAAATTGTCGGATTTATGATCATCCGAAGCGCCTGATTTGCTAATGTTTGAGGATCCTCCTAAATTAAACCTGAGTTCGCCGAAAATTCATTAAATTAAAATAATAATTGAGACTAATATATGCAAATTTAGGAAAGGTTAAACTACTTACTTCTGGCACTAATAGCCTGATGACTGATCTGTTGCTTGAAAATGCGCATGCTCCGTTCAGTCGGCACGAGGAAGGCAACCTCCGTGTCTCCGTCGGAATGCCACAAGGCGTGCGTCACTCCATCTAATAGATAGTGATCTACTGGGTCTGGGTCGGGGAGGGGTCCTAAATTTCCTTTATTTTTATCAAGTTTAAAATAGGGAATACTTTAACTCTGATTCCATTTTACAAATCTTCAAGTACAACTTGAAGTTAGGCTATTATAATTTAAGTTGTGACTTTTAGTCCAATAGATTTCGACATCAGTTTTTTGTTGATCTTCAGTAATTTTAGAATCTAACTTTAAATAGAATAAAATAAAACCCACGTCTCTCATTCGAAAACGCCGTACTCCAATGTCCCGTCCAGGTGTCATGAACCCCAATCGTAATTCCCTCGCCGAGACCGTTCAAAAATGAGCAGAAATCAGCAGAGGTATTTTGGATGTTCAACTGAAAAATAGTTGATTTTTCTTTCTCAAAATCAAAGATTATAAAAGTGTTCTATGTCCAACTGAAATGTTGAAATTTTACTCCTTTTGAAATAATAGAAAATATACCGCATTATCGAGAATATCGATCGGGGATCGTTGGCCCTCTTTGACATAGAAAATATGCGCGGTTTGAATAGAACGAGATGGTGCGCAATCGACTGCGTCATGAAGATCAGCATAGAATTGGTCGCTAAATTTAGGAAAACTATTTTCGAAGAAAATGTATGAAGCAATATTTTAGGAGGATTTTAAAATAAAATCAAGTTTACCTATTCGAACTATCCAAATACTTCAGACTCGTTCCGTAATTTGACTCATCCAAAAGACCGAAATCATACAGGAAAATTCGAATTGAATCGCACGTTTTGACCGGTCTGAAATGAAATATTTTAAATTCAAAAAATAAAATTTAATAGAATAAAAAATAATTGAATTGAAAATATTATAAAAAGAATTTTTGTTTAAAATCTTACTCAGGCGGTGTGACACCCCTTTCCTCACTCGATAATCGTCTCCAGACACTGTCAGTTTCCACTTTGCCTTCATCTAATTCTCTTAGAATTCGGTTAGTCATTTCAGTCGGCCTCAGGTCCGTCATATCTCGGATTATAGAGTCTCTGAAATAAAAATAAAATAATTATTAAAAAAAAAAACTAGAATAAAAAGATTTAAAAAGAAACTCAATAAATTAAAATTCTTACAATCGGCAAGACTGTTTATGGAAATCTGGCGGGATGACGAAGTTCTTCCCCAAAGAGGGAGTAGGAGGAGGCGGGGGTTTTCCAGAGGCGGGTCGGCCTGAAATTTCTGGGTCAATACAAATTTTATTATTGACTATGATTCTTAAAAAAACACTCAAAATTTCAAAGAAAAATTAATTAAGATATAAATTTTCAATTAAAAAAAGCGAATAGGATAGGTAAAAGCATGAACCGGATGCATTTGAAGCTGTAGAAGAAGCTGGCGAATTTGCCGTACTCTGACTGGCTTGACTTAGTCCACTCCCAGGCAATTCCAAAGTGACTGTATTCGAGGGGGTCAAATTCGTTGATCCGGTAGCCGTTGTCGAAGACGATGAAGGCGATGAGGGCGATTGCACCTTAGGCAATCCGGAAATAATCGATCCAACAGGAGTGGACTCCGTGTTAGAAGAGGTCACTGAAATGGGAAAGCATAAAGCAATCGGGGAAAGGATAGAAGGTTGATTACTGTGATTTGGTGAATGTAGGTTAATGGAAGGTGATGGTAAAAGTAGTTAATTGCAAATTTGGACAATTCCTACATAAATTAAAATCAAAGTCATACTGATGAAAATGAAAGAAAATCATAATTTCATACAAAGAACATCTATGAAATTGTCCAAATTTTAATAAATTTAGCATATTTTTATTATCCATTTCATTCTAATTAGTGGTTTTAAAATTTAGAAAATGCCATACAAGCCGATAGCGAAGTCCTGTTTTCCTCTTGGACGCTGGCCAGATTGGAGGACTGTGCTGAGTGACTTGAGAGAAGACTCGGCAGGGTGCATTCAGACACTGCTGACGGAGCCACGGAAATTCCTGCTAAAGATTGAGTTCGAGTAGATACTGTATCTGAAAGAAAAAGGACAAGATAGGGATAAAAAGACATCAAAAGGCATTGCAAAAACGTTAGGAAATACTAGGAAGGGGTGAAAATGTAAGGAAAAGGTGAAAATTGTGCAATGTTATGCATGGAAAAAGCTAGCACAAAATGTTATCAATTATGAATAAAGTTCAGAAGATTGGAGATTTTTTATTCTTTCATATAAGAAATCTCCTATTTTCTTTAAATTAAAGAAATTAGGCACCAAAATAATGTTTCCTTTAAAAACAAGCTTACCATCATTCGTAACGACTGACGGCCTTCCCGACGTTGTTGATTGTGGCGTTGATGGTGGGATGGACGATGCCACAGACATGGCAGAGGACAGATGGGGAGAGTCCGGATGGTAGCCCGCCGGGTAGGGACGAAGACATGCCACGCCCACTGAAATTAGAATTTTTAGTTAGTTTTGATTTCAATTTAGAGTTAAATTGATTTTGAATCTTGCCTGAAGGTCCGCCTATTGGTGATCTTCTTACGTAAATCACTGCAGGACAGCCTAGAAAATTAAAAATGTGATGAAATGCATGATAATATCGTATTTCTTCAACGAAATAACATGAAAGTCGATTTTTCTCACCTAAATTCTGTCAAAGGTTCGTTTTCTTATATTTTTTCATTACGAATATTTCAGGTTTAATCACTGTATTTTTCCCAAGAAATAATAGAAAAAGGTTATTTTTATGCAGATTAATAAAGTTTCAATTGTAATAATTAACCCTTACCATTTGTCAGTGGAAGAATGTGAGAAGCCTCATGCAGAGACAGCAAAGTGTCTCCGTTGACTAGAAAATGGACGAATTTGGAGGAATCGATTAAATTCGAGCCGAATTTATGTTGTAGGCGTTTCTCGTCATTTAGGTAGGAAAGAGGTCGGCCCTGAATTAATTAAATTATAAAAAGTTATAAAACTAAAATATTCAACATGCAATCAAGAGGATCTGAATTTAAACATAATGAATAAAGATTAGAATTATTTAATATTGGAATTGAATTTTAGACCTTTATGGTAGACAAACGAGATCTTTTCCAAAAATACTTACCACAAGACAAAACAGCGAGTACATCAAGTATTCAGCGGCCTCGTACACCCTCTTCGATGCTGCCTTAGTTCCATCCGTATTCACGTCGGGCTTCTTCGATCCCGTAACTCCCAATTGCACTGCTTCTGCAACCGTCTGCAGGACTCCTTCGCACTCCGCCAGAATTGGAGCCGCATTCAGCCAGACGGCAATTGAAACGTAGGCAGCTACGACCTAGAATATTCAGATAAATAGGTTGTTCTTGATTTTTAAAATATTTCAAACTTTACCGTAGAATGAAGATCTTTCGAATGCATCGGAGGGGGCTTCATGAGTTGAGTCTCGATGAACCGACATAGCGAAGCAACAATTAATGACCCTGTGGAGACGTCTTCTGAAAATAAATAAAATAAAAAATCCATTTTCATGAATCGAAGATCTTGATTTTCCCATAGAATACAAAGATAAGTGAAAGTAGAGAAATTTAGAGCATGATCTTCAATTTTAAACAATTTCTTAAGGGATCCTTCTATAGAAATAATCAGAGAATTAAACAAATTAGAAGACTCACTATTATTGAACAGAACCGTCGGATGGACCCTCGCCAGTGCATTCAATAAATCTATAGCTGCTAGGGATACTGAATGATCTCCAGTCCATTCAGCTCTAGCAAGACGATCACACACTGCCGAGACGAAGCCTCGGACGAACGAGACGCAGAGACCTCAAAATTATATTTTTTCAAGCTTATTGGAAATTACTTGTGTTTCAAAATTTCAAATTTGTAGTTTTTAGAAAGTAAATAAATTAGCATAAAATAATTGTTTAAAAGAATCTGACAATACACTGTTTTCAGGTTCGAATTTATAATTTTCGGAGTAGCTCAACATAGAAATGTAATAGAATATTTTATTTCCAAAAAGTTTACAAATTTCCAACCTTTCTCCGGGGCAGCTGACCCATTAGAAGCGGACACTATCTGTATCATTTCCTTGGTCTGTTCATCGTTCAATCCCAAATCGAAACTACAGCTTTCCTCCATTAGGACTGTACACATTGCTGAAAATATTAATCGAGTAAAATATCAGAAAGAATCTATATTTTGAAACAGATAGAGTTCAATTTTATTTTAAAGGTATTCCCAAGTTAAAAAAAGTAAAATTTTACCTAAAGTAATATGTAGGTTAATTGGATCAGTTTCGTTTCTGAGACTGAAGACGAGGGTTTTGTAGATCCGAGCTCGGAGATGGAGGTAAGTGGGTGCAGACGATTTGAGGTTCGATGAATCATTGAATTCTAGGAAAAAAACAATTGATATTTTATCGAAAATTAACAAAATTAATTTTTCGGATTAAAATTAAATTAAAAAACGTTAACTCACGAGGTATTTTGCTCATTCCGAAAGTGGTAGGCCAGCAAATGACAGAGGATAAAATTCTTAGGCAAGCCCGTCTCATCTCGACTTCGTTGATTGAAGGGTGAAGACGTAACTTAGAACTCTCGATCAGAACAATATCCAGAGCGAATAAGTAGTGGGGCAACAGAACTTCGACACCTATGATCGTTTTTAAATTCGACGAACTTCAAGGGTAATGTTAAATTTTGTACCTGGAAGGCCCAACCGAAATAGATTTCTTCCATAGAAAAATAAGGCACACAGGACGACGCGATTTTTCTGAAGTCGAAAAATTAGCACAACTGCATTTAATCTATTTTTCTGGCAAGAATGTCGTGATTTTTGAAACTAAGGAAAGCGGAATTGAATAAGCATGTGAAATGAGAGGTGGTGTTTCAAAGAAGAAAAAATCCCGGAATATTCGAAACTTTCACGCACCATGTTAATTGGAAAAATCTAGAATCGGTCAATTTGTCAAATAAAGTTGCAAATACTAACCTCAATTAGAGCTTGATACAGCGTTGCATAGAATGCCGATAGTTGCTGACTCGACAATTTTTCGTTCGACGATTTGGAACAGACAATTCTCAATAACGCCGACAAAGCTGCTGCTCTACCTTAAATAAGAAAATGAAATTTAGATTTTTGAAAAAAATCGATTTAAAAATATCGAAAATTTGGACTGACCTGCAGAAATTCCATCACAAGTTGTGGGCGAGAGAGCAGGTCCAGAAGAAAGATGCTCCAAGGAAGTTGAATCTCCAGCCATAGAGGAAGACGAGCTTCCTGAAAACGAATGATTTGAAAAATCCGAACTATTGAATAAATTATCTTCAACCTTTCATGAAAATCGTCTTCTTCAACAGTTTTTACGAAATGAAAAACGAAATTTTTGAAAATTTTTACATCTTACCCATTTTTAAAAGTAGAAAATTCCTATCCAAAATAGGTCATTTGATAGGTAATTTTTGAGTAGTAAAATATTAAAAGCCAAAAAGTTGTTGAAACTTCCTTCGTTTTTTCTTCCCGAAGATAGTGGAATGTCATTTTCAATTTGTTGTTTTCGTTTCTTCTTTCTTTTCAAAAGATCTTTTTATAATTTCGATTTCTATTTCAAAGAAAATTGATTTATTTTCAATTTTTCTCACCGATGCTGCTCCTTTTCGGTCCTGTGGAGGCCATTGAATTCGCAGCGGCGTTGCCTGAGGCCGCTTGACTTCCGCTCATCGGGCTGATCATCATAGCTTCTGAAATTTCATGTTTTACCTTTTTGAATCATAGAAAATGAGTTGTAGAAAATCATTTTATATTTCTGAATTTTATGCGAATTTTAAAATTGAAAAGACTACCTGGGCAGTCATCCAAATCCACGCTCGCCAGTGACAGACCCGAAATCACATCTGCAAAATACAAATATTTGGATAAAGTTCAGCTTTTCTCTACTCGTTTTTCTTTTATTATTTACTTATTTCTGATTCATCACTTATTCCCGATAAAAATCATTGAAAATCTCAGGGTCACAAATCTAAAGTCCGACCTAAAAATTTCAAATCCCAGCCTCAAAATTTTAATTTCGGCCTCAAAAATTCGAATTCTGGCAATCTTAATTTCGACATCTCTGATCTCAAATTAACTCAACCCCAGATCTTTAAAAAATCTCACACATATCGGCTGACTGAAGCGCTAAATGTGGCATGGCTCCTAATAGGTCGACATTCAATTTTCTCTTCGCGCAGGGCGATTTCACTGATTCGTGATTTTGACTAGAAGTCGATGGGCCGGGGAATTCAGTCAACTCAGAGTCCTTATTTGATGCTCTAGATGGAATATGCATCGAATGACAATGAAGACTTGACATTTAGCAATCGATCAATTATCAAACAAATAGCTGATAGCCAACGAATTCTCAATAGTTTTGACAGATGACATGAGGACCGTGTCTTTTGAATGCGAAAGAAGCAAAGCAAAGTCACATAACAACGCAAACAAACCTATGGGCAAAGGGAAAGATAGAGGAGTAAGGTAGAGATAGAGAAAGAAAGAAAAGGGAGAGAAAGAAAAAGAGAATGAAAATCGATCGACCTACATTGAAATGTCGATGTTGAAATAGGTGAAGAACGCAAATTTTCAGAGGAAATTATTTCCGTGTAGAGTAGTAAGTATTACGAAATTCCGAAGAGTTGTGGAAAAGAACCTTGGAGATTAGATGAAAGGAGAGGTACGACGAAGTGTGAGGGAGGCTGAGGGAGGGAGGGAGATTGACAAATGACCTCATAAATGAGGGGACGCACAAGTTGAATAGAACGAGGATTTGATAACGATGAGGATCGGGCTGAAACAAAGCATTTGGTTGTACGAAGTCCAAGAAAAAGTCAAAATTAGAGATAAAAAGCTGCAATGTTTTGTCAGTGAATAATGAAGATCATCTTCGAACAAAGACATTGATTGTACTAAGTCGAAAAAGTCGAGGATAAGTCAAATTCAAAAATAAAACTTTGCTAAATTTTGATTTGACGAAGATATGAAGCTATTATGAGGAGATTTGTGAAACCTGCAACTACTCGAAATTGAAACTCGATACCTCTGATCAGAAAAAAAGACGGAAGAAGTGATTTTTTGCGGCTACAATGAGCTATTCTCGCATTTTTCGAGCTTTATGAAAATCAACTTTAAAAGTCATAGAAGCTGAGTGTTTGAAATAAAATTACATTTTTATAATCTTAATAATATCCTAAAATTCTCTTCATAAAGCCTTATTCTCAGTTTTAATTTGCTAAATTTAAAACAACATAAAGGTAGAAGCCGTTCGAAAAGCAAACGCACAATGCATTTTTATTCGCGAAAATCTAAGCATGTGATGTTTTGAAGTAAATAAAAAGGCAAACTGAATGTAAAGTTATGCAAGAACGCGTTGCAAGAGAAAGAACTATACACTATCGCATTAAAGCAAAAGTTGAATGAAAAGAAGTAATCAAAGAAAAGCCTGAATGGTGAATCAGTGAACCTGTGGTTTTGATATTCACTATAGCAGAAGAAACAGTCCAAATTTTGGCAGCAGGACATGATTTTATCACTGAATAATCAGAAGTGATAGTTAAAAATCTTAGAGTTCGATTGATTTGAAGGAAAATAGCGTCTGAGTCATTTCAATGCCTTGCCATTGCTGCGTTGCAGTCCTTTCGCCTCTTTTTGCCATTTCGGATCAAAATAAAGCAGGAAATTTCAGTTTGTGATGCCAATTAAAAACTAATAGGCAGCTTTTCCCTATAAAATCCACCTATCTAAATATTATTCTTGTAAAATTCACCTTATTCGCTTCTTTCCGAGAAAATATGATAATTTTAAGTTCAGCACTATTTCTAACTTTGCCTGAAACCCGCTTACTATAAAAAGGTCCGAAAGAGGGAGATTTGACAGCCGAAAATCGAAAGCCGCTCAAGCAGCCACTCGAAGGCAAATATCAAAACAAAGAGAAAGTTACCGAAAATGACAAAAATGAAACAGTCAAATTCACGAGATCGCTGTCTTAGTGCAGAAATTCAGAATGGCACTTCTAAATATCAACTTTTGGAGAAAAACGAAAAATATTTATCTAAATTACACTCCGACCCTCAAAATCGAAATTGCGAGCTTCAACCAGTTCCAGACTATCACAACTTACATGGTCTACATTTGCAAGTTGTTTCTTAGGTCTAATCCAAAGTCGACAACCCTCATTTCAAAACTTCAGCCGAACAATATTCAGCAGCAAAAATCCCCAAACACTTCTACATTCTATTTTTACCGACGAATTTTCCAATGACGCACAAAAATGGTGCAGAAGATTGAAAATTGAAGAGACTCTTCCACAAAAGAGTGAATATAAAAGGAAAATAGCTGAAACTGAAGTTTGGTAAAAATGAAAGGAAAATGAAAATAGAAGTATCCTGAATTCATTATATTTTAACTTGAGAAGGAAACTTGACTGAACCAAAGAGATTACCTGACATCGAAAATTGAAATTTAGGTAGGTTTTCCGAAAATCTTAGCTAAGTACAAGCAGATAGGTACTTTTGAAAAGTAGTGATAAATGAAGAGTAAACAATTCTCAGCTCTATTTTTTAGCTCTAGATAATAAGCTCAAGAATGTCCTTCACAATATTTATATAACCAAAAATCAGGAATGCAAAAATTTTGAGTCCGGAAAAAGAATTTTAATTCGATTTCTCACAAATTTTCATCCTTATTCAAAATAACAAAACTCACTATTACACCAATCTGGCAAAAATCAATAGCCAATGTACCATTTCAAGCACTTCACACAAATATCACATCGACTCCATAAAAGGATTGTCGCGGCATGAATTCTCAAATATACACACAAAAATTTTCCGAATTCCTTCTTTCGTTGCGCGTATTATTTACACTGCTCAATTCTCTTTTCACTCGAATTCGAGCAAAAATTCAAAAGGTCGATAGTTTTTCTCGAACTTCAACACTTTTTTCCCGTGTTCTGGGGGGGGGGGGAAGTACTCGATCGTTTTTGCTTCAGAAAAAATGGCAAAAATCACAGTTATTGATAAAAAAAAAGACTAATTAAAATATTGATTTTACCGGATAGTAGAAATAAATAAAAAGAATTTTGCAAGAAAAAATCACGAACCTACTTATTCCCCGTAACTTGTCGATTTTTAATCGGTAGCTAATCGATGCGGGAATAAATTCAGCCAATAAGATCAAATAAATGGGCGATTTGTAATAAATTGAATTGGCTGAATGGGGCAAAGTGAAAGGAAAAGCTGGGTGCCGCCTTCAACCTGCTGGAATCGAGCACAAAAGCAGGTGAGCAAATTGGAATTGCGGATGGAAAACAGACAGACAGACAGGCAGGCAGTCGGCTGACAGCAACGAATCCAAGGGAACAGGAAAATGGGGGCGGGACCAAATATCGACAAAATTCAAATCGGATCATACATTGAAATAGCCGCATTTCCACGAGTCTATCATTTTGCCCAAAATCTTTGATATATCTCTATTTTCACAGTTGTTCATCCGAATGAGACGAGAGTAAAATGGTGTAGCGATTGCACTTTGTACAAGAGAATGAGATTTTTTTTTATAAAATAGTCTAGGAATTTGAGAGATATCAAAGATTTGGAGTAGAATAAAGAGTTATGAAATGCCTGAATTTATATGGGAGTTCATCATTTTGGTCAAAAATATCTCCATTTTCCATACTATTCTCTTGAAATCTCTCCTCTTTTACATACTAAAATGGCGGTGAGTCTGAATCATAATCGGATTTACCTCGAATCGAATAGATAGGCATTGTCATGTATTGTGCATGAAAATCTAGAGATTCGGTAGATTTATCGAATATCGATTCTGTAGAGAGAAAAGAGGGAAAATGAATGTGTTAGAATGAGGATGCTTTCTGTGGAGAATAGAGAAAGACTGGACAGAGAGGCTGGTGCGCGAGCGAAAGACCTCTAGCCGAGAGCGTTTTGCTACTTTCCCTGCTTATTTGACTTTTCTTCTTTTCTCCACCAGTTCTTTCGTTTTCTATTCAATTATCTTCTATCTTTCCCCTTTTGTCTACAGTTGCTCAACTCTAAAGATTGACAGCCGTTCATTCCCCCTTACCTTAGTTGACTTTAGTTACTTTCCAAGGAGAGCAAACAAATCATTTTCACGTTGACAGTATTAAAATCTAGCTCCTACTATTTATATTCAATAAAAATTCCGACAAATCCTAGAAAACTAATTTTAGAGGAAAAAATCCACCTAGCCTTAACCATGAAACAAGAGCTTGCCTATTTTCCAAGAAGATCAATATTTTTTGAACGATTACCTTCAGAATATCGATTTTCGGAATAACTTTAGCAGAATAAAGTAAAAGTAATCGTAAATGTCAGAATACTTTTCCGATTGCGCGACGTTCAAAGCCAATCAAACGGTTCTGCTTGAAAACGAGGAAAAGGGAAGGAGAAAAGACAGGTACGGGGATGCTACTTTGCATTCAAATCTTATGGAGCGAGGCCAAATGCGTGGTTGAGGAATTAGCAAAAACTTTGGCGGTCGAAACGAGTTTCCCTATCGAAAAAAAGAAGTCGTCTGAACATTCACCTACTTTTTCTCCATTGTCAACAATTTTACTTCAAAAATAAGTGAACTTTAACGATAGATGATGGCGAACAGAGTGAATTTTCCAATATGCCAAAATTCGTGGTGGAATTAGCGAAAATTTGGCGGTCGAAAAGAATTTCTGTCGGGAAAAAGACGCGCAGAGAGTTTGAGGCAAAAGGAAAGAGAAAGGTAAACTCGATGGAAGTCATGTAAAGATAATCATCAATTACTAAAAATAAGCCAAATAAAATCCATCAATCAAATATCATGGTTTCTAATTCTAAAGGCGTGTCTCCTATTTCAAAATTAGAAATTTTCACATGAGCTATGCTTACCGACAAGCGAAACGTTAGAGAAAATTTCATCCAAATCTATGAAATTCCATAAATTTAACTACAAAATGCCGATTTCTCACACTTACAAACTATTGCACCAATTTTTCAGCTTGTAAAAATTAAAATAAATAAAATAAAAAAAAAAAACTAACCGTCCGCCACTTCGCTCCTGCAGTTGTTCTGTGGCCCTGCCAACGATGCCTCTGTGAGCCAATCCATGAGCAACTCGAGCAGCCGTTCACTTTTAGGACGACGCTCCCCCACGTGCGGCACGTAGGCGGGACGCACTGAAAAATGAATGTTAATCAATCGTTATTGATTTTTTTTCGAGATTTTGAGTAATTTTCAACGAAATAAGTACTTTTCTCCATTTGTTGACCGGAAACGTTAACTTTCGAAATTTTAATTTTTTGAATAGTTATTGAATATTTTCCTTAAAGCTGCGGGTACTTTTTATTAAAAAAAGGCTCGTAACAAAGAGATTTAGAAGAAAAGTACTTATCGACCAATTATAATATAAGTTTTTCAAGAACATAATATTCTCTCGCTTTTAGGCACTTCAAACCTCATTTTTAGTTATTGTAAGCAGCGTTAAGAACTCCACTTGTTCAGCATTACTTTGGCTATTTCAAACGAGAAAACTCAAATTGGAAAAAATACCTTTGCCGCTTAGGGGTAAGTTCACTATCGTTTCTAATCATAGTAAATTTAGTCTTATCAAAATTTTAACTTTTCACTAATTCATAATATTTGTCTTCCAAAATAGGTAATATTTATAAACTACAGTAATTTATGAAAAGCACATAATTCGTGAATAACTTACTTGCAAGAATAGCAGCCGCAACGCTATGTGAATGCAGTGCCGATTCGAAGTTCGATTTATTGCTTTTGACCGCGCCACTCGCTGTTGTGTGCGATTGCTTGTGGGATTTCGAGGCCTCCGACATTTCTCAAAATTATAATTTGAAACTGGACTTTAGAGTGGCTGCAGAAAAATTCCAGAATGCCACTTCAAGATAAGACGATGTACGATTCTCTATAGAAGAATGACTTTGATAGAAATTGTGTCGTCAAATTGGTGTTGCCAAGTGTTAGATTTCAAATTTGTATGATTTTTTTTTTTAATTTTAGATTAATGTACCTGTAGCCGCTGAAGATGAAGTCAATGTAGAGGTTCCATTCGACGCATTTTCAATTTGAGTCCGACCGTTGTAGCGATTGGACTGAAACTTTCAAAATTTCTTTCTCTCAGAAGAAAAATGACTTTCTGAGAATTTAATATAAATTGCCTTTTATGAACTAGAAACACTTAGTTTCAGTGTAAAATTTTAAAATGTAATTTATAGTAGAAATTCAAATTTTTGAAAAAAAAATCAAATTCTTACATCATGTTGAGCATAATCACTGTTTGAGTAAGCGCCTTGAGAGGGCGAGGCTTGCGAAGACAGGTCTGATCTTCCACCGCTTCTATCTGGAAATCATATAATTTTAAAAATAAACTTCAATCTTTCATCTAAAACCAAAAATTGCAGGCATCTATTGCAACTGATTCCCATATTCTGCATTATTTCTAACTTATTCGTCATTCCATTTTAGACATTAATTCAATTTCTCTAATTCAGGACTTGCGTCTTCTACTTTGAAGGAGTTTTCTTGAGTTAGAGAAAATACGATATTCTAATTTTACAGACCCGGCAAGAAAACTTCATCGTTTTCCGTTACTGCTAAAAAGCAATACTCCATTTCTTAAAAGGTCAAAGATTTAGATTTTATAGGAACAAAAAATAACCTGATTGTCTGGTTTTCACGGATCTTTTATTCGTTTCTGATTGATGTCTCGAGTCCTTTCCTGAGCTCAAATTCGAATGAAACGAACTTCTGTGGACTGATGAACTTAAGGCGCCTTCTTCAGGAGAAAATACTTCGGAGGACTGAAAACTTCGAAATTTGAAAAAAAAAATCTTTTTTGTGATATTGAAAACTTTCTCATCTTTTCCAAATAGAAAAATATGGCAAAAACTATTTAAAAATAAAAAAATCCAACCTTCGCAAATGACATGTCTTCACTCGCACCGCCTATAGCCCTCGCTTTCATCAGTAACTCCCTCGTCTCACGACACTCCACGTCAACTCGATTATCACCTGAAAATTAATCATCTATCTTTTTTTGAAAAAATCCCACCATAAAATAAGTCAATCATTTTCTGGAGAGCTCTCACTGAAAGGAAGAACGAAGTCGACAAAGTTATTGTAGAAGTACGGTAATCGGCCGACATTGAAGATAGGCGACGATCACCATCTGAAAATTCTGAATTTATTTAGGTCATTAAATTAGTGTTTATTTCATAAATCGCATTCATGTTGAGAAATTGTGCAAGCAAATAAGAAAAAAAACTAACGACTCCTAAAACTCCATATTATGAACTTTACAAAAGTTTAAAATTCTTACTCAAAGGTCTGTTTTCCTTGGGGTCATGGCTGAGAATTTCTGCTGGGGATCCAAATAAATGAAGCAGATTGAACCAGGACTGATAGAGCAGTGGGACCTCTCCTTCTTCTTCCTTAAATCATTCAAATTTTTTTAACTCGAACTTTTAAGTTTTAATATCGTTAAATCAAATATACTTCAGTTTAAGATTTAGATATTCGAAATTTTTGAAAGTTCATCACTCTAGATGCAAAGTAATGTTGAAAAAATAGAAATTTTATATGAACCTTCTAAAAAATGTGAAAAGTATTAATTTTGTACCGGCATAGGAAGCCTTGCAAAATCCTCTATGGAGTCATCGTTGATTTCGATTCGAAGATAGTCGTCGCCGTACATTTTCCTGCAGACCAAAACTGTCATCGCCAGCAGTTTACATGCCCAGGACTCAATCACTATTGTCTAAAAATTGCTTGATTTATAAAATTGGGCAGAATGATAAAAAATAAATTTTTCAAATTTCAATGTTTAAAAAATCTCACATTATGTCTCCATCGCTTGCAAAGAGTCGATAGCGTTTTCCAATAGGACAAAGAAGGAATTTGTTCGTTGTGCACTGCGCGGAACCAGAGGTCGAATAGGACGTCGATCACGTGACGGCCGGCACGAATTCCCAACTCTTCTGAAAGTTACCATTTTCCCTGATCAATAATAAAATTTAGTCTGAAAGTTTTATTATTATTATCACTTCTTTGTGGTATTTAGAAAATATAAAGCGTAGTGAAGGTTAAACAAAATTCCGAGGAAAAAAATACCTGGAGAAGTCGGTTCTGACAGGAGTAAATCCGATGAATTCAGAAGGAAACTCAGAACTCGAGTCCAGACCTAAAATAATTGCTCCCGATACACAGACGAAATAAAGATATTCATAAGAGAAAAGTAAATTCAGTCTTTAAAGGGAATACTTGCCTCATAAAGTACAATGGTTTAGAAAGTCTCGAGGTGTTGACATTTTTGTCCAAACTCCCTACCTCATCCTGATACTTCCTTGCGGCCGTTATCGCTAATTGCCTGACGGCATCCAATACCAGCTCGATCTGGGTGGCCTGTCTCTCGATGGCCAACCCTTTTGCAGCTTCATTAGCAGAACCATGTCCATGCTTGTGCCAGATTTCGTCCCCTCTTCGCAGGAACACGCTTCTCATAGAATCGATGATATTCCTGAAGAAATCAATGTTTAATTTTTTGAAAAATCGATCAAAATTTCTTAAATTCACAACATTTTAGTTTTTCAGAATTTTTCATAGTGAAAAATAAACATTAAAATAAAGCTAAAAATTAAGAATAAAACTAAATAAATACAAATTTGAGGTTTACCGAAAATATTTCTCCGGCGAGTCAAGCAGCGGTGATGGAATTGTTCTATCGGGTAATTCAGACAGGGCCCCGAGCCAGTGGAGATAAACCCGAACTGAGCTGCGCACCGCGTTGAAGTCATTGTTGTCGAATGATAGAGTTAAGGCGTGATTCAGGGCCTGAGTTTTGAAGTACTGTTAAGATTTTGAGATATTGAAATGAAGTTTGCAAAAATATGAGAAGTTTTAGGACTTGAATTGAGATAACATTGTCGTAATGTTGAATTTAAATTGTAAAGAAAAATAAAATATCAATACGAATATTTAGGGTCTGAATTCAAATGTTTTGAAAATGTTGCGATATTGAAATTCCGAATCTAATCAATTTGAAATTGAAAAAATGGAAAGAATGTTATCCTTTTCCAATAAAAATAAATCTTTCAGCATTGCAAGCTGCGTTTCGATATTAAGTAAAAACTTGAATAGTTTTTTAATTGCAAGAAATAACCTGCATGCACCATCTCAACTGCTCATCGGTCGTCAATTTGGTGTTTCTCGTGCTCTGACCAATGGAATTAGCCAGATCAGAGACTATCGCTGACGTGACGGAGGATGAAGTTTCTCTGGAAATTTAAAATAGAAAAAAGTAATAGATTAAAATGACTAACGATGGGAACAAATCCAGAACCGTGGTGTTCAAATCAGCGAATTCGAGCATGGGCCATTCGTCGTGCATTGTAAGTGAAGCTTGGAGTTTCTTTCTCTGTTGTCTCCAGATTTGACGTTTCTTCTGAAATCAAATTTACTAGCGTTGAGAAATTTTGATCCTAAATTAAAAATCTCCTCCATCGAGTGCGCAATTTTAAGGTAGACTTTAAATTTGGTCTCGGGATTAATTTTAAAATGGATTTTTTACCTGTCCTGTTTCCTGACTTCCTGATTGCCAATTGTTATTCTCCTCCTCGTTTTCGTTTATTTCTTCTCGAATCACAGACGGAGTTTTATCGATCTGCAAAACAAATTCGATCAGTCAGAAGATGGAGGAAATGGAGAAATTTCTAGATCGTGAAGGTCGATAAAAATGAAATCGAGAGTAGGCGCCGGAAATTTGGGAGAATTTTCATAGTCATTCAAAAATCATGTAGATTCGAAAAATTTAGCATTTCCCAGTAGTTCAAGTTGTTTTTAAAAATCAAGAAAATCGTATATTTTCTAATTTCCGTTTGAAAATGAATAGATAGAATTGAAATTAGCGCTCGGGAATTGGGAAATGGGGAATTTGGAATGTTTATGAAAATGGAAGGGGGGAAAGCGCTTGCGAGAAAAGGGGGGAAGGGGAAGTGGAAAGGGTGATTTGTGACTGCAGGTCTGCCTGTTCGTTCGAGTGCCCTCGAGGAGTCCAGCTGAGAAATGACTATAGGAAGCAAGCACAGGCAGCAAAATAGGGCTTCGTACAGAAGTCTGCCCAATTTTCGAGGAGGAATAGCGCAAGAAAGAGGATCATTTTTACTAAGAAAAAAAATGGCATAAAGTATTCTCTCTTAGGCTTGTGGTGTACAAGGAGAAATTATTATCTTGTAGGAAAGGTAAGAGAGTTGAGGGTCATAGCGAAATTTTAGTGCGCCAAATATCCCCCCTTTCAGGTAAATTAGAAATTTTCCTTGAAGTGCATAATTCATCTCTTAGCGTAAAAATTCACCATTTTAAAATGTTATTCTATGGAAAAAAATAGGTGATCTTCACAAAAGTTCGAAAGTCTTTCAGAGAGAATTTTGCAATAGGTCGTGAGAAATCGTGAAGATCCGCTCTATTCCGAAGAAAGAAGCTGATCACATCATCGATTATATCATGTATGTCATTATCTAGAAGAAGATATGACATATATCCCCCTAGAAAGCGAGAAAAATCAGTAAAAATGATGATATGCAATTTTCTAGAGAGAGATATGGCATATCTCCCTCTAGGAGATAGCAAAAAATCGATAAAAACGCGAAAATCGAAATCGACCTTGTTGTGGTTTGAAGATATCTGTGACAGTCTGCGAACTGTAGAAATCATCGAATTATACATCCTCGATCAGTTAACGGAATTCATTTAATTCTCTTCTGAAAAAACAACAAATCAAAATCAACAATTGTCTCGAAATAACGCGAAAAATTACCATTTTCAAGAAATATGCTCCATTGAATTTTTTCTTACACTTATTAAACATTTTAGCAATCGAGCATATTCGTGAAAAAGTAACTTTTCGTATTTTAATAAAAGAATAAAAACGACCAACGCTTTGGCAACAAACCGAATCAAAGAAATCTAAGAAACTAGAAGATAAAAGGAAATGTAATCCCACTTCGAATTCGATTGATTCTAGTGGATCTAGGGAGGATTTGTGACCTCCTCGAAATTCAATAGAAAAGTCGACAGATTCCGAGTGAAATTACACGGAAAACGTGTGAATGTATGAACATCGGCGAAGATAAGTAGATAGAAATTTTCGAAAAAAAAAACAAATCAAATCTACTCGGAGTTTAAGCGTAATAAAAATACTCGTGTTTGAAAAATTGGCAGTGGAATTAATTGAAAAACTAGACAGGTGGATAATGAATAATAGAGGATTAACAAAGGAAATCGCAAATCTGAAAATCCGTTTGAGCGAAAAATTGAAATTGAAAAATGGAAAGGAAAAAACGATGAATGGGCAAATTTTGAGAGAAAGGAGGGGAAAATGAATAAAATGTGCACAGAGATATGGATTGAATCGGCAAAAAGGAGCAACAAAATGAAGCACAAAACCAATGAATCACTAGGAAAGTGTGAAAGAAACAGGGAATGGGTTTAGAAATGGCACTCGATAAAAAATCGACAGAAAATAAAAGTTTCCATATGTCACCCCTAAAAACTTTCAAAAATCTCACTCTTTTATCCCGTTTCTAAAAGTTCGAAAGATATAAATGCTAGAATGAGTTATCGAAAATTTGAAAGAAATGGGCTTGAACATAGCATCCAATCGATATAACAATCAGCGAAGTTTCTTAGTCAATTCTAAACTCAGACAGACTGCCATTTTTCGCCTTTTCCCTTAAAACGATGACCAAATATGCGAATTGCAAAAAAGCCATTAGAAATAAAGTTTATGGTACAGGGAATGGGGTTGGGAATAAAAATCGAACAAGCAGAATTTTTCGAAGGGAAAATCGTAAAATTTTTTCCAGATTTTATAAAGTTCAAACATTTTAAAAATAAGTGAAAAAGTCTTTTGATAAGCTCTAAAAGTAAAAGATTAGACTTTCTTGAGAATGCCAAAAATTCTGCTTGATCTTCATATAAAATCTCTGACCAAAATATAAAAATAATCATGAAAGTTAAAGATTAAAGTATAGTTAGCAAATAATCAGAAATATCACAAATGGGTTGTTTTTATGTGCTTGCGCCGGATCGAATTGCCTATGGGATATCGATCATTTATCCTTTATCCCTGCCGTAGTTAAGTCGTTCATCTTTCAATCATCCTTAACTCCTCCTGTCAGTTTTTCTCGACATTCAAAATCATCGGTCGCATCGGTTTCGGACGAATTATCCCGTTCGTCTGAAAATTTCCGTTCTTTTTTTCTAATTTTAAATCAAGATAAATTTTCTAGAATTCATTGTTTTTCATAGTTTTGAATCCCAAATCTCATTTTTTAAATGACACATTTTCTCAATTTCAGTATTTTTCATAACTATTAGAGAAAGATCTTATCGCATTTTAATGCTTTTCTTCTGAGTTTTGCAATCTAGATAGGTCAGCGATAGTAAAATTAGAAAGAAAAACATCGCACTGCGCCTATGGTTATGAAAAAGCTTGATCCTCATCTATTTGTGGTAAAAATCATGAAAAAATCTTATCACCTTCAAAAGTAAAGGAATTTCAAATATACTATTTTTATGAGTCATCAAAAGTAAGCAAGTAGCTTACCGTCGTATTCCTATTTTCCTTGTCCGTATCAGGAAGAGTTTCACTTCCGCCTAGCAACGCAGCATTGTCACTCCTTTCTGATTCAGAATACTCAAGTCGGAGTCTGAATCATACACATTTCAATTGAAAGCTACGTTTTAGCTCCATTTCATTTTGTAGAAATAAAATGAACTAGGAAAAAATCGTATAGGAAATAATAGCTTAGACTAAAGTGACTATGACAGTGACGATCGTTGCATAATTTGAATTTTCTCTACTTCCTTTCCTCTCACCTCTTTCCGTGTTCCTTTTTCTGTGCAAACACTCGTTCGAAATCGAATTGTCCTGGTCCATTTGAGAAGCAATCACTGAAAATCGAAATTTTAGCATTCTCGTAAAAGATGACCTTTCTTATCAAGAAAAATTATTATTCCAATCCAAAATTTTGCATTTTCAGAAAATCATATTTTTATCAAAGTACCCTTTAAACTTTGCGAAATACAACATACTCACTCCAACTCCATTACAGCTCCATTGGATTTCAGGTATTCGATGTAAGAATCATAGGTGTTTCCAAGATCCTTCTTTCCTTTCTCAAATCCGCAATTTTCGGCCGTATTTTCATCCTCCTTACAGTTTTGCCGCGCTTGTCCATTTTCGATCTCATTTCCATTACGGCGATTTCCACCCTCCGAGACCAAATTCAGCGACCTTCAAGAAAATTTGAGTTAGAAAAATGAACAACTGACCAGAAAGAAACTGAGAAAAAGAAATGAGAAAATGAAGAAATTTTGGACAGTTTACTAAAGTGGATAAAGATGAAGGAGAGGGAAATAATAGGGTGGAGAGAAAAAAGGAGAAAAAGAGAAAGAGAATAAAAGATGACACGGCCGCATCTTTACTTTTTTCTTTCCCTCTCTCTCTCTCTATTTTAGCGTTTTTCTCTCTGATTGTTGTGTTGGCCTGTAGTGCGAATGAGAGCATCTAAGGAAAAGATTCGACCCTGACCAAATAACGACGAGAGAGGAGGAATAAAGAAAAAGTGAGAAAAAGAAATTGAGAGATAAAGAAAGAGAACGAAAGACAAAAAAGCTAGCCGAGTGCAAAATCAAACAAGGAAAAGCCTTTCGAGTTTTCACGGAGAATTGACAAAAACTATGAGATATTGAAAGGGGATAAATCTGATTCGGAAATAGATAAGTGAGGGGATTACCTCTAGATTAGGGTCATAGAATTGATCAGGCGTGCGAAAGAGAAGAGAAAAGAAAAGACGAAAAGATAGATAAATGATAAGACAGATCGATTTTACAGCCATGAAAGAGTTGATGAAAAAGATAAAGGAAAAATCCTACTTTGGGTCGAATTTCTCTTCGATTTCTTCATTTTGAACTATAGTGGAGTCAGGTTCGTTTTCGCTCAGACCTGAAAAATAAAAAGGTGCTGCTCTCTACGAAAATCATAAAATTTTTAAAATGTCACCACCCGAAAAAAATAAAAATAAGTCCGAAATTTCTTACCAAGTTTCTGATACAACTGCACTCTTATGGGCTGTTCGATGTTGACGAACCCACTTCTCTGATGAATTTCCCCATTTCCATACAATTCGTCCAGCATCTTTCCGTAGTATTTTCGCATAGAAATCAGCACCCTTTTCAAAGCTTCTTTTTTCGAGCGAATCGGATCAATGTCTTCTGAGAAAAAAAACTAATTGATTAATTAAAATAACATGATTGAGTATAATTCTAAAGTACTCCAATTGAATAAAATTTGTAGTAATGTGAAAGAAATAAATAGTAAAGTAAGTATAAATATATGAGTAAACTTCTGCAGAAATCTAATTTTCAAAAAAAGCTATTGATTTTTATCAATCATAAAATAACTCACTGTATTCCGACAATTGTTCCAATGGAGTGCTTCGGATCGCAGCGAACTTCATGCTGTGCGGCCAGAAGAGGGGCTTTTGCTTCTGAGAAATAAACGATTCATCATTCTGATAATTCAATCAATCATTTTAGCTTCGAATTTGTATCCCCTTATTTTCAATATCCTTCAAAGTTCGTAAATTTTAGAAACTTCAATGAAGCCCCATTGTACTTTTCATCATTCATCTTTTCTGGAAAATTTTTGCAAAATATCTATAAGAAGATGGAACCAAGATGGTGAAAAGTACACTAGGTTGGAATGGAGATAAAAATATAGGTATTTTTTAAACCCCCACACTTTTGTAATGCTGCTTGTGAGGGAAGTTGAACGAGTCCATGGCCAAACACATGAAGTAGAACAGTTGCGGCTCGCTCATTCCCAATGTCTCTGACAGACTAATGTCCATCAAGGGGAACACATAGGGGAAGTAGATCGTTTCCTGTAAATTTTTTTTTTCTATTTCTATACAATTTTTATTTGACACAAAAATTATGTCGAGTTAAAGCTAACTTTCGGAATCATGTACAAAATCTTCATAAAAACTGAAGGTGTGGAGATATTTTAAATCATAATTCTCATCAAAGATAAAATATCATAAAACTCAGGGTTCGTTTAAGAAGGGAGTTTTTAATTCTGAATAGAAATAATGCACCTTCTCCTTCTGACCTCTGTCCGATTTTTCCTGCTTTCTCCCAACTACATCAACAATGTTCGACTCCATCACGCTCTGCACCATCAATTCACTTCCGAGGACGGAAAAATGGGTGGACGGCTTCTGAAAATGCTATAATTTAGCAAACTGGATCATTTTAAATGTTTTAATTTGAAAAAAATCTATAATTCCAAAATTAAACAAAAAAATTTACCGGATCAGAAATTATGAGCGCGTAGTGTTCATCGCATTTTTCATTTAGCTCAGCGACGAGTTCTTGGATTTTTTCGATCAAACGAGTTCGATCTCGGGCCATGATCGTCTGATTCGACTAAAAAAATTAGAATAAATAATTTTAAAAACGCTTGGAAGATATGTCGTAAATTCATTATTTTGATCGAAATTCTTTACCTCAGCTCTCTTGAAAGCCCTGTAAAAGGACCTCTTCTGGTCCGTTTTCAAATTTTCATTAGAATGTTCCTGATTCGTCCGGCTTCCATCTTCCATTTCTGAATAAATCTAAAAGTCAGAGGTTAGGAAATGAAAAATCTAAACTCTAAAGATATTGTTACTGCTTTGAACAATTTAAAATTTTGAAAAGATCGAATCGTGACTTTATTAGTTTGAGAACAACATTTCGAATGAAAATCAACAATAAAAAATAAAAATCGAATAAAACAGCAGTTTTAATTTAAATACGTAAATTAAAACAGCGTTGCACGAAAATTAAAATAAGAAATGAAGAAAAATTAAACTCGAATTTAGAAAGGGAAAATAAGACAACATCTTGAGATGAGAAGTACCAGTTGATGTTAGAGACAGCGATAAAATTAAAATCGAATATAATTCAGGCCTGAGCAAAGGTCTATTTGATTTACCCTGGACTTTTGAAGTCCAGGAAAATAAATCACTGGCCTTTATACTGATCTGAAGTTTGGCTTTTTAAATCTTTGCTCAACCCTGCACAAAAAATTCAAATTCAACAGAAAATGGATAGTTCAAATAAATTAGTCACGAGTATGAAAGAAAGAGAATGTTAGAAAAAACTAAACATAGTAAAATGATGATCATTCAGATTCTACTGGCCTGGGAAAGAATTAGAAGAAAAGTGATTAAATTAAAACTCAGGAAACGTGATAGGAAAATGACTAAATGTGAATTGATATTATGTCGATTTTAAAATAAACAATAACAAGTGTCAGAACAATGAGAGTCTACAATAAAATCAATAAAAATAATGGTCAGAGCAGCCACTGTCCAAATTACTGATATCCATTGCAAACTGCCATTTTGCACTTGAAATCAGAATCATGGATGATCAAAAATTTGATTTATTTTCATTTTTAAAAATTTTTGACCACCCCTTCAAAAATTCACAACCAATACACTAACTACTCAAATCAATTCATCAGAATCAGAAAAATATTTCCTCAAAAGAAAATAATTTAAAAGAAATTAGAATAAAGCCTGACGATAAATCGAATTCATCAAACAAGTCCTGGGGTTAGAGAGCCTACCGTTTTTCGTTTCAAATACCTGTTTCAACTGAAATATCGAAATATTCTAATGTCTTCGAGAAGATTTGCGCTCCTGGAAAATGGCGTCGAGGCGGGGCTTCAGAAACTCTTCCATTTCCTGAGCGCACTGAAAAAACATCATTTAAAAATTGATCTTTTTTCTTTTTTTTTAATTTCACTTCAATCGTATTCATCTGGAAAAAGATCGATTCATAAAAAGTGAAATTCTTTTCAGGCTATTATTAAAAAATCATGAATAATAATCAATGATGCTGATCTTCAAATTTGTTTGCCAGTGACCTAAATTAAAAATATTTTTAAGACAAACCTCATAAATCTCGCTGCCCTCCTCGTTGTAAGTCTTGCAGTTGATGACAATCAGATTGAAATCTTCCCTGGCTTCTTCTGAAATCAAAATATTTCTCTAAGTTAATAGCATACTAAAAGTTTAATTTAGACCTTCAGCGATAGGCTTAAATTTGTGAATATTTACCGGGAGTGTCGTAGACGCGCTGTTTCAGCTTGTTCATCAGCGTCTTCAAGTCCATCGGTTTCTTCACGACATCCAGATAATCAGTCACCTGGAAATTCAGGAATTATAAAATTTAATAACCTTTCTACACTAAATTCGAGTTTAACCTTAGCTTTAACTATTTTAGAATAAAATCAAAACTTCTCTAGAATTCGAAGAAAAATATTAAAACTCAGTCCTAGCTTAAAATCTAAATCGATTTAAATTTCGATATCCTTATTATTTAGTTATTATTTTTATCACATAGATCAATCAGGTTTCGTCATTTTGCCTACACAAATTTGTCATTTCGTTAACTTTTTTCGCACTTCATTGATTCTGTTCACATAATGCATGCGTATCGATGGGAAGTGTAATCGTTAGAGAATAGGTCTGTATTCAGCAATAGATTCCGTTTTCACTATGTTTTACTCTCGTTCTCGATATTCTTCATTTTCATATTTGACCTTGTCTTTTCTTTCACTTTTGTATCTTCGACAATTCCCTCGTTTCAAATTGTTTTACCGATGTCGTTGAAGATAACCCTGTATTCTCGTGCTTTTCGCGCCCATTTGTTTGTAAAATTTACTCACCCTAATTTCATTTTCCTTAAAAATTCTTATTTCTTCAGAATTATGAAGTTTAGACTGAATTCAGAAACCTGAATTTCAATTCGATTTGATCAAATTTTCAAAACCGTCTATCAGGTGAAACTCGATTTGTACCGCCCGAAGCTTTTTCTCATTTCCCCGGCAGCAGTTTTTCTGCGTCTGATTTCAGTTTTGCTTATCAGAATTCTATTTACTTTTTCCATTCTTCCTACTTTTCTTCATGCATTTTTATCAATCATCTTTCGCACATTTATCAATAGGGCTTCTATTCTTTGGTTCACAATAGAACCTTTTCCGAAGATCTTTATATAGAACATTTTTAAATCATGACGCATTGATTATATTTACCCTAAGATGAGCCTTTTCCTTCGATAATAATTAGGAAATCTATCATTTTTGAAGTTTTGTTTTTATAGATATATCACATTTTTCGTCTTTCGCGTCCCCGTTTCAGATCTTGTTGTATGTAAACAAGTTAAATGATGTGGGTGTTCGTAAGAATTGATAGATTGAATTTTCTGACTAGAATCGTCAAAACTACTCAACTCTCTCTCTCTCTCTCATATCAAGTCTGATCAATTTACCGAGAACTTAGATGCAAAACTGGACTGAAATAGTTATTCACGAGTTCTTGAACTATTCAAAATGTCTTACCAAAGTAAATTTTAAAACAATTGAATTCAATCTTTCCAGCTTTTTAGAGAATGACTGGTACAAATTTATCCGAAAAGCGCATTTATATAATGCTGAGTCTGTTTATTGTTTGCACAATGTTTTTTTCTCTTGCCCGGTGACTTTACGAAATTATTAATTTTCATCCGAAAATTCAATGTGATTCTCTTTTATTTTGATGAAATGTTGCACAAATTCTCTTTTCATTGAAAAATCTCAAACTCAAAATGCATTTTGGCGCTAAAAAATGAATCTTTGTCAACAAGAAAAAAACGGGTGCTTTTTTAAAGTCAAAGTTTTTGTGAAAAGTCAAAATAGACTTTGTATTGATAGGAAGAAAACGGTAGCCTTTTCTAATCGCAAGTTAGAGGAGTAGAGCTTTCGGAATGTTCAGGGCTTAACGCGAAAAGTGAACACACGCGCTCTTTCTGTTTATCCTTCATATAAAAAAAAGTCAGCTCATTCCGGTGCAGTTGCGTGATTCGTGCCTGTTTGACCGGGAGTTTTCTATTTCTCTCTCCCCTTTCTTCTCTTCCCCTCCATCTCTTACTGCATTCACCAGCTGTGTTTATCGATTCCCTATTCCCCTTTCTCACTCGCTCATCTTTCCTCCTTCACTCCCGCGGCTAGTGTCATGCCCGTCATTCTTTCAAGCCAATTTGTTCAATTTTTAAAAATCTGTACGCTTTTTAACTGTAATCATATCGATTTGGTATTGAACTTTGATGAAATTCCATTTTCGCCTAATTTTCGATGCTCTCCATGATTTTATCGTTTTTATCGCTTTTTTATTTTTTAAATTTTCAGTAAAAATGGCAGAATTCCATCAGTCGTCGGCGCTACGCAAGTTCAAGCTCGTATTGGCCGGGGGAGATTTGTGGATCAACGCGCATTGGATGGCCGAATTGTCGCCTTACTTTCAACAGTAAGGCATTCTTTATTTATCAATTTTCTTTTAAAAATAATAATTTAACAAATTTTTAAAATAAAAATCCTAATGTTCACTCTGCCAGAAACTTTGAATACCACAATTGTATATCAACTCAAATTTCTTTTTGGGAAAATTAGTTACAAATAAAGAATATTAATTTTTCCAGAAAATTAAATTTTCAGACTCTGTTTCGGCGAGAACTTCTCGGAATCCCAATCCGGCTCGGTGCTGATCGAGGACGTCGAATTCCAGGATGTCGTGGCAATGCTGGAATACCTCACACCAGACAACAACTTCCAGCTCAGGAAGAAAATCGGGGGTAGAATTTTCAAATTTTCATTTGGCTAAACTTGTTTTTTTCTAAATTCCGATCTTAACATCTAAATTTAAGTTCGAAATTAAATTTTTAAATTACGAGTTCGGATCCTAAAAATTTCGTCGAAGTTAAAAGTCAACAATTTTTTTTAAAATACAAATTCCCGGGATCAAAATTTTTCTATTAAATGTCTACTTAGTCAACTTTGATTGAAACTCCGAATTCTGTCTAATTTTTTCCTCTTTTTCAAAATTTAGTTTTCTTTTTTTTCAGACAAAAACCTGCCCGCCCTGATTCACTGTAGTCATCGGTTTCAAATCCCCTCGATGCAGGCCGAAGTGGAGCAGTGGGTGCAGAACGACTTGAAGAGTCCGGAGTGCAATTTGAAGGCGGAAACGCTTGTCGAGGCTGCTATCGAGGCGGAATTGGCTAACTTCAAGTAGGTTTTAAAATTTCCCTACTTTCTCGATTTCTCTGTCCTTTATTTTCCCATGTAATGGTTTCATTTCTTTCAAATTCTATGCTCATATATTTTTCATGTGTTATCTTTGTCTTTGTTTTCTTAAATTAAAAAAAAAAAAAAAATTTTCAGAGAAAGCACGGTGACGTCCTTGTACGAGAAGCTGGGCACAACGCAGACGTCGAAAGCGATTCAGAACGCGATCAAGGACCTGCCCCCCGTTCTGTCCAAGAAGATCATCGACGAGACCAGTAAATACAACATGGTGCGTGAATTTACGGGTTTAGCTGATTTTTCGGAGATTGTTTAGGTTTTTATTTGGAAATTTCATCCGATTTCTAGATTTTCAATTGTTTTCTTAGAGACTAGTTTTAGAGCATCAAGATGGGTCCGGGCCGACCGCCTATCCCCTACCACTGGAACGATTTCGACATGCGAATGTTCTTCTAACCAAACGAGTCTTGCTGTGCGTGTCATTTGCGGTTGATCTGCCCCAACGCTAATTTTCAAGCATTTTGTCAATTCATGATTTTTATAAGTTGGAAGTTATAACAATAGGAAAATTTAGTGTCAAAATGACCAGTCTGGTCAGCTTTATCTTATTATGCCGATCATTTTGATATGGAATTTTCCTATAATGACTTTTACAAGAAGCAACAAAAACCTAATCTTTCTATTTCGCTCTACTCACGGTGGATTCTAGTTAATTCTTTAATTATGCTAATTTTGCTCATACCGTATTCCAAGGAATCTGAAAAATCGATATTAGTCATGCAAAAATCTCGACTCTTAAAAAGCTATCACCGCCCTAATTCTTATAACCTTCTAAATTTAAACTAATTGTTACTGTAATTTTTCAAAGTTGTAAATATTCTTGTTGTACAATAATTTCTTTGAAAGTTGTAATTTTGTATGATACTAGCGTTTTTGTACATATCGTCAGTTTATATGTCTATTTAAGTAACTTCTCCTGTTTTATGCTAATTTTTGTTATTTAGAATTTTATTGATTTTTGACGTCTTTTAGAAGACTTATTTTGTGACAGCTTTTCTGGAAAGTTGAAAATTCGTATGAAAAAACGAAGATGAATGAAGAATCTCTTGATTTGTTGAAGTTGTAAAATTTTGAAGAAATGCATGGTCTTCTTTCCCAAACAGCTTTTTGAGTAACTATAATATGCTAGTTTTGTTAAATTTACTAAAATTTGGAGCATTTTACTAGTACCATCCCCTAGGCGACGGTGTATTTTCAAATGGCATTATGCATGACTAGAAAAATCGATTAAAAATAATCGATTTTTAAAGGTCATCATCTTTTTGATCATTTTCCACTGCGCAATAAGAAAGTGGACGCAATAACAAGTCTATTACCTTGATAAGGGAACCAATTTTGGCATTTTGCGACAGAGCACATGATTGATAGACTGACTGATAAATGATATCGAAATCACGATTTTATATTAAAAAAAATTATATATGTTCCCGATTTTTAATCCCCAATAATTTCTTGATGTTTTAAAATTAGTATATCCACTTCTATCAAAAATAAGACTTCATTTTCCCTAATGTTAAAAAATATAGTCCAAAAATCTATTTTCATACTTTTCCAACTAAAAATCATATGTAATTTTAAATCCAACATTTTTTTAATTCGGTTTATTAAAAAAAAAAATTCAAACTGACCTCCTTGGTGTCAACCGCCTCCAGGAAGGGCCATGAGAATTCCTCCCTCCGCACGTCGTGGATGAGTTTTTCCAACTGAGCCATCTTTTCCTTGTAAGTCTCCGCTATCGCCGCTCGACCGTAGCTCGGGATGATCGGTTCTTCGGAAGCTGCAAATTAATCTTTCAAAGGGCACCCTTTTCAAAATCTAAAATTTAGTTAGTTATTTTAACAAAAATGATGAAATGTCTTTTCTTGCCTATCGTACTATTTTATTTAGATTTTTTCTAATAAGAATTTCATTTTATTAGAAATTTTCGAGATTCTTTAAATTTTTTTTAAAATCCCACCCTTTCTCTTCCTTCTCGTGGACATTCGAGTCGGAGTTTCATTGGCTGAATCGGACTCGCTGTAATCAAAGTCCTCTTCGTATTTCGGCTTGGCTCTGGCTGGAAGGGAATTCCTTTTCGAGGTCTGAAATTTTTTTTCAACAAAAAATATAAAAATAAAATGTTAACCCTAAGAGGCTTGGCGAGTTGCGGACTGAGCCCTCCACTCATTTCCTTGTAGACGACCTTCTTGACAGATCGACCGCTGCTCGTTTGGACCATTTCAGTGCTCAAAGTGATATTTTAAATTTCGGACTTTTCGAAAAAAAATTTGTTCGTTCTAATTTAGATTTTTCTTGAAATTCGACTCCTTCCCAAAAATAATATTTAAAAAAACGAAAGATGACTTTTATAGTAAGACCAGAATTATATAATAAACTTTTCTTCTATTTTAAGAGTTCATTTTTCATTTCACATTTTTAAACTTACCTCTCCTTGCTATGCCCATTCGTCGTTGTGCGTTCCGCTCCAGCCGACTTTCTGTTCTTGTCATTGGCCTGCATGCTATTTTCATCTCCCTCACTTTCATCCTCCATTTTTGACATTTGCTCGGCCAGAGCGGCTGCTAAATTTAAAAAAATTAAAATATAGTAAACAAATTCTTGAAATTCCATTCCTTTCAGAACTTTCTATCTCAATATTTTCTAATTCTTTAAATAAAACATTTACCGCTGGGTATTTTCTATTTTTCTTTAAATTTTCAAAAATTAGCTTTCAGAATTTTTAAATAAAAAAAACCAACCCCTCGTTGCCTTCCTTTTCTCGATAGCGGCTTTCTTCCTCTTCTCCGCGTTGCATTCAGAGCAGCTCCAATCAGTCGGTGCGGGAGCGTCCAAATGGACGCACTCCAAATGGAAACACTTGTCGCAATTCGTGCACAGAACCAGGCTCTCCGCTGCTCCCTTCTTTCGGCACAGACGGCATTTGCCCTGCAAAATTGTACATTTTATATTTCATTTAATATGAATTTTTATTTTAGCTAATTATCTTATTTTTCTTTTCTCACAATATTACTTTCCTTCAGAAATGTGAAAAAGTGAAATAGAAAATGTCAATTTTTATGAGAAGATCTAAAGTTGGAAGAATAAGAATTTTTAGCGCTTACCTGCAACCTGCTTTTATCCCACATGATCGCGGGCTCGAGAGTGCCAAGGAAAAGCGCTATCGCGCAAATCGAATCGCATTGCAGCAAGGATTTCTGCCATCTCACAAACGTGTTCGTGAGCCGATTGACTGAGGCTGAAAAATAAAAAAATAGGTATTATTTTTTCATTTTTAAAATTAATTAAATCTTACAATCTTCTCTAGAAGGCTGGACGAAGGGTGGGCGGAAGAAGCGCATTTGAATGGTTTGGACCAGCTGCAGGAAGGCTATCGCCAATCTGGAGATAACAAAAATGAAAAATCGGATCATTCAATTAAATTTTTAATTCAAAATATCAAAATCCGCGTTTCCATCAAATTTTTATAAAAAGTGGTATCCAATTATGATGATTTTAAAAGGAGTGAATTTTAAATAAATAAATTGCTTACTTCTGCACCGGATTGAGTCTTCCCAACTCGTCGTGGGAGTAGATGATCTCCTCCTCCTCTTTCGTCTTTACGACAATATCCCCCTTGATTAATGAAGTGATGTCGCCCGTTTCATTCAGAAGACGTCGCCATTCCTGACGATCGATCGAAGAATCCAGGAACCCGATCAGACCTTGTTGGAGCTGAAAATAGCATTTTTTTTTTTTTAAATTATACTTCACAAATAATAAGAAATACAAGAAGTCAAACTTTGAAGTAATGTTCAAAAGAAAAAATGCAATTTTACATTTTTTTGATCATTTATTTTTTCGAGAAACTAACAAAAAAGAACTCTACCTTGTCCTCCAAATCCAGCAGCAAATCCCTCATTTCGACGTGGAAATCGATGTTGGTCAATTCGTTAGGGTCCTCCTGACCGTCCGCCATGAAAATCGTCGGCCAGTCATCCCTTTCGATTTTCTTTTCCTGAAAACAATAAAGTTAATTGGTAAAAAATTGTAAAAAAAAACCCACAACTTTCTCCAAAACATCCTCGATCCATGGCTTGTAGTAGGTCATTTCCTCGAACAAAGCCAATTCTCGGATACCGCGTTTGTTCAGAGATTTCAGGGCCTGGAAATTCACAGGTTTAAAAAAAATAAAAAACAAATTAAATTTCTAAAAATTTACCTGCTCGAAAATCTCTCGACTTTCGATGTGCATCCACCGTGTCCTCTCGTTCTTCCTCTTTCCATGCACCGTGCAAGTCTCCATGTCTCCTGTACAGCCCATTACTGCATTTCTTGCTTCGTCCAGACTGTTGTAGGCGCTCTGAAAAATATTCCTTAGAAAAAGGCGCATACTTAGAAATAGAATTACAAATTATTACTTTAAAAAAAGTAAATCGAATTCTTACCCAATCAGCAAATGGCGTCTTTTCGATGCACTCTCCGATGTAGTCGAATTCGATCGGGTTTTCCACGAGAATTCCAGGCAGCGTATAGCACGCGAAGTAGTTCCGATAAGCGCGATCTCGACCGAGGTGGTACAGACCGCTTACGGCTGAAAAATAAAAAATAAATCAAAAGTTCAAATTTTTATAGATTTGCAAAGAAATACGGCTGGAAATTAGAGTTTTCCATTTCGAGAAATAGTTCAAAATTTTTTATCTAACCTGACAATTCATAGATGACCTCTAATTGTTCCTTCTCTATCTGCTTGACTTTCTGCCTCTGCAGCTCCCGAGCAGTGCATATTTCTTCCATTTCCAATTCTTTGAACGCAATCTCACCCATCAATTTCTGAAAATTCGTGGCATTATACAAAAAATCTTAATTTCACAGGAAAAACAAATTTAAAATATAGCCAATTTTCAAGCAAGCCTTATTTCATTGGATTTCTTCAGAAACTCATCAACTTGATATTAAAAATGATGAAAATCTTACAGAAAACAAGACAACTTTTTATAAAAGCAGGGAATTTTAGAGAAATTTACACCTTTCAGGAAAAAAAATGAACTTACTTCTTCAAAGTCCTCCTTCCCGGATCTAGCGGACTCCCTGTAGTTCCGCATTTGGCCCTTGAATTTGCTCATTTCCTTGCTCACTTCGGGAGGATTGGGCTTTCTGCCCTCTTTAGCTGCCTCTTCCGACTCGTGCTCACGAATTAGACGGGCTTCTTTGGCTTCCTGAAAAAACTGAGATTTTTGAAAGAAATAAAAAATAAATATTTTGAGAAGAAAAACGATGAAATTCATAGGTTTCTTGGAAAGTTTCACAAATAAAAGCGTCAATTTTTAATGTTTCAAATCATTTTTCAAAGAGATAATATCACTGAAGTTAGTGCATTTGCTATGCTAATTTTGTGAATTTCAACAACTATTTGAGGGTGCAGCATTTCCAATAAAAATAGTCATACCTTTTCCTGTTGCTCATCCCAATTCTTTAGTCTTCTGAGTTCCCGCTTTCTCTCGAATAAATCCGTCATTTTCTCTTCGTGAAGAGCGCGGAACTGAAAATTATAATTTGTTTAGAACACTAAGGAAAAAAACCTTTGCAAAGCTCAGAAGTTGATCGATGGCTACTTTCATCAGTTCGAGTCTTTCTTTGGGCTCCAAATCGAAAACTGACATCTGAAAAGATTAAATTTGAAAAGTCTCAAAAACTTTATTTCCAAAATGATATTTTAAGATCAAAACTAACCGTTTTCAACCTTTCCATTGTTTCAGGATACTTGTGACGGAATACGAATCCAGCGTCTTCAAAACTAAAATCATAAATCAATAAATCCGAAAGGTCAATTTCAGAAAACTAAAAAATACTCGAATTTTGACCTACCCCTTATAATACCCCCTTCCAAATATCCTGTGTCGATGGGTGGAGACTCCAGTGTAGTAACCAGAAGTGAGCAGAATGAGTCGAATTGCCTCCGTCAAAGTCATCCAATCCACGGGCAGGTGACGGACCGACATTCCTGAAAATTTTCATTTAATGCGTTTTGAAGAAAAGATCTGAAATGATATTTCGAGAATATTTCATGTATTTTGAAGGAGACTTGATACTGAGTTTTAATTTTATTCATTTCTCAAAAAGTCGAAAATTATGTTCTTAATTTAGGCATTTTGAGTAAAAAACCTAAATAAATACAAAAAATAAAGATTTTAAAAATAATAATTACCGTGAATCTTTCTGATCTCCTCGTGCATTTCAGTGATTTCTTTGATCTTTTGTCCATATCTGGGATGACTCGGATCACATTGTTGGATATTCATCAGTTGGATTTCTTCCCGACTGGTTACGTCGGCTGAAAATTATGTTTGCTTTATATCTATTTTCGACTCCATTTCTTTCAACTTAAAAATGATATAGAAAGATATTCAAAATGCCTTAATTTTTATCCTCATCTTTTCAAAAGTAGATACTTTATCAAAAAATGAAAAATGCAGGAAGTAATGTTTGAAAAAGGTACTCAAAATCTTAATTTTATTCTATCCCTTCAAAAAATAAGTACTATTCTCTTAAAATTATAAAAGAAAAGCGAAAATTAAAACTTTCACCTTCATCCCCATCTTCTTCATCTCCAATATCCGTCCGCACGGTCAGAAGGACCTTCATCATATCTGCGTAGGCGGATTTCTGCGGGTCGTTGCAGCGAATAGCATTGATTACATCCGACAGGTAGACTTTCGACTTGCCGCGAACCTCTTTCAGAGGGAGGAGTTCCTGAATGATTTTATTTTGACAATATTTTTTATTTAAAAAATCAATGTTCTCCATATTTAAAATTATGAATATTTTCAAAAATCATATTTTTTCGTTTTTTATTATCAACATTTTAGCTAAAGTTATGAAAGAAGAATAAAACATTTTTTAATCTAAATTTTTGAGTTTTCAGTTTTCGGCCAAGCTTTACAATCAGAATAATTACCGCAAAAGTATTGAAAAACTGTAAAATGGAGAGAAAATCTCCGAAGTCGTCGTCCGTCACCCACGAAGGCAATGGGACTAGGGAGTATTCGGGGAGGGGCTGAAATTTAAAATTTGATTTAAAAAAAAAGTTTAAATTCAACCCAGAAAAATTACCTTCAAATCATCGACTTCTAAATCCTCCCGTTTCTTGTTATACTCGTAGCGCTGCTTGATTTTCTGCTTTCTCTCCTCTTTCACCTTTTCGTTGTACTGAAACATTTGAATTTAAAAATAATAATTTACAAAAAAAAATATATCTACTTTAAAAATTGAATTTTTTCAAGTTGAACATTTTTAATCTACAGAAAACTATATGATCTGCTACTTTCTAAAGCATTCGAATTTCTCAATTATAAAAAATAATTTTAAGATTACCGCATCTCTAGCGAATTTGATTTCGTCCTTCAATTTGGCGATTTCCTCCGAACTCAGCACTTTTAGCGCATTTTCGTACTTCGAAATATCGACCCCGAATTTTCTCGCTTTTTCGAAGGTCGAAGCCAATTCTTCCCGCTGGGCGTTGATCTGAAAATTTGTATTTTTTTTTTTTAATTTTTCCTAAAGAAACCTTCTGCTGCTTCTTTTCGCTGATCGGCTTGCCTTTCTTAGGTGATTTTTCGGGAGAAGATTCTGAAAATTAAGAATAAGAACAGTCGAAAAATTCTACAAATCACAACAATTTTGCATAAAAGAAGTTTCATTTTATATAAAAGGTTTCTAAAAAATTGAAGAATAAACAAAAAATGACCACTATTAATGGAAGAATCCAACGAATGTCCATTGGAATGTACAACTGGGAGACTGTGGCTGCCTCCGAGAGAGGGTCGGCCTCTCTTCGCGATTTGCGTCGAGGCAGGAAACACTGGCTCAGGCCCCATCAAAATGTCCTCCCATTTCAAGGACTCAATCACTCCGTCTTCAAGGTGCTTTTTCTGGAAAAATATCATTTATAAAAATTGGTCATTTGAGAAGACAAAGGATAAAAATTGTAAGAATAAATTATGTTTAAGAGATTTAAACTATATCAAATATCTCGATAAAAATTCGAAAAAAGTTTCCTTTTTCAGAAATGACTTACCTTCACTTCAAACCGTTCATCCGAAATGAAAGTGGAATTTTTCAGGAAGAGTTTCAGCTTTGCTTTTGAAGAAGACGCCTTGCTGCGACTGAAACATAAATAAAAGTAATTTAGAACTATAAAAATCTCACATCAAGCAGCCAGGGGGAATGTTTTCCCTCATTGTCATGCATTGACCGTCGAGCAGAGTGACATCGTAACGATACAGCTCTCCAGGACAGGCGATAGTTTCTTTGGGGTTGGCACTGAAAAAAACTCATTCTCCATAAAAATGAAAAGGAAAAATATCATTTTATAAAAAAAGAAATAATGATTCAGCTTTTAGGGGAAATAAAAAATCGAACTTTTAGACAAATTTTACAAAACTTCTTACTCAGGTGGAGCCGTCCACTCCCTTATCAGATGGATCTTTGAGATTTTCACGTTCACCTTCTTGTAGGTGTTTGTCTCCTGGAATTGGCATTCTTCGCCCAAGAAGAAGCGGGTCTAAAAATAAAAATTGCAAAAAGAATTTAAAAAACAAAAACCTTCATGAAAGCGTAGATATCATTGAGTAGATCATCGAACCTGCCTCTCTTTGTGTATTTGTGCACGAGAAACAGGATCGGCCTTTCAAGATAGACCGGGAAATCTCCCAGGGATTTCTGGAAAAATCGACATTGTTTCATTTTTTTAAACAAAAGTCAATATCTCTACAAAAGAGGAAGTTATTCAAATTGATCAATTTATTTTTAAAAAGGGATGAACTTTGAAAATATATATATATATATAAATTTATAAATCACTCACGATAGCCTCCTTCTCACTTTCGACAGCTTCAAAATACGTCAGCCCGCCTCTGCCCGTGTATTCGCACGTCCAAACTGTAGAATTTAGCTGGATCGTCCTTTCAAAGAACTCACTGAAAATCGATTTTCAGAAATTACAAAATCGTGCCTTTTAGCTCAAAATGCTAGTAGTCGTGAAAAAAATAAAAATTTCAAGAAAATCAAGGCTACTTTAGCCTTAATTTTTTGAAATATTCGAAAAATCAATAAGCCTTACTCATAGTTGAAGAAGATTTCATTGGTGGCTTCCAGGAAAAAGACTTTCTCATCAGATTTCACCGAGGGTACCTCCGCCTTTTCAAACGGCTTCTTATTCAGAAGCGGCATCTAAAAACTACATAATTTTGACAAATCAATCATTTCAAAAAGCCTCGAGTTTTTCCAAAATCAATATGATAGTCGAAACAATTTCTAACTCAAAATAATTTTTAAAAATTAGAAAAGTTAATCAAATTTCAAATAAAATAATGCAAAAACTTCACAAGAAGTGAAAAATGGAACATTTTAAGAAGGAAATGTGATTTTGTCGGATAATTTCTGGCGAAATATCGAGAATTTAGGACGAAAAGAAAAATAAAATATTGGAAAGAGTCGAAAGGAATAGAAAAGGGGGGAAGAGAGGAAGGTTTCCTTTGCCGCCCTGGCAAAGTGCGCCCTCGCTGCAATTTTAGAGAACGAATACCACGCATAAAATGCGAGAGACGAAGAGAAATAAAAAAGCGGATATATCAGACCAAACAATATGCTGTTTCGCATTGAATTTCAACCAAATAATTAATTTTTTTAATATACAAATTTTAAAACTTTATTCAATCGGTTCATAAAATTTGCCGTATCACCGGAAGAATTTTGGACATACGTTTCTTCGAGTTTTGATAAAAATGGTAAATATTCCGATCAGTAAAATATACCCATTTGCATTGTTTCAGAAAGAAATACGAAAATTTTGCAATGGAGCAATTTTACATGACCACTCTATAGAGTTTTGTCGATAAAATACAAAAAATGTTCGTTAGAATTTACGATATTTAAAAGTGTCTATCCTAATCACAAATGAGCAAGTTTCTAATTCTTTTGAATAAAAAATCAATAACAACAAAATATTATGTTCATAAGTACACTTGTGCATATTTTGGATCTTAAAAATCTCAATAGTCAAAAATTTTTAAAAACATCGATAAAGCTAGAGAGAGCAAATACTCAAATGTGAATATGCAGAAATTTCAATTTTTTCTGTAAATGGTTTTTTCGAACCGGACTTCTGCAATATTCCTGCTAGATTCAAATTCCATCAACATCAAATTTGAGAAACCACTTGCACTCTCTAGATAAAGCCTAACAAAAATTCGATATCAAATAATTTTAAACGAGTTTTCTACCCATTCTAGAATTGAGTAAAGTTTAGTAAAAACAGGTAAAATGAATAATGATCACCGTTTTCGAATGAGATTTTTAAATCAATATTATTGATTTACTGATTCAACTCGGCTTGGCCCATGGGCTTCAGGTTTTCGGAAATCTGAAGGTAAAATTTAAAAAAAAAAAATCAAATATGAATGGGTTTTTTTTATCGAAAAAACGGAAAATTTAAAATATGATTGTAAAAATCAAGAATAAATAATATTCGAGTTTCTCTTTAGAAAAGTCTAAAACTTTAAATTTTCTCTAAAATAAAAAAAAAATGCTTACTTTGAAAGGAGCAGCTGTAGCCTTTTTGATATCGTCGATATTCAGATCTTTCCTGACCTCGATCAAAGTCAATCCATTCTTCCTGCAGACGTCGAATACAGCCTAGAATAAAAAAAAAACCTTCATTTATCGTCATTTTCATTGTTTAATCGAAAGCTCTCCACATTATAAAACGAGAGTGAATTTGCCAGCAAAAGATTCCCCCTCATTCCCACGAACATACCCTGTGTCACCGGTTGCGTTCTCGCACTTATCCTAACCATTGCTCCTGCGAGAAAAAGAAAAGGAGTCCACACTATTTCTGGTTAGAAAAAAAGCGAGAGACACAGGTGAGGGCCCGTGAAAAAGAGAGGAGTCTCTCGCTGGCAGATCCACTCGTTTATAATGGAGAGTATTAAAAAAAATCAACTTTTAAAAATTTGGATAAAGTCACCGATAAGAAAATCAATGAAGAAACAATATAAAAAGCCCAAGATAAGTGACAAATAGTTTTAGCGTTTTTCAGAGATGGTAACAAGTAAAAATCGAAAGGAAACCTTAGGCAAAAAAAATCATAATAAGAAATAAAATAATCCTTACCATATCGGTAATCAGCCTCGTCACAACATTCTTTCCGGTCAGCGGCAGCTTGCAGCTCGGCAGAATCTTCGGCTCTCCACTCTTGTTCACGTGTTCCATGACCACGATAACTTTAGCCCCCGGAGCGGAGACCAGGTCCATCGCTCCGCCCATTCCTTTGACCAGTTTTCCCTAGAAAATAAAATTACTAATTTTTACTCTTCACTTTTGAACTATTTTTATCGAAATTTATGCGAGTTTTTTTCTCATTTTTACAACATATTTTCTTCAAAATTTACCAATTTTTCGACCAAATTTGCATAAATTCGTTAAATTTCTTACAGGAATCATCCAATTCGCGAGATCACCGTGCTGAGAAACCTGCAGGGCGCCGAGCACTGTGATATCCACGTGAGATCTAAAATCAGTACAATTTAAAAATTGAAAAATTTTTAATTTCACCCTCGAATCATAGCGAAACTCTCATCACTTCCAAAAATAGCAGCACCTCTGAGCAGTGTGATAGGCTCTTTTCCTGCGTTGATCAGGTCCGGATCTTCCTGGCCTTTTCTGGGGTAGGGGCCCTGAGAAATCAAAATTAAAAATTTCAGGTAGGAAGCACATTTTAAAAGTCCATTTCAAATACATACAATTTCTTCAAAAAACTATCTTACCACTCCAATGATTCCATTTTCGCTCTGGAGATGGACCGTGATGCCTTTGGGGATGTAATTGGGGCAGAGAGTCGGAATGCCGATGCCCAGGTTCGCGTACATTCCATCGGAGAATTCGAGAGCGGCGCGGGCAGCGATGATTTCTCGAGTGCGAGCGCCTGGAGACGTGTCCTTCTTGGCATTGCCTTCCTGAAATTCGAAAATCATACAAATTGAGAAATAAGACTTCAAATAGTTTTGACTTCAGACTATTTAGTCCTATATTCGAATTTTCATAGAGCGCAGTTAAAGGCATAATTTGAAATTGAGAGGTTTTTTCCTGGAAATAAACGTTTAGAATAAATCCTTACATCAGCAAACATAGGCCGCTCGATCGGTTTCTTGTAGTTCTTTCCAAGGACTATCCTTTTTATGTAAATGGAAGGAATGTGGACCTGAAAAAATTTCCCCTTCACCTTTTTAAAGAACACCAGAAATGAAATCTCCGGGTCTTACATTTGAGAAGAAAACAATTATGCTAATTATTCGAATGCCTTACATCATTCGGGTGAATAGTTCCAGGCTCAACAATCTCTTCGACTTCTACGATCGTGCATTTGCTTGCCTTGCACATCGGGTTGTTGAAATTGCCGGCCGACTGTCTGAAATATAATTTTCTAAAAATCAGCCGAATTTTTCAAATCTCTACCTGAACTGCACATTTCCAAGTTTATCGGCTCTCCAGGCCTTGATCAGAGAGTAATCGCCCCAGATGGCCTCTTCCAGCACGTAATTGATGCCGTTGAAAGTTCGGGTCTGAATTTTTTAAAGCTATCAAAACGCCTGGCTTTCATTCAGCTTCTCTTTAGGTAAGTTGTTTTTCGTTGCAAAATCTGACAAATTTCTTACCTCCTTAGGTTTGCTGGCAATCTCAACCTTAAGCTTTTCTTTAGCGCTGTATTTGATTGGGGACCCGCCTTCCTAAAATAAAATATTCGAAAATTTCCTTTATTTCTTTTCTTTAAAGACTGAAACTTCATTCCTACTTACCTGAATGAGTGTTCCATATCCGGTTGGAGTGAAAAAGGCTGGGATTCCAGCGCCCGCAGCACGAACGCGCTCTGCCAAGGTGCCCTGAGTTTTCTTGGATTTCCAAAATCATAACAGAATTTTTCATGCTTTATTTTTTATTTTTGTCGAGTATAAATTTAGTTTTTTTTTTTTCAAATATTGAGACTAGATAAGAGGTCAATCTTCACACATTAAATAGCACTGATCAGTATGGAATAAAAATTTGCTGGAAGCATAACCATCTTTCGAGTTTGATTGCTAATTACTTCGAACCCATTTGTGATTGATTTCTTATCACTGATAAGTGATGTTAAGCAATTGGCAGACCCTAGTCACTCTGAAAGCACGTTTCGGCCCGATCGTTTTAGACCAGGCAGATCAGTGAAAAGTGATATCATTTTTATGGGTTCTTAAGAAAGTTATTCTCGTTTATTAGAAAGTTCACTCATTTCGTAAGGAAAGTCTTGATAAAGAAAAAAAAAATTGAACTTCAAAAAAACAAATCATTCAGATCAGTGAAAAGTGAGCGATGAGTGTTTTCTGCACTTAACAAAGAACACGCAAGTGGAAATGCGATGGCCACGTTCTAGCGAATTTTCGCAAAGTGTAATCTCAAAATCTCAAGAGGAGAGCTTCTCTAACGATTTCTGCTTCAAATTTAAAATTTTTCAGAAGTTAAAAAACATTTCCTTTAAAAAGTAGCAGAATAATTGTACCTGAGGCGTAAATTCAAGTTCCAGCTCTCCGGAAAGATACTGCCTAGCGAATTCGGCGTTTTCTCCGACATAGGACGAGATCATTTTCTTGATCTGGAAAATGATAAAAATAAGCAGTTTTGGAAAAGTATTAAAAAATAAAGAAAAATAAAACATTTAAATTTTTACCTGTCTGGACTTCAAAAGAACACCAAGTCCCCAATTATCAACCCCAGCGTTATTTGACACGCACGTCAAATTTTTCTGCCCGGTTTCTGCCAAAGCAGCGATCAGATTTTCCGGAATTCCACATAGGCCGAACCCTGAAAAATAGTTTATAATCTTAAAAAACCATTAGAATTATATTTACTGCAGAAAGTAGAACATTCAATAAAGTTGCACAATAAAGATGGCAAACTTTTAGCATTTTGTTGTCATTTACAAGTTATTCAATTTAAAAAATCACCTCCAACTAACAGTTTAGACCCATCAGGGATGTCTTTGACAGCCTCCTTGGCGCTCGAATAGATTTTGGCATTTTTCACAGAACACGTCGATAACGCAGCGGAAATTCGCCAGATCGTGCCTGTCTGAAAAGTGTTTCTTTAGAGAATTTTGAAAGTTTCGATCTTTCGCCACTTTTCTTTTTCAAAAATTTAGTCTAAGCTGTGAAAGACCAAGTTTCACTATCACACATTATCATTAGAAAATCGATCAAGGTTTTAGGTTTTTTGGAAATGTTATAAACTATGAAATGGAATGTTTGATAGATAAGAAAAATAGAATGTCTAAATATGCACCTGTCTAAACCGGATTCTCAACGACGCATCCAAAGCCTTGGTGCAGAGGGCCATGAGTCTGTGTTTTCTTCCAAGTTTCTAAAATTTTTGAATTGCCAAATTCAGTTCCGAGAAAAGGATGTAAAGATCAAATGCGAAAAATCGAGACTCCTCCAAAATGCGTCAAAATGATAAAATTCGATAGGGGAAACGGGAGCTGAACACAAGAAATATGAGAATCTCGGAAATAATGATAAAATGCTGGGTGCGAAGGAGTGATAAGGGGAAAAGAATAAAAGAGGGAAAAAGTGATTAGATAAAATGCAGAGAGCACAGACTAAATGTCGTAATTGGGAGGTTGGCAACAAAATTAATGATAGTTTTTTTTTTAATTTCAAAACTATCTCCCCAGAAAAGTGGGCTTTTTTTTATTTTTTAGGAAAATTATAAGTCGACAACATTTTTGAGAGTTTTGAAAATGCATAACAAAAGATTCGAAAAAAAGTAGTGTATTTTGCATTTTAAAGAAAATTAGTTTTTTCGACAAAACGATCTTGATTTTGAGTCGAAAATCATTATGAAAAGTGCAAAAGGTTCAATTTGGGAATTTGCGCCTTTATAATTTTTCAATGACCCTAAATAAAAATGGGAGTAATTTTGAAAATTTCGTGACAAAATTGCCCTAAATCTTGGCAAAATGAAATCGACAACTGCAGAGACAAGAGAAGTGTAGAATTTGAAAAGAAGATGAGAGAAAAGGTAAGCACAAAAGAGAATGGAGAGAGGGTAGAAAGATAGGAAACACGTGAAAGTGTGGAAAGACACCCAGTGAAATGACGACAGTTGGGCTGTGCTTGGCTTGCAGAGACAAAGGGTGCACTTTCTGCTTGAAATGAAACAGCAAAAATGCACTGTCCTTTGGGGTCGGATCACTGAAGTTTACCAGGTTAAAAAATCATCCAGCTTTTCAAATGAATAGGGTCAACTTTACAATAAATAAGGAGATATTTTGAAACTGTCCAAATTTTGCATTCACCTCATCATTATGCACAAAAATTGCGCGAATCAGGGATAATCTGTCAGAAAAGTGTCAGAACATGTGATGGAAAGGAAATTAAAAATGGTTTGGAAGGGAAGAAAAGAGAAATCGAAAATTCGGCAGATCTGAAAGATACTTGCGTGAAAACTCGAAAACAAAGACTTTCACACTTCAATAATTCATCGTTTTTCCTTCGTTTCCTACTTTATACAGCCAGCGATTTTAATTTTCCATGATTTCCATAATTTTCTTGAAATTTCTATTATTTCATCTTTATTGCCATTGGCTATCGGCCGGTCGGGTTTTTCATACAAAGTAAACGAAAGATGGAAGAAAGTGAGATAGTGTGGAATTTTAGGGGAAAGAAAACTGCATTTAGCAGTGGCGAGAGAGACGTGTTATTGCTAGAGAAAAAGAAGAAAAGCAGACAAAGATGCGTGTACTTACACACACCCGCTAAAATCTTGTTTTGCTATCCATTATTTTTGCTAATTTATCGATTTTTCGAGATATAGTTACACTAATTGCCTTCTTTCAGTCGCGGAAAACTACCACCTGGTGAGAATATCGATTTTCCGATCAATATGGCTAATGAACAGCTCTATAACACAAAATGTGCAGGTAAGATTTGACTTCATCCTTTAAAATCGATTGTTTTTAATTATATCAGAAGAAAAACATTCCTTTTTAATTTGAAACTTGTGAAACTTACATTTCCAGGAGTCAAGCGGTTGATGAAAGAAGCAGCCGAGTTACACGAACCGACTGAAATGTACTATGCCCAGCCCTTGGAGGTAAATAATAAAAAATATAAAATAAAATAAAAAAAAAACCCCAGGACAACCTGTTTGAATGGCACTTCACTGTGAGGGGCACGATCAACACGGAGTTCGAGGGTGGCATCTACCACGGCCGCATCGTCTTCCCGCCCGAATACCCCATGAAACCCCCGAACATGATGTTCTTGACAGTAATTATTCTTTATCGGAATAAAACCTCGTTTAATTTTTTTTTTTTTTTAAATTCTTGTTTTTATACCACCTAAAAATCATTAACAGTTGAACATATTTTACATGTGCAGCGGATTTTCGCATTTTTAAAGATTACCTGAATTTCGTACCAAAATCATAAATAGTATTATTAGCAAAATATTCTTTTAAAATCATGTTAAAATAAAATATATCATAGAAAAAATCTTAAAAATCCCTTTTCAGCCGAACGGTCGTTTCGAACTGCATAAAAAAATCTGCTTGTCCATTTCGGGCTACCATCCCGAGACCTGGTTGCCGAGCTGGTCGATTCGCACGGCTCTACTCGCTCTGATCGGGTTCCTTCCCACTCAGGGAGGCGGGGCCTTGGGCAGTCTGGACTATCCCAAATCTGAACGACAAAAATTGGCGAAGACGTATGATTCTTAAAATTCCTATTTAAAAAATGATCTTTTTCCTGAACTATTTCATTTAAAAAGTGTTCTTCGAGAAGCATTATTCCAATATAATTTGAAAAGCGGCTTTTTGAATGTGTTTTTCAGATTTTTTAAATCAAATTTTAATTTTTTGAGGAATAATTTTAGAAGTCTGGCCTGGAAATGTCGCGAGTGCGGATGCGTGATGAAGGACACGTTGAAGCCGCTGACAGAGGAATCGGAAAAGGATTCCCAAGAAGCCAGTGCCCTCGCTGAGAAGGTTCAGTTCAAGGTTAATTTATTTCTTCTCGTTTTTAAACCCTTTTCGTTTCCAGCCTCCTTTTTCTTTTCTCCCCTACTATTTCACAGAAAAATAGTGTGGAAACTACAAAAGAGCGGGTGTGCAAACTACAGGGACCTTAATTTTTGACTAGTTTTCAAAAATGTTTAATATTTTATACCTTTCTAAAGAAACAAAACCTTGAACTTTTCAAGATGTCCCTTTTTAAGGATTCAAAATCCTAATCTTACTCTTTTTTCAATCAGATCCTCAAAATCTATTTTAAAAGTTGTTTTTAGGCTAAAGAACCCACCGAATCAAAACCATCCGCTGAAACCGAAAACGAAAACGGTCCAGTCGCGGGAGATTCCAATTCTTCTAACGTTGAAAATTCGGAAAATCAGAATTTTGCCGAGACTGCTCCGGGAAATTCTTCCGAAACTCAAAATGCCTCAAATCCAGCTCCCGCCCAAATTCAGACCCCCAGGTTTTCGTCGAATTTCACGAATCGTCACCACCGGCCTTCGGACTGTGACTTTTCGCTGTTCATTACGATTCCCCTATTCGTGGTTATTTTCGCAATTGTAGCCCTTTTGCTGGCGAGAAGGTTCTTGCTTTTGTGATTCTATTAATTTTTTTTTTTTTAATTTACTTTTTGAAAAAATGTGCTTACTCTATTTTTAATTTATCAACTTTCTTGCACTTTTTTCATAAAGTTCACCTATTTTTCTAGAAAACTATTTAGAAAGGCACAAATTATGAACTTTACAAAAATCCGGTCTTTTTTTAAATAAATATTCGATTGCTAGTCTTTCTCTACTATCCGCATCTAACTATTCTAATTTTATCGACTTTGTATTTATGAGTTTTGTGATTTAGACTAGGGTTACGATAATTCGTCCTTTCATACACACACATTCTTATGTGCATTGTCCGACTACATTACGGTTGTTTACGTGTTTTTCTAATCGAAAGAGTTGCCTTATTTAGAAGATTTAATGATGATGAATAAAATAAACGAATAAATTATGATTTCACTTTTTATCTTTTTTTTTTTTTTTTTTTTAATTTTTCACCCTTATTCGCCCCATTCTTGTGTACTTTTCACCCTTCTCCTCAAAAAAGGGCGAATTATACAAGAGTGAAGGTGAATGCAGAGTGAAGAATACAAGTAGTCCTAAAATTTTAACGATTCGAAGTTTCTGGAGTTGGTTTCACCGCCACGAAATAGGCACAATTATAGACGTTTGAGAGCATGGATCTGAATAATTTAGATCAAACAATAGTTTGATGTTTTTTTTCTTTATAATTTTGTAAGGGTATTTTTAGAAAAAAAATACCTAGTGTTCGGACAGTAATTGCTCGTCTTCCTGTCTTCCTTGACGATTTGAAAACCCGTATGCTTTACAATCCGAATTATTTCTTCATAGGGCAGCTCGATGGACATCTGAATTAAAAAAAAAAATTATAGAAAATTTTTCTAGAACATGCCTCATCATTCATATCCGCCCAGTGATAGGTCAGTGGTCCCACGTTAATCCAAACTCCTCCAGGAATAAGGCACGAATAGATGGTTTCTGGAATTTCCTTGATCTTTATTATAAATTAATGAATAAATGAAACTCAAAACTGGGTCATTTTCTAAAAGAATATGATCTAGAAACGACATTGATTTTTTCTTAAAAACTCATGTTCGAGAATTTCTTACCGATGTACTCAATGACATTGTTGGCAGTGTCAATGAACCACGCGGTGATGATCGCGTTGAACGAATTCGCCTCCTTCTGGGCGATCTCCAGAAAATTGCCCGCGCACATCGAAAACGAGTTTTTGGTCTGAAAAATTTGTAATTTCTTTTAAACATTTTTAAATTTTATAACATCTTCGAGTCTCCTGTATTTTAGGGAAGTTCTCAAATTGTCAAGGAAAATGAGAATAAAATTAAAAATTTTTACATCCTCATTCATCTTCGGGCAATTGTCAGGAAATTTCACGGCCCGAATTTGATCTGCATATGACCAGCTGTTGTTTTTGTCGAAGATATAAGGGTAGATCGTGAATTGGTTGGCCTGAAAATTAAATTTTCTTAAAAATATCTTTAAAGTGCCTCCTTTCAACAAAATTAAAATCACCTCTTTACAAGCGTTGAGAACAAAGCAGGACGCCATGAGCATGAACATGCTGTATTCGTTCCCCATCACGGAGAAACCCTTTTGAATGAGCTCCCAGGCTAGGCGGCCTGAAAAATAATTAAAAAAAACATCCATTTAAAAACTTTCTCTAGCCAAATTATCATTGTTCAAAAGGGAAAGAAAATTTAAATAAAATCATAAATTCTAAAGTATACAAAAAAAAAAAACCCTACCCAGCCCAGCTCCAGGCACAAATACTCGGACCAGATGCCTGGTGTCTTCATCAGGGAATGCCTGTATCAGGTCGTCCATCACAGGGGCGTAAGTGGCCTGTCTCTCCTCCTCTCCTTCAACCGACCATTCTCGAGCGATTTGACGGAGTGTGGACAGCACTTTCGACATGTACGTTTCGTCGGGAAGGCTGAAAACAAAATTTTCATTTTTTAAACATCCCGATTTAAAAAAAAAATTTCAAGATCTGATAATTTAAAAAGATTGAAATAGAAATTTCGAAAAAGACTTGGTATAAAATAAAAATTAGAAAAAGAACAAACTCCTAGAAACGCCTTCTTGGAAAGTTAGCATAAAAATTGAAATTTCGAAGAAGAAATTAGATAAAAAAAAAAAAGTAACCGGCTCTGCCTAATCTTCAACGCCTTTCCAACTTCGTCTCCAAACATTCCCGCACTGTAGTTCACCATCATTTTCAGAAATCTGAAAATTTGGTTTTTTATTAAAATATTTTTAAAAATCAACTAACTTGGAATTCGCCTCGATGCAATTTCGGACCGAATTTAGATGAGAAGACATAGGGGGTTTGAGGAGTTCTTTATGGGCATTTGGTAGTTTTCTGAAAATGTAAAGATAGAAACGTAAATTTAAAGTCAAATTAGAAAAAAAAAGTGAAAAAATTGACCTCATATGCCCCAGTGTTCTGAGCATTTGTTGTTGGCCGTAATTATGGTAGAAGAGAAAGGCGTTCACGACTTTTTCCGTGGCAATCACTTCTTCATCGACTCCATTTTCATCAGCTTCTTTGGAATTCTGAAAACCGGACATTTTCAACCTATCTTTTTTTTTTTTTAAATAATAATTTTTAAACCCACATTTTCCTCTGAATGTTCATTGCAGCATTTCCCTCCATCTTCTTTCACTCCACTTCCACTTGGTTGATTCATTTCTTAAAATTTTCAAATCATCAAAAATCTCACTTCAAACAACATCAAGATATTCCATAGGAACCAACATTATCTCTTCAAAAAATGAAAAAAAAAATCCAAGAATAATTCATTTTATTTCGATTCGTACTGTATTTCAACGAGGATAAAATCATGATAAATAAGTGATAAAATGAGGCACTTTTGACGAGTGGATTTAAAAAAAAAAAACATAAAGGTCAGAGGCAGAAAAACTTGATTCAGAGACAGTCAAAATCATCATCGTCGTCTCCAACGTTTGAGAAATCGAAGTCGGTGAACTCTGAAAAAGCGGTACAAATATTTTGAAATTCATTATTCTTTTTAAAATATTTATATAGAAAAATTCGAATTTCTTACTCTTCGTCCAGTCCTGATTCTGAGTGGCTTGAGCCTTCTGCTGGGTTTCCTTTTGCGATCCATTTTGTTCATTCACCGCTTCCTTCGAGCAGCTTCTTTTCTCAGTCACTGAAACATTGTAATTTTCCTCAAAAATAAAAGAAGTTCTTATTCCATCTTTACAAAATAATAAATTTCCAAATAATGTTTTAAAAATATTTATAAATATGCTTTTCTAAATAAAAATTTCCTATTTTATCCTCAAAAATAGTCTACTTCCGAATAAACTAAGTTTTACATATTAAAAATGGTATTTTTAAAATAAAAAAAGAACTCCCACCAGTAAAAGGCATGTCGAAATCGTCATCTTCCTCCTGTTCTTGCTGTTCCTGCTCATTTTCCTTTTCTTCTTCCTCAGCAATTGTTTCTGCCACCACACTTGGGGACTTCTGCTTGACGAGCGTGAAATTGTCAAAGTCGTTGGAGTCCTGAAATTGTATTTATTTATATTTGTTAAAAATTTTTTATTCTTTTATTTTTAAATCTACCTCAATGTTAAAATCGAATGGCGTATCTTCTTGTTCATCATCACTTGTTCGACTATTTTTCTTCACGATCAGAGGCTCGTCTGAGAAATTGGAGTCCTGAAAATAAGATAAATTGCAAAATTTTAGAAACCAAAAATACCTCATTTCCTTCATCTTTCTCTTCTTCAATGGTTTCCACGATCGACTTGATCGATGGCCTTGCAGCAGGTGGTTGGCGATTTTGATTGACTGAAATTAAGTTCGCAATCTCTTTTCTCGAGTTTTAAATATCAGTGATTCTTCGTTTACTATAAACTTCACTGAATTAACAGACCTTCTCTTCAAATAAATGAAATTTACAGCAAAATATTGACTTTTCACATCTCGAATTTAAAAAAAGAAAATATTTCTATTTTAAAAGTCGATGGATGTTGTACCTGTGATTGGAGTGACGGGATTGAGTCCATTGTTCATCATCGGAGTTTTTGGCTGTGGATGATCAGAAGCCAACGGAGTTGAAGTTGTAGGAAGCCGGGGCTGATCCAGATTGGGAGTGTTCGAGTGGGGCAAGGTTGTTAGATCCTGAAAATTTCGTCCTGCATAATTTTATGGGAAAAAGTTCTTTTTAAATTATTGTTTTAAAAATATTTTATCAAGAAAATAAATAAAATTCTAACAAACAAAAAATGAACTTACGAATGAATCATCTCTAAGCGGAGGCTCGGGCACTGAGGGGTCTTCAGGAGTCGCTCTGTGTCGGTCGTCATCAGAATCATCTGAGTCGTCATCTGCGAGATGAGCAGCAGCTCTAAAATTATTTTTTTTCCTTTTAATTTTAACTTCAATTTTAAAATTTCAATTTTTCTCTACACTATTTTCTCGAAAATTTATTAATTGTTGAATCCAAAATGTAAAAAGAAAAATAGCTTTTTTCAAGAAATATTTGAATTTTCAAATCAGGTATAACTTTAAAAATTTCGAGATTAATTTTCTTAGTTTTACCTAGCAATAATCTCCTCCATGCTCAATCTCTTCTTCCTCTCACTTGGCTCTCCATTCGCTTGCAGCTCAGCGACTCTGGATCTTCTCTTGATTTTGATCTCCGTCTTCTCCTTCACATTCAGCCCTGCACGATGCTGGACAAGGTTCATCTGAGAATATCGTTTTTCAACTTATAAAAGAATAAAATTATTTTTAAATATTTCTAAAAATTACCAAAGGCTCATTTCCGCGCATGAGCAAACTCACGTCGGCCGTCGTGACTCTTGAGCGTTTCGCATGGCTGAATTATTTTCTTTTTAAATCTTTGTTTAGTTTTTCGTAAATAATAAATATATTTTCGAATCGATTTTGCATTCTCTGAAAAATAGCCATTTTAAAAATAAAAGTACCCAGCAAAAGCGATCAGGTCCGGCGCCCATCTTTGGGTGATGACGTCACGCACCAACGCGGCTATGCTCGCCTGCATTTTCGGATCGAATTCGACGTCTGAAAATTTTAAAAATCGATGTTTTCCATTTTTTTAAGTTTTGGAATAATTCACTACTTTAAAAATAGGAAAAGAGAAACTAATATTTTTTCAGAAATGTTTGAAGTTTGAAATTCCTTTTGAAAATAGTAAAGAAATAAATTTTTAAAACTCTCACCGATGCCCTTCGTATTCTTGATGTGCGTCCGCACGTCGTCCGCCGTCCTGATCACGCCCAAATGCAGCACTTTCATAAGATCCTGAAAATATTTTTTATTTTTTTGAAATTTCAGAAAATTTACATTTTTATATTTTTGTTTATTTGTTTCTGCTTATTTTCTCGTCATTTTGATTAAATATGGCAATTCCAGGTCCTCTTGAGATTTCTCGATAGAAACTCTGCTGTGAACCATCTCGTCAAAGGACTGAACGTATTCATAGCTCCATTTGCCGGTTGATTCAACTGTTTCTATGAAAACTTGTAGACTGCCTTTTCTTTTGGGGCTACAGATAAGCACACATCCATCATCAGTCAAATGTGAATTACAACATTCCAAAAGTTGCAGGTGAAAATTTTTGAAGAACACACAGTCCGCCGCTAGAATTACGTCGAATTTTTCACCTTTCAACTCTTCTTCTCCCCATTTTAACATCCTCGCTTCCAAATTCATTATTTCATTTCTTCGAATCACATCTCCTAGTGATAAGACTGATTGTTCATTCCCATCGGTCACAACCATTTTCCTTCCAAATTTAGAGGAAGCTAGGGAAGGCAGACCCATAAATCCCGCTCCAAGTTCCAAGACTTTCTTGTCTTTCACCGAACTCGGATTTTCCAGGAAATACAAAGCTAGGGCTTCTCCGCCCGGCCATAGTCTGACATTCCCTGTATTGTCGAACCCTCTCAGACTTGAGGATGAGTCCAGCGAGTTGAAAAAGGGATTCAAATCTATTGAAGCTGAGAAATAGGGGCTTTCTAGAGAAATTTTATAGGTGGAGTCATTTTGTCTAGAAAATTTGAATATAGAAGTTCTAGGGGGGTTTGAATTCTTCTTTTTTAGGGCGTATAGGAGTTTGGTGGATAGAATAGACCAGTTTTGACGAGCATTAGAAGGGGCCTGGAATTGGGCTGTTTTTTGTAATGTCAAAAAAGACGTGAAATCACAACACTGCACAACAAGGATAGAAGGGTTATTTATGTGAGGGGGTAGGGGTGAATTTTTAGAGCACAGCATTTCTATTTGTGTATTTTTATTGTGATTTTTTCATGTGTTAGCTCTAACAAAGGATCACTGCACATTTTACAAGGAAATTCTTGATGATTTTGTATGTTTCTACTTTTTTTTTTTAAAATAAAATTAAAAATACAAACTCATCAAGAAAAAAATGAGAAAAAACTAACCGTCTGCTCTTTGGTCACTTTTTCTTCGTTTCCATCCTCCTTATCCTTGCCTTTGTTTGTTCGTTTGGTTTGATTCGTCCCATCATTCCCAGCCTTCGAAGAGCACGGTTGCTGCCCGTCGTTGATTTCTTCTTCTCCATTTTCCATCCTCTTCCTCTTCATCTCTCGATTTGGTCACCTGAATTATTTTTTATTTTCTTTTTAGAATTCAAAATTTCAACAACAACAACAACAACCGACGGGAAACAACAATTCAAATTCAGAAAACAAGAAAAATGAGAATTCAGAAAGAAAAACAGAGAAAATCCTATTTCACAAAATTGTAAAAACTATGCATTTTGAGGAAAGCTGCACAGCTTTTACAGGAATTCTTCAAAATTTGTAAAATTCGTTCCTTTTCTTAAAAAGGAACGAATTTGGATTTTGAAAATTTTCAATCAGCGGCGAGTCCGGCATCTCTCAGTGTGTCTTCCGTGGCTTTTCTCGCGAATCCGTCCCTAAACCACAATTAGTCCTTTCAAAATCGAGATTAATTTTCAATTCAGCCTTTAAAATTTAAGTATCCCAACATTGCTGTCTCAAATCTTAGGCCTAGGGTTAGTTTTTTATGAGTTCGGTACCTGACAATGTGGTATCTGCCTTCTTTCGTTAAATCCACCACCGTGCTGCCCTCTCTGCTCGCTGTAATAATATTCATAGTTGACTTAAATTTGGATTAAACCAACTCCCTCCCACAAGTAAGGTAAGATACGATATTTCATCTATACTATCAAATAGGACATATGCAGGTACGGAAAATCAGAACCTGTTAATAGTTAAAAAGCGAACAGTTAAGAGAATTTAATAAATGCACGGTTTTTGCAATACCTGTGGGCAATTATAGGTTTATAATATTTCGAACCAACGACCAAAGTGCAAAACTAAATCCAAGTTTAAATCTACCTGATGGTATTCGACCTCCGTCGAGGACCAGATCGATGTGCGGGAGGAGGTCGTTGAAGTCCTCGACTGCGGTTGGGTTCAAGGTTGATCCGCTCAGATTTGCTGAGGTCTGTGCCAATGGGACTCCGAGTCGAGAGCAAATCGCCACGACGATCGAGGAGTCAGGCACTCGGACGCCGACGGAAGGGACATCGGGGTTGAAATTGTCGGGAAGGAGGGGGGAACGATTGAAGACTAGTGTAACGGGGCCAGGAAGAAGTCGATGCGCAAGTTCCGGGGATATCGTCATCTTCGCGATCAAGGGAATGGAATCTGAAAAGGTATGGAAATGTATTTTTACGGAGTTTTTTTTTGTTGGAAATTCATCATTTTTAGATTTCAGTTTTGGATTATGTAGTGTTAATAAAAAAAAATAAAAACTTGGTGAATTCGGAAATTTATAGAGCTTCTGGACGAACTTCAATTTTGGAAAATTGACAAAGTTTGAGTTGGAAATGTTGAAAAAGAAAACTTAACGAATTTCAAAAGTTCAAGATTTGCAGATGAACTTTAAAAAGCTGAATTCAAGAAGTCCATAAACACACATACCAGCAGAAGGCAGGAAGAGACCGAGTGGTTTAGCCTGGGGTCGTTCTTTCAGCGCGTAGAGCCGATGCGAATGATCGATGAGTGTCGAGACACCGTACAAAGTATCTTTAGAAAAAATGTGCATTCTTCTCGCAAATGTTTTCAAGGCAGAAAAATTTAACTTGTGCAATTTTTCTCAAAAATAGCATTAGGGAGCAAAATTTGAATTTTTAGAAAGGAAGTTAATTTTTTCTAGGAGAAAAGTGCACCAACCAGTAGGCAAGGCCACGATTCCTCCTCGCAACAAAACTGCAATGGCCGACTCAACCGCCTCCTCGAAAGTGTCCGTCGAGAGTCGCAGAATTTTTGCCATTTTTGCGAGGCGCGCAACTGACATCTGGGAAAAACCGACCTCTTGTAAAGCCACCGATTTTATATTTTTAAATTTCGCCGATTTTTAGTGAAAAGGTAAAGTAGGGTGACTAATACAAAAAATCGTAGAAAATAAAACTTCCAAAAAAATTACATGAATTTAGAGCAGTAGAGAAGAAAAACATTGAAAAATAAAACCGCGAAACGATGAAAGTGTTGAAATATTCCGTAGGTTTTGAACCTATCGTTTATTAAACTTTTAAATTAAAAATATCGGACTTTGTTTCATTTATTTGATGCGAAAAGATGTGACGTCTTTTCGGTTTTCAAAGCCCGTTTAGCACAACAAATAAATATCAAATCTTTGCGAAAATATGTCAAAGACTGAAGCAAATTTTGGACTCCGGACTTGAATTTTTAAAGTCCAGAATTAGAATTCAGTCCTGATGATAATAAAAATTTCATATAGAGTTGAACGATAAATCTTAAATTTTGGAATTTAATTTTAAAATGACCCAAAGAATAAAGAAAAGATAAAAAGCAAACTTATTTTAACAAGAAAAGGATAAACAAAACTTTGTGGAAAAGAGCAAATTTGTAATGATCTATGTGAAAACAAACTCAACAAGGTACTGTAAGAGTGAAGATCATGGAGAAAAGGGAATCCGAGAAAATGGGATGAGTGAGAGTAGAAAATTTGAAAAATACACGATCTTTTTCCTCCAACACTTACTATTTCTCGTTTTCAGATCGTGTATTTGCCAAATACTTGTGTTTGCATAATTTTGAATGCAGAAGGCAAAGTGGTCGTTAAATTTGACAGCTAGCTTTTCATTTCCAAAATCAGTATGGGGTAGGCCGCCCCCTGCCCCTTCCTCTCGTACCACCTCTTCTCGGATCGCCTCCACCGCCTTTCTTTCGATTGTCCTGGTCACCGAAATTCCTGAGAATAAATTTTTTTTATCGATTTTTGTTGTTGACAATCAATCAATTCCAACCTGTACTCATTCTGCTCATTTCCATTGAAAACCTGGGGCATCCAGCCTCTCTGCTGCTGCTGCTGCTGCTGCTGCTGTTGCTGTTGCTGTTGAGGAATGTTTTCCTGGAAATTGATTCCTTCTTGAATTTTTATTTTTTTTTTTCAAAAATAATCTTACTAAGACTTTTTCTTTATTTTCCCTCAAAAATTCAATAAATTAATTTTTCAACCTGGTGATTTTGATGCGCCCCTCTCATCCTCGGGTCTTCGTTCGGGACTTGCTGCTGCATTTGCTGATTCGGCTGTTGTTGCCTTCTCATTCTGAAATCGAATTCCAATTTTTGACCTCCAAACTTTCGACGAAAGAGAATTACCCAAAAATAACGGGCATTCGACAATTTTTATCGAAAAAATCGAAATAACAAGATTCTATATCATTCAGCTCAGATTTGCTGTTTCTCGAAAATAGACTTTCCAATAATAAGTGACAAGCTAGCTTTAAGTTAAAGCATTTAAAGAATTCGATTTTCAACCTCGGATCCATGGGCCTATTCTGCTGCGCCTGTGCTTGCGCTGATTGATTGACAATTTGTTGTCGGAAGTCGACATCGCCACTGCTCTGCGCCATGCTAGAAGAGGGCTGCTGCTGTTGCATTGAAGATTGCATCGAAGACGAGGATTCCATGTTACGGTAATCGATATCCTAAAAATAAAAACAATGTATTTTAGGATGAGAAAAAAGAATTTAAACCAGGGAAAATTTGGCGAGAAAAGAGCCAGGTCTAGAAATAGGAAATAAAAATTTTAAAAAACGAGCGAAATCTTATAATTTTCAAACTAGCAGATATAAAGCGATCATCTTTAATTTTAATTTGAGCCATATTTAATTAGAGCAATTTACAAACTTTCAAATAAAAATTAAACATTTTCAAATCCTCACCCCTCCTCCATCCTGGTGCTGTTGAATTTGCTGCTGCTGCTGCTGTTGTTGCTGAGCACTCGAAGAGGCAATGCTAGTCGCAATCTGCATCATTTGTTGGTGAAGTTGTGCGTCTTGGGCCTGGTTTTGCAGAGGCAGACCGAAATTGAGACCTGAAATTTTTTTTTTAAATCAAGGACAGAGACTTAATTCTGGATTCTACATCTCTACGAATTTAAATATTTTAGCCTGAGGGTTAGACAATATATAAACGCGGTACCTGGCGGAGGGCGCAACTGGTTTGTCCCTGGAATCAGTTGGGGCGTCAGACCGAGAAGTGACTGATTGAGAAGGAGGGAGGCGGCGAGGTTGGCCGGAGAGACTCCGAATAGGGCTGCTAAAATTTCATTATTATTTTTTTAAAATCAAATTATAGATTTTTCTTGAGATTTCCTATTCATGATCGTAATTTCCTTTAAAAATATATATATTTTAAAAAATCCGAATTTTACCTTGCTTCGCCGCGTTAGCAGCAGCGAGTGCAGGTGGGAGACCCTGGTCGGGGGTCCAATTTGGCGGGAATCCGGGGGGCATGTGCATGGGTACTCCTCTGCCTAAAATCAAATCTTAAAAAAACCCTAAACCTCGACAATAGTATTACTGTATTCTAATTTTAACCTTATCATTATCAGTATATTACTATTATAAGTCCCGGGGTCTTTATTAGAAGAATAGAAAAGAATGTTTATTTTATACCTGCGGGCGGAAGCGGAGGTTTCTTCATTCCCTGTCGTTGTCCTTGACTGCTCTGTTGGGGGTTGTTCTGGAAGGATCCGCCGTTATTGTTGGGAGCGGGCGCCTTGCCGAGCAGGGAAGGCTTCATCCTCTGTTGAGTAGGTCCCGATGCGCTAGCATCTTCAGAGATTTCTTCGCCTTAAATTTAAAAAAAAATATATATATATATTTTCCTGTAAATTTTAGTCTATTTGGTGTGAAGATGTATAATATCTACCGAAGAATAGAAGTTTTAAAGTGGGAAATTTAATCTTCTTACTTCCAGGTTTAGTGACATTCCACATTCTTTCGAATTGTCTCTGAGCCTTTTTCGGCGGAGGCTGTTTGATGAGCGTTTTCTTGGCGCCGAAGTGAGAGGAGCCCTAAAATAAAAATTCCAAAACTCCCTAAAAATATTTTTTCAAAATGACCTGTTTCTGGACGGAAATGTCATCTGGAACTAAAAGATTAGGAGCAGTCGCGAGAATGGACGCTGGTGCAATGTCTCGGTTCATCTGCTCGAAAATGTCGTCTGCCAGGCCCATTCCTGAAAATCGCGTAAAAATTGGGATATTTTACTTTTAAAAAGCAAACATAGAATGAAAATGACTGTAAGTTTTAGAAAATTTAACTAACCAGGTATAATAGGTGCAGAAATGACTCCATCATCGAGTCCTTTAGCCATGGAAACTTTCGGCTCTCGCTCTTTGTCCAGAGCTCCGACCTGAAAATATCATTGAAATAAGAATCTATTTATCTGAACCCAAGAACATAGAATGTGTAATTTCTACGCTTATTTTTGCTGTTTTAATTTAAGGCTATTCTTCTCAAAAGTAAAAATTACCATGTTAGTAGTAGAAGCCGTAAGTCCGAAGATGTCTTCCTGCGTATCTCCAGGCCGATTTCTGGCCCAGAACTTGGTATTATTGTCATTCGAACCTGGAAATTATATCTTCAGAAAAATTGATAAATTAGAAAAAAAAAATACCCGTAGCGAGAATATGGCCCATGGGATGCCAGCGCATTGTCCAGATTGCCTGATCGTGGGCGTGCTCGAGGTAGCCAACTTCCTGAAGATCGAAAATCTTGTTCAAATATCAAAATTCATTTCCTTTAACTTTTTCCCTATAATATATGGATTGAGAATCCTATGAATTTTCGAAGTTGGCATAAAATGATTACCTTATCATTCGTCGCCAACCAATAGACAATCGAGCCATCTCCTCCTCCCGACACGAAGAGAGACTCGTGAACAGGGTGCCAGGCGATTGCTGGAAAACGTTCATTTTCAACAAAAAATAAATATAATTTTTCTAGAGAAATTAAAGATCAATCAAATTTTAAAAATATATACACATTTTTCTAAATTAAAATGGTTTAACGAAAAACCCACAAATGACTTCCTTCTTGTGTCCCCTGAAAGTGCTCATCTCCCTCATCATGCGGATATCGTACAGCTTGATCAGATGATCTCGGCCCGCAGTCAGCAGCCAATTTCCGTTTCGATTCCATTCGACAGCCATCACAGAACTCTTGTGGTCTTGGCTGAAAAAAGAACAGTTTTGAAAACCGAATTCATAGTTTCCAGAAGATTCAGGGAATTTTTAAATTTAATATTGTCGCTCAGTGATTGCTTTTTCATTTGAGAATATTCAGAAGAAACTTATTTTTCGATTTGAAAATTGCATAAAAATCGTACTCGATGATTTATAATCTGGAGTAAAATAATCTGTTAAATAGAGAGGTAGAACCTACAAAGTAGCCAGGCAATCTGGAGACTTGGGATCCCACAATTTGACGGGTTGCTGCGAATCTCGCGATCCAGTTGCAATTAGACCCTTCATCGGATGCCAGTCGATGGTTCGGACCTGAATTCGAACCGTCACTTTTAAAAGTTAATAATAAAAATGAGCTGATCGGATTTCGGAGTTTTTGCCTTTCCGAGGACAGAATTTAAATTGTTAAAGTACATAACTCAGAAAAGTTTTAACATATCAATACCTCCGATCCGTGTCCTTGCAGTCTCCTCTCCTCGGAATATCTACCAAAGTCCCAGATCTTCGCAGTTCCATCATCAGACGCTGTAGCCAGTTTGATGTCGGTTGGGGAAAATCTAAAAAAAAAAAAAAAAAAATATCCACTTTTCCAATTTGATAACCATAAGTAGGACTGGTCAAAGAGTCAAATTTAAAGAAAAAAACTCAAAGTCAAAGAAAAAGTCTCCAAAAACTTTCAAACACAAAAACAGCTTTGTCCAGCCCTGATCATAATGTAGATATTTTCTCGCTATTAATTTTAGAGTAAAAATTTGCAGAAAAAACTCACGCCAGCCCTCTTATGGCATCATCCTTGTGCGCAGCAAACATGTGGACGTTGTTCATGTTGGGTTGCCAGTACTTGACGTAGCCTTTCTGATCTGCGGACACCAGCCATTGGCCATCGTGAGACCAGGTCATCGCACGGATCGCCTCGTCATGAGCCTCAAAAGAAGAAATTCAAAAAGTCAACCTCCTCAGATCATCAGTCAATTCCAGATCCGTTTCCCTTGATTTTTGAATAACTTACTGTTATTCTGTCTTCTAATTAGCCACACCTTGGGCCGATACCTTCCTAAAGTCGGTGTGAGTTTTGCAAAAGTGAGCACGACTTATTTCAAATTGTTATGACTGTTCAGAAATCTCTGTCAATCACAGTAGTTCATTTCTTATCTGTTCGGAAACAATCAGGGCTTTACCGTCAATACAAATTTGCATCTTTTAGTATGTTCTGCTCAAATTTATTATTTTTAGTTTAAAACCATTGACAAGTTGGGCATCTTCATATAAAGATTTATTGGTTTTCGAAAATTTCGCATTTCTAGCGCTTTCTTTATTGAGCCAGTAACTAATTCGTGAAAATGAATGATAAGAAAAAAAATGCGCATGAACCTGAAGAATGGTTTCAAAATTGAACGCCGTTCCGTTCCAAAGAGTGAATTCGCCTGTCGACGCTCCGGTGATCAGTCGTTTGCCTTCGGGGGACCACTGCAACATTTTTTGAAAACTTTTAATTTTACGATTTTTCGGTTCAACATTAGGTGAAAATAGCTTGAATTTGGTATCAAAATGTTCTATTTTCAATTTGATACCAAATTCCCTATATCTCTCCCTCCAAAAAGTTTCAAATATAGTGGATTTAGCATCCAAATGCTCTACTTTTCGAGCTCTTTTGATATCAGAAAAAAAAAATTTTTAAGAAAAATAGCATACGCAAAGACTGTAGACGGGGCATTTGACTTTGTTCATGGCGGCTCGGACGAATTTCGCGAGAATGCAGTCGACGGGGACTTCTGGAGTGCATTTGGCGGGGAGGGCAGTCGACTGGTAGAGCTCGTCGGGCTGCTGCGCCGGACGACGGTTACCGTACTGCCAGAGACGGGCCTGAAATTCGTTTTTTTTTTTTTTACTTTCTTCTGCAGCATGATTTTCCCAAGGACTCTAAAAGGATCAAATTCAGGGATTAGTTAGATAATTTTTTTTAAAATACAAACCTTTTCTTTTACTGTATCAATTTTAGAAACAAAAAAATAAGAAAAAATGTCAATGAAAAATGATAGAAATTTAATAGAATTTCAGGATTTCAAAATTTTTTAAATATTTTTCAGACCTCCGCATAGTTGAGCACCGTCGAAACATAGTCGACGTGCCTTCTCACGTTCGCGACATTTTTCCGGAGTCTTCTACCTGTAATAAAATTCATTTTTAATTTCGGGTTAAATTTATCCCTGTGTTTAATATGTTTAGTCTCAGATTTAAAGGTTCTATTTTTGATATCCAGTCCTAACGGGGACTTAGCAGGAATTATCATGATACATAGCTTCTTTATATTTTAATTCAGACCCAAGTTTTCACTACATTTGATCTAAGATTTGAATTTTATGATTTTGATACCCGGTCCATCGGCAGCGTCCATGGAGAACCCCGAGGGCGGGTGAGAAGGCACAGGACGGAACGAGGGACCTGACTGGTTGGAGAAGTCGCCGCGATTGCTCGACGCGCCAGAGCTCTGCCGACGGTACTTCATGATGCCGCTCGGACCGCCTCAAATATAATTCAATTAGCTTATTGAAAAGTAAATAAATTACAATATTTTTTATGAAAGTTACAATTGGGCGGAGTCTATTTCTCAGTTTTTCGCCTTTTTCTAACTATGAGCGGTGAAATGGTGTAATTGATAAAAAAAAAAAAAAAATCACCCCAAACCTCCAATGTTTTGAACTGGGAAATTTTAAATTTTAATCTTGCCGAGATGATTGAAAGGGGTAGAAAATAAAACTCAAGAAAGAAAAAGTAAGGAGGATTGGGAAATATGGAAAGTGGACGATTTTTTTTTTAAATTCCCAAAGATGTACCTGAAATATTCAGGTTGCTGCCGCTAGGCCCACTCGAATATCGACTGTTCTGCATTTGAAGCAGTCTGAAAGAAACAATACAAATTTTACAAATCGAGGAAAATGATCGATAAGTTCGCCAATTTGGAAAAGATTCGAAATGTAGGAATCTAGCGACAAAGTGTCCGAGCAAGACTGGTAAAGTGGTGAGAAATTCGGAAGCTTATCAGGCTCAAGGAACTCGTACAAATGTTAGAAGAACAAAATCAAGAAATTCAAGGACAAAAGATCGATAATTTTGATAAGTTGCATGAGAAATTGAATGGTAGAAATGAAGCGTCAAAGTAGCAAAGTTCATAAAGGAAAAAGTAGTTCGAGTTCTAGACTTCGTCGTGAACGAGGCATTCATAAATATTTTTAAAATTTCGATAAAAAATAAAAGAAAAATAAATCGAAAAAATCATTTGATTTGGATCGAGCAATAAATGTCAACTGAATTGACAGAAAAGGCGGAGTAAACGCAGGGAGAAAGTGCGTAAAACGAGAGGAAATTAAATGAAACAAGCGATATGAAAGTAGCGACAAAAACCGGTAAAATATTCAAAATGATCTTGCAGACCGTAACTTTCAAGAATAAAAAATAATTTTAAAAATGCAAATTTCAACCGTTTTATTATCATTTATCGCAAATAACTTATTATGTTTCACCGGATGGAGAGTAAATCAAAATACTGAGCATTTGTTTATTCAGAAGTTCCCGAGATTCAGACGAAATACATTGCCATTTGGTTTGTTGTCATTTCGTTCGTCATCTTTCTCCTTGTTATTTTCCTTATTCGACCTGGCGGAGATGGGCTGTGCAGACCTAGGGAGAACTTTCGTGATACAAAAAGAAATTATAGGGAGTCGGTCGCAAGAGATTTCTGACGATCATCTTCCCTAGGCCTGCTGATAAGCGAATTTTTTCGTCAAATAAATTATGGCGAATTTAAATTTATCAAGATCGGTCCAAGATCATCTCAGCTCGTGGATTTTGTCGTCGACTTCCTGGAATTTTCCGAGGAGTGGGCGGAGTCGAGTGGTGCAGCTGGATGAGACGACCGGGCGCTTCTTTACTGCTGTTTTGCAGTGATAACAGATCGGCGAGCAGGCGTCGTCGTAATTGTGCTCGCTGATTAAGCAAATTACAGAGCCCTTTCATTATAAAATTAGCCATTTAGTCGATACATATGAAAAGAGCGGAGAAAATTGTAGGGAATAACTCTAGCGAATCAATTTTCTCTGCTCTCTAGCATGAGAGATGAAACACGGAGAAGAGTAGCAGAATCTGTTTCTCTGCATTCTAGGTAGATGAAACAAGAACATGATAAAAGATGCAGAGAATGAAGAGATGAATTAACAAAGAAATATCTTACTTGATTTCTTCTCGCTTCGTCAGAGTTCGGAACAACGAGTATGAATCGGTGAAGTGCGTGTCCTCGCCACAAAACGGCACGTTTTCCGGAATGAGTTCAGCAAGACGGAGACGACGCTGCTCTTTTAGATCGTTAAACTGAACCATCAAGTCGAAGATGTGAAGTCGCTCTCGTTAATTGTATCGTGTAGTAAAATTGTGTTCACTTCATGTTAGAGATTGTTGATATTTGATCACGTTTATTCAATTATAACAAAATATTAAAGTTCAAAATTAGGCACTTTTACAGTAATGATTCGTATCACATGCGCCTAATTGGCAAACATATCGTTCGGATACGGTATAGCAATTTTCAGTGCTCCATCCAGGCTGAAAACATTTTAATTTAGATTATTTTCTCAGTGAATATAATTTAACAAATTTTCCAAAGTAGGAAAGTAAAGTGCATTTAAAATTGTTATGATTACCAAAATAATGAGAGAAGCTAAAAGGACTATTTAGGTAAAGATAGCACTTTTCGATATATCTCAATTTAAAGCTTGAAAAATCAAGAGTGAATTTTAAAATATTAGGTTTATCAGATTAAGTGATATCTTTTGGTAGTTTAAATAATAGCATGAACTTAAAATTTACTCTATTTAGACGATATATTATTATATTTTAGAGCTAAGGTTATTTTAAAATATCTAAGTTTTAAATTTACATTAGAATCTGGCGCCAGTTGGCGATTTGTCACACAAGTATTCGAACTGGGCTCACCTAAAATTAAAATAAACGAAGATATCCACTCATTTTTAAAATCACTTCAATATATTGCATTTACGACCATAAAAAGTTCACTTAGTGTGCTATAATTTAATTTTTTTGCGTAGGGGTTTCGCAAAATCATCGTAATTTTCGCGAATTACCATCTATTTAGACCCTTTACGCATAATTTAATCGTTATTCTTAGGTTACAGTACTCGGAAAATTTAATATTCGTACTACTAACGATCAATTGCATTATAGTTGTTAAGAAAACAAGGAATTCTTAAAATAACTACATAATATTAAAAAAAAATACCGGGGTTCCATGCCGTGTATGAGGAGCCGTTGAGCTAGAATATACGAAATTTAAAAAAAAAAAATGTTAATTAAAAATAGATACCGGAAGTTTAGGCTGATTAACATATTGCTCCCACATCCATTGTTGTGAAGGGGCGTCCCAACTTAGACCTATATGATAGGTATACGGGCTAGGTATACCCGATTTGTTTTTGAAGAGTTCTAAAAATATGACGCCTTCGAAAAATAACGCTCCACTTACGATAAGTGAAGTTATGCTTAGCTTCATCCAATTCGGAAATCAAATAGGCGGAATTATCCATATGTTGGCAAGAGATTTTCGCCGCCATCCACATGGCGTCAATATCACCGAGTTTCAGGCAAAGCGCGAATCTGAAAAAGAATTGATATATCCTGAGGCTTCATATATTCCCTACCTTCTAGCACTAGCCAAACCGAATTGGGAAGTGTATTGAGTCCACGCGGTGGGGCAGAAGCAGTTGACTAAATTTTGGATCTTTTTAGAAATATTTTCTAATCTGGAATTTACTGTGACAGAGCCCGCTCCTCTGAATCTCACCGACCAAATCAGCGTTCGTGTTGTTGAAGGCCATTCCTGGGGTGGCGATTTTGGCGAGTTCCTGAATTTCTTGTTATAAAATGCAGGTATTCTAATTTTTTCGAATACCGCAAGGAAATAGTTGTCGCCGAATTGATTGAACCCGACAGTGATGATATCGATGCCATCTCCCCTGATCTGCTGAGCGAGTTGCACCGGATCCTCTTCTTGTCCTTGAGTTCTAAATTTCTTAAGCGTCGTAAAATAGTCCAATAGTAACTTCACCGATGTTTATTTTTTTCAAAAAAGAATCGAATATCTACCAAAACTTGAACCTGATTGAGAAGCAGAGAAAAGAACAATTAATTCGTATATCTTACCATTGCATTATGAGCGAAGAAGTACTTACTTATAAGCAGATGCATAAATGATAATGGCTTGTCGGACATTGTCGCGCTTTCCGTTCACTCGGCCATCGTAAAGTACAGTTTGCGCGGCCAAAAGACCCCTAAAAATTTGCGGAATTTTAATCTAGAATTAGCTCCGTCCATTTTATGCTAATTACGTGTAGATGTAAGATGTCGTATCGGTAATAGGCTTGTTGGCCACATCGAAAATCTTACTAATGAACGTTTCAGTGTCATGGAAGGAGGTTAAATGGTATTTCTGAAAATTTTCGTCATTATTTTAAAAATTAGAATTATATGTTAAAAATGAGTTATTTTAATTAAATTGATTTTTTGTTTAAGCCTACCACAGTCGCAGTTTTTCCATACGTAACGATGCCGACGCGAGTAGTTTGACCCAAGGCCTGGGTGATATTAGATTGAGCGAACACTTAAACCTTACAAAATAAAATTTCGTTGGTGTTGTAAATTAGTATACCGGTAGCGATGTTAGCAGCAACCTAAAATGTAAATTTAAGACTAGAACGACGAGCGAGCAGGCGCTTCGCGTCCGCTCGCTCGTCGTTCTAGTGCCAGCCTCTGGCTGACTGTTAGAATTTCGATTATTTCTATAAAACTACTAAAATTTATATTATTTGTCGATTATAAAGCAGCATTAATTAGTCATCAATAGTTTTGAAAATAAATGTGAAGATAATTTAAAATTAGATCTTAAAATGAGAATTGAAAATGAAGAATTTAATGAAAAATACTCATTAAAATATCTAAATTTATATTTATTAGCTTTAAAATTTAGTAGAACATTTTTCTGGAGACAGGTTCTCTCAAAAATAATGCAATGCAAACAGTCAAGTCACTCGTCTATATTTTTATCACATTCAAAACTTAAATCAAATTGTATTGAAAAGAATCTTTCTTGGAATTTTTCATAAACTATTTTATGAGATAAAAGTATTGGTTTGCCCCTCGTCTTCGCCAGACTTGGCTGACTAAATTAAATTATTAGTGTTCACAAATTTATAATTTAAGCATAAAATACTTCAAACATCGCAAAAGTAGTAAAGAAATTGGGAAAATGTGATGAAAAGTCCACATCCTAAACAAATAGTCATTATATGGGGTGAATTTTAAAATTTATACACTTTCTTGATTATGTTTGTTCGGGAGCGTTTTTGGGGAAAATATTCAACTACATTTTTAATATGCTCGAGCAGAGATAAATGAAAATGAACGATCTGCCCATTTACAATATAAATATTAGCGGAGCATAGATACTTGACGCAGTGCTAATTTCGACTATTTTTCGAAGTCAAAATTTTCTGAAACAATTTTTTTGTTGAAAATCTCCACAGTCGATTTGGGTAATTTACCTGGGAATTGATCTTGAAATTAAAATTTGAAAATTGCCCTTCCTTGAAAAATGCTTACTAAATTATATATAAGAGGTAATAGTTAATTTATGTCTAAGAATTACCTCATCTAACCCATTGTGACCCATCCCTTGGGAGTTATCAATGACGACCACAACGTCTAACCAGAGGTTGCTCATATTACACGCGCATTCCGGCTCGATATTTTGGCCATAAGCCAGGCGAAGACTGACGAAACATACTGGAATTTTTAGATCTCACATAATTTATGATATATCTTAAAAAATTAGAATTTATAAATTTTGTTGTCCATCTTTGTCAAATTATCTTTCGAATTTTCACTTTTTCTGCTCTAAAATGATGGTATTTCTGTTAGCATCTAATGAATTCGAAATTCAGTTTTATCGTCAAAAATGTCAATGGCAAAGATTGATTTCTCGAAAAATTCCACATTCGTTGACTTACCCAAAAGTATCGAACACAGCAGCGATATCCTCATATTGAGAATCACCTAGAATTTAGAATTCTAGATAAGTCCAAGTTCAAATGTCCTAAAATTGATCAAATGAAATGGCTATCATAATGTGAACGCCCTCCATTTAAGTACCGAAAGGAAGATATAAATTCAGAAACTACAATGAAATAAAACTGAACATTACAAGCAAAGGTGCATCTTTGAATTTGATAAAGAAGCAATTCGAAAAATGATTGGGAAGTCATGAAAATTGGGAGTTCTTAAGAATGGAATTTTCTATTTATCAGTAGTAATAAAGATAGGATTTTAAAACCTTTTGATATATAATTTTCTGGAGATGCCTTAAAAAGGAAAGGCCTATAGAGATAAGACCAAATTCTGGTGGCATTTCAGAAGAAGCCGTCACACGCCTATTAAACTTATCAGCGTTATCAGGGAAAATTTAAGCTTGGAGCGTAGAAACTTCCTTTATATGGCTCACTAAAGGAAGTTTAGCTTTTTATTTTATTATTAATCCTAAAACTTAATAAGAACAGCTTAAAAGTGAATGTCAGTAAGAGCCAAAATTGGCATAAACAGGAGTCCGCGAATCGAGTTGATTTTCATATATGCTGTTTCAGTTTTTCATGCTGATGATCATGGTGTGGCTTGTTTTTCTAGAAATCGATTACTGTAGCGAATTACAGTAGCTCGAATGTTTTCCGGATTCTCCACCCTCGATTACATCATTCTAGCCTATTTCCAGCTAAATTATTTCGGAGCTGTGCCAAGTCATTCCACAGATTTCCATAGGATGGCTATTATACAGCGATAACTGACTATGTATTTATTATAATAATTTCATGCCTCATCTTACATCACGTCATAACTTTGACTTTTCTGAAGTTCTAAGGGTGGGGTAAAGTGTCCTGGGGGTAATTAGGTACGGAGAATAGATTTGTGAGGTTCATTTTAATCATACAAATACACATAACGATAATTATTCTCATTCAGCCACTTTGACTATAAAAAATATTCAAGTTTTCTGAAAATTCCCATAGAAATTCCACTTTTTAAGGCTTATCATAAATAAAAAATATGTGATAAAAGGTTAATAGAAAAAGACACCGGGATATCGGTTTTTTTCTTTCCCTATCTTGCCTCCCCATAGTATTTCTTAGAAAAACCGGTAGGAGCCTGATAAAAACATAACGTTAACAATCATGGAAAATACTTGGTGATACGAAGTGTTCATTTGCGTCGTCTATAATCTATAAGTAAATATTCGAATAATTTTATTTCAACATGCATCTTCAAAGTTTAAGACTCTTCAATGATAAACCATGTTTAGGAATTGTTTTAGTTTGATAAAATTGCGACGCATCAATTTAGTAGTTTCATTCTCCTTTCTTCGATGACTAATTTCGAAAATTTTAATTGCAGACTTTCATTCAATCAATGCTCCTACTATTTCCATTTCAAAATAATACTATGGTGATTGTTTAGGTTTCCTAACAAAAGATGTTAGCCAAGTTACCAGTCGAAATTATATTGTTGATCTGCCAATATCCCGAATCCAAAGAGCTGGGACAATTAGCCCGCACTAACAAGCGAATGATGCAAATAATCAAGAAACATCTGCCGACAGTGTTCACGAGGAAAATTTTATTCTATAGTAAGAAATTATGTTGAAAACTGAGTAAGAGACTTTGAAATGATTCATAATAATTTAGTTTATTATGAAAGTAATAAAAGAAGAATATGCTTGTTCAATCCATTTACCTGCTCAATAGAGGAGACTGCAAAATTCCCCAATTATTATGACCCAGATGAAATAGCAACTACACAGAATAAAGTAGATTCTTATGTTCGTTATTTTAAATAATTTTTTAGGTTTCAGATGTTTGGAATTAACTCATTTAGAAAATCATTTGAAATATATGACTTGAATACTGGACAAATTTTAAGAGGTCTGCTCAACAAATCCATGAATGATCGATTCAAAGAATTTTACAGGCCCAGGTCCTCCTAAATGGCGTGATGGTGCATCTGTGGCTCATTTCAAAGACAAATTGTATTATTTGGGTGGATTGGATTCTAAAACATATAAAGAAACGAGTCGAATTGATGTAAGAAGATCAAATGAAAGTCCACGAACTAATTTATTCAGGTTTTAATAGATGAGAAATGGAAAAGAGGGCCTGTATTTCCTCTTCCAGTTAGTGATGTTCAAACAATAACATGCGATGAAAGTTTATATGGTCGCATTATAGCATATTCATTATTGTAATCATGGATATTTAGTTATTGATCGTGACCGTTCATTTTTTGATAAACAGACTAGTAGTAAGATATATCGATTATCAGACGATGAACATGAGTGGATTGAAGTAGGAGAAATTGAAAAAATTTATTGGGGTTGTGCAGTCGCATCGCTAAATGGGAAAATTTACATAACTGGAGGACAGAAATAGTTAGTTTTGTATGATAAATAGTGCATCATTATATATTTAGCTGGAGAGTATTAAAATCCTGTCTGTGTTTCAACCCCTCAGCTCCAGTTAACAGTCGAATTTTTCGAATCGCTGATATGAATTATGCAAGATATGATCATTCGCTCATTTTCGCTAACGGGAAATTGTATGCAATCGGAGGGTGAGCTGAGATTTTCCATATCTTTATACGAAATATTTATTAACTTGGATTTCAGATTTTTTAATGAAAATTTTTGTAATTCAATCGAGGAATACGATCCACAAACGAATAAATGGCGTGTAGTCGGAAAATTAATATAAAATAAAGCCTGATCATAACAATCTCAGATTTGATATAGAAATTTTATTCAATAAAATGTGAAAGCAATAATTTAATTTCAATGCACATGATACAGGCAACTCTCAAATGCATTCAAAAGTGATGAGGGGAAATTGCAACTGAAATAAATATTTTATTTCAAAGATTCTGTAACCAAATTTATTATTTATTTCAAATAAAACGAGAATAATATTTTGAGATTTTCATAGATCAAGTTGTCGCTCATCGTTCAGTTATCCTTTGCAGGATATCCAGGAAGTACCACGAGGAGGTAGACGAACATCACTTCCCGCCACACTAACACACACACACACACACCTGAAAACTTAAATATTTAGATTTTTAAAATTGTATCACGTCATTACCACCATGAAATGGTTCAGTCTATCCTCTCGGATATCGCCCGATTTGGCCTTTGAGTAATCCGTATCGAATTTGAACCAGGTCCTGCTTTTCCTCTAAATTTATCAATCAAAATACGCTTTATATCTAACTAGCTATTTATCTCTTACCTATCCTAACTCTTTAAAAGAGCTTAATACGAATTTTCAATTTTCTAAATGATTACCTTGAGATCGAAGTTTGAAGCTTTGATATCAGTGCAACCACTTTTCTCGTTAGCTTTATAGTATGTGCTAGTCACATTTTCGCACAGGAACTTGATTCTGCTTCTATCATACTGTGATGTCAATTCCATATTCAATATATTGCAGATGGGCTTGACGTGATATTTCAGTGGGGCCTCCATTAGTACTTCGTATGTTGCCTATTCGAAAGGGAAGTATTTACTGAAAATTAATTATTCGATAAATTCGAATAACATTTTTACCAGTTAAGTTTCCGTTCGACTGAAGAAGCATTTTGGCCCATGCATCCAGATTTTAATCATAGGTAATAGAAATATTCGAATATAGTGAATTAGAATAAGTATTCTTCAATAGAGGCGCCCAACTCAACTCTAGTGATGATGTGCGTTCCATAGTCGCTAATAAATTGGTCCATTAATATTATAGATTGGTTCGTGTTATCCATGATTAGGGCTTCTTTGATCCATTGGTTTACGTTGGTTTTAATTTTTTCATTGCATCGGGCTATGCTCAGGGCTACTGACTCTTGGTAACTGCAAATATAAATATTGTCAGCTGGGAAGTATATCTACCGTAAAACCTGCAATAGAAGTCCACTTCCAAAATGCTAGAACTACCCACTATCCATGTCTGATCATTCCAGAAAGTATTTTATGATGCTCTTTAGAGCTTATGGATCATTTCCATTTTTGATTTGAAGATTATAAGACGCTTAGATGATAAAATATGGCGGTTTGAAAAGTCGAAATTTATGGTAGATGGACTTCTATTTTAGATTTTACGGTATATGTACAAAATAAAATGAATTCAATTTGATCGAAACTTTTTAGATTTTTAAAAACGGTAAGTCTTATCGAAAGTTATGTTCATTTTTGTGTCGAATATATGCTCTACAGCAGCTTACCTTACGATAAAAGTCGTTTTTCTCCAATATTCATCTTTGTACAAGTTATTTTTGTTCAAAATACGTTGATTTTAGCATCGAATAATGTTCGATTTAGACGAACAGTAGAGTTGAGATACGATATCTGAAAGTTAGAAGAGTGAAAATGTTGAGAAGGGTTGGTGAAAAGCAGTTGTTTTTCAAACGATTTGAAAGAGAGAGAAGAGCGAGGATCGATGATTTTAGAAAGAAAGGGGCTGACAAAAGCGCACTTTTTATATGGCAAATAAAGGCGGAGTCAGCGAAATAATGCAAGAAGAGATCCAGAGTTATATAAACCTAAAAGTTGATTCTGCAAACGAGAACCTTAATGCTTAGTAAATACATAAAATATCAACACAGGAATTAAAACTCATGAAGATCAATAATATTTCACGCAGTTTTACAGCATTTTCATGCAAAAGAAAAAGAAATATTGAAATGCAAAAATTTGATTGAAAAATTAGAATGAAATAGACCACAATATGATAAGGAAAATTGGAGAAGAATGAATGAAGGAACAACTTTTTCATACACCGATTCCACTGTAAGGAAGTAAAGTGGATGCTCATCGATTGAAAGTGGTCTGATAGGTGAAATAGTGCGTGAAAAGATGCAGACTGGTACGAAAGGGAACTTGCTTTCAGTGCAAAGTTGAGAAGGATTGATGAAAAGTGGCTGTTTTGCACGATTTGAATATAATAAAGTCGAGAAGATGGACGAAATTTCGTTTTTGTTTTCGCAATCTAAAAATTTTCGTCCAGCCCTGATGTCGAAAATGGAAATTTTTGGATTTTCGCGCCATTCTCACCTGTGAAAAATGAAAACTCGCAACTCGCAAGCGCGTTGGTCAGTGGTTATATCTTGGTCGCGCGCGGTCGGCTCCAAATCCTTCTGAAATTCACATTTGTCCCTAACTTCTTCCGAGAAATTATTTTCGGTCCCAAAAATACCCTAATCTACCTACCCAAAAATTTCAAGTTTCTCCCCTCCAACCTTTACCTCCTTCAAATTCCACCTGGTTCAAATTTGGCGCTCAAATTTAAAAATTTTCAAGACTTCAAAAACATGGAAAATTGTCGAAGTTTCGCAATTTCAAAATTCTGCCTAGATTTTGTGAGTTGGAATTATCGAGTTTTCTTTTGGGAGTTTTCAAAATCCTTAAAATTTTCAAAAGTTTTGAAATTTCAAATTTCTATTCGAACGTTAGGGTTTTGTGAGTCGGAGTTGTGTAGTAGTCTCTTTCCGTCTTTTCCCCTATTTTCCTTCCCCTCTATCGGTGGTATCTAGTGCTGGTCTTTGTCGATCTCCCTCTGCTTTCTCTTTCGCAACCCGTCTGCTACTCTGTGCTCTCTCGATCCCTCACTCTCTCCTCTTTGCATCGATCGTCTTCTCTTCGTCCTTCCAATGCAAGAGGGGGGTCATTTCACATCCCTTCTTCTCTTTCTTTTTCTCTCTATCGTCCGTTCTTTCCCTAACTCTCCCTGTGCTGCGGGTCAATTGCTGGTGTTTTTTTCGTCCCTACGTCTCTCTTCATATTCCAGTCAGAAATGTTGGCGACCAAACTGCGTTTTTGAATTGAGTTTTGAATATCTTAGGTCGTTCTCTACCCCTATCTCTCAACATAAGGGGAATTGCATATTGTGCAGTCATCAGCATTTTTATTCCTTTTCTCAGTTCATGTCGACACGACTTTTCATTTGCCTCGTAAAACATAACAACTTGGTTCATAATTTCGTCTGGCTGTAGCGTGTTAATCTTCCTACATCGAGCCTAAAATTTGTATTTTCAGTGAGTCAGCGCACCCAACGCCAACCTTTCGTCAGTCGTAATGAGAGAGATCGTCCACATTCAGGCCGGCCAGTGCGGAAACCAGATCGGATCGAAATTCTGGGAGGTGATCTCTGACGAGCACGGCATCCAGCCGGACGGCACCTACAAGGGCGACTCTGAGCTGCAGCTCGAGCGAATCAACGTCTACTACAATGAGGCCAACGGTGGGAAATCGAGGATCTCAAAAATCCTATGGATAAAAATAGAAAAGCCAAAATCCGACATTTTTGAATGCATTTTCAACGCAGAGTGTAGACTTATGCAGATACAGTTTACCAAGTTGAAAAACACGTTTAAAAAACCCGAGTTCGGAAGATTAAAGGATGCAATATTTTAGAAAATGATTTTTAAAAACATCGATTTTCAGGCGGCAAGTACGTGCCCCGCGCCGTGCTGGTCGACCTCGAGCCGGGAACGATGGACTCGGTCCGTGCCGGACCCTTCGGAACTCTGTTCCGCCCCGACAACTTCGTCTTCGGCCAGTCCGGAGCCGGCAACAACTGGGCCAAGGGCCACTACACCGAGGGGGCCGAGCTGGTCGACAACGTGCTCGACGTCGTCCGAAAGGAGGCTGAGGGATGCGACTGTCTGCAGGTGAGAAAAAATGGGAACTTGAAAGTTGAAAATTTTTGAAATCAGGGACTTGAAAAATAGGAATTCTTTCAAATTTGGAAAATTGATATGAAAATGTTCAACATTAAATTCCGATCATCAATAAAATAATGAAAATCTTAAAAATTGCTATTTTTAGAAAATTTTCGGAAAAAAAAGCAAAATAATGCAATTTTCAGGGCTTCCAACTGACTCACTCCCTTGGCGGTGGAACCGGATCGGGAATGGGCACCCTGCTGATCTCGAAGATCCGCGAAGAGTACCCCGACCGCATCATGTCGTCGTTCTCGGTGGTGCCCTCGCCCAAGGTGTCCGACACCGTGGTCGAGCCCTACAACGCCACCCTCTCCGTTCATCAGCTCGTCGAGAACACCGATGAGACCTTCTGCATCGACAACGAGGCCCTGTACGACATCTGCTACCGCACCCTCAAGCTCACCAACCCCACCTATGGAGATCTCAACCATCTCGGTGAGCTTTTAAACTTGCGAAAACTCGAACATTCATTGAAACTTACAAAATCTTCACCTTCCTTTTTAAAACTGCATTTCTATAAATCTTTGAAATTTCAAAAAAAAATTGAATTGAAATTCGAGTCTTTCTACTTCTGTTGGTTGAAGATGAAAGAAATTTGAAAAAGGGCGATAGAAAGTGGGATATTTGCAGTGTCGGTGACGATGTCTGGCGTGACGACCTGCCTCCGCTTCCCCGGACAGCTGAATGCCGACCTCCGCAAGCTGGCCGTCAACATGGTGCCCTTCCCTCGTCTCCACTTCTTCATGCCCGGTTTCGCCCCGCTCTCGGCCAAGGGCACTCAGGCCTACAGAGCCCTCACCGTCGCTGAACTCACTCAGCAGGTCGAGGAATATTGGGATTTATGGAAAATAAAAAATCGCCTAGTCTGAAACAGTAGAAACAAAATCGGAACTGTCTAGAAGTAGTTGGAACTTTCAAAAGTGGACATCTTTTTTGAAATTTCCTGTAATTTTGGAGGGAAAATTGAGCTTTCTCTACGATTAAATAATAATTGGGTAAAATCCATTGAAATTCGAAATTTCAGATGTTCGACAGCAAGAACATGATGGCCGCGTGCGACCCGCGTCACGGCAGATACTTGACTGTCGCTGCTATGTTCAGAGGAAGAATGAGCATGAGGGTTAGAACGTTTGAAATTTTTGAGAAACAACAACAAAGATATTCGTTTCTTCAATAAAAAAGTTTATCTTTCCATTTCTGAAAATAATCTCTTAAACTTACAATGCGCAATTTAATTGTTGAAAAAAGTAAATTTAAAAAAAAAATACAAGTCAAATTTCCAGGAAGTGGACGACCAGATGATGTCGGTGCAGAACAAGAACTCGTCCTACTTCGTGGAGTGGATTCCGAACAACGTGAAGACGGCCGTGTGCGACATCCCCCCGAGAGGACTCAAGATGTCCGCCACGTTCATCGGCAACTCCACCGCCATCCAGGAGCTCTTCAAGCGCATCTCGGAGCAGTTTACTGGTGAGTTTATTTATTGGTTATTCGAAGCAAAATGTTAGTCGCTGTTTTTGAAGTTTAAAATTGAACTGTCTTGGATTTTTGGAAGACATAAATCTATTTGAAAAGAGCCTAGAAAATCGAATATTTGATCTTGTGAATAATAGGGTCTAATTTTCAAAGTTGAGACTTATTTTGAATATGTTCTTTTTAATTCTAAACTTGACTTTGTTCCTGAAAACAAAGATTTTATTTTGCAGCAATGTTCCGCCGCAAAGCCTTCCTGCATTGGTACACGGGCGAGGGTATGGACGAAATGGAGTTCACCGAGGCCGAGAGCAACATGAACGATCTCGTCTCCGAGTACCAGCAGTACCAGGTATTTTCATTCTTCTACAAATCGCTAATCTAAATCAAATTGGTTGATTTTTATCAATCTTCTCGAAAGTGAAAAATGTTAAAGGATTTTCTTTTTAACTAGTACTTGAAACTTTAAATTTAAAAATAAAAAAATGAAATTTTCCAGGAAGCCTCCGCCGAAGACGAGGGCGAACTGGACGGCGATGCTTCGTACGCTGCCGAAGTCGAACAGTAGACGCTTCAGTCTACCCACACGAAAATGCCAGCTTTGGTGCTTACTTCCAATTTTTTTTGGGTCAGGGGCGATTTATAAAAAATTTAGGTAGTATCCTCGAATTTTTTCTACAAATTACCCCCATCCCTCGTCCTTTCTGCTTTTCCCACTGCCTTTTGCCTTGCACTATTCAAAAAGTGAAAATATTTTTCTCGTGTGAAATGCTTCATCGCTAAGTTTCCTGCAAGCTTTTAGCATTTGAGCAGATTTTACGCGATAAGGAATATCTTTCAGTTTTTTGTCATTTTCTCTTCCAAATCACTTAAAATTCCATCCATCCAACGAAGCGTTCTCTCATTTTGCAGGTGCAGGTGAAACCCCCGAGCAGCAATCTAAGTTATTTCCCCTACTTATTTATTTTATTTATTCCCTTGCTTTTGTTATTTTTGTGGTTGACTTCGAAAATTTTATCCCCCATTCAATTGAAAACTTGATGTTTTCCAAGTGTTGATGAGTTTTACAATGAAGATAATAAATTTTATGGAAGAATGCTATTTTTGTTTGTCTTTATTGAAATGAAATGCAAATAAGATGAAATTGCCATAGCATCCCTAGGATACGATTTGAAAAATATCGAGAAAAGGAGAATTTAGCAAATTCATTCGATTTTCCAGAAAATATGGAACTGAAAACCACTATTTGCTTACTTCTAATTTTCATCGCCTTATTTTTGCTACTTCCTTGGATCGTTTACAACGAAGAATCGGGTCCTGAGCAAGAAAATTTGGAATTCAAATTTGAGAGGGAGTTGAAGGTAAAAGAATATTCAAAAATCTATAAGTCTAGGAATCTGCTTCATTGCTAAATTTTTTTTTTTTTATAAATATTTAACAATGGAGCAGATTTTAATAAATGCTAGATTTGCTGGATTTACAATAATTGAAATTTTACTGGAATATCTATCAATTGGGCACGTTTTACATGTGTAATAGATTTATTAAGTTTTGAAAATGAAATAATCCTAAAATCCCAAGAGATGGAGCGGCATTTCATATTGTCCTTCATCTTTGAGAAACATAAGATTGCCTTTATTTCCTGCAACGAAGCATTCTCTGAAGGCCATTCTTTAGCAGAGCCACCCCATATCTCTTCAGCTCATCTCATTTCTCCCCTCTTCTCCTCTGCGCCCCCTAGTCTTTCATTAATCCTATCATCCGAATTACGAATTACTTGACCCATTCTTCCTTCATCTCAATACATTACGCATAAACAAATGAAAATGAATTGGTAGCAAATGCATAACAATTGACGCATTGAAAATCTGTAATGAAACGATTTGAAATCGATGAAAGTTTGTCTGTGTTAAAAAAATTTAAAGTAGAGAAAAACCGTATTTTAGGGAATTATTGAAGCTCAAAAATATTCTTTTAAAACTATTTTTAGGCTATGGCCGACCGATCCCGACTAGCGCGAATGGTCTATCTGATGTATCAAGAGTCTCTGAACGACTCAAGTATTGATGCTGCCGCAGGTTGGTACAAATAAATAAATAAATTCGTATTCTATTCTATAAAATCCATGAAGATCAGCTCTATCGGATTCGTTGATTTCAGCCAATTTACTGACTCATCTGAAGACCTACTATCCAACTCAGAGAGATCTCGAATTGACTGGCAACTACAACACATATTGGACTTACCATAATAGGTAAGTACGAGATCGTCTGATTTTAAAAATTCGGAAAGAAGACGCTATTATTTAGCATCTACCGTGCAATCGAGCAATCGCTGCACATCGCTTACGATTTACCCATCCAAGAGCTCTCTCTTATTGGAGTTATCAGCACTTTTGTCTATCGAATAATCGGTTTTTCCGTACTAGCCATATTCACAGGTCTAAATAACTGTTATTCATTCATTACGATTCAATTTTAGCTTCAATGTCTCTGTTAATTTACTCAGTCTTTTTCCTACTTGCGTCTTTAATTCTTTGTCTCGATTTTCGAGGGTCTCAGAAATTATCAGCCATGTTCAGTTCTGAACAGTCGGCGAGGCAACTTGTTAGGTTAAATTCCAAAACAAAATCTAAATCTGAGGAAAAAATCTTTCAGAAATTCTATCGTTTTATTATTGTCAGTACTCTACACGGTTGCTATAATGTTCGTGGGTAACAGTTAGTTTCTAGCAATTTTTAATTTCACCTAAAATTAATTATATTTTTCAGTAGGAGCAGCCTCAAAGGAGCAAGGTTGGGACAGGTTGAACAGCTTTCGCTACGTCGTTTCGATTTGGATTAGCAACGCCAAATTCGATGAATTTTTGCCTCCGGCGGTGGTTAAGTGCAACGTAAGTCAGACTGAATGATTCAATCAGAGACATGATTTTGACTTTAGAATTTTAACATCTGGTTCAGCAGGGTTCTAACTGTCCGGGCCATGTCGAAAATTTTCGGCCCGTTTAGAACCACGATCTAGTTCCGACTCTAAATTTTAATTTTCAGATAAGCCTATGGCAATCCACAGTCTACCTCTCCAGATACGTAGCTCTGTTCTCGGCATTTGCCCTTCTGCTCCATTCCCTGGTTGCATTCTTCAGCAGATTTTCATCGCTCATCTTCACGAAGATCAAGAAAATGGAAGAAATCGAGGTTGAGCCGATCAACCCGCTGATTTACAAGAAGAAGAATAACTGATCGGAATAATTTGAACGAGAAAAAATAAATGTTGTAAACAAATTGGATTTGATCAAAGTCATCGTATTAATAGCGGAAGTTTCATAATCATATTTTAGTTTCCACTTTAGGTGGAATACTATAAATTTTGAGAAAGCCAACATGGCCTTCTTTATGGAAGATAGGATCTCCAAAAGTCTTCGCAACAAATACGCAGATCTTCAAACTTAATCCACTAGATGAATCACTAAATTTTACGCTAGTGAAGCTGACCATCCTCTTCTGTATGAGTAGGTGTGTCTCCTAACCTAATGCAAACCTCTCCATAGGTCGCCTAGAACTTTTTGTAAAAAATCACTCAATATCTTCCTAATGATATCCCTGAAAATGGATGACCTTTACAAATGGATGAGTGTGTGCGTGTGTGTGACTTGATTGGGGATTTCTACGATGCTGCTGTCCTTCCGTCTACGTCACAGCTAGTCTTCATATCTCTCGATTCAGCTTTTTCTTCATCTACCTCTCCTCGTCTTTTCCCTTTCACATCGTCTTCCTTCCCGTCCTGGCCTCGTATCGCATTCCCTGCATTCTCCCTCCTCCATCTCTGCCCGAGAAATGTTCATTCAGCCCCGTCCCGTGTTCGTGATTGTCTTCTGCTCGATTACTTGCGTTATTGGATATGTCACCAGGTACTTTATTGATCGTTATCTCAAAAGTAAATTTTATGCTAAAGGAAGCTTTGAATTTGATTACAGATTCAAGCGGGACTTCATGTATATATCCGATGCCAATGGTACTGATGCCAATTGTTTTGAGGTATCGAAAAATTCCCGAGTTATGCTTTTAGCTGATATGGCTAGGAAAAACTGAGGAAGCATTTAGTGCATTTTTCATCTAACGTAGCAAGGATTTATTCCACGAAGTCTTAAATTGTCTAAAAATTCCGAACTTTCCATAATTCAAATATTGTACCGGCCAAGTTAAATGAAAATTCGTGCGTTGAAGTGCGCGTATGAACTATGCGCAAAGAGAGAGGCAGAGTGGCAGAGAAAGGAAGTCAGCGTGGGACAGTAGAAAGAGTAGTACGTAATTTCCTGTGTCTCTCGCCTTTTCTCATTATTTTCAAAACTCGAACTTTTACTTACTTTGACCGCTACAATAGAATGATTTCAGACCTGCAACTCCAAATTCAAGAACGACTTTGAATTCAGTTTCAACCTATCATTGTCAGATTTCTACGATTTCCCATTCCATCCTCTAGTTCTGGACCATTCGTCATATCTACTCTACTGTAAATTAGCAGAACAGAAGACCCGGTGTTATATCGATCAGTGCAATGATTTATCAGCAGATTCAACGTTTTCCCCAGCTAACTTTATCTGTGCCTTTAAACGGAACCACTTTACAGGTATCAGATTCGTAAACGATTTAACACAGATGTTTAAAAAACTAGCTTCGAAATTAAAGAAATCAAGAATTCTCTTGCAGAGAGTCGTTCATGTCTCGCTGAGGCAGAGCCTATCACTTTTTTGAAATGCGATCAGCAGTGTCACGATGAAGTCGTTGCGCAGAGACAGCAACAATTGGCTAGTAAACGGGACTCTAATCAGGTAACTTTAACCGCATAAACTTGTTTTATTCTATTTTTTTTATAGGTATTCCTATCATCTAACCTGGAGAACTATGAGGCTGAACTCAATCAGTTGTGCACGTTCCAAGTTTGCTATTTGAAGTGCTATATTCCGATTGTAAAAGAAGTTTGCGGAAGTCGTGCTGATCGAGCGATAGATGTTGTGAGATCATTGGTTGAATCACACGCAGGTGATAAATATTTCATAAAGTATAAATTGATCACTAATGACTGATTCTCCATCGAAATTTGTCATCAGATGCATCAATCGATACCATTCGATTCAATTAGATGGTGGCATTTATAATTTATTCTTTCAGACGACATAAACGACTGGCACATCGTCACAGGCAACTACGAGAATCTTCCATCCAGTTGCAAATCGTTGTCATCTAGACAGAGCGACAATGCTGATCCTGTGCTTCAAATCATTAATGCTGCTTAGTTTTATGCTCATAACTTATAATTTATTCATTCCGAGTCTCTTAATTGCAATCATTTTGACGGGTTGTTAACTTAGAGTGATTAATAATTTATTATTTCTTGTTATTAATAAAGCTATTTTTATTAAAGCGATTCCAATCTTGTTTCAGGCTAGCGTGAGATCATTCAATAACATTTTGTTTATTTGACTAATATCGGATATAACCTCCATACGACAAAGCTTTTCGGCTATCCCTAAGAGGTAGATATAAAAGGGATAAATTATGGACAGTCATAATCTGTCAATAGAGATGGGCTGAGGCAGATTTGTTAGCACAGATGCAGTTGCCCCGTGGCAATGCATTGCGCATGATCGATGACAGGGATTGATTGATTGATTTAGTCAATAGATCAGCCTGATGGATAATTTGCATACCTTTTTCATTCTAGTCTAAAATCACCCCATTTCCCATCTGCTAGTGGTACAAATCATTACCCTTCCACTAATTCCATGCTTTCGACCTAAACTTATCTGCAATTTTTTCTATTTTAAATTGTATTACTTTATAAAGTTTTTTTTTTTTTAAATCTTATTCGTTTTCTTCCGTTATTGATTTTATTTTGTAATCCTCATAGTTCGCGTTGTTCAACAAAATAATCGCTTCCTTCCATGCATTGTTTGTCCAACTACCGTATTCTCCATTATTCTACCATTCGGTACCCCTTTTCCAGCCAGACTATCTATTTCCCAAAAACAGCAAGGATTTTCAGGAATCGATCGATTTCGATGGCCTTCATTCCGACGTCATCATTCAACGCCGCTCTCTACAGCAATGCGGCTCTGTTGTCGTCATCCATCAGTCAGAATGCTATCATCATTCCGACTCCTATTAGCACTGAAGGTCTAACTTATCCAAAAGCTATTATAGTCACTCAAACTTGAATTAGAGTTTCGACGTCAAGAAGAAGAAGAAGAGCATTCAATCATGAATTTATACAACGTTTAACAAATAATTTTGTTCTTTCAAAAGTTAATTTTATTTTCAGGCTCCGATTCGAATTCATCCACTTCCCGTAAGTCTGATTCAGCCTCTTCCAGTCCTGCGGCTCGCAAAGTCGTCAACCCCTTTGATCCAGAAGCCACCGTACCTCTGCCTTTCCAATTGGACGACCAATTCGGACCTTACTCGACCTCGGTCTGGAAGCGGAACGAACGAGAGCGATGTCGGGTTCGCTGCGTGAATGAGGGATACGACAGATTGAGAAATCATCTTCCGTTGGCTAACAAGTTGGTTTAAAGACGAAACTTGTAAACCGCAAGATATCACAGCACAGGGCTTAACAAAACTGTATGAGAAAAGATATTGTCCCTTAGGGACCGCAAATGGTTATGCAAAAATAGATATATTTTGGTAGTATTTAGCTTCAACCGATCAATTAGGGTATAACTAACAATAAAAATCATTTTTGATTGAAAAATTCCATAAAGACAGTCACCCAAATGAACACGTTTTTATTCGCCACAAAATCTTCATGAACACGAGTGAGCACACGAATTTTGTGCTGATTTTTAGCACAGACCCGTTTCACTGGATGGTTCATCGAATTAGACCTTACCTTTTTATGGCTAGCCACTTTGAAGCATACTTGCTTCCTATTTTTAGGCTTTAAAATGATCACCTTCCAAAACAGCGAAAAATGTAAAAAGGCATAGTTTGCGGTTCCTATGTATCCTGTCCTTCCCAACCTTATTCGCATGTTTTGCCATAATGTCTTGTGGTTTAAATTACCTATTTTTGTTAAAAATAACTAGAATTTGAATTTTATCGATTTTTCAGCGACAAACGAATCTCGAAGGTCGATACATTGCGTCTGGCAATCAGGTACATTCGACACTTGGACGCGATGCTGCAGAGAGATGACCATATTTATCAGTAAGTTCATTTTTCTTCTTTCTATCAGTAAAGATAATAAAAGAAGTACGATAAATATCGAATAAAATTTTCTAAGTTCTAAAATGCATTAATTTCCTAAAAAATCATGGTTTCAGTTGCCGTTGCTTCGTCGGCTTCCAGGAAGAATCTGAAGGCAACATTCGACTGGATATGACGACGAGAGGGCATCCGCGCAACCTTCATCAATAAGCTTTATTATTTCTTCTACTATTACGCACAGATGTGCGAACAAGAACAATATTTGCTTTGATTAATGTCGATTGCTCGTACAAATGTTAAATTCATTTCTTCTAGTCATTCCATGAGTTTCCTGGTCACAAAATAAAATATTTCAGCACGATTTATTTATTACAAAAAAGTGCACAAGAAGACGACAGAATTTGGCATGAGGATATAAGAAATTGATAAGATTGATAAGCAAAGCCGCGACTATCACATATAAATCGAAAAAGACTAAAGAAAATTGAAAGTTTGCTACAAAAAATACTGCAGATTAGAAGGAAAAATATTGAATTTGAAAATGATGAGATTTGAGACATGCTCAATAATCTGTATGGAGAAATTTGACATATGCCTAATTATCACTCATAATTCGACTAATTTAGACATCTTTGAAAAAATCCAATAATCAGACCTAGGGAACACTTTCGTCAGATGAAAATAAACTATAGGGGGTAAGTCGCAAGAGGTTTTGACGATCGTCCCCCTAGGTCTGCAAATAATTCAAGGATACACTTCACTTTTGAACCGTGAATTATTGTCGGAGGAAAATAATCAATGATAAGATAGGGAAATATTTGTTATTGTTTATGCACCAAAAGAGCATTGGAAAATATACCATTTGTAAAGTTCGCATTGTTCTTTCACTCAAGTTGGTGAAATTTACAAATAGTTGAACACGAAAATTTACAAGTTGATTTACAAAAGAAGAAAATGTTACAGATGAAATGGGAGAACATGAACTTGAGAAATCTTGTGGCATTTCGGCAGCCAATGGCAAAGAAAATTCGACGCAATTCGATTCATAAATTGAAAAATTATTCAAATTTGCAAGATTTTCGAAGAAAAAAAACAGAATATTCTTCTCTAAGTTAATTCTGACTAACACCAATTTCATATATCTGCCTAATAAATTGAATATGAATTTGAGTAATTTGAGTAATGCTCACGAAAATCTGAATGACTTAGAAACTGTGAAAGATTATTGTAATTTGAAATGAATAGGAAAGAAAGAAAGAAATAGCTAGATTTGGCATTTCTACTCAAGTGAGGGGATAACTGAGAAATGGTATTTCAATATTTCAGGGGAAAATGTTAGGAATGAGAAATAACATTTTCTATATATCTTTTTGAAATATTTAAATATCCTTCTCGAATTACCAGTGAATGTTTAGTGACATAATAATGCATATTATGCAAATTGTCTGGTTACTCAACATAATAACATCCAAAATTCCAAAAGGAAAAGTCTACCAAGATAGAATATTCTTCAAAAGGACATTTGGATGTCATTTCCTTTAGTACCCTTTGTGTTATCGCAAACTGTTGAAGAGGTTGAGTTTGCTCCTGGCAAGCCTGGGCTGACCGCACTTGGAAAACACGTGCCAGAATCTGAGCGTCTCGTCTCCCGCTCCCGTCACGATAGATTCGCCATCTGGAGACATGGCCTAAAATTCAAAAAGTTAAAATAAGTCGTAAATTGAGAATTAACATATAAAAATATGTCATAGTAGTTAGCACCAAAATTTAAAAAAAAAAAAAAAAAATAATAATTGTTGAAATTTTTCTTCGAAAAGATTAGGAAAATTTGGTGAGTTATATAATATAACGAAATTTCATTTTTAACATAAATAATATAGGGAGAGAAAACACATACCAAATAAAGCACTCTGAACTGGTGTCCAGTGAGCTTGGTGACGGGTTGGAGACTGGGGTATTTCCAGATGATCACCTGGTTGTAGGAGTAGCCGTGCGTGGAGACCAGCTCGCTAGAGTGCTTCGACCAGGCCACGTTGCAGACCTTCAAATAAACAAAAAATCGTCTCTATTTTCACTTTTTTTTGTTTTGTTTCTTTTTAATCTTTTAAATTTTGTTTTTGCTTCTAGAAAAGTAGACGATGTTTCGTCTTTGTGCTAGGTTTACCTTTTTTCTTGTTATACAAGACAAAAACACGAACCTGACTGCCAGTATCAATGCACTGCAGAGGCTGTCCGGTTAGAGTGTTCCAGAATCGGAGGCATCGATCGGCCGTCCCCCCACCCGACACTAGCAGACCGTGATGATGGGGCGACCAGGCCAAAGCCTTTACCGCTGCATTGTGCTCAGTGTAAGTCTAAAAATAATACATTTTTAAAATTCCTATAATTAACGACTTGTAAAATTTATAATAGATTCGGGTGGCAAATATAGACTAAAAGACACAAATTGTCGTGTTATGAGGTATAAAAATAATGATCGATAAGTAAGGAGAATTCAAATCATGGCAATTGTTGTAATCTTAAAAAAATGAAGGAAGATACAATTTTATAGAAATGACGAATTTACCTGAATAGGATCGGGTCGTCGGATATTCCAAACCAAAAGCTGATTATCATTGCCTCCCGAGGCCAATAGCTGCTTGTCGGGAGACCATTTTAGGCCGCACACCTAAAATGGTTTATAAAAATTCATAAATAAAGATATCTAATTTTTCAAATAAGCAAAAAGATATGAAAAAGGCTACTTTCAGAAAAAAATCTAAATTTATCATTTCAAGATTTAGAATTTTCGAACTCGAAAAAAATAGACCGGAACAAAACTATTTCAAAATATCTGACCTCCTGCCGATGCGCACTCATCTTCTTTTCGGACCGTCTGGCATCCCTGATGTCCCTTTGGAGAATGGTTCTGTCTCTGCTTCCAGAGCAGATCAGGTCTTGATTCCAAGCGAGGCAGCCAATCCTCGAAGAGTGACCATCCAAATCGTACACCTTCTTCTGGGCCGCTATGTCCCAGATCTGAAAATATAGTTTATAAAAATATTATTTTGAAAAGACAATTTTCTGATAAAAATAAAGATAATCTAATAAAAAAGATATTATCCCTATGAGTGACAGAAATAAATACAAATCAGAAATTTTTTCCTGTTTAATTTAAAATTTTACCTGAGTAGACCCTCGATTCGTACCGACAGCCAGCAAGTCGCCTTTATCGTTCCATTGCACGGAAGTGACGGTATCCTGATCGGTCGCCAAGTCGCACAGTTTTATGACCTGAATATTTTTGATTTAAAAATGTTCATATTTTTAAAAGGTATTTTATGATTTTTAGAAAGAAATAACTTATTTACCTGACTATTACAAGCACTCCACAGATAGACGCAGGTATTCAACCCGACGGAAAGCATGTTTTGCGAGGACCAGTCGACCAGATTCAGGTAGAAGTCGTCTTGCAATTCTGGAGCGTCCAATACCTGAATTTCAAAAATGCATGCCTGAAAATTTGAATTATAAGAATTATAATACCTTGTAAGGATTTTTGGGCACTTTTCGCTGGGGTTTCCGTGGGCTCTTCAAGAGACGTTGACTATCTTCAGAAAGTGGAGTATGGAAGGGGGAGGGGCTGAAGCAAAAACTTTAAAATCTATTATTTTTCCTAGATAAATAAGATCAGTTTTGAAATTTCACGATTTTTTAAAATGGATAGATAAGATTTAAAAAAAAAAAAACGATAAGTATCAGCAAAGCTAATTTCCTTATTAAATTTGCAACCAAAAAAAAACAATTTTAAATATGATTTTTCCTACTTTGAAGTCGAAGGAGACCCATATTTGGTAGGCGTCTTTTGCCCGTATGAGAAGAGAGCGTTCGAAGGGCTCAGCAGCACTTTGTCTACGTGGTCCACCTCGTTGTAACATGACTGAAATCAATAAAATAAAACAATACGAATTTTAAAAAATAAATAAATTTTCACCCGAATATCATCAATCCTGTCCTGGAGCAGCTCATTTCTTAGCAGAGCTCGAGCCACCATTTGGTCTTGACGGGGTTCATCTCCACTTCCGGACTAAAAGTTTTTTTTTTGCTTGCATCGAATATTTATTCTTTGCAGAAATTATCGATATTAAAAAATTGATTTGTCAGAAAGTTTTAAATTATTACCTGATTAGTGTTGTAGTTGGCACTTGGGCTGGAAGTGTGGCTGTTCGCCGGAAGGTGGGAGCTCGACGAGCCGGCTGCTGCTCGATTGTTCGAGGAGCGCTTGAAACTCGAGGTCATCTGGAAAGAATCAATAATAAATCGATAATTCAAAAATCGGTTTGTTTCTTCAATGAAAATCAGAAAAAAAGCATAAAAGCTAAAAAAAAAAACCTAATTCAAAGTGATCTTTTTCCAACGAAAATTTTAAAAAATTGAAAAAAATAAATTAAAAAGAAATCAATGAAATTACAGATTCCCCATCCGCCGTGACGATGGAGCTGTACTTGGTGTTCCAGTCCATGATCGGCTGCCGGATCGGCACGAACCGGTCTCCGTGGTTTTTCGTTGGAGAAACATGGGGGGAGCCCTACAATGAAATTTTAAGGATATTCGAAAATTGTCGATTGTTTTTATCTTTTCTAATTGATTTCAGAAAAAAATATATTTTTATAATGTTTTAAAATGTATTTTACAATTTGCAAAAATACTTTTTTAACCTTTACATTTTTGAAAGGTAACAAATTTAAAAATAAATTCTCCTACATTTTCCGAGTAGTTGTTGACGGGGGTAGTCCCAGGATTGTGCGGAGTCAGCAGACGACGTTCGTGTTCACTCGGGGGAAGCATCGTTCTAACCCTTTGGCTGATTCTCAACCTAAATCCAAAAAATAACGATTGAAATTTGAGAGTTTCGAAAATGGAACGGCGAAAACCATATGAAATTTCATATGATGAACGAGGAACGTCAAGCAAGTAAGAAAGAGAGGATGATAAGTGCAAAGAAAAAGACGAAGAAAATAATCGATAACAATTGCTAACCATAAATCAATCGCTTCGAAAACTGATTCAATTGCTAAACAGCTGAGATAAATTTTCAGAAGGTATGATTTGGGAATATTTTTCGATAATGACAATATGGAGGAGAGAGTAATCGATCAATGACAAGATACCAGTAAAGGTTGCGCAATGAGTAATGCGTGTATCCGAGCTCGTAAAGTTGCGTGTATCAGAAATTATGGGTATTTTCCTAAAGGTCAAACGAACTGATAAGTAAAAATACGAACTTTCGAAAATACGCCACTTTGGGAGATTATTTTCTCTGCCACATGCAGACACGCCAAATTTGAAATTGGAAAGAAAAAGACATGGAACAGAGATAAATTTGAAATGGAACTGGGACAAAGGCGATAAGAGAAAGAATGGAATTTAGAGCTGTGAAGCATTTTCGAATAAAAAAAGGAAGAAAGTAAATAAAGGCTTATTAAGAAGTTCATTACTTTTTCTTTATCAGAACTATTTATTATCAAAAAATGGATTAGCTTTCCAAGATTCAGTGAAAATGGAACCGAAGCTTTTTTTAAAGAAAAATGAAGGGAACACTTATAGAAAAGTTTATCCATCCTTCCCCATATCAAAACAATTTTAGTCTATGCGATGAATTTTCCAGGAATCTTAAAAGAACGGAACTGAAGTTTTTTCTTCACTTCGAAGAGAAGAAAGAGGGAGTCGATTAGGAAAGTGGGGAGGGGGAGACGCTCACGTGCAGGGGCAAAATAGCATTCGAAGAAGTAGACAGGGTCAGATAGATGCAGCCCGTGAGGACGCAGTAACGAAAAAGAAGAACTAATCGATACTTATGATGACAAATTCGGTGGCAGCATTTAGCAGAAATGTTAAATAGAAAAATAAAAGCTGATCTTTGTTGAAATGCAACCAGTACTTCATAGTAAAAAATAAAACTCAATGTCGAAGCCTCAAGCTTCATTTTGTTAATTTAGAAAACCTGAAGTCCAGCTTTAGGTGAGCATTATTTTGAAGTCTGAAGCGGAATTTAAATAATCCAAAATTTAATGCTCTCCCAGCTAAAGTATTCTTAAGCTGTATAATCAGATATTACGATATTTACAGTTTCCTTCAGATAAGTATCAAATAGCTAAAATCTCCACCCTAAAGCAGTATTTATGGGACAAATAGTTGAGAACGTAAATTATATGTGGGGAGTAGGGCAGGTGAGATGCAATTTAGAGATATGGAAGAGGAAGAAGGAGGAGAAATAGAAGGAAGGATGCTAAGCGGCCCCCCTCTCAATTGGAAAGGTCACCTAGGGTCGGGGGACAAATGGGAGTGGATCTTGAAAAGAAACACAAGGCATTTGACCCGTCAAATATCCAAATATGCACAAACAGACGCGGCTGGTAATTATTATGCAAACGAGGACACAGAACTGTCAATAAGATATTCTTTGTGAATCTTGCGTAATTTCAATTACACTTCTAGGGAAAATATTAAAATGAATTAGGTTGGAAAAACGGCAAAAGCAAGCAATGCTAAAGGTTTGCTTCGAAACTTGCAATAAGCAAAGCAAACTGAACTGAAGTGCGGTGGGGGTTGGTTGGGAATGCGAGATGAAAAGTCATCATAAGTGGGAGACAGAGACAGGCAAAGGTTGCGGAGTAGAAAATCGATTCTTAAACAAATTTCAGGGTAAGCTTTAGTTCGAAAAAAATTCACTCTCCACGAAGTACACCTCCCAAGAAAATATCAAGAAAATAGCAAATAGAAAATAAATCGTGAGAATATTTCAATGATATTTTGGCTAAAAACTAATAAAATATTGAGGCATTAAAATATCGGCCCTGAAACTGGCTGGAATTGTTTGACAAACCGGGGGTGATAATAGACGAGCAAAAGGGAGTGAAAGATACATAGGCATCGATTGGAAAAGGGGAAGAAAAGAGGAAGAGGAAGGAAAAAGGCTAGAGGCACAGACATACAACAGCAGCCACTAGACCGACGCGAATGCGACGACCGCAACGCGTCTGTGGCATGCGACGCGGTTCTGACCTCTAATGGGAGAGAAAGACAGATGCTGGTTGGTATGCAGGCAATCTGTCAATGATCCTGCGATCCGACTTATCTAATTATCCGATCGCGTTTTACACTTCATTAATTTGAAAAATTGTTTGGAATTGGGATTATGGGATTTCGTTTGAATTTTTAATTGAAATTATATAAAAATGCCGGAACCGAATTAGTTTTTAGTTCGTTTTACGAAAATTATATTCTTATGAACCCATTTATTCAAAATATTAACGCTAGAAATCGATGATTAAATAAGTAAAGTGTGATATAACTTCATCAAAAATGAATATGCGTAAAGAGATATAGAATTTGGCAATAAATAAGTTGATACATGCTACAGTATACTGCACTTGATCATGATATTTTGGGTTGGTAGTCGGAAAATAAAAGAAATTTTTAGTTGTGAAAAATGAAGAAAGCTCTCAAAACATTTTTAAAATTTAGATGGAACAGGAAATTAACTCAGAAAAAGAAATCGCAGTTGAAATTGAAAACGATTCTCAGTTCAAAATACGAGAATTCGGAAAGTTAAATGCACTTACAGAAATATTAAATCGATGATATTTCCGATAAGACACTACTAATAAATAATAAATAAATGAATTGGCTTTGTATATTTTAGGCCAAGGCTTAATTTTGTTTACATTCCTTAGCACCTATAAATAGCTTTTTCTTAGGAATAGTCGAATTTCAGCTTTGTGATCTCAGATTTAATAGTGCGGACTCCAACTTCTTGTAAGGTCCAAATTTCAGTTGGAAATTCTAAATGTATTTTTTATCTTCTTAGAGAAACATTTAAAAAATACCTCTTTTAGTTCTTCGACTTTGATCATGGCTAGAACCGATCCGTCGATTTCCTGACTTCTGAAGGCTTCACTTGCAGCCTCAGAAGAAGTAATGAATAGTACCCATTGCGCTACTTCGTCAATCTAAAAGATTAATTTTAAAAACTGGAAGAGAAGAAATTCAGATAGATTATAATTTTAAAATACTGATTAATTCAACTTGATGAAAATTTAAAAAAATAAATAAATAAAAGAAAAAAAAAACTCGCATTCCACTCCCTCCAAGGCCGATCAATCTCGAACGTTTCCCGAGGAGTCGAATCGCTGATGGAAGCGGCAGAATGGGGTGGATCATTTGGTGATCTATCCGAACTTGCCGCACTCGATGACCTCTCCAAATGAACTGCAGTTGGAGAATTAAGAGGATAGGGTCGGGACAATGAAGAAATTGGAGGGGTCGATTGTTGCTGTATTTCTCGACTATATGATTGAACTGTATCTGGGCGGTCTGGAAGAAGACTGTTGGCAAATTTTATCATCACAATGACATGTGTAAAATAGTGCCGTTCAGGCATATTATCATTATATAAAATAGCCCAAGAAAACTTGTCTTTTCCGATTTCAAGTTTATTTCGCACGAGTGTAAGTCGCGCTTTCTCGAAATGATTCATGAAATCTTCTCATACCTCTCTTGCTCGCAATTTTCCTCTTCCTGCATTCATTCGAGCAGAATTGCACCGAGCTTTGATTGTTCGAATTGTTGATGAGCTTCTTGCACCACAAACAGTAGCTATTGTCAGCCTCTTCGCTGTCTTCCTCTCGTTTAATTCCGTCGTTTGAGTTATCTTCTTCCATATCCCTGGTCCTCTTGCCTCTCTTCTTCTCCTCGTCTCCAGGTGAGCTTTTCTTTTTCTGATCTTCATCTTCCTTCTCACCACCAGAAGATCTGAAATATTCTCATTTCTAAAAGTCACCTTCTCTGTTTAACCTCGAAATGTAAGACCCTGAACTTCTATTATTTTTAAGCATCCTTTATTTTACCTCTTCTTATTCTCCATTTCAGCGAGCAGTCTCTTTCCGCCTTCCTTCGGGCCAAAGTCCATGTGGAGCAGTTTTTCCAATTCGTTCGTTCTCCTTTTCTTCGGTTTATCGCCCTTTCTGTCGTCCCTCTGAAAAATATAAACTGCCAATTTTACAATATTTTTCAAAATCTAACCTCCTCCTTTCTATCCCTGTCATTCCTGTATTCTCTGCTAGTCGTTGGTTCATCCTTCTCCTTTCCATCGGACCTTCTTGCCCTGGTCATTATTCGCTTCTGAGAACTGTCGTCTTCTTTTCCGAACATTCTTCTTTGTCTTCTTCTTCTGCCATCTAAAAAATTCTTTCTTTCTAGAATACAAAACTCATCTAAAAATATTTTAAAAATAAGACCAGACTTCTGTTCTAAAATATCTAATTGAAGCTATTCTTACAGCAATATTTCAAATATATAAGACCTGATTTTCAATTATAAAATAGGTTTTTTCATACCTTGCTCTTGATGCATCTCTTCATCTTCATCCTTGTCTACATGATGTCTTTCCTTTCTGGTCGGTTTGAATTCCAATGGTTCTTTGATGAATCTGCCCTTTCCAAGTTTCAATTTCTGCTTCAGCTGGGTCACAGGGAACGGGGTGCTTGATTCCTGGAAAGTACTTTCTCAAAAAATATCTCTAAAAGATTAAACAATCACCTCAAAAACAATTCCATCAATTTCATGAACGAGTGATCTTTTCGGAACGACGTTTCGGTTTTTGAATTCCATAGCTTCCATGATGAATTTCTCCTCGATAGCGTCGATCGTCGGCATTTCTTTGTAGGACTCTTTGGATTCGGATGATTTGACGACGTCGTCGCCTGAAACTGAAACAGCACATATTTCAAACGATCTTTTAAATGCAAAGATATAGAAAGTGTTATGGGAAAAGATATATCCTGCCCTATATTTCTTATGTTTAGATCATAATGTTATGCGGTTTAAAAATGTCCATTTGACAACAATAATAAAGTCTGTTAAAAATAAAATACCTCTATCAAGAAGCGGTGGAGGTTCATCAATTTCCTCCGCGTCCTCAGCATTTGCAGGTTTTAAAGTTGGACAATCGCTGAATGGCGATTCCTTCGATGAGGCGGCCTCTTTCGAGACATGGGGGAAAGGCTGAAAAATAGTCAAAATTTTCAAAATATTCCTTGATCAGAAAACGATTAGTTTTCAGAAAGAAAATAATAAATACCTCAACTTTTGCCACTTCAGGAGCCTTCTGTTGTTGTTGTTGAGATGGAGTCAAAGCTATTTGCAGAGCAGGTGGTTGTTGTGCTTGATTGACAGGGTTTTGATTCGATTGTGTCTGCTGTGCAAGCTGCTGAGTGAGAATGGGATGCATATTGGGAGAGATCGTGCTGATTTGCTAAATCACTCCTTTCAAGTTGTAATGCAATTACACACATTTGTGCTAAACTTTACCTGAATAGCAGCTTGTTGAGTACCTGCACCCTGTTGAGGCACGTACATCATAGAAGTGGGCACGCACATTTGCGGGTTGTAGAGAACTATTTGATGCTGCTGATTGGGCCCAGCTTGAAGGGTGGCTGCGTAAGCCTGAATACTCATTTTTATTTCATATTCCGAAAAAAAAGAAAAAAAAAGTGTTACTGAAATCATTAATTAAAAGGTATGAGTTTTCACTTCCCATAATGCTAGGCCTACTACGTTATTCAATTATTTGAATATATAAATACCTGTGGAGGACCGTTTCCATTGGCTGGTCCGATGAATTGCTGAGGTCCAGCCAAAACAGCAGTGCCATTCGGAAGCCGAACGATGTTCTGATTGGAAGTGACGATTTGACGGACTGGTTGGCCGTTCGGCGTTACGAACATTGGTCCGACTAGCTGTGGGTTGATGACATTCCCACCGAACTGTACAGTTCCTACTGGCTGAAGATCTCTGATTCCTTGATTGTTAGCGACAAGCTGCGGAGGCCTCATGTAAATTCCCCCCTGTTGAACAATCGTTTGGCCTTGTGCTACAGAATTCGGGGGTATTCTGGCTTGATCTGCAAGAAATCACGATTAGGATAAGATCAAAGTTCAGATCAGTCTGTGAAGCTATAGTGATCGTTAAATTAGAAAAAAAAAAACTATTCGAGCAAAAACTCACTTATTGCTTGTCTTTGTCGACTTTGCTGAAGTTGATTGGCACTTTGAGCATTCAGTTGCTGTTGCAAATTGACTTGCTGATTTTGCACCTGTAATTGGGGAGGTCGCCCAGCAGGAGAGACTCCTTGAGGTACAACAGGTCTGGAGGATGGGGCCTGAAAACTTTTAGGTAGTTTTTTCCAATCTGAAAATTGACGTTTTTTCTCGAACCGAGCTAGTTTTCAAGAACGTTCATTTTTCTTCAAATTTCCCTACCGCAAATTGCTGATTTCCAGGTGTGGGCCCCGTGTTCATGTCGATTTCAAAATGACGTCAGGTCGATGAAAATCAGAACAGGAAATATGTCGAAATTTTTCGAAGAAGCAATATTTCGTCAGCCCTATTCTTCCTTGAAAAAGACCATTCCTAGCAATCCCTGAAAAATCGATCAATCGATTAAACGGCGAATAGAAATAAATGCAAATTGAAAATTGAGCAAATGTTTAGGGTAGAGTTCTCGAGTTCCGTCCTTTTGCAAAAATGCGTTTGTGGTAGTTTGAAACCAAGAATTTGAGAAATAAGTACCCTTCAGACTCCGAATGTCTCGAAAAAAACCCTATCTTGATCGACGATAAACCTGATAAAATGGTTCTATGCCAAAGACCAAGATAAAATAGCTGCACACAACTGCATAAGCAGTATTCCATTTGCGAAAATATGTTCATTTTGGGTGAAAGGTTTTTGCGATTTTTCGTTCAGAAAATTGTCTTTTATTTTTCTTCACATAAACCTTATTTACAACCCAGATCACCTTTTATGTGCAAAAATTTATCCAAAAATGGGATTTGGCATATCCATTCGGGGGTCCTAGTTTAGGGGCTCAATTTGATAACACTGACACGGTTTCGAATATCGGTGTCAGCGCCACAAAAATCGAAAAATAATGCATTTTTGCAAGTGTCTGTCAAAAATGAATGAAAATTTCGACAACTTGCATAAAATTGCGTTATATTTGGGGAAAAGAGTGCATTATTGACGCGATTCTTCCTTATTCCTCCCCTTTCGCATCCGAGTCATCGGTCGATAATCCATTCTCCCCTCCCCAAACCTCCCTTCTCACTCCCTCTCTTTGCGCTACACTGCAAATCTCGTGAATGAGAAACAATTTTATTCGATTTTTGACCATTTATTTACTTATTTTTCAGAACAATTTGAAATTTCTGCTAGTTTTTTTTAGAAAAGTCAATTAGTTGCTCACATGTTCAGGTCTATGAAGTTTGAAAAAAAATTAAAAATGATCACTTTTCAATTTTGAACGTGATTTTCTATAAACTCTCTTGTTGACATATTAAATGTGTTTTTTTTTTTAAATGATTAGCTGTTTTCTTATCAGAAGCGATCATATTATATGCAGAAAAATCGATATTTCCTCGTTTTCCTTTCTTTCAATTTTCAAACTGTCAGCTCATGCCATTATTTATTATTATCAAATTTGAAACTTCCTTAGTAATTTTCAAACTTGCCTTTTCTCTAAGACTATTCTCATCTCATCACTTTTAAAAATTTTAACTTTAATTTAAGTTTTATTTGTTCTTTATTTAAAATACTTTTTTCTGATTCGCCGTTTTCAGAAGTAGTTTTTCAAATTTTCATTTTCAAAGTAGGGCTCATCAAGTCACGCTCCTTTTATAAGACGCAAACGCCTTTGAATTTTTATTTTTAAAATTATTTTTATGCCAATTCTTTTCTAGCTTTTTTCATCGGAGATCGATGTAAGACCCACTTTCACTCAGTCATGGGTCATACATCGAATTTCGATGAATAGGCAAAATTGGCTGATGGTCCCTATTTTCAAAGGAAAATTTCAGAAACTCAAGCTCGGCCCTAGGGCCTTAAAGATTTCAACAACTCGTTCAAGAACGAATTTAATCGGACACCGACAAAATCAGCAAACTCAACAATGGGTGTGCCGAAGTTCTATCGATGGATATCGGAAAGGTACCCCTGCCTCAGCGAGGTTATCACTGATAGTCAGGTATTTTTTTATTTTTAAGTTTAAGAATCTCATTTTTATTCTTATCATGATTTCATTCTAGGAAAACTAGTATTCCCCCTCAATATCTATGTTCTAGAACAGTTTAGCATTCAAGAACTTTAAATTTTCTAGGTTTGTCATGATTGTATAGTTTGAAAGGAAACAACATGTCGAGAGTATTCGTTTTAGAGCACAATAAAAATTTATGCCACTTTAAAAATTTTCGAATAAAAATAAAATTCTTCCAGATCCCAGAATTCGACAACCTGTACCTGGACATGAACGGAATCATCCACAACTGCTCGCATCCGAACGACGATGACGTATCTTTTCGCATATCCGAGGAGCAGATTATGCAGGACATCTTTGCTTACATCGAGGTATTTTCATTTTATTATTCTTAATTCTTACATTGTATATTTGTTATACTCTTTCTCACAAAAAATATTGTATTCATCTGCATTTTAAAGCGGCAATAATTAACTAAAAAAGGATTCAGCTCTTGTTTCCTAAATGCAGAATAAGTTGATGATAAATGTGGTAAAATGGTCCTTTTTCAGAAGCTCTACAGCCTGATCCACCCGCAGAAGGTTTTCTTCATGGCGATTGACGGCGTCGCTCCGAGAGCCAAGATGAATCAGCAGGTAGAAGATTCAAAAAATAATTTAAAATAAAAATACGTTATTTTCAGAGAGCTCGTCGTTTCATGTCTGCTCGCAATGCGCAAGAACAGATGGAAGCAGCGAAAAAGAAGGGCGTCGAGCTGCCCGACGAAAAGAGATTCGACTCCAATTGCATTACTCCGGGTAAATTTTTATAATTTTAAATATTAAAAATTAGCATATCTGTTTTTCAACTACACTCTTCACCTACGAGAGGTAATGAACATGACAAGTAAAACTGATGGATAATTTTGAAAATTTTCGAAACACTAAATAGCCACCATATAGTTTCTTTTTATCTATTGACGAGAAAAGTTATTTTCTGTGATTTTAAAAATCTTGAATTTCCAGGAACCCCATTTATGGCTCGTCTCCACGCGGCATTGGGCAATTGGGTGCAGAGCAAAGTCGATAACGACCCTAATTGGCAAGGACGCCGAATCTACTTGTCCGGACATAATGTAACGAATCTATTGATTACTTTTAAATTACGTTTTTAAAACGATTTAAATGATCATTTTGGCTATTTATTGATTTTGAGTGCCCTGGAGAGGGCGAGCACAAGATCATGGACTTCATTCGGGCGGAGAAGAAACAGGAGGGGTACGACCCCAACACGCGGCACTGCATGTACGGGCTCGACGCGGATTTGGTAAAACTTGCAATTATTTTTGAGATACACATTGATTGGTCTTCCAGATCATGCTTGGAATGTGCTCCCACGAGCCGCATTTCTCGCTGCTCCGAGAGGAAGTCGTCTTTAATCGGCCGAAACCTAAGAAGGACGATTCCTCCAAAAAGAAAAAGAAAGCTCCCGCCGCTCCTAAAAGGTTTCTTTCATATGGTTTTTTTTAATCATTTTCAAAAATTGCCCGATTTTGGTTATTTTTTTAAAGGAATCTTTGTTTCGTTTTTCCCCAAATTTTCCAAAATGAATCGTTTCAGGGCCGATCCAGACGGGATCACTTTCCATCTCCTTCACTTGTCCCTTCTCCGCGAGTATTTGGCATGGGAGTTCAAGGAGGTCGAGGTTAGACGCATTTTCTCATTAGACAACAACAAATTTAGTCACAAAAAGGATAGAAGATTTATAATCTTGTAAAAATAATCATTTTTTTTTGGTCTAAGTTTCATTTAGTCTGTTCCCCCACACAATACACATTGGTGGGGGGAAATTCGTTTTTCGCATTTCTCTCTCTCTCTCTAGCCCTATTCCTATAGTTGTCGGTTTGCAGTCGACCCTGCCCTTCGCCTACGACATGGAGCGTATCATCGACGACTGGGTGCTGATGGGCTTCTTGGTAGGCAACGACTTCCTTCCCCATCTGCCTCACGTCCACATTCACGACGACGCTCTGCCGCTACTCTACAAGACCTACATCAAAGTCCTGCCCAAGTTGGACGGTACGAGCGTTTTCTTATATATTTTAAAACAAATTCTCGAAGAAATTATAAAATTTTGTAAAAACTGATAAGTTTTCAATATATATATATATATTTTTTTTTGTATTGTTGGAACTTTTGAAAAAAAAAATCAACATTTCTGAGGAAAACTAGAAAAATGGTTTCCTTTTTTTTATAGATTTCTGAAAGTTATGATTTTTAGGCTACATTAACGAGTCCGGCTTGTTGAACCTGAAGCGATTCCAGGAGTTCTTGAAGGCTTTCGCCGAGAATGACAGGAACTGCTTCCTGCAGACCATGGAAGATGAAGATTACATGCAGAGCAAGAAGACCAGACATGACAATGCTCCTCAGGAGGTTGGATTTTTCTATGTTTAAAAGTATCATCCTTGTAAATGTCACTCACCTTAGGAGATTGGTGAAAATTTAAAAAATTGATAATTTTTAAATATCACCTACGTTTATTAGAGGATGAATTTTTTGAAAGAGATATCTTTTCAGGACGATCTCGTCGAATTCACGGACCCCGATATGTCGTCTGCGACTGAATCGGATTCCTCTTCCTCGAAAAATGAAGTCAATGAGACATTCGAGGAGAAGAGAAACAGGAAAAGACGGGAGGCTAAGTGCGATAATATTTATAATTTTACCTCTCTCATTCTTTTAAATTTAAAAAGACGATAATTATGATTTCAGAGAGGCAAATGCCGCGTTCATCAGCAGTTCCGAGGATGAGGATGATTCACCGGTAAAATAACTTGGAGTTTTTTTTTTCAAAATTATCATCTAGCTTTGATATAAATTTTCCCATCGCTACCTATAGTATTATAACTTTTCAGTTTTTATCATTTTGAAATTTTCTTAAAAGCTAAGGACAAATTTCAGACTTCGAGCGACGAAAAGCTGCCAACTGGAGGCGTGCAATCTGCTTCCGAAGCACTCAAAGATGCAGGTAGTAAAAAAATTATACGTTGATTATTTTGAGTTTGTTGCAGTTTTCGACCCGGTTGGCGACGATTTCTCTGAAGCGTTGGCGATAGCTGATTTCCAGCAGATGGACGTCAAGGACTTCGGGAACGACGCTGCCAACTGCTGGACCAAAGTGATCAACAACTCGTTCAAGCGCTTCAAGAAGAACTACTACTCGGAGAAGATGAACTACGCGAACATCACGAGAGAGGAGCTGCGCGATCAGGCCGAGTCCTACGTCCGTGCCATTCAGTGGAATCTCCATTATTATTATCACGGATGCGTGTCTTGGAGCTGGTAGGATTTTGATTTATTTTGGAATTTACTTCTTGACCAGTTCTAAAATATTCTAACTTTTTATTGCAAAAATGACTATTGTTATGGAATCACCAATATAAAAAATGGAAAAGAAAATTGGTGATTTTATAGAAAAATGAAAACTGCGAAATTTTACAGTAGGCTATAATTTTTTCCTGATTTCCAGGTTCTACAAGCATCATTACGCGCCCTATATATCTGATGTGGTGGACTTCACGAGCATGGAGATGAGCTTCGACTTGTCCTCCCCTTTGAGGCCTTTCGAGCAGTTGTTGGCCGTCCTCCCAGCTGCTAGCGCTGACTGTCTTCCCAAGCCGCTTCAGGTTTTTTTTTTTTTAAATTTAATTAAAAATAATCTTGTAATTTTTCTCCATCTTTTCTAAGATGGCTTGACTTTGCTTTGAAATCTTTGTCTCCTTCAGAAAGTTTTCAGGAGAATATATTCAATTTTTGAATTTCAATTGATTTTTTAAAAGTATAATTTTAAAAATCGCCATTTTTTCAGGAACTGATGTGCGACGTTGAGTCTCCTATAGCGGATTTCTACCCAACGGACTTCTCTACTGATTTGAATGGGAAGAAGAACGACTGGGAGGCCGTAGTGCTCATTCCCTTCATCAACTGCCAACGACTGCTGGATGCTATTCATTCCAAGGTTTTTTTTCAATTTAACTTTTTTATTTAGCATATTTTTAGTTTTTTTTTTTTAAATATTTTTATTCAAATTTGAATTTTCAGGAAAACCAACTGTCCGCTGAAGAAAAGTCGCGAAACGCCCATGGACCACACATTCTCTTCACTTGGAATGAGAAGGCGATGTGAGTTAAAAAAAAACTAAAAACGAAATTAAAAAATATCTTTCAAATATTTTAGTCGAGAAGAGATCGACAAAGATGCGTTCCGCATTCCGCAAGAGCAAGTCGTGTGGGGTCTGCTTCCAAATGTCAAACTCGACATTTATTTCCCTGGCTTCCCCACCATGAAACATCTCAAACACTCGGCATCGCTGCAAAGGGTGAGATTTTTTTTTTAAGAATCGAAGAGAGAAATGCTAAGTATTTTCTAATTCCGATTTTTTTCTTCCCAAGATCGAGGAGAAATTTTATTTTTAGGCATTTTCTATATTCTTCTATTTGCTCAAGTTTGATTTTTCAGGTTAACGTGAAAGTCTTCCAATTCGCCTCGAAAAAGCCGTCGATTATGTTGAAATTGGAGGAACAGGAAAAGAAGGTTGGGATTTAAAATATTTGTTTATTTTGAAGAAAAAACTCAAAAATATAAATAAAAATTCCTGAGAACATAATAAAAGGATAATAATATTCTTTCAAATTAATTTTAAAAATGCAGGAACCCCTCGAAATGGCGCGCGATTTGATAGGCAAGGAGATCCTCATCAACTGGCCTATCCTTAAAATGGCCCTGGTGCATGAGATCTGGGCCGATGGCAACAAGTACGAAATGGCCAAGCATGGGGTCGTCGCTGTGAAATCATTGAAACCTGAAGAGAAGTCGGAATTCGATAAATTGGTGGTCTCCCAGAAAGAAAGGTAATATTTTTCCAACTTTGAAAGTTTAGGCAACTCATAAACTTTCAAGAAATAGATATAATTGATGATGATACAAACTTCTTGCGAGGTTAATGAATTTTTGAAAAGAAAAAAACATCGAGAAAACACGAAGTTTTCTACAAGTTTTACAAAAAATATTTGTTTTTTTCAAAAATTTCCTGAAAAATGAATTGGTTGGAAATTTCAGGATGTACGACCGCTACGCGATCGATGCCCAAGCGGGCGACCGTCTGATTTGGATCCGTCACTTCATCGGTCTGTCATACACGCCGAATGGAGACTTGCTCGATGTCGTCAAACAGTGGGCTCCAATCGAGAGCATACGACCTATGCTTAACAACACTGTCGTTGCGGTAGGGAGGGAGAAAATTAGAATAGTTCAAAATATCGCTTTTTTCCAGAACGCCCAAGTCGAGGAGGGCAAGCGCCTGAAGCAGATCTCGATCGAGCAGGCCTATCAGCCGGGTACCAAATTTAAATAATCAACATTTTGCATAACTCAGCTCTATAATCACGATACACTAACATTTTTAACGCTGTGTTAAAATAACTTACTTTGTTTTAAAAAATAATGCCTTTGATTTCAGGCAGCATTGTGTTCCCGCTTAGCATCAAGACCAAAGCGTTCGGATGGCCGGGCAAAGTCGAGAAAGTCTTTAAGAATGAAATCACTGGGAAATGTAAGATTCAAAAATGACTTCAAATTCAAATGTGTAAATTCACTTTCCTCAAAATCACTTCAAATCAGACGTGTAAGTTTTCGAACCGCTATTAACCGAATGAAACGAGATAGTGCTTTTTCAAAAGAGAAAAAGATCATATCTTCTTTTCGTGCCTCGAAAGTATGTATACACTATTATGTACTATCACTTTTTATGTGCTTAATCGCGGTTCGAAAACTTACAAAAGTCTGCTTAAAAATCTAAGAATATGAAAACAAAATTTTTTTTATATATAATGAAAGAACACTGGGAAATGAAATGTTTATTTTCAGGGCAAATCGAGGTCCGCTCGAGTGTTGGTATAGAACTGGACGTCCGTCCCATCGTCGATATGTACGACGCAATTTGCCTCCAATGGATGGACTCCTACGAGGCGGCAAAAATGGCGCAAAGTAAGCAATTTTTTAAAAATAAATTTTCGAAAATCAAAAAATCACTAATTTATGAACTAGAGATAGATTCTATGTGTAAGAAGATAAACCGTTTGATTTTATAAGAAGTGAAATTTTCAGTCAACTACAAGATCTTCTCCCGTATCACTGGCACAGTGTTCCTGTGGAATGCGAAGAAGGAGGACGTCGAAGCGGGAACCAACAAGGGCAGTGGGGACAAATTGAACATCGGATTGGCATTGAAGGCGACCAAGAAACAGCAGGAGGTGGATTTTTTTGTTTAATTTTTACACAATTTATAGTTAAAAATAATATCTAAGAGAAAAATAGTTTTTTTTTTTTCATTTTTTATAATGTTTTCGGATTTTAAATTTCTTAAGGTTTAAAATGAAAATGTTCTAATTTTAGGTGCCCGACTACACCTATCGTACCGAAAACGGTTTCTGGGTCTATTCGACTTTGTGTGCAAAGGCAATTCTGGAATACAAGAACAAGTAATATTTAATAAAAAAATGCTTCTTCTATTTTTTATTTAAAATTTTTTAGGTTTAAAGACCTGTTCGAATTCCTGAGCAAGAACGACGATGTCTATGACAATTATTATGCTGAAGACGTCTGGTCAAACGAAGCGCTGAGAACAAGGAGAATGAGTGAATTGAAGTAAATTTAAAAAAATTGATTTTTTAACAAATTTATTTGCAAAATTAAAAAATAATTTACTAAAATATTTTAGGGAATTCCTGGAAGATCTTCACTGCAAGACGCTAGAAAAGCAGGAGTGTGGCATCGAATATTGCGATAGCAATGTCGTTGGTAAGGGAAAATCGCGAATTTTAAAAATCGAGTTTTTATTAAAACTTAAAAATTGAACATTTTTGCGAATTACTACTTTTTGAGGCGAATTGGAGCGATTCATCAAGCTCAAGAAAAAGGGCCGCATTCAGTCTGTCGGTTCTTGTAGCGAGGCTTCCCGAGTTTTCAAGGTAATATATTTATTACGATAAAAAATCTTGTTCTAGTTTTCATTAAAAATGATCGACCTATTTGCCAATAATTCATTTTAGGCCGATCTCTACGACGGTTCTACGATGCCGGATCCGTCTGCGGATTTCTTGATTCTGGATCGCATCGTCGTGTGTCGTCCACAGCCGGTTAGTTTCATTGTCAATGAGATATTTATCTTTGTTTTATTTGAAACGTTTCAGTTCGGAATCGGAAATCAGGGAACCGTGGTTGCAGTTGCGGACGAGTACGTCGATGTGCTGTTCGATGAGCCCATTTCTGGAGGGTACCCGATTCGGTAAACTAGTTGTATTTTATACTAGCTTTATGAAAGCCAATTTCAGAGGAAGATTGCCAAATGGCTACCGTCTGAAGAAAAGTGCCGTCATCAATATCACTTTCACCAGGGAGAGAAAGACAGACGGTGTTGAGAAGAAGGTGGGCGTAAACTTTAACAAATTCCACAACTAAACAAAGCTTTGAAATGTTTAAAATCGACGAAGTTTCAAATTTTCAAAAATCGAAGATAATGTTTTGAAAAACAATAACAAAGTCAACTTCTCAAACTTTGCATACAAAAATTTAAAGACAAAATTTGAAAAACGAGATCGAATCTTTAACAATCTATTTTGAAAGAATTTAAAATTGTCCTTTCAGAACCACAAGAAAGAGCCTCGATTTCCCATTTCTCCCCAGAAGCCGGAAAAGTCGTCTCAGAGAAAGAACAATAAAGTGGTTGAGTCAGCCGATGGGCCGTTCGTGGTCTGGGCGCCCAAGAAGAAACCCCAACCCCAGGCACAGATCAGCGAACAGGGCACCAGCAAGGCGACAAATCCTGTGAATGGTGAGGGTTTTTTTCTACTTTGAAAAAGTTGTAAATTCAATAATTCCATTAATTGTGAGATTTCTCTTCTGAACTTTTAAATTGGAGAAAGTATCTGAAGATCATTTTTTTTCTTTAACTTTTAGACAGTCCGAATTTGTATTACTGAGAAAGTTCAGATTAACTTATTAAGAAGAGATTTTGGAGAAAATTCATATTTTTAGAATTGTATTTTAGACCACAAGGAAAGACTCACGGACGCCCAAGACAGAATGACTCGCAGAGAAGAGATCAAAGAGCAGCAGCACAAGAAGAGGAGAGACGAAAAGAAGCAGAATGAGGAGGCCAAGGTGGGAAAATTGGAAATGAGCATTTTTGAAAAAAGACAATCTTTGAAAAATGCGATTTCAGAAGGCTGAACTGCAGGAAAATCTGGTCTCGATTTTGGGCATTAATTCGAAGAGCAGTAAGAAGAAGCATGAGAGGGTAGGTGATTGAAAAAATGAAATTTCACTTTATGACCCAAACATAAGTCAAAATTGACTGAAAAGTTGTCTTTTTTCTTATCTTTTAATTTCAGAAAGAGGAACCTGAGTCTTCGAACGCTGCGAAAAACTCGCCGCTAAAAATTCTCTCTCGAAATCCGGAAAGCAAAATTGTGCAGGGAGTAAAAGCCGAAGATCTGGTCACTCAGAGCAACCTCGAAAAGCTGTTCGCCAATGCTATCAAAGCGGTACGATTTTTTCATTTGTTTTTATTTTTAATTTAATATTTTTATTTTTAGCCTGGAGAACTAACTCCTGCCAATAAAGAGGCGCAGAAACCGGCAGAAAGCAAACCAGACAAAAGAGGGCCTGCGGTGAAAATGCCTGAGGAAAATGCAAGTTTTTGGCGTAATGGTTATATTTTGAGAAAAAAACATCGTTCTTTCTGTTTGGTGAACGATGCGAACTTTTTTTTTTGATTTGAAGATATTTCTTATAAAAACTTTTTTTCATTTTATAATTTTTCAGACTCCCATGGAGCCAAATCCTGCCTCTTCTTCGAGACAAAAATCGAGACAGAGAGTCTTCAGACCGAGCCGACACACGAACCCCGACCCCGAACAGGAGCAGAATGCCAAGGCTGTGAGTGATGTGGGAGCATTTCGGAAGTTTATTTTTATGCGAACTTTTCAGGAAAAGGAAACCATCGAATTGATGAAGCAGATGAGTCTCAACCCATCAACGAAAAACATGCAGAAGGTGGAAATTTCTTTAAAATTTCATATTTTGGCTTTTTTAATTAGTAATTTTTCATTTCCTAAAACAAATTTGACAAAATACTCATGGTCGGTTTTTCTTTCGAGTTTCTTTATCCTTATAATTATGTATTTTATTTCTACACTTTAATTCTTTCTAAAAATTCTCGAGAAAAGGTTTTTTTTTTCTTTAAACCTAGAAATGTTCAATTTCAGTACCCCGACTTCCGTCCGCCATTCGACTCGACTCGCCCCCCGCCGAACTACCCCTCAGCCTCGTCCTCTCAGACGGCAGTTCCGCCCTCTGTCATGTCGGTCTTGGCAGTGCAGCCCCCCGTGCCGAACCCATTCAACTCGATGCCCGTCCCTGCAGTGCTAGGCATGCATCACCCCGTCCCACACCACTCCTTCATCCTTCCTCATCCAAATCAGCTCGTGAATAGTTTGCAGGTGGAAAAGCCATAGCATTTGAGCAAAGACTAGAATTTTAAAATTCCAAAATCGAAATTTAACTTTTCAATATCCTAATTAATGGATAGAAAATTCTCAAAGGGTGAAATGAAAGTTGAGAAAGGCAAAGCTTTACTATTTTAACTTCATAAATGATTTATACCAATGGTTAGAACTAATTTGAGCTAACAACGAGATATTTTTAGATTTTAGGATGAGTTTTGAATCAAGTTCGAGCTAAAAATTAAAAAGGCACTTTCAGGGCCCACCCATCCCCATGCCCCCACCTCCTCAGCAGTCCGGCTACTTCTTCGGGAACAGTCGCACTCGTCCTCAGCCTCACCCTCACAGTCATCAACACCAGCTGCAAAGATCGATTTCCACTCCACAACAAACACAGCAAGTTCACCCGAAACAGACCAAATTGACCGATTTGAAACCTTCTACGGTATGTGTTGACTTTTATCTGTCAAAGCTTTTGCTCCTGAAGGTCGCATTTTTGGATGGACTCTAAAATTATTCGGAAGAGTCGTTTTTCGATAAATTCGGAAATTCTTTTGAAACATCAAAAGTAGAAAATGTGTTAATTTGCAAAAAAAAAAACATTGAAACAATTCTAAAAATTTCAGGTCTCGATCCCGAACCGAAATCGGTACGAGTCAAACAAGGCTTCTGCCTCTAGTCGGTCGAAACCAACGACGCTGAGCGGCGAGAAGATCGCTCTCGAGCTGAAGTCCAAATCCACCGATGAAGAGCCGGGCAACAGGGAAAAGAAGACACAGCCTCTCAGGGAATCGCCAATCATGAATGAATCTCTGCCGATTCATGTTAGAACAGGTGAAATTTTGTGCATATTTGCAGCTTTGCCTAGTAAATGAAAACCATTTTTCCAAAATCTTCGATACTTCAACAAATATGTTACAAAATGTGACACAAAAAGAATCAAAAGTTGACAGTTTAATTTCATTGCTCTTTTTTTCTAATTATATCGCTTACTTCAAGATTCTGGCATTTTTGATTGGATGAATTTTCGACTATCCCCATTTTTCAGGCCTCGTGATGACCTCGGAAAGCAGCAGTTTGCCTGAGAACTCCCCCGTTCCGTTATCCAACAACGAGACGGGCGACGAGTCGACTGGGAGTGGAATTGGGAAGAAGAAAACGGCTAGGAAAAGCAGAGTCGTCGCCAATTTTACCGGAAAAGTGGAGAAAAGTGCAGAATAAACAGGTAGAAGTCATTTTCTAGACTAGTAATGACGCTTGTCAATGATACAACTCGTGAAATTTGTCTGAAAACTTGAATTACAGAGATTTACTTGCATTGCTTTGTTAATCTCCGTCATACAATTTGGCTCATTTTTGTAAAATTCATCTACTTTTCTGAAAGAAAGGTGACTTTCACAATCACTCAAATATTTTGTATGGCTTATTAACATAATAATTAACAACCATTACCATTGATGTGCCAGAATCTCTGTCCACTGTTTCTCAATTTTTGTGATGCCAAATTTCGGAGCGGGCTCTGTACAAAATGTGTGTTGCTCTATTCTAATTCACCGGATTTCAGACTTGCAAATTTTCAAACCCGCGAGCGTCCGCATGAAATAACACATATTATTGAAATAAAAAGAGCACGTCTTATTTCCGTCTCTCGAAAAAGACATACTATTTCGTTCATGCGAGCACCCGCGGGTTTGAAAACTTGTCCGTCTGGTGGATTTTCAAAGTCCAAAATTTCTCGACTTTAATGCCGCCATTTTACTCGTTTAGTATTTCATTTTCCTCGGGCTTTTAATTGGTTTCTGGTGGTTCACATTTAGTATCTTATTTTATTTGGTTTAAGCAAATTGTTCTAATCTACACTCATTTTATATCAGAATTTCCCTAATGGTCTCTACTTTCAACGTTTATCTAGTGTATTTTATCACCCCTTTGAAATTCGAGTTATCTTTATCATTTCTAATTCCTAATTCTAGGTATTCTTGTTTAACTAACTTTCAAGAGCCCATCTCGTTTGATCATAAAACTAGCCTATTCATTGTAAAAAAGTGTTGGTGTTAGCTAGTGTCGAAATAAATAATAGGCAAAATTTTGGGAGAATTTATTTAAAACTCGAGAAAATTGACAATAAAATCGCGGTGATGAAGAGTGTTTAACAAATAAGAATAACAACGAAGAAATGATTGATGATTTGAAGGGGAATTGATAAAATTTTCCAAGAAGAGAATGGGGAAATAAGAAATAACGAGAGAAATGAAGACCTAACAGAACAAACTAACTCTTGAAAATCAACATTAATGAACGAGTACCTACTTTCTAAGGAATAAACTCGATGAAAACTAGCAAATACACCGCTTACGTAAAATCTGCTCCAATGCTAAATATGAATGAAGCAATTCTCTAAGTTTATCAATGGAGCGCATTTTCCGTGACCATGTTATTTGCTAGTCTTTATCTAAAATTGAGCGTCTATCGATTAACCACTTGCTAATTCAATAGCCGCTTTTTTCTTTGTTGAAGTCGAGATAGTCGCCGTCCGCGATGTTCAGCATCAGACCGCCCGCTGGCAGGTAGACCTGAAATTAGCATAATTTTAAAAAATGTTAAAAATTAACACTTTGACGTTTGGCATGCTAAAAATTAGCATCAAATTAAGATATCGTACCTTGTTGCTGGACTGCGCAATGTTCCGGGAGATTGTCTGGGCAGCCCGAATCTTTCTCAACTTCAAGAATCCGGGATCGGAGCGCATCGCTTCACCGAGCTAAATATGAAAAATGATGCTAATTTCAGAAATTAGCATATTTTTGGATAATGCTAAAATTGTATGAGAAGTGAAATTAATATTTCCTAACACATTTTAGAAATCGATCTCTATCGTTCCTCCTCATTATGAATATTTTGATTTATGTCGCCCTTTACGACCGATTCTCGAACGTTTGGAGAATCAGCTAAGATTACGACAATAGTTTTTTTTTTTTTTTTTTTTTTTTTGGAAAATCAAGGATTCTACCACTTGACTATTGTTCCACTTGTGATTTAGTCCGAAATCAAGAATTTAGCAGCGCTTTTTTTTTCTAACTTTTTATTTTTTAATAAGAAATTGTAAAACTAGCCAATTTAGCCGACTCGGCTTCTCCCTCCGCCTGCACGATCTTTTCCTGTTTCTGCTGTTTGGCCCGCTCCACGAAGAACGAGGCGCGTTGGGCCTCCTGGAATTTTTAAATTTGAAACAAACTATTAAAATAGAAGACTCTTCGACTTATATTAAACGGAAATTTCTAGTTTTAAAATAGGACTCCTATTATGAGTTTCAGGTATCATTCAAAAATACCATACCTGAGCAGCGACTTGCTTAGATTCGACCGCAGCCGAGTACTGGGCAGAGAAAGCCAATTCGGTGATGGAGACGTCGTCCAAAATGATGTTGAAGTCGAGTGCGCGCTCCATCAACGCTTTGCGCACCATGTGGGAGACCTAGAAAATCAAAATTACCCTTTTTGTTCTTTGAAAATGAAGTTAAATAATAATCGTACCTGTTGGCGCTGCGTGATGAGCTGGGAAGCGTTGAATTTGGCGACCACGCCTTTCAGGACCTGAAAAGAATCCATAAACTATAGGAAATCAGGGATCAGCAAACTTTGATCTACTATCTTTTCTTTGAAAAAAGTCAAATAATGAGTCTTGCGTTTGTATTTTTCCAATGTTTACACATTTGAGAATTTCTAAATAAGTTTGAAAATCCTCACATCATTGCAGATCGAAGGCAGGACCCTCTCCTCCCAGTTCTGTCCGAGCGTCCTGTAGATCTTGACGAGCTGTTCTGGGTTGGGGCGCGACAGCACACGCAGACCGATGTTCACGATCTGCAGGTCTTTACTGCCAGTGGGCGAGCGAATCTGGAAGATTTTTAAAAATAAAAAAAGGAAAATGAAATCCCCCTATCCTATTTTTCTTGCTTTTTAGGGATTTTATTTCGGATAAATTTTATAAGGAAGATAATAATTTTCTTTCTTTCTCAAATAAAATATATATTTTAAAAAAGTTGAATAGAAAACAAATTTGAAAAAAAAAACCTGATTGGGCCTGGCGCGAATGTCGTAGACGACGGGGTATTGGAACCAGGGGATCCTGAAGTGGAGACCCTCCTTGTAGACCTCGTCCGACAGACCGCCGATGCGGTTGAACATCACCGCGCGGTGACCCGCTTCCACTAAAATATTTTGATTAAACAACTTTCTTCTAATTAGTTTTTTCGACAATCTCAAGAACACGGTGAATTAATTTTTACTTTATAAAGATCAATTTTTCTTCATGCATTTTTACAAAAATTCATTAAATTAACAGAAAACCAGATTTCGAATAAGTTGCTTTTAAAAAAATATTTTTAAAAAATACCTGTGAACATAGCCTGCGCGACCCCATAGGCGATGGCACCGGCCGTGGCGACGAGGCCCACGCCGAGTCCGGCGCCCTTCGCGTTCTTCATCGCGTTTTTCATCGCCTCCTGGCCCTTTTTATCCATTTTCAGCTCTAAAAATAATAATTTCACGAAAAATAGTAGAAAAATCGAGAAAAACGAATAATGATGCAAGAGGAAACGACGAGTGAAAAATGATGCCAAAGGTATGAATGATAGAATATATTCCTGTGAAATAGCTTGGAAGGTCGTTGTAGATATTTTAGGCTTTATGAAAATGTAAAAAAAATTAGAAAATTTCCAGAATAAACCCATGAAAAATGAAAATATTTTGAACAGTCTGATGAAAAAATAAAGGGCTGAGGTGGGCGGGGCTTTGATTTGAAACGTGCAAAGGTGCGCAATTAAAGATAGGATGGATGAATTCAAGTGATTTCTCTGATTTTTTCCAAAATAAATGTTAAAAATTGTATGTTCGAGCACTTTTATATAAATTTTAAAAATGTACCTTTAGGCAACAGAACACGATAAAAAATAATAAAGTTAGTGTTCTCAATGGTGACCGCCCTGGCCCTGAGAATCCCGAAAACCGTTTGTATGAAGTGAAGATAAAATTACAAACTTGCATACATTATTTCTCTACAAAATAAAGCGTTTCTCCGCTATAAATGCCTTTGGAGTTTCCAAGGCCAGGACGATCGTCATTGCACTTTTTGAATTCAGAATTGTGATCAGTGTCACGGATTATCCCCTGATGAAAATCAGCCAAACCCGAGAGGGACACTTCTGAAGTCCTCCCTTGTCGGAATAAGTAATAATTTGAGATACACTCGGTTCAAAATATGCTAAATCTTTCTGCGTATTGCATTTTCCTCGCGGATTCTATCATTGCTCACTTATTTCATAGCTTAATCATTCAAAGTACAAAACCATTCATTTTATTGAAATTTACCACTCGTCTACATTTTTCTTCATTGTAACAATTTCGGTTTTCGAACCTCCTTTGAATTCATTATTTTTCTGGTATCGACATTACATTTTGTTTTCGTATGCATCATTCCACATAGCTTTTCTCGTCACATGCTCAATTTTATCTCGTAAAATTGCACTTCGTTAAAGTTCAATTCATCTCAGAACTTGTCATTCAAGTTAAAATAAATTTAAATTACAATTATGGCTCATGGTAAATCTAATTTAATGAAAAACTCAACTAAGTGATCTAAGGCAGAATTATGCTTAAACTTATTTTTGCTAAACAAAAACCGTAATTTACAGAAACATTGATACACGTAATGATAGGCATAAACAACGAATTCAATCTCACAAATATTAAGTGGAATTAAAAATGCGCAGAGGAAGATTATTAGGGCTTAGAGATGTCATAGGTAAGTGAATTTACTCGTCACCAGCGAGATCGTTATTTTGTTGTTGGGCTTGTGACAAATTCGAAGGTAGTGGACGAGTCTTGGTTTCAGGCAGAAGCAAAGTGAGAAGTCCAGCCGTCGCTGATAGGGCTGATAAAACGAAAAAGGGCAGATTCGGAGAGATGCTTCCCTGGAATGTAAAATTAAAACAGGCATTTTATCAACTTTATGATATGCAATAAGAAACTAACCAGTAGTCTGATGTACGGAGCCAAAATACTTCCGATTCTGGATAATACAGAACACATTCCCATTAAAATCGCTCGAATATTAGTGGGGAAGATCTAAAGAGGTACTTATAAAAAAAGAAGATAATTTAAACAAAATTGCCTCTCCAGAATACACGTATAAAGCCATGAACGAGCAACTGATGGCGAATTTCCCAATCAACCAGCAAATCAGAGAAATCCACTCGTGATTCGATAGGAAAATCGGAATAAAGAAACACGCGCCGGCAAGAAAATGACTGCCAGACACGATGAATTTGCGGCCGAATCTAGAAATATTATTCGGAAACTATTTTTGTAGGCTTAAATTACCTGCTAATGAGAATAGGCATGAAAACGTAAGCAGGAAGTTCCACTAAACCGATCAGAATGTAATTTACATACATATTGCCAGCTAATTGAGTCGAATACAATGATAATCCGAAATAGATGAAATTGTCGCATGTCCTAAAATCCAATGATGACATTATTAAGGAAAGTAGGAATTTACCATAAATAAACCAGAACGGTACTATAAAGGATGAATAGCTTGTTCTGAATCAGGACAGATAGGAATGACGATTTACTGAAAACTGACTTAAAATTGAAGTAAATTAGAAGAAAACCTAGGTTCAATCTCTTTATCCGCAATATCATCTCTCGACGATAGATAAGTGAAGAAATCCGCCTTCTCCATCAAGGTGCTGTCGATCTTCTCAAGCCATTTGTGGGCTTTCTCTGCTTTCTTCTTAGACACTAGGAAATGTAATGTTTCAGGAACAAGTCTGAAATTAGCATAGTTCGATTTCAATGCTTTTTCACATACAGGTAACAGATTAACGCAAATATAAGCAGTGGCACAGTTATTGATCCAGTCATGAACCTCCAAGTCGGACTGAAATAGGCTAGCGGCGCTACTAGACAGTATCCAATCACCCAGGTAATGCCGAATAAGAAGGTGGTGAAGGAGCGGAGGGATGGAGGTGATAGCCTAAATGAGTTGATGCACTTGCGTTATTTAGATTAATCGAAATATTTTACTCATATGCTGCTACCCATGCGACGAGATTTGCTCCCTAAAGAAAGCTCAATTAATCTCTATCTTTTTCTACTTTAATTACTGTATAGCAGGCTCCCTGAATCAATCTACAGAAAGCGAATGTGTAAATCGATGTTGAAAGAGCCGAGATACAAGATGATAGGGACAGGAATAAACTGCAGATTAAGAAGACGGGACGGCGTCCGAATCTAAAATTTCAATAGTTCCTCTAAGCCTGAAAGGAAAGCTTACTTGTCACCAATATGAGTGAAAGACGCTCCACCAATCATGTTGCCGACCATGAAGAATGAAGTTGAGAGTTCCATGAGGTAGGCTCGGTCATCTCTCAGGTCAAACTAAGTTAGAGTTGAAACCAAAGCATTTTAAGGAAAAGTCACTTGAACTCAAACTTTGGTTATAAGCCTAGTTTCAATAGTCGTTTCGAAAATATACCTCCTGAACAAGAGTTATCATCGTCCCATTACAATCGCCACACTCCACAGATGTGAACGCGCTCGTCATGATGACCAGCGCGCCTATCGTCCAAGAAAATGAGCATAGAATGACTGCTGCGAGGAGATGGACATTTGAACGTCCTGAAATTTGTACTATAAAAATATTTAGATCTTCAGTTAATCATTCCTTAACTTGCATTAGTTTAAATGTAAAAGAACTGTTTATTTAGGAAAAAGTGAACTATGAACTTCTTATTGATTGTTAATCTGATAACGGACTAAACAATTGATAACCCTACCTATCTGAGTGAGCAATTGGTCGGGGTGTTTCGACCTGGCCAGTAGAGAAGAGACATCGGGTTCCTGAGGCAGTGTGAGCTGAGGAATCGACCCGCTCAAACCGGCGCCCTCCGCGTCGATTGCCGACGACGGCACCAGTATCGTGCCGGACGTCGTCATACAGCTTACGCAGCTGGTGCGACAAGGCACTTAATTCTTATCATTTAAAAAAACAGCAGGCTAAAGTAGCGAAATAATGTCGATTAAATCTGAATGAACTTAAAAAAGTCTTAAGTTCCCATTACTGAACCTTAGAAGACCTATAGATTCGTTTATCATGCATTTGGCAGAAAATTTATGTAGGCTGAAGCTGTAAAAGGATGGAAAACACATGAACTTCATATAATCGTTCCGCGAAAACCAAAAATTACTTCCAAATACTCTCAAATTCTCAGACTGTTAGTTTCTGACCTGAACCGACAACAATAAAAATAAATATGAACGCTCAGCAAAGAAATTGAAGGCCCAGATAGTGATGATAAGATTGCGCAAAAGGAGTAAACCAGAAGAACAAATAAAGTGATTGTGAACTGAATCGATGTGAAAATCAGGTGAACGGAGAAAAAATGTAGCGAGATAAAAATGGCATGATAGTGGCGCAGACGATATGGAGTAAATAAATGAAATGAGCTGACTTTTGAGAGAATTAAAATTTTTACTTCATGAATTCCTTCGAAAATATTATAAGCTTAATTTTTTTACATATTTTCGAACTAAAAATGAAATTGCGAATATTCATTCGCATGCATTGAAATTATTCATTCATGTTGTGTCTGCGAAAATATATCCGCTTGCTTAGTCATAGGGAAAATCGAATTCTGAAATGTTCCGCGATATTTGAGAATTTCCAAATGTTTCCCATCAACCCTTCAACAGAGTTGAGATAATGATGGAAGGTTTTTCCTTAAAATATTTAGCTTAACTTATAGCGGTGGGAGCTTCTCTAGTAAAAAATGGTACTGAAAGATAAGAAGATCAGTTTTTTCCGATAAAAATGATGGAATGTTGGTTGATGAGAGGACAAAGTACATGAGGGTGATATGGATTAGGGGATAATGATCATGTGGAGGTGTAAAGGATAAAGAAGAAGAGAAGGGGAAGCGCAAGGAAGTGCTGGGTTGAGCTAAGGAGCAATGGGAAGTTTGAAGGCTACAAAATCCACCTTCAAATAACTTTCCTTTGTAGAAATCACTCGTTTTCCAGGAAAATGGATAATATTAGATCATCCAACAATAACTTTTAGAATAAAAATACAGAATACATGCTTTCTATGAAATGTTTTTTATTAGAGATGGTGAAGTTAGGGAATGTTATATCCTTAATCCTTCGAAACTTAATGGATATATCATCCGATTATTTATGGTAAAAGACAGGATGACTTTAAACATTGATCAGTTAAGCAAGGTTGAGCAATAAATACCCATCCAATTGTTGCAACACAAATACGCTCGTCCCCGTAATTCTCGTCCTTTCTTTAGGACAAAGTTCATTTCATTTTTCAGTGGCGGTTTGTCACCTTCAACTTTTTGTTTCCGAAACATCGAAAAATGATTCTCGGCTAATCAATTTACTTCCATCATTTGAACGAAAAAAGTCGAATGTAAAGGGGAAATTCATGATGTCAAAACTAGAAGTGGAAAAATTGGATAGAAAATTGATGAAAAGAGCAATTGGGTTGGCTATGAAAAACAATCGATGGGAAAAGGAAGTGATGAAGTTGAATCGGAAAAAAATAACAAAAACCTCATCCTATTCAAATATAAGTGGGTTAGCACTCTAGTTAATGATGAACTTTATGCCCATTTTGAAAAGTTTACAAATAAAGAACATGTGATCCGTTTTATAGAAAAAAAAAAAAACATCGTTGTGTGCAACAGCCGAGGGATTTTTAGGTAAATTTTTAGATTTCACCCAATATCATAAAAATTTAAGAAGAAGAAATCGAAATAACCCTATTTTATATTTGGAGCTTAACAAATTTGCAGAGCACGTGAATTTGAACATAAAATGAGAAGAAAGCCGAGCAAAGCATAAATAAACAGGCGAAATCGACTTTATGAGAAAGAGAGTGAGAGGGAGAAACGAAGAGTGGAAAAGAGATAGAGAAAAGAGATTTGCCAGATTGAACGTTCATATAGCTCGGGGAAAAGTGAAAAAGTCGACCATCGTAAATTTTATTATTTCTTTCGTTTTCATTAGAATATAAGCATGAAACAATCAATAACAGAATTTTATCTAAGGAATTTTGTACAAATTTTCATAAATTTACTATAAAATCGACCAGTCGACGTAAAGAAATTTTAAATAGAATCGGCATTGTTTTCGTTTCATCGTTTGAGTTCATATCTATTCCTCGATTTTATTAGTGTTTCTGAAATTTGAATTGTTGACCATGTTTTGCATCTTCTTTTGATATTATTATATTCAGACTAATCAAATCTGCCAATCCTAATACTTTTGAAGCTGAGATTCCCAAAATTACTTAATTTTGACATTAAGATATTTTAGAGGGGTAGACGTATAGGTTAGCTGTAAAATAACGAAAGGCTATGTCTAATCTTCTGACCCTTAGCACATTTTATGACTCATAATTTCGAATTCGGAGTTAATGTTCGAATTTCACAATTAGAAAAAAAAAAAACAAAAACACTTACAACTTATTAAGATGCTCATTAGCATCTGCGACAGTTGGTTGATTTAATGTAGGACATTCGTCGAGCATTGACTGTGGTACGCCCTTATTTGGGGGGCAATTCACGCTGAACGGTCGGATGCCTTCTTCCTCCTGAAAAAAGGTATTTTATTTAATAACTTGAAAAATTGTTATATTGTTATATACGAAATAAAATGTGTTTAACTTGTCAAAGCCGAATGTGTTTTTTTTTTTTGCATATAGCGATTAGCTATTCTTTTCATTTCAGGAAAAATTGACTAACTTCAAAATCGAGCGACCAAACGCCCACAAATCTGTTGCAAGTCAGGGGGAACACCAAAGAGCGATGACCAGGTCGGGGATCGACTGTGTTATTCTTGCAGACTCCTACCATGACTTTTTCGCCCTAAAATTAGTAATTAGAAAAATTATGGAATTCTAATCATGGTTCCGAAAGTGACATAGTTATATATTTCGCGAAATTCCGGCTAACGAAAACTGCATTGCTTATTTTCATTCAAATGATCAATTTAAATATTGTAGAATTCAATTCTTATTTTCCTGAAAAGTCGATTCGTATTCAAAAAATCATAATTTTTCAAGTAAAGTCTGCCTTCAGAAAAACATAAAAGACATTTTAACATAGCTTATTTTCTCTAGTTCTTGAACTCGGCTAATTATCTTTCATTTCATCAATTTTTACGTGACTTCGTGAACATTCTTTGGTCTTTATCGTTTCAGAGAATGTAATTTACCTTTAAGAAGACTCGAACGATTTTTCCCTGGTTTCGCTCAGCGCACGCGGTTGAACATTCTACAACCGATTATCATTTTCCCAATTTCTCCTAATATTTTGGTCTTACTTCCAACAGCCCCAGCCGATGCAAGTTGCATCATAGAAAATATACTGATAAATAGAGCGAATAGTTCCATATTAAAATATATGACGATCTAAAAATCTAGTTGTATCTGTTTTCAATAATCTATATAATAGTTTTCCGTCGTAATTAACAAAGATACGAAATGGTCAGGCTATTTAAACTTTTGAAGGTCGAAGGAAACGAATAAGATATGTACTATAGAATTAGTAATACATATTGAGACGAGTTTCGTCACACCTAGTTTCACTATAAGTTAATCCTTGACACCTTCTTTTCGCTCTTCATCTTTCTAACCTCCAGACAAGAATACTCATTTCATACTTGAAACGTCGTAAAAATATTACTATTGGTGACTGCACTTCATAAAAATTCTTTCTATATTGAAGGATATAGGAGACTAAACAGTTTGAGATATAATTCATATATAAAAGCATATTGGTCAAGTATCCATCGCACAAACTCTCAATTGATAGTACTAAATGAAAGATAGAGCAAGTGCCTGAGAGAACATGAAAGGAAGTCGTAAAACAAGGGATCGCTCCGTATTATTCTAAGAATCTAACTCTAGTCTATACTCTACAAAAAAAATTCTGAAATATGACAACAAATATGGTATGTATGAAATCATCTCATTTCAGATGCACTGAAACGATATATTTCTAAAACGCTTCTAATAGTGCTAGATACACTTTAGTGCATGTCAGGAAGAAAACTTTTAGGTTTTTCCCTTAAATTTTGGCAATCTAGAACTAACTGATGTGTGTTAACTATCACTCTCCAAAAATGATGTAAAAACTTTTCGGTTTAGGTTTCAAAAGAAAAAATATGATGATCTAATATGTCCAAATTTAAATGGAACAATAAATTGTATCAATAAATAAGGTATACGGATATTCTAAAGCAATTCAAATGTTAACAACTAGTCAATAGATGCTTGAACGAAAACGGCTTCGTTGGTTTTTCCCTAAAATGCCTCCACCTCTCTGACAACAATTTTTTTGAAATCAAAAACTGAAATTACTAGAATTCCCATTAAACGACGAAATATTAGATGAACATGATGGAATCAACCTGATAATTCGAACCGGTACAAGTAATTAATTACTAAGAGATGCAAGGCATGGCAGTAATAAACAGAAATGAAGACTAATTAAACCGCGGTAACTCGGAAAAATAATTTTCGACATTTCGAACTAAACACCTGGAAAATAGCGACCACTGATCTAGCCCCTCTCTAAGAAAGAATTTTTCGGGTGGGCTTAAACTTGAAAAGAAAGTTGGTGAACACAGTCAAACCTCTGAATTAGCTCCAGTTATTCATGAATTGGCATGCCAATTAAACAAATCCTATAGAAAACAAAAAGTAACATGCAACCTGAACAATATATGACCAAATATTTGATGTTTAAACGAATTAGAAACACCAAACACTACTATTTTATTTAATCTCAGAGGTTGTGTTTAATAAAAATACGACGAGAAAACATCGATGAAATTTATTAATCCCAGAAAATGCGAATATCGTATAAAATATATGAAATGCTAGATGCGAAATTGGATCATATGACGATTGCTAGATGTGATTTGATAAAGTTGTGGGTTGGAATGAGAGGAATGGAGTTAATAACAAGTCAGGCAATTTATTATGAACTTTTTTAGGTCATTGAAAAGAAATCAAAGAATCGTCGTGAGAGAGAGAGATGCTGACGATGATGAAAATGGATGGAAATGTGGGAACGAACCACACGCTCTTATCACAAAATAGGAGACACTCACCGAAAACTTGGATAAAATTGAAAAATCTGGATATTTTTGCAATTTTTCAATTTCTCAATTTCTAAATGTGACTATTTTATTTTTCATAATAGAAACATTTACAATGTGTTGTGGTGACAAATACAAGAGGTTGAAAAATATTGGATCATTCAACAAGAATCTAAATAAAATTGCAAGGACTTATTGGAACTTGGAAATTTTGGCAAAATTTGGAAATCAAAAGTGGGAATGGATTAGGTTGAGGACGCATTATGAAAGTCGAGAGGAGTGCCAAATTTGTAACGGAACGAGATGAAAAAAACGACTAAACTTCCTTTAAATTTGAGTGGATGAGTGATGTTACGCAGGTTTGTCATGTGCGGCTGGAATCACTGCCCCCGGAGAAATCTGAAAAAGGTCAAAGTTAATTTCGAATTAGCTCCAATTGGTACAGTTTGTAATCACATCACTATGAGTAGAAGTTAATTTCTTTGAAGGTAATTTGTCAAAATTACTAGTTTGCCTGTCATTTAGGAAAAAGTAAGAGGTGCATTTCAGGTATCATTAAAACAAGATACAGTAATATTTGATATTTCCAATAGTTTATGATTGATTTCAGTTCATTTTTGCTAGATTAATCATAAAAACAGTTTCTTGGAGAGTCCAATCATTTTTAACCAAAACAACTCCTCAAAGGTATATTTACTTTTTTAAGAAGTCATAATTTCATTTGCAGTCAACCTAGAAAATAGTTACATTCGTTATATCGTTACATACGAAATGGCATGAGAAGAATCGTAGCCTTGCCATCCCCTGTATTATTTATGTAGTGAAGTAACTACTTTGCCTTATTTACATTTTTCGATTTTGTATTTCTTAAATTATGTTTTCTTACAAGAAATTCCGATTTATCGCGGAATACTGGCCGCTTTTCTTGAACATCCTTGAGTGCGGATCGCTGCGTTCGAATCGGTCTAATGGAAGTTCCTGAAGAGATCATTGAATTAGTGGCAATTTTACTGGTTCAATTGTTCGATCAGAAATCAATCGAATCGAAATTTTCTCATAAAAGACTCGAAAATCTGTTCTATTATTAAGAGTTAGTAAAGTTTTACTAAGGTTTAGCAATAGAGCATAATTTATAACTAAAAATATCAATAAAACCAAAACCTCATGTAAAATCTGCTTCTTTCCCAAATTCTAGTTAAATTTTCTCCGAATTTGGCAATGGAGCAGATTTCTCAGCTATCAAAAGTACCTGCAATACGAAACCAGTGGCTGCAATGAAGAGAAGCATCAGTGTGATTAGGAATACCATGGATGATGCCATTTTTAGGGTCGTGAGTCGTGCAAGAGTCGACTGACCTAGTCTTACCTGAAATTATAAAATTCTCTGGTTTAGTCTTAAACCTATTCTGACCAAACCTAGGCTGACGTTCAGCCATAATGGAAAATTATAGGAAGGAAGGTACACAAAGGGGCTTTTTTTTAGAAAATTGATGCATAAGTGGGTAAGCACAAAGATTTTGGCTGAGCATTTTGACTTAAAAGAGGTACACTCGAAAATTTTGGCTTAAGCGCTTCCTAGGTCTGATTCTGATCTAAAATAATGCGAAAATATTATAAGCTACAATAAATTATTAATTCACACAAACATAAGAGGAAATCTCAAAATAACACCTATGAAATAGAAATTTTTAGGGTTAGACGTACCAATTTACTGGAATTGAACTGAATTGAATGACTTATAAAGTCAAGCTATAGAATAAATCATTACTTTATCCATAAAATGCACATTTGCGATAATGAGAAAATGTTGCTCGGGATTGGATTTTAACAGTAAATAAAGTCATTTGGGGCCGGATTCAAATTAGAAAACTGCATATTCGATATGATGTAAGAATTGCCTACAAAGCGATGAAAATTGAGCAATAGACTACGGTACTGGAAAATGAAAATATTCTTCTGACATTTGAAATGTCGTTGAATAATTGAATAATTGTGAATTGAAGCGCTATAAAAACTAGCAGCAGATTAAAAACATCATGTGAAACACGCTCGATTGCTAAATATGAAAACAAAAATGCTTCTTGGAGCTTAGCATTAGAGCATATTTTACATCAACTGTTAATTTGTCGTATTTAAAGGTTCAATGGAAATTTTAACAATGAGTGTAAATGCCTAGTTGTGTTCAAAGGACGAATGAAATGAAGAAATTCTTTGAATTGAATGACTGAGGACAGAGCAAAAGTAAGGGTGCTTCTGAGGTCGAAAAAGTAGTCGGAAGGACTCCTCCCCGGGGAAATAGGCGAATTATGAGAAAATGAGAAGATAGGGGCAAGGACAAGAGGCGATGAAGATGAATTGTACGCACCAATGCTGGGATGGATGCTTGGAAGTGACAAGCAACCTTTGAAGATCAGCCCGATTGGTATGCCCTGGAATTTGATCGAAAGAGCATTCGAAGAGAAACGACACACATTCGTTTAATCATTTAATCATGGTAATTCGACTAATTAGGCTAATTAGATGAAACTAAACAGACAAAAAAGATACATTCTCCCGAAGGTTCAATTCTGAACTTGAAACGGGGCATTGACTGCATCATTCGCAATAAGTTCTTGAAAGCTACACATTAGCATACACAGAGACAGTGAAAATGGCATTGTAGTTAGGGAATGCTAATTTTGAAATTTCTAATAACCCATTAGGCTATCTAATAAAAAAACCATTTCAACTTTAAAAATATGTAAAGGCACAACATTTTCGCTTAACATATTCTTCTAGTTAGGGTGTTAGAGAGAATCAATTTAAAGAAAGGCTCTACGAGAATATGCGGAAATACGAGAAGTTAATGACTAATTGAGTTTAGATTGACAAGTTTATTCTTTTAGAGGCTCATAAATTTACATATGCAAATATCAGAGTAAAGTTTGTGATATTGCTGATTATCTTAGAAAATTATATATTCATACATTGAAAAGCTAGTCGCGTTGAGCTAGATCATAATAACAACAAGGAGTTATATGTATTGCGTGGTCCAAAAATGATTGCATGGAAAAGCGAAAAAATGAGAAAATTCTCGAGGAAATAAATAACTCGGACGCATATTGTAGCTTTCTGATACGCATACAAAAAAACAAAATGAATTGATATGGAAAGTGATAAGCATGCTCTTTCGCTAAATAGCACATTCGAGAAAATGAATTTTGTACTCGTGAAATGTCGTAATTCCAGAATATTTACACGGATTTTTCAATTACCGTAATACGAAATGAATGATGTCATGATAATGGCGGAATAAATAGTTACTGCCAAATTAAGGTACAAATCCTCATATGATGTATCCTAATTCATTGAATTTGAAAGAAAGGTGTATACTGATTCGTTGAAGTTGAAGGAAATGATACTGATGCTAGCCCTTCATGAAGGCTTGGAACTCTAGACCAATAAATTCCAACCTTTCTTATTTCATGGTGAGATAGTGATATATAACACAGCGAGTTTAATTTATAGCTATATCTCTTAAAAAGCGGATGTAAAAGTGCCATGCATGCTTTATGTTTGCTTCAAATGTCATGAAGTCTTGAAATATTTCACAATTTGTGTGTGCTTTTAATGAGGTCATAAAATCGAAGACATTGTTCATAACATTTATTGTTTTGTCAGTGGTGGTAAGATGGCTGTGAGTAGGCGGGTGTTGCGTGCGTGTGTATTGCGTTCACAGAGCACGTTTTGGTTCGTTCGTTCGTTCGTTCTCCTTTTGTCTTCACTTCTTCTCTGCTCAGGTCGCCTTCTGTTCGTACAGAGCCGAGTTGATGAAACGGAAAAGCGGATCCACGCATTTGTAGTAAATAAACTTGAAGCCCTGTGTCTGTGGCAGGTAGAGGTACATCAGAAAGAACGCCTACAAATCAATCAATTATTCCCGTTTTATTTTTTAAAGAAGTCCATGAAATGCCGTAGTTTTATCGGCATGGTCAATTCTTTCTTCCTTTTCAATAAGGGCGAAAGACCACACCCAGGAAATTATGCGGCTTGCAAGCAGCATATTTTACCCTGACGATGAAGTAGAAGGGCACGAGCTCGAAGAAGAAGTCCATCAGACTGAGCACGCCGAACACCGTCCAGTAGATCAGTCAGTGTGTCGTCTGACGTATCGACGGAGCGAATCGCCTAAAATTTTACCATTTTTTCCTGATTAACTTAATTTCTCGAGTAATTTTACTCTTTGCAATACACACGGCGACATTGCAGACAAGCCATTTTATTCGAAACGCACCACAACGCTGGCGTATGCGGAATAGATGAAAGCGACCATGTTGCAGAAGAACTCGACCGGTCCCTACACAACCAGGATCAGCACGTAGAGCCCCAGCTGAAAATCGTGAATTATTTCAACGACCTCTGACAAATTTTTGAAGACTAGTTCAAAGAAGATCAATAGGAAATTTTGAACATTTTGACGGAAGATCAGTGGTAATATTTGTTTGCTGAAAAGTTCGTGCTAAAGGACTAAAAAATACCACAGCTTTTTCATTAATTTCCATCAAGGATTTGAACATGCCTTGTGTCCAGTCTTTATCTATTCTTTGTTGGAGGCTCACCCTATTCCTTTATTCAATCCGCTTTCTTCCTCTCCGCCTTTGATTTTTCCATACTACTCTATTATCTTTGTTTCTCTGCCTCTCTTGCATTCGACGTCACTTCCCGCGAAAATCGAGAATTCAAATCATTCCCCGCTTTTCTCAATACCAATTTCGATTTTTGCTTAAACTATTGATTTTTTCCGAAAGTGATCGATTTTTCAGCAAATGAGCAGTTCGGGGATCTCGCTGCGCAACCATCGCAGGCTGGCAGAGGAGGGCAGCGATGCGTCTGTGGAAGCCGCCTCTGTAAATTCGAATGCAAGTTCCAATGTCTCTGCGAGTAGGCCCAGCTCGGCCGTGTATTTGAGTTTCGGACAGAAGGAGCAGTTCTCTAGCAAGGAATTGGTAGGGATGTTTCTTCAAGCAAATTTTCAAAGCTTCCCTCTAAATTCCCCCATTTTATCACAATTTTTCTGAAACTTTCAATCAACATTGTTCTTTTCTCCTCAAACTTTAGAACCCTACATTCATCTTCAAATTGGATTGAGAATTTTAGACAAAATTATTTTTAAAAAAATCGGAAAAACACAGAAAAATTTCAGTACAAGAAAATTGTGGTGGATTTCCAAGAGTCGATGGCAAAGAAGCGGAACTGGAGATTCTTTGGCGGCTACGAGACATCTTTCTCCGGAAGGGACGCGGTCGAATACTTGCTGCTCAACCTAGGCAGATTCGTCAGCAACGAGGTGCAAGTACAGCGGTTAGTTGTTTTGCTTTTTTGTTTTTAGTTTGTCCTTCAAAGTTCAAAAATCGAGTTTCTTGGAAAGTTTATAATTTTGATGAAAAATGGTTGATAAAGAAAAATCCACTTGTGAAATTTTTGTCTACGAATTTGATATTTCAGCAAAATGGAGGAAGATAGCGTGGATAAGAGATCAATTTGTGATTGTGTTCGAAAAATTTTTGCTAAAAGATAGCAAATTTGATCTTTCAGAAGAAACTGCACCCTACTTCTGCAGAAGTTCATCGACATGAAAGTGATGGAGCCCTGCACGGATCGAGACAGAGGATCCTTTTCGGAAGACAAGACTTACAAACTACACTCGGGAACTCCTTTTGGATTTGATAGCCCGAGTAGGAGTGGAAGGTTGGTAGATTTTGCAAAATTCGAGTTCACTAAAAATCTAAAAACTACCTTCTTTTAAAAGAATATCAGAAAGATATGATGATTAAATATTATTTTTACAAGTAACAGTTAAAAATTCAATCCTTCTAATAGCGATATTTTTCAAGGGATATCATAGAAAAGATGAAATTATATTTCTAGAAAGGTTAGAAAATCTTTTTTTACAAGGGTTTAAAAAATCTTAAATGAATAATAATTTTCAGCAATCCCAATCTGTCCGAGCACATCAGGATGAATGAATCCCATGGTTCTTCTTCGAACGGCGATCTGTCTCTGCTGAATCAGTCGAATCTGGTCGCCTCTCGTCGCTCGCGACTCTCCATTTCGCATGGAAATCTCTCTTCCATCGCCGCTGATTCTAATAACAGGTGGGAATTTATAAATGTTTAAATTTCTGACTAAAAATGTGATAGGTTTTCAATAAAGCTCGTCAATGACTCTGAAAATCTCAAATGTACTCTACCTACAAAAGTCATGATTAAATAATGCTTGAACCCGGAATTAAAATTATTTCAAAGGTTTTAAAAATGAGTCCATTTTCAGTGGAGCAAACACTGCCGCTTCACGAAGATCGATGCAAACTCGCAGACAAGCACTTCTGCAGCAGAAAAATAACGTCGAAATTAGCAGTCATGCGGACGGGAATGGGATCAGCGTACCGTTCACGTGAGATTTTATATATATATATATATATATATATATATATGTGTTTAATTTTTAAGAGGTAAATTCAGTTGCGCCGAAAGTTCCCGTCGTCCCAATCAACCTCCTCTGGTGAGCAGCCAGACATACGAGAATTGGTCGGTGGACGATAAAAGTACCGATGGAAATAATGGGGAAGGAGAAAAGGAGGACAACAAGGAGAATTTCTACTCGGCACTCAATTTGTTCGGCAGAAGGAAATCTAAGGATTGTGCCAGGCCTAAGGTTAGAAGTGCAGTATCTCTTCCACAGATTTGCAACTTTTTCGAAAATTGTCAACCGCAACGGCGGCTATTTTGCAAGTCTGGTCTTCTAAATAAACTTTTAAGAAGAAAGTTAAAAATATAACTCGTTTCAATCAGAAATACTTTATTTTCTTCAATTGACGATCTCCTTTAAAAAGAATTAAAATAGAAGCCCCGCTTCTTCAACTTTAGAAGATATGACAGTTTTAGAATTTACTGTTTTAAATTTTCAGACTCCCGAACTTGTGCCTAAAACCTCGAACAAATCCGACAGCCGCTTTCCGATTTTGTTCAGAAAACCTTCCCTGAAGAGAAATAGCAGCATTCAGGATAAGTCGGTTGGAACGGTATGTTTTTTTCTTTAAATTTTTAAAATCATATCCTTCCATTTTAAGTCTGCTTTATTCAAATATTTTAAAAACGCAGAATTTTGCAAAAAAAAATGTATGGTAAATGAAAAATATGTTGTACTCGAATGAAAATGGTAAAAATGAATACTTCTCTGTACTCTATTTTGCTACAAATAAATAGGAAATTGATAAAGAATATATTTATTAAAATTTGCAGCCCATAATGGAACCGTCCCGCCCTGCCAGTCGTTGTGGCAATGACGTCTCTCCCTTCTCAGGCCTTCTGCCAACGACAAACCCTCCTCCCAGACCCCGTCTGCTCAACTCCTTCCATGCAACCCCCACTGATTCGGTTGGGTCTGTTAATGTAGGTTTTTTTTACTTTTTATGACTTAAAAACATTTCCTCTAAGTTATTTTTAGCTCCGCCCTACACCTTGCATCAAACTGACTGATCTGGACGAGATGAGAATGTGGAAAAGTGCTTGGATTGAATGGTGTGATTTACTATTTTTAAAAAAATTTATTTTATTAAAGTTCATGCAATTTTTAGAGAAATAACTCTAAATAAAACCTTACGTAGGGCCATTTTTCTATTTTCTAGTCTGTCAATAGATCTTTCCGAGTTTTTAAAGTTCATATAGAATATTGAAGACACATAGTTCTGACAAGAAGTTGAAAAAGGGTCATTATTTCGTTTTTTTTCAGTTTGTCAAAATACCTCTCCGAGTCGGAAGTGAATTCGATCAGGAACGGCGGCTGGCCGCTCAACGAGAAGAATCTGAAATGGAACGCAGAGCAGTACGAGTCGAGTGGTATGACGAGGGCACAGTGGACCGAGCAGGGCAAGGATCAGGGTAATTTTTTTCGTTAATTTTCTAAAAATAAAATTCTAAAAAATCTAAAATTTTCTATGAAAAATGGAGAATTTCGAATTTTTACACAAGTCTTCACAAAAATTTAAAAACAATATTGTTCCATTAAAGATGGAAAAATTTCGAAATTTTACCACTAGCTTCGAAAAATTTGGCATTTTTAAAGAAAAAAAAAAGCGCTAAAAATAAGATAACTCGTTTTCAGCCCTCTTCTCCTCATCCGTGATCAGCGCGATGAACTTCCTGACCCACTATCCCCGAATCAACAAAGAGAAAATGCTCTATTACGGAGAGAATCAGCAGTTGGACATGTTCAAGACGATGTGTAAACAGATGGAATTGGAAGAACCGCTTCTTACTGCTGCAGGTACCGCATTCATGAATAACTTACCTCCTGATAAGCTAGAGTATCAATTGTAGATATTTATTGAAATTTAGAAAAGCAGAATTAGGAAAGAGTTTAACTTTAAATGCTTTTATGAATTTGACTACAGAAGGCCGATTCCTGCTGTCCATCCTCAGACCGAATTCGTCGACTTCCATCAGCAGGAATTCGTTCGACGATGAATCCTCTCTGTCCAGCGACGCGACTGATCTCAACTTCTCGCCTCCTGATTTTGGAAATGAACCTGAAAAGGAGGTACATTTTTTCAAAATTATCATATATTTTAAAAATAACGTTCTTGCAATAATAATTTTCAGTAGACCAGATTGTTTAGGTTTAGAAGAAGGTATAGTGAGTACTTTCAAGAAATTTTCTGTGTATCAGAATTTGAAGAATGCGTATAGTTAATTTTCAGAAAGGACTCTTGAGCATTTCCCCAGCGAGTACATTCGGCTTCGGCCGCACCCCCAGACATAATGACTCGTCCCTGGTTCGCGTCAACAGACTGGATGGAGTGCAGATCGCGTTCCGAATGGATGAAAACGCTTCGGACGAGGACAAGAACAGGACTGCGTTTTCCGCTAGGCGAGATTTTTGTTCAAATTGAATTTTTTTAATAATAAAATTTTGAATTTATTTTTTTATTTTTGAATATTTATCTTTTTCAGCTCTAACGCAATGCATTCTGGCTCTAACAGAGTTAGCATCAACAATCCGAAGGTTCCTGTTAGGAAGCTCTGTAGGTTTTCAGATTTATTTACAAAGATGAAAAATGCTATTTGACAAATTAAAATTCCAGACTCCCCACCTCGTTACGAAGATGTGGTGCGTCTTCCTGGCGTGCGGCAGACGGCCGAATTGGACAGAAAGTTGAAGGACTTGAATATTTCTCGTGAGTTCAATCAGATTTCTCCGTTATCTTCACCCTTTATTTACAAATTTACTCTCTTCCCAAATCGAAAAAAAAAATCTTTACATCAACTCGTTCCGCCTGTAACTCCTTTCTATCTCCACCCGCGTCGCGATATCACTCTCCCATTGGTTAAGGATAGGAAGGAACGCAGAGGATGTGTCTTTTCCAAGGAGTTAAAGAAAACGAGTAATGATGGATAAGGCAGCAAGCTGATGAAGGTGTTTTCAATTTGGGAAGAGTAATTTCATAGTAAGAAATAATCTATGATGAAATGCTCTGTCAAGCTCAGGTAATCTTTTTCTTTGCTTCTATTTATTTAGAAAATTGAGAAACATGGACAAGAAAATCTTAATTTTTAAAACTTTATCTTTACCGCTGACTTTCAGCCAACCTGCCCTCGTCGGTGTCCCCCTTTTCGTCCTCGTACCAGACTTGCCCCTCGACCAGAAACACTCCCCGCTCCTTCGCCTCTCCTCTGTCCGTCCAGGACAACCATCATCCCAGTGCTAGATCATCGTTGCAGACCTCGTCTCCGAAGGAAATTCGAATTCCAATTACTGAATTTTCGGGTAATCATAATTACAGTGGAAGTAGTGTCTGTCTCCTTCAAAGGCTTATCATCTTTTCCTCTAAACTATGAAATTTTCAAAGAGAAAATTGCGCACGAGTTGTATAAACTAAAAAAGAAAGATGAATAAATTTAGAATTTGGAAGGAAAATTTCCTATAAAATTTCTTTCAGATCTCTTCAAAAACTCCACTTTGCCAGTCGGGTGTGCCTCTTTGTCCGCAGCGGCTCTGTTGCTTCTGTCGATAGACCACACTCGTAGGCGCAGGTATCAAATTCACCATTTTAACCATGAATTAAAATTTGAGCATCATTCAAATTCTGAATTCAATATTAAAGTTAAATCTGAACTAGAAAATAAGTTTGATTTGAGACTGCAATTCGGCATAAAGAACCTGTCGATGATCACCACGAATTACTGCCTGAAATTGGACCCAAATGGGGAGGCCAAATCACAAGGAGTTAGCGAGGAGAATCGATATATGGTAGGGGGATCTTCGATTTTTACTCACAACTTGATTTTTTTCTGGAAAAGACTGCTTTTTTCCTCTTTTTGCGATTTGATAAGAAAAATTTAGATAATATCTCGTACGTACAAATTTTCAAACGTATGATGAAAATCTTATATCATCAAAGAAAAACTTCAACATTTATGATTTTAAAGATAAAAATCCAATCTTTAGGTGCTCTACAACCTGTCCCGTGTCGTTGTGCCCTCTTCCGGCCCATCCGAACTGGCTTCTCCATCCTCTGCCTCGGAATCGCACCTCTCGTTTCCCGACTCGGTCCGACTAGCCGCTCTGCTCATCGACAACCTCAAGCCGCTGCTGCTCGACAAGACCATCTGCATCACCATTCAGAACTTCGCTAAGGCTAAGGTCGAACATCGAATTTGCAAATTATAGTTCGAAACGAGACATTTCGTTAAGGCTAAGATCGCATCTAATTTCGAGTTTTTTTTTTTTTTTAAGAAAATAACATTTCAAGAAGAAATATCGGATCTTCGAGAAAATGTATCTTTTTCCTTTTTTCGAACAATTCTAGACATGTCAAAATTAATTTTTAAATTTCCAAGTTCAGACCTCACATTTTTGGAGATTGGAACATTGCAACAAATTTATTTCAGATGGACGATTTCATTCTGAAGAAGACGGAGGCCGAAAGAGAGGGAATCGCACAAATCACTCAGCCCTTCTGCAAGACTGTTTCGGTGAGAAAATAGTGATTTTTGTAAAGTTATTGATTATTTTCAGCCGAGCACCTACGAGGCGCAGAAGAGCGATGACAAGCCGCTGTACGAGTTGCTTGACTTCTTCCTGAACGATCAGAAAATGAAACCGGCTGTCAAGTTGGAGAAACTCAAGGAGGTCGGGAAAATCAATAATTGTTAAAATTTTATTGGATTCATAACTTTTTCTGTGAAGCCTCTTCTCAGATAATATTTTGTAGAAAAAAATGATAATTCCAATAATTTCATCAATATTCTTAATTTCTAGTTCATAGATCTTTTTCTAGATATTTCTGAAGAAAATAAGTTTTTTTTTTCCAAAATACATGGAGTTTCAGTTTAATCTCTCAAACTTAACAAGTTCTTCTAACGAAATTCAATAAAAATGAAGAAAAAATGATTTTCAGTTCAAACGCCTTTACCCGCACATCTACAAGGAGAGATTCCCACAGTGCTCTCCTCCATCTTCTTCGTCCGCCATTTCCGCTGCGATCGATGACCCGATCACCCAATTGGAGAGGCAAGTCACCACCAGTGAGGGAGGCATTTTGGCCAAGCTCTTCAAGAGAACCTGAAAATCTGATGGCAACCTAGAAAAGTGATCGAAGTGGTTACATCGTTGCACATGAAACAGTATTAAAATCGTGAAAAATCTTAACTTTACAAAGCCCTATTCTATTTATCATGCAGCTACATTTCAAAATTCCCAAACTGATTCGAATTCCTGTAGAATTGACTTTTAATCTTTCAACTGTCTTTAGGGTGTGAGCACTTTTCTTCCGATGGTTCAAACTTGAGTACATTTTGAATAAAGATATTTATTCAAAATTAAGTACTTTTCTACAAAGTTAACGAAAAGAGGTTTTAGAAAAAAAATCTTGAGGTTTAGACACCTGAAAAAGTATTTCTTTTATGATTTTTTTTAAAGAAAAGTACTCCCATCCTCCATTTTACTACTTCCATATTTCATCTTCTTTCATTCATTTCCCCTTATTCTGGTCTCTCTATGTTATGATTATCAATTGAAAATGAGAAAATTACACATTACCATTTTAGTACATACAAACTGATTATCAATTATCATATCTAATGATGAAAATCCTTTCAAATCACTATCAATCTCATTTCACTTTTTTCATTTCTAAGGTACAAATTGTACAGAATTTTCAAATTTTGACGAAAATCTTATTCTTTTCAGAAACTAAAAATGTTCGCCCATTTCTGGAGCTGATATTGACTATTTACTCAGAATTGACGTTTGTAGCCATGCAGTGCATATTTTAGACAATGAACTATTCCCATGTTTGAAATTTTCAAGCCAAGTATTTTGTTCCCAGGGCCGGAAACAAAATTTGGGAGGAAAATATCCCCATTCTTCTAGAGAATTAACGAAATTGGCACAGCAATAATACTTTATCCTGGATTTCTGAGTTCAAGTCAAAATAGATGAAGAATAAGTGAGTCATTTGAAAATCACTGATTTGTAAAATTCGCCCACTTTAGAAAAAAAAAATCTGGAAAAGATTGAAATTTGCAAAATTGGGCGATTTTTCAAGATCAAATAAATGAGCTGATCAATTCCTCAAAAATCATCAGACCCTAAACAAATATATTCTGCTAGTAGATTTCACGGGCTTTTAAAAAAGTTCACCAATTTTGGACCAAAATGTAAGGAATGCTGTGAACTCTTCAAAAGCCTAAATTATTATATAAGATAATTTAGAAATAATGTGCACATGGTGCAAAAATAGACGAGAAATGAATGAATGAGAGCGGTGGTGTAGAAACCAATCGGTGTATAATTCGAATGAGAAAATAGACGGTCAGACAGGGAAGAAGAGGTCTGGGGGTGGTGAGATCTGAAGCGGGAGAAGGGATGAGGGAATAAGACACGATGAATGGGGTGGACATACTGTAGAAGTCGCCCTGAAATAAAAAATTTCTAAAAAAAAAAAAAAAGCTATCCATAAAGTTTTCAAAATTTGAAGCTCCTAAGAATTTATAAAAATTTTCGAACCTATCGTTTTCCGAAGAAATTGAAAGTTGGTAATTTCTACAAAATAAATTGAATGTCCTTTTTGACCATCATATAGTGTGCAAGTGAAATAAAGCTGATAGAATTTAAAAAAAAATTAAATTTCAGGAATTTAAAAAGATACGATTTTGGATGTAAGTCATTTACAAAGAAAAGACCCTGAATTTAGTCCTCATCGAGGTTGAGGCGACGCATGGAAACGGGAGTGCGGAGACGGGCGGATCTGCGCAGCTGCTGCGTGGGCGTGTTCGAGTCGATCTGGTTACGGGTTCTCCTCTTCTTTTTCGATCCTTTGGAATTAGCTGCCTTGGACTGTACGGTTGCATTTTCGTCGTTGTCGTCATTCTGTTGTCCCGACGTCGACGGCAATTCTTCGTCATCGGCTTCGGCAGCGGGCGTCGTAGGCAGAGATTTGAATTGCTGAAATTCGTCTTTTTAAATTAAAACAAAAATAAGCTCACTTTTCCAGATATTTTGAAATTCTTGTAATTCTTTTTGATTCAGAAAATCTATCTTTTGAGATAATTTTCTAGGTTTAAAAACTCAGATTTTTTTCCAAAAATAAAAAAAACCTGTGCAATATCGTCAGTGTCGCTCTGTTGCTCCCAGTCCTCTTCGACTACTTTTTTCACCTCAGTCTTCAGATTCTCTTTGACGTCGTCAGTGCCGGTCGACTCCCTCTGTTCCTCGATCGAAGAGAAACGCAGCTGCTTTCTGCCGGTGCGGCGAAGCTCCTGAAAAACCATATTTATTTATTCTAAAAAATAAATAAAATCAATGAAATCTTTCAACATCATTCCTTTTCTAGTTCAGAATTCCAGAGATTTTCCAATGAGACCTTGCGAGAATTGAATTAAACAAAATTTAACATCGAATTTTTTCTTCACTTTCTGACCTGATTTGCTTGGAGGAGGATTTTTCTTCCCGGCAGAGGCGTGGATGTCTGAATTGTAGCGGGATCGAGAGGGACGGTCTTCTTGATGCTGCCGAGCAGATTCGAGCTGCTAGCCGCTTCGGAAGACGTCTTCAAGAAGTCCAGTGCCTGCAAAATCAAATTTTATGCGTTTTAGAAAAATAATATATACCATTTTCCTTTCCTCATCACTCGCGTCGAAGATGTTGATTCCGAGAGGCAGCAGAGTGTTGGTCTCGTGCTGACGACGAGCACGCAGCGAGGGGCGCTGAAATAAAGTAATTGAAAGATTATTTTTCAAAGCTTTTCTGGATAGGTTTAGGAAGACGTTTTTTTCATATCAACTATTTTCCTATATTTTGGTCACCCGAAAATAGCAGGTATGTAATCATTTTCACCTCGTAAGTTTGATTCAATTTATTGCTGTGATTTTGTAGAAAATATAAAAATTCTCAACCCCAGTAGTTCGATTGTCCGGCGTCGGATCATTCCTGCCGAAGGCATTGGACATGAGGCTGGGTCTTCCAGTGGGACGGGTCAGAAACCCAAGTCCCATGCCGGTGCTGCTGACGCGGCCGGTCGTCTTCGGCATTGCAGGGGTACGAGCGGTGCGGAGTGTGGTTCCAAAGGCCACAGAAGGACGTTTGGTTGTAGGGGTAAGAGCCGCTGAAATTAGTTTATTTAAAAAAAAAATCAAAAAATTCAATTTTCTACGATCTAAACAAAATTTCTTTTAGTTTTCTAAGAAAAAGGTACGGATTCCACCTTCAAACATTATAAAGTTGAAAAAGTAGGAAAACAACCTGACAGAAATGAAGACAAAGAAAGACATTTTCTTCCTCACCCTTGTTCTGGATTCCAAGCCCGAACGCAGTGGGTCTGCCAGTGAATGCAGTCACTCTGCCAGTCGTTGAGGGGGCGGTCGTGGCCCTTCTGCCGAGTTCGGCCTGTGCCGGTGGTTGCTTGGTGGCTTTGATGTGGGCCAGCGCGCCGGGCACAACTTTGAAGTCCTCGTTCAATCGTCGTTTGAAGTTCGACAGGCTGAAAATTTTATTAATTTAAGAAAAAGCCTATCATGATTCTTGAGATCTGAATTTTCTAGAATTTCGCATGGTATTCTTCTATTTTTGCAGTTGTGAGTCTTGAAAATGCAGCATTTCCAGAAATTTGTTCTTTTTCATAGGATCTGAAAACGCAGGACTCCTAGGGAAGTATTCAGAAATTCCATTTTACTTTATTTTCGAAAGGTATTTTTGGACGTACGGAATCTTGGAAGCACTGAAAGGAACAGTTCCAGCATTCGGAGCTCTGGACGTGGAGGGCCGAGGCTCGTCGTGTCTGGCCGTAGCGGCATGGAGGGCTGCCTGATCTCCGTCTTCCCTCTTCTGGACCAGTCCCGCCACCTTCGTTGCCGTTTTGGGCCTGGACATGTTGCTGAAAAATCGTTTTACCTATATTTCATTTTTTTAAATTTTATTTCCAAGACAAAGTTTGTTGACTTCTGATAGATTAAAATCGCAAACTTGTATATTCGATTAGACCGTTTTTTCCAGAAACAAATTTAAAGGAACAAAACAAAGGCAAATCTCTGAATCTTTGCTTATTCCTTGGTGCATGAACAAATTTGACCGATTTGCAGATCTGACTAAGTATTTCGTTCCAGAAACAGACAAATTTGGAATATTTATTCTGAAACATGAATTTGACTGACTTGTAGAGTTGTCGGGCCATTTTGATGCGCTCGATCCTCTCCTCCTTAGTGAGTGCCTTTGTTTTGGCGATGTCCGTCTTGGACGTCCTCTTCGGGACATCATTCTTCTCCTTCACAGCAGTCGCTCGAGCCATGTTTTTTGAGCTGAAAGTTGTAAAACTAGGAAAAAATACCCAGCGAATAAAAATTAAAAGTTCTCGATGAAATGTAAAAGTTTGAAAATAAGAACATATTTTGCCCCAAGAAAGGGGAAGAGTTATGAATTTCGAAAAGAATTCAAATAAAAGGAGGAGAATTTCAAATCCTCTTTTCGCGGCTGCATGCAAAAGGAAAATGGAAATGTGGGAGGAGACTAGAATCCAGAGCGTCATTTCCAACTTTTGAATTTTCTTGGAAAAAGACGAATTCTCAAAAAAGGCAAATTGTAAATAGAAAAATAAAAATGTCAAATCAGTCAGGAGAAATTCTGATTTTCTGGACGAAGAAGATCTTTCAAATTTACATTACCATATTTTGGAAGGTTAATTTTTTACAAAAAAAAAGTTCAAAGAATTTCGGGAAATCGCCAGTCTTGACGGAAGCAACGAGAACGAATAAGGAAAAGCGAGCTTGTTGAAAATCAGCCTGGGGCCGTTTTGCAAGATTTCATTCATCATTCATTTATTATCGAGCATTTTCATGTTTTCTCGGTTTTCTTCTATTAACTCATTAAAATTTTCGAATCCTATGCCTGTATTCCTAAACGCATCGGAAGGCTCCTAATGTGTTTATGAATACGAACACTGATGGCTGCGTATCTGATTCTGAGTTGCACGATGCTTTGTGTCAGTCAGTTGCCATTTACATAGAGAGTCATATTCCAGGATTATTTTTATTCAAGAAGATGTATTTGGGCGTAACTGACTTTGATAAGCAAAAAACCCGATAGACATTGATCTTGTACGAAAGAATCAGCATTTTCCGAATCCCTAAATGAACACATTTTTCGCAAACTTCAAACTGTTTACAAATTTTTGCAGAGAAATTATACGCTGATTTTTGGCATAGAACCGTTTCAGAAGGGTTATCGTCAATCTATAGGGGTGGTTTTTCATGACCATTTGGCTTTTGAAGAGCACGTCTCATTTTTGAGGATCTTTCGTTATCACTTTTTTTTTCTACATGTCGCGCATTTGCAGAGAGGCGGAACTTGCGCTTCCTACATTTACATTTCTCGAAACAATAAATGGTCAATGCAAAAATGAGGTAAACCCAAAGAAACAACATCTAATTCAAGCTAGCAATTTACTATTTCTAGAAAATACATAAAAATCCTAAAATGGGCTAAATAAAGTCTAATAAAGTCGAAAACTTGTGCACTGCCAAAAATTCGACTTCATCGACGTTCGTCTTTTTCCGTGTTTTGGATTTGTTTCTTCCTGCTCCAAATGCTAAAATTTCTAACCCCATCGTTTTATGACTATAGTTTGGAAAACAGGTTGCAAATCCCTTTCAAATTTATCTGGTCCAAGTTCAAGCGATATGCTCCCTCTGTCATAGCATCCTTTGTTGTGCAACAACTGTCCTGCTCGCTATCCTCCCTCGATTTCGATCTTTGATTGTCGAGCAAAACTAATGTCCTCTCCTCGCTGTTTCGATTTTTCTACGGAAATTGAAGAAACTTCCTGGAGATATTGATTTTCGAAATCTTACTCTTTTGTGGACACGTAAGATAAGGTCCTGGAAACTTGTGTATTGGCCTGTCTTGTTGAAGAAAGGGGCTTATTTCGAAAACTTTCAAGATTGGTCTAGAAAATTGACAACTTTGTATTTTGGTGGAACAAATCTTAGTGATCGATCAAATTCCTGTCGATTCTCTGCAATCGCAATCGCCGGAAGCACTCCATCTGTTTCCATCCCACGTGTTAATCCATGCTGCTCGATTTAAGTTGTTTATCCCCTTGCACAGACCCGATTCAACTTTGTTATGCGTGTAATCGATCTATTTCAAGATTGAGCTGGAAGTTGGAAGATATGTGGTGATGAATGAAAGAAAAGATGAATTGGCGAAATGACTGATAGTGATAAGACAGAAGATGGAGGTGATAAACATGAAGAATTAGGTGAGAGGAATATGCGCGTGCAGTCGGAAGGAAACGTTGCGAATTCTTTGATTGATTAGATTTAGAATGCAATCTGGAACATGTACATATTGATTGAGACATTATCCGAACACAAATCTTTATTCAATTCGATGGATGTGTAAAACAATAAACAGTGACGTGAACTTACATTATAATACTCAATATTATTAGATATCAATACTTATATGATGAAGAAACATGGAAAATACAAACAATTGAACATCTGTGAAGATATAGCTGAAGAATAATAAGACAATTCTCTTGTTTTATAATACTTTCCTTAGAATGTATGTTCATTTGGATTAAAAATGAAAATAGAACAAGAAAATGATAGAGATAAACGTGATGAGAGGTAAAATTTAGAAAAGACTAATTAACTGGAATAATTTCATTGATGTTTAACAACATATGAAACAAGATATCGATGAAGAAACTTAAGAAAGTCGGAGATAAAATTCGGCAGTTTAGAAAATTCAGTATAATGAAAGTCGTCGATCTCAAAATGGGGTTTCGTAGATTTTTGGAGAAAACTCTGACGCTATAAAATAGATTTGTAAAGTATCTAAATTAGGAAAATATGGTGAAGAAAAGATTAGATAAAATCGAAAAATCTAGCGGGGATTTTCTTCGGCATCCTTGGATTGGTATATTTAGGCCTGGGCCGACTCTTCAGCACTGAAAAAACACGCATTATTATTCGGACGGAGATTGATTAACGTTAGTGCTGTTTAAGAAGCGTACTTATTTGCATATAGGACTTTTAGGCTTCTAACTATTTTTCATGCTTGGGGGTTACACAAAGGATTTGCGTTATCTACATAACCCTATCTCTATCCTTCTAAAATTCCTACAAAGCATCAATGTTTGGCCCCAGGCATTTTTGATTATGGGCTACGTTTAGTCAAAGAGTGAGACTCTCACAGAATTGACTCACTTCAGAGTCTAGGCGTATCTGTAAATTGTAAATTACGACTAGAAGACTCGACTAATCTATCGTCTAATCTAGTCAATCGTAAAACTTTACTAAGTAGATTATTTGGGGGGAGGAAACTTACTCCTTGGAGGTCAAAGGCTTCAATTCCTGATTTCCGGTCAAAACGACGTATTTCTCTTCGACATCCTGAAATTGATTATTTGGACTTCTGATGGAAATCGCAATGATTACCTGAGGCGTGTGGAAGCCGATCAGAAGCTGGTACAGAAGTCCACCGAGGATTCCTCCGACCAATGGAGCGATGACAGGCACCCAGCTCCACGTTCTGTGCCTAAATTTCACAATTTTAATCCCTTGGATCAGTTTGGGCGATCCATTGAATATGAATGAGCGAATGGAATTTTCCCAGCATGATCAATTTGTTCATGAGACTGAACAATCTATTGAAGTTCATTTTCAATATTCAATAGATACGAGTTTCTCTCTCTCTCTCTGCCTTTGTCAGAATTCATCATTAATGTATGCGGGTTCGTGTCTTTCTGCGTTGTTGGTTACTTTCCACATGTGTTTATGGCGGCGTCTTTGCGCGCGCGGTCTTTTCCTTTGGCATTCTGCCCCTTTTCTCTCACTCTCCTAACTCTATCGGCCAACTTTGTTTTGAACGACGCGCTCTCTTTAGGACCAAATGAGCAGTGAAATTTTGATTCGAAGAGGAAGCGACAGGAAACAAAGCGAAGATTGAAAGAGGGGACCGCAGAAAATGAAAACACGGGAGTTTGAAAACAGGATGTGCGATTGATAAGATACGAATTGAAAGCGAAACTCACGAGAAAACTTCACCGCCATATCCCCAGATAAAGGTGAAGAGACGGGGTCCGAGGTCACGAGCGGGATTACAGGGATAGCCGTCATTGTAGGCGAAGGCAGTTCCGATTCCGACGAAAGTGACACCAATCTGCAAGTTTTGTGAGTGGAAATGGGGGGTGGTCGATTAGGAGGTGGTACCAGGACGGGCTGAACCCAAGATGGGTAGGCGTTGCGCTTGTCGGTGATGTGGGCGATCAGGAAGCAGAACACGGCGGTAGCGACCATCTGAAAATAGCACTTTAGACCCATTTTTCGTCTTTGAACTGTACGACTTTCGTCTCGTATTTTCCTATTCAAGGTAAATGTGCATCCTCAAGTCAATTTCCTAATGTAGGGGTATTAATTATGCTTCGATCGTGTTCCTATGACAACATCAACCGCATTATGCCTACTCAAAATGCGCACTATCTAAATTTAGACTATTAGCTTAGGTTGTCGAAAAACATCGTCAACCCTTTTCCCGTTTTATCTTTAGCTTGCGCCTTCTTTTATTATCTCGGCTTTTCATTTATATCCGCAATTACCTCGTCTTGTTGCAATGCAATGGAACATAAATTTTGCACGACATTCGCAAACGAAAATGCCAATATTTAACATAAACAAACATCGTTTCATTCAGGTATGAGCATTAAGAAATTGAGAACGTTTTAATTTACCTGGTTGAGGAAGCCGTTGAACAGGCCGACTGGTACTGCCGGGTACGAGGCGAAGATTCCTGCAGTGGCACTGTTGCCGACAATCTGGTGATTTCCTCCGTCAAAGCCGAAGATGGCGTCTGAAATTTACTTTAATGAAGACTTACATACAAAGCTATTCGTACCTTGGTAGACTGCATAGGCAACAGCTGATCCGAAAAGAGCTCCGAGGAGTTGAACGACAAAGTAGAGGAGGAATCTAACGGGAGAGAGCTGGCCGAACAGGGCGAACATGGCCGAGACTGCAGGATTGATGTGGCCTCCAGAGAGTCTGGCGGAAATCGCAACACCGAACCAAATCGCAATGCCAATACCAATGTTGACTCCGATCGTCTCATTTCCGAGAACACCTTTACTCTTCGGGAGAACTGCCTGTGCGACGACAGAGTTGAGCACCAACTGAAATTATCTCATTAGTAGCTTTTCTCTTGCACACTTTATTCTTGCATCGATTGTCGCCACATTTAATTCTTCGATATAATTGCTCTGGGATATATCGACTTCTCGATTTCCTGCCCCAACTACTTCATCTTCTCCGCTGAATCCTCTCCGTTTTCACGCTCTCTCCCTTTTTCTGCCACAAGCAATGTTTTTGTCATTCGGCTTGTTCTGCACCTCTTCGCCACGCTATTTCCTCCATGCACATTGTCGTGAGGCTGTCCCCAAATGGTCGATTGTTCTCATGCAGAATTTATCACGGCCCCAGGGAGTTAGCAGATTGAGAGAGATAATGAGAATGAGAGGAGAAAAGAGCGGAGTCAGAGGTGGTAAACAGAGAAATTCGAATAGAGGCCTTCCTTGGAAAACGAACAGCGTGTGCACAACAATATCTGTGCGGTTCTCAAAGACGTAAATATTTCTCGTGGAGGCAATGGGTCTTTTCGGCTGCGCTGAATTTTCCTCATTAACTTTTTGTCTCTTGCCTTGCCGAGTCCAAGAGCTGCATTCAGCAGCATTAAGTCGTGTGCAGGCATTATACTGCCGTACTACTGCTGGTTTCTGGAGGCAGTTTTAAACCACTTGCTTATTCGAATGCTGGGGCAGAATGGCGGAATGAGAATGCAGCAGAAGGAGAAGCACATTGCATTGCGACTCGGGAGGCCATCAACCAAATGTCGAAGGCTAAAGCGGTCCAAAAAACAGTGGTCCAGGAAGGAAAATATTTGCATCTCGCATCGATCTAATGCAACTTTTGCATGTCTAATTTCTACAGCAGCGATAAATCTGGCTCTACTACGAATCATCAGCAAAGCATTAGTCCAATGCCTATGCGCATGGGGAAGGCAGGAGAGACTGAAGGGACTCCACAAGGGCGATAATCCAATTCGAAACCCGCTGCAGCATTCCGCCTGCATCTCTACCTTCCCTGTCCCTCTATCATCTCGTTTATCTACTTTCTTCACACGTCCGAAATAAACATGGAGCGAATTTATAAATAACGGACGAATGAGATTATTGAGTCGGTTCGACTGATCTCTTTCTCGATTCGTCTTCCTCATCCCGCAGCTGGCCAATGGCCTTTCCCCTTTTTGTCCGCTGTTCAAAGGGCCATTTTGTGAGAGGTCTCCCTGCCATTGGCAGCAGTTGCTTGCCAGACACAAAAAGGCAGAGAAAGAAAAGAAGAGAACGACACTATTGCAAGACAGCACAATTCAAAGACCCCCAGCCACCAGACGCCAGAGACCATCTCCCCCACTCCGAGCCCTTCCTCATCATATCTGCGGTCTTAGACCAGCAAAATGATATTTTCATAAACATTCCACCTGGTAAAGTTTTTCGCTTTGTTTTCCGCCATAAAATCGCAATGCATTACAAATTTTGCAATTCAAAGGCTGAATTGTTTGTTGTGTCCAATGTCGAATTGTCAGTCGCCCTGTGTTGACTAGTTCAATAACTTTTTGCGTACCTTTTCAAACGGGCGTTCTGTGTTCATGACTCTCTCTGCAAAAACTTTCATCTCCCCTCTTTTATGTACCTTTTACAGAAGTTCAAGATTGACTTGTCACCCCTTCGCTGGCGCAGAAAAATGAGTGAATTTGAACAAATCTGTTGTCGATTCTCGCGACGAGAAAACAAAATGGCGAAGGTCAAATCGCGGAGAAAATTGGCATCCGAGTGGCGGAAAACCGCGGCACGGCGAAATGAGATGATGGAATCATGATGGAGCAAGAGAAACACATTTCGCAATTCCAACAATAGAAAATGGAAAGATTGGAGAAAAAAGTGTGACAACAATCAATAAATAAAGTATGACAGAATGTTGATACATACCAGGAGAAGGAAGGTACCGGTAAATTCGGCCAGAAGAGCTCTGCCAAGCTCGTGCTTAACGTGCAACTTCGCTCGAAGTTTGTCCATCTCACCTGCAAACAACTGCAATTAATTCTGGCTATTGGCTACCAGAAGACGGACGCGACGAATTCAATACGAAACGGAACTAACAGAGTCCGATGCCAGAGACGACCAGAGGAAAAAATCAAAACGACGCAGGGTAGATAAAAAGCAAAAGGGAGAAGGGGATGAAATTGAGATTGAAACAAAGAGATTGTGAGCTGGACGTGAAATTGGCATTGGGTTAGTTAGGAGAAAGGAGGTGATTGATGCAAACGAAAAGACCGCGAGAGAATTGGAAGATCAACGCTAATGATGAAGAGATTCTAAGAAGCAAAGGGACAAGAATAAGAAAAGATGGAAGAGGAGGAGGGGATGGCACCAGAGGCAGAGCAGCAGGGAAATTGGGAGGAGCGAGTAGGGCGGAGCATTGGAGGAAACGAACCGAAGGATACAGGCAAAGGCGAAGGCGAAGGCAATGCCAGCCCAAGCCAGGCAGGCAGGCAAGCAGACGAGTAATTGGAAGGGAATGAATTGGAAATGAAGAGAATTAGAGATGCAGATGAGGCGATTAACTACTGAAATGGAAAGGCATATTGGGTAGAGGAAGGACGGGCAGTGATCGTGCTGCTAGAGAGGAGTAGTAACCTTGGACGAGCTATGTGTGTGTGTGCGTATCTCTCTCATAGTAACGATAGCGAGGCTCTGCAACTACTGCAACATGCGCTTGTTTACAGCCGCCTGGCGTGCTATGCAGGCGAAACGCTGTGGATCAGTACCACCCCTTTCCTATGTGCCTTTGCCTCCTCTTCTCTTTCCTTTCTTTCTACACAGGTTCAGGTTCGGAGAGGGAGATTCATCGATTCGGCTCCGCCCATCTGCCGATATTACATATATTAGATTGATTGGATGACCACGCCCCCATTTGCCCGGCTTTGTCTCTGTCAAACGAGGGTCAGAAGATGGTCGCGAGAGACAAAGGGCGAATCGGAAAATCAGAGAAAAATAACGGCGAAGAAACGAGCACATTTCGGATATGAGTCATTTGAATGAAAATGGAGCGGGAGGATGAGCACTAGCGGCAGCAGCTGACAGAGAAACAGAAAGAGGAGGGGGGACGCTAGAATTTGAGATATCACGGAGTACAAGAGAAGGGATGTGATGAATCGCACAGAATGTGATTGTCTGTTGTTGTTTCTTTCCTTCTTTCTTTCTTTCTGGCTGGCATTTGAATCATTCGAATTCTAAATGATAGTGTACGGGGAACAACGCGCGTGGCGCGGAGAATGGGTTAAGTGATATGGAAAGTGACAATTTGAAAGGTGGAACAAGTGAAATGCGAAATTGGGAAAGGGAAGGGAAGGAAAGGAAAGGAAAGGAGCGGATCGGATCGGAGCGGGGCGGGGAAGGAAGAAGGAACGCGGGCGACGCATTCTGTACACAATTCATAACCAGCACAACAAGGGGTGGGAGATATTGTGGTTGGCGTAGTCCAGAGGGGGCTGCTGCTGCTGCTGCAATGAAAATGTGAAAGAGAATGGTGGAATAGAGATGAAGAAAGAAGAAGAATGAGAGGGATTAGCAGAAATAGGAAAGAGCTGCAGGCAGAATAAGAATAGAATAGAATGGAATGGAAATGGATAGAGATGATACTGCCACAGGCATACGGCCACGCGACTCTCCCCTGGTCCACTTCAATTCACATATTGCATATTCTGCTCCAACAGCTAGCTGAAAGGTTAATGAGATGGCCAATGATTGCAGCAACCGAGGTGTAAATAGCGCATGCACGCACACATTTAGTGAAGAGGAAGAGGATTAACTGCTAGGTAACCAAGCCAAGCTGCTGTGTGATACGACTGCTAAAGGCAGAGAGGCCCGAGATATGGGCTATGAATATTCTATTCTCAACGAGAGATTGACAACTGTAAATTAGACTGGCTATCGAATGGCAGATGCAAGATGTGAATTTGGAAGAAAGGAAAGAAAAAGATTTAGAGGAGAAATGGACATGACAGGGCGCGACGCGGCTGGGAAATCTGTTGAGTGAAGGGCGAGCTGTCGATCTTTCGTACTGTTAGAGGATGCGACACGATTTATGGTGTGTCGACTGGCGTTCCCAGATTAATCCTCCCCTCCCCTCTACTACTGTCATTTGCAATGCATCCATTTCACTCCCAACATCCTACACTGAACTTTATTTATGCATCTACTCAGCGCATTTTCATGTTCGCTTCATGCAAACAAATCATTCTTCCTGTGTGTCGGCAGGGTTATTTTTGAATTCTCCTTTTCATGCCTTTCAAACATTGCAAACCATCAACAGCGTTTCAAACGGACACAATCAATATTTTATTACGAAACTGTCGTGCTGCCAAGTTTTTTGCGAGCGTGTTTTCATCGTTTTTTCGCGCTCATCATCACTCATTAGCAGCAGCTCGCTTTCTCCATTCGACCGAATAATAAAATATTATCAATAGCGGCGTTCATCAGTGACTGTGCGTCTCGTTTTTCTGCAAGGGTATCATTGTCGTTTCCCTTCACATAATGTGGCCTAAGTCATGGCTAAGACGTATCAATATTTCACGGAAAAGTCATGTAAATAATGTGCGTCTTCTGCTGTGAGCTGCACAAGGGGAGTCGAGTATTTTGCTTTTCGTTTGAAATGCAGCAAAAACAGCCCAGAGGCACTCTGCCAGGGCCAAGAAAATACGCGTACGCGTACGAAAAAACACAATGATCGAATAAAATTGAGACAGCTGTTGATGGGAGAGTTGGAAGAAAAAGATATGGGAGAGACGATATATATATATAAGCAAGATGGACATGAACTGGAGGATAATGTAGAATGACTCACTCGACAGATATACACACACGTGTGTACAGAATAATTGACAAGATGATACAATGTCCATGCGGAAGACTATAGTTTTGCAGTTGCTATTGTTATTCGTTGTGTTCGTTCAGCATTAATGTAATCATTCTCCATCGTCGATAAACAACTTTTCGGATTGTTTTCAACTTTTATTGAATTTTTCTCGATTATTTACCGATTGGCAGTATTGCAAATGGCGGCAAACAAATCCCCACATTTCAACGCACAGCAATCAAAACAAAGATACGAAATAATACCACATTTTCTCAAAGCAATTTTACGAGTTTTGAGACCTGGGTTAATGTTAATTTGAATAGGATTGGTGGAGTTGTTTCTCTTCTTTCTGACTATTTCCAATTTGGGAATGGCAAAGGTCGTTCTAGAGGTAGGTGTGCGCAGCGAGTGTGTGCACCTAATTCATTTATTCAATTCTCTCGGTCGGGTCTGCCTCTCTAATTTCTCTCGCCACTTTTCTTTCTACCTGGCTGCGCTTAGCGACTGTACTGCCTTTACCTTTTCATACAGAGGTTAACAGACTATTATTCTTCGAGGTCATATACGAGAAGAGAGGAAGAATGAATGAAAAGAGAAAGGACCTAGAGGGGAAATAGTGGAATAGGAAAAGGCGATGAAAATAGGCAAAGGAAGGGAGGAATGATCGCATAAGGGAATGCGCATATGTGGACAAACAGTCCAGACAATTCACATACACGATAGAACCCAATATTTGAACATGGCATTTTGCACATATTCTACTCCAAGAAATTGACCAAAACGGCCTTAATACTAATTTATCTTGTCCAATCAGATAAAACCGAGTCATTTTTGTCGTCTACTTTTGAACAACAAATAGAAAAGTTTACAGTTTCCCTTGCCTCTACTTTTACTGCCTTTGTCTTTCTCATTTTAACTGTTTTGGCTTTTCAAATTCTTTGTGTGAGCTTCGAAGAAACGTGAACGCATTTGCATTGGAAAATTGCCAGATGAGAAGAAGATAAAGCAAAGGCAGAAGGGAAGAACATAGAGGAAGGGATTGCAGAGATTGAGATATACAGAGGAGCAGGACATGTTGTAAACTATCAATCAAAGGGGGTAGAGGCTCTGCTGCTTCTGCTTCTGCTGCTGCAGGAAAAGATATGCAAAGGGGATATGGTTAGAGGGAGGATAAAGGGCATATCCTGAGGTCAGCGGGCTCTGGCCAGATACCCCATCGATTTCTATGGATACCTGCGCATTATTCTAATGAGCTGAGCCACTCGAGCAACTTTTAATTAGATTCCATTGGAAGAATGCAAATGAGGTGTCGAGAACATCAAAGAACCAAAGAAAGTGCAAAGGACATGATATTTACTAGTGTTTTATGGATGAATCGAAATTAGATTTTGAAGTGTCTAAATCATAATTGGAATAGTAATAATAATAATAAATCCGACTCCAGTTATATTCTACAGTAACTGGATTTATTTGCACAAGTGAGGAGTCCATAAGCAAGCCAATAAGCCCAGCCATTGCAATGAGGGAGCTGCTTGCTGCTGCTTCTACGGTAGATAAGCAAACAAGCGCATGGTAGCTGCTGCTGCTGCTGACTGAATAACAGAAAGGCGAACGAGACAACATAAATGAGCAATAACAGAAGGAGAACAAGCATTTTGGTCTTTATTACTGTAGTGCAAACAGGAATTAACACAGCTTTTATGTACGAGTTTATTTGCTTCACATAATTCTAACTTTGATGATTTGCAATATCGTTTATTCGAAATTTCAAAATTTGGGTAAAATAATACATTTCATATGCTCATTTATTCAAAGTATACCATTCACATGATCGATTTCGCGTAATGCTCCCCACTTGAGCTGTTTTATGAATTGTCAAGCGTGCAATTGCAAGTGTGAAGCGTTCTTTCTCTATGCATAATCTCGAACCGTTTCAATCCTCCTTGACCCTCTTTGTGTCGCCTGTTCATTTCTTTGGCACGTGTGCTATCTGTCTAATGGGTCATCCTCCCCTCCGTCTTCCCGAATATCCTCGACCCTTCCCCCTATCAGGCAATTTCATCGACTCACAATGCCATTCCCAAGATAGCCACCGTCTTCTCATCTCTGCCTTTTGCATCTTTATTACTTCCATTTTTGTTGATCCGATCCATTGATAGCTCTATTTATTGGTTTTTGTTCTACATATTCAACTTATTTGAAACATGCTAAATTCGTGCATATTAGTAATCCTATTCGGTCTATCAGCAGCTACAATCCTTGACTCGTTCAAGGATCATGGAATCGTCCACGAGGTCTATGGAGAGGGAAGGTTCGACGCTTTGATCAAATCATCTGATCTGAAAAAAAAATTCTTGTTAAGATTGGTTGAAGAGAAGGAGAAATGCACTACATACAAAATGGAGTTGTTCGACTACATCAACTCGCTGCATACCAACGAAATGACGGAAATGGGCAAGGAGATGCTCAAGCGGAGAATCTACTCGTCGTTTGAAGCCGTCTGCAGGAGTTTTGAGGTCCCAATTGGACAGGAGACGTCCGTGAAATTTGGGAAAATCAATCGGTACGACATCATAGAGAGAATGCATAGACTTGAAATTGCAATTGAAATATTTGAGACCCACATTGCGGTTCATGGACCGGTTCGAGATCGAATGGAACGCGCAGAAATTCGAACGCGATCTCCAGTCGCTCTTTCTCGAGAACAAAATCAGCAGTCCGTTCCTCAACACCATCGGCAATGTAGGATAATTGACGAATATTATAAGAGAAAATAAGCAGCAACAAATCTCAGGATAGCTTACTTATGGCTGGTTCCACGTCGCCTCAGGATTTCTCCCAGAGAACGACCATTTTCCCAAACAAGTGCAACGTCGATGAAATGATCATTCACGCTCAGCTCTGCTTCAACATTTCCAACAATCCCCAAAGCGGATCCGTCTATGCTGTTAGTCAAAATAAGTAACCTATTGAAATGTTAGTGAAAATTCTAGTTGGCTCACGCTGGCGAATTCCTGGCAGATGACACTGTCTTTGCCTACTACGAGATCCCCGAATTCGTCCTTATCACTGCTGAATCTGTATTCCCGATCAACCTGAGTCAATGCAAAGTCGTGGTTCGTTCAAATTGGTTTTATCTCTCTGAGCTGACAAGGGAAATTCCCACTTATAGAACTCACACATTTTAATGAAACTTCTCGTGTAGAGACTTTCGATGACACTGATCACGACTCTGAAGTCAACAGTGCTTAATCGCTCTCTGGAACCTTGCTTCATTTGACTTATGCTTTGTATGGAAAACGAACTGTTTTATTTGTTAGATCACATATTTAAAATTTGATGAAATGCAAGCGAGAAGATCAAGTTCAACACAAAATTCCAGACTCCAGAGTGCGAATAAGCACTTTTTGACACGATAAAAGTGATCAGCGTCACTGAAAACCCTTATTTAAAAAGTTTCATCAAGATCTGTGAGCTCCTATGTAGGAATATCCCTTGTGAAGATACTAGTTTAGTTCGGCACGTACATTTACTGCTTCGGAACTCCCTCGAACGACTGCGATCTGAAGACTCTGGCAGGCTGCCCGATTTATGGTCGCAAGGCTGGAGATGGATTCACGTTCTCTCGTACTTTCGGAACCTCTGGAAAGATCTTCGCCACAACGAATATCGTACGATTCTAAAGGTCATTGAATTTGATTTTTTTGCTTCTAGGAAGTCGACATCTTCAACAACGGCACGATGACCCCTGTTCCTGCTCAGATCTTCACGACTCATCTGCATCATGACGGAAATGGAGTTGTGACATCGGTCGACATTACTCCTGTCAAACAGAACACGGTCCGTAATTCCTTCCTAGTTGGCGAAAAGTAGTTGCTTTCAGTCGATCTTCCCTGAAATCGAGGACTCGACGATTGCCGTTTTGAACGGCGAAGAGTCGACTCATCTGTACGAGGCCCAACAGAGAGGCAAACCATACCTGAGCCATAAACGATACGACCAAACTGCTTGGGAGGCAGTAAGAAGCTTCTTCGGAAAATACATTTGAATAATTTTGGAGTCTTAATTTTATGCAATGTAATCTCAACTTCTTGAATCTCAATATGCATCATCAAACTTTCAGTTGAATGTTATCTCAATTTATTCAAACTTGTAGAAATAAAGTTTTAAGATGAGTCATCAAAGCGGTTTCATGTGAAATCTGCAATCGCCAGCTGGCAGAAGCAGTGTCTCGTAGATCTGTCTGATCGGTTCATGCCTGTGATCGATATCGAAGGATTGCACCAATTTGGCTAGTGTCACATGAAGATCTTGCTCGGCAAAGCGTCTTCCTGATTTTTTTTTCAAATAATCCCTAGTTCCGAGTTTAAAAATTACCTGCACACATTCGGGGTCCAAACCCAAATGGTAGTATTGCGAAGGGGTGTGCTTGCTCTTTCTTTTCATTCTCGCGAAGCCATCTCTCTGGTTTGAATTTCAAAGGGTCGGAGAAGAACTTAGGCGATCTGAATTTTGAATTTTTCATGGTATTTTTATTGGATCATACGTCATGAGCACATTCGTGTTGATATCGATCGGAATTCCTGCGGGCACAAGGTATCCGCTGAGAACTACATCTTTTGTTGGAATCCGAGAAATCTCCGTTCCAATTGGGAAGAATCGAAATGTTTCCTTGACGCAAGCCCTTAGTAGTGGCATCTTTTGTAGGTGAGCTACGTCAATTGCTGAAATAGTCATTTAGAAATAGTAAGTTTGAAAAGTCTACCTTCATCTTTCCCAACGGCCTCGTTGATTTCTTTCCTCAACCTTTCTTGAATGTCTTTGTGGATCGCGATATTGAATAAGTTGTAGACAAACATCGGTGCTGTCTGAAGTCAGTTGAAAAAACTCGAGATTTCTAAATTCAGCTAACCGTTGACAGACCATCAGCAAACAATGATAGCATGATTACTTTGATGTCTCGCTTGTTCAGTTCCGGCTTGTTGATTAGACAGCTTGCAAATAGGAGATTTTCCGGATTTTCTTTCGATTGCAGTTTCTCGATAGCTTCATCCATCAGTTTGTCAGCTTCTCTGAAAATTAATCCTGAAGATAGCGTATGATTGAATATGCTTTTACGCATAGAATGTATCTTCAAGTTCGATCATTCGTTTCCACTGGGGCGTTTTGAAGTATCGGTAGAAAGGAAAGCCGAACTTCATTCTAAATTCCGACCTTAATGACCAAGCTACTGAATTCGTAATGCCTACCTAGCTGATAACTGAAAGATCTCCTTATTAACATCGACCAATCTATCAGCCCATTTGATACTGTCTCCTAGAGCTCCTAAGCGCTTCTCGAAGACAGTGTTTCCAGCGGATTCGAGACTCCATCTATTTTAGAAGAAATTTAAAAATTTCAACACATTTCTCTCCCCACCTTCCAGCAACCCTCCTCATATCCACTTGTCCATCCCTCTGAGTTTCGTTTTTGATGTGGCTGATCAGTGATTGGGTGACTTGATTGGTGAATGGAAGATAGGCATAGACTGCCTGTGGTCGCATCATGATCTGTTGAACAGCACTTCTGAGACGATACCATTCATCACCATTTCTAACAGACATCTGTATGAAGAAAAACTCGTTGAAATCTTTACAAATTTCCTAATCCAGGATTTTGTCCGCGCATTTTTCTGTACTGTTGAGTCGTTTCTTGGAGTGGCACAATGTGCGGATTCTTCCCATCAGATTGAAACACGGCTCGGGAATCTTCTAAATTTTCGACGACTTTGGAATGAAAGAGAAAAATAGAATTTACCTGGATCGTAGACATGAACGACATAGCCTTTTCCTGCTCCAAGATTCTCTTTGACGATGTTTCCATATTTGTCGTGCAATTCCACTAGGTAGTTTAAATAGTTTTGGATTTTCTTGTCGTCTTAAATAAACGTTTATAGGGGGAGATAAGTGAAGAAGTTTCACTTTTGAAGATGTTGTGGCTTGATCCGAATATGGGTATTTCCTTCGGCCCTGGGATTTCGGAGAATGGTCGGATCTTTAGTTTAGCTTCCGAAGTTGAAGCCGAAGTTTGATGAACAGGGCATTGAGAGGCAGCTACTGACGATAAGCTTCTAATTGAATGCAAGGATTTCATATCTGAAGAAAAAATCGATAAAACATTGGAAACGAAGCGAGTGGCCAATAAGCAGAGAAATAAGTGCAAAAAGAGTGGACAGAATTCCCAAAAGCAGACAATTAGACAGGGGTCAAATAATGGAGAGATTGATGGCTGATTGATAAGGGTCGATAAGTAGCGAAACTATGCAATACTCACGTGCATTCAAATACTAATGGATAGGCTATTTCAAAACGATTTATTTACAAAGACAAAAACGAATATGAAAGAAACGAGATATTGAGTATATTTGAAGGTTGACTCAAATGAACCTGTTAGAGCAAATTGTTCAGCAGAATAGGTATCTCTTCTTAGCTGTGCAGCTCCACACGCTCCTGGTAAAGTCGGCCACTTTATCTTCAACATATTGAAAATCGCTTCTCGATTGCTGTGGAACATTTCACCAGCAATCTGAAAACACTTTGCTCTTATTTCGTCTGATTCAAGACACCTTTTCGCTATATTTCCCACATAGCCTTCCATGTTCCCTCGTGAAGCATGTGGAGAATTTATCGAAATCACTGAAAAAGGTATTTTTTAAAAATCGATATTTATTTTATGCCTGCAAATATTCTCGATATTTTCCTTCGACTGATTCATCGCAAACTCTTGCATGGATTGCCGGAGTTTGAAGGTCTGCATTCGACAGACGTTGTTCAGGTCGTCCCCGTATCTTTTCCAACATCCTAACTGAGTACGAATATCTGTGTCCAGTTATCTTAAAATTTGACAGGCTATTTTAATTCACCATCCAGATTATCGCAAGCGGTTTGCCACGACCGGATGCCTATCAGAAGAATTTGAACTTCTTGGGATCGATTGCACTTGTTTAGACATTCAGTTAATAGCCAATTACTGCTGAAATGCTGTTTAAATAAAAAAATTTAAGTTGAATATGCATTATATATATTCGCAAAACATTGCATTTGAACGTAATAGAAAGTGATAGAAATACTTCGTCCCTGGGGAGGCTGTTCAAAGAAAGGAAGACGGCAATGTGCTCATCCCTCATCTACTCACTCCATATATTATTTGATTACAGAAGGTAGAGTGGCTTGCGAAATGGACTGCATAAACATCGATATTTTGCATGAAATTCTCTCACTGAATCATCGGGAAGAGAGCCCTGCTAAATGAGGTCGTTTTGAACCCATCTTTCAAGACACGACAAATGAGAATTTGGCACGCATTTTGAGGATCGGATTGAGTACGCAAGATTTTACGAAACTAATTTTACTCGATGGTTCAAATATACCTGCAAATTTCAACAGCCTTCAGATATGCAGCCGTTTCATTACCGGTAGCTCGTAGAAGATTTAGTAGAGGCAAGGTGAACTCTGAGGACCATTCGTTATCATTCTAAAAAGTTTTCGATATTTAAATTTTCTTTATTTTTGACATACATCTCTCATGTGATTATCCTTGCATCTCATTACGCATAGGTTGATTTTTAGCGATTTCAATTCCTCGGGAGAGCCATTACAGTGTGAATACTTGAAGAATGATAATAATGCAATCAGAAAGGCGAAAATATTGCATGAAAAGCGTCTGCCAGTCATTTTTATTGTCTGTTGATTGACACTTTGTCCTTAACGCTCGAATTTTGACGTTCAGCTGCAGTCATTGGCTGGTTGCCCTTCAAACGCTTCAAATGACATTGTCGATCGAGTCTTTTTGCATGTGCGGCTGGAATCTGGAATGTTTACATTTTTCTTATCTTTGCCCTCTATAAAAATAGAAAAAGCAAGAGTCGCTCAAGATAATTCAACACTCAATTCATTTATTCAGCAGTCATAAACGTTCCTGACTGAAATTCGACTCTTTGTTCTCTCGGCACTTCTTATTTCCACATTCCATTTCCGTCTCATGAAAATCTCAGCAAAAATGAATTATCCTGGCGCTTAAAACTGAAATTAAATCAAATTTTAGAGATCTGCTGGGAGTAAATTGTTCCAGAAAGTGAGTGTAGAATGTTGCCAAAGGCGGACACTTTACTCTCAATTACTAATTTTTTCGTATTTTTGAGAAAAATACGAAAAATTAAAATAGGATATTTGAAAATATGGTTGCACTTCGTATCATTTCGTAAAATTTCCGACTCACCTGATGTAGCCTAAGATGTGCTATAGATAATATTTATGCAGCTTCGCAGAAACTGCTCGGGGACAAATGGAATGATGCAATGAAGACATCTAAAAGCCTCCCTCTCGGCTTCTCACGACTGCCACATATCCTATTGCCCCAAGGCATGAAGCTCAAATGGTCCTCCGCGTCCTTTGTCGTCCCAAGAGCCACGCCCATTTTTGAAGGATATGTTCTAAATTCTTGAAGAAGTGGCAATATTATCATCATCTGAAAATAAAACGTAGTACTAATGCATTTTAACGTGAATGATTAGGTTTAAAGTTAAAATTAGCTAACATCACTCTAAATTCACGATATATGGTGAGAAAAACCACATTCAATGAGTTTTTACATGCATGCTCATGTAATTGGCAAAATATGTAGAAAGAATAGATCAAATATTGTCTAGAGGAAGTAAAAAGAGCGTAGGACCACCAAGGATGAAGAAAATGGCGATATGGTCTTCTGACTTAGACATTATCGTTGAATTATGGATTTTATTTATTCTCGTACTCTTTGCTTGAACAACTTTCTGGACAGACTCCAGGAACAGTGTCATGATTTCAATTTTAAGTGCCAATACTCCATTAATAGCGCCTCCTCTCGATAACCTTGTCGTATTATTAGTTCTTCGGTTGGCAGCTTGCATTAAGAACCTGTTGATGTGCGAACTATTATTAACGAAATAATTTGACCTAAAAATGAACGAAATTGCAAAATATTCCATAGTTTTGCATCCAGAAAAGTTTCACTTTGCGCAAAAATTTCAGCAGTGGCATGGACGCACTTTATTTTATTCTTTCAAAAATCATTTTATTTCATAACATGGCTTTTAACAGAATGACAGAATATCGTATCAATTTCACGAGTGTGGAATTGTTAACGATGTTTTGAAATTGATTTCGATTAATCATTATTTTATTGATTCAACCATTTGACTTTAGCTTTACCTAACGCATTATCCTGAAATTTCATTTTGAACTGTGACCTTCAAAGACATATTTTAGCACGTCAGCAAATTGAAACTTCAATAGTGTTGCAATAGTTTTCTTCATATCAATCAAAACTTTTCTCAATGATATGAATTACAATCTAGTATTTTACGTCTATTCTAAGCTTGTTTTCTCTTTATTTAAAATAAACTCATATCCAGTTAGGAATGGTGTTCTTTTCAAAGTGCCCTGAATAGAATCAAAGATCAAGTCCTGTTGTAGGTCAACGGTGTGTTTAATGGTCGACAAATTTATGACTTTTTTGCCTTATTTTAAAACGGATATATTATTTGAAAAACTTCCGTGTAAATACGCTAAATCCAACTTTATTACCGCGGTCTTTAAAGATTTTTATGGCCAGTCGTCGATGTTTATGTTTCATTCTGATGAATTTCAGAGTTCAGGCCATATTTCTCAAGCAAAACAATCCTTTCGCTTTAGTTTTATTGTCATGCAATGTGCTCTTGAGGAAATTCACATCTAGCAACTTTGAACTAGGAAACAAACGGCCAATTCTAAGTTCCGATAAAAACTCAAAGATCAAATTACATGTCAAGTAAATTATGTTTACTTTTTATGGTACACAATAATCATGGGGATTTACTAAAGTCAAAGGATAAACGCAAGGGCATTATTTTAGCGTTCGATATACCAGTTTATATTTTTCTCATGGTTCGCGATATTAATTTCGACCTAAAATGTTTGATATTTGTTTTGAACTAATTACCAAAAAATGAATCTTCACGAATTTTTCTGAACTTACCAAAAATTATTAGGTGTCACGGATCGCATAAAGCTCTTCTCCTGTTTTGATGTTTCGAAATCAAATTACTGTGCTAGTTTTATCTGACATTGTCACCTCATTTTTGCTCGTGAATTGAGTTGAAAAATCGAACATTTCATATTGTAGTACTTTAAAATTTATTTTATCTGCATTTTCATATGATTTGAACAAAATGAAAATTCGAACCTGTTCTTCCACGAACTTACCCTATGTCACAGCACTCAAATATTATCATCCGATCGCTAATTTTTAATTTTTAGGCACTTCCGCCAGAAAATGTCGATATATAATTTCGGGATTTTATGATTGACTTATTTTGACGTTTACGAACATTAAAATTTTTGACATCAGTATTTTTCAACTTGTTTCTCTAAATTTTCGAACCCTCTCATATGATAATTAGATTAGGGTCTATTTTCATATTGAAACTCTGAACGCATCTGTGCCCGTTCGAATGGACAAGGCAACATACACATTTACGTTACCTGTATAATATAGTCTCTGACCTATAATTTTCAATTTGTGACGCTATTTAGTTATCATGGTTTAGGAATTGGGCAAGGGCTGGATCGGACTTCAATTTTGTCAATGGGTGGGATGAATTTGTCTTCTGGAGATGTTCAGATATTCTTTGCCTCATTCTGTGCCCTACTTCAGGCCATGCAAATGGCGATGTATTCTAATTCAATCTATGCTTACTTGAGGACCGTAAGTTACACAATAATTGATGCAGCAGTACGTATTGTCACTTAGCTTGATCCTCGAGCAAACGAAGACGACTTCTCCTGGGTATTGGCAATTAGTTCTATCGGCCAAGGCGTTGGAAGCTTCATTTTTGGTCACTTTGCTGAGAAACCTTCGAAAGTATGTCTTTTCATTGATCTAAAAATAAGTTAATTTTAGATTCGAAAATACCTATTCTTTGGGATGATTCTCAGTACTGTATCAAATATCCCATACTTGTGCCTGCCATTCTTCGAGTCAAAACAAGTCATTTTGGTTATGATGATCAGTCGATTCGTAGCGGGTTTAGGAAGTATAAATATTTCAATTTTTGAGCTAATGATGAATTTTAGTCACGATAGCTCTGTTACGATATTTCGCAAGTACTCACAGTGACAAAGTGAAGCGAAGTAAAGCGATGGCGCTATTATCTGCCGGCAGTGCTTTTGGGTCGTTGATTGGTTCAGGTATGGTTCTAAATAAGATGCTGGACAATGATTAGCCTAAATCCAGGAATAATCGTGTTCTACTCTAAGGCTCTCCAAGTTGAAACTGCTGTATTGAACACTTATACGATCACTCCAATATTGTCAATTCTAAGCAGTTTGGCTGGATTTGCAGTGTTGCTTTGCCTTCGACCAAATAGACCGAGCAAGGATTGTGAGAAAATCGAATATCAGTGCAATAATAATGGAAGCAAGGAGGTTTGTTAATTCAATTATGATTTTAAAATATCAACTCTTTAGAAAATCGCATTCGGGCAGAATGAAGTCAAACATGATAATATTGCTTTATTCGTCTGCATTTACACTCGATTTGCTCAAAATTTCATGCAGGCTGCTTTGGATACGTAAGAAATTTGTTCCTTTATATATTTTTCGATTTTAACCCTTCAGTTTCGGACAACCATATCTTATGATCCTGTACATGATTTCAAAGAAGGACATCGTGAAATTGTTCTCTCAGAACACAACTATCATGAGCTTCTTAAGCCTCATGATTTATATTTCAATTATTTTTGGGAAGGATCTGAAATGGTTAGACTATTACATCATTTTCTAAATCAAAAATTCAAATTAAGTTGCTTAAACCATATGCAAGTTGCAATGGGCGTTTTGATATCCTCCGCGATGTTTCTCATGATTACTTTTCCATGGAGTTTCTATCCCGAATATCCAACTTATGACGAAATTCATCACCTGAATCAATCGCTAGGTGAAATTTAGATTTTAACAATAATAACCCCTAGGATTAGTTTAGGTACCGAATCATTAGAAGACTGTTGGTCATCAGGGTTCAGATGGTGTGATTCTTTGCATGTTTTACTATCACCTTGGGTCAGAATAATATTTTTACGCTTTATGCAAACGAATGTTCAGATCTATTTCATTGGCTATAGTGTATTATTCGGTTTGCTAGTGCCATTTTTGAATGTGCACAATGTTGCTCTATATTCTAAACTACTTGCTCATAAAGAGGTGGACTTAGAAAATATCATTAGGGTTTTATATGAGTATTTTAGGGACTTTATCATGGGGTATACGATTTATGCTATTCGGTCTCCTCTGTACTGGCTCCATTAGTTTCTATGTAAAGAGTGACTTTTAAAATATTCTAATAAATATTAATTTAGGTACGTTTATACTCGCTATGGTCCCAGTTATACGTGGATTATGTTAGGATCGATTATTCTACTAGCCATAGTTCTTTGGGCGACGTTTTACAGGCGGATTAGAAGAAAGGAAGCGAAATGCTCATAATTTTCCAATATTAAAAATTGAATTTAGTTTATATTTTTAGAGATTATATGAAATGGACTTTCCTATTTTTAAATTGTATCTGATGAATACGAAACGGTTGAATTTAATACGTGTAGACTTTATAGGAAGTTCTCAAATTATGTCTCAACTCGCAAATTGTACTTTGAGCTCAGCATTTGCTAAATGTTGTTGACTTTTCGGATTACACTTAAAAACTATATGTTCTCAGAATATAGAACATTTATTGTTTGCAATTGTGCAAATAACTAGGCTATCGATTTTTTCAACTTATTATCGTTTTAATATTACCCTTTTCAGGGTTTCTATTTACATTTAAACCTGCATATCATAAGTTTCGCTTTATGGGTTGACGGCGATTTATTTCTGATGAATAAAACTTTCTCAAATTTGCCGAAATTGAAGTACTCATAAAATGCCCTAAGACAAATGAGAAAATTGTCGTTTGTTGAATAAAAAGCCGAAAGGCAAACGCCACAGCCAAGGAGAATGCGATTGAAACAAAGAGGCTGGTTTCCAGGGTAACGAGCAAGAGTTCAACGAGGATAGAGCTGAAGTCCGGCTAATTTTCAAGTCTTTTTCTTACCTCTATCATTATCTTTTCGAAATAATCACTTTGAATTAACCCATTTTCCACGATAAATATCACCTTTAGATCGGTAACAAAATGGGTAACGCGTATATGGCAATATCGACACAGGATCCGAACGATGTGATGAAGGCAAAGTATGGAATTGTTTGAAATGCTATTATTTCACCGTAAAAATCGGTTAACTGCTATTTAATGATTCAGTCTTCGCAAATCCAAATCCCATGGTCTCGTTAGTTCCGTCGAGCATCGTAAAACACCGCACTTGGATACAATCACGGCTCTTCTACCGGTCAGGCCTGGGATGCTTCTGGCAGCAAGTAAAGACCGAGTATGGCAATTTTTAAACTAAAAAAATTTTTTTGAGATAATAATTTTAGTCCGTATCGCTAAACAACATGGACACGGGCGAATGTATACTCCGGAACGTTTGTCATAGCGAAGAAGTTACTAAAGTGTGAAGTCCATAAAACAATGATCAATTGAAGAGTTTTCAGATAGCCTATCGAAACGCTATTGGAAAACACGTAATCCTGACAGGTAGTAGAGACCAAGCCATCAAGCTTTGGCAGTTCAACAATGGAGCACTGCTGAAGACGTTTAACGGGCACCAGTTTGTTGTTACAGGGCTGGCTACTGTGGATGGTACCTATTAATTTTAGAAGTCTCTTTTCTTTTTAAATTTATATTCTAGACTCCCGATTCGTCTCCGGCTCAAGGGACACGAGTGTTCGATTATGGGATCTCGAAACTGGAAAGGAAGTACGGAGGCAAGACATCAACAGAAATATCGTATGAAGGTCTAGCTTCTTTCCGAACTACTTTTCTCTATCTAGGTAACCCATATCGTCTACCACAACTCGACAGGAGTATTTGCCCAGTCTTCTGAGGACAAGGAAATCAAAATCTGGGATGCTCGAGATTTAAAGGTCGCGTACTCATTCCCAAGAAAGGAGCACATACAGATGCATTGCGATTTTTTCCCGGACGGAACATTTCTCGTCTCTTCCAGTAATGGCTTCAATGGAGACGGGTGTGAGTTGACCGTAAGGGAAATTCGCATTTTTCCCTTGACTAATCTAAAATCTTTTCAGATTTGGGATGTAAGAACGAGGAAGGCGTTCCGTGAATTGCGAGGTCATGAGGGCTCTGTGACATGTGTTTCTTTCGTGCCTCAACAAATGACATTCAAGAAGTTGATCGCTTCTGTTTCTGCTGACCAGACTATCAGGCTATGGAACGCTGAAGAAGGAGGTAAAATAAAACTAAATATTATTTTTTTTAATTACCCATTTTAGGCTGCCTATGGACCGAAGAAGCTAACCTTCACGGTGACAACCTGACTTGCACAGCAATTTCTGATGGGCAAATGGTTGTCGGTGGAGCGAAGGGAACGATGATACAGTACAAACTGCAGAGCAAGGCAGGAAGGATATTTTTGCATCAACTGTCAACATATTCGCAAACAAGCCTGACAACATCAAATTCATCCTTCAATACGACATCGAAAAGTAGAGATACTTCATCATACTTGGCTTCATGACATCATTGTTGTGCATTTTAAGCATTTTGCACGTGCTAAAACAAAATAGTTGTGTGCTTAGATCACCCCAAAATCAAAATCGTGATAACCACCGCTTCGGCATTTTCATACTTTGATTTGAAATTTTTATGAGAATAAAATGGTGTTGTCCGAATTTAAAGACATATCGAACCGAATAAATTATTTTTTGAGATGATTCGAAAATCTCGGTAGTCAATAATGCGATGGTCGTCTGCTTTCTGCATGGTTTCTGGCGTGATTCGCAGCTGTGTGATGTATGGCCGGTTCGGTGTGACGAATTTCACTGATGTCTGTAGCCGTGTTGTTACCGAAGTAGCCCCCTACAACATTTTCGCATTAGTCATTTTTCTTACTTATTCTCCCAGTGAAAATGTTGGCAAATAGTTCATCTATTCGACATGTGCTCAATCGCCAAATTCTTCTACTAACCTGCCGCCAAAGTTGCCAATAGAGTGAGGATGCATCCGGCCAAGGCTAGCCAATAGCTGTATCCAAGGTGGACGTCCGCAAGCAGTTCGTACGTCACAGACATCATGTAAGCTGGATAAAATCGTTATCTTCAAAAAATTCCAATTTTCTTACCTATTTTGCGCTGATATCTCACACCGTAGACGATGAGAGCTATGAGGATCGCAATGAAGGCAAGGAAGCACAGCGTTGTTGCTGGCAAAGCGAGACGAGCACGGGTGAACAGTCCACAGAAGAAGGCTGAATTGTGATTTTTAGATCGGAAATAGATAAATCTTAGAATTGTGAAATTTCTTCATCATCTGGTGTCTGGATATTCTAAGTCTCGAATTCTTACCTAACGCGATGAACTGAAGAATCCATGCCACGATCATCAATGCCAGTGTGACTTGTTCGAAGGTGAACTGCATCTGAAAAATCGACTCTCAGATTATTGGAATTGAATTATGCAATTCCACCTCATGCCATCTTGCACAGTCGAAACTTTCTACTGCTCGATTGTTGCTCCCGCAATCTCGCGTCACCAGACCCATCATCGGAGCATCGTCTCCCTGCAATTTTTCCCTTAATTTCATTTTCTAAACATATAATTTTCCCCAAAAATACGATCAAAAGCCGGCAGAAATTGCATTTTCAAAAAGCTCACATCGTAGCTTCTCCATCCCGGTGTAAACAACGCGACGCCAGTGATGATGAAGGCTAGGAAGATCAGAAATCCGTACAAAAATTTGAATACGACTGCAGCAGCCATTTGAAAAATGGGTGACTCAGAACTTGCCTATCGAAAATCGGATAAATTCAGGGCATAGACGATGAGCAATAAGCAAGGGGTAGTGAAAAGTCGAAATCAAGTGGCTAGAGAAGAATCTTCTCTTCCCTTTGTCTCCCCGAATTGTGTTTCCGAGCAACGATACGTATGTTTTCCGGGTGCTCCCGGACAACTACCAACCAGCAACTACTTTTGAATGCGAAACGAGACGACGAATCAAGCCACAAATCAACTCCATTTTTGGGGGACGTTCGTAGTCAAATTGAGAAAATGTGATCAAAAACCAATTTTCAAAATCGTAGAGAAAGCTTCTGGGAAACCCTGGAAGTGCATTTGACCGATACAATAGAGTTACTACGTCTCATGATTGCCAGTTTTTAGTTACTATTTATTCGAGAACGAACATCGAGAATCACTATGGACTTTGAGCGACTTTCCTTCAAATTTTAGGATTCTCACTAATTGGCCACAAACGTGTGCAGAATACATCTATCTTGCAAGGATAATTGGATTAAATTAGATGCACAAAGAAGAGAGTAATCAATCTTCAATATTTTGAGCTAAAATCATTATTCCCTCCTAAAATGCTCGAATAAATTTTCATTGCTGCTCATTTTGAGCACTTCTTTGTTTATCATGGAGACAGGCTTGGTGAATTGGCTCTCGCTCACAGCATCTCGTTTCGCGTAAACATCCGGGAGTAGTCCTGAAGAGGAAGCCGCAGGACGGAAGCCATTGCATTGCCGTAATTCACAAATCTTTTTATATGCGCTTGGCTCTGGACTGCCGGCTTAAACATAAGCCATAGATAAAGCTTCGGAGGGACAACGCTGGAATATCGACCTATCCAGTAAAATCTTCATATTTTACTTCGTTTGAAGTTATAAAGTTGGCTCATTTTCACAGTTAATTGGATTGAACGATGATTTCTGTCGCGCAGTTGTGCTAAAATAGAGAAAAGTTGTAGCAGAAATGATCAATCAACCCTATATTGATTCTGTTTTCCTGAAAACTTGGTGATCTTTGCATTAAGGCGAGATATTCCTGGGTGGTTTTTCATTTTGTCGGAATATTATGCGGAGAGGATGTGGATGCAATTTGCCGATTGCAACCAACTCGTGCGCCTTTCTGTCCGCTGCCTCATCATCGCTTGTCGTTCGCCTGCAAGCAATAATTGTTTGTGCCTGGGGGCTCAGGACGAAGAAGGGGAAATGTCTATCTCCGCCCTGGTCCTCGGCCCGTCCCACACTGCTGACATAATGACTGATTGGCCGGCGATTGTTTTCTTTGTCTCTATCTTCCTCTCATTTTGTTCTTTTGATGAGACCAACAAATCGATTTATTTTAAAACCTGCTCCATTGCTAAAATTAAACAATTACCTATATATAATACAATTTAGCAATGAAGCACGCTTCACTTTATCCTGTTATTTCTTCCTCTTTTTCCATTGATAGAGCGCTCCTGATAGGCTGCTCCATTGATAGTTGTATATAATTTCCTTGTTAAAATTTGGCATTGGGACATATTCACTGTAAACAATCTATTTTTTTGGTTTTTGATACCCCAATTTACTCTTTCCCTGCAACTTCTAATTTCCTTTTCCATTCTTTTATTAGACTCATTCTTTCCGTCGTAACATTGTTTCTAGCCCCATTTTTTTGCCTTTTGCATGCATGTGCGCTCTGTGAAAATGTCTCAAATTCTAGCCCGCTGTCAAATATTTTGCTCATATTTTCTCGCACATCGATGGACTCTGGGGCTGGACTTCTGCTAAGGGAGGGGTAGGGATGAGTATGAAATATTACAGTGGCAGAAGAGAGCCAGATGACAGCTGTGGGGCTCGGCAAGCGGCTATGGCCATGTCTAAGCAGCTCAACTTGGGAAAAGTCGAACTTTTGAAATTATTTTATAGCAATCCTGGACGACTTTCGATTTATTGTGCTGACTTTGATCTCAGGAAGAATTTGCCTTGAAGTAAACTTCGAACCCGAATTTGTTGTTCCTTCAAAGAAAACTCTTGTATGAGTTTTTGGCCATATTTTGACCGAGAAATTGTGTTATGTAGTCTTCGGCTTAAATTTTGTTGTTATTTCAACGCTGTCTTACTTCTGTCGCAGCCCGAAAAATGAGCATAGGGATTCCTCGTTTTTCCCGAATTTCCTCCTTAGCTATTCTTATCCTCTCCCTCTCTTATTTAGTAGCCGGCCAGCTGCAAAGAAATGCATCCGCGCACGAGCTGCTTGAATAGAGGCGAGGAAGTAAGTCGGCCAAATTGGCAATACATCATTTGGCTATACATGTGCATGGACAGGGTTCTATCATTTTATGTTTTGGAGCGGTAATTTATTTTGTTCGTTGTGGATATCATTCATTTTTCCTTGTTGTTTTCCTGTCGTTTTATTAGAACACATGGTTGTGCCTTTAAAATATGCGACTATTTTCAACAAATTTTGGTCACTTTGAAAATATTCGACGATCTAAAAGAATCCCGACCACCATAAATCGGTCAGCTTCACAAAAGAATGCTTCTGCCCTAAAACGTGCACAATTTTACTGATGAACGTCCTCTTGATGATGTTCATTCCAAGTGTTTTCATATTCCGTGCCCTAACACGTTCTACTGCCGAGATTCTCTTCGAGCTTCTTTCGCGTTCGTTTCCCCCGGGGCATTTCTGTCTCATCCCCCCTTGCTCTTCACTCTATCATCTCTTTCCTGTCCTCGAGATCTCTCACATTGCTATCTGCCTTTGGCACTTTCTCATCGCAAAGCAGATCTTCATTCTTCACTTCATAATTGACAACTTGGCCTGATATTTCATATTTTTGTTGACTAAAGCTTCGACCCTTAAATCAATTTGAACTTATTTTGTCGCCAACTGTGAAGTTAGTATCAAATTATTAAGAAAGAATATGTATGGAATTTTCCCTTGTAATATTACTCCTAACCTAAAATCGAAAACAATAACTCTGAAAATCACGAAGGATACAATTTTTCAAAGCCCATAAATGCATTTTCTCCCTGTTTACTTTTATCTTCCTATCGTAATTCCATATTTCGTGCATTTGCTTCACGCTTTTCGAGCATCAGAGCTCATCATTCGTTGCTTGTTTATTCTCATTTTCATGCCCATTCAAGCATGATATTTGTCATCACTTCACGCTCCGAATATTCATTCAACGGATGCTCGTTATCTCAAAACCAACATATATTTGAGATATTTTATATTTAAACAAGATTTATTTTATTTTCAGATGAGTGTCTGCGGGAAATGGTATACGTTTGAGTGTGATCAATTGAGCTGCTGTGAATCGTATCAATTTCGAGTATATTTGCTATTCTTTACGTAAGTTATATCTAGTTTTGTATCAACTTTATCAAAATTTGCGGCATGCTTCAATTGGAATAATTATGACAATTTAAGTTACGCTATGTTAGTTATATTCATTAAATTCCTTAAAAATTGCTATTATTCAATCTAAAATAAAATATTGATGTTTTAACTATAGCAAATAGCTAATATTCCATTTTCAGTTTCCTATTAGTGCTAATCGCGTTTCTGATCGGCGGCTGCTGGATGATCTTCGAGTTTCGTCCTTCATATCGGTGAGTCTATCTTCTTGATTCGAGGAAAACTAAAGATCTAAAGTTAGGGCAGCAAATTGGATATGTCTGAATCTGAATCTGCTCGCACTGCTCTCGGGGTTATGCGAAATTCTATTATCGGGCTTATTTAGCCATGCAATCCTTTTTGCTTCACAGCCAGATTCTAAATGCGAGTTATCGATATACTCGAATAAAATGAATTCCGAGGACAGGCAAATTTTTTATGAAAGCATAAAATTTATCCAAAAAGTTGAATAATACGCTATAAGTTAGCACATTTACATAAATAATTTCAATTTCTCAGAAATCGATTGCACCGAACAGATTCTGAAATGCGACGTCAGATCGAGATGAAGTCGTTTGAAGAAACCAAGTACTTGAGGCGGTTCTCCGAGCTCAAGTGAGTCCTCCTTGTTTTTATTAAATTTTTCTATTTTCGGGATTTTAGCACGTCCAACCGTTAACGAAAACAACTATATTTTTCCTGCTAAAGTGATACGTAAATTGACACCTTTCCGATAATTGGCAGTGCTTTTTGTAAGACGATAGTGAAAAATATCCTTGCAACATGAGATAAAATTCTAACACAGCGCTTTCGTTCGAAATGTGTGAATATTTTGAAACAGTAGAGAGATGTGATTGGTAAAGTCCAGTGAATAATACAATTTTAACAATATGAGTAGTTAATCTAACTAGTTGTTATCCATTCTTTCTATTAAAACGTAAGAAGATTATCGCTTTTTGATAAATGGAAGTCATCGGATAAATTTATCATGCGATGTTAATAAGCCAGAAACAGTGGATATGATAAATATGTCCTTTAATGCATGGCAATATAAATTTGCAAAGAGTATTTTTTCAGTCCGTTGCAAGCTCGTCGTCATTCTATTGATAATTGAACCTAGCCGGAAACATATTCAAACCTCGAATTCTTAAGCAACTCAGCAGTTCAATGCAAACTCCTTTACACTTTCGGCCTGCCAATGTACAGTTTGTATTTTTCTTATAGAAAGCGTAGTAATGTTACGAGTTATATTATTTACATTAAATATTAATCTTGTGTATTATATTTAGATGTTTTAAATAGTGACTTAATAGATCAAAGTATTAAAGATCAACGTGGAAATTAAAATGCCCGGAAATTGCTTTAATCTTCACGTTTCTTCTTCACTAGTCTTATATAACCATGATAAAATGCTAGCAATTTAGCTGCAATTTGTAATTCGTTAAGCCTCTTTGCGGAATTCTGGTTTAAATTAAACTCACTGCGTCAAAATTATTCCTTAATCAATTAATTGATTCTTTAATTCTCTTGGAATCTATGAGTAATTGACTTCAATCATTGTGACACGTCCCTATTAATGCCCTCGACTCATTTTGTGCTTATCATTATCGGAACCAGCAGATTAATTAATGCCATTGTCGTTTTCCCCTTTCAAACTCCATTTCTCATTTTTCTTAATATATGACTTCGTATCCTCTTTTCTAGTTCACAACTAATGATCAGTGATCGATTTTTATTCATTATTCATTGTATATTTTAAATAAAAATAAATTATTGAGTATTAAGGAAACGATGATTTATTATAGCCTGATAAGGAGCTTATTGTTGCTTTATTGCGTTATTTTTGGTTGCATAAATTATGTAGATGCAGACGCGAATGATGGTATGCAGTTAGTCTTTGTGCACGCGGTAAACAAATATTTAAACTTGAAAACTAATGGAACAAGGGTTTAGATGTGGAGACATGGAGATAGATCGCCGACTAAGACTTGGCCTAAGGATGCTGTAAAGGAGGTAAATATATGAGCCTTTTAAATTGTTTTCTATGAAAAACTATATCGTACAAACTAAGAGTGACTGGATATGGGGAGGAGGGGGGCTTGGCCAATTGAGCCCCACAGGGATGAGGCAGCACCTTAATCTCGGAATGAAGCTACGAAATCGTTACATCGACAGTAATGGCACTTTCCCTGGTTTTCTACCCCCAAGCTACAGATCTGATAAGGTAATCTTATTTCTATCAAGGATCGCTGAAAGCCTGTCTTTGAAAGTTTTTCCTGACTTTTAGATTTTCAATGTCAATTCCTGCTTACCCTTGATTTTACCCTTAAAATGTATTCCTATAGATATTTTCAGATGTACATCCGATCTACTGATATCAACCGGACTTTAATTTCCGCATATTCGAATATGATTGGAATGTACGGGCAGTCAAACTATGGTAATCAAGCCCAGGTTGATTATCCTGTTACAGATGGATGGCCCAGTGGCTTTGTGCCAGTACCCATTCATACCGTAGATGATGATACTGATTATGTAAGTTTTTTATTCTTTCTTATTTAAATACTTCGATTTTCAGATGCTAAATACCGATGTTTATTGTCCGCTAAGGGATAAATGGTAAGTTTTGAAAGTTAAAAATAAGAATTTTGTTTATTAAAAACGCCTAAAATTAGGTGGGACGCAGCAAAAAAATCCGCCGAAGTGCAAAACTTTACGAATTCGCCAAATGTCTCGCAAATGCTCAAAAATATCGCGGATTGGACGGGTTTAGTCAATCCGCAGATTGAAGATTTCGGCACTGTTTCTGTTGGCTTGTCTATTGAGGTAGATCCTCTACGAATATGGTTTATCCAAACAGCACTTGAGCGAAATTTTTGAGCATATGCGATACATTTGGAGATATGTTCCCAAAATTCAAACTAATGAGTACATTAATTTGAGCCAATATGTGTGTGTTTCAATCAATTATTAGTATATACATGATATCCTTAACATAATTTTAAAAATCCTTTAAAATATGGATAATATCATAGGTGGAATCTTGCAAAGCAAAGCCCCGAAGTGATGAATTTTACTAATTCACCAAATGTATCAACGATGCTCACAAATTTAAACGGTTGGACTGGATTGAACATGACTCTCGATAATTTGTATATTCCTGCGCAGGGGCTGTTTATTGAAGTTCAAATATCTTCTTTTTATCGTTAAAATCATAAAATTTAGAAAATCTACTTTCCTGAGCGAGTGTATAATTATAGCTGGTACAGTGACGCTGTATTTAATCAGATCGATGCTATGAATGATCAGGTAACATTTTTATTTATGACCTATAAAACAGTTATAAACATATTTGCAGGTTGATCTCTATCAAAATGGGATCTTTGGTAAGTCAAGATAACTTTTAAAGTTACTATTTAATACCCTGAAAAATACCTGTATAGATCAGCCAAACATGTTCAACGGTGTTGACATCGGATTGCAATTGAAGAAGCTTCGAGCCGGATTTTTCGTGAATGAAATCAGTTCTCGGATGCAGGATAAAATCAGATGTAATGGCAATACTGATCCAAGCTGTAATTGGATCAATAACTTAAACATGTACATTTACTCTGCTGTAAGTTTATTATTATCATAGCCGCCCACAGGTATCGAACAGTTGTACCTGACGTGCATCAAATTCAAAATGTTTGAACATTCTATCTGTCTTAACTATGCGACTGTTACAAATTTTCCGTACCTGTTTATCAGCATTCTTCCATAATTTTTAAGAAATAATTTCGTACCCACATCTTATCTAAGAGCAGCCCCATTTATCAATATCGCTTAGAAAATATTTTAGCACGATACCAGTCTTTACGCATTCTTCTCCGCTATCGGCGTAGAAGAGTACGCAGTTAAACCAAAAGGCTCCTACCCTCAATATAGTGCGTGTGCTTTAATCGAATTGTACCAAAACACCTCATCTAAGGACTACGCTTTCAAGGTTATACCCTCAGAATTTAAAACTATTTTGAGTATTTAGCTGATCTACCATAAAAATGAAAATACGACATTTGAAGATGAAACTACTGGCATCCCAGAATGTAAGAATGCCAAATCGGGCTATTGTCCTGTATCAGTCTTTCAAACTATCGCAGCACGAGTCAAGCCCGATCAACCTATTGAACAAGTAATTAAATTGAAGAGCATAGATAAATATATGAATTATTTCAATTTTAGTGGTGCTTTAGCGATATCCCTGGATTTTCGTCTACATCTACGGGTCTATTCATGGCTTTTACTTACGTTACACTTGCATGCCTTCTAGGAAATTTCAGATTTATTTGAATTTTCTGCTATGTTTAAATTAAATTGCACTGAATCAGTGAAAGTTTCATTTTATTGATCACCGTTATTATTAGTGTAGAATAAATATGAAGAAAGTTGTCTAATCCAATACGCTCGGCGTGTAGAATTTGGCACAGTCTTTGCTATTCTTCGAGGTCTGGAAGAAGGGGCAGCTCTGAAATAATTTCATAAGAAAAATAAATAAATTCATGACTTACAGACGAAGGACAGTGTAGAGCAACTGTATGGTCTGACAAATTGACTTTCGTCTGTTTCTGCCCGACAGGTTGAACGATCGTATTCCACAAGTGCATGGCCACATTTGCGTGTCCGTATGCGGAGAAATGGAAACAGTCTGGGGCGAAGAATGTCAGATCGACTTCACCGTCGGGCTGAAATTTAAAATTTCTATTTTAACTAGCCAGAAACCCCCTTTAAATTTATTCTGAATATCAAAATTTGGGTAATTTAGTAATCAGGTTACTTTAGTATTGACCTGTTTCTCTTTCCTAAAAAGAGACATTTTAAGAAAGTCTGCTTATGATAGAGATTGATTTTAGTCAACGTGTACCAAATAAGGCGGATCAGTAATCCCATTGAAAAATGGCTGAACCACAAATGTGAAGTCATCAGCTTCGAACCTCCCACTGCTCTGAATGTTGGCTTCAGCATACATGTATGAGAAGCATGTGTTGGCGATGTAATCATTCGTGAAATTCTTATCGGATTCACATGTACATTCGAAGCTGAAAAATGGCATGATCATAAATTCAGCTTCTTTGGAAAAATATATTTCCCAATTTAAATAATTAGAGATGTTTACTCATAATTTATTTTAAAAAAAAACTTACACATGCAAAGCATCACAGAAATATTTTCCTCGATCGATTTTTCTCAGCATTCCCATATTGAACATTCCGGTTAAAGAAACGATTGTTCTAAAAATGAGAAATTTTAATTTATGGAAAGCAAAGGGTACCTAGGAAGATTATCCTTCAGAATCTGTACAGCTTTGATGATATTGTTCATGAAGGTGACGTTTCCGTGGGGTGCCTGGATGATTTTTTTAAAATCGACTTAATAAAAAAATACTTACAGTTGAATTAATATAGTGATCAGTACAGAAGACGCAAATATCATTCGCGCCTATGAAAATATTGACCAATTTCCAATCTTCTTTCACGTTGATCTGAATATTCGAATAGCCTTTCAAAAAATTTATTTAACTTATACCTCTTTATGCGAGTTCATCGTGTTCACCAAGTTTCTCGCCTGACCAATAATATCTTTGGATTCAGCTCCTGGGACTGCCATATTTAGCTTCGCGATCTAATAACTTTATGATTTAAAACAATCTCGAAAAAGAATAAAACTCACCTCCCAAACATTCTCCGAGCCAATTCCGAGAGAATAGCCAATTAAATTCGGGTTGAATTTGCGTAAGACATCTGTAAAAGTAAAAAAAAAAATTCTAAATTAATAACCTAGGTCCAACTTCCAACAGTAATGTGACCATCCAACCCTTTGTCACCACCGATTTGGAAGGCCAGTCCTCGATATTGAAGCGCAACGGCTAAAGGATCTCCTGGCTCAGCTCCAGCGCCATTTGCGGCATAAAACTCATTTTTAAGGAATATTTGGAAAAAATATGTTTTAAAAATAACTACTAACTGTCAAAGAATCCCCCAACGCTCCAATAACTTTGATATCCGCATATCGGACCTGATTGACATTTGTGGGTACTGTCTTACTTCTTAAACATTCAAAATGTTACAATAAAATAAATTTTTGAAAATACTTAGCCATGACATTCGGATCACAGGTCCATCCCGGAGCGCCCATATCTTTGATCGCGGCATTTACAAGGAAAACTGTTATCCAAAATGATAAAGCTACTAAATTAAGGGGGATATTTTTACAAGAAAAAAGGCAGACTAACAAATAACATTCCGGATCATGGTTTATTCAGTAGTCGAATTCCGGGAGTCTCTTAGTCGCGTCAATAAATTATCGATAAGGTGTGCTTTATGGCGTGTTGAGGGTATGTGCTTATCAGCATTTCCATGAGTAGAGTGGAGACGGGAACAGGAATTGCGATTAATAAATAAAATCTTGTCTGCATGATATCAGAATACATTTTAACAAAATGAATAAAAATGAATCTTATATAATTGTTCTATGTGTAAATTTGTTATGTGCATTAATTAACCACCACTGATATGTTGATATTTCAATTAGCATATGCATAGCAATAATTTTCTGATCATCCTGAGTGTTTTGAACTTCATCATTTTTCGCCGATAAAAATCCTGGTTGAAACTTCGACGATACGGACTTATGTTTATGATAAGCATGAAAGCAGCGCGACCTGGCGTTGCAATTACCGCTTCTTGGGAATAATTGATTGGATTTGACAGACCTTCGTCAACGAACAAGGAGGCAGGCATTGTTTGATGGGGGGTTGGATGGATTTGACACGGATAAGGGATAAAAAGATAACAGATAAGGAGGGAAGCAGAGAAAAAGAAATGGATTCGATAAATCCATTGGCAAGGTTAGAGGAAAAAGAAGGAACGCGCGCGCGCGCGCAACCCGATGATCACCTTCTAATAGGGATGGGTGACGGTTTAAGTGTTAAAAAGGCAAAGCGCTTTTGCCCGAGAGACGATCCGATTAGATGCGAATATATGGACACGGCAAAAGCTTAAGAAAAAGGATAGGAGAAAGAAAAATAAAAAGACGGACACTCAGACAGAACGACGGACTGAGGTTTTTTATGGATGTCCCCTGCGTATCTTTATGCTTCATGTCTCTCGCCAACCCCTTTTGGCAGCCCCCAGTTTAGAATGCCCTCACTGTCCTTATAGAAGGATTTATTGTACATATATCGTTCCATTTAGCCTTTAATCCATATTACCTTATCTTTTTCGAGATCAAGACATACTGCATAATAGCCAATTTTTCGAGATTGATTAGGATGTAACAATTCATAAGATCGTGTCTTTTTCTGTAAATGAAAAAGTCTATCTGTAGTATTCTCATCAAGAATGCATTATTGAATATGCTGAAATTATTGTGCTTCCTTAATAAGTAAGCTATTTATAGTAATGGCAATACGTATCTGAGTGAATACATTCTCGACCTTCAGATTCCTGCATATAACCTATTGCATATTTTTCTTATTGCTTGCTACCCTTTGTCGCTTGTCTACTATTGTAGTGAAAGTCTCTGAATATGTTCACGAAATTCTTGGGATTTTGAAAATTTTGGCGAATTCCCTGCTATCTTCCAGAAAAATCGAATCACGAGGGATCCTCGATTTTTTGTTGCCAGACTTACTTCGAACCGCGTTTGCAACAGTCGACTGTTTTTTCCTCTACTAAAATGTCAAAACGTGTCACTTGGCTTTTGCTTTTGCTTTCCCCTCATCCGTAAATCTCAGCCAATTATCATCCTTCTCCGGAGGAACGACCCCCATTCACTGATCATCTTCCCTTTCCGCATAACATAAACAGTTCGTTTCCCTGCCTGACATTAAGCCGTTCACTTTACGGGATTACACAAATCCCGTATATCATTAGCATTCACATATTCTTTTATCACTTTCATCGATTTATCGGAGAGTTCACTTCCAGTACATTTTGATGATAAGTCATGCACTCTTATTCTCCAAACTGCGAGAAATTTCTAAAGATCTTCTTCATTCAGGTAAACCAACTAGAAATACATGCTGATAAATAAATTGATATCGCTGGTGATAGCTTTGTTATTATACCATGTGAACGCAGAAGCTCCCGTGGAAGGTCTGATGGAGACAAGTGGATTTCATTGCATGCACAAGTAAGAAATAGCATTTGTTCTTTATGGTTCGAAGCAATTTATAGAAATTCCATGCAACTGAACCGAAAACTCCATGGCCCACCTCAAACCACTCATCCGCCGTATGAATTATCCGTTTTTGACCGACAAGGCAGAACCGTCGAGTTTTACGAGTTGGGACAGGTTTATACAGGTAAACTGGGTTTATATTTGAAAAAAAACATTTTCTAAAATTTAGTCCGAGTAATTGGCTACATCCATTTCCGCGGTTTGATGTTGCAGTCACGTCTTTGCACTCCGGATGGACATATCATCGGCTCTCTGCGCGGAGGAGAGTTCCTCATAGACAACCGATGGCTGGATTTCGGTAAAAATCGACATTTCATCGATTTGCTGATTAACTCGATTATAGGCGTTCAATACCACAACTGCACCGACAGTCCAATGTCGAGGGACGCGTTGACTCATTTGAATGATAGCAAGAAGTTCCTGCTGGATGTGCAGTGGAAGACGGAGCGGGATATTGGAGCGGTGCAATTTTGGTATTCATCATTTGATTAAGAGTGCTCATATATTTGCCTCTGCCAAACTCGATAGAATTAAATATCGATTTAAGCCTAACGGCAGCCTCTGAAAACGATCTGTACTGGGAATTTTGGCGCCCGATCGAAGCCTTCCTGCGTCCAGCCAACATGGTCGATGTCCACCTCGATCCTTCTCTATTCCTCTACAAGAACAACACCGAACATGTCGTTGCGCAAGCAAACCCGAAGATTCTCTATCTCAAAGGAAAGGGCAGGAAGCAATCGTCAGCTTCTTCCTTCTGTTAACATCAATCGATTGATAGATAAATTTAGCTCTCAGAAGATATCAGAAAGATCGCTGAAATCAGGAGAAGAAACTGGAACCACGACTGCTGATTTTGAAGGAATGACGCCAACGAGTGCTGAGATGACCGTATCTGAGGACGAGAAACCAATGCTGGTGTCGAACTTCGAGTTGAACGAAGATTCGACTAAAGCGACTAATACTCATAAGGGTTCGTAAACTTCTGCATAAGTATATCTGAAAGGCAGCGACGGTCTTCATTCAGATTTTCCTGACCCTGAGCAAATGCTCGTAACTCAAACCAACGATTTCTCCGTTCCGTTTGAGGCTAGGGACGATGTCTTCGCCGACAGCGCTGAGAATCCGTTCCAGTTCGATGATAGAATCACTGATCCAAGCACGCAGCTGGAGACCGTTGTGCCCAGACAAACCACGTTCGATGAGGTAGGTATACTTTGGTGTTTTTAGAGGTACAAACTATTTTTGAATGGGAATACAAAACTTGTTACACTCTCTGTTCATGCATTATCCTGTTATTCAGACTCAAACAACTTCAGTAGTTTTAGTTCACGACCCTCTTGCCTGAGGAAAGCAACCACAGTCTAGCAGAGTTGATCCAGAAGGAAGAAGAAAGTCTTCCGCATCGCAAATTCATCGTCGAACGAGTGTTGCATGTGCTATCTCCGAATGAGACGATGAGTCCACGGCTGCGAACTGGCGACGTTCGATTCCTGAACGCTCAGAACCATTTCGTCCAGAGGGACTTCATCGAAGAAAATGATGCTGACACTGTCGAAGGCTATAATTTATCATTTTACTGTTATAACTTTCAGCTAGCTTTTCCTTTTTATACGATTTTTTGCTAAATATTGCGCCTGGAGATGGAATTGTAGTGTAGTTGACATTCGTTTTTGCAGAGAAGCCCTGCAAAGAGGCGAATTTCTGCCTGAATGGAGGACAGTGTTTCCGGAATTCAGAGGGCAAACCGATCTGTTTGTGTGAGGCTGGCTTCATAGGCAATAACTGTGAAAGTGAGCTACTTTTTATTACATTAGGCATGAGGAATGCATGATTATATGATTACCGATGTTTTCTGCATGATCTGAATATTTTGGGATTGGACATAGAGCATGTGTGGAAATTAGATTTGACAAATATCAATCTTCAGACATATTTTTGTTTTGTAATGAAATATTCCAGCGAAAGACGCCTGTCTGAATCATGCATGCGCGAACAACGCGACCTGCGAATCTGTCTCGGAGAAGATCTACAAGTGCAATTGCCGGAAAGGGTTTGCGGGAGTGTATTGCGATTGTATGTCGTATTTTTGTCCTATTTGTATACTTCCGCATGATACTGTTATATTTAAAGCACACAATGGGGTTATGCAATTCTAAAATAATTTCAGTCGTCTGTGATTTACAATGCGGCAATGGAGAGTGCGTCGAGAAACAGGGAAATTTGATGTGCAAATGCAATCCAGGTAAATTTAAATTTAAAAAAAGAAAAAAATAATTCGAATTTTATTGATTTCTAGGCTGGAAAGGCTCCAAGTGCGATATAAGTATGAGAAATCCGTGTTTCTTTTAGTAATAACTTAAACCAGATATCGACGAATGTCTGACAGCAAATTGTGCGAATGGGGCTACATGCGTGGATAAAATCAACGATTATAAATGCCTATGTACCGAGGGCTGGATGGGGAAGAATTGCGATCGTAAATTGTTTTACTCTCTGAGAAACGAATTTCAAAACTTCAGGACCCTGCCGAGACATTTTCAATACCTGCAGAATTTGGAAACGAGAAGGGCAATGCGAAAACCAACTTACCACTTTCTTCGACATAAATTGTGCGGCTTCTTGTGAAATTTGTACGGTTAACAACGAAACTATAGAAGGTAAGTCAACTAACTATACTCCCTAGGCAAACTGAAAAACTAAAAGTACTATTCTGTTCAAAGATTTCAAGCTCAGAAATCGTGTCATCACTTGTCCTTCAGCCGGGTAAACGGCATGAATGAATAGAGTTTTTCATCATTGCTTACTTTTGCGCCTCTATTTCAGCGTATAGTGGCACTTTCGTGCACTATTCTTTGCGACTTTGCACTTCTATCTTTCATTGTGCGATAGACACACTGTCCCTTTCTTTTCCGTCGAACTTTTCGCCCTCTTCATTTCCGATGCTATTTCACTTCAGAGGTCTCCCACCTCCCCCTGCAGCCGACTTTGAGCGTATTTTCTTGGCTGATCGGGGAATGGCAAACCAATTTCAAGGGTAGCAATGTGAATTAGAATATTCAAATTAATTTGTCGACTTTTTGGGTTATAATCGAAAGGCTTATGATGTGCCGATTGAATTTGTGAACACGACAATGTATTCGGAAGTTATATCCTTTTCTGTTGCGCCTACGTTAATGTTCAAAACTCCATCGATCAATTTTACGTAAGTAATTCAACTGCACTTCTTTCAACTAAACATAAAATAAAAGGAGTAAGATATCACAGAATTTGGTGATGATCTTGAAAACTCCTAGGTAAATATCAAATTATCTAAGAACTGAATAACTCAGATCGATTTCCACGAATTATTTCGACCCAGATGACGTTCACGTCACTCATGGATTCCTTACCATCGATCAATACACTTCCGATCCCAACTCATCGATTTCCCTAATGTCTGTTTCCAATTTAGGTACGGAAAATTAGCATAAATCATAAAAAAAAGCCTAGCATCATTTAGGAGCAATAATGATTGAAGAAGGAAAAATGACGACGCCTAAAAATAAATACGACGGACCGAGGCTGGACTTAGCTTTAAAATACAATCATATTCCGGATGAGTTGAAGGAAAAGGTTGATAAGGTAGACATTTTTTATATGAAATTTGTTCTTGCAGAAATATGAAACCTTAAATTTAGATCACTCGCGCATTTACCACGCGGAACGGTCAACTTATCCAGTACATCACAAGAGAGTTAAGGAGTAAAACGACAAAGCACACGAAAATCTACAAGAAAATTCAAGACGTCGATTTTTCATAGTTGCATACCTCATTTTAATTAGATTTATTATTTTGCAGAAAAAGCATAATTATCGTCTGATCGCGAATTTTAGGGCACGCATGCAAAAAGGTGTTTTGACGATCTTTCGCCACTTAATGAGAACATTAAAAAATGCATATTTAGATTGGTAGATGCAAGATTTAGGGATTTCAGTTCGATTTTATCGCTTTATATCCTGGAAAAATAGTACGTCATCATAAATAAAATGATGAGACAATTCATAGACATTATGCAATCTCCTAAAATCTGCGGAAACGATAATTATGCAACTTATAAAGTGCAATAGACAAATAAATCATTACAATCTTCAAACTTGTTGTTAGTTCGAAATTAAAAGAAAATTGTTCGCTAATTTGCCAATCTAAGTTAAAAACGATGATTAATTGGTTTATTTTCCTCAGGAGAATATTTTCGAAACGACATTTTTAAAATGCTTTGATACCCGTTTTGACAAGTGAGGCCGCGTGCCGAGATGTCGAGTAATGGTCCGATTCGCCAGAGGATGACAACATGAAAATGGGAGGATATTTTAAAATCAACATATTTAACCTAATTGTAATTTTAAGGGTGAAATGTAAAATGAGGAACTCTTCAAATTAACTAGACATTTAGTCACCTAGCAATTAAGATTTAGAACAAATATCGACAAAATATAAGACTAAGTATACTATTTACAATAGATAGGAAATAATGACGTAGTAATATTTTCTATTAAAAATTCAACGAATGAAAAAGTTAAGTACACGAGAATTTTTAAATAAAAATTATGAATAGTTAAATTTAGGTTAGCAAAATTAAAACAATTAAGCTTCATCGTACATGCCGAGTTGGAACGACTTGCCGCCCTCTTGGAACAATACGTCCACGACTCGCTCCTTATTCGAAACTAGCACGGCGCGCACCTTATAGACACCCTGAAAACAAATCATAAATATCTTAAATAAAGAATATTCACTATCCAAATAGGTAAAATTTTATAAAATCCTAAAAATTATGAAGCTCAATCATATCGCTAGCTAATTGAAGCTAGCAACTTTAAATATTTATCAATTAATGGATTATTTCACGATTTATTATTTAAAAATATGATTAAAAACTCATAAATCAACCTTGAACAAATCGATGAGCGATAATCCTAGGACTGAGGGCGATTCGGGCAGTGGGAGAGTGGTGTTGAAGTCGATTTTATCCTGGAGTTCCTCGATCGTGTGCGTGCCGGATTGTTGCAGCACTTCGATCAACTCTTTCGGAATCAGGGTCGCCACTTCGAATTGACTGAAATTAAGCAAATCACTCAACTTCATTAAAATCAAGAATTGAAAACAGATTTACGTCTTAGAAATTATGAAATCCTTTGTCAGTTTAATCAAAGATTATCATTCAAGCTAAAGATCGACAAAGGCCTATCGTTTTTTTGTTTAATTTAGAGATATTTGCTAAATTAACAATCAACAATTGATAATCATAAAGGTCAAGAGATTAATTAAGATTTGACAATTTTTTAAAAATTTTATTTTCTAAATCAATGATTTGCATACCAAATCCAATCGGGCATGTAGAATTTGTCGCTGCCGCCTGTGCTGCAGATGTCGTCCCCGTCGATGTTGATCGACATCATCGCTTGGCCGTTGTCCACCACGTTCAGATCTTTCTTCGTTATTAATTCACCTAGATAAATTATAGTTAACATAAACTGCAAATGTTTGCAATCAAATATCAGTGAGACTTTACAATACTTAAATAAAGTGGCAAAATTAGCAGGAAGTTAGCAAATGATGGAGTCTCCGTCATTTACTAGCTGTCAAATTAGCGTAATAGACGAGGTTCTTCATATTTTGTTTAGATTTAACAAGATACGAAGATATCGTAAATCTCACCTCCAGTAACGACGAAATACCCCGGCAGGACGACGTTGGCTTTACCCTTATAGCAGGACGGCTGCATTTGGGCATCGTAAGCCAAAATTGTTGTATGCTTCAGAACGATTGGCAGATCCTTGGATGTGGAAGCGACAGTGAGCAGATTGTCGATGCCATCTTCACATTTGTACTTGGATGGAACAGATGAGCTGGTTTGGAATGAAGCAACCAAGCACAATGCAATCTGCAAGTATATCATTAATGTTGAGATAATTATGGTGAATTTGATGCTTATGACCGAATTTATTGGTCTCAATTCTAAATATTCATTTTGCATGGGAGAATATGAATGATTCCAAGTTTATTTCAGATAAATTTATCTAAAGTTGGGCTCAATTGTCTGTTCAATAAATTTGGCCAAATCCGAATCATAACAACGAGATAACCGAATGATTCGTAGCACATCTACAAATCTGTTTACATTCAGCACTCACCAAATAGACCTGCACTTTTGTATCCATTGACGAAATTGACTGCGAGTTTTGTGAGTATGAAGAGGAGGCGGAGCAAATGGCACGAGCAAGACGAGTAATGGAGGTTGAATCTGATTATATCATCGAAATGACAAGGACAAATCAATATATGCTACTCTGAAATTGGAAAATTAAACAAATCCTCGATTGTGAAAACAGTGGTATTGAGAAAAGGTGTAAGAATGCCAGAAACAAGATCAAGTTGTATGTCTAGAAACATCTATTTGATTATGAATAAATTGGCAAATTACAAACGTATCGTAAAAATTTCGGAAAAAGAGGAGAAAAATCCTTCAGCAAGAGAAAGGGTGGATTTTATGACTTGGATAGTCTTGAATATAGTCATTTTACGATAGTCCTTGACGCACCCAAATGGCATGGCAAAATTAGAAATACGATTTCTTTGCGTCAGAAAATAAAAATGAAAGCCTTGCAGACTTCTAGTTAATATTTGCACCGGAAGAATTGGAAAGTTACCGAAAATCGAAAGAGAAGATGAGAAAAACTCTGATCAGTGGCATGACTTGCGTGGTCCAAACAAGTTTTACTTTACAGAATTTCGCCTTCCCACAATCAGAGAAACCAGAGAATGTTCTTCCGACCTGCGCACGTCATTCTATTTGTCCCCGTCTTTTTTCTTTTATTTCTAACTTTTTCCATTCACACCATGACTCTCGTCATAAAAGCTATTGTCTTACAGTTAACACTACATAACCTACACGAAATGATTGTTCAGGTTCTTCTTCTGGGTTCTTAATGATAAATGTTCTAGATATGAAGGGTATAGAGATTATTCGAATTGTTAAAGTCTAGTTGATGATCTAAAGAGATGATAAAGTTATGTTTTAAACTCAGAAATCAATTGTTTTAGTTTAGAAATGTCTAGGAAAGATCTAAGATAATTAAAGAAATGGTAAAGCTATATTTTAAACCTAAAAGCAAGTAAAAATCGAATATCGATCTAAAATTGGAACGGCTCTTATAGAACGATTGAAAGATACTCGAGACCGAGCAATTATCGCCTAATGTCCTTGTGAATCGCATATGATTGTCATTTTGGATAGAAAGAACGAGTGACAGCGAGAAGGATAATGACTCTGCGACTCTTGCAAAGTGTGAATCATCCAGGTATTTTGGTATCTTTGGACTTTGGTCAGCTGATTTTTGTAATCTAGACAAAGCCAACTCATAGAACATATCACATAGAAAACTGTTTATTTTAAGTTCTGGATTTTCAAAGTCTAAACTTTTTCACCGCTGGGCAGAAAAATCGAATTTAGTTTTATTGGAATTAACATATATTTCAATAAAATTAGCATATATTTCAAAGATTTTCAATGAGCTTATCAAAATGCTCATTTTCCCCAATCCCCCTAGATGATCGGCTGCGCTCTTCCGGATCCTCCAGAGATATACGGTCAGTGCTCGACATCGTAAGAAAGCCATCGCTTGAAGTTCGACCTGCGAATTTCACTCATTTTTATTCAAAATCCAAAACAGTGAATTCTTTAAAATGGTGAAAATTTCAGCCTGCCTCCTCTCGCTGTGCATCTTCATTTCGACAGTTTGGCTGTGTCGTGGAAGAAAGTCAAAAACGCGGAATCAGACTACAGTTAGTTCCAGCCTCAACTCTACCTCAAACTTCACTCTAATTTCAACTTCAAGTTGAAGTTTGAAGTTAAAGGAATCTAAGAAATAAGTTGTTGATAGAATAAAGAAACCTATCATCTCTAACACTATTTCTCCTTATTCTTGACTCTCCATCTCATCAGCACATTATCATGTAAATTCAAAATCACAAAGGTAAAAGTGAAGTCGGAATTCTACAATCTAGTTAATAGTTGTGACTTTCAATTTCCAGCCAGTCCCAGTAGAATCGCTCAGCTGCGCTCTCTCTGCGTCTGCAATAAGAATGTCAAAGGTAACAGCCAGTATCCAAATTTTGAATCTTCAAGTTTCTTGTTTTGGGGAGGCGACGACTAGAATCCTTCGTTTGGGACGAAAGCAGACGGGAGTGTAGAAAATCTAAAACGATAACGAGAATATCAAAAACGCTATCCTTTAAGGACACGAAAATCTTGAAATAAACGATGAACGATAAAATTCGGCTTAGAATCAAGTTATTTTGTATCCTCCTGTTGCTTTTAACAATAGATCCCCATGAAGATTTGAAGTTGATATAAAATTTTTCATAATATCTTCTACTCTTAAAATTTGTTGACATCTGCAAACCGTTGTGATGAATTGTTGATGACAAAAATAAGAGGACCATTCTTTAATGCAGAAAACTCAGGAATCATCGCGTTTGACGGCGAGCGCGACGCAGACAGTGACGAATGAGGTGGACGAGTGGAACGTGAACATGACGTTGCCTGACGCTGATGACCGAGAACAAGTCCGTTTCTTTTTTCAATTTGATAGTAAATAAATACATTCAAGATTCAAATGGAAAATAGTATTCAAGTTTGAGTGAAAGTTGATCCTCATGACCAACCATAAATTTTGTATGCTGAAATGCAAAATCCTAATGCTTAGTTAGGTTTAAGTTCATTCAGAAAATCAATTTCAGGAGCGCAATGAGATGCTACAGGTGTCGTACATTTCCCCTCGCTCAGAAGACGCCACCTCGCTCGAGCTCACAGACGATCAGAAGCCTAATCTAAATGCCTGCGTTTTGGTAAGATTTCAGGCCGATCGAATAGCTCATCGTTATTTTTGGCAAATATCTCGACTTTAAAATTTGAATAGGTGATATTCACCAAAATTGAAGACGACTTATTCATAGGCTATATAAAACCCAATTTGGAAAAGGTTATCGCAATAGTTGCATCACCGTTTGTGAAATACAGTGGAAACATAGGTTCTCCTTTAACCCCATCCTAATTCGTATATAACGAAGCTACGATCAACTACTTTTTCAAATTTTCGACGAAATAATTTATGATGACTGAAATTAGTCTTCAGGAGATACTAAAGTCGAACCCCTCGAATTATTACAACACGAGAATCGCGCCAATCGTTCGCGCTCATCTCATCGCGCATTCAGCCGAATATCACACAACGGCCAACCAGATCGAACTCGTCAAGGACAAGGATCTCCACAGACAGTTCCTCAGGAAGGCCAATCTCACTGGTTAGATGAGCCTTAAATGCGCATTCTTACTTTTACGCACCATATCAATGTCAAGCGATTTTGCATGTAAATTTTCCACATCCTTAACATCTATGTTAAAAATTTTCAGAGATTTCTTAATGTTAACACGATGTCTAAAGCTATGAACTCATCCTAAAATTTTGGATTTTTGAAAGATCATCTTTTTTCCTTCTATTTTTCCATTTAAAAGCTTGTAATTTTTCTGTGGAATTTTCAATACCTCTGAAAAGCTGTTTTCAGGTCCTCACAACACGATCATTTCGAACCACGACCAGAAAGAGCGACAACTGCCCGGGTACATTCGAATTCAGCGGGTTTTTTTTTTTTTCTCAATTTTCCAGCAATTTAAAATAATTCTCCCAGATCACCAACGACCGCGAATTCTGGGTGGCGTTGTTCGGCAAGGGCAGGCTAGGTCTGTTCGTCATGAGCGAGGACATTCTTTGGATTCTGGTTGGCAAATGAATACAAACACGCTTTCGAATTTTTTACCTGAAAAGTACTCATTTCTGGGGAAAGCGATTTTGTTAAGAAAAATTGTCTTCGTTCGAAAAAAAAAAAAAAAAAAAACTATTTTCAGCCTCACCTCCCCACAAAGAAAAACAACAAGGTTCAATTCAAAGTCGGCAGTTTCATAGTCCGGCTGCGGCTCATCAAACTTAAAAAGAAACTCCACTATTCGGTGCAGGTTGTCGAGGTAAGGTTAATTCAATTCGAAAACATTAAATTCATAAAGCTTTGAATGAATATCAGCTTTTTCAGCATATTGTATTGTATTTGAAAACAATACTGCAACTCCATACATAGTCATATTTTTATATGGATTCAGATATAATTCAGGTCTACATTATGAGCAGCAGCGCCACCTCCCTATCTTCTGTATCGATCATCAATTGGCATACGATGTAGACTTCGCAATATTCTATATTGGCTTTTTTTCATTCCCAATTGTCTAAACAATAATTAAAATGATTTTAGAGACCCGACCGGCGAGAACAACTTCTTCGACGAGCCTTTCACCATCATGCGATTGGCGATGGAAATGGGGGTTCAGGTAAAATTGTTTAGTTCTAAACTCAGATTTTCAAAGTCCTAGTCCTATTAGATATGATGATTGAAAGCTAAGTATTTTTCTTCCTATCTTGACCAATTCGGACATATCTCGGGAATCAAAAAATAACAATTCTAACCTTAGAATTGTCAGATTTCCGATGTGACATTTGAATGAATGATAGATTTTCAGATGATAATATTCCGGAACTGGTCGAACACGGCGCACCGCAGGTACCTGACATTCTACTTTCTGTCGCGACTGAGGGCCTCGATCGTCACCGCCATTCAGCCCACCAAATGCACTATCACCAACATTCTCGAAGAGGATCTTCGTGAGTATCTTCCTTTCAAGATTGCCTAGCGCCTATTCAGAAGAATAACCTTGTTTATATTGAAAATTTATTCTAAATAACAAGATTTATGGCCAAAATCAGTAATAAACCTATATAAATAATTAAAAGAACAATTTTATTCTGATTTCAGACAACAACGAGAGCATCCCCATCGGCCTGCTGACGCCGTTCAACTTTCTCTACATCGCCCGCGTCATGGTCGAGTGGTACATCCATGAGAATTTGTATCAGAAAAAGTGAGTTCTAAAGCGGTTTCTAAAACTTTAAATCTCGATATTTTGTTACTTTTGATCTCAGCTATTTTCAAGATATAATTTTAATTTCATCACCACCTTAAACATGGATTTCACGATATTTTGAAAGAAGAAAGACTGAAGAAGATTGAAGATAATTTAAGGGATTTGTTTTCAGAACAGCCCAACAATGGTCGATGCGCGCGAGCGCAGTGCTGCACGAGTTGAGCGCACCTAATTCACCCGAATCGACGCAGTCACTTCACGTGGAAGACAGCGAAGTGCACACTGCTATTACTGCAGGTAAATTTTTAATTTTGTCTTCTTTAATTTTCATTTTTTCGAATATTAGAAAATTTACATTCATGCTATTTCAGTCTTGTCGAGAATTGTTTAGCAATATGAATTCTTCGCGACATCGGAACTCATAATTTTCGCGATTCTTTTTCGATAATTTCTTCAAAAATAATAGCGGCGAAAATTCCAGATTCAAGGTTTCCTACAAAATGGATTGTGAAAAATCCAAATTAGCAATTATTTTCAATTTAATTTTGAAAGATTTTAAAATATGATATGATGTCGATTTTCTAAAGCTTTTAAGAATTCTTGTAAAATGTCAAATGTTTCGCAGTAATATTCCCAAAAATTTGATTTCAAAAACCAAACTCTGTTCTAGTTTATGCCTTCTAGCATCATAACCTCCCTAGAATTCGATGGCCTTCACTCCATTTATAGCTCTTTCTTCCTTTATGGAAGGACAGTTGATAATGTATTTTTCTGCGAGGTGGACATTTTTGACTGATAGCAAGAATAGAGAAAATTGTTCGATAATCCAAAGTGAAAAGAATTCGGAAAATGAAATGAGTACTATTTCGGTGAATATTTCGGATCATTTGTAAAAATCATTATCATGTTTACTAAAGCCTACCACTTTTTCATGCACATAGAATTAGGAAAAAAAAGTATTCTTTACAAAGTATAGGCCGATTTTTACCAAGGGTTTGGCATAAAAATGAGAACTATCAGTTCTTACAAAGTCCCTAAGATGTCTTGAATTCACGTGCACTGATTAAATGTCCGAGCAAATGGCCTAAGCAGCTTAAAAACCGAATGCAATGGAAAGTAAAGAGGCTCTTTGGAAATTGACAGTTCTTTGCGGCTAATTCATAGATGATTTATTATTTTCAAGGAAAAATACCGAGAAATAATGCTTTTTGAAGACTAAATACGACACTGCAAGGTGTTCTTTCTATGATTTATGAGCTCGTTTTTATCGGAGTTTGAAAGGAATCTTTTGTACCAGGCAATCGTGAAATTCTTTCAATTATTACATCATTTAAAAAATTAAGAATATCATTGATAATTTTAGCATAGTGCAAACTCTTAACAAGCCATTCCCTCTACCTATCCCATGAAATACGAAATATAAACTTTCTAGAATTCCTAATTTACGTCCAAGAAACATTAATTGGATTTGAAAAATAGCTTTTAATTAAATATGAATAAAAAACTTTCAGAAACAGTGACGCTCTCGAAACGAAGCAAGTTGAAGGCGAGTCTGGAGGCGGTCGCGTTGAGTGTGTTGCGCTCGCGGAAGTCGAACAAAAAGGAGCTGACGAGCAAGCCGCCCAGTAAGGTCCGGAATAGAAAGGTATTCAATAAACAAGCTGTAAATACGAAGCAAATTATCGCTTAAAATTGTTAATATTTCAAAATTTATTAGCCGAACAAAAATTAGACTATTTTTACTTGAAAGTACAGAGATGCAGAGGAAAAAAAAACCACTCCGTCGATTTTTTCCCTGTTTATTTCTAATGGAAAAAAAACTTGGATTATTTGATCAGCAACTATATCTTTAATTATACTAATTTTTCAGTCCAACAATATCTCACAAACGCCTACAGGACGCTGATTGCGCGATCTCAGTGTTACAACACAAAACAATAAAATGAATTTCGCAATGTATCTTGTCTTTTCTGCAAAGTGATGCATGATCACGTGGTGGGGGAAAGGAATTCCTCGTTATACAATCGGCAGTGCCATTTTGGGCTCTCTATCTGAATGTGATTGTCGAGTGATTTCATTGTTTCATGCAGATTACCGAAAATGTAGAATTATTGCTGAATGAGTGAAAACGAGTGATTTCACGTAATGTCTTTATGATATCATTATCTCAAATATAGTCAGATTTTGCAATGTTCTATTTCTTCCTACGCATTACTATGCAATCACTACCTTACACTATAATTTTTTTTTTTTTTTTTTTTTTTTTTTTTATAATATCGCCCTTTTTATTGTTATTTTTAACATTTACATTTTAGTTAAATGACGTATAAAATGTTGATTCATAATCCACACCACGAGGGGCATTTTTCATTATTTTTTTAATTTCCTTTTCGGATTTTTATTAAAGCACTTTTCTGATAGTTGATCTGATTATGACATTCCAATCTTCATTTGAATATTCGACTAGCTGATACCGAGGGCAACTGTTTTCCCTTTGTCTAAATAATTAATTCCCAATTTTCAAAGCTTCTTCATTTTTCTGTTTTATGTTGCGAGATAGTGCTAGAGAAAAAATGCAGTGATAAATGGTAGAGTTAAATAGGGTGAGAAGTAAGGGTTGATAAGGTTTGGCTCTTACCTTCTCGGTTTTAATTTCACTTTAGAGTTGAACTCCGGTTTGAGCTCAACTCATAACTTTATGAAGTTAACTTCAAAGCTCTGAAAACAACCATGAAGTTTCTGAAGTTAGCGTAACCTAGAATTCCATTCTTCACAAATTTTTCTTCTCTAATTTACATCATAATCTCAGATTAAAATGCAGGACGTTAGACTTTTAACTCATAATCCCAAATAAGCCATCAATCACCTAATCAGTGAAATTCTTCCCCGCCTTACCTCCCTATCCTCTTCCCTTCGACCTCTTTCAAAATTTGTGTATTCATTATTTTCCACGCGCTGCAAATATTTCCAAGTGTTATTGCGTTCATTCCGGAATATTGCAAACATTTCGTTTTCAATTTATATTTTAGGCAGCATTAATATTGGCTGCTAGCTTTATTCCTGAAAACGAGTCATTCGAAGTCGATGGTTATTTCTTCGGTTGAAGTGCCGAATCCGGTTATTGGTAAGCAGATTTATTTAGTTTCTTAGCTTATTTACCATTTTGGATTATCTCTGGCTTATCATTAGTTCTATTTCAAGATTTTTCGATATTTTCCTATTTTCGCTTCAAACTTCCTTCTATTTTTACCTTTCCCGAATTTACAACTCGCGCTATAAACTCCGCTTCTAAACATATTCCTATCATCTACCGTTTTGCCCGATTTGATTTCTTGCGCTTCTCGTATAATGCGCATGTCAATGCAGCGAAATGTTGATAAGGATGCAAAATAGCATACAAATTCATGGGGGTAGAAAGAAGCAGAAAGGAATAGCCCGGGACATTTTTAGTGTAGAAAGGCACAACAGGACTCTGTGACTTTCGTCATGCTCTCTCAGTCTTCTCTGTCCTGTCTTTATTTGGACAAGGTTCGAATTTCTAATTTAATTACCCTCAGCTGGTGTGATTTGTAACGAGTCTAGTTCGATCTGAAATAGGTATCGAACCTTAAGCAGCCCATAAAATTTCCCATATTGAAGAATAGAGATGGAAAACAGTTTGAAATATCAGATTTTCATATGATTTTTGCAACATCGCTGCGCATAAATGGGCAGGGCATAGGCGTGAATCGTTAAAAATGGCTATTTGATTTTACACCTCGAAATTACCGGCGCATTCCATTTTATTTACATTCCTAAATTTTACTATCATGAATCTCATGGACCCATATAAATACGAAAGTTCCCGATAAAACTGAGAATCATGAAAATATTTTTAGGCTTTCGAAAACAAAGTGTCCTACGGAAATTGTCATCATTGCCGTTTTTCGAGAAGGCCAATTCCATCATTTCTTCTCCACCCTCGTCACCTAGACCTTCAATAGTTCCAAATAAGGACTCTAATATACCGTAAGCAAATGTAATTAAATGAAAATATCAACTATGACTCAGTGTTTATTATTATGGCATATTCACATCCTGTTACGCATTTTCAAATTTTGTCATAGCAATTAATTTGATCACTTTGTGACGACATAATGAGCAATTCAATAATAGGAAACTTTTTGAACGACAATAAGTTATCTCTAATTAATTATCTCCAAAAAGCACTCTGAGATTCCCATTGTTCTCTTTCAGATGCGAACTCCTTATTCTTTCGATTTTGCAAGGATGCCCCTTAACAGTGGAGCAGAAACAACAAGTGATTTACGATATTTCAAGAATGACTGAAAGCGAAAAGGACCGCGTCATTCAATTACTCAAGGTAAACATCTTTTACAGATATTCTTTCTCTTTGCAAACCGCCCACTTTTATGGGCGTGGTCTTTCCCCCTTTTGGAAAGAGGGAGGAAAGACCACGCCCATAAAATCTTGCGCATTGCACAACTTCATTTACTCGTGGAACTTCAATAATGACGAACGTTTAGGGCAAAGGTGGAGTCATCGAATCTTGTCTGGAGAACAATTTGTGCAAGGCCTATAAATGCAAGTTCAGTGATTTGGACGCGAAATTGGTCGCGAATAATCCAACCGCCCTTGAAGACATGTGGAACAAGCTATATCAGGATATTCTCCCCTGTCTTCAATCAACATTATATCCTCTAGAGGCAATATAAAAAGAGCATTAATCAGCTAACTTTTGCCACTTTTAGAAACACGACGAAAGTTTTAAAATCCGAAAGTCCGTATTGACGATGTTTCGGGAGCATATTTTAATGAAACTGTTGAAAGACGTGACAAGATCGATACCCGATTTGGATAGGATATTGTTCGCCGTTCTGATGGAAAGTGAAGGCGTATCTGCTGAATTCATCGCTCTGTCAAACAAAGTCACGACTGTTAAGGAGGTAGCAATTTATATTATTGATTGACTTGTTCAACTTCTAGTTAGATTTATCTTAATTAAGTAATTATTGGCTATTTTTAGGGCCCAGTCGAACGCCCCATAGTGAAAAGCCGTTCAAAAACGTTGCCAAATAATAAAGCCAGCAAAACGGTAACTTGGCAAGACAGCAGCAGAAAATCCGCGACTTTCTGCCTATAGAAACTAGAAATTCATTCTTTCAAGTTCGGAAATTTGGAAAATACACTTTTTCTGAAATATTTGTGATGTTTTCCAAATATCTTTTATCCCATGCTCTACTTATAATAATCAACATAATATTCATGTCATACGGGTCAAATCTTCATTCATTTGAATTTGTTATTTCTGTCATCATATTTGGACGACATTGTAAAAATCGAATTTCAAGTTACAGTAATATTTGGGAAAATAATAGTCCTACTTACGAGTAACAATATTTGGAGGTTTAATAAAGTTATTTGAATTATATGAACAATCACAAAGATGAAGAAATTAAACATAAATTGAAGATCATCGGGAAAATTACAAATAGTTGTGTCTTTTTTATATTGCGAAGTCATGAGAGGCATAGACTAGAAATTTAAGATTAAAAATATTATGATTCTGCGAAAGAATTAACATGATGCAAACTGTACGAGATTATACCTGATAAGTGAATTATCCGATTTGTTTTGCAAGTTTTGAAACTTCCATCTTTCGACTTCTAAAGAATTCGACATCAATCTATTATCATTACAATCCGATTTACGAGTTTGCTCTTAGAAATGATAAGAATTTAAATATCTTACAAATAAAGACGCCTACCAAAACGACCAAATTACAGGCAGAAGTGCCGTTCAATAGTCCTTTGACAGGGCTCACATTCTACTCGACAGCAATAGTAGAATTTGCAGTTGCATTGGTCGTTAACGATCGAAATTTTGCGAGTTGAGCCCCGGTTGCAACATAACTGAATTAATTTTTTGATAAAATCGCCTATAAAATGATTTTTGTCTACCAATTGACACCCATCAACGCCTTGCGAAGTAATGTTGCACTCTCTTCCTCGGGTGCCGAAAATTCCCCTTTTGGGGTCAGCTTCACAGAAATCCGGTGATGGAGTGATGTAGACCAAGTCTGCATTCGTATGTCGTTTGAATTGATTGTTCTTCATCACAATGCGGGACTTGGCGTCGTCTTCAACGACGGCTACCTGTAAACGATTAAAATTCTCAATATCTTTCAGTCAGTTGAACGAATAATCACTAATATCTGACTAATAATTCAGAGACGCATGAAAGAGAGTAGCAGAGTCTCACTCTGTCAAGGAAGAGCCTTTTCTCTACACTCTAGCCTCCGATGTTGATTGTTTTTCAGTTTTCGTTCGTACGAGGATTGGAAAAAGTAAACAAAATTTTTTTAAATGCGCCAACCTCCGAAGCCCCATCGAATTTGTCCTTGATGGTGACTCCGATTTCCCTGAACGGAGGCAGCGCATCCCAGCAGGTTTTCATCTCGCACGATCCACTCATGCCGTGACATTTGCACTCTCTTCGGAGCGATTTCTCTAAAACCTAAATCTTCAAAATCGTCTACTTCTAGATGTGAATTTTGTTCAAACCTGTCTTCCAGCCCTGTTATTATGCAGATTTATAATCACGGCTTCACTCGCGTTCTTCGTCTTTTCATCCACGAATTCCCTCGAGATGGCGATTCCATATTGGACGTTGTCGGAACAGCCTTGGTAGTCGTAATTCGTGCCCTGAAATCAGTTCATTGTTATCATTTTTAAAATTATATTTTACAGGTCCATTAGCCTGAGTGCTTAATGTCGACTGATCGCATCCGCACCGTTCGTTTAGACCGCGAGCACAGTCTCGGGTCACTCTGCAATTTAAATTTAATCTAAAAGAATTATTCAATAAAGAAAGTTAAGTCATTAAGATCAAGCTAACAAAATTTCTACACAAAGAATTAAAGGATGTAGGACGTCTTGTATAGAAGCAAGGTGTTGTGTAAGAAAAATATAGAGAGCTCCTTCTTAATCTTTGTTTCGAAACGTCTTACTTTTGTGCAAGACGTCCTACATCCTGAATATAATTAGGAAGTCAAACGATAATTTAATAAAAAGTTGTATGACCTGTAAGCAACTCCCGCCGCAGAAATAGCATGAACGAATGCTGATTCTCTCGTGCCCTTCTCAAGAAGAACATCTCCCACAACTTTCAGTGTTATTGGGTCGATTATCGTGCAATTCCACCTTAAATTTGAAACTTATTAGATTTAAACTCCGATAAATTAAACCTCCTCTTATTGAACTGAAACTGACATTCAGCGTAGGCACTCTGGGCGCCGTAAGTTACTGAAGTCATCAAATCGGGATTTTTTCGGCAAAATCTGGAGCAAAATATTATGTTTCGAAAATTTTGATGCTTGCCTAATTTGTTTCCTCGTAAGACCCTTCAACTGTTTGCATGACCATGGTACTCTGTTTCTATCAATTTTTGCTCCAGACAAACCCAATGCTCTGAAATCTATGCAATGATGATATGCTCAGTCGACTATGCGAGTTACAGCCATGAAATAGCAGAAGTCGTGTAGATGAAGGAAAACCACAACAGCAGAATATTCCGAATATTCATTCTCATCCAAAATTTCCGGCTATGAAGTAGGCATTTCGAGATAGACAATCCTCATTAAATCTTGGTGAATATTATGACTAAATCGAAAAATTTATCATATCTAAACCTCGAGAAACAATAAAATAGCATTATGTCACGATAAAAAAAAATTCTAATAAAATGGAAGTAGCCTGCAAAACACAAACCGAATATTGTCACTGTGGAAAATAGTATCATGAAAGCAACGAAATGGCTTCCATCTTCCAAGAGATCTTTAAAGTCCGAAGGAAATTCGTGAAAATGATGGAACTCGGATGGGATAAGATTGGACAAATTGCATAATGATTGAGGTTGAACAGGGGTTTGACAGGGGCTGGGGATATGGATGACTCTCCATCTAACTGCTACAGCAGGAGATAAGACAGAAGCTGTGCGGCTTAGCTCTGTCTCAGTCCGGGTCTGGGGCTGGGACTGGGCTCTATCCGCTCTTTGCATCCACCCTTCCCTGGGCCGTAAATCACTAGAGAAGGAGAAACAAAGCAGACACCAGAGAGGAGAGTCGTGAGATAGAAGAATAGGAATAGGGGGGATCTGAAGCTGGATGTCATAAATCTCCATTTCAACCTAATGAATGAATGCAAGGCAGAGAGAAAATCAGAAACAGTAGGGGAAAAGGAAGAGGCAAGTAGAGCAAAATGTGAGTCACTTCGCACAGCTGACCGAGTCATGATTCGAAGTGTTATCACTGTATTTGGAAATGGGTGGAAGTTTTGTCCGAGGATATGAATTGCTACTGACGCAGAATAGTTTTACGACCTAAATTTGTGACTTTTCCGGAAACTATAAATAAGGATGTTCGAGAGTAATTTTGAATTATTCTGGATATCTTCGATAAGAGACCGTAAAAATTTTATAATTCGACACCTCATGGCAAACGTAAAAAATCGGTGAATGATGAAAGTTGGAAACTAATTAGCCGACGAAAGAAAAGCAACTAAACTTAGCTACTATTCCAAAATCAATGTACGACGTTACTGGGCATAAAATCTAGTAAGTATCTCGGAGTGTTTAGTATCTTCTGCCTTTCCCATCCCATTCCAGCGGTGCTGTCTTTGTCTTTATTTTGCATCTTTGGCTCTCTTCAATACGTCTTTCTATTTCGCCGATTGTAAAAACATTGTCGGTAATTTACGATTTAGGACATTGTGGGGCTGGAGCATTGGATATCCACAAAAAATATGTTTTGGCAAAAGCAAAGGTTAAGGATAGAGAAGTTTGTCTTTGTTTCGGAAAATTATGCTTTTATTGTAAATTTGCCCCTGAATATTAAAAGCCAAAGTCTAAATCATTTGGGTATAATAAAATCGAACTTCCCAAAAATTTTCATTCGAATCCGTCCAAAAACCAACAATAAACACGAGTGAAAAACAAAATGGATTTGTGAAAATTAAAGTGACGTCAAGATTACAATAAGACACGATAAAACTGGAGCACTGTTTGAAGAGAAAAGAAATAATGGTTGAATCAAAGCTTACAAGAGATATTTTCAAAGAATGTCAAAAACTTGAAATGGCAGTTTCAGTAGCTGCTTTTCAGCTTCCTTTCCATCTTCTAATCATCCTTCTTATCGCCGGCCGACTGAAATGAGAATATTACGAAATTATTCCATCAAACTAAAAAATTGTTCATTTTTTAGCCATAAAATAATAATCAACCGAGGAAATTGTGCAATTTGTCAACTATTTTGAAATTTCATCATTTTATTCACAAGAAAAACTAAAAAGATATTTATATCATTTTCGCTATGTATTCTAGAAGAATCGACCTTTCTGATAGATAAGCAAATTTTTCGACTAATCTATCATCCTACATTTAGAATTTCAATAGATTATAGCCCAGGTAAAATAAGTCAAAACTTTAACAAATCAATAAGCTCCGACCTTATCCCCAGCGCCAGCGTTCTCCACCTCGATCTCGGCCTCTTCAGCCTGGCTGTCGAACTCCTTCTCTGGTTCGCTTTCGCTCTCCCCTTCAGACGAGTCGAACTTCTTGCGCGCCAATTTCGCCTCGAGATCGTCGGTTTCCATATACTGCAAATTGGAATTTATAACATAGCGAAATGTTTTAGTCGCAACAAATTCATTTTCACGTATATTTTTAGATTTGAATATGTTAGAAATTTCTGAAAAAATTACTTTTTAAGAAGAAATACTCGTAAGAAATAGATATATTTAAAAATCTATGTTTAAACCATGTGGGAATTTAAATTATACCTGGGGCACGAGGAACTCCTCGACATGGTCCAGAGGGAAGTGGACGATGACGGTGTCGTCCTCGTAGATCTCCATGCTGATGGAAGTGTCCAGTTTCTGCTGCTGAAAGTGAAAACATCAATAAATTTCAAGTTTAACAACAAAATTTACATTAGCGTATTCCATGATTGCAGGGTAGGTCTTGTAGATAAGCGCGAAAATGGACAGGGTTCCAGTGAAGGGCTGTCGAGCTTCCACGGACTTGGAGGTCTGGAATTTTAATTGTGTTGTTTTTTTTTTTTTAATTTCAAAAATTACAATTTCTTTCATTGTTTACGCTAATTATTTTACATTGATTAATAAAGAAGGGGTTTATGATTTTGATTGAAAAAATGTTTCCTCCATTTGTCTATGTAATTTTCCGATCGGTAAATTTTTAAGAATAAAAATGAAAATTCTCACCTTTGGCAGAATCATCTTCTCATATCCCGCTTCAAGCAAATCCTTCTCGTAGGTATCATCCGACTCCTCGATGATGACTCCAGCGGCGGATTGCAGCAAATGGGTGGGAACAGTCTGAAAAACTCGTAAAAATAATATTTGAATTTTTTTTTCAAGTGTATGAACGTAAATTTTCCTAAAAATTCACGACGAGCAAATTTTGTAGTTTTTCTTCAAAGCTCAAATTTATAGATTTCATTTTGAAAAAATTAAAAGTAAAATATGCGTCCAATTATGAATGAAAAGGATATTTTTCTAAAATGGTTGAAATGGAATAAAAATGAATAATTTCCCGACTAACCTGCGGATTGCTGTAGTAGATGCCGAAGGGTTTGCCCTTTCCTTCGCCCATTTTCGCAGCGTCAAACATCAGATTGCTCACATTGGAGTACGAACCGATGTTGTATTTGTAGAAGACCGTTAGTGCCTTATCGATGTACGAGGGAGACTCGGTGACTTCGATCTGAAAATATAAATTTTTGAAAAATGATTTAGATATTTCCTACATTAATATTCATATTTAGAACTTTTGATATTTATAAATTTCAACAATGACATTGCTATTTCAGAAATTCGCTTTTGAAAAATAAACATTTAGTGAATTATAATCAGGAAATTTAAAAATAAAAGTGGAACATTAAATTTTATCATTTTTAAATATGAAAATTAAAAAACTACCTTAGGCGGAGTGATCCATCCAGCAGCCTTGAACAGCTTGTAGACATAGAAAATGATCGCGACTGAGACGGCCAACAGCACCAAATAAATCATTCTTTCTGAAAATTTCAAAACTAACCTAAAATGTCACGATTTTTATAAATTTGAACGTTCGAAAAATGCGCTCTAATGACAAATATTATCGACTATATAAGACTAAAATGACAGGGAAATGACGATCAACTAACATTTATCATTTGCGAAGAATTCTAGTAAGTTCATATTTATGAAACTTGCACGGCCTTATGAACCTTATGTTTCCGAAACGTCCTACGTTTATTCCCGAAAAAGGGAAGTCGGAATGAAAATCGAAAAGGGAGGAACGAGAATGAGCAATGATCGCGCTCAATTGTCAAAATGGCAATCAGAGTTTGCATAATTGAAAACGACGCACAACGCCGCAGCAAGATTGCGGATGGGCGCGGTTAAGGTCTAATCATAAGGAACATAAGGCCGATCGTGCTTAATAAAAAAGGAGTCGAAAAAAAACCAATAAGAACGAGCATCGATTTTCGAAATAAGAGCACGTGAATTTTAGAAGCGGAAAGAGAAACTCACAAGGGCGGGTAGAGAAAAATAAAAAAGACCGGGCAAATTTAGCAGCGGAGGCAAATCGTGACAGCTTTTTTTCTGCCATCTCCTTCAACATTTCTACCAGTTTGTCCCGTGCTTCACGACCTTGCTTACCTTCTACCCTTTTCTCCCCTAGCAAACAGTCTTTGTGCGTTTCCTCACTGATTTTTTTTTTGCATTGTTCACCCCCCTCTCGCTCTCCTTATTTTAGACGAAAATATCGATTATTCGCGATTGATTGATGAAATTGAAGCAACTTGACGTGTCTTTTCGAGTTTCGACACTTTTGGCAGAAGAAAAAAATCGCGCGCGAATTTTCGATCATCAAGTCATAAAATTCGCGAGCCAAAATGATCTGGGAAAAATTAAAATTTTCGAAAACCTACGAAACTCCCTCGGCTTATCGAGCAAATGTTGATATTTTGCGCGAAAGAAGGAATCATGAAAACGAATCGATAAGGGGGCGAATAGGGACGATTCAATAAAAGATAAACAGCTGGCTGATTGAAATGTCGAAAGGGGAGGGGAGGGAAGAAGAGAAAAACATGCATATTTTTATTTAATTGTAAAATCACCATCTTTTCGGGAAAGCTCACTCATTTTCCAGGAAAAGTAGGTAGACTTTACAAATTTTTAAAAAATGCCTTTCATCAAAAATCCTACGAAATCGCGGAAAACGAACAAATCTAGTGCCTGAGGCTAAATAAAATAAAGAAAGAAAGTAAAGGAGAAATGGGGGAAGATAAATATTTGCTACAGCTGAGAGAAGATCATGGAAATGGAGAGAAAGAAAGAGAGAGAGAAAGAAGGAAACAAACTAATGCCAGAGAAACTGAAATGACTGCGTGCATGTGTATTTCTGAAGCCAGCTGATCAAGGATGAAATAGCGTTGCAATTTTGGAGAAGTCAGAGAAAGAAAGGAAATTCAATCTACATTTCTGGTCAACATATGGACATTATACGTTTTAGAAAGGAAATGTCAGTGGACCTTTCTAAACTTTCATTTTTGAGGTTGAGATTGATCTTTGGAAATTTCGAAGTTTAGGTAAATTGAACTGAAAATTTCAAGTTCAGAGGTTATCGTTGAACTTTATAGGTTTTCTGAAAAATCAGGTGAGTTAAAATAAAAGCAAAGTGAAAGTTAGCTAATGCTGATTTTCTGGTTTCTTTTTAAGTTTAGCATACTTTTGTTAAAATATATTTTTTGAAACAAATTTTAAACTTTCTTAAAATTGCTCGATTTTTATAGTGGAGAAAATGCGCAAGTGTTTTGACGAAAGACTGATGCTGCTTTGGTTGAATTGATTATGAAATGATCTAGTAGTAGGACTGCGGTAGACGGTCGACACGACGCATGCCGCGAGGCGCGAGGCGGTTGGGTGGCGAAGGCGCAGAGAAAACGCTCAAAGCATTGTGCGACGATTCCTGTGCAGAGGCCGAGGAAGTTGAGGTCTGAATTTGAACAACTCATCAAAATTATTTCTTCATTAAAAATGTGAAACCCTTTTAAAAAATTCCCATGACAAAGGCCTATAAACGATAAGAATAGGGAAGATTGTAAAAAGTTTAAATCCGTTTATCTTATTCATCAAAGACATCATAAACGAAGGAAACATTTTGGATTTATGTGAATTTAGCCGTATTTTCGAAATCAAGAGTATTTTTGTATACAAAATGCACGTATGTGAAACATGCATTTCTCAAATAAATCGTCATCTACTCGTTAAAGATCTGATACCTCGGTTTGGAAAGAAGAGTCGATATGTTCGGTGGACGAGTCGCAGTTGCCGGTGGTCGATTTGGAGAAGGACATCGAGATGACGTCTTCGGCGAATTCGCTGAAAAACCTTCCAATGAGTTTTTTAGATCTAAATCTTTTTTTTTCCAGAAAACATTGATTTTATATTGGGTCACTAGTTTTCATCCTCTTTTTGGAAAATAATATCGGAAGAGCAAAAAAGAGGATGGCAACTAGAAGGGGCCGATTCTTTCTTTTCGACTTACGCAGATCCATTGGCGAACGATTCAGTGCTCATCGTGAGGGACAGATACTCGCTGATTGGCGTGGAATAAGTCTGGAAAAAGCCGACCAATTTTTATCGCTTCTTTTGAAATCTTAAAAATTGGATTTATTATCAACTGCTCAATAAGTTCATTCACGGTATCAACCTTGCTTTGTTCAGATTCGGATTGCTCCGTGCTCAATTCGGACCCGCTCGAGAGCTTCGGATCCTCGTACAGTGGCTCGTTCGGCTGATCCGCCTCCCTCTTCTTCTCAGTTTCCCTCGGCATAGCGAGCATCTCGTCGCTCAGCTCGACTTTCGCCGCGGAAATGTTGTCCAGACTGAAAACGATAAAAATTTACAACATCACGAAAATGCAAAAAAGAGGCAACTTGTAAACCGCACGACATGCGAAATAGTATGGGGAAAAATCCTATTAGCCAATACCCTATACTATTTCGCATGTCTTGTGATTTGGTGTCGTGCGGTTTCTGAATAACCCGAAAAAGCGATGAATAATCACTTGTTCAAGACAATAAGCACAATACGTTTGTATTCACAGCGTTCGATATCGATTTTTCTCCATGTTTCTATGATTTTAACCTATTTTTCGGCGTTTTTTACGGATCTACCAGAATTTCTCGAGTGTGACGGCAAGTTCCTTGTCGCCGTCCGACAGACTGGTCGAGAACGAGTACTCAGTTCGCTGCCGCTTTCTGCTGTACCTGGCCGACAGCTCCACGATCAGGCCGATGCTGTTTGCGCCACTGTTCATTTCCACGCTAAAAATTCATGGATCATTTTTGGGACTTTGAAAATTCAGCAATTTTTCCTTCCTAATCTCATTTGTTCCCCTCTTTTCAAACCGTATATTATTCTTGAGCGGCAATTTTCGCCTACTTTTAATTTCATCATTTTTAGGTCAGCTTTGAAATCTCTTTTCTAGTTCTACCCTTTTTCGAATCGTATATTCTCGATTCGTGAATTTCAAAGATTTTCAATTTCGTCTTCAAGCTTTTTTTTTCAGAATTTACTACGCTTCTGATGACGCAGTGAATGAGTCAGAATTGCATCATGCTCAACAAGATGAAGAAATGCTTGCCACGCCACTGTCGAGAGAAGTCGGTTCTTCAGCTGCTCGTGGGTGGTAATGATTTTCCTCAATTGCAAAAATTTTACCTCAAAATTCAAATTTCCCAATTTCTTGTTTGTTTTGAAGATGTAGATTTGACTTCCCCGCTTTTTTCTCCATTTCTCGTTAGCTCATTATTGCGTTCGTTCTTTGTGCACGGGGCAGCCCCTTTCGATAGAATGGCTGTGAGAAAACGAGAAAAAGAAGCAGAGGGGAAGGGAGATCAAATGGAAGAGCGTCGGCAAGCAGACAACAAATTCAGCCCCTCTCTCTCTCTCTCTTCTGCGCTTTTGTCTTTTAGCTTCTCGCATGTTCTATTCCATTCCAGACGTTCTAGACTTTCTGGGAGTAATTTGCTCCCGGAAATTCAGTACTTTGTTTCTCAACCATGAAAATGATCCTCCAGAATTTTTAAGGGGACACTTCTTTTCTCAAAAAATGAGTACTTTTTCTCCCAAATACGGGCACTTTCAAAAAATAAACTCTTTTCCCAAATCTTTACTTTGCCTTCTAAATATACAAGTATTTTACCTTCCATTGTTCTTCCAGGTTCTGAGGGAAAAGTAATCAAAATTGAAAAATGAGATTATTTTTTCAGAAACTGATTCGCATTTGAACTGTGAATGGCCTGATTACCGACTGACTGCTTCAAATTGCTGTTCATCTACTGACAACACTGCCTTTTCACACTATTCTTTGCTTCCCTCTCACTCAACAGGTTGGTTCTCTTTTTACTGATTATCATTTTAATCATTTTGAAGACCTTCCTATAATTCATCAAGTATGAGTAGTAATTTGTCGAATTCACAAAATTATAGATCTGATGGGTGTTTGGATATGAAAAAGATGCTGAATTTTATAATTGGTGGTTCTCTTTGGTGAATAATTCAAGAGATCTTCGAAAGATGATTATAGAAAGGGGTGTATTTTTCAAAGAAGAATTCCGTCTCACTTACCTTCACTCATCGTCTAGAAACTTGTTTGCATTGTTTCATACTCCATTATTTGAAAATTCACCCAGAAAATAGTGTATCTTGTCAGAAAACTCAGTTTCACTTACCTTTTCTCCTTCGTCTATCACTCGGCAGCTGTTTTGTGTCGTTCGATTTCACGATTCCAAACTCTTGCGTCATAACCTCTCCTTTTCTCTTTTCCCCTCTCTTATCTCTCCTCTCCATCCCACATCCGCACATCCCGACAGAGTTCAACATCCACATCTACCCAGCTAATCGAAGGCATTATCCTCCCTTTTCCATCCCATCTCCTATTTGCTTGCCTCTCTTCCCTCATTCGTATGTCCACATTTTGAAACGCATCAATGGCATCATCAAAAATTTCAGCTCCATCTTTATAGTTTGAATTTGAAGTTCAAGTTTTTGAAGGTACTTGGCAGTCACTCTGAATCTAAAGTTTATTTTTTCTGATCTTCATCACTGTGATATTCAAACTTCAATCTAACTTCACTTAAAACTGACGCTGATATGAAGTTAAAACTAGGAGTTCTTGATCATCACCTCGTCTCAAAGTACTTGTTCTCACGTGTAACCGCCTTCATCATATTTATGAAATCACGTATCACCTCTTTTCTTATCTCTTTCTGCTTATTTTCATCTCTTCCCTATCACTCTCTTTCTCACCAGAAGCGATAGCCCCATGCGCGCCGATCACATCACAAAGTGTGTCCCATTATGAAGTGTCGATGTCATTGTCATTCATATACTTTGTACTTTCATGATCCTTTGTAACTTTCACCTATCTTTCTCTAACTTTTCAGAAAGTTCATAGTTCTAGCTGAGATTTTATTCATAAGGAAAGAAAATCTTTATCTTTCTTCGTTTTCCTCGTTACGCCTTGTTACTTTCCAGAAAATTATTTTGATAAAGAAGAAACCGCACAACTCCGAGATTTTTTACCTTCTTATATTGTATTTTCAAGAAAAGTAAGATTGTATTCTGCAGATATTAATTAATTTTTTCAGGTATTAGCCAGAAGTGGCGTCCTTCAAGGGAGTCGTTATCGTCGAGGATTCAGAAGGCTACAGGACGGACGTCGACTATCTGAGATGACCAACTCGCGAAAGTTATGGATTGTTCGACATGGGGAGAGGCTCGATAACGTCATTGGAAAGGTGCCATTTTTGAGACTTCAGAATTAAACTCAGGCCTAGACAGACTTCAGCCAAAACGTGGAATTCTAAGGGAGAGAGTACTCAAGATGAACTTTTGCTATAGAAAATTGATACATCAAGAGTACCAATAAGTTTTGGCTAAATTGGGGTATGCAATGAGAATTTGGATTACATGTTGCCCAGGTCTAATTAAACTTTAGGATTAAATATGACTACTCTAGAGATTTGAATTCTTTTTCTTCTAAAGGTTATCTTGAAAATGGCATTTTAATAACAGCTTCATGATATGATATTGCATCATGTTGACCCTAATTGATAGGATGATAGAGAAGTGTAAAGTTTAAGCGATAGGATTTTCACGTTTTGTTCAAATTGAAGGTGAAACGTTTGGAAAATTCGATATATTTCACGTAGACTCTCATATTGCTTGAATTCGAGATCGAAATCTACTGAAAATGTGACTTTATGATCGCTTTTGCTCTTTCCCGGGAATATGAAAACGTGATCTTCAAAGAATAGATCATTTTGTAGCAAAACTGATACGGTTTTTTTCCTCAAATGATGAATGTTGATGCATTTTGGTCGGAAAATTCTATACGAATTGAATAAAAATAGTGTTTCATCTGAAAACTAGCAATTTACGAATTGTTTTCAGCGAACTTTCCGCGAATCTTCCGACTGCGTTCGATGGGACGATCCACCGCTGAGTCTTCGAGGCCGTTCTCAAGCTAAGGAAGTAAAAAATTCGTCATTTCTATTTTTTTTAAATCTAATACAACTTCTATGCCAAATTCACTATTTACATTTCGAAAAGATAGTTCCGAAAGTCGAAAATACTTTATGAAATTACAACAAAAATCACTTTTTCAATGAAAATTCATGATTTCATATTCGTCGTGAAAGAGACTTCATTAAACAAAAAATCAACTTTAAAATAATTAAAATTGAATTTTCAGGTAGGAATTCGTCTCTCGACCGAGTCGATTCAGTACGTGTTCTGCTCGCCATTCACTCGATGCGTTCAGACGGCAGCTCAGATTCTGTCGCAATTCTCCGGTCGAAAACCGCTGCTTTGCATCGAGCCCGGTCTAGGGGAGAATCTCAGCAGCTGCAATGATCCGCCTGGTAAAATTCGGAATTTTCAAATGCCTAACAAAATCATGAAATTTTCCAAATTTGATAGCATTACGAACTTATTGCATGGATAATTCTTGTCGAAGTTAAGAAATATGCTAAAATGATCAAAATTTAGAGAACCATGAAATTCTTACATGATTTATTCTTGCTGAAATTTACAACTTGTGAACATCCCCAGAATTTTCAATACGATAATTTCCATTCAGGCCGAGCCTCGATGAAAGAGATCTGCCAGATCTACCCGGAAGTAAATGAAACATACAAGCCGGTCTTCCAGACGCTACCTCCCGAACCGCCCATGGAGAGCGGATGCGCCGACAGAATGGCCGTTACTATTCGGGTAAATTTCGCTTGTTTTGTTGAAAATTTTTCTAAATTTGATCGTTCCTTTTCTTATAATTTTAATTAATTTTCAGACTCTATTATCAAGATACCCCACCGGTAATATCCTGCTCATTTCTCATGGGTGCGTTTATGTTTATTTTAAAAGTTATATTTTTAAACTCGTTATTTTTCAATGCCATTCACTTTTTGGTCAGGGAGATTATACTATGTAGTTTAAAAAAAAGCCTTGAAAAATTGTATGCTAATTTTTATGACTATGAGCAAGATACATACAAAATCTTATCTAATTCAATTCAAAGGACTAAACTTCAGGTCTCCCATCGCCTGCATTCACCTGAGCCTGTTCGGCAAATGGAACTACGTCGGGCAGTGTACTATAGGTATGATTTAATGATTTGATTGATTATCATTTATCATTATCATTGTCATTTTCCCAACTATTAATTCCCGCGATCAATGACTCGATTTTGAACTTTTGAAAAGGAGGCTCTCTTGCTGTCGAAATGATAGTGTAAACATTGATAAGTGGTGAAAAAATTAATAAGGAGAACGTTCTATGGGGCTCTTTAGATTATTGAACTATTCACTATCTCAATCCTCAGATTTTGTACTATACCCTATTTTCTTAAAAAAAAAAAAACAAAATTAATATGAAAAAATATGGTGAAATTTATAAAAGTAGTGGGTAAAGATCAGTTAAAAGTACAAAAATCAATCATTTTACAGTTTTTACCAATTTCGTTTTTTCCTAATGATTATTTATTTCCAGGCGAAGTTGCTCAAGAATCTCCGACCTCTTTCCGATTGCTCGCATGGAATTCGAAGGATCATCTCTCCGATAAGGAGAATCTGCACGATCACGAACTCTGATTATATGCTCGAAAGACGACTGATGTACGGGTGTTTAGATATGAAAATCGGCTTCTTGGAAACTTTAGACATTTGTCCATAACGATAGATTAGAACTAGCCTGAAATTTAATATCAAAACGAAGATCACTTTTTGGCGATTCTCATTTGATGCCAGATATCCCTATTATCATATCAGAGTTGCTCAATGTGCCGAGGTTTCAAACTTTCCAAGAAGCCAAAATACGAAATTGGTCTAACATATCGATTATACGATATATGAAATTTCTGAATAAAGCATTAAAAATCTTTTTTTCTCTTGTGCGATACTATCTATTTTTACACCTTGGTTATAAGGACCATCGATTATTGCCCCCATCACACAATATGTCTGTCTGCTGTTGTTTCCTTCAGCCTATCAATTCGCCTCTTTCTCTGCACCCTATCCCTTTCCCCTTCTCACTATTCTTTTTCATTTTATCGATTGCCATACGGATTAGTCTGCCCATTGGCGAGACGCAATCATAATTAGTCGTTACTGGAAAATTTTTAAAGTCAGTCCAAAAATATATACCCTGTGTTTAAAAACCATTTTTTTGGTTTTTTATTCAGAAAGAAAAATTTTCCTTAATTACCTTCTTTCGGTTTTTATATAAATAAATAAAAATCAGTCAATTTTTTGAAAAGCTAAGAAATGGGTTATTTTGATAAACGTGTAAATTGTTATTAAACCTGAGTTTTTATAAATACCCCTTTCCCATCCCCTCCCCTGCATAATTTGTTTGCCACTTGATATCTTCTTCTCACTAATTTGCCTCCGTCTCGTGATTTTCTTTCTTCGAAAAACTTACATTTCTGAAATCCCGTTCTATTGCTAGATTCTAGCAGTTTCTTTCTTGAAATTTCGCATTTGAGCATATTTTCAAGGAATGTCGATTTACTAGTGTTTTGTTCAGAGTGCAGCAATAGGAAAGGAGTATTCTGTTTCTCTGGCTTTATTATCTGCCTCTTTCACTCCCACATTTCTATGTATGGCTCTGCCCGCTGCCAGGAAGAGTGCAGATTAGCCAGCGGCTAGCAGCCTTCCTTCCTTCCTTTTGAAAGAAGGCCTCATTTTCCTCTTACTGCCAAAAATTCGAAAACATGGACGGTTTCGGCCCCAAAAAGGCGTTTATTCAGGTAAATTTTTACTTTTAGACGTGCTATTTTATAATGTACCCCTAAAGTTGGTAAAATTAGCATACATTACGATAAAGTAGGTGCATTTTGAGAAAAATCCGATTTTTATTAAAAACTTATTTCAGAGTGACACAGACCTGCTGAATAGAACGCCCGCAGTCCGGCCTGGAGGCGTACCTGTTGAAAGCCATCCTTTGATATACTCGGACCCAGCTCTGCTGACGAACCCGGATGAAATCGAACTCGAAAATTCGGAGATATTTCATTTTCTGCCGATTATTTTATGAAAATGTCTTTTTCTTTGAGAATTTTGTTTTCGCTTACTCATTCATTCCATTTTTGATGATGCACGTAAATAATTTTCCATGTAAGAAAGCATGAAAAACCAATCATTTTGAATTTGAAATTTTCGAAAAACAAAATAGAAAGTTTTTAGGCTCCGCCAATTTCCTATACCGAAGTTTCTCTGCCAAGTTCGCGGATGTCCATAGCTTTGCCTGAATCGGCTGCGCAGTCAGATTTGACACTTCAAGCGACTTCACAGGATCGATTGGCCGCTGAGAAGTTAGTGAAGATCAGTTTTATTCTACTTCCAAATATAGATTTTTGATTCTTTGAAAAATAGCTAAATAGCTGTATCGAGCATAGTCGCATGATAAATTAGATTGGGTTTGATAGAAAAAGAAAGCTTTGCTGAAATTATTTCGTATGCAACTACATCATTTAGTCACTTGTAATTTCTTATAAATTTGTCCTTTTTCAAAATTAAATAGAGTAAAATGATGTATTGAAAATTTTTAATGAAGACAATTCATGAACTATTTTCAAGAGACCCAAAAACGCGGCTGAGAAGCGAAATGGAAATCCGACATCAACATTACGTGAAGCAGCAGCAATACGCGAAGGGCAAGAGACAGAGACGACTTACGGACATTGATTTTGAAGGTAGATTTGATGGATAAGACTGGATAAGCATAAATCCTTGAGAATTTTCGAAATTTTATCAAAATAACCATATCTAATCATCACGTTTTGCAAAATTCACCATATTTGCGATAAAGATCATTATAAAAATGCAGAAATTGCGTTTTTTCAAGATAAGATTTTCAGGAATTCTAAACATCATCGGTGGCTGCAACAAATGGCAAGTCTGGGTCTACATGATAATTTCAGGTGTCACTTTTCATATGTGATTTTTTTTTAAATCTAATTTGCCAGCTCATCAAGTCCCTCATGCCATGTTCAATCTTTCCGTCGTCTACATGATGTACCAGCCTGATCACTGGTGCAAGGTAAATAGTATCAAATTCTTCATAAATATTGATTTTTTTCTCAGATTCAACACTTCAATTCTGAAGCATTCGCGGTCGGTTACACGAATTACACCTGGGACCAAGTGCTGAATTCTACGATAGCGTTTCCTACAGTAAGGAAATCTTAATTTGTGCAAGAATATTGATTTTCTCGAACTTTGAACTTTCCTATTTGCAGGCCTACAACAAACAACGAGGTCAGAATTTCCACGATCAGTGTCACTACTTTCTACGGGACAATTACGTGCACATAAAACTATCGCCCTGGGAAAAAGTCCGGAATCTTCCGACAGACAATGTAACGCTGGCGAGGTGCACTGAATATGAGTATGATAGATCGGTAAGCTGATTAGAAATTTCGAAATAGATTTTAAAAAATTTGTTTTACTAATTTAGAAAGTATCTTTCTGGCAGAAATTATCATAATTTACATGCTCTTCTTCTCCTCCTCTAAATAGTCCAATTAAGGTAATGGAAAAATCCGTGGTGACGGAATGGAATCGTGTTTGCGATAACAATTGGTCGAGAGCTCACGTGCACATGTCCTATTCACTTGGCTACCTTCTCGGATGCATCATCGGGGGATTTGTTAGTGATAGGTATTTTTTTACTTTATTCTAAATTTCGTTTTTCATATTTTTCAAAAATGTCAATAAAATAATTAGTTTCTGGATGATATTTAATTTTCAGGTACGGCAGAAAAACCGCGATATTCGGCTTCGGATGTCTTTCTCTGATCTTCGGATTTCTGCTGACTTATTCAAGAGAATTCGAGATCTTCCTGGTCATTCGGTTTCTGCTGGCTGCCAGCAACGAGGCTGCTGATCTTGCTGCATACGTTCTGTGCATGGAAATCACAGGTAATTTTTTCACACTAAGTCAATTTTAGCTTAAAATTTATGCTCAAATTTAAAATAATCTAGAAGCTTAGATGAATATCAGCTTGAAAATAAAATTTTTTATTTTTAAAAATTATTTCAGGAGTAAAATATCGCTCAATAATTGGCTCCCTCCTCCAAGCACCTTGGGCCTGTGGTTATGCGGTTCTCGCGCTGCTCGCTTATTTGACCAAAAGTTGGACGACCATTCATGCATGCCAACCTTTCTTACTTTAAATTTCTACAGTATGTTTTAGAATTTCACGGTCGCTATCCATTTCCTTTCCCTGTTTTTCATGTGGTGGTTGCCTGAAAGTCCGAGATGGCTAATCATCAATAATAAGTAAGCGAAATTTAATTTAATTTGAAAAAAAGCATTTACAATTTAATTGCAGAGTAAAAGAGGCCGAGGAGATAATCCGAAGTGCCTGCAAAGCGAACCGCTCTCGATTGCCATCCGATTTGGGTCTAGTCAGACACGCAGAGAAGCGCAAGTGGATGAAGAAGAACGAAAAGCCGTCGTATTTCCACTTGTTCCGGTCGTCCGAACTCAGATTCAGAAATTCGATGCTTTTCACTATTTGGGTAGGCTCTTTTTAGTTTAATGGGAAAGAACGAAAGAAAAAAGCGCCTTTTATGAGGATCAGTTTTCATTTAAAAATAATATCTTTTATCTAGCAATTTCTGTAATTAAAATTTAGGAAAAATGACTAAACTTATAATTCATAACTTAGAAAGATTAGATAGTTTAAACTCTCAGATAGCCACAGCCCTGGTCTACTACGGTCTGGTCATCGCTCTGTCAGATCAGTCATCGCCAGGTCGGCAAGTCTTCGATGGAAACTTCTTCCTCAACAACGCTATTGCCGGATTCATTGAATTGCCCACGTTAGCTGGATGCGTTTTCTTGCTGAGATTCGGAAGGAAACCGTAAGTTTAGACTTTTAGACTACAGAAATTTCTTGCCAAAGTTGTATTTTTCAACTAAAACTAAAACGAATAACTTTCTCGGATATTTAACTCACTTCATTTTACGAATTTCTAAATGCAATTTTTTCAGATCCTTGATGGTTACTCTAATTTTCTCCGGTGTATTCCTACTTCTGACGATCACTGCTAGTAAATTCCGGAGAACTACCTTCGCTCTTCTATTCATGTTCATTTCCAAGTCGTGTGTGCAGGGCGCGTTCAATATTCTCTATATTTTCACGTCGGAACTCAACCCGACTGTCATTAGGAATTCGGCTGTGGGAGTCTCATCAATGGTAATAGCTTCAAGGCTTACCGAGTTCTAGCATAAAAGAAATTTCAAGTTCAAAGGAACTATTTTGCATTAAGAAAAGCAATTTGACTCATGAAAACAGCTTTATTTCTGTTAAGCTATCTTTCCATTCCATTTATTGTTTTAGATTTCCCGTATGGGAGCAGGCGCGTCAGGCTACATCGCCATTTTGTCCGATGTCTCGATGCCCTTAGTTCCAATGCTGATCTTCGCCTGCTTCTCGCTGATCGCAGGGGCTCTGACTAATTTCCTCCCTGAAACTCAGGGACTTCCTCTGCCAGGTAGAATTAACATAAATATATAAATCAAAGCTAGGAACTACTTTACTCGATACTTCTTGCAGAGACAATCTGGGACGCAGTGAGGATGATGGAAACCAAATCTAAGCCGTGCATAGGCCTGAACAAGACTCCACTGGTCGATAAGGAGCATTCAGAACCCTATTCACCGAAGGTCATTTTCATATCTTGGCAAAAATTGTGGTCTCTGAAAGATAACTATATTTTCAGAAGGACTCTACAGTCAGCTCGGAATCCGAATCTGAGCCTTCCGAGTCAGAAGAGTCATCGACGGATTCTGAAGAGCGGCGACAAAAAGAAAAGAAGGAGAAAAGGAGAGTTAGGATTGAAAAGAACAAACAGCAAAGGAGAGAGCAACTGAAAGGAAAAAGTCAGACTAATAAGAAGGAGAAGGAAGCCAAGTCGAATGACACCGAGATGACAACCATGGATTCGAAAACGAACAGTAGTAAGCTTAAAGATGTGGATTAACATATTTTCTGAATCTCTACTTTTTCATTGACATAGAAGCGTAAATATTTGACTCAATGAAACATGCTCCATTAAAAGAATTTGGCTAAGTTTAGAAGTGGAGCATATTTCGTTAATTGGTAAGAATAGTTGTGTTTTTGTCTAATTTCTCGTCTACTTGCCATAGCGTGTTCCCTCCTCCATGACAATACTGCTTTCTTACAGTGTTCATTTCTTTACCGCATTCGGGTACTGTATCTTTACTTATTCGTGCATTTCTTTATTTTTAAAAACAGGTTTCATATTACGATTCAGTTGTACTTCACTCGTAGATTCAATTAAAATTCGTTCAAACCAGGGCCCTCAATGACCAATTTTCCTCAGATTATGTACACGAATCTTTGCCATATTTTGTTAGCTTATAGGCTATTCCATTGATTAGATCGAAAATTTGAAAATAAAGAAGTTTTATTTTGTAATACCATTTAGCAATCAGATAGTTATATAAGTTTGTTGTGGAGCCTCTCGGAAACGGAAAGTCTTTCAAAATTTCTACAGAAAACAATGAGTTCGAATTGAAGAACGTTTATTGTAAACGAGTAGTCTTCTGCAAGGGGCGGATTCGTCTCATTTTGAGACGTGTGCGATAAATGAAGACGTTGTGTTCGTGAGATGTCGAAGTTCCGTCGTCGTCGTCGTCGTCGTCGGCATTTTCGTCCACTTATTTGTCGTCACCACCGATGTATTTGCACCGCTCGACGGCCACCCAGAACTCCTTGTTATCTTCGCTTCGAACGCCGACTGGACCGAGCTCACAATCACCTGAAGTTTTTGATTTCTTCGATGAAGACCACCTTGATTATCAATGTATCTTGCTGGAGATTGGAATTAGAACTAATGGTAATTGCAATTTGAAGCCAGAATTTGACAGCTCGAAAGAGAAATTCGAGCTCTACAGGACAAAAAATGAAGTCAAAATAAAAAAATGTAACCCTAACTAACCACACATGAGGTACTTCTTCCTGTTGATGGTCTGCCAGCCGATGGTGTCGAACGCCATGTCGTCCTCCGTGTACCACCACCAGCTTATCTTCTCGAAGCCTGACTCGCCCTTGCCCTGGTGCGTCATTACTCGCAGGTCGATTGGTTTCCCTGAAATAATATTGTCTTTCTTTGAACAAAGTTGGAATGAATTTTGAGCCCAGTTTAATCATAATCTGGAAACTACAGGGTGCGAGGAAAGTTCGTGTGCACTTTTAAAATTTATTTTTAGCAACAAATAACAACAAAATAACAGGGTTACTTGGACTCAAAATGTCCGCCATTAGCAGCCACACATTTTCTCAGGCGTTTCGGAAATTCGTCGACGATTTTAGAGATCATTTCCATCGGAATCTCGACCCATGCCGTTTTCAAGCTTCGCTTCAGAGATTTGATCAAGATATGAGGCTCCGCGCATGCCTTGGACTCCAGGATGCCCAAAATGAAGAAGTCCATAAGATTGAGCTCCGGAGAGTTCAATGCCACTCGTCTAGAGCAGAAATTGAAAGAAAAACTCGAAAAGAAACCAACGCCGATTTTTTTGCCAATTGTGTTTTTGCTCGATATCGAACTACTTCTCATCGTTGAAAGAAGATCATGCGATGACGACCGGCAGCGAAGCGTCAGAGCAATTTTTTTGTATTGAGCGACTATCTTGGTCTTCATTTCGTCAATTAGAAAGTGCACTTCGACTCCTTTTCAAGATTTTAGGCCAATATCCTTGAAAATCTTTCTGACTGACCAACTGGAGACTCCGACTTCTTTGCCCAACTTTCTGGTGGAATTCTTTCGACTTCTGGCGATTCGACTGAGAATCTTCTGTCGATTAGCAGCTGTATTGGCGGTTTTCGGACGGCCGGAGCGAGGGCGATCGTCGTTAGATCCGGTTTCTTGATATCGCTTGTTCGCCTTGCGAAAAGTGTTACGGTGTATGTCCAGAAGACGTTCAATTTCTGTCGCTCCTTTACCTTTCTCATTTAGCTTTATGATTGCAGAACGTCGATTAGACCTCTAAGTTTATAATTATAGATAAAATAAACAAATAAAAAAAGAAAAAAATAATTTAAGCACAAATGAAACAGTGCACACGAACTTTCCTCGCACCCTGTACCAGCTTTGATGTATCTGACGGCGCCCTCAGGAAAGAACACCGATTCGCAGCGCCTGCAGACGATCTTGTAGAAGTTCTTCTCGTCCTCGTTCAGCAGTTCGTCCTTGTCAACCTGTGATTCTCACTTTAACTTCACACCAAGCTTCTAGATCAACTTCAGTCTGACGATAAAAGCTCATGAAGTTGAAGTCGAGACTGGATCAACTGGATCAACTTGCCTTTTCACATTTTCCGCTGACTTTATTGTTGGCCACACTTTTGGGGGCGATCGAAAAGAGCTGCAGATTGCGATTCATCGCTTGATTGCCTGATCGGCGGACGAGGTAATGAAGAAGTAAATAATAAGACTCAAATAGAAAGGTGCATGTAAGCTAATTTCAACACTATTGAATTAATCCTGTTCAACAATATTTTCTGCTCGCCAAAACAAAGTTTCGATTTTCGGCGTTCTGGAATTGTCGCGAATTGCGACCTTCGCTTTTCTTATTTCGTAGACAAGTTACGATTTTTCTATCTTATCGATTGAACCTATCCCCGATGCAAAAATGTTTTCTTTTCCTCTTGCCTCGCCCTTTTGCTTCAAAGGCAGCATTCTTTGCTGCTCAACAATTCTCATCGGATTTATTTTTTATATTGATTTTTCTTATTTTAAATAAATGGTTTAATTATCCAACTTTGAGAAATAAATAAATTGGCATCCAACGCCTGTCCATTACTACCTGACCTCCGCACACGCAGCTTGTACTAACATTCAGTTTAATTTATCACCATTTTCAGATTATGCAATTATTACAGGACCATTTTGATGATATCAAATTGGCATAAACATTTATATTGTCTCTAGTAAGATAGTGCTGGAGAGTATAAATAGCAATGGATTTCAGTAGAGGATTATTCACCTTCAGATCAGAAGGCCAACCCCAGAAGAAGCGCCGAGATACACTCTACTGCTCCTGCTCGACTCCTGTCTGACCCCGAACCGGTCCGACCACCTTCTCTCTCTCCACGACAACTCTTCATTCTCTTTCCACTCCTCACACCACGTGACATTGCACCTTTGCAAATAAACGTGTATAAACCCGATCTGGTTGTTGTTGACTACAAGACATAATTGTATACAAGTTACAAAATCAAATGTCATGCAATAAAACAGCGATAAGAATAACAGGGTAATTGAAGAAGATTTTGGTTTGATAAGTAAATTTGGACCATCATTAATGATAAAAATTGTTTCGCCGTTAATTTGATCTGAAATTGAACCCTGCTACCATGAAACTATTGATTGTCGTATTTCTAATTTCATCTTGCATATTTTCTATATCGGCACAAAATTCAGCGAAATGTGATCCACAGGATTCATTGTTCGGAAACAAGTACAAGTTTATTCTCCTTGATTGAGTGAAAATTCCGAAAAATAGAATAGTTTGCCGCTCAAAACTGATTTATGTTTCAGATGCTACAGATTCGTCAATCAGTTGATGAATTTTACCTCTGCTGTAGACTATTGCAGAGGAATAGGCTATTCCTTGACATCCATTCACTCGATAGCTGAAAACAATTTCTTGAGACGTAAGCATTCTTGATGGAGCGAGTTTAACTAAAAAATGCTTCAGTGCAGTCTGAGAGTATCTTTGGCAAGTCACATCATAATTTCTACATCGGACTCTACTCACCTTCGAAGAACATAAATAACTGGGTCTATGTAGATGGGTCAGCTTATGATTTCAACAATTGGAATAATGGTACAAAATATTCTCTTGAGATTTTTTGTTTTTATGAAATTATGATCCTATAGCAAAGGAACCTCTGAATTTTTGCAAGAATGAACATTTTGACAGAACACTGATTTAGGCGAACCATCTGGTTCTCGCTGGTACGTTGCATTCCGCATCGCTGACGGAAAATGGATAACAGTCTCGAATTCTGCATCGATTCCATTCGTGTGCAGTGCTGCTTCCAACAACACTTTACCAGCTAACACTACCGTGGCTCCAATGACAACGACGTCTTCAGGAAGTAAGAATATCAAATGAGTGAATTGACTCTAGCATTCGATGTTCATATCTTGAACCAAAAGTTTATGTGCATCTTATGATTGTTTTGCAATAAGTATACAGTATAGTGCTATGATTGAATTTCGAAAATTAGCATTATAACGCTTCGGATTTTAATATCACTGCAAGTATGATAATGATCATATTTATTTAAAGTAGAAGTGCAAATACTGCTCTTATGCAAAAACGAGACAACCAGGCTTGTTACAAATTTATCTATTCCCGTCTCCGTCCCCGGTTCGCCCAAATTTTGGAACAACAACAAAATACTTCTTTGCCATTTATCACTTGTATTTATGGAGAAATTCTAAAATTTTAGCCGTCTGTCCTGGCTGTACGCAAGTGATCACGGACGACGCCTACTGGAGAGAGGGTGAAGGGGCTCAACTGTGCGGTGGCGCTAACATAGCACCCATACTGCAAAGAGTTCACGGACCTCCAACCATCACCCCCATGCCGAACAGTGATCCATGCAGTGAAACCATAATGTGCGACCCAGCTCGTTATAATGCTTTTATAGCAATTACTTATATTATTGGATTCGGGTTCAATTGTGATGGAGAGACTGTAGATCTTCTCAATAACTACCTGAATCCTTATCAATGCAATACGACAAATTCGAACTTTTTCACTGATAGCGATGATGCGAATGGTATTCCAATTAAAGCTCTCCTTTGCTATTTGGCAGATCCGAATTAAAACAATAAACGGAAATTAAGTCATTTATTACTTATTTCACTTGTAAATCGTGTATTATTTCGGTGTTCTTATCAGCGAATAACATACCATAATTTTTCGATAAAAATAACGAAATGTGATTATTAGGAACTCATTCTGCCATAGTTTAGATTATTGCCTCTCAATTTTATTATATTTATTAAAACAAGCATCATCAATGAATATGTAATTTAAATAATCTAGTTGACATAACTTTCTTTATCAAATCAATTGGTGAAGCAGAAATCTTGCTAAAGTTTGATTACTTAAAACCAACTAAGTCACACGAGTTTTCGATGTAAAGAAATCAACGCATAATTTTAAGTGGAAAATCGAAAATTAGAAATCTACAGAGTGCAACAAATGTTTTTTCCTCACAGCGGATTGAAGAAGATAATAGCTGGAGAGAAACTTATGCTTTAATAAATATTTTAAGAGACGTTCCACGAATAAACTCAACTAGAGTCAAAGGAGGTCCGGACAATGACAAAAGTTTCACAAATTCAAACCAAACTTATACGGTGGATATGCCCTTAGGTTTTGATGAGACATTTCGTTTATTAGTGGATGCAAATGCGAGTTTATTAAAATGAGGATTTGTTAGTCTCGAGTCGTAACACACGTTTTCGTTCCGTTCCGCCCTGATGGCTTCTGCTGGACTGATTAGTACGATTCGCAAGCGTCTGGCATAGAGTTACTGCAATTTATTTATTTATTTTTTAAAAATATTTTTAGATTCAGTAATTTAAACAACACTCAAAAGACGACGATTTTCTCACTACTTCTAACAGTTCATGGCGTCATTTATAAAGTCCAGTAAAATTCGAAGACTAACCGATAAAGGAAGAGGAAGACAGCGAACAGAACCAGAAACCCCCACATATGAACTGAAAATTTCTACTATTTTAATTAGGTAAAAGTTAGTGTACGTTCCGAAAGTCCTCCAGTTTGCTGTGGATCTACGTGTTCCTGACTGCGAGAAGGTGAGCGAGCATGCGATTTGGCTGTTTTGAAGCCTGAAATCAAACTGATCTTCATTCTTTTCCAATGTAACTTTTAAATTGATCCAAAAATAGAAACTTTCCTTTAACATTCCACACGTTAGCATGAATCGAAAAATCAACAATCGAGACTAGTCCAGTGGTGGTATTTTTTGGTAAAAAGTTGATGCTAAACTCATGCTAAGCATGAGCTCTTCTCTTATTTTTAGCATGAGCTTTGAAAAAAGTTATGCTCATGCTATAGCATGAGTTCTAGTCCGATTTAAAAGTTCGCGCTAAAAGATTCAAAAATACCACCACAGAAAAAAGCCTCGTTCATGAAAGGTAGAATCTTCGGTGGCATTCCCCCTTCTACGTCTATAGCTTTTCTTGCTCACCTTCACTGCAGCTGTTGTTCATCTGCGCCCGTTTGTCGGTCTCTATCGGTGTGAACACCTCTCCCTCCTCAGTGGAAGTCTTCCTTATTGGGGACACTGCTTGTGGACTGAGTGGTTGTTTGGGTGAATCGGTCTCTTTCGGCGCCGCCGTCGCCTTCTTCTTCTTCTTCTCTTTCATTCTCTTCATCACTCTGTATTCCTGCATTGCGTACGACGACGGTGGGGGAGCAGCAGGCAGATTGTAGACCATCTTCTCGCCGGCACACTTCTCCACGGACTCGCTCTTCTTCGAGCACCAGCCACATTCGCACTCTTCGAAAATCGCACTGCCCGTCTCTTTCTTCTCGTAAAATGGCTTTTCCTAAACATTATTGAAACATTAGTTACTTCACTTGTCTTTGTAATATTTCGTTTATCTTTTCTTCACTTCTCTCTGTTCTGCTCCGGGCTTCTTCCAATGCGCCTCGAGTGGATGCACCTTGACGGCGACGTGCACCTCCGCTTCGTTGGACTCCTTCTCCATTGTCGCGAGAACGGTAATGACTTGTGTTGCATTTTTCGCGATAAATTTTGATGAAAATTTAATATGTATGCTAATTTTCCATAAAAATAACTTCCTTTTTTAAAAGTTGAAGTTTTGTTTATCATTTTGCTCTACTTTCGCTCAATTCATTCTCTCTTCCACCATTCCACTCTTTGGCGCAGCCATCGCTACAATGTTTATTTTTCATTGGTGCAAGTGCGCATTTGAATCGTGCATTTATTAATTTAGTGGTTTTTCTTATTTGTCATTTTTAGATGGTGATAGAAGAATCGGAAGGGAACTATTGGAATTGCGTGGAAGTGCGGATTGGCGTGGAGCAGGCCAGAAGACAGTTGTTCGCTGCGCTGGACAGTCTCGAGGGCACGAAATCCATCGTCTGGGACAAAAGCTTGATGCGGAAAGTTCAGCAGGTTGAATTTTTTGCTTATAAAATATCTTAAAGTCGATATTTGACTTCAACTTGATCAGAGAGCTAATTTTCACAATTGGATCCAATTATTTTCTTTTAGTTTTTTGAGAACTAAACTGTTGGTTCCTAGCTAACTTTTTTGGAATGGCAAATAAATAAAATGTTAATTTTGCTTTTGTTTCAGTTCGCCTCGCCTCAACTCTTCAAGCAACACGACGTCGCTGAACATCTGGCGCTGAACAACTACAAATCGGTCCAATCGGCGCACGTCGTCTTCTTTCTGTCCCCCACTTTGAACGCACTCGATTCGCTATGCGCCTACATTGACAAGGCTAGTAATCCATCGGTAAGATTTTTTAATCTGCAAGAATTTATTGTAATTAAAATTTCGAACATGAGTAGGCAATTTTTACTTTAATTTTATTTTTTACTTATTTTTTATTTCCAGACCGTCCTGTACCAAGTGTTCTTCATTCCCGAGGCTTGGTACGTGATTCGAGAAAAGCTCAAAGAACGTGAAAATGGACATGTAAGTATAGTCTTTCACGATTTTTAAAAATTTTATTTTTTAGTACTGGAAAAGACTGGAATCAGTGAAAGAAATTCCACTTGTATGGTTTCCTCGAGACGGTGAATGTTTGTCGCTTTCACAGCCTGAATTACCATCCAGGTAATTCGTTTTCCACAAAATAACCTTGGTAGTCTATTTTCTATAATAGTGCTTCACTGGTAAATAGATGAATTTTTAAGATACGCATGTTTTGTTTTTATTTTACTTTCAGACTTCTCCTAAACGGTGACTGGACGTATCTGCATCGATGTGCAGTGGCGCTGTTCAATTTGCTCCAAATTCAAGCCTCCCCTTCGATTCCGATTTATTCTCGAGGCCAATGGGCAGAAGACGTAGCAAGAATGACTCATAAACTCAGGGCTAATTCGGTAATTTTGTAAATTTATCTAAATTCGACTAGCAATTTTTAAATAAGAAAATTTATCCTTTCATCTCTACGACTCCACTTTACAAAGTGGTCAAAATATTTTTTATTTTCATCAATTATCATATAGGCTAGCTTCACTTTATTAGAGAAAATATTTAATTTATTTTTCCAAGTCAATATTTCAGGAACAAACGCCCCAAAATTCCTCCCAATCCTCTCTGCAATTCAATCGGATCGTTCTGATCGACCGTTGGTTGGATCCGCTCAGTCCGATGCTGACTCAACTCACTTATGCTGGGTTATTAGATGAGTTGTTCGAGATCGGAATCAACGCTAGTTTATCGGTAAGAAAAACAACTTTTATCTTTTATTCTGAAGAAATTTAATTTATTTAGCTTCAAAAAACCTTCACTTTTACATAAAAATTTTGTAATTGAAATTTAAAATTAAAATTAGAATAATTATTTTCAGGTCTCGAAATGCGACTTCGAGGAGAACGCCCAACTGGACCCGTTCGATCAAATCGACATTCAGCTGGACGAGGAGCTGTTCCATCGACTCAAACACGTCCACATCAATGCGATGGGCATCGAGCTGTCCAAGATTCTACAGGAAATCAGGGAGGATGAAAATGTTAGTTTTTGGTTCTATATTAAGACTGAACATTCTCTTGATCTCAAGAATTTATGAATTGATTATTTTCGTTACTATGCTAAAAAATTTTAGTTCAGAAGGAAGATCAACATTTTTTCAAATTATTTTGACGCTTAGAAAAGTATTTATTCAAGAACTTGGATGCTGTACGTCTTTTTTCTATAATCTGTATATCCAAAATTCGAAGATTTAATAATTTCGATGATATTAGGAAATTATGGTTGAGAAAAGCGATTTTTTCAGTACGACAAAGAAAAAATGTCCGTAGCCGAGTATCAGTTGCTCGTGAAGAAGATGCCGAGGATTTTGAAGCGAAAGAAGTCGGCCGGGCAGCACATGCGACTCGCGGAAATGAGCAGATCAGAACTGTACCAGAAACTCAGCGATATTGTCAAGATACAGAAAGGTTGGGATTTGCAGCTTTTAATTTAGCCTTTTATTAAAGTTCATACATCTTTTAACCTCTATTAAGGATTGATACAAGATTTATTCATTTCTCAGATTTGACACATGAACTGCATAATCTTTATCAAGATGCATTATTTTTTAAATTTTATTTTTCCAGAACTTCTCTTCTCCTCAAACTCTGATAAAATGGTTCCTTTTATCGAGGAACTAATCATCGAAGACGGTAATTTGAACGATGTTCTCCGACTTATTGCGGTGCATTCTCTCACAGCTGGGGGATTGAAAACAACGGTCTTGCAGCAGTACAGGAGGATGATTTGGCAGGTATGTTTTTTAAACTTTTATTTTACCTTTAATGATCAAAATTCCGTACTTTCTTTAATTTCAACCTCGGATCTTCTATTTTCACTATATCATTAGAGGGGGTCTTTTATTTTAAAAATACAATATTTTTATTTTTTTTATATTTTTCAGTCCTACGGCATCGAAGCTCTGAACAAATTCATGAAGATGCAGAAGATGGGTTTGGTCCGGGAGAAGGGTGGTAGTGGGAAAATGGCCTGCGAACACGCTCCTTTGCTCTTCCAGCAAATGAACAAACAATACGATCTGCTGCCCGAGCACGTTAATGAAATGGTAAGTCGTATTTTTAGAAGATTTCAAGAAATATATTTTTAATTGCTATTATTTTAAGATTTATTGCAAAATTCATTTATAAACCGCAAATATAGAAGATAATTTGAAAAAAAAAGTAATTTAGTAGAAACTAATGGTATAGAAAAACTGCCTAAGCTTTAATAGATACCCTTTTTATCTTTTAATTTTGAGACTCCCAACGACACAGCCTATGCCTACAGCGGCTATGCTTCTCTTTTAGTCAGAATCATTGAAGAAGGAATCAAATTGCGATGGGCCGCGTGGAACAAAATCGGAGAGGAGATTTTTCCAAATGGTAAAATTAAGCAAAAAAATTTAATATTTATCTTCCTAAATTTTCTATGAAAATTATCTACATTTTTAACTTCGCTAAGATATGAATTGATCCAATTCTGACACAAAATCAATTATTTAAGGCATTTTTCAAGATTTTAAAATTTCAGACAACTCGCAAGTCGCCCTATTCGTCGTTGGTGGTTTGACTCGAGCTGAAATCGCTTCACTTCGACTTCTACCTCAAATCTCACTAATTCTGACTTCTTCTGTAACGACTGGTGCTAAACTCCTCGAGAACATAACGGATATCTAACTTTTTATTTTGTAAAGAAAGATGCTAATCTGTGATAAATTTCCGTAGATTTTGTCAGGTTCTTATTTTCTACTGTGATCAGACCTAGGGGCACTTTCGTCAGACGAAAACAAACTATAGGGGGTAGATCGCAATGACTTTCTAACGATCGTCCTCCATAGGTCTGGTGCGAACTAACTGATAAAGACGATAAAGGGTATTTATTGAGAAATCAATCAAATTTGCATAATCATGAACGAAATGTTATTGGATAAGAGGTTGTGAAAAATTTTGAAAAATAATTAAACTATCAGATTGTATAGATATCGGATGAGAGACAAGCAGGACTGTTCAAAATTCCAACTCCGAGATTTTTTCCTCGGAATTCTTACTTCAACTCCGAGCTGCTTGAAAATATGATTCCGATTCCGAACAGCCCTGAAAACAAGATAAAGGAAAATATCCAAATTTAAAAAGAAAGTAATCTTTAAATAATTTATTTAAATTTCTTGAAATCAATTTCACCAACAACTGTCCATTTATTTACATTTGGATCATATTCTTCAATATATTTGACATTATCCTTGCTATGCGTTGATTCATTGTTAAACTTGCTATAAAGCATAAATGCTATAAACTTTGCAAATTTTAACTCACCCTCCGATTGCATACAATTTCTCGTTAGCGACAATGTGCGAATGATCCTCTCTTGCATAATTCATATCAGCGATTCGAGAAATTCGACTGTCAACTGGAGCTGAGGGGTCGAAACACAGACAGGATTTGAATATTTCACAACTAAATATATAATGATACATTATTTATCATGCAAAATTAACGACTTCCATCCTCCAGTTATATAAATTTTTCCATTTAGCGATGTAACTTCGAAAGAATATCGACTTCCTGGAATCTCTCCGATTTCAATCCATTCTCGTTCATCGTCTGATAATCGATATATTTTATTATTAAATTCCTCAATAATAACTGAACACCCATAATTACAATAATGAATATTCTATACTGTAACCGTATAAAATTTCATCGCATGTTATTGTTCGAACACCATTAATTTGAAGAGGAAAAGCAGGTCCTGTTTGCCATGTTCCATCTATTAAAACCTGAATAAATTATTTCATGGACTTTCATTCGATCTTCTTACATCAACTCGATCACTATAGTCTCCACCCAAATAATACAATTTGTCTTTGAAATAAGCGACAGATGCCCATTCACGCCATTCAGGAGGATCTGGACCTGTAACATTCTTTGAATCGATCATTCATGGGTTTGTTGATAAGACCTTTTGAAATTTGTCGAGTATCCAAGTCATATATTTCAAATGATTTAACTGCGTTATATTCGTTCTTAATTGCAAAAATCTGAAGCCTAAGGAATTATTCAAAATAACGTACATAAGAACTTACCTTATTATGTGTAGTTGCTACTTGATGTATCTCATACCAATTGTGGAATCTTGCAATCCTTTCTGCTGAACAGGTGGATGAATTGAACAAGCCCATTCTTCCTTTCTTTTCACCCTTCTTTCGGTAATAAGCTAAATTATTACGAATCGTTTCAAAGTCTCTTACTTAGCTTTCAACATAATTTCTTACAGTAAAATAAAATTTTATGCGAATTATCGAATGAATCGTCTCCACCAAATTGCACATCATTGTTATTCCAGGGTAATTCAATCATTGTATTATTAATCAATGGAATTTGCTTTTTCTTCTAGAATATTTTGTTTAAATATTCGCAGTATAATAATTCCTACTTCAATAGCATCAGCCAAAATAGCTGCTCCAAATACGACGGCTTCATCGGGGTGGATATTGAGTCTTAATTTCTCCTGTCCAAACTTCATTTCCAAAATATCCCTTATCGCAGGAATCCTTGTGGATCCGCCAACCATTATCTAAAAAGAAAATAAGATGGAAAAGATTTAAATATTGTCAAGTTTGCAATCTGGAAGGCCGAAAACAAGAAATAAAATAATGATTTTAGGCCCGTCGCTCCTTTTCACGTGCTATTTCTCTTTTTCTAACACACTGAAAATAAACGTGCACCACTTTAGCACATTCCATATTACGGATTGAACTGTAATATTACCACGTAATCGACATCACTTGTTTGAAGTCCTTTCATATTTAATGCTTTGTCAATTAACTCGGATGTTCTTATGTAAAGCTCCTCGCATAATTCATTAAACTTCATTTTCGTTAATTGTACATTTAAATCCAAATGGCTATTTAGATCGATGTCCAACTAAATTCAGAATATAGTTTTTAGAGTATTTTATGGATTACATGAATATTAACAGCAGTAGCTGTGAAGGAGAGTGCTTCCTTTGCTGATCTGCACTCGGTCCTTAATCTTTTAATTAAGCGTTTATTTCCAAGAATATCATAAGTCGATGTTCTCTTATATGCTTGTAATACATAGTTCATAATTATTCCATCGAAATCCTGGCCACCTATAAAATTAAAAACTAATGCAAGCACTTTTATAATGATTATGCCTAAATGTTGGTCTCCTGTAACGACCTTTATCGTAATACTTCCGTTTTCAATTTTGCAAATGTTAATATCTAGTGTGCCTGAAAGTTCATTGATGCCAACTGTTCGATTGTTTGTTTTCAAATGATGATTATGCATCTACCTCCGCCAAAGTCGAATATCATTATGTTTGAATCCTCTAACTTCTTGTTTTCATTGTACGCGACCGCAGCGGCTGTAGGCTCTTTAACTAGCATCTTTAACTCGAGTCCAGCCATTTCGATCGCTCGTTTCAATGCTCTTTCCTGATTGTCTTGGAAAAAGGCCGGAATCGCGACAACAGCCCCTGTTATTGGTTTTCCCGTGTAAGTCTAAGAAATAAATGCTAAATAGGTAGTATTTAAATATCGAACTTCTGCGATTAATTTAAGTTTTCGTAGAATATCAGCTGACACCTCTTCCGGTAAAATAAATCGCTCTTCCGCAGTGCCTCTATTCAGAACATAGCCTATTGAACCCTAAAATATTATTATTTTGTTATAATGAAAAATAATGTAACACATTTCTTGTATCCGAATCAAATGTCCATAGTAAGCGATTCTCGGCAATCGGCAGATCATACATAAATTCCCAGCCGAGAAGCCTTTTTGAATCTACAAAATTAATCCGAAAATAAGATAGCACTTTCAATATTATTGAATCCGAAATCTGAGAGGTCGAAAATGAGAAGAGAACGAATGATTTTAGGCCAGTCTCTCCTTTTCGAATGCTATTTCACACTTTTTAACGCATAAAATAGGGTGGTTAGTAAAGGACGAAGTGATTTTCTGTCAAATTATTGAGTGTCTCTCATATTTTCGATAGAAACACTGAGTTTCTTGACAAAAATCATTCTGTCAAATACTAGTTGCCAAATATAGCTGTGCACCACTTTTCGTCTCCCGGATTACAGACTAAAGGATACAAACCATATAGAACTCGCGAGAGATCAGGATAATTCAGTGCATGATTACCAACTAATATTTCGTTATTATCATTATTATCACCATATGATACAATCGATGATGTAAAATTTATGCCTGAACGTAAATTATAATGGAAAGAATAAAAAGGGAAATTTCATATTTATTTACCTTCTTCATTGTAAATGATTCTAGGTCTTCCATTTTCGACAACAGAAACACATGAATAAGTCGTTCCCAAGTCAATTCCGATGTAAACCATTTTGAAAAATTATTTTCTAACTAGGGAACCTTTTTAGGGTCCCGTGGAGTTTCGGAATGAGAGTAGGCTCATTTGAAAGAGCATAAAATTCTGAGTCGATTCATGCAACTTTTTCAACATGAATGAATATCCGCAGCAGGTGGCTAATTTACAGAACCGATTTCTTTGTATAGAAAAGTGCACGTTTGCTAATTTCTACAATATCCTTTGTACTACAGAGCTTGTTAGAAAATAGGGACTTTTCATTTTTGTTGAAAAAGTTACATGAATCTACTCAAAATTTCCTGCTCTTTAAAATGAGTCTACTCTCGTCCCGAAGTCTCACGGGACCCTAAAAAGGTTCCCTTGTAAGTCAAAAAATGTTGAAATTAAAGCAGAATTGATAACTTCACTGCTTTAAACTTCTCATGAGAACTAACATAAGGATGATAAAGAATGTTTATTGAGGGTGCGTACAGAGTCGGCTCGGCTCGGGCAAACAGGAAAAAATAATATGCGAAAGTGAGTGACGAAAAGACATGCCTCTCATCGCCTCTCACTTTCGCACACTATTTTTTCTTGCTTGCCCGAGCCGAGCCGACTCTGTACGCACCCTAAATGTTTGGATAGTTTATCGCATTTTTAAGGATTAATTTCTCCAACAATTGTCCATTTACCAGTTAGTGGATCGTATTTCTCTATTTTACTACATAAAGCCATTCATCGTTCGATTGTATCCAGATCTAGGGAATACTTTTGTCAGATGAAAAGAAACTATGAGGGTAGGTCGCAAGGACTCTCCGACGATCGTCCTCCCTAGGCCTGACTGTGATATTGATTATGATTTTTATAGAAAGGAATATGAGAAATTATTTATTTTTGAAGTTATGAATACAAATTTAAATACATTGTTTTATAGCCCAAAAATTAGAATACATCATTATTCTATAAATCAAAAAATGAATGCATGCACTTCATTTTGGAGTCATTTCTCGCAATCATGTCCAGCGCAACCGACGTAATCGAGAGTATTTCCAGTGAAGAAGTTCTGGTTCGTCAAAAAGATACAATCATTGATAAGTCGGACTTCAAATCTGACATCGTAGTCGTGAAATTCTGAAATTTAATCTTAAATTACTCAAAACATGCATTTTTATCATTTTGATGAAAATTTACAACCACATGTTACCGCTCTTATTTTTTCACCCCTAATTTCTATCTCGTGAGCGTAAAAATTTTAAAACTCTTACCTCATTGATAATTTTGGTGAAAAAAGTTCAAATCCACCTTCTAACCGATCTTTTCCAGTCAGCGGCAACAGCGATCGACATTTTCGAGTCGTTGAATATACAGATCGTGCTGGATGAGAGGAGTCTGCGCAGCGGTCCGGCAGCAGGCCATCAGGACGATGTCCAATTCGAGCATTCCCTCTTTAGATGGATCATTCGTCACTCCACTCTTCCTAATGTAGGATTTTTTACGGGGAAGTCTGAAGTAGCTAAGATTTACTGCTTCAACTTCACTCTAACTTGAAATTCAAGTGAAATTAATTAGAAGTGGATTCGAAACCTTCACTTCTGGCTAATGTAAGATTTCTTAGCCAAAAATGAAGAGTAGAAGAAATTCTCACTTCGTTTTCTTTTGGAGTAACGTGAGTGCAGATAGCATATTAGTGAAACTGGACTTCAGCAACTTGTCACACAAAAGTCATCAAGAAGAGGCTGTATTTGTAATAGAACTGTGCGACAGTTTTTCACATCTGATTAGCCTTATTTAATAACATGATCTCCTCATTAGCACTTTTATTTTCAGTCGCACCGCCAAGTCTCTCTGTCAGTGTCTCCATGGAAGGACGACGTTGAATGGGAGTTGATGGTGCAGATGAGAATCTGCGTCGCAGAGAATTTCGGGCCCATGAAGATCGTCGATAGGGTCAGTGATCTTATTTTTATAAGGACCTACTTTAGTTTGCTTATTTCAGGACGTGTTCCAATTCTCGCGTGCCTCCAGCTCCATGCACGTCGAAATCAAGCCGCACTCTATCCACTTCCTTCGCTTCGAAATGCGCACTCTCAATATCGTAGGCATTTAAAATGCCGTCATTTCTTATATAATATTCGTATTTTCCGACAATTTATGCTAATTCAGCAACTGCAGCCCCTGCCCACATTCAACGAAGGCGATTTGACCGTGCACTTCGCTGATGGAGAGTCACCCATTCGAATTTACAAGGACATTCTCTCCCTGCTGTCGGATTATATGGGTAAGCAAAATAAAATTTAGGCTGATTTTTATATCATAGGTTTTTCCTTGTATTTTCTCGAGTTTATTGATTTTATGCTAAAACGTATTTAATTTCAGGAAATATGGCGGAAAACGTGGACGAACTGCAGGTGACGGACGTGCAAAAGCGGGACTTCGTCGAACTTCTCTACCAGGCTCATTCTTTCTAATCACTTAGTTCACTTGACTAGAAAGTTGATAGTATTTTCCTGTATTGTATACATACATTTATTCTCCAACCATAATAAGTCAAGTCTGGCCCAGATGAAATTATGCTGGATTATTGACTATGTCAATTTTCAGGTCTACCCCACCGGTCGTCCGCTGGACGCTAACTTTACGGGTCTGGCCCACGCGACAGTCGCCTTCAACTGTCACAGTCTCATCTACGCCATGTCCAAGTTCCTCTACGAGTTCAACCTGAAACCGGTGCGTTGATTTTAGATCAAAGATCGAAATTTATTTTTAGGTGACTGAAGACTGATAAAAATCTTTCTAGATGAGTTTGATGGAGAAGTTCGAGTTGGCCGTCAGGAGCAAGTTGCTGCCAGCCGTCAAGCAAATCGTCTTCAGGTTCAGAAGATAACAGTTGCTAAATGACGAGTAACAGTAGTGAGAGATTGAAGGAATTGAATGTTCAACTTTTCTAAGAGCTATTTCTAGCGCAGTCCAATTCGGTCTGTGGGACAAATGGATCGCTTCGGGATGGGACGCGGAGAGTCAGGTCGGAAAGGGCGTCTACAACGACATCATTTGTCCGACTGTTGCTCAGGTATCGGAGAAAGTCGGAATTTATCAAACGATAACTGGATTTCAGGCTCGCTCGACTCCTTCCTCTGCAATTCTGCTGGTCAATCCTCTGAATCCGACGGATTTTCTCAAGCCAAAGGTTGATCGTCGAATATAACCGATGGTTTTCAAAATTACGCACCTTTTAGAACGACAGCCACCACGTGAAAATCTTTCTCCGCCAAACGCCTTTCTACGTGAACAGAGGACTCTTCCAGGCACTCGGCACGAAGAGATTCTGCTTTGTTGGAGAAGACGACTATGTGGCGATATTTTCCAGCGAAATGGCTCGTGCTTGCAGAGAGTGCAATATCACTCCTGGAAAGGTGCGTTTCGCCTCTATTTAATAAGTTTATTCTCAAGATAATCAAAAAGATGCTTGATATTTGCATTTTTAGGCTCTACTAGCCCTTCTGCACTTCCTGTATCCCTCGCACACGCGCGTTCCGTTTTCCTACGTCAAACCGGTGATCATCTTCTGTTTCGACCACAACTGGCAGCACACCAAGGGACAACTTGAACAGGTTGAAAATCATTCTCTAATTGGAGAGAAAAATGGATGAAGAAATATGCTAATTTTAGCTGTACCTTAGATATCTTAAATTAAAAACGATATTTTCAGGACCTGCTTTTGGAGATGCCCAAAAACGAGGACGACTACATGGAGCAGCTGAAGTTCGCCGAGAAATTCCAACTCAACAACATGACGAGGGCGCTGCTGCAGAAGGCCGAGGGATCGTGAGTTTTTTCAAACTTTAAATTTCTTTTTCTAAAGTCTAAAGTATACTATTTTAAAAAGTCGCAGATACTGAATTATTTGATGACGAAGAAATACTTATATTTTCTGAAAACATATTTCCTATCCCTAACTATAGCTCACGTAATTCACGTGAGTTATAAATTACCTAGAATTCTAGAAATTCGAATACCGTGGAATCTAAAACAGGACTCCATGGACTTCGACTATAGGGGGATTTCTATTTTATAGATTTTACGGTAATTTCCAGACTGTTTGAAATGGCGAAAGAGCTGCAGCAGAGCGGTCGGTTCAACGAGTTGGGTAGAGAGCTGCGCACGGCGCTCAGAGACAAACTCACCGCCGGCTGGGGGCTCACCGAGCGCGAGTGCAATCGATTGTCTGCTAGGTGAATTTTAATATCTCTACTAATAATGACAAGCTATTCAGACTGCCCACTCTGCACTTGCACCGCATCGTTCTCAGTCCTTATCATGCAAGTTCTTTTTTCTCTTCGATCTACAAACCCTTATTATCTTTCAAATTCGTCTTTATATGAAATCATAGAATTTTTTTCTTCTTAAATTTGAAAAGAAATCTTTCTGTTTCTGAGAAATTCACAATTATTTCTTGGAATATTAGGGATTTTCTTTCTTACTTTTTAAATTTTCATGTTTGAATTTATTTATCAACTTTCCAGGGCGACGCTCTGCCCGAACACGGCGACGCCGAGATGACTCTGCAGTCGGTCGATTCTGATGCCGTTTACGGTTCCATCGTTGAGATGGCCTGTGCCGAGGCGTATTAGTCTCTTTCCTGCATTCCCCCATATCAATTCTCCCAATTCCTACCCCACTCAAATATGGTCAACTTTTGTTTGCAAATGTCACAATAAAGACAGTTGAAATGGTTTTTTCCTGAAAATAGACATAAATTTTAGTACGATCATAGAAAAGAAATTTACGATATTTTTTATTTTGTATTGTAATATTTTTCTTCGGATATTAATTTATTTTTAAGGGGAATAGTTCTCATTTATTTATTTCGAATCGAATTTTGAATTTCATCCAAGTTCATATAATAATATGTACCGTAAACAATTTCACGCAGAAATTACTGATTATACGATATAGCAAAGCAATTTACATTCAAGCATAGAGTCAATGGGTCTTGGAAATTCAACAATTAACAAGCAAAGAAGTTATTTACCATGCATGAAATGCAATATTAAAAAAAATCAATTATTACTGCTCATGCATGATAACTTCCAGATTAAAAAGACTAATAATTGAATGAAACACAAGCATGGAACCAACAGCAAAAATCGACCAAATTTAACCAATACCCGAAAATGATGTAACCTGTCAGCAGAATTGATGAGTTTAAAATAGGCAAGGAGAAGGGCCTACGATTTCTAAAGGTCAAGATTAGGGACTTTCAATTCGATTTAACTTCAATTGGATTTTGAAGTCGGGCTGAAGTTGAAAATATCTCATCTCACATCCGTAGACAATGATATCATCAGATTTGTCAGTTGTTTGGATATCTTTGTGCCGCAGATTCAAGCAGATCTTCGCCGCTTCCAATATCTGATACTAGGCGTTTAGCTGATGATGGCAAGGAAAATGAATCTGGTAAATCTGCGGTCTGAAGACGAGCTGATGGCACTGGAAGGAGACGGTCGTCCTGAAAAAAGAAGATTTTATAAATTTTCTAATTCCTAAAGATAATGATCTCAAAAATCGCGCATTTCATCTAAAGGTTTTGATTTCGAATGTTCTTTAAATTAAATAGTTTATTTTAGAGAAAAACTTCGATATATTTCTTTATCTTTCCGAGAATATCTCCATTATTCGTAGGATTTATTTGGATTGCGCGAGCATATGACACTAATAAGTCTAATGAAATTATCTACGTAGCCCTTTTCTAAAATATTGAAGTGCTAAAATTCTCAGCTATTTATGGAAATTTCGCGTATATTCTATTGAAATGCTCTTGATGTGATTATCTTAATCAATTAATCCAATCATTGGTCACAAGATTTGAATAAGAGTAACATGATGTTACATAAAATCAGCACATAAGATAATGTCTGATCAAAGTTATTAAAATTTTCGAATGAATATCTCTCATTGCTCTGGACGATAATGCTATCATATTTGAATCACCTACCATGAGTTTGAGTGAAAACGCCGCTATTGACGGATTTTCGTGGTAGCTGCTTCCATCCGTAAGTCGCATGTATCGAAGATACGGGAAGAAGTGGTTTGGGACAGAGGGTTCTGAAATAATCACACTGCCAAGTTATGATGGGAAAACCAGCATTTGTACAAGTAACCGCGTAGCTACCGAAGAGTAAATATCCATCTTTCGTGAAATAACAGCTAAAGAGAATCTATTCCACTAAATATAATGTTCAACGTAGTTACTTTTTAGATGGCTACATGGCTGATTTACAAGTTGTCAAAGATTTACCTGCTGATAATGTGTCGAAGAAATGGAATAAGGCGACGATGAGCGGAAATATCACTCTCATGAATGAATAAATATTCCTTTTCCTTTTTAGACTGTTTGCAAGGCTTTCAGATTCAGAATCAGGTGATTTGATATCCTAAAATTCTGATACAATTAAGCAATAATATGCTAGAAAAATAACGAAACGGTAAGACATTCGTCTTAATTACTGAAATGGAGCTAAAATTAGTCAGAAAAGGGACGTTTTGCGTCGATAAAAGTCGTAAGTTTTTAACGACAAATGAGCTACACTCAAGCTGCTCGAGTACATGCATTATTCAGACAAAAAACGACTTTGAAATGTGGGTTGAGCTAATTCGACATAAAGCATATTGTTAAAGACCGATTGCTTGAGAAAGAAAAGCTTATGCACAAATTCGAATATGCAAAGCGTGCATTGTGTATTTACAAATAGTCATCAAAAGTATTCTTGGATATATGAAGTGCATAATATCAGGTTCAAAACCTTTGAAGTCAAAAATACGAAAGAAAGAATGATTTTATGTCGGTCTCTCCTTTTCTAACCTATGAAAATAGCTGTGCGCCACTTTTCACCTCCAAGATTATGGAATAAACAATAGAAGTTCAACAATTAAAACCATTTATCATAGCAAATCTGTCAATATGTTTTGGGCGTGGGGAGGGTTAAATTTTAGACTTCGAGAAATCTGTTAGAGCTAAAAGTGGATGCGATGATAAATTGGTAAGCGTCATGGCAGAGGTTCAGAGATTTTACGCGAAGATTTACAAACCTATTGAAAAACAGTCTAAGTTCTAAACATTGAAAGAAATTTTAGGTACTTCCGAACTTTGAAGTCTGATCTCAGAAAAAAAGAAACGGCGAGGTTCAGACTATATCGAATTTTGAACGATTTAGGTCAATGAACAAAATGATGAGATTCAGAGTCCGTGTCAGAAGTGAGAATTTTCAAAATCCTCATATGCAGTCTACCCTATATAAAATAAATTAGTAAATCCATGGCCAATTTATAGAAAAATGACGGATTATGTCATTTTTCGCAGAGTGGGATGAACACGATGTGCTTTTTCAAATTGGCTTTATAATAATCGGCTATGTCCTCGCTTTCATAAGCGAATAAAATGCGCCTATTTTAGGACGCTGCACGAATTGAGAAAAGGCGTTAATTGAGTAGGCGGTCGGAAAAATCCATACAATTGCCAGATTACGGAGTTTCGAATATCAGACAGGATATTAGCCAAATTCTTTCAGATACAAAGAACAATGGCATAAGCGCTCGGTGCAAGTTTTTTCTTAATCGTTCAAGGATTCCTAATAACCTAAATCTGGTCTGAAATTTCGAAATCGTGATGATTTAGTCTGTTTTATGCATCTCTTTGTTCGAAAATGAGAAGATAAGGAGCATTAATACGGTAGCGGAAAAGCTTTTGATCTCGAATATGAAAGGAATAAAGGATGAAATAGAATTTCGGCACAATGACTAATTTAAACTATAGAAGAATAGTACGAAATTCGAGAAACTTTCGGCAAATTCTACATTTAGCCTCATTAGAAGCCCGGAGAAATGCACAAATCGGATAACACAAACGCTAATGCACAAATGAGCGTGTTTCAGGCCTTGGGCTACAGCGATAGTACTTTTGAAGCGAAGTTTTCAAAATTTTAAGATAAGGATACATTCCTAGTTAGAAATCGAAAATTTTCAACTCTTCTTACGTTTCGTTAGGATATTAATCTGATTGTATTGCGACAGAGTAAAATGCAAATTTATGAGATTAAATTTGTTGTGATCCTGAACGATAATCCAATTTAACAGCAGCTCTAAGTCTGAAACAATTGAACATGAAATTTCGAATTGAAATTTTATCCGATTTAGAATTTGAGGGAAAGCAGCAAATCAAAAGCCGAGTCCGGATAAGGGTCCAAATTTAGCTCGTTGAATGGCAATCTGCAATTGTAATTAAAATCGAAAATATACGGATTAAAACAAAATCTTCCGATTTAGTGGGTGCGGAGAGGAAATTAACGCTGTTCTGCAGAAAGCGCGCTGAGAATGAAAAAGCAACAGTCAGTTGAGAAACTAGCAGCCGACTTCGGACTATAGATAGAGAATTCATTAATTAACCCACTCATTTACTCATCAAAGTAAGCCGAGTATATTCAATTCAACCACAGACTGCCAAATATTAAATGTATAGTCGCTCATTCATACATTAAAATATGCACTTTATCATTCACTTTAACCCAAATTTACCCAATATGTTTTCTTTTTTCTATTATTCATAAAATTACGAACTTTTTAATATAATAATAAATGGGGTAGGCAAACACGATAGACTATCCATTACATTGAACACCATAAATTGCACACCAACTTAGACTTTAATTACTCATTTATTAATATTACTTCATGAGTTGTCTGTATTCATGTCTATGAATTTGTATGCCCTTTCAACTTTTAAGCTACGAAATATTTTATTCACATAAAATTCAGCCAAACTGCGTGTATAAAAACAAAGTTTACGTGGGAGATATGTCCAATACAAAATATTTAAGAATGTGCAGGTGAACATAAACATGTTAATGAATTATAGACGACTATGAGATCTGCGAAATTAAGGATTCCAAAGTACGTGAATTAAAAACAAAACAAGAACAGCAAAGATCATATAAATAAGTTTGAGATCAATGAAAATAAATATTCCAATAAAACAAAAATACGAATTTACCAGAGAGAACACTTCTTAATCGGATTCATTTTCGTGTTCGAAGGACATCCGAATGTCTCCGCAAAAGCTTTCGAATTTTGCAGGGCTCCCAGGACTCTGAATATTTTCATAATTATTTCCTAGGTCTACTAGAATTACCGAATATCCTCAGGCGAATGTACTTCTCTCGATTTTGTCGTCTTGTGAGCACACCAGCCCTGAGCGTAAGCAACGAAGAAAAGTTGCCCATTCGAATACTTTTCTAGTCCCGCAATTTTCTGCCAGGAACGCGAGTGCAGTTTGTTCCAAGCCCGATAGGACACCGTCAATCCCTCAAGATCAGCGATATTTTCGTAGAGCGATTTTTCGGCGTCCTCTTTCTGAAATGAATTTGTGTTTATTCAGAAGAATTTTTATTTCTCAAACCTTCCCAATCAACTCTTCATACTGTTTCAAGAGACATTTCTCCTTCTCTTCAACTTTACGCATAGAAAATTTGCTCCAGTACTTTCCCAAGTTGCCTGTAGGTCCATGCAGCTTGCCTGAAACCATTCATTTTAGGAAAATCTCAAATTGATCTACGTTAATTTAATTATTCCGCATTAGTTTTGAGCTAATTTTACGTTTTTGTCTGCGTTACGTCAAGTCAACTTTCAGGTCATTACATCACATCTTTCCCTCGCCTACTAATCCTAGCTTTTTTGGTTCTGATTTCCGGTTCTTTGAATTTTCCGTTTCTCATTTTGATTGCTACACCAGTAGGGCATTTCTCAGCAAAACAACAGCAAACTACGCAGAGAGGTTCAATTAAAATGAGAGATGAAGTGCCCGAGGCACTTTTGAGGGAGAAACCTAATGATGACGAAAGAGCTACCGGAGAAGAAACTCAACTTTTCTCGAACCTCTGGCATATCTTCATTTTCTTGCTGCTTTCTCGAAAATTTTGCTTATTTTACGTTGGAACTAGAGAAATGACTCTGTAACGAAGAAGTGTACTATTTAGACAACTGACTGCTAGCTAAATGACTAATGAAAAATAAAAACTGAAAGAGAAGACCGGAAAACACAGCCCTGGATGGGGAGCTTAATTGGACCAATTAGGTGATGAGATGCAGATGCGCATTAAAAACGGGGTAAACAACAGCCATGAGCATGAGAACGCAGTCTGGGCTTGAAAATTCGTAGATCGGAATTAAGAGGTATCTCGAAAAAAGTTGCGAGTCCCACAAAAACATTCGACACACCCTCAAAAATTGGGATTTTGGGATAGTAGCCAGCAGCCTTTTCGAGTAATCCGTTTCCTTACCTTGTCGATCGTATGCATGCGTAAGTTCATGTGAAATCGTCGTGCCGAGAGTTGCGTAGTTCATAAAGCTAAAAAGAAACTCGTTTTTTCCTAATTACCTCAATATTCGTCAAGAGCGGAAAGTGAAATAACGCCTACTCGAGAAAATTCTCCGAATCCATGTAAGGCGCTCGAACAACGTCGAATGGAATCTGGATAAGATTGCGCTCGTAGTTATGAATTGGAGTGAGGCTTAAAGCGGGACGGGAGTCAACCCAGTCGCTAAAATTAATTAATTTACATGATAAACGCAATAAACAAATACCCCTGATCAACCAGCTTCCTAAGCCTCGCCAGTTTTTCCTTATAAACCTCTCCTGCGCCCTTCACCATCGACCAGAAGAGTTCAGTGGAAATCCTTTCGGACTCCTTCAGCATCTCATTCTCGTCGTTGATTTTCTCCGGATAACTAGCTAAGATGTTAAGATTTTGGATCTGAAATATTGATTTATTGGTTTTTTTTTTTTAATTTTAAATTTTATGCCTACCTTATCAAGGACGACAACCGATGTCCTGTTGTCAAGCACTTCAGATTCTGATAGCCTCTTAGCATATTCCTGTTTGATGTCGGATGCCATTTTCAAGACGTATTCTCTATTCTAAAGTTTTTTTTTCAATTAGAATAACAGAATAATCCGACCTTATCAGATTTCTCTATCCCATCAACTTTTCTCAAAATGGACGGTAAAGAAATTGGGAATATTCCTGAGGCTCTGAGAATGCAGAACTCTTTTCTCAAGTGAGCAGGACCGGAATACATTTTTAGAACTGTCTGAAATTAAAGAAAAACACAATAATAAAAGTTCAAACAAATATCGACTAACCCACAAATCTCCTTCCGCACATTTGGGTTTTACATAGGCTAGATGGAAGAAAAGTAGTTTCCATTTGATGTAGTTTCGAATTATGGATAGTCCTCTCTGAAATCATAACGTGGTTAAATTTGGTCTTTGAATAAGCTTTTTTCCGTTTAATATTATACCTGCGTACTGCTGTATTCCTTAAGAATATGTGAGAGTTTAATGAGCCACTCTCTGCCAGTCTTCAGCGCGATGTGCTCGTGCGATTTCAGGGCTATTTGTTCGTTTACAGGCAAATCGATGCCAACTAGGGCAGACAGGAAATAGTGCCAGTCGATCTGAAATGAGTCGTATTTTCCGCTTTTTGTTATTCTTCGACTAAAATACCGCTGGTGCAATCGCTTGCAACTCTCCTAACGTCACAATTTCGTATCGTTCTCGCTGCTCGCCAGCGTAGAACTGAAATTTGATATTGACAATATTTTTGTTTCCAATTTATTATTTAAATATCAGGGTATGCAAATATTGTGCATTTAAAAATATTCACCGTAGACCCGCTTAGAGTGATTTTGTACTCGAATTCAATCATTTCCGCTATGTGTTGTTTTATTCGAGTATTATTGCTGTCGATCGAGAGCAGAGAAGCCATTTCTTGCCCAATTACTTGCAAAATCCTGGCTATTGGCAGCTCCTAAAAATTTGGCTTTATTTTCATTTATTATTACTATATATGCACATTTTTTATTGCATTTTCATCGAGTAGCCTTTCTGCCGTTACATTTACGCCTGAAGCGTATAATTTTGGCTGCATCAATAGCGGAACTTGCTCGTAAATCTAAATTATTTAATTAATTTTCGAAATTACGATTAAATATTACAGTGATTAAATACGACTTTGAGTCATGATAATTAACTTCGACGCCAGCCCAGAATAGAGGAAAGACAGAATATTTGAAGGACTGCAGAATGGAATCTTCCAGAAGATGAGGTGGTAGGCGAATAGAAGAGCCACGCTTATTATTAGGAGAACGAAGCAGTTCCTGCAACCAGCCGCCGAGATCCTTAAACATAAATAATTACTAAATTTGAAGATAAAAGTCTAACATCAGCAAACTGTAGCCAAGTGCTCAATCCAATAGAGGATAGTTTCTCCATATCTGTGCATTGCTTAAATAGCTCGACTGCTGCCATTTCTCCTTTATTTAGTTGAATTCGAGACTCGTTTTTTATTACTGAAATAATGAAAAATTGTCAAGATCAATCCATAAGTACTCATCGTGAACAATTGAATGGTTTAAAAATTGACGGTTTACAAGTGAATGGTGTGTGTGAACCTTCAAAGAAATATAAATGAATTACCTTTCAGAATAGCATCAACCAGCGTGTTATGCGCCCCTATGCTGGTTTCATAGAGCGCATTCCACATATCGTAGTTGAGATTGACCGATGATTTGATCCAGTTCCCGCAAGCGAAATGGTAGAAATCCTCGCAAGGAGCTATCGACTCGTCCATTTTGGAGAGAATTTGAGAAGCTGTCAAAACACAGGCACGAGATGTGCATGCTGAATTTAAGTCAAGGTAAAACATTGGAAATTCCTAAAATTATGAGCCTTTTCATATATAGTAATGAAATATTATTTCAAAAATAGGATAAAGAAATATTCATTTCATAATAAATGAATCGGAATTTTTCCAATCAAAATCGTGATCAAGAACGAATTTTGCCGGCAAACTTGATAAATCTTACGAGAAGTCAAATACGCCACAATGGCGACAGCGAATAGCAGAGTAAGTAGAAAGAATAAACAAGCAGCAATAATTAAACGAGTTTTCCTCGAATTCGTTCTTCCGCTCGTCAGCTTCTGGGAACTGTCAGTCCTCTGCAGCAGAGCAGTCTTTGCCGTGCTGCTGCCGCTGCCGCTGCACGTCTTCTGTCGTCCACTCGCATTGCCCGCCGTCATTCCATTTCCTGTTCCAGATTCTTTTCCAATCGCCCTCTCTTCGTCTTCATCGTCGATTGTCGAACTTGCTATGCCATTCTGACTCTGAAATGTTCATCTCGATATTTTCGATTGTACTAATCAATTTTTATGTATCTTAAAGTCTAGGTTTTAGTACAGGAATGTTTATTACCATTTTCTTACCCTCGGATCAAAACTCGACGTACTCGCTTTATGTTCACTCTCGAGTAAGTGAGTTAGTGAATTTTGCGACGATTTGAATATATTCGAAGATGGTGGATCAGAGCGATAAGCCACGAGAAAACTACTGTAGTTCACTAGGGGCATCAGGAATACAGGTGTCAGTTATAGGTTTACACAAAAAATGGGATGTTTTGCAGACCGGCCTGGGACTCTTGACTCTTTGATGATTAGCGTCGATTTAGAGGTGCGGGGGAGCGGCGAAAAACAGAATAAACAGGAAATTAGAGAAATTCAATTCAACAACAAAAAATCCAAATATGTGCTCTTCCCAATGCAACGAAATTATTCGAATTGAGTGAATGCGCAGTGCAATGTCGACCTCTGCTTGCAAATCGCGAAATTAAAATTGTGAGCTGCAGCGTGGGATATGAAAGATTGAATGGAGATGTGCAGACTAATGAAGCAGAGGATTGGAAATATCGACCTCGGATTCGGAAAGGGAATAGAATGGAGTCGGAGAGCCATGATTTCTGACATAACCCATGAAATTGTACGTGGAGGCCAATTTGTGATGAATGCAAGAGGGAAACGACACTGCACAGGAAGAGGAAACATAGAAGCAGTGCAGGTTTGCAACGGAGAAACGTCAGCCTGTTGCAGCAATTTATTTCTGCCTACATACGAGACAAATATGACATGATCCGCGAATCTGAGAATAAAGCTACATTCATCAATATGATTAAAGTAGAAGGTTATGGATTAAAAATCGGAGATGCTAGAAAAGTTAACATCGCTCAGATACTATGCATGGAGTCGTGCCAGCTTCTGCCGACCGGTAAATTAACCCAGTTTTACAGATTAATATTTGTTGGCCTACCATAATATCATCATTTTCATCGAATAGTTGCCGATTCTCAATTAAAAGACTTGTAGACTATCATCCAGATGCGATTTTAAGGCTTCTTCGAAAATTACATGGAAAATTTAATCAACCTGAAAATTGATCTCGGATTATCACAGCACATAGTCGAGTCGTCAAAAAATGTCACAAATTGGGGTCAAAACATTTTTTGAGTTAAATGTGAGGAGATATTCGATTAGGTCTCCGGGGAGCAATAGATAATAAATGAAAAGGGGAAGGATCGGAGGAAAGGGATAAGTCCAGCGAACAAACAATGGATTTGGATGTGGATTGAACAGATTTTTAAGCAATGAATCAGGGATTTTGAAATTATATATCAACCAATTAGTCGAGTCGAATGATTCAAATTATACCCGATTAATTTCAAAATATGATCTGATTTAAAATAGTTTAAAAATAGAAGTAGTTAGACTAAAAATAGTAGAACAGACGTAAAAGTGCCAGTAAAATGAAACGAATGGTGCCAAATTTCACCGAATTCACACAAACATTATGAAAAATGGAATAAATTGATGAAGAGTAGAGGAAAGGGTGAACGGCCGTGGGTGGGATAAAGTTACATTATTTCACATTCATTTCGAATTTTGTTACTTTTTCTCCGACCGACTTTTAATCTCGAGTCCACTATAACATTTGACTCTCATTCGTCATTATAAAGTTCGTAAATTTTAAATTAACCTCGATAAAAATATATGCAATATATTTAGAAATTTAAGCCAAAATGAATGCCATTAAAATGATAAGGTCACGTCATTTAAATCCCTAATCCCACACCTTTCATTCACTCTTAAAGTTACTCTGTGCCCCACACCTGAGATTAATCGCAAAGCAGACAAACAGCTTCACACACACACACACACAATCGGAATCACGCAAATCGGGGCATTTAAAAAAATGCAGAATAGCTGACAACTTCTCGGTGATTTCATTCCGACTTCACACACTTCTCCCCATGATTACTCTATTAGACTTGAGTTTCAACCTACCAAAGATCAAGATATAATAAGTGCAAAATAATTTCATTTTTATGATACAAAAATCTCCGAGTTGAATGAAATACCAACTGCAAAAATGTTGAAAGATTCCAATTTTAAGAAGCTATTTTGTAGCGAAATCTGTTGAAAAATTCGTGCACTGGAAGTGCGAATGGATACGATAAATTGTAGCTAATTTCTAGTAAAAATCATTCATCGCTCATTGGAGGACGAAAAGTATGAGATGAAAAATGAAATGTGACTTGTGGGCAGAGAATGAAGCAAGTGTTTGGACAATGTGACAAGTTGTTTACTATGATTCCTTTGTATCATCTTCTTGCAGTTTTGTCTAACCAATTCACAATGAAGAGCAATATTTACAAATTACAAGTGTATCCACGCATGACATCGGCTCTTTTCATATAATTGCACAAGCAAAATCTATGATATTTCAAAATTTGTTCATTCGTTGATATCACCGAGTTTAGTAGGGTAATGAAATTTATTTAATAGAAAAATTAAGTTAGCTCATGCAAGGAACATAACATTTCGAAAATGCAAACGACTGAAATGATTTCATTAGATGATGCAAAATATCAATTGTTAGGAAACGTGAACATGAATAATAACACTAAATGAATAAACGGATGGTGCGAGATGGATGCTAATCGGCTTAATAGTGAAAACACTACAATTGAGAAGGTATAGTTTATGATATGTAATCATTTTCATCTATCAGACACGACAGACTAGCAGATTAAAGGAACATTTGCCCTTGATTGACAAGGGCAATTCCAGATTAGGCTTGTGTCAGGCTTTATATAGGCCAATAGAGCACAGGCCCAAGTGACACGGAGGTAAAAATAAACTTAACTTTAAGATTCGCTATTCTTTGTGATAGTATTCCTCTAAAAGTAGGTGAATTTTACAACATGCCAAAAATAAAGGATTACAAAGGGGAGATGAGTGAAATTAGAAAGGGAAGACTTGTGGCAGAACCGAAAATGGAACAATGCAAGAATCATAATTTTATCCCTGTAATTCCATCAGGTCACAACACCTTATAACTAATTTTAGAAGAAAGGGAAACCTTCTTAATAAAAGATAAGGGATAATGAACTTGCAAAGGATTTGATAAAGGGAGGATTAGTCCATCAAGTTTCGAAAATATGAGAATTTTACAGAAATTGGATATTCGCATCTTTGGACAAATACTTATTTGCAGGTGAAATCGCAAGAATGGAAATCATTAGGGAAATTGGTTGGCTTTTTGGAAATAATTTTCTGGGGGTGAACAAAGGGTCAAATTTTGAAAGATTCGGCAATCTCATCTTTTCTATAATCATAAAGATAAAATCAGAGACAAAATGATCAAAATAAAAACAGACAAATTGAAGTTTGTGTATGTTTCTATGTGCGTAGTGTACACAAATGAATACCAAATTAGCCTACTCATACACCCTCTTAGAAAGTGTTCCTCCTTCTTCTTCTTCTCTCCCAGCGACTGCAGAATAGAAACCCACGCAAAAGTGGCATGAAATGATGCCCGCAACATAGAGGGATGTGTTTATAATATTATAGGCACATCGTATAAGGATGAAGAAGAGGAAGAGCTCAAGGAGGAAAAGGGGATTGAGGACGGAAAAGGAGCGGCGAAAATTAGAGCAAAAGGTCGACGACACTTCGGCTTGACAGAGGAATCAGAGGACATCGGATGAAATAAGGAAGGCAGGGAGGATGACGTGCGCGAACAAAATGAATGCCTGAACACAGATATGTGACATCGTGACACTGAAAAAGAGTTATTTATTGCACAACAACTCAATGATCGTGTGGACTGAAAACATAGTCACAAGCGAACCAACTTTATTATCATTCTAATTGTTGAAACGAATATCATTTTCAGAAATTTTGAGTAGAGAAGAATGACTATTATCTTATCCGTTACTTGCTTTGAATAAACGAGCCTTGGAATTTGGAGTTGTTATCTTTCAATTGAGGATTATCTAAGTTGAGTTTCAGGGAAAATGTTTGAGGAAAAACTTTTATTATATGGTCATGATGAGGCTCAGATATGACAAAGTTAATTAACTTCGGTCATATAAAACTCAATAAATATTGAATTAAGTATCTAACTGAGTGATGCTATCTGGCAGTATTGAGTCTGTACAATCGACCATCGAAAACCATCGGCACTGGTTGAGCGGCACGGAGATCGGCATTCCTGCAGATTAAATCATTGCTCAATCAATATTGGTGACCAGAGTCGCAAATTTGAGGCCCAATCGGGTTCTATTCGGGTCTAAATTTGCAACCCTGTTGATGACATCACGATTCAAATGGGTAATACTAAACTTCAATGTCAACTACATATACTAGTGCTCTTTGCCAAACTGTGACCATTTCCTCATTTTTTCAATTATGGCTGAACTACAAACATTGTATTTGTTTGCAAAAGTGTAATGTCAATAATTCTCACTTAGTATGGACGAAGATGTTAGTTGTTAGTCATCTTTCAAATATCTTTCTCAATAACAATAATGAGTCAAAATAGACTACTATTGATCCTATTTTAAATTATTGTGAATGAATTTTGAGCCAGCCGATTTTTTCGAATTTAAGTTTTAAGTGTTTACCTAAAGAAATTCTGCTTATCGAAGTAATCTCTGGTCCCCCTGAAACATTTTTTTATTTAAGAATTCATTAAAGTAAAAAATGCACCGCATTGGATCTAACACTCGAAGTTGTCGCTGAGGAAAATAAGCTGTGGATGAAATTGTCAGTTGCAGAAGAATCAGGAGAAGACACATCCAAAGCTGTAATAACTGCATGGATGTCACTGCCAGATGCCCAGTCTAAAAAATCACAATTCATAAATACTGAAACAAATTCATATCGAAAAATTAAAAAAAAAAAAAAATTTAATTAATCAATAATTTCCAAATTACTACGAATTTTTTGTACGACTTCATGAAAATAACTTTTTAAGGAAAGTAATTGCTCCGAAAGATCCAGAATCAATCAACAAGAATTAAATGGCTGGACGAAAACACGGTAGATAATTATGAAGTTTGTTACTAGAGCTTATGGAACAGCGTACGCTTATTTTTCTAGAAAAGAATATGATAAGTGGTGGAAAATAAGGAAATCCTTCAAGCCTCTCCGGATTTGGATTATCACGAGATTGAATCAGTCGTTTTGCGTCGCTCTGGAAATTAAAATCAATATATTTAAAATAAAGGAAATGGCAAGATTAAAAATAATCGTTCAAAACTGACTTGGTCTAGGTAATTCTTATTAATGATGTGATTTTTTACATTTTTAACTTATCCCATGGAAGTTCTTTAATACATGCAGGATATTAAGGGAAAAGGTGCGATTCGCGTAAGTGGAGGGATTTTTCTTCGACCTAGCCTTGATATTATGCACAAATGCAAATTCTTGGCTGTTTGCAGAGCTTCTTTGTCTTTTTCAAGCCTCTATTTCAGCTCCTCGCCCCTGAGTACATACTGCTCCTTTCTTCATCTAAACGGAATTAAATCGACGTGCTAACAAACTCTTCGCAGCAAAATGTTATGTTTGTTTCTCTACGTCTCTGCCTCGATTCCGGTATTTCTACAGACAAAACAAAAGTGGGGGGATTGCATCATTCGACGACTCTCGACGTTTGACCCATTTGCCTTTTTGAGGAGTGCATTTCGTAAAGAGAAACTCATCTAATTGCCACCAATTATCTATCGATTTATGTTTAGTTGGACTTCTAATTCCATATTTATCTTGGAGGAGGTAGAAAAATAGTTTGCTCATATGGAATATGCTTTATTGCTAAATTTGAATAAAATCACTCTTTGAATTTAGTAAAGGAGCATTTTCTAAACGCAGTTTGAAGATTTTTGATATCATCCCCAAATTTGCTTGTCTAAAGAAATTTATAAAGCTGCTCAATTGGTAATGGTTATTTCAGCACCATTTAACAATGAAACGGATTTTTCTAAACTTTAGTTTAGAGGTCAGATATCATATCCATATGTTTAAATTTATTCAACACATTTGCCTTCCCCATTTTGGTCCCCCGTATCTTTGACACCCATTCATTCTGCAATTTCTCAATTCGATAACAGCTTCGTGTTCGTGACAGGTCTGCGGGGGCAGCAGACGAGATACAAAATGTGGTCTAGATTATATTTCATACATTTCAAATTTACTTTTCAGAATATAATTAGTTGAGTTTCCGATTTCAACTCATAAGACATTGAGTTATCTTGGCTAAATTAAGATTTCTGATCAAAACACGAATACAAATTTCATTAGTTTAACTTTTTAAAGTATGTTGTTACCCTCAAAAAAGGTCTTGTAATTTGATATTCAAATTTTAGCTTTCCAATAAAATAAACTCTAACTTGGAAAAATTCAATTACTCCTGCACAAACATACCTTTCTTTTCTCACCACTACAGAAATCATTAATTTTTCTCCTCTTGCCGCTAAAAATACTGAGTTTAACCTCGACCTAACACAATGCAATTATTCACGACGCATTTGTCCACTTATTACATTCGTGCCTGTGCTGCGTATACATCAGACCGCGCATCCTGCAATGCAACTTGCCAATCACTTCAATCATAGTCGAACCATCACAATCATCCCCTTTTCTCGTCCAAACAAGTTCCTTCGCTTTCCCTTCCCTCCTTTTCATCACTTTCTAGAAGGTGCACCAAAATTTTTGTAGCACTTACATCTCGTGTTTCTCATCCAAAATTTGCATTGAAAATCTCAAATCTTACAATCTCTTGGGGCATAATGCTTCTTACACATATTATTATCGATTGTATACAGAAAAATAGTTTGAAACTCCTAAAATAGAAATATTATCGTGGATCTTTAAAAATCAATCAATGCAACCAAACTTTTGACGCACCCCCAATCTATTCCTCCTTCTTTCCTTCCTCTCCTTGCCTATTTCTATCAGAATCAATCTGCTGCTTGTCAGTCGCCATTTCAACAATTCAACAATCCCATTTATGACCCTTCGTCCATTTCATCCAGAGAGTGACACCTCAGAATAACCCTTCTTCAACCAGTTTAGGGAATTTTAGGAGATTGCATAGTAAAAACATTTTCAATTTGTCTTTCTCATATGAATACGCGAAAATCTCTGCATACATATCCCTAACGTAACAAATATTATTATTCTTTTTAAAATCTATTTTTCTATGCATATCGGAATACTTTTCGCCTATGATTTCAATGATCGGTCCTTCATTTCATCCGCCAAACTGACACCTCGAAATAACCCCTTAACCAGTTTAGGGAATAGCATAAAAGTTATTCACCTATTTTCTTTTCATTTATCAACGTTTGAAATTCTGATTTCTACGTATGTCTCGAATTTTTTCTGAGTTCTATAATCTTCGTTATATCAAATTGCCATTTAAATTTCAGCTTTAGCTGCTTTATTTTGTTGCCATTTATCAGTGCTACTCCGATTATATATATCATAATAGTTTCACCTGCTGATATTTTAATGTCAACAAATGTTAGCTTTATTATTCATAAATCCTTTTAAGTCCCCGCATTTTCGCACCTGCAACAGGCATTATTTGCGCTAAATCTCTGAGTTTTTCCCCCATTTCCTCTGAATTCCATCGGCAATTTCCTGTGGGGCTGTAGAGCTGTTTCCTCGGCAACTCGCGACTTCGACTTCTAACTTCGCCCCAACATTCGTCCCGCTTCCCTTTCTCCCCAATATTCCCACAGCTCTACGCCCTTATCCGTTGTTATTCCCACTTTCAGCTTCATGTTCTGTGCATATTCTCTAATCCTGCTCAACATGTCTGCGCCCTCATAATTTCCCATTATATCTTCCAGGCCTAGCAAGTCTGCACTCTCTCAATTTTTCGTAATATTTCTCAAAATCGAGCTCTCGCTCCGCCCCTTTTTCGATTACCTCCTCTCCTTCTGGGGGAGCTATGGAGGCTGCCTCGCATCGACGTAAAGTCCTCCCTCAGAAGAGGGCTGTTTCATTCCGGTCTTTTTCTCTGCGTCTCTTGCTTCTTTACGTCCTCTAACCATACAATGGGAGCCCATTTCATTCCCCCTTTTCCTTCTTTGTCACTTACTTTGCATAGACCCCAGACTTACGCCATTTTGATGCTTTTTTAGTGTAAATCTCTCCACTTCTCCTTTATTTGGAGGATTTTCGGGAACCAACATAATTTCACTTCAATTTGCTCATATCTATCGATTTGGCTGTAATTCGTAAGCAATTGTCATTTATTGTTGTGGTTTTATGATTAATGTCATGTGCGTTGGGGAAATAATAGTCCCGTCTGCTAGTAATTCTTCATCTTCATTCCTGCGCATTCATTCCCCATGGAGCTGTTAATTCCTGCCTAATGGCAGGAGGAGAAGAGCAGCATGGCGCAATTGACACTGTCACTCTCTTAATTCCCAATATCACGACGTCATTCTACTCTCGTTGCACCTTGTAAATCTACTACAAACTTTGATAGAAACATATAGACAATTATGCTATATGCGTTAAATTTAAGCTAAATGTGAGAAAGTTGAATGATAAATTGGTTGCGTCAAAGCCTCCCGATCCCATGCCCTATATGGCGTCAGACAACCTTATTAAATCCACCTAAACTTCTCTTAAAAATCCTCTCGTCTCGCGTTTAGATTCCGAGGCAGTGCAAAAAGCCTAGCAACGAACGCAGGGAGGCAAGTCGGTAAGGTAAGAAAAACGAAAACACGAGCGGCACAATCCCGACAAATTCCATAATCCAGCACGAGAAATGAAATCCCTCAAGCGATTAAATTCTTGCCTTTGGTCGATCGAAATAATAATTTCCAAGACGCTGGATTCTCTCAGAAACCTCGGAATTTTCTTTAATCTTGTAATAGTTGTGTGTTGATATGATGACATTTTACTACTTTTTTGTTCATTGTTATGGTTTGAAGCTTGAGAACAGATTTTTCGAGGTTTATGTTAATATTTTGAGCTTCTACCTTCTACCTTGTCAATCCCTGCCTCCCTCTGTTATGCATGCTGAGCATTGTCCCAGTGCTGCTGCTGTTCTGATTCGATTTTCGGCCGCATTCTGTCTCGTTTCCTAATTTGTCGCTCTGCCTCGCTTCTCGCAATCAAATGCCAGTCTCCAGTCAGTCAGGAAAGAGCCTTTTTGCGTATGCAACTCCCGCTGAATTCGCCACCTTCCTTCGCCTGGATTCGAGCGTTCCCTCGAACGCTCCAAAATCTTCATCCACGAATGTTCCAAGTTCACTTCCAACTTCGTTCGAATCTAAAATCAAAGCTGCAATTTCTAACCCTTTCGAAAATCCACAGCTCTACTCCTTCAACCGCAGATCCCCATTCCATCTCCATCCCATAAATCCCCTCATCCTAATCCCGAATCCGGATCCTCGATGTTCCCTCATTTCCATGTATACACATATCCCATTCTCTCGAATCTTCCCCATCTTTGTCTAAATAATTCGAGATAATTATGTGTACGCACGTCTGTACAATTATGCTCATGTGATATTTGCACAGAAAACTTCTTCCATTTCGTTTCACTTTTAATTGGCCTTTCGACTGGGTATTCCGAAAAATGTTGTAAAAGCGTGGGATTATTATCCTCGTATTCGTGCCGCACTTGAATGGAATCAACCCTTCTCAGGCCTATTCTCATTCGTTCAAATCCTCCCATCTTTCCACCTATTTCTTATCTCTAATCCGTGCACATAATACAGTAGTCCATTTATCAGGCAAAGATTATTCATTTTCATACACACCTTCCTACTCGCAGCGCTACTTTTTCCGATCAAAGTTTCCACCCTAAGATGTAAATGAGCGCGCACTTTCTTCTCCTTCTATGGGATTATCTATCTCGAGGTTCGATCTTCTGGGTGTCTGTTTATTGGCTTCTCCAGAAGTGATATCTTGATATTTCCATAGATACCAAGAATGTAAATATCTTAAACTTTTTCGAATTTGAAACTCAGCTCATATCTGATACATATTTCTCAGAATTAGTCCACTTGAAACATTTCGACAGATTTCAAGATTTTGTGGATTTCGGGATTTGCTTCTTCTTCTTCCTCTTCCCCCTTAGAATATTCCATTTTCGTTCGCGTTGTTGATTACGCTCTCGGCGTTAATCGAGTTTCTCTGTGTGAGGAAGCTGACTAATGTCGTATGTCTCTTTCAGCGCTGCTAGCGGCTCTCGTTCCTTCCGACTGACGGAGATGAGGAACGGGCCGAGGCTGCTTGGAGTGCTGCTGCTTGCCGCAGCGAGCTGCCACTTCGGCCACGCATCCTCAAACAAACACTACAAACATCGAGGTACAGTAGATATTATTGACGACGATAAAATTAAAATCGAAACATTCTATTAATAACATTATGTAACTTCGTCTTATACAGAATGCTGAGTTTAAACCTACGGTAATTGCTGAGCACCAATAATTATGAATAACACATTCATAATGAATTCCGGAAATAATTCCAAACAACTTTGCATTTGCACATTCGTACATCTATTGAAAGAACCTCTCATATCTGTCAGCTCCACTTTTCATCGATATCTCAACTTTTTCCGCTGAATGTACGATGAACCTTCAGACCTCTATATATGCTAGCACGAAAACAAAATGAGATACAAATTTTCTGAGATGCACAAAATGAGATATCAAAAATCAAACGATACAATGGAATTCGCGATTTTTTCGAACTATAAAATTTCAGTGCCCATAATCGATTTGCGTGGTGCAGAGCAATTTGTAGCTACAATCCAGGAGGAGGAAAACGTCGTCAGCACCGTTCCTGATTTGGCCATCATTCCAGAGACGGGTAATTAGTCATCACACTATGATCAAAGACTTGCAAATCTAAAGCTCGATTAAATAATAGGCTTCATTGCTAAGTGTTAACGAAGCCTTTCTCTTTATGTCTATCCTCCAAAATACGACATAACTTGCGTATATACATGCAAGGTTCGGAGTGGATGTTTCTTGAAAAATAGTCCAAAAATTCGATTATTCAATTTCGTGTTCATTGAGCATTCCCAAACAAATCTTATGTGCAATTTTGAAATTTTCGTTGGTGGGGCTTTTAACCTCTTCTTTTTTCATTCGTTTTCATTTGAATGGCTTCGAATTTGTCCATTGGCACGCACAATTGTCATTCGCGAAGAAAGAAGAAGAAAAATACTTGTGAAGCAATGCTCCAGTTGTGCTAGGCACAATGTGCATAGAGTGTGAAGCTGAAATGGCACAAAAAGAGGCGACAAAGAGGGGGGAGCTCTTTCTGGGAGTGAAACTGCACTGCGCAACCACAACATATTGATTAGCATAAAGCCCTATCTCGAAAGCGGGAAAGAGGGGAGTAATGAAACACTTCAAAGGGCTTACGAAATCGGCTGCAAAATAGGGTCTCTGGTCAGATGTTCTTTTATGACCAGGCCTACAACAGCGTTCAACACCGGAATTGGCTAGGAGAGTCGAGAGGAAATGGAATTGAATGAGTTCGTACTAGACAGAAAATGGACCATTTTTGCATTTCGTAACACTTCAGGTCGGGAAATGAATCTTTCACACATCTGAGCACATACAAGGGACTAGAAATAGAATGATGAGTAAAATGGAATGTAACGAATTCTTTTCAGGACCTGTCTGTAGCTACGCAATCAGTTCTGTAGACGATTTCGTTCCGTTTGAAGTTCAAGTTGTCGATCGATACAGCGGAAGTGCGATCATAAGAGTCAAGGCAAGCATATAATGTTATTGTCGACAAAAATGAGTCAATCTACTTCATTCAGATTAAAAATAGTTACAAAGCCCATTTCAGGATGCAGCCACCTTGGACTGCAACAAGCCTGAGTACACTCTGACTCTGAATGCTGTACGATGCGATGATGAGGCCACGAGGAGTGAACCGTGAGTTTTCCAGCTTCAAACTATACAATTGTGTGGACTTTTTGACCTATGCACTTCAAACATAGGCTCATCTGTGCTAATCTCGGCTTGCTCCCACATTACTCATAAGCTCCCATTGTGAAGTGGTCCTTACAAGGGTTCGCGCGCGTTCTTATTCCTCTATTCTTCTTCTTGTTCTATTAGTTGGTTCGCTTGACTGCTGCATAGCAGGGATATGCATCGCATTAGTCGTTTAGGTGTGCCGAGTTATTGCAGTTCAAATGAGCGACGGGGAGAATCTTCGCTCGTACCCAATTAGAGGGCTACTGTAGTCCCTCCTCTCTATCACTTCGAGAGCTGCAATTAAACTTCCCCTGCCTGCTTCCTGCCTGCCTGTGGCACACACATAGACTTCCCTTTTTCTCGCCTCGGGGGCATGAATTAAACACGCGCATTTGCGGGTGTAAAAAGTGAGAGAGCAAAGCAACTAGGAGAGCTCGTAGAAGCGAATCGGAGGACTCCACCACGGCACTGGATCCGCGCGTCAAGAGAATGAATGGAAAAGGGTGCCGAGATGGAATTCAAAATCAGGCCCGAGACACTTTTCTCATTCGACTCGACACCCGACACAATACAAATCATATCCACTCATTTCCGGGAAGGGAGCGAAAAATACAGAATCATAGAGTATAGTCAAATTTTTTTAGTAATTTTGATGTTGAGCACTGTTGTCTTGAATTTTGAGTATGTATTAATTCGACGAAGAAATTGGATGCGATTACCGTAATAACCTGAGAGAATGCAACACACGAGCTTTCTCATTAGACCCAAGAACACTTCAACTCTCCTCTTCTCACTCTACTAAATTAATTGATGCTGTGAAGGGAATAAATAAATCTCTAATGATTTTGAACTGCTTGCTCTTCGTTTTTCATCAATTAAAATTATTTATACATTCATTTTTCTGCTCGTCTGACATTTCAACTTACTTCTCCCCATTCTCATTAATTATTGATGTGAGTAAAAAGTCCCGAGGGAAAGTAATGCGAATGATGAATTGCACGCCTTTTTCCTCGGGATTTCATTAGATTCACCACTTCCCTTATATGGTGCTTTATATGATCCCGGGATCTTTTCATTTTGTTTGTATTCATTTCATTAGAGCGAGGAATGTATGTATATTTATTTGGTGAAATTGAAAATAACTCATTTCTCACCGGGTTATTTGAGGTGGGGCCGAGCAGAAGAGGGCGTGTGGACAGAAGTGTTTATGAGGAGGACGGGGTGAGAATATCGCATGGATAAGGACGCGAAAATGAGGGAGACAAAGATGAGAAGATATTGCTGCCGTCACTCGACCAGAGAGGCGTTTAATTAAAAGTGAGAAAGTGAGACACAATCTAGGATAGAAGCTAAAGGAAATGAGACAAAATAAGTCAGGCTGTGTGTGTTTGTGTGGTATCTCAAGCGGGGAATTACTGATCTGATTACACTATGCACACATGAGTAAACAGCCAAAACCAAGATAAAGATGGATAAAGTGAAACAATGAAAAAAGTCCAAATGTTTCATTTTCAGAGTGACTCTGCGGATTACAGTAAAGGACACAAACAATCACGCTCCTGAATTCGATAATCCCTGGTACACTTTCACCGTCGAAGAAGGTAAACAACCGGATGTGCAAAAATTAATGGGGGGATTAACATAGGATGAAGTTTCAGGCAAAAAGGACATCAAGATCGCAGTTCTAAACGCGACTGATAAGGACTGCGGACATCCTTTCGGCGAAATCTGTGAGTATGAAATCACTAACGGACTCAAGGAACTGCCCTTCTCGATCGATAACCAAGTATAGACAAAAAATGATAAATTAGGCGAATTTTGAAATCTTAGGGTGTACTTCGCAACACGGCTCCCCTCAACTACTCGCATGCCAAATCGTACATCCTCACGATCGTAGCCAACGACTGTGGAATGCGAAAGAGCAAGAGCGCTCTCGTCACCGTTCACGTGAAGGAAGCCTGCCTTCAGGGATTGCATAACACTCCTGAGAAGTAGAATAATTGGCAAGATCAGCATTCAAAACTGAATAATTCAGAGTGATCTTCACACCAGGAAACGGAAATGTGCGCCTGTTGCCAAACGCTGAGGCTCATTTCTGCGATGTAAATGGCCTAATTGTGTTGCAATGCTACATTTATAAAATTTAGAAGACGTCATGCGATGTGGATCACGTTGAATTGACGGCTTCCTTGCAATCGACTGGCGGAAAGACCATCTGTACCCCTCGAACTGCATTTAACAACGATTCTATGCAGTCGTGTGCGATCAACCCACAGACAGCCGACTTGCTACAGGATGTCCAATCCAACGATTCTGCAGAGAAAAACGAAGTCGCTCCCGCAGATTCCTGGCAATTCGACGGTTCCAAGGCCTACGTTGTGAATCCGAACAAAATCAAGGGTTATCTCGAAGCTTAAGCAGCTTTAATTAAACCGCTAAATTTAGATCTGATTCCGGATAAATTCACACTCTCATTTGCGATGCGACATGAGCGAGGCAACAAAGAGGAACAGAACAACAAACAGAACATCCTCTGCGAATCCGATCATGAAGGTTGATGAAATGGAATGGAAATTATAAAAACCGAGAATTTAGGGATGAATCGTCACCACTTCAACATCTACATCCGACACTGCAAACTAGAGGTCGTTCTGAGGAGAGAAGCAGGCAGCTCGCCAGAATTCAGAGCAGCAGAATGGCGTTGGTCTGTTCCACAGGTTGGAACCAACTGCCAGATTTACAACAAACGAGTGACATTTCAGGTCTGCGACGGAGAATGGCACTCGTACAGTCTGATGTTCAATGGTGTCGACGACACGCATCTGGTGATTGACGGCGAAATTGTCAAGGCTTCTGAGCGGAACCCAGAGATCTTGGACGATTGGCCTCTTCACAAGCCCGGAGTTGCTGTGAGCAAAAATGCATGATGACACAATTATGATGAAATTTCAATTTCAGAAGACCCGTCTGACGATTGGAGCCTGCTGGCATGGAAGGCAACAAACTTTCGTCCAACATCTCAGGGCCCAGGTCGCGTCTATGCATTTGCTGACAGGACAGACGGAGAGCACCAAGGCCATCGAATGTCTGCACCAGTGCCCTGAGCATCTGCAATACAACGGAATGGATGAGATGCGCGAGGGTATGTCGACTTCGTTCAACAAGGAACAGACGTCCGTGACTCTGAAAGCCAAGTCGGTTGAGGATATGCAGAAGATGATTAGAAAGGTATACTTCTTGCTGAAATTTGATCCACTTAGGATAATTTTAGCTTGCCTATTCGAACAACAAAGACAAGCCTCTTATGGAGTCTCGTGACTACCTGGTTCAGTCGAAGGTCGTCTGCAAAGGCAACACCAAGATCGCCCTCCCTGACTTCACCGGCAAAGTTGTGCTTGAGAAGGAAGAGAAACTGACTCTCTCGCTGTCCGGCTCTGCTACTGTAAAGACTGATCAAACCGCAGTTAAAACTGGAACCCCAATGATCCCTGACATCCGTATCACGATCAGTCAGACGGACAAAGGCAAATGAATATCGAAAGTAAAAATATATTCATGCTTTGAAATTCAGACGGAAATGAGCAGGACGTGACTGACAAGCATAAGTTGGACTATTGCAAAGTGCATCTGAAGCCGAGCAGAGACATGGATCTGGAATACTTCTCCTCGCCAGCCTCCCTCATCGCATCTCTGAACATTGAATTTGAGCATGATAAGGTTTGCAGCAAATCCTTTCTTTCCTAAAACAGAATCTTGATTCCTTAATCCATGTACCGAATATCAGGATCGAATTTTCAGGAAGGGATTACTTTGAGTGGAGACGACGAAGTTAGTGGATACAGAGATATTCTGTCCAAGATCCACTACTTCAATACTCGACCGGGAACTTACAGGTAATGTTTGAAAGAAGTGGAAATTATTATTTTTCATGTTTCAGCAAACGACTCTACTCGATTCAATGCGGAATGAGACACGGCCGAATCGTTTCGAATGAGATGCTTGTTTCGGTAATTCCTCCTCTCTCCATCCGTGTTATCTGCTCACTGACATCTTCTTTTCAATTTCTTCTTCACGTATCTGTGGGCGGGGTCTTCGAGCACACGCAAATATGTCCTTCAAGCAGAGGAAAGAGACAGCGAAATTGCCTTCGTTTTGCGCACGGCGTAACATCTCACGGATTAGCGCTGCTTAGCAGTCGAGATATTTTCTACACTCACTCATAGCGAGGCATCGATTTTCGGAATATTCCCTCTTCCTTTAATTCGCGCATATTTTCGCGAATAATTCATTGGCTATATGAGAAGATATCAACAGGCCTTCTTCCTATGCGACTTTAATAGTCATTCCTTTCGCTTTCTTTGCGCCTGGAACCATTTTTAATTATCGCCGCTTTATTTTCTCTTCCTCATTTATCCACGGCGTCCTCCCAGGGATGTTTGCGGTGTGGTGTGCCATTTTACTGCATCGCCAACATCGCTGCGTCCTTCAGAAACTTTCGCCTCATGAATTGCATTTTTTTCCGATGATTTTTCATGGTTTTTGGGGAATTTTATGCGCAAACACGCATGATCGCGATATACACGGTGGGCATTTTCCTACAAAAGTGCCTACATTTATACTGCTAAAGAATGCAAATGAGCCTTTGAAGCATCGTAGAAAGGCAATTGGAGAAAGGCGAAGAAATGCGGGGATTTGGAGAGAGCGGAGAGAAACGGGACAGAGACATGCCTGAGGAAATTTTCTCGAGAGGATAATCAGTGCTAGCAGCAGCAGCAGCATTGCCTCAATACAGCACGAGGAGAGCAGTTCCTTTCTCGGCTGTTGCTGCTGCTTCTCAGTTTTATACGAGTCAACATTGTTTGACTTTTTGTCCATGAAAGCTGCTCTATTTTGCCTCGTCGCATGAAATAATTCCGGGTTGCTTATAAGCATAAGCCCCTCTTTGCATGCATGCATGTCTCGTATGAAGATGCCAAATAAGCACACCAAGTAGTCTAGGCTCTTTCATCCGGATCACGGCTCGTGCCTCCTTTCCAAGTAGTACCCGAGGTATCCGGCCATTTTCCATGATGTAGATGCGAAAATGCCGAAGAAGCCTTAGTTCTGTGAGCTTCATCCCTTTCTAGCTCCTTTTCCAGTCGCGTGATATTTCACCGTTTCTCCGTTTGCAATACATATGTAACTTCTGCGTTGGACAAATGCCGTTAATCGTTAAATAGCTCAGCGATTCTCCTCTTCATTCTCTCAGCCTTTCGGTGTCATATTTTCCGTCTGTCAATTAGCAGCCGTTGTTGCTACTCCTAAAAATTGGCCTCATTTTACATTCGACTTTGCACATTTTGGGGGAACAAAAGCACCACTCTGGCGAGGGGGCAAATTAGCTATATGAACGATCGAGCTCTTTGCAGATGACAATCGATCCCGTTCTGGTGTCATCGCCTGCTTCGTCTGCCCTACACCTCGTTCCACCCCCATCTGTCGCCTCTGCTCCGTCGGTTCCTTCTTCTGCAGAATCTGCTGCCAGTCTGGATTCGCTAGAACTAATCGAACGCCATTTCGAGCCCGCCTTTGACCAATTGGGTGCCAGTCGACTACAGGTCTATTCATCGAGAAATCACTTTGCCAAATTAACCCATTTAATTTCAGAACATCCTTGAGATGGACCTTCCTCGTCCTAAGGCGCTCCTCAGTCATCACGGATTTGATTCTCAGCAGGGCGCCATTGCTGGTACGAGTCGTTTTTATTGCTCGACCAATCGCATTTTTCAAGCCACACGCGCGCGCAACTTCTTCGCAAAGACGCGTTTTTGTTGCGGTTATTTGATGGCCCTTCGCCATGCGAACAAATCAAAACTTGTTTCAATGTTGTTGGAACGACGACCCCCTTGGGGCTGTGCATGCAGACACGCACATTATTGTGATGAACTTTCTTTGGTACGGCAAAGTTGAAATTCCCAAAAAGTGGATTCAGTTGAAAAGTTGAAAGAGCAAAACTTCGAAAATAACAAACAAAATAAAAGCGATTTTAGGCGGAGCTGTCGCAGTTGTCGTCGTCGTTTGCGTCGGATTCCTTCTGGTTCTTCTTGTCATTGGTGTCCTTAAAATGAGAGATACTCCTATTCCATCCCGACGAAGGTACAATATCATAGTCGAAAAATGAATATGAATAAATTTAGGAAAAACAAGCGACAAGACGACGGAATGCATTGGGACGACAGCGGAATGAACATCACAGTGAATCCGCTGGAAGACATGGAACGAGGCGGTGGACAGATGGCCGAAGAGGAATATTCTGAAGACGACGAAGACAGCAGTGATAATGAAAGGTAGAACGAATTTAAAAGAACAAAAGTAAAATAATTTATGTGATTTCAGTGAAGCGTCGTATCGAGATGAAGACGAAGACGAGGATGAAGACGTCAGCGAGGTATTTTTTTATGTTAAAAATTATCTGGCTGGAAAAGTTCAAATTAAATTTTATTCTTAGGTTTTTGTCTAAATCGATTTTCAAATTGACAATTACAAGATATTTATTGGTTTAAGTAATCAATTTCAGGTGCTTCCTCATTTGAACAACTCGCAACGCAACGGTCTCGAATGGGACGACGAGGCGACCGCTCTGTCGAACTCTCGATCGTACAGGGTCTGAATGCAGGAAGCAATCGATATTTCAACCATCAAATCACAATAAGTGCATCATTCCTTCGAATATGATATCAGCTGACCTCGCTTCCGTTATTCCAATGCAATCAGCTTATTTAACCCTTTTCTTAATATATTTTGCAACTATTCACTAACCATGTTACATTCATCTAGTCTGGACACATATTACGGCAAAACTATTTAGTCACTGAATAATTATCCTAAGTTTCTTTTATTTTGGAATATTTTTGAGATGTATAGAAATGTACATTTTTATTCATCTACCATATTTTATATTATTGTATTGTAATTGTATTACTTGATGCGAGGTCTCTTCCCACTTTATACTTTATTCAGTTTCTCTAATTCTACTTTTCCTAAATGTGTTGTGAATATTTTTCATCTATCATCAAACAATATTTGTGAATGTTTCAGTGTTTCAATTGTCGATTTTATCTATGGGGAGATATTCACATGATCAATTATGCTAATTATTCTGAATTGAAAGATAATTGATCATGAAGATTTGAAATGTTCCGTACAATACATTTTCTCGGTGAGAATAACCTACAATTTCCAGCTGTATTGGCAATTTTTAAAAATATTTTTATTCCGTTCTACTTCTATTTCTATTTTAGCTGAGTGCTAAGTTTACTAATTCCTTTGCAATTCTCCGTATTTTGAATATGTCAGATAGATTTTTAACTTTGTTATCTTTTCCTTCTGCGTCTCTCTAATTTGAATTGTATTTAAGTTTAGATAATCTCATATTTGACATTCCATTTTACTTTCCTATTTTTGGCTATTTTTCTCAGAAATTTACAAGACAATAAACCATTCCTCCATTTCTGAAAGAGATGAGAAAGCGACATAGTGATGAAGCAGAATTGCAGACATGCATAATTTTTGGTTGAAGCACTTTTCTCATGAGTTGACTCACATGTCTCAATTTTCCTTTATCCCCGTATTTTGTCTATGAAGCCAGTGGCAATTAAGAATGTACGCGGTTCGTAAAAATTGGGACCCGGATATTCTAATTTTTTTTCGAGGTTACCCTGAACATTGAAAATTTTGTCAACACAGATCCGGACATTAATTAATGTTCAGGTCCGTACATCTCTGGTGATAATACATTTCTACATAGCAGTGTTAGATCATCTTGTCCATTCATAAGAATCCATTTCTTGAAAGTAAGACGATTATTTTTCTTGTAAGAGAAAAAAATAGAAAGGTAAAGTAAAGAAATGGTTTTCAAACCATAGTAAAAATTGAAAATAATAAAAAATAATCTGATAACAATAATTTACTAAAAAATCGAAACCACGAAATAATAGGATCAACAAAGGGATTATCAAACTAGTAGAGGATTAGATGAATAAGGGAAATAAGGGATTTTTGAAAGGAAAATTAAAACAAGGGCAACTTGGAACATGACTAGGGAAATTGGACCCGTCAAAATAACACTTGTAGTTGAAAATCACTTGAAGTTAAGGGATATTTAATCAATCATAAAATTGACTCAATGTAAAACGAACTCAATTCAAATGAAAGGTCTTTGCAACTTTTGATTGAGATACAAGCTAATTTAAGCTTACAGTGAGTCAAAAATGAGAGTAGAACTAACTAATTGATAAGTGCAAATAGAACAATCGTATGTTAGGTTGACTTTAGTCATCATCTTATCTCTTCTAGGCCTTGAGCAGAGTGTTCAGAATGCTTATCTCCGAGATTCTGCCCTCCATGTTCTGCACGTACTTCAGAGTGTTCCTCTTCTCGATCATATCACAGCCCATGCTCCACAGCGGAAGGCAGACGAACTCCACTGAAATAAGAGAAATCAATCTTGATCATATTTTGATATTTGCATAAAGAGTTTGGTCAAAAAGATTGTTTTTTTAAATCATAATTGGATGATCATTCAAAAACTCTCGGAATTAGAATTCGACTTATTTCATATGCATAGGTAAAATAGATTTATGTGTGAAATTATTTGAATTTTTAGAAATTTAGATCAACACGGGGTTGTTCCGCTAACAGTCTCCCATGTTCTTCACTCTAGCATTTGCTCTATAGCGAGAGAATAATAAATGATAAATGAAGAGTAGAAAAGAAAGGAAAGAAAACCGATAGGCTATCGCAACATTGATTTGCTCAAATACATTACCATAACACGTAAACCGCATTCCTGCTGGCAATGAGGTCAAGGCTTTCTGCCAGCCTCTTCTCTGCGCGTCTGACGCTTCAACACATAAGCTTTCTCTGGTTGTTAGCGAAAAAAGCCCGTGTCAAATGAATAAAAATCCCACTGAAAAGGTAAAGGAGAAGAACACTGATGTGGACGATGCCGTATGTCAAGTCATCAAGGCCCTGCTGTTTCAGTCTGCATTCAATGAGACCGACTGAAATAAAAATACGAATTTCATGAAATTAAATCACCTTATTCTGAATGAAATGCACATCAGAAGTTGTACTTCAGATTAAAAAGAAAAAAATAAGTTTATTGATTACAAGGGATAATGACTGAATAGATTCAAATCCTACCGATTCTCTCATCGCTGGTAAGCATCTTATAGGCCGCGAAGCAGAGGAAGGCCATCTTCGAGGCTGCATAGACGCGAAGGCAGGTCAAGTACAGCCCGAAGTTCCAAGTGAACAGAGACACGGTCAGAGCAATAGACTCCACGGCCTTAAAATGCATTATAATCTTAAAGAAATGCAAATATTCGTCCTTCACTATTTCGAAGAGTGAATTTCTTTGAAGGGTAAAATTAAACAAAAAAAAAGATTTTCGAAAGGTCCATTTTTTATACTTCGCTCGAAAAACTAACCGAGAGGATGAGGAACCAAAAGAAGAGACTACTGAGGCCAGGATTGAGGACGGTCTCCGGATCGTACCAGATGAAGATGATCAGAGGCAGCAGGAACCAGCCTGGAAATAAAACTTTTGGAGAGAATCTGAACAATTTCCCCATATCCGACACAATGTAGTTACCACCCTCTTCTGAGAAACAGTATGGAGAAATAAAAAAGAGGGTAATACCTACAAAGGGTCGATGAAATTATATTTGGCAAATCAACTTTTTGAAGCTGTCTCAAAATAAAGAGGAATATTCGAGTCTTTTTTTAAAGAACAAAACCTACAGATGTGAATGAAAACGTGGCAGACACTGAGCAGCTTGGAGATTCTGTTGTCGAATTTGGCGTGGACCTGCTCCATCGGAGTGAGCGAAGCAGGATGCATTGCCATTGAGCTGAAATTAAGATTCATTACCAACAGTTCTGCAAAAACAATGAAAAAGACGAATGAGCTTGCGTGAAAATATTACTTCGTTGCCTCTGTGCATTAATCTCTACTTCAAATAGTTAATTTCAAGGAGATGAACAAGAAAATTATCATTACCAAAAATGAAAAAAACTGCGAGATCGAAATCGGAAAAAAACGGAAATGAACCGAGCCATCAAAAACAGCCACTTGCATTTTTCATTGTCAAAATTACCATTTTCCGAATTTATCATTGCAGAGCGGTGATTTTTCACATTTTCTCATTTTTATCGGTTTTTTTTGAAAATTGAAGAATTTCAGCATCGATCCGTCGGCTCGGAAATGAATTCTAAATTCTCGGATTTCGACGCGATGCGGCCCTACAATCAATTTCACCAGAGCGGCACTTTCCATTACCCAATGCGCAATTTTAAGAGGTTCGATCTTCGTATTTTTTTTTTTTTAAATCTTCGACTTCAACTTTTGATTTGGAGTTGACTTTTTCTATTAAATTTTATGTTGAGGTTAATTTTTTCAATTTTTAAATTTGGAGTTGAGCTTTTTAATCAACTTTCAAAATCTAAAAAGATCATCATTTTATTTTTTTCTATTTTAGGTCGAATGGAGTCGTCGTCTACTGGGCGTCGTTCCGCCATCATTTTCCTTCTGAGCCTAACTTGAAATTGGTGGGTTTTACTAAAACCAATTAATCTATATTCGATATCGCTTTTTCCAGTCGTGCGGCTACTGCAAACAGGTCAACTTGCCCTCAGTCGGCCACACGAAGCACAACTGTGCCGTGCTGATGAATCTCGCGCCCTGTCGCATTTGCGGAGCCACCGGATACGACAATCACACAGAGATGTGGGGGTTTATTTAAAATTTTTGAAGATAAAAAACGAAGAATCACCTCCTAGAGAATATTATAGAAAATAAGCAGGTTCATAAATCCTGAAATTATAAAATTCACATGGTATAGGAAACTTGGAGAAGATTGAATTTTCTGAAAGTTTAGAATTTAGCATTTTTCTTTCAGCTACTGCCCGTACGTGCCGAAGGTCGAGTTGGCGCTGAACCCAGTGTGGTCGCGACAGCTGACACATCGCCAGGCTATCAGGTAAAAAATTGAAAAAGTCATTTTCTAAAACTCCAAAAGAATGATTTCCAGAAGACTGACTACCGAAACGAAGAGCGGAGCCAGAACGGTCACTAGTTCGGAATCGGGATCTGCAGGTAGGAAAAACATTTTTAAAAATATGAAAATTAAAAAGTCTTCTCTCGATCACTTTCGTTTGTATACATCTCTTGAAAAATAGAATTCCATAGGATTTTTCAAAGTTCACCTTCCTCCTTTTCTACATTGTTCTCTTCAAAAATGAATGAACTTTCCAAAAATGGACTATTTTCAATTTTCACGCGCGCAATTAAAACTCGTCAAATTGGGTGAGCTTTCAAAACTCCCCGATTTCCAGACTCGGGAAATTCGGATGAGGCGACCTCCTCTCGACATTCCGAAGAGTTCCTGCCCGAAGAGACCTCTTCTGATCAGTCGCAGTTCCAGTCCGAGGAGTTCCAGCCCTCCCCGTGGCGTGGCTCTCCGCCCGCAGTTCTGAACGAGCCCATTCTGCCGGCCACCGCCCAGCGCTCCCTCCCTCTCTATAAGCGCACCTCACTTCGCAATCACGTCTAATTCAAAGGTGATTTTCTGACTTTTAATTTTGAAAAGTTCAGCATTTTTCTTCGAGATTTTCAAATGAATGCACTTTTCAAGAATTCAATCACCTCTAAAATTATGAGTATTACATTTTTCTGGGAACTTCACTAATTTCCTCCCTATCAGTAGTTATTCCCTAAAAATGTGAATTTTCAAAATTCTACTCATTTATTTATCCGAGCCGACATTTTTACGTGTACATTTTTGCCGACATATTTATATTTACACATTCCGATTTTACTCTGACTTTCGAAGTCTTTTATTTTTTTGTTCAAAAGTCGCCCATTTTTTTGAGAAATATCAAACCAGAAATAATGGGCGATTTTTACAAGATGCCCTCACTTCCATTGTGAAACGAATCTACTCTGAAAATTTACTGCCTGTTTTCCTGTAAATGCTCTGGCCATTCTTTGACAGGCATCCTAATCAATATTCATTTTCACCAAGTTCTATTGAATTTTGGCAATGCTCTTTTCTCAGTCATTTTTATCCTGTTAGGAATCCAATTCCTTCTAATAATCAAATCAAATTGTTCAGATTTTTACTCTTCACCCTCTTCCTTGTTTATATTTATTGCTTTGAAATTTTACGAATTCCATTTTTTGTCATCTCATTTTCAGTTCGTTATTTTGACACTTGTATCAAGCCGATTTTTGAAATCGCGTTTTCAGATTTCCTTTGGAAAATAATAAGGAAAAAAATTCAGTCTGGTATTAATAAACTTATTATTTTTGAGTTCAGACATTTTATTCTGGTTATATTCAGATTAGGAAAACAACACTACAAGGCGAATATATTACTTGACCCAAAATGAACTTTTAGATAAAGTAAATATCCCTTCAGGCTTATTCTTTTTGAAACTCTCGGAAAATTAGAATAAGCCTGATATTGCCTAAGTCGGAGAATTAATAAAATTAGATTGCAGTCTCTATAATTTTGAAGTTGGCTCAGATAACAAATAGAGATTACCTATTTTAGAAATGATGATATAATAATATCGAAGAAAATCACTCTGTTGATAGACGACTGCAGGATATGACTAGAGGACCTGTATTTGATGGAGAAAGGAGTGACGATAAATAACTCAGAGCTGGACGGAGTTCTAAATTTCTAAGATCTTTGAATTCCGTCCTCGGAATTTCAGAACTCGATCCAGGTCTGGTAAGGAGATGATAAATAATCAGATAAAGGTCAATGGGGTGATTGGCAATGAAAGTTTTGTTAGACAAATGACAGTCATGAATTAGAGAAAACTCATCTGATTCCTGAGGCGACGAGAAAGAAGAAAATCAGAAAAATCGACAGAAACTTACGAGTTTGCTCTAAAGCTAAAATTTAGCAATTGAGCATATATGTTCAAGTTTTGCCGATCGAGAATAATTGAATGAAAGTGGGAAACCCGCCAGAATAAAGAACAGATATAATATATCTACCACGTCTCACACGAAGGATAGTAGTGATCTGGATAATGAAAGAATAAAATCAACTATTTTGAGATGATCGAAGAAAAACCATTATCTTTGAAAGATAGAATGAAAATAGATGAAATTTGGAAAGTTCTCGATTTCAAGAATTCTTGAAGTAGGAAATTTTTTGAACTTTCCAAAACTACAAAATAAACACCTACTTTTAGGTACAGCATAATTTAAATTAATTCACAGATCAGATTCACATACGCTTGAAAATAAAGACTAACTCGAAATAGAAAAATTGGCAGATTCAGGTCATGGCCAAAATAAGTAGAGAAATTAAGCGAAATAATCCGATATTCTCAAAAAATAATTGATCTAGGGGCCCGTAAATGAAGAGAATTGAAAGTAGCATGTAATGTTGACGACGAGTAATTTTAGGCGTCCAATAAGTTCGAGGAATTTCAAAAAGGATCGTATTTTCCGCATACTATTTTAATTCAAAAATAGTCAAAGTAACATTGAAGTTAAAAAGCTAGCTTTTAAAATTCCAAAAAATATTCTATGAATCAATAATAATCAAGAAAAACAGCACATGGTTTTAAATGGCTGGGGGTAATTTGAAAGAGGGTAGAATTTTTAATTTTTGAGGGTAGCGGTGAAGTAAACATTTTCGAAACCCAGCCTAGCACTCGGTCGTGTAGATGCTCTTCCTGGAGAAGGTCTGAGGGTTTATCGCCGAAACTGCCTCCGAGATAGGTTTCATCAGGCTAAAAATTCAAAAATTGATCAAAGCCCACTGAAACTATCGATCTTTGAAGTGAAAGGTAATTTCTTGAAAATTTATAGGAAATAGCATAAATAGCATGTTTCAAAAGAAGCATGTCTAGAAACGTACAGATTAAAAATAGGAATTTTCATTTTAAAACAACACATTTGTAATAAAATTTGACCTTCTTGAAAATTGATGAAAAAAAAGACTTACTTGACTTTGACCCGCTCGCCGACCCTGGCCCTGCTCCTCCCCATGGTCTTGCGCGTGACGAACAGCTCGAGTGGCATCAGGATGAACGACTCCGAAGTGTTCGACGCGTTGTCGATCACCGACACTGCGGTGAGGGGCTGCAAGTCGATCATTTGAAAATTTGCTCATCTTCCATATCGTGTTTGTTGCTAGAGAGCGTGCGCTCCAATGCGAAATGAGTGCTTTTCCCTTTCTTCTTTCCCCCCAATAACAGGTGAAAGAAGAGATAACATCCATTTCTCATTGGAGCGCGCTCTTTCCAGCGGCGAGCACGATAATAATTTTATTATTTTATAGAGATCTTCAATTTTTGGAAAACCGATGTTTTACGTCATTTTTTAACTAGATTTTTAAAAATAAGGAAATAGAGAATTGAAAAAAGGAAAACTATGACAAAATAAACATGAATTTACAATCATTTCCGGCTGATCGGTGGCCCTGAGCAGTGCGTCCTGACTGTCGACCATCTCGCGCCAGAAAATCACCTTCTTGCGACAGTCCATCAGGTTTACCTACACTTGTTAATTTTACATTTCTTTCAGAATTTTAAAAATATTCTTTCCAATTTTTTTTTTTAATTTCTCAACTTCTACATTTTCTATGGTTCCTTCAAGTTATTTTTTAGGATTTTAAAATTTACCTGAACCGTGCAGTCGTTGAAGATCATGCAAAGGTATTTTCCGGAGACCAATGAATGGAAGATCAAATATGGTGATGCCGAATTGGGTGGACAAGGGCTGGAGTTGCCTGGCTGGTGCGGGGACAGAGAGGCATGAGGCGAGTGGGTCGTGGAAGACGTTGCAGTGGACGCGCCGTCCGAGTCGAGTCGTTGCGAAGGACCGCACCCGTTCGTCGCCAACTCTTTCTCCATGTACTCGTCGTAACTCAACAGGATCTGGAAATTTAAATTTAAATTAAATTTTTTTTTTTAAATATTAGGAATTGACAAAATTGTTATGACTTTACAAAGAAGGGAAAATTTCTTATGATAGGAAAAAACATAATTTTATGGTTTGAAAAAATTAGTAAAAACCTATCAACCTTGTACTGATTGAGCAGTGCTTGGTCGTTGTTCAGCGTCTCCAACTTTTTGACGTGCAGAGTTGAGAACGGTGAGCTCACGTGGGTCACGTAATTCGAGCCTTTCCTAAAATTTAAAAGTAAACAATCAATATTTTAGTTTCAAAAAATCATTCAAATTTTCACAAATCTCAAGTTTTCTCCACAAAAAATAATGAATTTGACAAATTTTCATTTTTTCGAAGATATAAGATGGGACGTTTTCTTAAAATTAAAACTTTTCATAAAAATTCTAATATGAAATTTTCCGGAAAAAAACTCACATATAGCTGAGCGACGAGCCCTCGTTGAACTTGACGCAGACGGTGCCGTCGAGCAGTTTGCAGGAGAAGCCGCGCCGATTCGAGTAGTCCACCCACTTCGAGACGAACAGATGAGGGGGCTGACCGTATTCTGCCACAAGTTTGCCGTCTGGAAATCAATAACTTAAAAAATCAATAAATTCTTGAACTCACTCAAGAACGAATTAACGTCGTGGAGAATCTGATGGAGGGCGTGATCCATGGTGGCCATTCGCGACATGTCCGTCTCTGAGCCGAAGCCGGAGTCCTGCGAGCGGGCTGTGAAGAGGCGGCCGGACTGAAAATTTAAAAATTCCAAAATCTCTGAATTAAAAAAGAAAGTGTTTTTCTTCAATCTCTTAACTGAGATCTAGCATCGCATTAAAAGAATTTGTTTTCAAATTCTAAAATTTGGGACTCTTTAGAAAGTTAAAATCTTGTCTATAATTCTCATCGGCATACTTATTATTTTTGGCGATTCAATTTTAGTCCTTAATCTCGAAATTCTCACCCCCGTGTCGGGATTTCCTGCGAGCAAGTTATTGGGAGTCCCCCTGCCGCCTGGATTTCGCTCGTTCGCATATCCATTGACTGCCTGTCGAATGTCGATGCTGCTCTTGGGCCTGAGTGCCCTCTGCCTGTGTTGCCGCGTCTTGGCGACGGGAATCCAGCCAGCCCTTTCCTGGACGCTCTCTCCGTTCATCCCATTCATCACGGCCATAGTGGTACGTCTCTCGTACGGCAACTCCTCATCGCCAATCTGCATGCCCATTACGTTTTCCAGACAGGGGAGGTCCATCTGCAATTTTTGTTTTAGATAAAAAAAAATCATTAAGTATTGCAAATTACACAAAATTTAGATGTTCAAGGCTTTCTTATAAGATCTTCAGAAAGTAGACGGAATAGTCAAAACTTATCATAAACGCAACGACGTTACATATTTTCCCAAAATGTAACAGCTATGACTTTTTCTGAGGGAAGAAACTTCGAGAATTATTCTTTCAGGGATTTAGGTCAGGCATCTTTATAGAAGAAAATAGATTTTTTTTGCATATTTTTGAACAAAAAGGTTCAGATAAAATTCTTCTACCATATCGCCCATGGGTACGGACCAATTCCCTCCCGGCGGCATGTCCGCGTGCTCGTGGCGGATGTCGTTGACACTCTTCGTCCTGCTCATATTCTGGTACTGCACCATCCAAGCGTGGTAGAAGAGCTGGTTGACAGTCGGACGCAGAATCGGGTCGGGCTCGAGGCAACTATAATTTCCCCCTCTCATATTTCATCATTCTAGAGTTTCCACAAAATTTGCTCATTTCTACAAGGCGAATTGATAGATTGCACTATTTTTACATAAATTTTGAAAATTCCATTTACTTGGCGATAAAGTTCCTCGCCGTCTTGGAGATGTAGGGGTGCTTGTGGAAGGAGTAGTCGTTCTGCCTGATCCGCTTGTACGTGTTCTCCAGGTGGTCTGTTTCGAAGGGCGGTCTAAAAAATTCGCCTATTAAAACGGTTAATTCACTCCTAGATTTGGCGTTTATTTTCATAAAATTCCAAATTTTACTTGAATGCTACCTTGTGAACTTGAATGAAGATGAGTCAATGTTTCATGATTTAGAATTTCCAGAAAAATCGATTCTAGATTGAAATTTTCAAAAAATTACTTGGTAGTGAGCATGCAGAAGAGCATGCAGCCCAGAGCCCACACTTCACTTTTCTCCGAGTGGCCTTTCTTGTTCAGGATCTAAAAATTAAGTAAATCAGCATTTTCGAAGTAGAACAAAACTCCAAAATGAAGAAATTTATCATATCATTAGAAGAATTTCATCATTTAAAAATGCCAAATGGAGAACATTTACCATATCTTTGAAGAGTTTTCTCATTTTTGGGAAAACCAAAATGAAGACAAATCAAAAATTTCCAACCTCAGGCGCCAAATAATTCGGCGTGCCGGAAAAACTGTGTGGGTTGGCCTGCTCCATTTCGATTGCGAGTCCGAAGTCGCCCAGACGCACTCCGCCATTTTTCCCTGAAAAGTTAGCATTTGTTATGTAAATCAAAAATTTCAGCCATTCATTATTTTGTTTAAAAATTATTCTTTAATCAAATTTACCGATGAACACATTTCCAGGCTTCAGGTCTCTGTGGAGAATCCTCTTGGCCAACAGGTACTGCACCGCCGACAATATTTCCCGCATGTAGGCCGCACTGATCACTTCGGGTAGGCCTCCTGAAATTCAAATTATCTTATTTTTTGATCTCTTTCTCATAATTTATCCTATAAATTATTGCTATTCAGACGTTTCAAAGTATATTTTCCCTTATCCCAATTCCCATGTCCTGATGAAATCTTCCATCGACAACTACCAGACTAATCCGGGTGAATGGGATTAGCAATATGCAGCGCCAGAAGACTGAATTTCATGAATCTTGTCATAATGTTAGCCTGTATTTCTCAGATAGTGTCAAACATAATCCTCAAACCTTTTCCTTTCTTTAAATTTGCATTTCAGTTTAGTTCAGACCACAAGTATAAATTCTTCACTTCTAATCAATCCTTCAAACAATTTCCCATTTCTCATTTGTCGAGAAAATCGATATGCAAAACAGACCGAATCGTACAAAGGAGATAGAGAACGTTCATTTGGAGCAGAAAAGAAGAAAAAGAAAGAAGAAAGACAATCAGCAAACATCGACAAATAGACCCCTTTATTCTGCAAAGGCCGTGAAAAGGTAGACAAATTTGGGGGATAAAGGAAAATTTGATTGATGGATTTGATACATCCCTAATATGATAAATATGAGATATCATGCCCTCTTATCCCTTCCCTTTGTGATCCAAAAGCCAAATCGAGCTTTCATTGGCCAAACAATCAATTCTTCGAACAATTTCGGAAGCCAAATAACAACAAATATTTCCCTAATTTCCTGTACTTTGACAAACATAACTTCCAAAAAACGCCCAATAAAATCAATAGCTACCTAAAACGTGAACATTATTAATGCGCGCTGTAACCCGTACTTCTTGATTTAATCTACATTATTCGGCATAAAAGAGGGAAAGTTCGGATTAGCCTAATGCCGATTATCAAAGTTACTAAAGTGAGTGGGCTAATGTGGTTGTAACTTTTTATCCCATCATATTTGTCAGTCATAAAAACTTCACAATCTAAACTGTTTGCATGTAAAAATCATTAGAAAAAATTCATAGTATGATTTTTCCACCTAAAACCTACAAATTTTGCAAAATTTCAATAATTGCACCGGAAAAATTGATTTTTTTTTCAAATTCCGCCTCTGTCAAAATAATATGATGCGTTCCCCTTTCTATGCTTTCCGACTTATTGATATGACCTTGCAACTCTTTCATTCTGAATGCAGATACGGGGACCTTGCATGCGTGGGGCTATGTTTGTGCTGCCTCTAATCTTTCCCTCTTTCGTTCCCAAACGTTCCCATTTATTCCTACTCATTTTCCCCTTATTTCCTTCTAATTTTTCCCTTCGCCCCCGAGATAAAAGACTATTTTCCTTCTCATCAGAACCGTTCATTATATGGGCCACTCTACCTTCGTTTCTAAAGACAGAAAGATTAATGACTTCCCCTTTTCACTCTCATTTTCTCTCAATTCCTATTCCTAATGCGCTAAAAGTCGCACATCGTCTCCATAAACGAAGGCGAAGATAACAATTGAGACGAATCCCCGCAAATTCGTGATCGATTTAACGCGAATTTTGAAGGTCGAATGTAGTAAAAGATAGGTTAAAGCAAGGTTTTAGTGAAATCTGATTTCAAAACTTCGGAACTTCAAACCTCGAATAGATTTGTATGCAAATAAAAAACTCACTGCCTTCGGACCGATTGATGAGGCAGAGGAGCGTTTCGTCGCGACACAGCTCCATGAGTAGGAAGAAGTGCCGCTCGTCCTCGAACGACTTGTACAGCTTCACAATGTTCGGGTGGTCCGTGTGGCTCAAATTCCAGAGTTTTCAATCACTCATAAATCTTCGCAAGTAATTTTAAAAGAGCATGAATCAGAATGTAAACGACAAGCTTTCATACAGAGAAGTTGAGCACTTTATAACATTCTTGCTAATTTTCAAAGATGGTTTTGAAAGGCACAATCCAAAAGGTAATGAGAAGAAGAGAAATGCATTTGTTTCGAAACTTTTTTAGAATTTGTTTACCCGTGCAACCGAATTTCCCTATAGATCTTGGACAGGGAGACGTCTTTGACGCGCGTCTTGTCGATGATTTTCATCGCGAAGTCGAAGTCTCGTTCGCACGGTCGCGTCCGCACGCTGTAGCACTCGGCGAAACCTCCCTGAAAATGATCGATTTTTGTGTTGTTAATTTTTAAAGGTAACTTTTGAACTTCTTAATGTCTATTATTTTTCCTCAAACATTTTTGGTCTTTCATTTTCTTAACTTTTTGTTTTCATTTGAATCTCCATTGTCAAATATCATCACTGTTTTCCTCTGTTGGCAATGGAACACCCCTGTGCATCGTTATTCACCGAGGCTCATTCATTTTTTTTGCATTTTTGCAATCGAATATCTATGTCTCTTTTTCATGCTTTTCCTGATTCGCTCACTCTTTCCTATTCAAAACAGGAACTGGTTTGGCTGACAGATAGAACGCAGAACATTGAATGGCAATGATAAAAGCACAACAATGACTCAATCAGCAGAATTATTGAAATTTGAAATGCAGAGTTTGAAACCAAAAATGGATAAAAAAAATTGTTTAAATCTATAATAAAACTCATATAATCATCATTTTTAGATGTTTTATTTCCAAATGACTATTAGAAAAGTGAAAAAATGGAGAATTTTACGAATTTTCAACCTCTCCACAAAATTCTGCATGATGAGATAAGCCATGTGACAAAATTGCCAATAACCAAAATCGTCTAGATTTCCATCAGAACAAATGACCTTGGGCAAAACTGAATGAACCTGCTTTCTCCCCACACGCAATCAGCCATGTTCCTTTCATTTCTTCATTTCCAAAACCCCATTCGCCTTCTTTATTAGCCTGAGAAAACAGCCCAATATCAGAGAAAGCAAGTGTGACACCAAGAACACGCGCACATAGTTTTACGATGCTTCTTCCATTCGTTATTATCAGAAGAAAAATCATATTTTTCAAGTTATTTTGAGAAGAAACCTGATGTTACAACTCAGATAATTCTTTAAAAAATAAGACAATTCATGATTCTTGATACACAAATTTCCCCAGTTTTTTTCTGCAAAAATCTAATTTTAACGTACCTTTCCCAGAAACTTGGTGATGAAGTACTCATCCCTGGCTGGCGAGACGATGACGTTGCCTGAAATCAGCTTCATAGTCTTTAATACTGCTTTAAAATTAACCTTGGGATTAAAATGTTAACGGATCCTAAAATTTTAATCCCCAAGCTAATTTTTCTGGATATGGTACAGTCATTCGCAAAAAAAACCCCCCAACGTACAAGTGATAGGATAGAATTGGCAGGAAAATTTGCTCTTTTTATTTCTCTGAAATATCTCTTTAGAATTGTCGTACGATAAATACCTGGTCGCCAGTATATCTCTGGGTTGTGGTAGATGGGCGGTGCGTGCAGATGACTGAGCATGACGGGCATGGGCATGGGAATTGGGAGGACGGGTAGAGGCAGTGGGTGGAGTGAATGGTGCTCGACGTCCGAACCGACCAGGTCATTGATGCTCACATCAGGGTTGTGGTTGTTCGACTTCATGTAGTTGCATTCCATCAGCAGCCGACTCATTTTGCACCGTACTGCAGCCTCTGGAAAACAAAATCATGAAAATTCGAGGCAAATTTTGGAAAACTTTGACAGAAACTCTGGAGAAAATTGAAAATTCGAAAAAAGTGGCAGAGGAAATGGAGAAATGACAAAAATGTCAAGAAAAATGGAGTCAATGATTTTACGTCTTTCCACGAACACTTGCTATTTTTCATTGCTTGTTTTTCATCTTAGTCTAATTTTTTATTTTTATTTGTTTGAAGACGTTCATGATTCTGTACAAAAATCTATACAGAATCGCGAAAATTAATTACTCTATTTTTAGGTTGTTTTATTCGTGAAATTCTTACCTTTTTATTTCTCGTCGAGCAGTTTGAATAATTTAGTCAGGGGATAGGCCGTTGTCTGGATGCAACCCCAGCGGTTGCTGACGAATTTTGACGATCGTACGGCCTGATTTCGGCGGCTGAATGTCGCGGAAGCACAAAGCCTGTAAGTCAGGTGATTTTCGGATGCACAAACTTTCGTTCTTTTGAATTCAAAACAATTTTTTACGATTGAATGCAACGATTTTCGAATGTCCAACAATCGGAAATGGTGATAAACAAACAGCAAAGAAGGACAGTCAGAAGAAGGTATCTGCATAAAAGGACTACTTTTTAGAAAAGGGCCTGCGGCTGTTGCTAAAAATGGGGAAGATGAATAAGAAGTGATGCAAGGCCCCAAGGCATGATGCTGAGGCGCGCTGTGTTCTGTTGGAGCCGCTCGAGAAGGGAAGAGAACGGAATACAAACACTCGTAAATGCGGATGAATCACATTCTGCATGAAGAACGAACAAAAGGGAAGAAAGGGAGCGAGATGGAATAGTCTAATGAAGAGGATGGAGAAAAGGCGAAGGGGGACCCGCCGCGGACGCCAAAACAGTCAATAATCAATTAGACAGATGATGAGATGAAACGGAGCAAGCAGCTACTGGAGACACGAAAACAGAACTCGGCAAATAAACCGAGAGTCAGTGATTAAAGTAGAGATACTGACAGGCAGACAGTCAGTTCTACTCTTTGCTGCATACTCGCTCCCTCTGAGCAGCTCCTTATAGTTTTACGCTCACTTTTTCCGCTCAACCCCTACAATCTAGGGCTGATCCTCTTGTAAACCCAAAAAAGTAAAGTACGATCTCAGAGTCTTTCTCTGTGACTCTCGAGAGAAAGAATTGTACGAGTGGTGTCAATAAGGAAAGAAGGAAACATCTTCTTCGAGCAGCACTTGTGAGACTTACTGAGATTTTTACGGTACATTCGAAAGATCGCACCAAATTATGAGCTGGAGCTTCCAACTGTTCGTATGAAGCGTGACTCAAAATGAGTCGTTGATTGCTGTTTCTGCTCTTGGCTCGTGTTTCTGTGTCTGTTCATCAGTCTCCAGGCGCGCAGTAATCGGAGATGCCACTCACTTTTCTGGCTGTCGAAAGACAAAGCCACAGGTGTGACAAAAAGTGAACAAACAAGGGATCGAGACAATTAGGGGATGGAATTGAAATAGGCAATGGAGATTTTCGGAGACAAACTTCATCCTAAATCAAATTTTGTGGCATTGATACTGGTCATCAGTGTCATGAAGTCGGGCCTATTGTCGATGTAAGGAGGATGAAAAATCCCCTAGAAGTACTCAAGAAACTGAATGACCAGCACGGCTGCGTACCATTTATTATTCGATTCGGAATCAAAGAATCTAAGTGCATATTGTTGACATTACACGCAAACTTATATAGCAAAGTTGTGTGCCGTTATTCTCTTCGAGTAGTCCGACTAAAGAGGCTAAGAGACTCAGACTGACTATGTGAGATACCTAATAAGTCTATGAATCTCAAAACGATTCATAAAACATTTATAGAAGCAAGTTTTACGGATGGGAAGGGGGAGCTATTAAGGCATCATAAATGGAATCCGCCCGTAGATGGCAATTTGTAGAGGAAATGATTGACAAAAAGTGAAGATAGGCCTAAAAAGCGGTAGCGCACAAAGTAGGTATCTGAAGTAGGAGTAGCCATTGGCATTGGAAAAATAAGTAAGGGTAGAAATAGCCACCACAATTCGAGCAAAAACTGCAGAAAGGCGGGAAACGAAGAAAGGGGGAAACTGCAGTAAGCAAGAAGGTGAACTAGAGGAATAAGAGAGTAGGAGAGGAGGAGAACCATGACACAGTTCGGTAAGTGGATCAACTCGGAAAAAGTGAACCACAATCGAAGAAAACCAGTGAAAATAGACACTACTTTCGCTTGGGTAGACGCTCAAATTTGGTGCACTAAAATGGGAAATGAATTCGGAATACTTGATAATTTTGCTGGAAGTGGGGATAAAAAATTGACTTCAGACGAATTATTCCAGAATTACACACCCAGCTAGAACATCAGAATTGCAATGTACGTGAAAATGTGAGAAGGTTGAAGAAGATACTCTTAGGTAGGAAGGAACGAGATGCGTGAAGAAGTGAATCGCGAATGAATTAGGAATAGGGAGGGCGGTACGAGGGAGGGGAGGGGATGCCTAGAACTAGACAAGCAGATGGGGAAGAAATTAGGCATTTGCAATGACAAGAATGGAAGACATGAGACATACAGACAGTGTGGAAGACAGATTGCCGCAGGGCTATCGATTGAGAATGTTGGGAATTGATATGAATATGATATGGTACAAACATAACATTTCATTTTCTAAATGATATGATAAAAACTGGCGGATATCCGTGCTCAGATCATAGACTGCGGGCAACTTGAGCCGTAGTTTGCTAACAATTGTCTGTCAGAAAGCTTCCCGTGCCTGAGGTCAAATGTCACTCGCTCTGCAGCACGACCTGAGACAGCTTATTTGACACGAGAAACAAGGCAAATGGAAGAGGGTCAAAACTGTAAGCAAAGCATTTTTGCTTCTGCTGCTGCTGCTTTTTGTTGTAATAAAATTCGAGAGAGACGTGCGAAAGTTTTCTTAGCGAAATGAACCATAAAACAACTCTTCGCACGAAGGAAGCATCGAAATGAGAAGTGAATAATGATTTAATGGCAACAAATCACTCGATAAAAGAACTGCGGAGAATTCCGCCTGCTTTATGACTGGAAATGACGCAGAAATATTTGGAAAGTTTCGGAAATTCGATGAGGTTCATTAATTGATGGCGGAAAAATCGTTAAAATTGTCAACAAGATGGAACGTTTTTGAAGGAAAATTGGTGTGGTTTTTAGAAATTGGCTCTGAAAATAAGGTCAGCCAGTTGATAAGCGATTATTGGAGAAGTGTAAGGAGAAAGAAAAGGAAGATGACTGTTTCCTGCAAAAGGAATATTATACGAGAAAAATCGATCTGCGATACATACACAAAGAGATCAGGATACATCGGATAAAAATATAATGATTTGTGGCTACAGACACGTCGGCCGAAAGCAATATGTAATATTTCTCTCGCTTATCGCTCGAGGCTTCGCGTCAATAAAAGCCAATTGGGAAGAAATGAAACGAAATGGATTGGAAATGGTCAACACAGGTCTGGAATGAAATGGGGAAAAAACGGTGGATGGATTACCGAGCCGATTGCAATCGGAAGCGAGGACAGAAGGAGAATGAGAGCGTGAGAATTTAGGACGAAAACGGAAGACGCGCTGAAAACGCGCAGATTCATTCATCGGATAAGGTTGAAGCTGGAATTACAAGAATGGAAATTAGGTAAAAGTAGGGATGGAATGGACGCGATGGGGGGATTCGATTGGATCGGATCGCTGTCAGGCTGATGATACGGAAAGGGCGACCGAGATTCCGCCCAGAAGGTGCGCCCCGGGGCTGACTAGCGGAGAAGATCGAATCTAACGACACGCAAAACCAACAGAAAAAGTAGCCAGCGCACTCTCTAATGAGTCCAAAGATAAGAATCGTGTGGCAAATCGATGATGCAAATGAAGCATATAAAAAGCAGCTAAAGGTGGAAATCAAGAGGAAATCACGGTCTAATTGGCTAACAGGCGTGGAAGGTTGGATGCGACGCGAAAAAGGCGAAATGCCAGTTGAACAGAATGGAAGAAGATGTGAGTGGACTGAGATAGAGACTGTCGAGTAAAGAAGAGGTGGAGAGAAGAGACGGGTGGCTGTAACCCATATATGCATATATAGACATATAGATGCGAAGGAGGAAGAGAAGGAAAGGGCGAATAAAACAGACCAAAGAGAGAATGGTCAGTGAGCGGAGGGATCGAGAGAGTCAAAGAAGAAGAAAGAAATGCAAGGTCAGCAGCAGCAGCAGCCTGCAGTCCATGTGGACAGAAGAAGGTTCACGAGTTTGGGGTATCGGATCATAACGATTTTTGGAAGATGGACCAAATCGAGTTACCTGATTTCAAATATCAAGTCAGAAAGTGCTGAAGAGTCTCTCTTGCCCTTGAATTTTGAATCTAGACTTGAGGAATTCAAAAGTTTGCGAGAAATAAGATATGAATCTCTTTGGATAGGCAGCGTTTAGGAGTCTCGGATAGGTTTGGATGGGCAGTAGATAAAAACTATCGGGGTTCTGAGCTTGAAAATGGGCTAGAAAATGTTTAGACCATGCAGGTTCTTTCAATATCGATTTACTCGAGCTAACACTTTAGCAACTGTCGACTTGATAATCGTAACGGGAAGGTCAGAGTTGACTTGACTGTCAAGAATCAATCAAATTTGCGAGTAGTCGGTGATGATGGTTGCTTGTAGGCTATTGCTAACTCTTTTTCTTCTCACACTCTTTGCCTTCACCATTTCGCTCCTCGCTATTTCTGCCCGTATCGGTCATTTCCAAAACTGCCCGTTCTCATATCGCTGCTCCTTCTTCCACCACATTTCCCTCTTCCTGTCCAACTTTTTCGCCCAAAAGAACGCCTTCCTTTCGAAAACTGACCGCAAATCGGCTAATAGCCTTCGAATGAAAATGATTGTGCGGACAGGCTGACGGACGGACAAGGGCATTGCTTTACGAATCGAAAAAGAGCTGTTATTTCCGCAGGTATGGAGGAAATGGACGGAACAGATGAATGACACAACACAACCTGTATTCAGACAGGGAGAATGGGGACAACGCGAAATGAGTCATAGGAACCTGAGAAAGATCTTTGCAAATTTAGCCCTGTCAAGGAACAATAGGGATAAATTTGCTATTTTTGCTGTGAATTTAGTAGGTCATAACTTGAAGACGAAATTTCGCATGTGTGCGTGCCGAAGACTCATCTAATCTGATTTGAAATCCTTTTGTTGTCCTCCCTCGCTTTTTGCAATATTCGAAAATTGACATTTTGACTCATTCCCGTTATACTTTATCTTTATCACTTGTGTACATATCGTTCATAAAATACTCTCGAGACTCGATGACAAACAATTAACGAAACATCAACACTATTTTGCAGCCTGGAGAGAGCTGGAAATAGCCCGATGGACTTGTCTTTGATCCTTTTATAACTGTGATTAGTCGGATTTGTCTTCTTAATCCACTGGGGTTCCTGACGGTTGAAGCTTTATGGGCAATAGAAATAGGATGATGAAAATTGATTGAAAGCAATGGAAATCGAAGTGAAATGTAACAGAAACAGCAGCAAAGAAGCAATTCTTAGATTTGAATGGTTGGACGAGGAAAATTGTTAGTTTGATGATTGAGAATGAGATCGAAGTAGAGCAGCTTGAAGGCAGACGATCGGAAATGAATCGAAAAATGAAGGGAATGAGAAAGCGAACAGGATGGATAGGCCAGAACGATGCATAAATCGGAAAATGAACTGTAAAATGATAATTAAATTGGAAATGGGCGATGAAATCCAGGCAAAGTGGGTGAATCATCGTTTGGCGGGTTGCTTATCTATGCAAAAAGTGGAAGAATGGTTGGAGACAGGACATAATGAAAGGAAGTTTAAAAATTGACGGTTCATCAGGATGAAAATTAATCGAATAGGGAAGATTGTTCAATTTTTGGTTGATGAGCGTTGAGAACGATAAGTTCCTAGAAAATCTTCTAATCATAACAGAAAAGTGAAAAGCCTTATTGAGAGAGAGACAATGCAAGGCATTGAATTTGTTGATTTGGCTGATTATCTTGAATCGCAAAAGGCGCAGCCTATGCCATGAAACCGCTGCAAAGCAGAAAGCATAGGCTGCAGGGCGTGAACGAGCGATTGAATGATCCAGAAGATGGATGCAAAAAAAATGACTGAGAGAGACAGTGAAAAACGCACGAAGAAATGGAGGGAAAAGATGCAAAAACTGCGCAGAAAGAGACCGGAATCTCGCAGTTGGTACACAGCCAGATAGAACAGAACGACGAAAGAGATTGAGGGAAGCGAAGAGGCGAAAGTTAGCTGCGAGCGACAACAACTCTCAGATTATAGTAACAAAAAACGCTGAAGAGGGTACAAAGGGTGGGGCTTCTTCAGGAGAGAGGGTTGATCAACAGAGGAGATATTGAGACTTTGGATATTTCTGCAAGGTTTTGATAGCAGGAGGATTTTTGCCATGATTTTCTTATGATTGTCAACAGATATCGATGCTTCAAAAATTTTCCGAAATTGAAGATACCTCATGATTTATTGAATTTGTGTTGCCTGGGAAGCTCGGAAATTTCATACATCATGAGCTTTGGAAGTACATCCACTTTCAGGTGAAATGGCATTAGTTCATAGAAATTGTATGAACCTTCCAAGGAGCCCTTTTCGAGAGTATCAATAGACAGATTGAAGGAGCTCAAAATAGAGATGATATCTGATTAGAAGTGCTATCAACGCATCAATTGAGCAATTGAAAATGGAACGACGGAAATAGAAACTGGAAAATCAAGGGAATGAAAGCGATTGCAGCTGAACCCTGTGACTCAACAAACACGAGGCGCAGAACGTGTCAGTGATTGAATGGAATGAATGAAATTGAATGTTTGAAGGAAAAATTATACAAGTATACAAATACTCAAACCTGACTGGGACAAACATCATGAAAGTTGAATAACAAACACGCGATGTGAAAGTTGATAGATGAAGAGGATGCGGAAAGTCGAATCTGCTGATTGTCGGATTTGAGATGAGAATCTGATGATGGTAATGAAAATTGATGGTCATTTGCAAATGACGGATTCCATAATAATTAGATAATAGGTGGAAATGGCTTGAGAAAAGGTGGACTTCATCAATCTGCCATTTAGAATTGGCAAAGTGAATAATTTGTGGCAATCAGACACGGCTAGACTGCCAACCTTAACTGTCAAATTCTAAATTAAAGGACAGATTTGGATTGACAATCTGAGATAATAGCTTTAGATAATTGGTGATAAGATGTGATTATCTGATTAGGAGTAAGAATGATAAAGATAATGTCAGTCGCTGCGCCTGACATTATTCCTGCAAAGGGCAGATTTATTGTCCCCTTCCCACGCTGTGTCTGTCAATCTGTCATTTCTTTCGAATGTTCGTCTGTTTTCTCATTCTTGCTGGTTTTTCTCCTTTTCGCGCGACGTTTTTATTCGAATCTCATAAATTCTCTGTCATTGAACTTTCCAACTGGAAAACTGCATTTCGAGAAAAACGATGGGACTATCGCAATTTTTAAAATAATAACCTTTTCTTTCGAAAAATACATTTATTTTTTCAGAAATTTTCATTTTTACAAATACTACACATGGCATGACAAGATGGTAAAAGGAACTTCAAAACACCATAAAATTGAATTGATACGGCCACATTTTAAGTAGGCCAATGAACATTTGGAAGAGAATAATTCGGAAACTCGACTGAATGAAAGAGACCCATGTTTTCTGACAGCAATAAGTTAAGTTCGTTTAAAATAATGAGGACACGGTTTTGAGAGTTTCAAAAATAATAAGTCTTACATTTCAAAAGAACAAAAGAATGTGATAAAATCTTAAAAGAATTTATTTTGGGTTAATTTTGTTGGAGTTTGGTTCTCGGGACGTGAAAAAAGATTGATAAATTTTAGACGAAGAAAGTATATGGGGGTTAGAAATGAATAGAGATGTTGTGACTGCACTGCATCAAAATCGCTTTATGTTGAGGATGGGTGAGAAAATCGTCTGAGATAATTCAAAATTGAACTTTTAAATGTAATGCAGTCGATAATTTGTTTAAAATATGATGAACAAGAATTACCACAGCGACATTTCGTTCATGTCTTCCCCGTTGAATAGACGGAAATAGGAAATGACCGTTGAGAAGCAAACGATGTTCGCCAGATAGATGAAAAACGCGGCTGATTTGGCTATCTGAAAAGTTAATCGATAATTTTCGGATTTAAAAAAAATTATATTTTAGAAATCGTTAAAGGTATCGAGAATAATTTTCTTAGTACAGTATATGCTCAAGATAGCAATGATCTTTCAGGAGGTTTCACCTGAAAAAGCCCAGTTATAATTGATCATCAACTTATTATCTCAGACATTCAATCATACCCTAATTAAACAATAAATTTTTAAGAATCAAAATGCCAACTCACATCACTACAAATATCATATCATGACGTTGTTGATTGGGGAAAGGATGGCAGGCACATTTGGGAAGGATTGTGGTTGCTGTGGTTGAATTAGAAGAGGGACTGGCTCCAACTGCCGGAGTCGTCCTCCCGATGCAGGTAGAAGTAGGCCAGAATGTCCAGGAACATCACGACGGAGCCCGCGTTCGTGAGGATAGAGGCCATCGGTTTGATCTAAAAAGGCACAACTCATACATTCTAATTATCTTTCCTTGATAAATTATCAGTTATTAGGAATTCATATTTCGGCGAATAGTTTTGTATAAGAAGAAATAATTCTGTTTCAGAACTTATCACAATCATATTGAGCTTAAAACTCGCAGAAATATGCAAATTCCAAGGGTCGCTTGATATTAGTCAGGGTCCAAGTTGCTATTTTAAAAAGTTTCACAAATGAATCACGATTCGACATGCACTATTATGTGCGAAATAAAAGATACTCATAAGCAACACTGGGCAAATATCAAAAGAGTAAATCAACCGCTGCAAAATTCGCGTACCGTTCCAGCATGAGCGAGTACAGTGGGCAAGGCGAAGGCGGAGACAACGATGCCCGTCGTCAGGAACAGGGCCAATTCGATGCAAGCATTCGTTCCTGGAAATTAAAAAAAAAATTAGCTGATTTTTTCAAAAATAAAAAATGAACCCTTTTCCAGTAAATTTACAAAAAAAAAATAGCCGATTTTAGAAATTTTCAAAAATTACCACTCATATCCTCCTGGAAGTGTCTGGCGATGAGCAGTGGTAGCGGCGAGCACACGTAGAAAATGATGACGAACATCGGGGACCAGTTTCTGGAAAAAAAAAATCTTTTATTCTTTTATCATTTTGAAGAGCTTCATCGCGCTCAAACTCCTGCAAAGTATGTTATTTCCAAAAAAGAAGTGGATTTACCCGAACATCGGAAGCGCGCATCCGAGCACGAGCAGCGTGAGGCCGACCACACCGGCGAAGGCCAACAGAGCGACGGCTGCAACCGGACTGTTCATTTTTTGAGGCAGCAAGCTGCTATGTCTCATACACGAATAGAAAATAATCAAAAGCTTTCCATATTAGAAAATTCTCATGTATTCCAATTTTTGGTTTTTTTTTACATTTTTACCAGGATTGTTCAAAATTCGACAGATGTCGATGTCATAGTTTTCTTCTTTAAAATCGAATTTTAAAAATATCTCGACTATAAAATAGGATAAATAAAAATCCCGACCTCTAACTCCTCCCATGATTTATTCCAAAATCTTTCGATTTCGCCCGACTTCAGAAACACTCGACAATGAATTCACACAGCGAACAGATCAATGGAGGCTCGAAATGCTGAAAAATCGGAAATTTAGAGAATTTAGACCGAGCAGTGTTAAAGGTAAAAATGAGTGAGATGATGAGAAAATCGATAAAGTACGATGCGTGATGAGTGAACGCGCGCCGCTTGCAATTGACACGTATATTTTTGCCCGTTTGATTTTCGCTTTTATTTGTTTTTCTTAAATTTTCTTTATTTTTAAAGTTTGAAAATTTAAGAAATCCACTCTCGTCTAGAACACAGCCTTTTCATTTCCTACCAATTCATCTTGTCCTTGTCTTCATTGTTTTCTTATAATTAGGCCGGGAATTTTTCAATTTGCCTAAATTTCGTGATTTTCTTTTTAAATTGATCATTTTCCAGAAATGCGTCTAGCAATTCTGCTATTCGGCCTTCTGGCGGCGGCTACAGCCGATCGAATTCTTTTGCTGGTCGAAGATCAGGCCGTCAAGGACTCGCACTCCATCTTCATCAAGTCGCTCACTGGTTGGTTTCTTTTTTAAATTGTTATCCATTACTTGAGGTAATATTTCTGTAGATTTTCTGAATCCAAAAATTCAGATCGTGGCCACAAAATCTCGATCCGCACGGCCGACGAGCCTACGCTGGCGCTGTTCAAACACGGAGAATTGGCCTATCAGCACCTGATCGTGTTTGCTCCAGGAGTCGAGGGTGAAAATTTTAAATTAAATACTAAATTTTTCTCATTTTTTTTAAAAAATATTTATTTAATTTTCAGACTTCGGTGGTTCCCTTTCTGCCAAAGAAATTGGCCGTTTCGTGGACGCGGGAGGCAACCTGCTCGTGGCGGCTTCTTCGAATATCGGCGAGGCAATCAGGGACTTGGCTACAGAGACTGGATTCGAGTTCGACGAGGCCGACACCGCGCTGATCGATCATTTCAATTATGACTCCAAATTGGTAGGGTTAATTTTTTATTTTTTAGAATTTTTACTTTTTGATGAAAATGGTTTGATAAAGACCAAAGTGGATGGACTTTCAAAATATTCTTGTTTATTTACCTATTTTATATAGCTCATCAACTAAAATAGTATTGATAAGGAGGGAAAAATGACCGAATTTAGCAAAAATCGCTTTTATCGATTTTTTCAAGAATATTTTCAGGACAACGGCCAGCACACAACTCTGGTCGCTGACAAGTCTCAGTTCATGAATGCGCGACTCATCACGGGCGACACGGCCAGCATGAATCCGGTTCTTTTCAAGGTGCGACTTTTTTCACTTTCAAGAAGTAGCCTTGACAATTTTTTCCGAATTTCTATTCATTTTTGAAGCTGAATTTTCAAAGATTCTAATCTGTATTATTTAGGGAGTGGCCTTGATCAGTGACAAAACCAACCTGCTGAAACTGGAAGCAGTTCGGGCGAAATCCACGGCTTATTCGTTCAACCCGGATCAGGCTATTTCTGAGGTGCCATTTTTGATAACTTGAAAAATACATCGATTGAAATCTATCAGAAGAGAGACAGAACATGGAAGTAAAAAGGTGGGAAGAAGACTAGAAATGGAAACATTCATGTACTCTCTAACTTGTTCTTCTCCACCTACTGGAACTTCGATAAAAATTACTTTTCGTTATAAATTTTTATCAGAGAGGTGTAATTTGACTAAAATCTAAGTCCTTCTTTTCACTCGTAATTTCCGATTACAGTACCCCTCGGCAGTTGGCAAACAAGCCTTGCTTGTGGGTGCTCTGCAGGCCCGCAACAACGCTCGAGTCGTGTTGACAGGATCTCTCGCAATGTTCAGCAACGAATACATCAATGCACAAGTCACTAAGGAGGGACAGAAGTAGGAATTTTTGTTTCGAAGTCGAAAGAAACGAACTTTATGACATGTGAAAAATGGCATTTTTCCAAATCGAAAAAGCTAATAACTTTGTAAAAGATGAAACACTATAACTTCTATTTATTCAAAATAAAGTGAATTCAAAACAAGTTCTGAATATGAAGTTATAAAATTCTGAAGAAAAACAAAATTTTATTTTCAGACCCGTCCCCTCTGGCAACTTGGCCTTTGTTACCGCTCTCTCGAAGTGGGTGCTCAAGGAGTCGGGCGTTCTGCGAGTCAAATCCGTCGAACATCACAAAGTCGGCGAGAAGAAACCTACCGAATACACCATCATGGATGAAGTGGTTAGGGAATTTAAATTTTTCAGCAATTTTCAGCATTTTCTTGAATTTTTGAAAAGATGAAAGTCCGAAGAATAATGAAAATCCTAAAGTAAGAGGGAAAACCTTGACGCGAAAATTTTCTGGAATATTCTAAACTCATCAGTTTCTTTACTCTTTTAGAGATGAAAATTTGAAGTATCAGAAAAAAGCTAATTAGAACAAAACATAATTCCGTGAACATCTGCCAAAATTTTTAAATGATAGAATGAGATCAAGTTAGTTTCTTATCAATAGATTTTAAATGGAAAATTCAGGAATACGCGATCACCATCGAGGAATTGTCGGATGGCAAGTGGGCGCCATTCCAGGGCAAAGACGTCCAACTCGAGTTCGTCAGAATCGACCCCTTTGTCAGGACCACCCTCAAGAATTCGGTAGATTTATTTAACTTGAACTGTTTTTGTTTCGAGTTGACTTTTAAGAAAAGTAAATCAAAGTCGAATATTTTTTCTTGAATATTCCTAAAAATAAACATAATATTTTCACATCTTTATTTTTATTATGAGGAGTATATTTGATTTTTTTTCTCTGAAAATTACGTATTTTCAGAACGGTCGCCTCACCGCCAAATTCAAGCTGCCCGACGTCTATGGCGTGTACAAGTTCATGGTCGATTACCGAAGAATTGGATACACGCATCTTTATGATGTGCAGCAGGTAAATTCAACTTTCATTCCCGAAGAATTAAAATCTCCTGAATTTACTTCCAGCCTACGGTTTTTCATTTCTTTATGGTTTTGTGAAATTTCATCTAATCTCAAAATCATTGCTTATATGAGGAATTTCACATTCACTTATAGTATGCTTCAATAGGATCTTTAAATGACCCTAACTAAACTATTTTACTATAAAAATTAGAAAAAAGCCCCCCAATATTTGAATTTGCAGATGTCGGTCCGCCCTCTGTGGCACACACAGTACGAGCGTTTCATCCGCTCTGCCTACCCGTATTACGCGTCCGCGTTCTCGATGATGATCGGGGTGGTGCTGTTCAGTGTCGTCTTCCTCTATCACAAGGACTCGCCCCAGACACAGACAGCTCAGGCCGCTGCTAAAAAGAAGGATTAAAGTGAAACATCTTTTTTTTCCATTTTTAAGCTTCTCTTTAAAATTTCCTCCAATTTATACTCGTGCTTTTTTGAAAAGTCCATACAGTTTGATGTTTACTCAAATTGAATGAACTTATAAAAACGCATGATGCATGAATATTATGAAGTTTTTATGAAATCACAGTTAGTTTTCCTTTCTGAAACGTAAAGTAAATGATGAGTTTTTTCCAGTTCTACTTGAAATAGAGACTTAACTTCAAACTTCAGTTTCAACTTCATTTTGTTTTAATCTGAAGTTGAAGTTTTGAGGTTTAGTTGAAGTCCCTGGTTGTAATTTATTTTATCGCACACTGTGATCCGAATTTTTATCGTAAAGGGTTGATTCACTTCCTCTGCTTTTTTTGTTGAAGTAGTTGTTTTATCTGAAAGTTTTTCTTGTTATCGGATAAAGTAAAGCAATTTTCGTGCACTTTTCAAATAACATCAATAATTTCCTAACCGAGTGGGTTGAGAACCATGCTTATCACATCTTATCGTCGAATACGGAAGATTTGGTTCATTAATACCTGACTGCTATTTTCGTCTTCTCGTGATGAATAACAAATCATTCTAAAATAGAACTTTGCAGTTGGATTTTTAGCCTTGAAGATGTGAAGTTGTAAAAGCCTAATTTCAACTTCAATCTAAAGTGGGAATTGGATGAAATCACTAGAAATTTCACTCCGACTTAACTTCGATCTTAGATTGGAGTTAGATGGCGTTTCTAAAAATTTCAATTTCAATTTAACATCGACCTATCAATAAGTTTGATATTAGATAGTTTCTAAAATCTTTACTTCGACCTAAGATTGATCTTGAGGTTGGTCTTAAGTTTGAATTAGGCTTGAAATACTCTAGTCTCAAAAATTCAAGCCTCATCTGGGGTGTCAAATATGATTAGCTCTTTTTTCAAATAGGGTGGTCTTCATGCATTCCTTCAGCTTGGCAGCAGCCAACTTGCTCTTATTCTTCGCGTTTTTCTTCACTTGGTTTCGAGGAAGTCTGGTGGGGAAAATGCATAGAAAGAGAGAAAGAAAGAAAGAAAATAGAGAAAGCTAACAGCTGCCAGAGAGAAGGGAGACATCGATTTTGAAAGAGTAGGCAAAATGAGAGGACTGAAGATAGAGCTCGCCGAGTGAATTCCGGCGAATCCACACACACAATTCTCCCGCTTTTTCCCAACCCAACCTGAGTCCAAATATCCCCAGACTGATAATCGTCTAACTTTTTATTGAAGGTTGTAAAAATCTCACTTCGGATGTTGACTTCAACCTCTGATGAATTTCAAAATTTGAATTTCGACCTCAAATTTAGGCCGAAAATTAGATAAGTTTAAGTTGGACTTCACTGATTTCTACCACTTTATTATCTTATGGCTAGGCTAGGTTTTACTTAGCTTTAGTAAATTTCAAAAACTCAATTTTATTAGCTTCAAACTTTAGGTCGGAATTATAGTGAAACTTATTTCGAAGTTGGGACTTCGCCTCCTTCATAAGTCTAACTTATCCTTAATAACCGATAAATTTCAAGTCTAAACCCAAGTTCACTTTAAATTTCGTTATTTTGAACCTCAAAATTTACTTTTTATCGCTCCTCCCTTTTCGATAGTTTCAACTCTTGTCAATACCTTTTCTTTTGCGTTTGATCATTCACCTCTGTCTTTTTCTCTCTTCCCTCTCTCTCTCAGTCGTCGTTTCCATGAACTCTCTTCTCCTTCTTAATGTATTGATTTTGAACGGAGTACTGACTGCAGCATTTCTGCGTTGCGTTGGATGCTTTCAGCTGGCAAAGTTTGCTTTTTTCTTGCAGCTCAATTTTCAATTTCAAATCTAGTTTCATTTTTTTAACTTTCGTTTTTTTAAACTTTTTTTCTTTTTTCAACTCCACTCCACTTCAAAATTAATTTTCAAGTTGGTTTTTTCTTTATTTTTAAATTTATAACAAGCAAAGTGGAATTTGATTCAGTTGAAATTTGCAATTTTAGGCCGCTATTTTCATTTTCCTGCCCTTTTCGCGTTTGAAAATTCGCCGCGTTTATTGTGTCTTTTCACACATCGATATTTTCGAACTTTGGTTTTCGGGGCCTAAAACCGGCGCACGTCACTTTTATCAAACTTTAGATTCTCGCTAAAAATTAGAAATTCTGGTCTATTTCGACAAAATTTCCATTTCGACCCTTCTATGACGTTTAATTCTTATGCTGATTTCTGAAATTCAGGGTACCCCTGAAAATCCCTTTTATAGGGTTTTTCTCTGAACATCTGTAAAAGGGAGATGCTGAGACGGGACTCGAATTGCTCGTTGAATTCTGCCTCGGACGATGTGATTCTGAACGACGAGTGTCTGTCGAAGGCACAGGCCCATTTCCATGAGGAAGTCATCGACAGCATCAAGCTGGAGGAGGAACAACTGGAGGAAGACGATTGCAAAAATGTAAAGGATTTGTTGACTTTTGAAAATCGTATAAATTTTGAACTAAAATGCTAGATAAACAAATGGATGAATATTACAATATTTTGAGCCAAATGGAATGTTAGTATAGCTTTCCTCTTTATCGAAATCATTTCGAATCAGAGCTTTCTGAATTTCTCGGGAAGATGATAGAGTTTTTGATTTTGAAAATTTTTACTGGTGAAAATATTTTCAGTTCGACCTGATTGATTCGAGCTTGGAATCGCATTCTCTGTCCCAGAATCACAGACCACTCAGTTCGTATCCTTCGCTTTATGGAAAACCCATTTCGGCTACCCCTTACCAGGTGATTTAGTTTCGTTCTTACTAAATTCCAAATTGCTTCTTCTCATTGACATCTTTTGAAGACAAGCTCTTGTAAAAAATTGTCTGATATATATGTTCAAATCTGTCCAATATTACCTGCTGAAGGACTCGTTCATTACAATTTTTGCTTTATTTTTTTTTGTTTAAAAGTTAAATTTTTCAGAACACCGCCTCTCGAGTGATCCCCAGGAAGCGCTACATCATCATAGCTCCCTCCACAGCGAGTCCGTCTCTGTCGGGAATGACCTCCAGAAATTCCGCAGTTGTCAATTCGTCGTTTTCATCCCTTGGACAACAGCCGGTCAAGTCTTTTGTGAATGGAGAGAATACGAGTAACAATGTGAGTTTTTTAATTTTTTATTTTATTAAAATCTTTGAATTAAACGTTTGAATATTCTTAACAAAGTGACTCTTTTTTGTTTTATACCCATAGAATTCCTATTCTGCATATCGTGAAGTCGAACATGTATAGAGAAAATGTTGATGATTTTTCCACGCAATTTTTTTATTTCAGTTGTCATCCTCTGTAGCGATCCGCGTCCCTCACGAAATCGACATTCACACGAGCAACATGCGGATGCAGACGTCGGCTTCGCAGAAATACATCTTGAAAATACCCACCAAGAGGCAGGGAGCTACCACCAACACTATCAGGTCAAAATTTTGAACATTTGGATCTTTCTGAAAATCATCTCGTTCCAATTCGCGAAGTGGGATGCTGGGAAAACAATGACTAAACCCCTATTACTTTCATTTACATTACTTAACTTCTGAAGTTTTCGCGTCTTTATTTTTGTTTCAAACCATTGAATTGCAGTAAGTCAACTCCAACCTGCTTTCCAACATTCGCACCGATGCGGCGCACTGCAATTCCAAATGTTTCCGCTGTGAACAACGAACAGACACTTGGAGAGGACGCCAAATCAGCCATGTACAGAAGGACGCTGAGGACGACCAGTTACAAAATTACGGATCAGCAGAAATATCAGTGAGTTTTTGGAAAATTTTTTAAATATAGATCTCGTTAAAACAAGATATGCTAAATTTTTAAAAATTATATTCTATAGAAACAAATCGTCCTACGAAATATGTTTTCTTCACAAGATTGTTTTTCATCGAGGCGTAACAAAGTCTATCATTAAAGATGTATTCTTTCAGATATTCAAAACCCACTCCCTACTCCCGGAACACCGCCCAACTCCCCCTGAACCGTCATATTATCTCGCCTCACGACGTAACCTTGTCTTCCTCCACGATGCCAGCCTCCTCTGCACTTCGTCTGTCCTCAGGGCCGCTCACTTCAGGTACAGATATTTTAAAATTTCGCCCTAAGATTTAATAAACCTAAAATAATAATAATAGAATCCAAGATTAAAGCTAACTTTTGAGTTGAAATTTACTATAAATTTGATTTCAGCCAGGGGATTGCGTCCTGCATCCATCAGTCAACAACAAGCACATACTGCTCCACCATCACCTAATTCGGCTGCGAAAGTCACTAAGCCGAAAGGAGGTAGAAATATATTCAGTTTGAAAGAAAACGATTGAAACAATGGTTTTGATATGAGGGGGGAAATAAAGGAAAATTGCTAGAATCAGTACATAGATTTGAATAGTGAAAAAAACTTGTTCTAAATGATTAATTTCTAGTAAAATGCTCCGAATGTGGCTCTTATGCATACTCTCGTCCTCTGTTGATCAAACACATGTGGAAGGAGCACGGCATCCAGGCGCCCATCATCCATAGGGCATTCGACAATCGGGAGGAATTGCAGGTTAACTTATTACATTTTTAAACAAATTTTTTAGATATTTTAAAACTACTTTAATGGCAATAACTCATACTCAAGTATGAAATACATTCGTTTTACCCAAATCCCTCTATTCAGCACGTAAAAGTACGTGGTTTACGACTGATTGTTTATTTTCTGATAGAAATTTTAATTTGGAATTCTTCCAGATTTGGCTAGATTCCTTGAGACAAACCCACGCGGTTGAATTCGTCGTGTCTTCCGGGTCCAAAAAATGGGGCAGGGGATTGCAGGTTCGAATTTAAAAAATTAGAACAAATAAGGAAAATGACACTTCTCAGGTTCACTACCTGACCTGTTCACGTAGCGGCGAGCAGAAGGAGCGTCCGAACAAGAAGTTCATTCGCCAACCGCGTCCCTCTATCAAATGTGGAAGGAACTGCATGGCTTATCTCAAGGTAATTTTTTTTATTTTTAAAAGGCAGCATCAAAAATAGGAAAATAGGTATTTTAGTATTTGTATTTACAATTTGATTGATTATTTCAGATCAAGCAAAACCCCACAGTTTCCACTCTTCAAATCGAGGGCTGCCTGCATCATTCCGGTCACGAAATCGATGCTCAGAATGTGGTTCTGGAAGATGAAGAGGTACCTGTTAGTAATAGACAGAATTTTTATTTATGAAGATTTTCAGCTGAGAAAAATCGCCACGCTTTGCTACGAAATGAACAAGGACAAGAATTTGATGCTGAAGATGGAGAATATGAATAAGATTAGAAGTGGGTTTATTTTTCAATACTTTTTTTAAATGAACTTACATACAGTGGCAGCCAAAAGTTTGGAGCAGTTATGACTTTAATGCAATTTTGCGCACATATTATTTCACTAAACTGGAAATTCCTGCCAAGTTTCATTCAAATCGATTTGCGAAATTAGACTTATCAAGTTGTATTAAAAATCGTAAATGTTTTAAACTTTTAACCGCCACTGCAATTCCCTTGAAAAATATTTCCGGTTGAAAAGAATATTATTCCTCTTTTTATATAATTTAACTATAAAAATTTTCAGATGCCCTTGGCTATTCCGGCAGATTCCGACTTATGACTGACCAGGGACTTCTCAACAAATTGCCTGAATGGATTGGTGAAGTAAAGAATTCGAAAGAAAACAAATTAGAATAAATGTTAATTTTCAGTGGGAGAACTATAAGACGAATATGGACTTTGATTTCTATGAGCGAATTGAGGAGGAGAAGGCTGAAGAGAAATACGGCATGAATGGACAGGAACAGCACGATGAAGAGAACAATGAGCTGATCAAGACCGAGCCGGTGGATGAGGTAATTGAAATTTTTTACTTATCTTCAAAATAATATCTCTTTAATTTTGAAATGTTCACAATAAGGAATTTTTGACAAAATGCATTGAATGATAACTCTATATTTCTGCTAAGCTTTCAATATTAGAGCGTAATGTGTGAAGTATCAGGCTTATAATTCAAGCTTATTTCTCTCATTATTTATCCTTATAAAGTGAGTTATGCAAATCGTAAATATTCCTAATTTCATCTGAATTAGAAATAAATATAATAAATTGGAATATCTATATTTTGAGCTGGACTACTGCATGGACGAGCTGAACAGTCTACCCCTACCGGACATCAACGAGCACATTGGTCTGTTCGATGCGGAACTCGACGGTATCGCCTTCAGCGACCACAATGCGTTCGACGATCTGCTGGGAGATGATTTGGTTGGTTTTTAGTTTATTTGATGAAAATTTGATCGTTAATTTTTTCGAAATTTTGTAAGACTTATAAAAAAATAGAATTTTCTGAGAAATTTCACTATTTTTAAATTTCTAATTTTTTACAATTAAATTTGGAAATTTTCTAGTTCCTGAGCAGTTCCCTTTCATCGCCCCTGCCGGATGATACAGATTTCACTGGCGAATTTAAACCTGAATAATAGATTCATCATATGGGAAAGGTAAGAATTTGTTTATTTCATTATTTTATCTAGCTCTACTCTCTCTCTTAATAGGGTCACTTGTTGCAGGGCTAGTTTTAGTCTAAATTTGTTCAGATCTTATTCATTTTACTGTTTTATATATAGTAGATTACTAGTTTTACATTAATTGCCTTAGATTGTTAGAATCAGGCTCATTTTATCGTTAATTAGAGTTTATTATTTTAAGGATTTCGTTTTTTTCTTGTTGTTATTTTACTTTTTCTTTTAAAATTCTGGAATAGGGCAAGCGAGGTTTTCTAAATCAGAAATTTTTAGCCAAGGCTAATCGTGTGATGTTTACGTTTTTAGAGTTTAAAGGTGATGAGATATTTCGTAGTTGTTAGTTTTTCTTTTTTAAGTCTAAACTGAAGGATATTTTCTAAATTCTCAGTTTTGTTGAACTTTACTATTTTATTTATATTTTAAACGTGCTCATTAATGATACCGCCGATAGATTTTACCTTTCGATTCTTTGTTTATTTCTAGAATTTTTAGGATTTCTATTTTATTATCTAGCTCCGTAATATCTAATTTTATTATGAGGCTCTCCCGTAAAGATCGTCAAGTTTATCTTATCTCAAGTTTCGAAATCTTCAAGGATTTTGTGAAACATACGTAACACTTATCCACATATATGATATATAATTATTTTATTTTTCTCTTTCAACAAATAAAGTTGATCGACCTCAAATTTGTCTTGCTTTTTCACGACGAGAGTGTAATGCTTGTCGCAGATCGCGATTGAACAGAGAAATTGATATCTTTGACACCAACCGACTATAGCCAACTAATCCATAGCTTAGTTGGCAGAGAACTACATTTTTGGGTCGGTCCAGTTCCGATTCTTACTCGAAGACAGAATTTTGTCAATATTCACTAATCATATCGAGCTATCGTAGTAACTCCTAGTGCATCTAGTCTAGCTAATGGTTGAGATGAAGCAAATGAGAAGAAATGATGAGATTGATTGTAAAATCACAAATCCCTTTGATTTATCCCACAATTTGTCTTGTCTCATCAAATCTAAGACTATCATAAGTTTGATTTTTCAGCAGAATTATATTTTTACTATAGTCCCAATTAAACCTATTAGTTTCATACATTCGCGATATTTTCCTATACTCTTAGAATTCTTTTCAAGAGACGTTCTCTAGCGAATTTCGAATTCAATTGAGATTGAGAACCTTCATTAGAGGTTCAAATTAGGGCTGAGGCGATATTTTTGCAGTAGATAAATTATGAGAAAGGGGAAAGCCGCCGAGCATTTCATGAGAAGAAGCATAACTTGGCCAACCGGCTCACGTAATTTCTTATGCTTGTTAGTGAAAGACGAGACGTCTTCTCGCTGCGCAGGAAAAGCGCAAAGAAACGAACCGAAAGCTGGCGTATATATTTCCATATTTTAGTTACTAACGCATTTTTGTATCTTGATGTTATTATTCCCTATAGATTTATTTTCACGTCATTTACAGACTGGATTTTATTTTTCGTATTTTACCTTATTTTTACACCTCGTCTTTGCTTCCAACTTTTGTCCGCATGAATTTTTGATAGGTGAGTAGAAAATAGAGACAAAGGAAATGCTAACTGATCCTTCGACTTTAGTTAACTCATTGTAGTAAAAATTAACATATTTTCACTTTAGGTTTTAGAGATAAGCCTAAATCACACAAATATTATCTAAATCATACCTACCAATAAAATGGATTTTTTATTTTAAGGCTAAAAATCTAAACCAAGTAATATGTAGATACTAGAGTTTTACCTAGGCCCTTACCTTTATGATATTCGACATCCAAATCCAATTCTTCCATTTCTTATTCCGTGCCTGCAGCCTAGCAATGGGTCTATTTCTGCTCATTTCTATTTTCCATTTTCAGTTCGTTTTGCCAGTTTCATATCTAATGGCCTGAGGCATATTTCTCCGCGTTTCTCATATACCGGCGCTCATTGCATTTCAGTTCTTTCTCTTTGCACATTTAAAATTGCTCGATTCTTCGCGTTTCCTTTTCTTATCGATATTTGTAAAATTCATCGTTATTGTTCTAAATTTCACCAATATATAGGAAAAGTTAACGAAATGCAATTTGAATTTTGTGCAACTAAAAATACTATTTATTTCAAGAAGCTAATTCTAACCACCCGCTTTCATTTTTTAAAAATAATTTTCCAAGACTAATTTCTCTTACCTTATAATTTCCCCCATTTCTCATCATGCCTTCATCCCGCATGTCTCCATGTCGCCATCTATTCCCCCTTCGATTTATCTTCCCTCAATTTTTGGCATTCCCATAATTTTTACTTTCTTTGTTCTTGAATGATTCCTTCCTTTTTCGAAGCTTCTGATGCATTTCATAATCCCCAGTTGAAGGCAGTGGGAACGTCTTTTTGAGAAGCTCTGAATTGCGTAGGGTTAAGCCAAAATGGATCGACTCAAATTTTGATACCTGTTACTTTATTAGTAGTCTTTGAGCGATTTCGCAACTATTGTATCATAATTCCGACCTCAACTCTTCAGTATTCAAATCCAGGTTCGGAAAAAGCGGAGTATACTAATTTATACCTGTTACTTTTCTTAGTATCTTTCGAACTTCAATCTCTCAAGTTCGGACTTTAGTTGTATGATATCGAACCTTCAAATTCCTACTATTTTATATCCATGCTATTGACCTCTTTCCAATTTTCCTTATTATACACTTTTCCTTAAATTCGCCAATTTCTGGGATCATATAATTCTGATGGAAATTGGCTGAACCATCTAGAGGTCTAAATTCCCCCCTCCAATCTCAATTTTCATTCCCTTGCCATTTTTGGTCTTCCCATCTAATGCCCCTCGAATTTGGCGAGTGTCGTATCTCGGCCAGCATCTTTTCCGCCGTCAATCGCGAGCCCCCTTCTGCCATTTTTCTCCTTTCCATCAAATTGATCCACTTTTGTGTTTCATTGCTTTCCACGTTGAGAATTGTTTGCTTCAGTTCCATTCGCGCGAGCTTCACAAAGTTCGTGTTTATGCAGGCAGATTGCGGGCGTGGAGATGCTTTTCATTGACACTTGACGAGCCTAATTAGAGAATTTATGGCAAGAAATTGCAAAACACCGAATATGAAAAATGAGAGGTCTTAAATAGCTTGTTTGAATAGATAATAATTTATCCGATAACGTTTTCGAATTGCACAAATAGACCTGTTGAACACAGTCTGCAATATTTTACGAACAATAACTTTTCGGGATCATCTAATAGATACCACACACATGTGTAGCTAGCCATTGAAATCTCCAGATTTATATCCCACAGAATAAGGAGGACACGGATTGAATTAACATAGCCCTTGCTTAATTAACATAAGTTTATTAATGAACGCGTTTTGGGTTAGCGACAATCTCGTGTCTTTCTTTCGCTTCTCCTTCCGCCTCTCCCCCATCTCTACCAAACATGGATGGCTCCTGTGGGACCGAGCCTTTGTGGGTCTGATTAGATTTCGCGGGAACAGAGTCTCTGCAGAGCTTTCCTGCCAGCCACTGGGCTTTACCCATTTTTCAGTTCGGTTTATTTTCCAAGCCAACCCCTCCCCTCTCCCCTATTCTTTCCATTTCAATCCAAGCCAGTTTATCGTGTATCCGAGTAAATTCAATCAGAACCCTATGAAAAGAATATACAACTCTGATGGGGAGATATTTACGGAATTCATTCATCATATCTGAACCATAGATGGACAGATTTGCATTTATTTTGAAGGTATTTTGAGTTTTTTGTTTAGAATTTTAGCAAAATCCATTTCTGTCTTCTATGTAGAATTTTCAAATTAGTTCTTTGGTCATTTGTAACCAAGCGAGCATCTTTCAGGCCAGGTCTGAATTGAGTTCTAAGATGGGAGAAAGTTTTGACCTTCAATAAAAAGCGAACTTCCACCACCATTGATCCAATTTCACATTTATATTTTGCAAATCTAACACATTTTCGAAACACTGCTGCCCCTCTGGTCCAAAATATTCGAATCTAAAAATAGTACCCTGAATTCCGAATTCAAAATCTTCAATATCCAGTCTCAGACCAACCTCATCATCTCCATCGCAAGCCTGATAAATTATATAAATTATCGAATCATAGCTCTATTTCTAACCCTATGAATTGCATGATTGGCTCTATTAGGCTGCGAAGAAGAAAATGTGAGAATCCCGAAGAAGGTTTATGAGCAGAAGCAGGCAAATATTTCATGTGGTTGCGTGAGAGAGATTCGATTCTAGCGGAATACCTAAAAAGGGTACAGCTTGTATGAGGAAAATGGGGATTGTGTCCAGGTGGTCGGAAGATGATTTGTACGAATTGAGATATTTTGGAGTTGTTGTACTTTCAAAATTCTTTGCTCTTGATTGACAATTTGTCTTTGATGTTCACTTAAAGTTGATTTTTTTGCCTTTGGCATTCATTTTCAATATTTTTCTCAAAAGTTTGTCTTTTATTGTGCTTTATCTTTAAGATTTCGCAAATGTGAATCTTTATCATTGATTTTAATTAAAAAAAAGATTCTTCAAGATTATTTACCTCTGATTTCATCTTAGTGGTCTTAAAAATAGCTTCTTCTTTCAATATCGTCTTTGTCCTCGTTTTTTTTTTCTAAATCACAAAGCCAATTTCTTGACCATTCCGATCTCAGCAGTAGCTAGTATGTACGTCCTTCAACATATCGAATCCATGCCTTAATCTCGGATTTCATTCATTTCCCCCCCCCCCCCCCCCCCCCCCCTCGTTTTTCTAGGGCATTTGCAGCTTTATCTCCCTGCCTTCTCCTGTCATGTTTGTGTTTGAGCCCACGAGCCTTGCAACGAATCTCTGATGGCCACAGAGTCCTACCCCGTCTAAGATTTCAATCCACACTCTTTCAATTAAGGAATTCGGGCCCTATGGCTATTTTACGTATCGATTTTAGTTTTTAATATGATGAAGTAAAGTCTTTTTCTGCTAGCTTTAGTAGATCTGTATCATATTCGGATTTTATGGCCTTCATTTTAGCACTAGATGGTTGGTTGTGAAATTTATAAAATGTACCTTGAAGAACTTCCTGATTCTAGCAAAAGTTCCTAGCTTTACTCATCTTATTTATTTTCCGCTAATTTTCAAAGTGTCACAAATTATCCATTCCTTCCATTCGTCGCTTGAAATCGAACACTTTTTGAAACTATTACACTCCTCGAGGATTTTCGTCGAAAGTTTCTCGTTTTACTTCGAAAATTCTCGGCTTCGTCATTTTGTAACGCATTTTTGTTATGATTTTCACGGTGGTTTCAGTAGTTCCCTAAATTTTCAGTCAAAATCCCACCCATTGGATTCTCTCGGTTTGAATCGTGTGGCCCCTCTGCGGGTCGAGCAGAGAGGCCGTGGCGGCTTTCTTCCGGGTCCGAACTGGATGTTAAATTTATTCTGTAAAAGATATTTTAATTTTCATCGATCTATTTCGATTTTTAGGTCTAAGAGCGGTATTTCTTCTAATTTTGTTTGATGCTTTGAAATCGACTACGGGTGAATTCGAAATTGATACGAAGAGAGGCAAGGTGAGAATAAAGTGTCAACAAATTTATGCATAAAAATTATAAAGTAGAATATTTTAAAATATGCATATTTTGACTGATTCATTCAAGATAATATTTAGCTTTTTAAATTTCAGGTCGAATGCGTGCAATGCGTACAATTATGGCGATCCGCTTCATCCCAGAAGGAGTCTCGATCCTGTGGTCCGCATGCTTCAACCTGTAGAGGAAACGCTTGCTTTATGAGTAAGTAGAGTTGTGCTAAAAATCAATAAATCGAAATGTCCAGAGCAATTCAAACACACTCCCGTGTATCAATTCGCCTCAGGCTGTATTCATCTTGAAGATTGGCAGTTAAATCAATTAGAGGTTTATTTTTCAAATATGGTTTTTTATTATTTTTAAAATTCAGATCAACAGAAGATATCTCGAAATGAGAATGACGCGATTTGGAGCGATACTTCTTTGTGAGGACACTTTTAACCAAACCACCTGTATTTGCAATAGGTAGCTTTTATTTAGTGATGTAAATTGATACTCAGATATAGAAGAATATATCATTCACATACATATTGGCATACAATTCAATTATAACACTAAATACAATTTATAGCTAAATTATAAAAATTTTAGACGCGATCGATGCAACTCTATTCATACTCGTGCCCCCTACACGACCATGGCGGAAGGTCTGTACCAAGGCGTCATCGACTTTGACGGTATTATCGGGGAAATCGATCCTAGGTTAGTTATATAAAAATTGGTCGATCTGAAATCTGCTCCATTGCTAGATCTGTTAATAATTCTACTCTTTTAAATTAACAACGGAGCAGATCTTACATGATCAATGTAGTGATTAGAGATTCTTTTGGTGTAAGATGGTCGATTAAGAACAATAGTTATTTGAGGAGGATATAAAGTGATAAGAATAGTGAAAGTCGTTTACCATGTCGATAAAAATTATAAATCCTTCGAAATCATTCGTCTAATTTAATTATACTATTTTTCAGATATTTGGAAGTAATGTCCGGATATCGATATCGATTCAGTCCAAACGGCTCAACTCCTCTTTGCTCGTATTGTCAATTTTCGTTCATTTTATTTCTACTTTTCATTTTATTAAGGCATCATTTTTAAATATTAAAAATCTCAGAAAATACAATAAAAGTGAAATTTCTCGACTGTGCTTAAAGCATCATCATCGGGTATGAAAGTTTTAGGAGAGAAAACCAAAGTTGTCATAAAGGGCTATTTGGATATGCCGCGACGCTGCGACTTCTTGACGCGGTACGTTCTTGAAAATGCCGTGACGTATTTTAGAGGCACAATTGATCTGGAAGTGTCTCAACATTTAAAGATCAATTGTGCTTTTAAAATACGCCTCGACGTTTTCAGAAACATGTCGGGAAGTCGCAACGTCTCGATAAATTCAAGCTGTCAACAAAATTAGAGCATGAAATTAGACGGATACTGGGATTTAGCTAGACACGCGACTAGGAATGAGCAATTTGAAGTTGGAATTGAAGGATGATGCACGGAGATACACATGCATGCATACAACTACTGGTCATTTTTAGAGAATATCGAGAATTTGAGAATTCTGCGAGATCAATTTTTAGGAAAAATCTGGAATTAATTAGGTTGTTTCCTGTAATTTTTACCAATTCACAATGGCCACTATTTGTAAAATATTCCAGGATTTTTTTTAGGGGTAATAGGTATAGGAGAAAGAAAAAATGCAACATTCTAGTAATGTTCAGTAATTTTAAAATCGTAAAAATACAGGAAACATTTTTAGACCATACCCACAAAACCCCGCAGAATTTTCAGTCTCAATACACAAGAACAGAAGAATATACCCGATTTTGTATAACAACAATATCAATCAACACAATACACCATTTGAAATGTATTCGAAATGACAAGATTCTTGAGAGGAGTTATGTGTTTTTGGCGACTGTAACATCCATTTTATGCATATCAAATCTGCCTATCAAGCCACACCTATGCCAAATTATCAATAAAAAGACAATAGATATGCAGATTTGAGACGACACGTTCATAGGACGGAATGTAATGGAGAAATTATAGAATCACAGGGTTGAGAAATCATATCAGAGAAGTCGGATAAATATTATGATCATTTAAAACATGCTCTATGGCTAAATTTTTAGAAATGGAACATATTTTAAACGAACAGGACATTTATCACTGTCGAAATTTACAGAGAGAAAATAGCTATGGACAGACTGAGGATGGTTCCGAAGAGGACCATGAATGATCCGTTAGCTGCCGACACATCAGCAGGTCGAAGGGTCGTACTGAAACTGTGTGTTTAAACTCAGATATTATATGATAATAGACCAAATTTAAATATCTAAAATATCCTTAACTCGCTGAAAATCTTAGGATTAAGCCGTTTACGAACATGATCTGATTGAACTTGACCAGAGGATTAAGGACTAATATGTAAATAGCTTGATGTATTTAGTTTAGAATGGGAATTATTTACACTGATAAGTATTTTTTTCCTAATAAATATATACCTGCTAGCATCGCTCTGAGCAGCGGCTTCCGACTCGATAGCCTGTCCCACGCCCTGTTGTCCTTCAATGGGTGACTCAGATGACGATTCCATCTGGGCGTTTTCCACCGAACCCATTCCAGTCGCGCTAAATTCAAAGAACTAAGAATTAGAATCACTACAATGTGATGATTTGCATAGACCACACCCTGACATGCAAGGCTAGAGATTTGAAAGATGGTTTGTTGTTCCAGTTTAAAATCTCATTGTTGTTCTCATGTGATAAACATGAATTGTTTTATAATAGATTCGATCATAACTCCTGTTACATTTTCTATGTACTCTGATATCAAAAGCGATTAATTATCTCTCAATAAAAATACTATGTGTAAGGTAGAATATTCACAAAAGAATACTTCTAGTTAACACACGAATTCCTATGTGTTACATAATTACAATAAGTGATCTATTGTTCTAAATGCATCAATTGAATGGTAATCTTTTCTGCTAAAAGTGATAGGCTGAAATTTATGTGAAACGTCAAGTTCATCATGCCAACTTGAAGGTATTATTTCAAAGATGCCCTACCTTGGTTGCACATTCGGGTTTGATTCAGTCGAAGCGACTTCATCGACATTCATCAGGTTGTTTCCGACCGAAGTGACTGTCAAGGGGATCTCGGTAGCATTTTGATTTTCTCCGACCTCCAAATTGACTGTCTTCGTCAGAATGATATCTTGGCCTTCTATAGCGCTCGCCAATTTCCTAAAACTCGATTATTTACTATTTCATAATTTCATTATCATAATCTTCGGCGTATTTTATGTATTAAAATATTAAAACTATGTCGAAACATTTTTCCAACCATTAAAGACGCTTTTTAGAGTAGCTACTGTTGCGGGTACAGTCATGCTTATGCAAGTTCGTCTTATCAAGGCACGACGATAAAAATGCGGCAAGCGCGTAAAAATCTAATTAGTTTTGATAAGTTTTCTCTTTATGGACAAAAATATGCTGACCATCTGAACATAATCGGCAAAAATAGTCGCATATTTTCTCGACAATGTTCAAACCATAGTTTTTCCCCAATTCGCCCGAAACGTTCTGATAAAATCGTAAGAAGTTCTCGACTGAATTAAGACTTCGCGTTTATGAAAAATAATGAACTGGATTATTGTATTGTTTACCAAATATGCCCCTATATTGCGGTTCCAGATCGAAACGAAACTGGTATTGATATTTTGATATCGGGGAATTATGAAACGAACGAAGGAACCAGATAATTTTGTTTGTCAGAATGTTATCATTTCGCACAAATAAAAATGTCTTGTCATAATTTGTCAAATTGAATATTTTTAGCTTCAGGGAATCAAATGGTTAAGATTCAAACAAGATCAAGACAAAACAATCACAATGATAGCAATATGAATTAAGATGTAATAGGTATTAAAATAATTGTCTCACCTCATGGTAGTGCTCTCCATGAGTGGAACGTCAGTAGCGATGCTTCCGCTGCTCTCTGCTTCAGGCTCAACTTCAGTGTTAGCCTCGACAGTCCCTGCCAAGGTGCTGTTGTTGTCAATCGACTCAGACGGTGGCAACACTGTCATTGCGGATTGAACTGAAATCGTAGTTATTTAAAGCTAAATTTTAAATTTACTCATATAATTAACGGGCAACTCGCCAATGACATTTCAACATTTAACGTGCCAAGACTAGGATAAGACAGGTAAGGCTAGGTAGGGGCGGCTTGACATTCTTATTTTCCATACCATTTATATTTGGAATGCTGGCATTGCCTTTTCCGATTAGCCCAATTAACGCAGCTTATTAAGATATTACCTGTCAAAGTCTCGTTGTTGGTGGATGGAGCCAAACCGCTTTCCTCAACTTCTCCTCCGAGCGGAGAAACTGAAAAAAAACAAGTTTTTAATAAAATGAAATGCATCAGAGAACTTTCAATTCAGTATGCAGAGTTGTTTGTTGAATGAATAAAACATTCTCAGAAATACATTGCAAAGTAAAATATGAGAGAAGAGGATATGCATATTTTTAGATCTGCTAAATTTTAATATAATAAAATTATTGTTGAATATACCTTGAACCGGATTAGGACTGATTTGCGGCATGAACTGGTAGTCCTCCAAGAATGGCTTGTCGGTGAATTCGAAGTTTGACAGACTGGCCGACGGATCGTTGCACATGTCCTCTGTCGAGCAGGCGCAGACTGTCTTGAATTCGGACCTGAAATATTTTCTTAAAATCAATTCAGTTTAACTATCTTAATTTTAATAATAATTTAGAATAGACGTGTCAACATCTCTGTATGGCTAAGTAACTGATAAGTAATCTACTCTAAGACTTTAATAGACGTTTAAATGAATTTATATCCAATTATTACGAATTAAAATTATACCTATAGCAAAGTGCCTTTTTATCGAAAGTATCTCCTTCTCTCAATTGCATGCATCCGGCAATGATCGTCGCGTTGTAGTATCGGTTCACTACTGAAAACCTTTCTTCATCACCATATAAAAATACAAATATGCATAGACATTTAACATATGCGCACAAGTGACGCAAGCTAATGTAAATAAAGACAATTTTAGAGAGTTCTTGAATCTCGAATTAATACTGCCCACCCTTTGAGTCAATATAATGTCTACGCTAATGATAAATATACATCTAATATTGCCCTAAATCTAATAAGTCAGTTAAAATTACTAGCTGTAATGTGTTTCATTTTATTTGAAATTCCCTCGACTGACCAATGTTACAAACGTCTCCAGTGCAAGTTTCATTGGGACAGTCCAAATTGTGTGGCTCGTCAATTTTGAAGGGACAAATGGCACACTGGAGGCAGAAAACATAAACAGGGACGAGGAGAATTAGTGCTGCGAGAAGTCGAACGGATGACATGGCTGAAACATAAATAAATTTGAAATTATGTAAAATCTTTAAGCATTGCATAAAATCGATTCAAATAATGTGAACAAAATTTCCTAAGGGAGAAATATACGATTTTAAAATTCCGTAGAGAAGTTAAATTTCAAGCGAAAAAACCAAATTTGACCTTCATTTAGTTTTGAATGAAGCCAGTTATGCGTAAAGAAGCGCATATTAGCATAAAAATATTTTTAGTCTGAAAAACAGAATTCTGTAATTTTTATGCAAACAAAATTTCGAGTTCGTATATTCGTGCTTCAAACTTTCTGGCTGCAATATTTTGTGGTTCTCATGTTACGAATCTGGAAGCCACAAAACGATTCGACAAAAAAAGGGAAATTCGACGAGAAATTGGATCGGATCACTTGGCATCTCGTTTTCTCTCGCAAAGACAAAAACGGGAAGGTCTTGAAACGAAGATGTAAATGTAGATGGACATTTGCATAGCTAAACAAGGCAAGAATCGAAAGAATAATCGAGGGAAAAGAGAATATTACAAAGCGCTGAACACGACACTGCAGCCGGGGCAATGAAACAGTCGTTGGACGGAGAAAGATAGGCGGCGAGATACTGACACGCGGACACGGGTCGGGTCGTGCCCGGACCGGTGATGAAAGCGGGTAATTCTTAGAAGGTTAAGCGGGCGGAAAACGGAAGCATTAGCGAAGTTCACGGGGGAAAATGACAGAAGAAAATGCGCCGTGGGGAAAAGCCGGTGCGCACAAAGACAGCTGCGGGGAATGACTGCAGGCAGAGGATGTTTGCACAAGCTCGCGCATTTCAGCAGGCTCCATTTCGCTTGAGAATGGCCTGCCCCGGAATGTCCTGGGAAGAACAAGAGTAATTCTGGCACACGACGTGAGAAGCGGGTAAAGATAGGGACAAAAGAAGGCGAACTTCCGCAACAATGACTGGAATCCACTAGGCTTAGCCGAACAGACAAAGTTGAGAAAGGTCGGAACTTGAGAGAATCGTTGAGGATTAGAATTTTTCAATTGATATGATATTTTCTAAAATTAAACAAGCATCTAAATTTCCAATGCCTCTTATCTCATTTACAGCCCCAAGAAATTTAATGCATGTTGAGGAGAGAGCAGATTTTTTTCTATCCACATAATATTTCTTCAGCTTGCAAAATTTTCATCAAACAATTCGGAGAATCAATATTTAGGATGAAAATGGTAAAAAATTGAATCATCTGCTCTGAAACGAGTCCCCTGATCTCAAAATCCCTTCTACAGCAGAAGATAATCCCATGAAAACCGCTGGAAACCATGCAAGTACTTGTTCAAACAGACACTTGGATATCTACGTAAACATTATGAAATATGCGAATATTTGGGGGCGAAAAATGAAAATGTCGAAAGTTTACCCATTTAGAAAAACTGAATTGGCTTTACAAGGCCCATAATATGGCTTCCGAAAAAGAATCGCAAAAGACTGGCGCTAGGGACGTAAAGTCGAGAATAGAATGAATTTCGAAACGAGAAGCATCGCCCGCAAAAAAAGAACGATTGATGCATAAAAAGGCAAGTGGTCGAAGTGCGTTCATGTGAAACGGAATATATGCATATGCATCTAATATCTCTAATACAATGCGCTAATATGCTAATATGAATGCATCTGCAAAAATGTAATATAAGCTGCTGATGATGAGAGGGAAATACAAGTAGGCAGAATTCGACCATACAAAGAAATTGTGAAGGGCATGTATGGGGGATGGGAACTGGAGACCGTTCCACAGTTGCTTTTTTCTCGCTGGGAGAAAAATGTCGGAGGTGGTACTCACTTGTGGCATTTCTCTCGACTTGCGTCCTAAGAAGGAATGGAAGAAAATGGCTACTTTTTATTTCGCCCCAGGCCAATGTTCCCACCTTGTTCCTCCCTCCCCCCATACGATTTCTCCTCCTACCGAGGGCAACAACTCGATTGACATCAACTTCGGCGCGAGAAACGTGAAAATAGGCGACAACAAACGCGTGAAAACAAACTAGTTCATCGCCGAGGAGGGAAACAACGCAGATTATGAGGAATCGACAATGAACAGAAGCAATTAGAAATGCGATGCAGGGCAGAAAATAGATGGGAGGTCGAGAGGTTAAATGCACATTAGACAGGGAATTCGGGGAATGATGACTGAGATTTGGCTAAATGAAAAATTGGGCGGGAAGAGAGTTTGCTCAATTCGTACAGGTCACGAAATTTCGGAATGAACTATTTCAAAATACTCGAAAAACAAGGTTAGAGATTGGTTTGATAATCATCTTTTAAACGAAATTTTCTTACTAGCAGCTATTGCCTAAACAATGATGCACAATATGATCAGCTACAAAGTATAGCGTCATTCGACGACATTTGAGAAATTCAGGAATTGACTCAAAAATTTCAAAACAGAAGCCCCGCACAGTCACAAGTCATTGTTGCCTATTTATTAGGGTGACAATTGGGCCGAATTCGAGAAATTATGAGAAATAGCTGAGCAGAGAAGTCAGAACGATTGTTTGTTGTTTGAGACAGTCCGTTTGGCAAGCGGGGGATGATGGAGGTTGTACACTTTGTACAGTAAGTATGCGCTGAGTCATGGCAACTGATCATTGTCAAGAACAGGATTTTTTTGAAGATCACCAAGGTTGTAAGGGTTTTACCCGAAGCCCGGCTCGAGCCTGAAATTTTTGATAACCTGACGAACCGAACTCAGGCCCAAATTTTCTGCACGATTTACAACAGAGAATTCACCTTCCATTAGATCCATTCGTTCTAATAATGCCGATACTTACAAGCTATGGAAATAATATATTAGATGTCTAATGTTAAAGGCTTTGCTCAAGTCACCGTAGTCTATTACGTAAGGTCACCCTATCTGAGGCTACAACTTCTAAACTCTGGTGCAAAAGGTGACTACCGCAGCCGTGTGTATTGTGTAATGAGCGAAGTTTTCTGGAAAAGTGACATAGTAATGTTGTTCAATGTGGTGAATAATCCTAGAAATATTAGAAGCTCCAGAGTTCATGTCTTCAATTCAAAATTGCTATTTTATAGGTGTCCGTAGGTTTTTGCATCAGAGTTTATAAGACAGTAATATTTGCAATAGATCGCGTAAGGGGACATAGACCAGTAGTTGATTTCTTGCCGGAGAACTTCGTCACCAGCTCAAAATCAGAGCAAATAAATTGAGAAATAGTTGTTCACTTAGAAACGAAACATAGGAAAACGGCTAAATAAACGAGTACGCGATTTTGCGGAGATAGTTAAAAATAGAAAACACAGCAAATGAATGAATGAATGGAGATTGGATGTAGATTGGAGCGAATCACGCCAATCCGATGTCAATATTTTGCACGTAAGAAGAAAAGAACATTCCGAGATCAATTCAGCAAAAACGAATTGCGGAGTGGAGATGTTTGGACATTCATATTTTAATATTTTACTGAAATAATAACCACGTCATTTTGTTCGCATCAAATTTTTTATAAGAATTCTAAAAATAAAAAAATGGGAAATATAAAGTCAATTTATCTAATATATAAAATACGTTATTTCACCTGTTGCTGATCTCTCACCATTGTGGAGCTTCCGTAAATAGTGCGCGTTACGATTGAACTTTTTTTTTTTGTTTTTTTTGAAAAATTTTAATTCGCTAATAAATGCAAAATGACTAACACCATTAAGGAAGCTTTTTTTATCCACTCTGCCCCAAGAACTTTTCCTTTGGCTGCGCTAATATGGAATAAGTGCGAAAGGCCTTTGGGGGAGCAAGCTAATGAACGGGGAACGCAGAGAAATACAAAGGGAACAAATTTCGATCGTAATGCGCATTTTCTACGGAAGCTCCACAATGGCGAGAGATTGACAGTAGCATAAAAAGTTATTATAAAATTGAAAAAAGACAAATATTCGAAATATGAAGTTAAATTTTGGGAAAAATTATAAAGATCATATGAAATGGTGAAAAATGGTCAGAAATAAGGCTTCTCATTCTGTTGTCTTAGCTGCAGGATGTGGATTTTCAAGCTATCATCTGTTTGAGGAAATGGAATGCTAATAATTCAATAGAATCAATGATGAGCATTAAATTGACCCTTAAATATTTCGCAATTTTCGTAAATTCAAACTATGTGGATCTTTCTAATCAGGAAATGCGAAAGAAGATCAAACTCCAAAATAAAAATATTTCTCCCTCAGAACCTATATTGGGCAAATGAAAGATAGGAATCTCTTGTTGTTTAGGTATTATCACAGCTCTCGATCTTATATACCATTTTATTTTTAATGCGAAGATGGCGGAAAGGAAGTTAAGCAATTCTTCAATAGCGATCAGGTAAAATCAGAGTTAATTTTTTGAATCAGCCAACGAAGAAAAACTAGACTGTTCTCTAAGAAAATGAAATACTTCCTTTCAAAGCCGATAAAAATAAAGAATAAGTCTGGGAAGAAAATATCCCCACAACTTAAAAATATAAGGGCACCTTTCTATCAATAGTAACTTAAAATTTAAAAGTATTCATCTCTCAATAAAAGTTATACTAGATTTAAGTTGAACCTTTTATCAAAGAAAAAAACGATGAGAAAGCTAGACTGTTCTAGTGAAATGGCTCGTGGAAAATCGAAAATCGATGAAATCTGTATTAAAATGAAAGCCACTATTAACTCTAATGAGAATCCAAGTTTAGAATCAAATGTTCACTGGGATCTTGCTCAAGACTAGAACGTTCGAGTGAATTAAGTGAAGCGAAACGGAATGGAATGTGTCTTTCCCGAAAATGGGGAATCGATGAAATCGGGCTTGAAAGTGAACTCAATGTGGGGGAATTGATGATGTAAAGCTTCGACCAAGAAAGAGCACACAATGTGTGAAAGAGAAAGCTGTCGTCGACGGTAGCTGCAACTGAGGAGAGAAAGTGAAAGGTGTGAAAGAGGGAAGAAGTGAGAAGAGATGAGGAAAAACTGTCATCCCAACCTGAGGAAGACATTCGCCAGTCTTGTTTCAAGCAATTATTTTATAAATATTTTTTAGAAAAAAATAGGAAAAAGTCAGATGTCAAGTTTGTGAAGAAAGTTTTATGATTCTATCGATCAGACATATTTCACAGCAACAATAGAGTTAGGATTAGCGAGAAAAAACTCGAATTTTTATGACTCATAGAATCTTCACGAAACATTTCAAAACGCTTGGAAGAAGAGGTTTTTAGGCCAGTTGCCAAGGAGCCGAGTCACAAATTTCTGTGTCTTGGCAAATCTGCTGCCTTCCGGATCGAGAAATGAATTATGAATAGTGGATCTCGAATCTCGGCAGGCACTTAGCGAATCAAATAAAAAAGACTCAAATAGCTTACGGTTTTGGATTTGCATGAAATGTCTCATTTTTGCATTTTATGTCCGAAATGAGCGGAATCCACTTAAATGTGATGCTTATGAAGATCCGCATAAAAAGCACAGCAACAAACGAATGAATGGATGACTCTTGAATTACACAAGGTCGAGAGATCTGAAGGAAAAAACGAATCTGACCAGGCATGTCAATGAATTCATATTGGAACAGATTCGTAAACTATTTCAGACAGTTTTCTCTTCACTATTCTTCAATATGGGGCGAGACATTGTGTAGATGAAAATCCTAGGAACAGCTGCAGGAAACTTGCGATTGACCCGAACAAGGTAAAGTCCGCAGAAAGAGAAATAAGAAGAGGCATAAAATGGAGCAGCAGTGCGAGTAATTGAACATTATTTGCTAAATAAATATCCTTCCTCCTTCCTTTCTCTGCGTCATTCTTCGCCATTGCATTTGTGGCACGCAGTTCTCGACCAAAAGCAGCCTGAATATTATTATTTGTTCAAAGTGAATTACGCATAAATAAATAGTGCGGCGTTTCTTATGCCAGAATGTGTAACAGAGCACATAATAATCACTGATCTTCTGCAGTTGTTTTAAAAAGTTAGGGAAAAGGTTCGCTAAACTTGAAATTTTTGAGAAACTGTTGATACAATATTTCAATTCAAATACATATTTAGGTTCCTAAATTTTCCTTTCATGAAATTCATTTAGAAACACAAATTTGGCAATAATATTTTATTACTCTACTTTACAGAGGATGTTCATTGAAAAGTCAGTTGGGCTGAGGACCTGTTAAGGGAAGGGAACTGATTCGGAATGTAGCTAAATGCGACTCGGAATTCAGGCCTCACTGGTGTTGGTGTTGGCTTCGGAGTCGTTCGTGCTGCTGACTCGATAGCGATGCGACGGCGTCGACAGCTGCCCTGCTGACATCGAAAGCACGCGACCCGTGGTCTGAAATTGCAAATTCTTAGCATAGATTACCAAAACGTTGAACAAAAAATAAGATTTTAGAAGCTATAATTGAAAACTATTGAGTGGAATTATATTCACCATAGATCTGGACGGGATGTGAAGCGACAACGTGGAGATCTTTCGACTGCTGTTTGTCGCGATCTGCGAAATTTCAGATGATTCCATAATAACATTCAATAGGTCAAAATTAGGAAGAAAAGTAGAGGGAAAGTGGGAAAAGATAATTCACACCATTTCCGTTATTTCTCAGTTGCCGTTAAAAACCAGAGTCCAGACTTAGAATTTCAAAGTCCAAAATTAATTCTCACCCTCTGATTATTTATCTTGTTATTGATGGTGCCCTCTTCCGTCCTTCTGCTGCTTCTGTTTCTCTGCGATGCGATCTTCGACTCGAACTTCTTGGTGAGCGTGCGCACGGGGAAGTAGCCGGAACGCACCGACTTCACCGTGTCGTAGTCCTTATTGATCTTGGCGCACACGCCCTTTTCAGAGAACAGTCCGCTGTGAGAAGAGGAGTCCTGAAATAGGTCGTAAATTGTCGTCAATTCCGATTATATTTTCACCAGATGAGGAATCGACTCCAAGGCTAAAATTGAAAACAAGCAATACATAGTAACAGAGGAAGCACACGTGGACAGAGCAAAATGAGAAAAAAGCCAAGTATCCATTCACTGTTTATGTTTGTTTTCGATTTTAGCTTCGGGGCAGATTCGCCATCCGGAGAAAATATAAACGGGATTGACGATAGAAGATCATGATCTTTTAGGGACTCAATTTTTTTTATTTAGATTTTACCTTGAGAGAAGGAGACGAGATTGCGGAAGCGCGAGCCGATTGTCGTACAGCGGAAACAGCTGCGCCTTTGTGACTGCAATTCGACCCGGATATGTTCAGGGAAGGTGCCAACTTCCTCTTCGGATTCTCGATCACCTCAAATAATTTATTTAAAATTGATTTATTCCATCTTATTTCTCATCATTCTATAGGGGCCACCAGTCATTTCCGTCAATTCATCGAAACTGGATAAAACCCATTCTTGATATCCTTATTGGATCTTTCATCCATCGCCGATGAGAAAAGACAGAAAAATTAGCATAAAAGTAATACAAATAAAACCGAAAATCAATGCGGCAACCTCGAAATAGGCGGTTTATAAGGTAGTTTTAAAAGGATAAAAAATAGAAAATTGTAATAAATTAAAAAAAAAAATTACAGTGACAGGTTTATTGGCGTGCAAGGACGAGGTGGAGTTGTCTTTCTTGACTGCTTCGATCATCCTGCCCTTCTTCAGGCCGACTCGATTGGACGTGCGCGAGCTCCTTTGCAAGCAGCTTTCCTCCATTCCTTTGTCGCATTTCGAAGCCTCCGGGTCGTTCGAGGTTTCATCTGAAAGTGTTCATATTTTTTTTTTATCTTTTATCATTTTTCAATATCTGAAAATCAGTGAAGTGGAGCTCTATCATTGCTAGTTGATCTTCAAAATTGATGAATTTCCCAAGGAACAATTTACTTTGTAAGATTTTATTCAGGTCGACTTGAATAAATCTTATTAACTTTTTCCTGGTTTCAATCATTTTCATGATCTTCTCAAAAACCAACTGAGTTCGGAAGTGGACTCGGTGGAATTGGTGGTTTCTTCGGCACTGCTGTTGTGGGTAAACGCGTTCGCGAGTTGCAGCTCGAGATTCGCCTTCTTGAACACTTCGTCGTAGCCACTGAACAGGGCGTCACGCCAGACACGTATCTCTGCAAATCTCTGGGTTAAAGCTGGTTTTCACCTAAATTTGTGCCTTCATCACAAAAATGGAGTTGAACACTTCCGAACGGGAACCTGATGAACGCGATAGCGAATCGCCTAGCCAATTCCTAAATCGTCAAATTTCTCCTTCCTCAAAAAATCTATATCCAGTCAATTTTAACTCACATAAACGTTGATCTCCATAATTTTACCTGCAGAACCTGGTCCTTGACCTTCTTCTTGGGCTTGCGCTTCGTGACGGAAATCGACAGGGCGGTGACGGATGACAAGTCGAGAATGAAACCTGAATTTGTCATTTACTGATTTTTCAATTTTAGCAACCTTTGTCCTGTTTGCAGTAGACCAGCAGCACTCCTCCCTTCGTGAGAACGAGCTGCCTGTGCTTAACTTTCCAGCGTCTCTTGAACAGTTGTCCCTGGAATCTTGTCATTAACGACATTTATTGAATAACTTGATTGAAATTCGGAATTTCTCGTAAACGTCTATCATTCTCCTATTTCTACCGTCATGAATACCAAGATTTCTCGAAATAATAATAATTTTGATTGACAACTTGGAAACTTCATGACTTCACGATATGACTCTTCGTCTCACTTCATAAACTTCAGATGAACAACTTGGTTTTTTTTACCTTGGGTCGCAGATAGACTTTTACATTTCCTCTAGCCAAAATATTTTCAGTTTTTGCGTAGAAGCGCTGGTCTGGAAGGCTGACTTTCTGAAATGGATTCGTAGTGCAATCGTTTAGCAAAGATCATTCTCTATGAGGATTCTGATCGCAAGATCATGCATTTGAAGCACATCAACAAGCATGTTCACGAACAAAGCATGAATTTTCTCGAATTCCCAATTCAAAGCTCATGTGTTTTGGATGCTTTTCATGAACCGACCGATTTGAGCGTGTTGCTGAGCGCGAACAGGTGGCTGCTATTGGACTCCATGAACAGTGTCATTTGCCTGGGGTGGAATTAATGAGTGGATATTCGGGTGTCGAGTAGATGAAATTGTGACGAGTAGGGAAATGAGTGGGGAAAGAACTTTCGCAATTTATTATTTTTCCTAAAATTGAAAATTCAAATTGCGTATCTGATCAATTTGCATCATCACTTGCAAGAGATACGAAATTAGCATTGAAAATATCTAAGTTAAGATAGTCTCGATATTCGGGTATAAATAGCGAAATTTCCATTTGTTCGACATTCTTTCCGTCTCTCGACAAAGAACCACCAGCCTCCAAGCGACCAGGCAGACATGGCCCAATCCGTGCCGCCCGGCGACATCCAGACGCAGCCCAACAGCAAAATCGTCTTCAATGCCCCCTATGACGACAAGCACACCTACCACATCAAGGTATGGATAGAAAAATGCAGAAAATGGGAAACTCTTGGTGAAAATCTTGTCAAAAATTGCTAGGACTAATCATTCCATTTGCAAATCATCAACTCGAGTGCTCGTCGCATCGGCTGGGCGATCAAAACCACCAACATGAAACGTCTCGGCGTCGACCCGCCCTGCGGCGTCCTCGACCCCAAGGAGTCCACTCTGATGGCCGTCAGCTGCGACGCCTTCGCCTACGGGCAGGAGGTTTGTGAAACCACAAATTTCTCAAATCCCTGGCATCAAGACATAACAACAACAGTCAAGACCTATATTTCGATGCTGAATTTGACGAATCAGAACTGAAAAAGTGACACTTTCGAGAGAGATCTCAAAGTGAACAACTTGCTAGAAATTGCAGTATTTCTTTCTTCAACTAATATCTTTACCTTTTAGGACACCAACAACGACCGCATCACCGTCGAGTGGACGAACACCCCTGAAGGCGCCGCGAAGCAGTTCCGCCGCGAGTGGTTCCAGGGCGATGGCATGGTCCGCAGAAAGAACCTCCCCATCGAATACAATCCCTAAACCTCTCACACCCGCACACATTGAATAAATGTTTTTGAAAAAAAAACTTGTTCATGTTGAAAGGAAGTATTGGAAAAATTCATGATGCAAAACACTAGTAATTCGTTCTTCGTCTTTCTCGAAGTAATTCTAGATCTTCCCACTTCTCCAAATCATTAACGTGCGTGTTTCTGTACGATTATTCACGAAAAATCTTCGAGGTTGATCTTCACAGGATTTTGAAGAAGCTGTTAGAAATATGCGTTTCTTCTTTATAATTAGGAACCGAAAACTCCGGGCCCCTTGTAGCTTTCATCCTCTTTTCTGGAAAACAGTATAGTGAAGAAAAAAGAGGATGGTAATTACAAGAGGTCAAATGACGAAATGCTTCCTTTTTCTGCATAAATCCTGTCAATTTCTATTGCGTTCAGTCACCTTTACGTTTCGTCATTATATCATTTACAGGTCGCCATCGCTAAATGCCATTACAGAAAGAAATGTATTTCGGCCTAAAATTGATTTTTTTATTTTATTATAATTGGCGTATTCGAAAGATTTTACGGTTACTTTTTCGGAAAATTTATGATTTGAAACTAGAACTAGAACACAACTATTTCTCTCTTAGAAAATATACAACTTTTCGAGAAAATCATTCATAGCTATGAATCGCCTCAGGTTGACCATCCTCAACAATTGCAATGCATGAATATGTCGTGCTTAAGTCGATGCCGATGTAGACCATTTCGAGCTAGAATTTATAAGAATCGAATAATCTTGTGTGAAATAAAATTGAAAAGCACGACAATTATCAATCGAGAGAGGAACTATCTGATAATAAAGGAATGCTTGCGGGTAATTTGTTTAAATCGATAAATATCTTCAGATCAGGATACATTAAAAAAATAAATTTAGTAAAGAACTTTGTTTGCATAATTATACCAATTTTGAAAGCTGACAATTTCAATGTTAAAAATATTATACATAATTAAGGTCTTTTTAGAAGCATTTATTCAACACACGATGAAATCATACATTATGATTACAAGCAAATAAACTGAAATGATTACGATTAATCAAATTAATTCCAGACGAATAAATGAGTTTCTCCATATATTTAACGGTCTTTGATCAGTTGAAGAAAAGGATTTTTCTATTTTAGAATTTGTGTTATCAACGCCAACTATAGTAATATGACATTTATAGTTATCTCTATCTCTACTGCTATAATCCTGCAAGTTGACACGAACTTCTTTTATTCCATGAAAACCATCAACTTGGAAACTATATTTATCATAGTCTTGAGAATATGTTTTGCTAAATACCAAAATAATACATATGAATATAACTTGAACGCTTACTAAGGGACGGATAATGTCACCTTCAGGGCACGTTGTAGTGTTGCTAGATATATTGGATAAGTTTTTTGGCCAGGAACAAGTTGGCTTAGTTCAAGCTCAATATATTTTTTGCCATGACCATCGTGCATCTGAATAGGAAATAGTAATGAAAATACTTCAAACCTTACCCAGTTGTTATAATAATTCGTTGATGGATTTACATGACGATCAACTCTAGCAAAAGTTTCTCCATTCAAATTCGAGGACGTAGGCATCGCACTGTTATTTTGATTTAGTCGATATTGATTGCCTAAATTTATTGATTTATACTATTATAACTTCTTTTTAAAAGCAATTATCATTAATTACTTTGAAAGAAAAGTTAAATAAGCATTATAATACTTATTTCATAATTAATGATATTTAGTTATCAGAAAAATATATTATGCTACACATTAAGTTGTAATTTTCAAATTATTTTTTATCAAAAAATTGTACAAATATACAAACCGGTATTAGTTGGATTGGAAGAGGTTGAGCTAGCATATTCTCTAGCGAGTTCCTTGCTTTCCACTGTCGAAGCTGGTAACATTGACTTCTTATCTCGTGAATTAGGACCGATTTTGCTACTATTTAAAGACAAGCAGTTGGTAGGCGATTGTGGCCTGTCATAGGAATTATTTTTAAGGCTTTGAGATTGTCGTTCAATTTGATCGCTTGTAGAGTCATTTTCATGTGACCTCCCAGAACTATTATTTCTTTGAATATTTTCTGATGCTCTGGCTCCTGTTTTGCATACCATCTACAGCATCAGGACCTAACTTCCCGTTTCTGTCACTTTTATCTCGAGAATCGGATGAACTACCAGTCGGTGAAACTGACTGAGACTGTTTAGGCTGCGGATATGAGATGTTAGGATGTTCAGATCGATTATCTTGAGGCGTATGCGAATTTTGAATGATAGATTTTACTGGATTATACTGATGATCTTTTATCACTACCTCTGATGACTTATTGTCTTGATCATCACTTTTATTTAGAGTGGAAGTATTGTCAGCTTGAGCTGGTCCTGCAGCTTGAGTTTGTCTTGCAGTTTGAGCTGGTTTTGCAGTTGCAGTTGATTTTGCAACTTGAGCTGATCTCGCAGCTTGAATTGGTATTGGGCGATCAATACGGATTTTGTTAAATTGGTCTGCCAACTAAATTAAAAAGAGAATTTGATTAATTGTATATTGAAACTTCAATAGCATTGGCAAAAATAGCAGCCCCATGAGACACGATTTCGTCTGGATTCAAATCGAGTTTGATTTTATCGTTTCCAAATTTCGCAGTCAGAAGTTCTCTAATCCTCGGTATTCTGGTTGAACCACCAACGAGAATCTATGATAATATCTTTTATGATATTATAAAATGACTTACAACAAAATTAATATCTTCTTTCTTCATTTGTGCAGTGTTTAGAGCTGAATCGACTTGTTGGATTGCTCTAGTAAATAGATCAGAACATAGTCGGTTCAATTGAGATTTTGTCAACGAAACTTTCAAATTAATTTCGTCATTAATCTCCAGCTGAATTCAATATTAAATCGATTAAAGATAGTGTGAAGATACACTTACGAAGATATTTGTTTCTTCAATATTATTTGACAAAAACTCTTTCGCTTCTCTGCATTTTTCGCGTAATTTTTTAATTAATCTTAGTCTTTTATCGATATCATAACTCGAGCTTTTCTTAAATTCCGCGAGTGCATATTTCATAATACGACCGTCAAAATCTTGACCGCCTAAAATATACATCATTTCGATTTGAAAGAATGGTACATACCTAAATGAATATCACCGGTCACAGCCATGACGTCGACATTATTACCAACCATTTCCAGAATGCTTACATCGAGAGTTCCTAAACTTGGAAAATACAGATATAATTTTATATCAAAACTGACCTCCTCCAAAGTCGAATACCAACAACTTGGAATTTCCCAGTTGATGATTAGCGTTATATGCAATTGCAGCAGCGTTAGGTTCATGCAATAATCCTTTTAATTGAAGTTTGGCTAATTCAATAGCTTTTTCCGTTGCAGCCTTCTGATTCTCTTGAAAGAGTGCAGGAACAGTCACGACAACACCGGTCACTTTTTGATTTAAATATTTCTGAAAATTTGTACAGTTAATTCGTTCATTCTTTTATCAAATAAAATTTCATACCTCAGCATGCATTTTTAGATACTTCAATATCTCTGCGGAAACTTCTTCGGGTCTCAGGAATCGTTCATTTGTTTGTCCCTTGTTCAGCACATATCCAGCACATTTCTAAAGTCACAAATTTTCATAGAGAAATATGCTGAAATTACATCTCTTGTAGCGACATTGAATGTCCAAAGTTGACGCGTTTCTGCGTTCGGCAAATTGTGCAGGAATTCCCAGCCAATTAGCCGTTTCGAATCTGAAATTATCAAGATTTGCCAAATTTCCTAAATTTACTTACCATATAGAACATTCGACAAGTCGATATTAGAATTCAAAGCATCATTTCCAACCAAAATCTCAGCACCGTATGCGACAACTGAAGGGACGATATTCCTTCCTAAAATTATCACGCCCTCTCAAAACTATGATATTTTCATGCCATCATCATGATGAATGGTCACGGGTTTTCCGTTTTCCATCACCGAAACGCATGAATACGTTGTTCCCAAGTCGATCCCGATATAAACCATTACGAGCTAGAATTTATAAGAATCGAATAATTTCATATGAAATAAAATCAAAAGTACACGACAATTATATCGATTGATAGAGAAGTTATTTGATAAGAAAAGTAATGCTTGCGAATAGTTTGTTTAAAAGCGACTCTTTGAGTGATTCGGACATCAGTAGGCACTAGAAAAGTCGATACCCCAAAAAGAGACCCAGATAAGGTAATCGAGAGCACTGAATCGATTGGAACACAGATTTCAACCCGATTTGCATGCGTTTTACGCCTGTACTGTTCGAAAAACACGGAAAAACGTGATTTTTCTAGTTTTCTTATTTGAATATTTCTCCGGACAAATGATACACCGTTGGCTCCATCTTATCGAATCGGCTGGACGAGTAATGATGGTCAAATTTGAGTTTTCTTTTGGTATCTTCAATCAATAATATTTGCATTCATCATTCGTTACGTGTGCAGGAATTCTGTTGAATTTGAAAGGATTGAATTGAATGGTCGAATTTGAATGCACGTTGTTTGAATCAGTCAGCACCAAGAGCAGTCTACAGATATTGTAAAATCGTACCTAACCTGTATTAAACCCGAAATTTTCGTACCTTTCACCTATTTTAACTATGAATTGATAAAAAGTTAGTGCTTGCTTACTTGTCTCGTTCCATATTTAAGGAAAAAGTTCGTACTTGCAACTTACCTGTAGGCATCCCTAGTCAGAACAAATCATTCTGAGTTTCGAGAATTTTTCTTCAATCAGATTTTCTACCTCCTTATGGTATTTACACATGTCTTCATATCATCTGAATTGCTCATTCGTTTAGTTAATTTCTTTATCTTCATTTTTCCTCATTAAGTTTCTTTGGAAACTGGTGCTTGTGTTCACTCTGCTGATGGTCCTGTCGAGTTTCTGGCTGGAATGCATGATTCTGCTCATCAAACTACGCATTTAAAACTGGATCTCGAAACCTCTGCTCGTCAAATATTCCCCCACTCATTCTACATCAATACGGATTAATCTACTACGTATCTGTAAATAGCCAGATCGATTTAGAGCAAATAAAATAATTGTTTATCATTATTTTATTATTTTTCTATCTGAAATTTTAAGATACCATTCGTATCTAGCATGGTATGACAGGTTTTTGTGACAATTACAATCAATTTTTAATTGGTTTCCTGCAGTTTGCAATTACTAAAACTGTAATATCATTTCGAGCGAAAATAGACTAAAATCAACATTTCCAGAAAAGTTGAAAAAATTTGAATTCAATGAATGCGCACGAGTTGTCATAAGTTTTCAACTCATTGTTGAAACATCATTAACCAAATGCGCTATTATGTGAGACTTTACTCGTGATTTCCTTGATAGAAATGATTGGTTGCTTCACGAAATAGAACAAACGAGTAGAGGAAAGTTTCGGCAATGAGCAAGTTTTGCGACTAATCGTGACATTCGCCTCTTGTTTGCTGAAACTCTAATCTTTACATCTTTTCTGAAAGTTTTGATATTAGTCTATTTTCGCCGGAGATGGATGGTAACGTTGAGCAAGATACATACAAAATTTTATCAACATTTTTCCTCCCATTTAGAAAATGTAAGATAATGATGAGACGTGGAAAAATAATGTAGAACGCGCTATGATAATCACTTGGAATTCTCAGTTACTCAAGTAATAGTAATTTTGAGTAAGGTACATACGAAAACTCACAGAAAAGTAGAAAAAACATCATCGTCACACATTTGTCTCTATCTCTGAATCTAGCCTATTTGGATGATATTTCCTGCCATAAAACCATCGACTGGTTCCACCCGTTTAATCCGTCATATTCAAATCGTCGCACGAGGCAAATAGCAATTATTATTGGAACTCTTTCCGCTGATTCTATTGATTTGTTCGATAGTTTTGGCGCTTTTATATTCAGTTCGAGTTTTCATAAATTATTTAGAAACCCTATGACGCTTGTTATTGCTACTTTTAAAAGCGAAAGTAGAATCATAGCAATTCGAACTGATAAGAAACACTATTAACCTCATAAATCACTCTCCAATAGCATAGAAAGCTAATTATAAATAGGATACTTTTAAAACAAGGAGAATTTTCAGTCCTGAAACCTATAAATTTATTGCGATTCCAAATTTTCAACTTCCAACTAACCTGCAACCTCACTTCGTCTACTATCTCACTTCCCGCTATTACATTGCGGTTGTCGATTTTCATGATAATCACCCCCTTCGAATCACTCTATTCCCCGAATTTCACTAAACACGAGAACGACTGTTTATTTGATCAATCTTTCATCGTTTTATCTGTCTTACCTTTCCTTAAACTAAATTCGTTCCAGTTTGAAAATTACTTACTTTTGGACATAGCATTTTTCATCAAACTTATCTGTAGATTGGTCATTTTTTTCTTGTTGCATTTTTGGTTGTGTAAGATGTCTTATCAGTAGGAAATAATTTTTAAATACATTTTTTGCGTAGTTAATGTCTAATTAAATGAATTCGCAAATAAACAGCTCTTCCTTTGATCTTTATTGGTAATTATCAATATTCAATGATCATGTTCAATAATTGATATTTCATTTTATTTGTAGTAATAGATTTCCGTAAATATTTTGTAATCGATCGTACAAGCAAAGTTTGTTTGAAGAAGCTTTTCGGCAAAGTATGGACCCAATTCATCTGTTAATTCTAGGGATTTTCCGTGTTGATTTTTTCATCAGATAGCAAACGTTTCTTTAAACCTCCAATTTTACATGATGTCTGGCGAAATGATAATCGCAATCAAAGTCAAATAGTCGAACATTTCGATCAGTCTTAAAGTTTGTTATGATAGCCAAAGTTTGCTTAAAATTGAACACAATTGCTCCGCCTAAAACGTGATCAGAATTTTTACGCTCCGCCTAGAAATGTGATCAGCGTTTTTATACGGAAAATAAAAACCCGATAAGCAGTTGTTTAATTAGAAAGTTGAAATGCGCTGAGACTGACATTCTCTGGTCTCCGCCAATGATATATAAAATGGATACAGTATTTTCAGACTGCTCATTTTAAACATTCGATGAAAAGATTCGACATGTTTAATCTTGAGTAAAATTTTCCACCCAAATGATCAGCAACATTTGCTATTTTTGATCATCGCCCTAAATTTATAGGTTATCTCTAAAAATTGCACACCTTTTTAAAATTCTGATAAGCCGTTGATGATCATTTTAAACTCTTTGATGGTCATTCCATTAATTCATTCAATACTTTCATATCATTGTCAAGTTATGGTGTATCATCAATCGATGCTCTAAACGATCATCACAAAGTACGCCCATCCTATTTATAAAAGTTTTATGAATTGATTGGATCCACGTGACAGGCATCTTCCATAAACAAACATTTTTCATTGATCGTCAACATTTCCATTATTGAATGTCGTTTTCAACCTATTTTTTCTAACAGATTACTCATGTTGATCGGTTCAGTATAGCATTTATCCGTGACGTATTTGACCCAAAGAATATGATCAAACCATAAACTTGTCATATATTTTAATCTCATCGATATTCTACTTATCATCTTAAGTCAGAACTTTATCGCTTATTTCAGATTTAATTACTACCAAAGAACCAACATTGACACTGCTAAAGTCTAATTATTTCAATACTTATCCAAAATGGAAAAGCAATACAAACTACTATATTCGGTTAATGACCACCCGAGTTGGGGAAACTGGATACTTTTTGGATGCCAAGTAAAAACTGGATCGATATTTAAAAAAGATCTACAAATTCCAGCAAATGATGCTGGTCCTCTCTGGAATTCTTGTGGTTCCGTTTCTAGTTTCATCCACAATATGCCCCGGGGCTGATATTATCGATATGCGGTATTCTTATACAACATATTTCATAGAGTTTTAACAACAAGTTTAGGGTAAAACTGATCGCCGGGACATTCGTTTCATCGGGCATTGCAACAATTGTACAAACCACGTTTGGATTACGGTACTTTTTCATAGTTTAAGAAAAATCAATCAGATTTTCAGATTACCTGTTCTCCACGGTCCCTCTTTCGCATTCATCCCTACATTGATCGCATTTGCCAATTTGCCTGAGAATAAATGTAATGCTGACGTGAATACCGTCGTTCCTGAGGAAGAATATATCGACAAGCTGTTAACGGTATTTTTGTGGTTTATTTTGAATTATTGATGACTGAAAAAGAACTTGAGAACCAAAAAAGCCTTCAAGTCAACAATTCATGTAAAATAGTGTGGAGAAGAATCTATTCCTAGCCATTATCCACATCATTTTGTAAAATTTTAAGACCTATAGAATTGTAGTTTCCAAATGTCCGAAAAGAAACGAAGGAGTCTTAACTTAACTTCAAACATTCGTCATTCAGATCCAAGGATCCTTATTCGTGGCAGTCCTAGTCATGCCGTTTATCGCTTGTACCGGACTTGTGGGTGTATTTTCGAAATTCGTCGGGCCTGTCACCACCTGTCCTCTGATGATTATGCTCTGCATGGGCTCAGTGCCTACAGCCGCCGAGAAAATGTCTCTCCACTGGATTTCGATCGTCCAATTCTGCATTCTAGCGAGTTTCGCTATATTTTTGGAAAACGTGCTCGTGCCGATACCGTACTTCTCGATTGCTCGTAAAAAATTCAAATTCGCTCGAGTCAGGGTGTTTGGATCTTTCCCGGTAAATATTTTGAGTGAACACTAATTAACGTTAGTAAATGAGAGCGTTCGAACGATCACTACCATTTTTTAAATTTCTAATTGCAGTACCTGATAGGAGTCGGCTGTGCTTGGCTAATTTGCGGGATTTTGACCTGGACGAACCTGGAGCCGGAAAGGGGAGAAGCTCGTGTCGACAAAAACGAAACTTTAACCGTTTTGGCTCACAGTCCTTGGTTTCAAGTGCCTATTCCTTGTACGATTATTATCTTTAAATAATCTTAAATTATTATCAATTTAGTGCGATTCGGTTTCCCCAGATTCAGCATAGGATTATTCTTTGGATTTGTCGCGTCGACTTTTGCTTGTATCGTAGAATCCGTAGGCGATTATGGGATTTTGGCAAAGGTAAATAGGTTGAATATTGACTTTTTTAAGTTTATCATCGGAAATTGAAGATTTAAGCCATGTTTCTCTGCTCACCTAATAACACAAAAGCAATCTTTGGCGATTTTTTCGTCATAAGATCATTGCTTTCGATGTCTGAGAAAGCATGCAATCACTTTGATACGCTTTAAAATAGATTTCTTTCTGTTGACTTAATCGTTTATTCTGGTCATTTGAATCGATTCATTCCGATTACTTTCAGGTCGCAATGCAGCGTCATCCACCTCAATCCTCCGTTAACAGGGCAATGATGGCTGAAGGTGAAATCCTAAAATCGATTTATTACCATTGATCCTAGATATCAAAATAAAAGAATAACCCATAAAATTTAGTGTAACTAACATGAAAATAGCAGTAAAATAAGATGCAATGAGTATTTGAGGATTCGGATCTCTATTGTCGGCGGTGATGGGCGTCGGTACAGCCGTGACAACCTACGCCGAAGCCATCGCTCTGGTTCCAGTTACCAAAGTCGCTTGCAGAGCTACGATGCAACTTGCTGGGGTAAATTCGAGCACAGATTAAAAGCAAACTCGAAAATGCATCCTTTAGACTCTACTGATCATCCTCGGTCTGTTCACGAAGGTCGCCGCTCTTCTTGCGTCAATTCCCGATGCTGTTGTCGGGGGTGTCCTCGCGATGGGAATGGCTATGATTGCAGGCGTCGCGTTAAGCAACCTTCAGGTATTCCCTTAGTTTGGGCTATTGCAGAAGTATTAAATTTCAGAATGTGGATCTCCGTTTATCTCGGAACCTAACGATCATGGGCACAGCGATTCTCGTCGGCTCAGTGGTCCCAAAGCACTTCCAAGATAATCCAATCAACTCTGGAAACGCCACTGTCGACTCAATCTTCAACATGCTGTTCGGAATTCAAATGCTCATCGGGGGACTGGTAGCGTTCATTTTGGATAACACTGTTCCAGGTAATAAGATATGGAATTTCTATTATATCTCATTTCTCAATGATATATAAAGGTAACTTTGACTAAATTCAAATGCATTTATAAATAAGTCATTCCAGGAGCCACGAAAGAGCAGCGTGGTATTAAAACGGGCGATTCGATGGCCGCTGACGATTTCTCGATTGACGATGATGGGTATTCATTCTCAAGTCCTGTCAACAGGTTAGTAGATTACCACTTGATTTATTTTCTAAGTATTGAGCAAGATGAACCTCATTTAGCCTTTTTATATCATATTTTATTTTCAGATTCATCCTCCGATTCCCATCCCTTTGCAAGCTTCCATTCATACCCCCGAAGAGGAAAATCGAATCAGTCGAAGATCTGAGGAACGGATCATTCTCCTCGAAAGAGAGTGGCAGTTCTATAAACAAGCCATTCTCAATCTCAGCCCCATCATTAATTCATACAATCAGTGCAAAACTCTAACCATAATCGGGTATTTTTCTTCGCATAATTGAATATATGCAATGTCGGTTGATAACTTTAAGTTCACAAGGAAATTGGAGATTCTTACTACTTGATCAAATATTTGAAGATCGAAGTATAAATTGTGGGAGCTCAGAAAAAGTAGTTTCGTTTTTCTCCAACTACGTGCATTTTAATCCGATTTTCTTGCGAATTAACGACATTTTCTGCGTTCTGTTGGCAATCGTTAACAGGTTGATTGAGTGGTAAAATTCTATGATCAAAATTTTTAAATTGATATCTTTCCGAACACATAACGCTATAATTTTCTGCATAGTAATTTAATTTTTACTGTTAAATGTTAGCAAGAATTTTGGAAGAAAAGAAATTTTCAAATTTATAAGTACCAAAACAATCCTGAAAACCAATAGTCAAATTTTCAATACGTGTTGTAAGCTTTCTCTAGTCAGCGATTTGGCTGTACATTATCTCATTTTCAGAGATGATTATTTTTATTGGAATGAAGCATCTTTATCTCACACAAATTTCTTACCACAAACACTCGAAAAACTGGATGCCGAATTCCAGATTTAAGCAGTAAGCAAGAAAAAGAATGAAGATGAGTGGGTCGAGTATTTTTGCACACATCAGTTTGTTTTGTTTCACAACAAGTCTTCTTTAATAACCGACTTTCAGTCTAATCCGAGGCAAATGTCTCAAGTACCGGATTAAGACAATAAGAGTTGTTTCTAATTTTGCCAGAGCAGGTTTTGAGAAAAGCAGTAAACACAGACGACTACCAACCATTACCTCAAACAATTGTTGTTGTTTGTTGCTGTTGTTGAGAAGAGCAAAAATTAGTGGAGAGTATAATAAAATTAGCACGATAAATTGATTCAGGAATTTCGCGACATGACACCACTAGATTTAGGATTGCCTATTAAAGATTTCGAATGCGTGGGCACGTAAAGTAATTCGTTTGTTCTCGATTATCAAATAAAGTGTAACATATTCGATCGCCATCCACTTGCCACGTGGGGGCATCCTTGAGTAGGTACGCAAAAGTCGATGTAGAAATATAAATTATCCTTTCAATTGTCAGACGCTGATAAAAAATAAGCGGAACAAGCAGCAAAAAGTCTTAATAATCCCACGTTGATTCGAGTTAAACAAACACTCTCGACCTCTTGCAGGCGCATGCGAGGGGAGCACTCGTAAATAGCTCACATCGTGAGACTCCTCCCCGTACTGTTTACTGATATACTGATTAACTGGATGGCACAAGGCAAACCCCCCACACACTGAATGCAGAGATATTTGCCCCGAGGGGGCAAACTCGAAGTCGAGACGAGCAGCACTGACAAAGGCCGGTCCTGGAAACTCAAAATCAGCAGTATAAGAGGGAGAGAAAAGCAGTCAGCTGACAGGCTTGAGATTCACCCCTCGAAAATCATGAGGTTCACGATTACTGTAGCTGCCTTCTTCGGGCTCCTCGCTGTGTCTTCTGCTGAATTGGTAAAATTTTAGAAATTCTATAAAATCTCAATATTTATATCGCGACTTGACTTTGTGCACGTATCATTTCTATATAGTCTAACGTATTTTTAAGACTCTAGTTTCACGAAACATACCTCCGATAAGATCCTTCTCCTGAAAACTTACCTTTGGCCTAGACGAATTATGAGCGATTTATTTCGTCTTAGGAACATGAGGACATATTGAATGTCTGTTTGCGCACCCTCTAAACCCCTGATGACATTTTCATCGGAAATTTATACTTTGGTAGATTTAATAGCGCAAAACTCTCCGTGATGGGGAAAGTCAAATAACTAAAACACGAGTTCAGGATTGATGCGTGATAATGATAACGCAAAGCGAAGATACTGTTAGAAAACCTTTCATGTTGGGACTTATTATCATCTTCTGTGTGTTTTTTTCATGTAAATTGGGTGCAACTTTGAAGAACTAGCCTTGGTTTATCGTGAGAAAAACGAAGAAACTTAAAAATGATTTAAGATCCGCGCTAAGCGTCAAGGAGGATGCGGCTGTGCTCAACCGGTCCAAGCCAATTGTGCCTGCCAGTCTGCCCAGTCGTGCCAGTGCCAGATGCCCACGCAGTCTCAGTCGTGTGGATGCGCTCCTCAGTACCAGCAACAGCAATGTATGCCCCAGTGCCAACAGCAATGCACTCAGCAATGCCAGCCTCAGCAGCAGCAGTGTCAGCCTCAGTGCCAGGTAATTTGGGGAGGATGAAATTATTCCTGACAGCCATTGGGGATGGGGAATCATCTTCGAAGATTTTGGGGTGCAACTACTTTTGGCAGCACTGCTGAAAGAAGACTCTTCAAGATGCTTGTCTTCAAATTTCTAAAAAATATATATATTTTTAAAAAAATGATGAAAGAAATTATTAGACTAGTTTTTACGCTTATTTTGCAGAGCACCTGCCAATCCGCTTGTGGAGGACAACAGGGCGGATACATCGACCAGCAGTTCCAGCAGCAGATGTACAATCAGCCAGGACCAATTCCCGCTTACTCTTCGACCATGCAGCCCCTGTTCGACCAGCCATACCAACCATACCAGCAGCAGCCGATGATGCAGGGATGCAATCAGTGCCAGAATACGTATGAATTTGAATTAGCGCTTTTTTTTTTTTATAAAGTTCATTTCAGTTGCCAGCAATCTTGCGCTCCTCAGATGCAGCCTCAGATGTGCCAGCAGTCTTGCCAGCAACAGTGCCAGCCTCAATGCCAGCCTGCTCAGCAATGCAACACTTGCCAAAGCAGGTACGTTGTTGCAACTTCTTTCATTAGTGTCCCCTAATAAATGCATCATTGATCTGGTTCCAATTTCAGCTGCCAACAATCCTGCGCTCCTCAGATGCAGCCTCAGATGTGCCAGCAGTCCTGCCAGCAACAGTGCCAGCCCCAATGCCAGCCCCAGCCTGCTCAACAATGCAACAGTTGCCAAAGCAGGTAAGTTGTTGCAACTTCTTTCATTAGTGTTCTCGAATAAGTATATCATCGATCTGATTCCCATTTCAGTTGCCAACAATCCTGCGCCCCTCAGATGCAGCCTCAGATGTGCCAGCAGTCCTGCCAGCAGCAATGCGCTCCAAGCTGCTCTCAGTCCAACCAGCAAACGATCATCTCGATCACTGTTCCAGTCGCTCAATCATCGCCTCAGTGCCAGTCCGCTTGCACCAACACCTGCAACAATCAGTGCCAGATGCAGCAGCAGGTAAAAAGTTCACTTATTCTGCTAAATATGAGTAGGATCATATCATAACATAACATCTGTCTATGTTAATCAATTACGAAATCTTCAATCCAATAATTGCTAATAATTTCAGCCAAGAATGCAGTGTCAACAGGCCTGCGCCCAGACCTGCCAGAACTCGTGCATGCCAGCCACCGTCTCGTGTCAGCAGTCCACGGGCTCATCCTGTGGATGCCCTCAGGTATCATATTCGTAAATTATTAGAACTAGCTCTGAGATGAACATTTAAACTAAATTCAATAAGACTATGATTATAATTCCAGAACTACAACCAGTGCGGAGGCCAATGCTGCCGGAAGTAATCACTGATCATCAGCACTTGCACTTCACCCTATCTTTCACGTTTTTTCTTGTTTGTTCCCCATTAATCTCTCTTAAGAGAGACCTATTTGTATATTCGCAACCGACGCGTATTTGCACTGTTCTCATCCTCAGTTCAGATCAGTTCATCAATTATTTTATCTATCATCGTTATTGTTATTTTACACGACGACAAAGATCGAATTGTGCCATTCTTGTCTCAAAGCGCAGAAAGCAAACAATAAACGATTTGCTCAAAGACAATTTGAAAATGTTACAAATTAAATTATCACACTTCATTTTTACATGTTTTAAACTAAAGCAACTCGAATAAAGATCAGTTTTCGATTAGAAAACATAATTTTAAAATTTCCTTTTACTTCGAAAATTCCCTAACAGAATGAATTCATTCAAGCAGTCTATAAAAAGTTGATCGCGACTTTGAAGAAAATGGGTGAGAAAAGCCATAAAATTAATCGATTAGTCAGTTCTCTTTTATCTCCAAACACTAGTGTCCTTTCCATTCATGACTTCGATTCGTTTTTCTCTACTTCTTTATTCTGTGCTATTTTCTTCCTTAAAAATGGCTACCTCTGGCCATACCTCATCAATTCGTCGACTCTCTTTGGAGCTGAATACGGTGCTCTTCATCTGCGATGTACAAGACTCCTTCAGGTAAATTAACAACTCATTTAAAATGAAATTTCGATTTTAACTTTGACTTGTTTTGATCACGACTTTACCTAGATTTATCCTTGACCTTGTACTGTGTTTCATTTTTTCCATTTCAGATTGAACATCGATGGGTTCTATCCAATGCTTAAAGAGATTTTACGATTGATCGAAACTGCTAAACTATTGAAGTTGCCGGTTTTCACACTCTAGTTTAACCTTTTTTAAGTCGCAACTTTAGATAGTCGTCTCAGAACATGATCCTCCACAGTATGGAAACTTGGTGAATGCAATCAAGGATAAACTTCCTGAACAAAATGTCCACTTCATTCAGAAGAAAAGTGTAAGAACTGAAAGTGAAAAATTTAGAAAATTTTTGCATGATTCCAGTTCTCAATGATCACTAAGGAACTATCCGAGTTGGTCAAGAAGCATGAGTGGAAAAACATCATCTTGGTCGGAGTTGAGACTCATGTCTGCGTCATGATGACAGCGTGAGATTTATTATTATTATGGAAGACTGAAACATAAACTGATTTATATTCTGAAACCGAAAATTTTCATCCAGTTTCAATTCCGTCCTATAATGCTTTCATAAAAAAAACCCTGAATTCCTCAGATTCGACCTGATTGAGATGAATTGCAACGTCTTCCCGGTTGTGAACGCAGTTGGAAGTCGAGTCGCCATAGACAAGTAAGAAGAAGATTTTCAAACTCAATTCTCAAAGTCTAAATAATTTCAGACAATACGGGCTGAGTCGTATGCAAGAAGCAGGTAGTGGTTTGGTCACATCCGAAATGGTCATGATGGAAGTCCTCAACGGTACTGATCATCCGCTATATGACAAGGTCGAAAAACTTATATCGCTATATGATCCACCTTATGCACCAGAATAAATATATGACAATTCATGAAAATACTACAACATAAATAACCAAGAAGACCATTCGGAAATGTCGCATGTCGCAGCTTGACGAAATAGGGTTAAGAGTGAGGAGAGTGTGGGGAAATGCTCTTTTGCTCTTGCCTACTATCTTGTCAGGCTGCGACACTGCGAAATTGCGACATTTCCGAGTTGCCTTCTATATTAAGAGAATGTTATCATTTCAGTTTGTGATATGATGGGTATGAACTTTTGTGTCGATATTTTTCCTTTTATGGAAATAATTTTCTCAAAATTAATCAGCACAAATTCACCTGCTGCAAATATGTACTTCTTGAGATCAAAAACGTCACTACAAAATCAAAGAGAAACTTAAAATAAACAAATTTGAACATAAAAAATCAAAGGAGAATAATAAACCCAAAATATCTAAATTTATTAAGCAAAAGAAATGAATAGTGTTAAATTGTTCCATCTATCAGACAACATTATTATCGTTATTTGGAATCGCGATATTATAAATTCTATTCCTCTGGATTTGATTTTTGTCTGGTTTTCGAGCTAATGCCTTTACTACAGCGCCAACTTTTCTCTTTGATTTCTCATGATTCTAGGTATTTAATCTCTAAATTTCGATAGACTTTAACTTAAGATCAGCAACTTCTTTTTATAGGGAAACTTTACAGACAACTATATCTTTTCCTTCTTAGAAGCGCATTTGGGCACATTTTGTGTGCATTTCAAATACAAATAGGTGATTATTTTCAACTATTTTTGTCTGTGCACTGATTAAATTAGAATTTTCGTTTGATCGTTATTTCTGTGAAATTACAATTTGTAGGAAAACGGGAATAGAAGTAAAGATTTCCCCAGAAAATTGTTATTATTATTTGCTCGTTTTTCAGTAGTTTTGCAAGATATTATCAATATGGAACGCTGAGAATACCCAGCCAACTTTTGTTTACTTTCGACCTTTCATCATAATAACATAAACATATCGCGAACCTATCTTCGATTTAACCCTATACTGTTTCGCCTATATCTCGTGTTTCGCGGTCTTTCAGTTTCCAAATAGTCCTTTTCCATACTATTTTCATTTTTATTGATTTTTTTTTTTTCGAAAAATAAGACTGCCTGATCATGCTTTTGAAAAAAAAAACTCAATTTCTTTCGCTTTTCACTTTTTTAGAGTTATGTTACCGTGTTTTCTGATTTTATCGAAGAAAAAGTTTGATAAATTGGGTATAAAAGCGTGTGTGATTGGTAAGAAATCAATTTTATGCAATTTTTCGTCAAATTGTCGAATTTCCGAATGAACCACCCAAAATCGTTTTTCAAAAATTAGTTTCGTGATCAATTATTTTCTTAAGAATACTTTTAAAACAGTTTACGCCACTTTGTATTTGATTAAAAATCCTCAACAAGTTCCAAATTTCAGAATGAACCGGCCGAACTCGCTGTTCGACCCGCCCCCGTCGATGTTTCCATGGCCCGAGCCAGTCCCCCTACTGTATGCTGGGCAGATTCCTTTGAACGTGTCGATGCCCATGGAGCTGGATGACCAGTGTGAGTTCATCCATCATAGCAACTTGGATTTTTCGCGACTTCGCAACCAGACGAAAGTGCGCAAAGCGAGAAAGCGTCTCCCAAAACCCTCCTAGCTCTACACTCTACTCCGCCTGATCGTAAAAAAAATCCAAATAGTCTCTATCGTCAAAATATAGAAATCTTTTGAAATTTATCTAATTATCCTCAAACAAAATTGAGCTGTTTTCCAGATACAGTAATATAATTCTTCCTACAGTAAGGAAAATGAAATTTTGAACATTTCCAAGAAAAAATAATGCAAATTCCGTTAAATTCGAATATTTTGAAAAGGAGTTTCAGTTTGAAAAACAAAGAGAAACCGCTTTTCAGTCGACCAGGTTCCCCCACCTTGCTTCTTGCTTTCGCTCCCCAGCTCTTCAGTGCCAGGTCCGTTCCCAGTCGAGTTGCCATTTCGGACTATGTGAGTTTTAGAGTTATTCAGCAAATTGCTAACTTGCGAACACAACAAAAAAACTTTCATGACTCGTTCCAGTTTACTTGTGTGTTATATAATTTTGGGGGACACTTACTCAAATTCCATTCGAACATGGGGCTTCGGCAAACTGAATAAATATTTTTTAAAAGAAAAATTTACGTCTTTTAATGTTTCACTCCGATAACCTTTCAAATTGCCGTATTCAAATCGGGCTATATTCAGACCTCCCCCAATGCAGGTGCTGTTTCCCTCGAACGAACCTCCACCTCCCTGCAGTTCTCTCCCCTTCACCTCTCAGGTACCAAGCTTATAAACTATTCAATTCTAGAGCTAGATTTAACTCAGGATCAAAATTTTGTCCACATTTTAAGCCTAAAGTTAAAGTTATTTTCGGGCTTGAATAAAATATCGTATTTATTCTAATAAGGGTCCGGGACTTCTATTTTTCGATACCCCAGGAGAGGGGCTTCAATTGGAAAAGACCGTAAAAGCTGTTTTCAGGCCTTTCGACTCCCTCTGCCTTCGTTATTTCAGTTGCAAAACGCATTTCCGCCCTCAGCCAATTTCAGGTAGTTTTTATCCTTAGCATCTTTCCGAATTAGCAACACACTTAAAGGCTAGGGAGGGCGAAACAGGGTATTCCAAAAAAAAATTTCGACTCTCAAGATCTTTTCCCTTTCATTTTTGTCCTTGAAAATAATATAGCATAGATAGAATGAAAAGTTTCTGCTTTCGAGTATCAGACATCCATCTGAAAATTTTTCAAAGTTTGAACTTTTGAAGGAGAACTTTTCCAGTCACCCGCCGCTCCCTATCCCGATTCGCCTGAGCGCCTCCCCATTGCCGAGGGTTCAGGGTTTCATGGATACTGTGCAAAAAGAGCAGGGTCGAGGTCTTCTACCGCTGGTGGGATTTAAAAAAAAAATTTTTCAGCAAAATTTGAAAGTCTAAAATTTTCTGATTTCGAGCATTTTATCAATTTTTAGTTCAACGGAATGAACGTTTGCAGTCTTTATTTTTAATCAACTCGATTTTTCGAATAGTAGTTTTCAGTACTTCATAGATCTGAAATTATCATGACTTTTAGCATTTTTCTTTCTTTTTTTTAAGAAGTTAGAAGAATGCATTTGCACTCATTTTTTATTTTCAGGAAGATCGATTTTTCAGGTCCCGATGTCGCCATTCTTCGATGGTTCATCGTCGTCGCAATTTGAGCAGGTTGTTCCAGTTGCAAGAGGACCCATTTCCACTTTTGTAAGGCTTTCTTCACTATTTTCATTTCATAAAACTCAAAAATTTTTAAAAATCTTTCTTCTTTGAAAATGAGCCATTTTCAGCTTCCTGAGGAAATTCTGTCGAAAGAGTTGGTGCTGAACAAGAAGACGAGCATGAAATACGGGAGACTGTTTGTGAATGCGACAGACGAGGACATGCTCCGCGGTCTGTTCGAATTCGCCCTCTTCGATTCCCAATTCGCCATCAATTTCCTTATGCGGGGTTTGTCATTTGTGAATTTGTGAAAAATGCAATACAAAATTTCCACTTTATATATTCTGGATGAAGTCTACAGTATCCCGAGATAATAACGTTGCATACAAAAGAGTTGAGAAAAAGTAGGAGAAACTTCTTGTAATGCTTCATTTGCATTTTGTTTCACTCTTTAATTTTCAAGCTGTTTTAGTTTTGATCCGATATTTATTTACGATTTTTCTTGCAGAACTCCTTCCTCGACTCGAGAGCCCCTTTTTGGCCTCTCTGTTAGACATGGCTCTGGTCGATTCGATCATTGCCACGAACGCCGTTCGCTCTCATATCAATCGAATATTTCCTTTCATCACCAAACTAGTCCAAGTATTTTTTAATTTTCTATTTTTGACTTTGCTTTTATCTTCAATTTAATTTAATGAGATTTAAAAAAAAAATTTTAGTTTCAAGTTTTCGAGTTCATGAGAAAGTTATAAATCAATTTTAACGATTTTTCCAGCTCCTGAAGCTCTCGATTGAGAAACATGGCGAAGGCGATGCATTCATGTCTGCCGCGCTCGTGACCGGATTCAATCAGATCATCCACATTCGCATCTATCTGCAGGCCGCCATCAGGGCTTTCTGTGCTGTAGGACAAATTTACGATTCAATTTTTTACCGACTTTTCAGCTGATCGATTCCGAAGTGGAATACATGGAATGCTACAAAACTGCCGCATTCAGTCTTCTGCAGACGTTCTGTGAAGTCAGCACGGTTCATTGTTCTAAAGAAGTATGATTCATTGATTCGATATTTATCGTCTATTTAGACAGAAACTCCTAAATTTTTCCCGTCAAGTATGCCTTTTTAAGGAAAAGTTTAAAGTAAAATTGAGAAAAGACGATCTTCATACGAAATATCATTTTTCAGATGGACACCCTTGAAAAGCTTTATCGTCTTGGGTCCGAAGAAAAAGAAAATCGACCTGTGGAGAATGGCAGTGGGGATGGAAATGAAGAAGAGAAAGGGAAGGAGAACGAAGAAAGGAATCAGAAGATCAAGACCGTCGAGGTGCAGATTCTGAAGCTCTACGAACAGGTCGTTGGCGTGGCTGATGTGATTACGGATTTGGAGGTAAATTTTGATCTTTCTATATCGGAATTTATATCAAAACATTTTCCTTCTAATTTTTTGTTATTTATGAATAAAAAAATAAGAATTGAAAATTTTAACATTCAAATAAAAATTAAAATTTCCAGATAGATCGCCCGATGTACCTGATCGTGTTCAGCACGTTCCTGCTCGATCAGCTCAACTCACTGCAGAAATGGCTGCGCTCAGAAGACGGCAAACCCAACGAGAAATTGGCTGCCGCGGAAGCGGAATTCGAACAGACGAGAGAGAAGAACGAAGAAATGGCGAGAGCAAGCGCTTCCAAGGGGAGCGAAGAGAAATGTAGGAATTGGAGATTTTTTATTTTCTAATTTTTCTCTGAACAATTGCAGGAATTTGAGAAGGAAATGCCTTCATCATAGATTTTTCTTGAAAGCTCGTACAATTTGACGCGAAATAATAGCGATAAAGAAACACGTGAATTTGTCAAAGACCATTTTCTTCAAATTTCAAGAAGAGATTTTTCAGTCGTCATCTGGAGCAAGGCCAAAGTGGAAACCGAAGCGGAAGAGGCCGAGGAAAAGGAGGCGAAAGCCGAAAAACGACTGCTCGAACAGTCCGAAGAAATGGTCAAGTGGATCGTTTGGGAGGAGAAAAAGGAGCCGGAAATGCCGAAATCTGAAAAAGCGAAACCGGAGGAAAATACTGTTCAGGCACTGATTAGATCTTTTTCTTCACAAATTCGATATTTTTCCACGATTTCATCTCTTTTGCATCATGCTAATATCGAATGATGATATGTAGTTTAAAATTTCAATTTTTTCAATTAATTTTCCAAAAACATGTTTGAACTCTTAAAAGAATCGCTTTTCCATTGTTTCATCATTTTTTGTTTATTGGTGTTACAAACCTGCTATTTTACAAGATTTCCTAAATTAGCGATTTGCTTCAGAAAGAAGTCAAAGGTGAAAATCCACCGGAGAAAAAAATGGAAATGGAAATGGAAGTGAAGACTGAACCTGAGCCTGAGCAGAAAAATGACAACGAAGAATCGGTTGGATGTATGCTGGTCGCGAAGGCTTCTGAGCAGATAGAGCAGGTAAATATGGTCACTTCGACAGCTCCCTTGATTACCAACAAGAGAGCCCTCGTCCCCTTGTATGCAAGCATTTTTGTATTTTAAAAAATTCAAATTTCTGAAGAATTTCATTTCAGCTAAACTTATATTTTAAAAGCCTTGTTATTTTAATTTGTTTTCTTTTATTTTCAAAGAATGTATCTTTACAATTACGAATTATTTTGAATTTTTAAATGATTGATTCGCAGACTTCGAACGTCGACCTATCTGCAAACTGCTCTGCGGATGAGGACCAGCCGAGCACTTCCACATTCGTGCCCGCGCCGAAGAAGGTAATCTCCACGATCATCGCCAATAAATCTGCAAGCCTGTCTTCTTCGGAAAGTCTCGAACAAATGAACAGGTACAAAAATTCATGATCAATAAAGCTATAAGGGTTCAAATTAGCTCCAATTTGCAATGAACTTTGCATTTCGTTACAGACAGCTCAAATCGGTTAGGCTCAACTTGACACAGGATGACGAGAATAACCCTGAAGAAAGAAGGAAACCTGAAAGAGTCGAGGAAAAGGTTAGACAATCTAAAAACTGATAAAAGTATCCTAACTTGATCTCCTTGCACTTTCAATTTGAAGTTGTATGAGTTGAGATTGTAATTTTTATTAACTCATATCTTTATGAAACAAATTGAATTCCTATCTTCAGGAATCAGATGAAGATGACGACCCGGTGTACGCAGAGCAGAGGCGCAATTTCGTCAGACGCGTTATGGACCAGGATAATTTCATGTAGAAATTTGCAATTTTAAAAATACTTTATTCGGCATTATTCTCATTTTACACTTTTCACATAATTTTTGTAAAATTTCTATTTTTAATGTTTTATTCTATATTTTGCAAATGTCCCATATAAAATTCCTCCAATTAGCTGAATAATAAGATTTCTTTATTTTGCTTTTTCCTTCAAAACTCCTAAAATTTGCAGGCAAGTGATCTATAAAATTGACGCTGACTTGGCGCGATGCCTCACAAAGCTCTTCTGGTGCAACATTCAACTAACACTCAAAGAGTACCACAAATGCGCCAGAACTGAAGAGCAGGAAAAGGAGATCACGAAATCGGTAAATTCAAAATTTCATTGATTTATTCACTTTTAGAGTTTTAATTTGATAAAAAATCCATTTGGGAAGTTTTTTTTTCAAAATTATGGCTATTTTTCGGAAAACTCGAAGTGATATTTATGCATAAATAATTTTGAATCTGACTATTTTCAGTTCTACCTGAAAGGCGCCTCTTCCATCCATATCCTTTGTCAGAGACTGCTGTTCGAGAAGCTCTGTCTGCTCGTCGCTTTGCTCAAGCGACATGATCTCATCTGCTTCTACTACATCGAGCAGACGCTCAGGTTAATTTTTAAAATTATTTCCTGATACGAAAATTTATATTAGGATATTTTTGTTGAAATATTATTCATCTTTCTATATAAAATTAGATAAAAATGATGTTAGGAAATTGCAAACAAAAAACGATTCGATTTCTTTAGAAAATATCGTTTATGAAAAAGAAGATTGAATTTGAAAAAAAAATTTTGAAGGTTATTCTGAAGATGATTTGAATAATTTATATAAAATGAAAGAATAGATTTTTTCAGCCAAGAAGACCTGATCTTCATTCTCGACTATGCTGCCTACATTTCTTCGGAATGACTGCTAATTTTCAATCAATCAGGAAGAATTAGGTAAACCTACCTCATTTATAAGCTACACTATTTATTCTAGGTCATGTACATGTTTGTTTTTATCGAATTTTAGCAAGTTATGAAAAATCACATTTTATTCAGAGGGGACATTTTTTAAATTAGATTTTTCTTAAACGTTAAAATTTTACCATTTCACCCTTTACTTCTTTCACTATTCTTACCGGTACATCAAGTTTTATCATTCATGATACCATCTTTCAGCAACAATTTTTAACGCTCTCATTTTCTTCTCAAAACATATCTTTCTGAATTGAATCGGATATTTGTTTTCTTGTGCAACTTTGTTGGGATTGAATAAATAATAAGGACTTATTATTTTTTATTATTTATTAAAATTGCACATTTTTGGTCATAAAAATATCTTAACTTTTTTATAACAATTTGTTGAGATGATTATTGCTTTGGAAGTAGCAGGCTTTGAGCGAATCTAGCAATTCACTCCTTGCAATGAGATACTCATCAGCCAAAACGCCATATAGGGCGCTTCTTTCGCATCTAAAATTAGGGAATTTGAAAAATCTAACGTCAACTAAAATTGAAGTGAAATGAAGTTTAGAATGAAGCTTGAACTTCACTTTTGAATTTCATGAACAATCAACTCACACATCAGCCTGTATGCAGCAGTCCCTCAATTGTAGACAATTCGACCTCTGCTTCAAAATTTCCTCCTTGCAATTTTCAGCTTTCAATAGATCGATTTTGTAGTTCACTCTCACAGACATCATAGTTTCGATGTCACAGGGGTTTTGCTGAAGAAATCATTTATCAAAATTCAAATGATATATCTGAGACTAAACTTTGTTTTCTACATTCCAAATCTTAATTAATTTCGGATGCATTATGCCTAATTTTAATTTATAAATGTCTGAGATTTAATATAATTAAACTATTTATCCGATTTGTATGATTTCAGCTGATTTTAAAAAGGTTTACCTCAATCTTTAACAACTCCTTCGTGATGTCAACCACATTGACGCATTTCTTCATGTACTGCACAGCGGACTCCTTCTTCCTTCTGACTTCATCGATCCACAACGAGAATCTGCTTCGACAGAACGCATCCCTGCCGTCGATGGGTTGTTGTTCAAGGAGGTGCTCGGTCCAGATCTAAAAATCTAATCGTTAGATGTTGAAGTTGGGATTAATATAAATTTGATGATAATTATCATGCTGGTCAAAATTTAGAATTTTAAGGTAAGATTTGTTTGAAGTCAGAGTTAAATATGATTAAAAATCCTACCGTATCCGATCCAGCATTAACTTCGGCCTGCAGTCGACTACAAGTACTTCGCATCGCAATGAGACTTCGCTGACATTCCAGATATTTTTCGCATAGGACGAATGGAATTTTTTGTGTAATACTTGGTTGAGCAGGACTTTCATTGATATTTGGTGACTTTTCATTTTTTCTAGAGGGTCTAGTAATTTTCGATTCTGAAAAAATCAATTTTTTCCATGATTATAGAATTTTAGAACCTCCGCCCTTCCTCTCTCTGCAATCAGCCAATTTGATTTCAATCTCTCCGTTCAAACCCTCGATCGTCCTACCGACTTCACTATGCTGGCTGCTCTGTTCGCATCTGAATTATTTTCCTATTTCAAAATTTAGATAATATGAAATTCATACATATTATCATTATTATTCTAAAAAATAGCATCAGTAGAATTTCCTCCCTTCAGCTTACCTAATAGCAGGTTCACAACAAATTCTCAAAGCAATACATCTGTTGTCAATTTTCGCGACATTCAAATTGCATTCCGTCAAATTTCTTGCTGCTGCCAGACGGTCGGAATTTACGTAGGTTTGACAGTATCTGGACTGAAAATTCAACCAATCAAAATACATGATAAGCTGATCTTCATGAAAAAGCATGTTCAAGAAGGGTGTTAAATTTTCAAGGATATAAAATTATGTCTCAAAAATCATTACCTTCTGTTCATTCAGTGTCTTGTTGTATAAACTCGATTTCTGGACGCATTTCACCTCCAGATTCCTCTTTGCTTCGACCATTCTGCCTAATTTCGTGGTTTCCTCTCGAACTGCCTCCAGACATTGTTTGGCATCACCTTTTCTTGGCTGGATATTTTAGTTTTATTTTTTAAAAGAGCAGTTGACTACCTCAATCTTGATCTTCATCTTGTCGCAGAGTTGTTCGTGAGTATGCTTTTCTTCTAGGCACTCCCAATATCTGTGACAAGTTTCGATGCTTTTTAACCTCGGCATAATCTGAATCAGAAAGCTCGGAGTTAAGCAACAATATTCAAATTTACCTTGCAATAGCATTGACAAAGCCCTAATAGAAGTAATATAATTGAAAATTTAGGAATTATTAAATTGGTCATTTTAATGAGAAATATAAAAGTGAAACCTGAGAAATGAAAGTTGACCCGTTCCTTTCACTAATATGCATATCATTCATCTGTTCATCGGAATTAGACATGCAATTCAATTCATTTCACTTTCATTAGTTTAATTGTTGCATAGATCTTGCAAAGTATCCAGCTTATGCATTTTCCATATAAATTTCAAGCTGATCTTCAAGAAAAACTAAATATCAGCCCTAGATCTAGGCTTAAAATATTTGATCCGAAAGATACAAAAATCCATCTTTGATGCATGACATATAGATAAATGAAGATTAACAATAATGCAACATTTCATCATCGTACTAACCGTCCATCATAAGTTTATTTGATTAAAAGACAGAAAATATCTATCTTTCCGACACGTGTGACATGATAAATACTCGAAGACAGTATGTAGCGTCGTACCTTTCTGATGTAATTGTTGTCACTATTGTCACTCTCTGAGAGCCTACATTGTCCGCTCGAGTACTTTCACTCTTCACAGCAACTAGACGGCACAGGAGAGCCTGTGTAAGTGTCCACACTGTATGCCTTACTTGGTTGGAGTCGGCGAGGCACAAGAGGAAACAGCTGCGCGCGATTGCAAACATCGCCTAGGGGGAAGGCAGGGAGTGCGTGCGAAAGGAAGGGGGAGGACCGGCTCGCGTCTCGCTCCGAGGATCGCCAAGCCAACTCCCTGACTCCTGTCTTGTCCGAGTCCTGCCAACTCGTGTCCTGCTCTCCTTCACGCACATTTCCTTCATCCCCCTTGGCTGCCTGCAAGATCACGACATTTCACGCTACGTCACTTACTCTTGCCTTTACACTGCAAAATCCGCGCAAAACTGTAGAATATAATACGAAAATGGAGAAAATTTCAATTTTTTTTTAGATATTTTTCAAATCAAATGATAATAGTGAACCTGTTTTACGCTAATGTCTACACTGAAAATGATGAGTTTATGTTGAGTGGACGAAGAAATAGAGGATTTGAGTGGACAGGTAGAAATAGTGCGGGAAAAGAAAGAAAGGAAGTGAGAAGAGCAAACTGCGCCAATGGGCAATGGAGAAATGCGCAGCGCTGAAGATATCTGCCAATTGTTGCATTGTCTCTCGCATCTGCTCTTGTGAATCGGGCCACTTTTCTCACGTATTTTTTCGTGTTTCTTAGTTTTCTGCAACATTCTTATTTTTGGGATTATTGTAAACTTCATTTATTTCAAGGCTGCTTTTGTAAATATTAAGTAAAGTCTAGAAATGAATGAATTTTAAATTTAATGAAGTTCACTGAAAGGGCAACCTGGAAGATAGTTGCGATAGTTGAATCGTTGGATACGAAATGGTAAAGGAAGAGAATCTTTTCCCTGACAAATCCTATACTATTTTCATGTAACGATTTTGCGATGTAGCTATTTTTCCAAATTGCCACAGAAAGCATTTTCAGCAGCGTTATTTTTCAGTTTCAGCATGACATTCTTCTGCAAGATAAATTAGAGCACCAATATTAGCAAGATGAGTCCGATTTGTGAACCGGGCAATGCAGTAGGGGATATGGTGAGGTTGATTTTTTAACTATTCAATTTTTTGTATTTCAGGAGTCGCTTTATGGCTACCAAGTCCCTTTGAACGTCATCGGTCAACAGGAAGAGTACTACGATTGTGAGACTCTAGGCAAGAAAGCGGGCAGCAAGACTGCGAGTTCTAATAAGGTCAAATTTTTAAAATCATTTTAACTTTATTAATCTTACATCAATTTATGTCCAAAATTGTCTAAAATTCCTACCGTAATCCATCTTTAATCGGCATCTTCTTGATTCAATGATACTTCCTCTTCAATCGCCTTATACGAACATTGCGCGCATTTTACGTTCTGTCACTAAAATCGCTCAAATTAATTTAATTACAAAATCTTATTGTCACTACTACTACAATTCACATTCGATTTAAGTTTATCTTGATTTACGTGTGGCTTTATTAATTGTCCTATCAGAACATGGTATGAATTTTGTGCGTCTGTCCTCTTTGTTCTTTCTCACCACTTCCAGGAAAATAATCGTTCTAATCTCGTGTAATCCAGCGTCGTTTCTCGGTCTGTGAACAGCGTTTTCTGTCTTTCCTTAACAATCAATTCTTGTCTTCCGAGTTCTGCCTTTGGCGAAGAATCATTATTCTTTTCAATAAGAATAGCATGAATTCATCCTAGAATCACTAAATTTTGTTGAGTATTCGGCTAAAATAAGATGCTCAATGCGTTGTTCTTCAAGGTATTATGAAAATTTGTATTTGATTGAAAAATTTCAATGAACAAAACATCGAAATTACACCAATATATCTATTCGCAGATATGGTTTTTATTCCCATAGAATAGCCACGAGAAATGTGTTTGCAGGGCCTACCCTAAATTTGGGAGTTTATTCAATTTGATGCTGACTTTCATTTATTCGGTCCATTGGTATATCCACCACATCCAATATATCGTTTCTTGCCTTTGTTTGCTCCCTGTTTATGTCGGCGGTTTTTTTTCCTTCCGCAATTTATCGCGCGAATTTCCTCCAATCAGTTTCGGCCCCGATTGTGCAGGCAAATATCGTTTTCTCTCGATGATTTGTGCTGTCAAATCGCCGCTTCCTTCCAAATCTTTCATTTGACCCGCCGGATTAGAGGATTTCAATGAGCCCAGCGGATTTCTCCTAGTTGATTTTGATCTGACCGGATATTTCTCGACTTTTAATCTAATCCTATATCATTCTATCAGTTCAATCCACTTCATTTCAACAATTCCCGATTGTGCTCCGATCTGTGCCAATAAATTGTTGATTGTTTTTTTTGGAATTTTGAGTGGATACGGTAGAAATTCGGAGGTGAAGAGGGGTCAGTGAAATGGCAAAATTATAAAAAATGACATATGCCATTTTTTATTTGCATTTTAAACGCAACATGGAAAATCTTCCGTGATATAAGATTAGTGAAGAATCTAAATAAAAAATGCGATCCGTTTTTTTTTTTAAATAACTATAGAATGTTTTCAGAGCCACTCTCAATCAGGCCAGTCCAGCAAGATGGACAGAAAAGGAGTCGGAGGAAGTGCGGCTCAAAACGATGACGCGACTATCATCTACACTACTGAAGGGTAGGTTATTTTTTGAATTTATTTACTGTAGGATATTTTTTATTTTTTTCTTATAGCCTTATATTTTTAATTTATATTTTAAAAGTCTTTATCCGGACCCTTCCATACATTTTCTAAATCCCCTTTAGAAGCTGCATTCGATCAACGGTTTAGAACTTTCTTCAATTTTCTGATTTCCTTTAGAGAATCTTTTGTTCTTCGCTAATTCTCCTGTAGAAATTCGAGAATGACGGTTTTGGGCTGAAATTCAATCTGCCTTCGCTTTTCTGTATTCGCTTCAGCTCGTTTCTTTTGTCTGTAGGCTTTTTCTGTATTTGTTCTATCCATTCAGCCTGTAATTCTTCTAAACAACTATGCGGTTTTTCTTCTCTTCTTTTCTCGCTACCATATTTAGAGATTCGCTTATTTACTCTAGCCGTCAAAAACCATTTTCAAACGAACTGACAGTCCACTTTGCGCCGCGAGAAAAGCTTACGTGGCTGGAAATTTATTTCAATTTGAAGAAGATCTAAATTAATTTAAAGATGAATTTTCTAGCCTAAAATTTCTAAATCTTGGGAAATCATGAAAGCTAAAATTCTATTCGTATCTAAAAATAATTCACAATTTTATAGACAATGAGCTAAAGAATTGATAAAACTATCTAAAAATCTAAACTGAAAATTTTCACCTCTAAATTTCGGTCTAAAATCACTTGCTCATCTGACCACTCAGCTTTTGTGAAATATTCTCACTCCTCTTCAAATTGAAACAGAAACGAGAAGAATATGAAAAAGTGAAAAAGAATACAGACAGACAGACACATATTGAATTGAAAGAGAGAAGAGAATGGCGAAGTGCAAATCCGGAATTCCGGTTCACTTTTCCATATGTCCATTGTCTATTCGATGAGACAATAATGTACTGTGGATGGCACAAGGGAAATAGAATAAGTTGTGATTCATGCGTGGACAATGCTAAAAATGTTTGTAAAAACGAAAAACTTTATTAGATGTATCAGTGGAAAAATTATAGGTTATTTAAATTTGAGGGACGATATACTAGTGGTCTTCACAGATGATACATATAGGCTAGTACTACGTTAAAATATGAATGTCTTCATTAGATAATATCTTTCGTGTCGTAATTATCTATGGAAGTATTGTAGGAAAATAGTGATAATTCATAACTCACATCTATTAATATCAGCACAGTAACCAACTTGGCAGATAACACCTTATAAACTAAGATTAATCACAGCTCCGTTTCATAACACCTTTATCAAGCTTCTTTTCCCTTCTCAGGTGTACTTTCTTCCCCTCTTTGCATCCATCTATTCCATTCTATTTCGACTAAGCCCTGCACCGAAGGAGCTTCCGTTTCGAAAAGCACTTGAGTCGAAGAAAACACACAGAGGACACTATCTTCTTCTAACTGCAGAGGGACAGTGGCCTCTCCTCTCACCCTCTGCTTCTGCCTCCAAGCCTCTTTCTTCGCACTCTCCCCACCTCTTCAGTCATCAAGCTCAAATATCGATTCGTTAATTGAACCCTATAATGGCAGGCAAATTTATTGATTCCTAATATTTGGATTACCGTAAACTATTCATACTGTTTGAAGATCAAGTTCTCATTTGTCAGTGGAAGAATACTGTATTTGGCCATTTTTAATTGGAAGAACTCATCTTTGAAGAGAGAGCATCAAACATCTACCATTTCTATTTCGATTTTCTATCGGAACCAATCCCCAATTCTGGATTACTATAGCCGTCTAAATGAACACGTTGGATAAACATTCCGTGATTTCCCGAGGAACGACGCTAGATCGACATACTGAGCCTGAAGCCCCAGTTACTGCAACAACTGCACAGCCGAATAAAGGAGCGTATTATTTCAATTCCGCACAGTCCCAGTCCTGTAGCAGTACATTAGCACCGGATGACGATAAATCTAGGTTGAAAACGCAGGACATTTCCGGAACGAATCCGCCACCAGCAAAGACGAAGGAAAATTCGTCAGAGCAGAATTCGGCGTAAGAAACTTTGAGAAATTTTGAACTTATCAATTAGCATGAATTTATTTATTACTTGTGGACTATCGTAATATTACAAATTCCATGATGATTAAATGTTGCTAAATTCATACAGCTTCATACTTTCATCATGATGATTACATTGTGATATTCATTGAAGCTTGGACTAATAGTAGGTCTTAAATTTATGCGATATCATCCTATCACAATGAATTGCAAATCATAGAAACAACATCAAAAAATCATTCTCACTGTCAATCTCTCCGCATTTTCTGTTTCATTTGCTTTTATGCTCAACTTCTCCATTGTCCATCCTCTAGCCTCTACAAGAAAGATGTGCAAAGTGCAAAATAAGCTGTTTCTGTTATTTCTGTTCTTGTGTTATTCTTATTCTCTTTCTGTATGAGCAGCATTAGCATTAGGCAAGTCCGCTCATGTCACGAACAGCAGCCAAATAACTGAACGGTCATTCTTTTCTCGATCTTTCTGGACTTTCCTAGTTTCTTCTAGAAAATTCTTATTGATCTGAAAATGATCAAGGATATTTCATCATTCATCACTGATTGACTGAAATCAAACTGCTAATATGGTCAATCTAAATATTCTTAGGTTTGTTTTGCCCAAACTTTTTCATATATCTTTCTTACAAAAAGGAGTCTAAATTAAATTTTGTAAAATTAAAATAATTACGATCAATTTCTTTTCAGAACGGTCATCGAGAACAAGGGATGGGACATTTTTCGGCTGCTACCACCGAAACCCGATCGGATTGGTCATGGTGAATATTTTTCTATTATAATTTTCCAAAAAAAACCGTAAGAATTCCTTCAATTTTTTTCTAATTATTTCATTCTGCGTGATCCTCTTCATTCTTCACGTGCGTTTTCTCGTCGATCTCTAATGCGCGGCTCAAACTTTGATTCCTTCTTTTCTTCCTTCTCATTTTTTGCCTGATAGTCTCTGCCCAGTCCCTTCCTTTGTCCAATCTCTTCTTCCTTCGTCCGTCCAGTTACTCGCCCGGTTGGCTGCCGGAATGAATGAGGTGGAATGAGTCTGTGTCTAGTGCAATTTCCGTGTCACCGACATTCGATTCGTGCTCCTTTGAGATCATAGGAAATGAATACGATATTGAAGAGTAGTCAGATATACGTATAGGAAACAATTATAAGATAAATATCATAAATGAAAGCCATGATATTGTTCAATAACAAAAAGATGTGAAAATATATAATTTTTTGTAAAGGTTTATGACCGCGTTTTTCCCATCTTCCAGCTCATATGTATCTTTCTCTGTTTGTTTGTTTGTTGGCCTAGTGGTAGAGTTCACTTGAACTCTTTCTCAATATATTATGAAGCTAGAAAAGTCAACAACATGTGTTCATTGTAAAAACTTGGAAAATGGCTTTTTCAGGCTTTTGGCACGATGCCTCCCTACAGGTTCTCAAACTGTCGACATTCCTGGTTCTGTTCGGCTTGACTCTGGGTTCTGCCGTGGTCGCCAAATCATCGTTTCTGCTGATGACTTCGGCAATTGGCTGGGGAGAGCACACGATGACAATCTGTAATGCGGTTGTTCGAGGTATTTTAGATTTTTTAAACTTGATATACAAATTTTATGATTATGGAATTATATATATATATATTATATATAAGGATCCAATTCAAAATTTTGATGCATCTTTTTTTTTTTTTTTCGATACTATTATAATGAAGATCAGTTTTTATCTCGCTGAATTTAACAAATCTAAAAGTTTCGGATCATATAAAAAGTGGAGAACATTTTAGAATCCACCAAGAACACGGTCTACATAAAAAACGGGCATATTGTCAAATGGGTCTGGGCAACACTGATGGCTGTTTGCGCCCCAGAGGCTATGTGCTTCATTCGCTCCCTGCATAGGACCATGTTCAAGAATGTCAAACGACCAACTTTGATGCAGTTTCTTGTGGTCAACTGATTTCTTATCGATCTCTTTTAATAAGTCATTTTTCTAGGTCTTAATAATTGAATCCCTGCATGCGATTGGAGTTGGAATTTTGGTGTTTCGGATATTTCCTGACTTGGATGCGATTACAGGTGTTTTTTTTTTATATTCGTCTTAAAAATTAGAAATTTTTGGAGAAGTATAAATTGTAACATTTCAGCCTCACAGCTGACAAATGCAATGTGTTTCATCCCGGCAATTTTGTCGTTGCTGAGTCGAAAACCGTCGAAAATCGCTCTGATTCTCGTACTTATCGACATCGCAGCGATTGCAGCGCAGAGCACCAGTTTTTGGGCTTTTCCGGTAAATCGCTATCTAATTCTAAGTGACTTTATTCGTCCATATTTAGATTTAAAAATTAAGCCATTTATTAAAATAATAAAATAGTGTTTCCAGATGTTCATGCCGAATCTTCAAAAGCACATGATTACAATTCCCGTCTCTCTGACTTTGATTTCTCTTGCTTGGTGGCAGAATTTCGTCCATGCAGATTCTGTATTTCCTCCGATTAGGAGCATGGCAAAGTCAGTCTTCATTAATACACTTTTCGCATTATTTATTTTGAAAGTATATTATACACTGGTTGCAAACCATCATTATTCCATCTCATCTTCAATTTAGCATATTATTAATTTGTGAAATAATGAGGAAGTTACACGTGCTTGCAATGTTGTGTAATATCTATGTTAGTGTCTAAATGTCGTATAATTAGATTCGCATCCCGTCTGTCCGAGCGTCGTTCCAAAACCTACGCATTCGTGTCCCTGTGGAAGATGTGCATCTATTTTGTCTGCATGTTCTTGTTCATGTCTGCCAGAATGAATCTGGAGGATTTGTTACAAGTACGTCTTATTATCGCTGTGAAAAATTCATGCAACATTTATGCTTTACGTGTTTTTAAGTTTAGTGATGGGTGTTATGCAAGAATTTCAGCTTATGAAATTTAAAAATGTATTTTCAGAGAGACCCTTTCGGCAATAAATTCCTGATCGTCACCGGCCACCATATGAACCAGAGTCAGATCGACAAATTCCAGAAGAGAATTGATGATATCATTGCGAGGGAAAGTCGAGAAAATGGCTATTACGAAGCGCCAAAACCCGCTAAACCAACGACGAAAAAGCCTTGGAATCCAAACGAGGTTTAAAACTAATCATCCTTCAAAAATGTCTAAATTTTACTATTTTAGGGCATATCCGTAGTGGATACAGGAGATTATCGCGTGAAAAGAGCAATCAGCCCTGATGAAGAGGACGAAATCCTGCAGATACCGGAATATCAGGTAGATCTAGCATTTTTCCTATAAATTACGATGTTTTAGCTTTTCACTGATTATGTTCAACGCTCCCAAATCACTATGGAATATGACGCCTTGTGGATCGTGATCGTGCAATTCTGTGCGGTTTTCGTATGCTATCACAGCAGTAAATTTGCTTGCAAGGTAAGGTTTCTTTATTTTGAAAAAAATATTTCAACCCTAAAATTAATATAATTTTAATTATGATATAGCTCCTATTTTTCAGGTAATGATGCAGCGTATGGGTTTCGCATTGCCAGTGGCGTTGTCTGTTCCTGCCACCATATTCCTCCTCTCTAATTCCTGCTATTTGAGAATGAAAAATCCATGCCACTTAACCGGATTTCTTACTGTGGTAAGTTCTGATTTTTTAGAAAAAAAAAACTATTCTTATTTTCAGGAACTTTTCTGGACTTGTGACAATTCGCCCTTTTCCATATCAGATTTCCTCTTGAGTCCTCAAACGTGGATTTGGTTGAGTTGGCTGATCTCTCAGTTCTGGATCACAATTCATCTGTGGAACCCGAAACACGAGCGATTGGCGAAAAGTGAAAAGTACGGAAGATCATTTTAATTTGAGAAAACTGTTTCAAAATTCTAATCAGAAAGACTGCTCTTATTATCAATCTTTTCCTGGATAAGCGGGAAACATTCGATTTTAATTTCGCCTTACCTAAAACTTTCAGACTCTTCATTCTCCCCTATTACGTTGGAGCCTTCGTTGATCAATCCTTGGCTTTCAACCGACGTCGAGACGACAAAGCCAAAATCAAGGCTGAAGATCTGGAATTGGACCAGGAGGACTCGAGTCTGACCTATGAAACTATCCCTGGACTACAGCCGCCCAAAGCACCTCCGTCCGTGTGCTCTGCAAGCAGCAGCAAAATGGAGAATGGACTTATTAGGTAAGACATTTCAGTGTTTATATCGAATTAGTGTTTCCTATCATGAACTTTTTCACGAATCGAATCTCGACGCCATTTATAATTTCGTCATTTAGGGACTTGCATCATGCATTCAATGAATAAACATTAGTTTTAAAAGAAGGAATCAAATTTCGACCTGTAAAAATATAGTCGTTTGTTCAGAGACGCAGCCAGCTCAGCAGATGCGATCACGAAGATCTACGCATGCTGTACGATGTGGCACGAGACTCCAGTCGAGATGATCTGCATGCTGAAGAGCATATTCCGACTCGATGAAGACCAGTGCGCCAGGAGAAATGCACAGAAATACCTCAAGGTCTCCCATTTTAATATATAGAATTTTATTGCATATCATATGTATCATTAGATGACAGATAAAATGCATTTTCATGATGCCAGTTTTAATTAAACTCTGATTTTCTTTAACTATTAAAATTTCAGATAATTGATCCCGACTATTACGAATTCGAAGCCCATATCTACTTCGACGATGCGTTCGACGTGAATGAATATGGAGAGCCGGTGATCAACAAATTCGTTAAACAACTGCTCGAAGTCATCGATCAGGCTGCTAGGTTAGAAATTTAAAAATAAAAGCGTTTTCCAAATCTTCTCGTTTTTCGCATATTAATTTCTTAGATTATTTATTCTTAAAGAGCATGATATATGATAAAAATTGATTTTTAGCGCCGTCCACCAAACTCAAGTGCGTCTGAAATCCCCGAAGAAAATGAAGACTCCTTACGGAGGAAGAATTACTTACATCATGCCTGGAAAGAACAAATTGACGGTGCATTTGAAGGACAAACATAAGATTCGACACAGGAAGAGATGGAGTCAGGTAACAAATTACGATGTTTGAACTTCAAGTCTCATTTCCTTTTCCTATCCGCAGATAAATGTAGATCTTTGTCGTATCATTACAACACCATGATTTCTAACAATCGGATAGACTGCGTTACTGTAATGGCATTACTTTGCGAAATTTTTTCTAGTGTTTCAATTTGATAAATTTTCATTGTGCAAAATCTTTCCAAGGGTTTTATTGGCGAAATATTTTCAGGTGATGTATCTTTACTACCTGCTGGGCTTCAGACTCATGATGAAAGTGGATGAGCCCTCGCGGAAAGAGGTTATTTCTGAGAACACCTTCATCCTCACTCTGGATGGAGACGTCGACTTCACCCCTCCTTGTGTCCATCTGCTGGTCGATTTGATGAAGAAGAATCGTCGTCTAGGGGCTGCCTGCGGCAGAATTCATCCTCGTGGTTCAGGTCGATATTTTTATCATTTGTTTAATAAAAATGAAAATTGATTGAGCAACTTTATGATTCAATATTTTTCTAGATATTCTTATATTTTGTAAGAAACTTTATTAAAATCTCTTAATCTTACTCATCTCATGGCTTGATTTAGATCTGAAAATTCACAATATTTTCTCTGGTTTTTCTATCTTAGTTATTGTGCAATTTAAGGCTTGATGGTGTGGTACCAGAAATTCGAGTACGCAGTTGGTCACTGGCTTCAGAAAGCTACTGAGCATATGATCGGTTGTGTGATGTGTTCTCCAGGTTTAATATTTTTTTTTACTGTTTTCCAAAATAAAAAAAATCAGGTTGCTTCTCACTATTCCGAAGCTACGCATTGATGGACGACAACGTGACAAGGAAGTACGCATCCAAATCTTCAGAACCTCTCGACTACATTCAGTACGATCAGGGAGAGGATCGATGGCTATGCACTTTGTTGCTACAGAGGTCACTTTAAAATTTCTAATGCTGGATTTAGAAAGAAAACATGGAATCGTCACATTTTTCAATTAAAAACTTTCTTATCATCAGTAGGTAAAAAAATGAACAAGTAGTTTTGATTAAGTTTGAATGTGTTTCAATTTTCCTTACGAAATTTCCTCGATTTTTACGAGAAAAAGACATTCATTGTTGCTGTTGAAGTTCATAGATTTTTATTCTCAAGCATGCTGAATGTAGCAAATTTCAGAGGTTACCGAGTCGAATATTGTGCAGCTTCCGACGCCCTGACCTACGCTCCAGAAGGCTTCAACGAGTTCTTCAATCAGCGTCGCAGATGGATTCCCTCCACAATCGCGAATATCTACGATCTGCTCAAGGACTACAAGAATGTCGTATCTGTCAACGAGAATATCAGTATTTGGTGAGGATTTCACTTTTTTTTTTTTTTTTTTAAATTTTATTTTAAATATTGAGGTTTTTATTAGTAATTCAATTTCATTTCACTTATCTAATATCAAATTTATAATAATCAGTTTTAGTTTCATTAACTTTCTATGAACGTGAAAAATCTTATTTCAATTTATCTAAATTACAATATAAAAGCTATTTAGAAAATGAAGATCAAACCTTTCATGACTGAAATATTCCATTTCCAGGTACATAGTCTACCAACTGCTGATGCTGATTTCCTCGATCCTCGGTCCGGGCACAATTTTCCTGATGATCGTGGGTGCCATTTCCATCTCATTCAACATCGACACCGTTTGGTCTCTGCTCATCGTCACTATCCCTGTAGCCACATTCTGCATTGTCTGCTTGACAATGAAGCAGGAGAGACAGGTCATTTTTTACTTTAATAAAATTTAAATTCTTACGAATTAAAACTAACACAAGTATTCTAAAAAAAAATACGCATTTTATCATTGTTTTTCAACACTTATTCAATTCTTTCATCCACAACGAAGAAAATAAACCGTTTTTATGCTATTCAGCACCAAATTAAGAATAAAGACTAGTCTTTTCATTTAGATTAATAAACTAATTTATTTTTTATAGCTACTATTCGCCCAAGTGATCGGCGCTCTGTTTGCCATGTTGATGACAGCCGTCATCGTGGGAACGTCGTTGCAGATTCAGAAGGACGGAATTCTTTCCCCGCATTCCATTTTCTTGTTCGCAGTCATTGCCTCGTTCCTCACTGCAGCCATACTTCATCCACTCGAATTCACCTGCATCATTCCGAGCATTCTGTACTTCTTGGCCATTCCTTGCATGTGAGTAGAAAATTGGTTTAAAAAATTAGAAAAAAAGAACAAAAACTAACATTTTTCCAAGAAGAGTCAAATTTTATGATGATACAATAATTGATTCAGTGGTAAATGATTTTTTCATGCAATCAAAAAGTAGATGAAGAGATTTTTTGTCAAATTTAGCAAGGATGAAAATTTATGAATTTTGAGAATAACTTACCACAAATTCGGTTCATTCAGGTACATGCTGCTCCCGATCTACAGTATCTGCAATTTGAATACGGTATGCTGGGGAACGAGAGAAGACCCTCGACCTGCGGAGAAGAATGATCTGGCCAAGAAGCAGCAGCAACATATCGATAAGGCTAAACTCGAGCTTATTGAGGCTGGAGTTCAGGTAAATTGTAAAATAGTTTAATTTTATTTCAACTTGGAAACCTTAGGTCATGCGAAATAGTATGGGAAGGGCATTTTTCCTTATATTACATTTTTTCATAGAAAATATGAAATTTATTGATTTCTAGAATTTTTGTAATAATTTCCTCTTCAGGAAAATGTTGCCTCCGGCTGCAGTCGTCTTCTGTGCTGTTTGCCTTCCAATAAAATCGACCCAATGAACGTAGTGATCAACGAGAAATTGAATGAAATCACGAAGAAATTGGAGAGGCTTGAGAGGAAAACTCAACCTGGACTTGGAAGAAGGTAAACTACTTTAAAAATTAGCATAAATCCCTTATATTTTTAAAGTTTTATTTTCTTCTCATATTAAAAATGCAATGAATCAGGAATGTAACTGAGTTTCTATTCTAAAAATCTCAAACCCATCTTAAACTTGCAAATAAATATCAAATGTGTGGATTCTGATTGTTCTGATTGCAGATCCTCCATCATTTCGAGCGGAGGAATTCCCGTTGACAAATGCTCAGAGATCGACGAGGATGAACAAGCGGAATTGGAAGATGCATTGGAAATGTCGAATCAGTCGCATGCTGCAAAGAAGAACCAGAAATGGAAACAGTCACAGTCAGAGGCTTGGTTGCAGGATAAATCTTTGAAGAGGTTAGTAAAACTATTTTTAATCCTATCTTGAAAAATAATTTTAAAGTGAATAGTAAATACTTTCATTTTTACATAATTCAGATCCAATTTGAAAAGTTTATATTTTGACACAAATTTATGAATAAGCGATTTTCAAACTATCAAAAAGTTCTAATTTTCTTTTAATAATTAAAAATTCAGAGCCGAAAGAGAATTCATCGACACTGAAGAAGAGACGTTCTGGTTAGATGTGATTGATAAATACCTGTCACCGATCACCATGGATAGCAAAGAAACTGAGAGAATTCGAGCTGGTCTTTTGGACTTGAGAAACCGAGTAAATTTTTAACTTTGTTTTAAATTTGAAGTTAATTATTTCTCACATATTTAACTATTTTCTTTTTGAAGTTTAAGAGTACAAGTCAACTTTTTTATTTACGAAAAATGGAGAATAATATGAAAATAGGAATAAATTGCAAAAAAAAAAACTTAAATTTCAGGTAACAGCGGGCTTCTTCATGCTGAACATAGTATTCATCATCGTGGTGCTCGTTCTTCAGTTGCAAAAGGACTGTCTCCACATCGAATGGCCTCTGGGACCGAAGTTCAACCACACAGTCAGAGTCTGCAATGGCGACACCAAGGATGAAGTGTGGAAAGTCACCAGGTACAATATTCTTCCATTTTAGTACTGTTTAAAGTGAACTTTGAATTGAAATGTAGATGGTCTTCGATATTTTAAACAGTAAAACTCAAGAATAAGTTCAAAAGAATGGCAATTATGATTTTAGGCTGCAGCTAGAACCTATCGGACTCGTCTTTCTGATTTTCTTCATGAGCATTTTGGTTATTCAGGTAAATTTGATAGTTGAAAAATAATGTGAATATCAAAATTAGATCATTTTTGAAAGAATAAGAACAATGATCTTCATAAACTCCTTTTGAAAATATAAAGCTCATGCTTGTGATAGATTTTAGACCATAGCATTTCTAGGGTTAATAATAATTTTTGAAATGATAATTATTTATTTTAAAAAATATAAATAATTTCAGTTCCTCGCTATGTTGTGCCATCGATTCGGCACTCTTGCACACATCATCGCCTCGACCGAATTGTTCTGCTTCCGAAAGACGATGGACAAACTGAGTGAAGACGAACTCGTCATACAGAATGCGGTCGACATCGTCAGGGAATTGCAGCAGATCAGAGGCGTCGATGAAAATGCCACTGAGGAAGAGGTAGAATTGGAAGAAAATTATGCTAATTGATTAAAGCTTTTGGAAAATCTAAATCGTGGATGAAAAGCATTGTCTTTGTCTTGGTTTTTCATCTAGATTTTTACATTTTTTCCTGCAGAATTTAAAAAGAGTTATAAATTCTGAGATTCTCATGGAAAAAAGTCTGACACTAAGAATTTCTATGAATTTTAATATCTGAAAAATAATTGCAAAGATATCATTTTCAGCCAACCGAAGAGCGGGGAATTTCCCGACGTCGAGTCGTTGCAAATCTCGAATCCTCGCGAAGATCTATGATGAAACGAAAGACCGAAACACTGGATGCAGCTTTCAAGAAGAGGTGGGATTAATTTAATTTTACGCTAAAAATTAGAGCAATTCATTTTTAGATTCTTCGCCCTATCGAGTGAGCATCAGGTCGAGCAAAACACAGGTGGATTTTCATCTCGGGACAATACGAAGCGATTGACGATGAGGAAAGGAACCATCAGGGCGCTAGAACACTGGAGGGATAACTTGTTTGGCACGATTGATAAGAGACAGGTATCATTATCATGTCTTTTTTTGAAAAATATTAAGTTTCAACAAATTTCATGATCCAATGAACTTCTAATTTTTATTTCTCATAGAACTTTCCGCCTCAAAGACCTATAAAAATTGAAATTATTTTGAGACTCATTTAGCCAATAGAATTAATGAAAAAAATTTAGGATGACCCCGATTCGATAGCCACGGATCAAAGTGGAAGTGGGGCTCAAAACAGCGTCCGAGGGCCTGCCCAACGAAGACTTGAAAGACTATTTAATGAGCCTGGAGATGGGGCTGGAAGAAAAAGAGGATCCTGGGACAAAGCAGAAATGGATTCCAGGAGATTCTAGAAAATTATCTCTAAATTGTTTTTTTTTTTCTAATTTTACAAATCACATTCTAACATTCTAGAGCTAAACAAACCAAGTTTTCTTCTTATATTATTTTCTCAGAATATCATTTCTAGGAATCTCTTACTTCTAAAACATCATGAAGTTTTACAAGTTTCAAGTCGTACCTAATTTTTCGATCAATTAATTTTATTCCGATGTTATTGCCATAACTGATATCCGCATCTCGGTAACTCTATTTGGCTTTTACTGCCGATAATTATCATTTAACCTTCACTAAAATGCTGTTTCTCGATTGAACAGGTTGTTTTCTGTAGATATTCCGTATTTATTCATTAATTATTTTGCCCGTAGTTGAAGCTCAATAACTTTGCTCGAACAATTTCGTGATGCCTCGCAATTTTCCGTACCTGCCGTAAAATCTAAAGTAGAAGTTCATAGAGTTCTATCAAGAGGAAGCCTCTATTTTACGGACTTATAGTTTAGGTTTCGCGGTATCTTTTTCATTCAAATTTCCTGAGACTGGGTCTTTTTCGATTCTTTCATTCTCTTCTAGTCTTTCTGTAATTATAAACGCTTTCAAAATGATGAGGTTTATGCAATACCGCAGTTTTATGTGCGTGGTCTTTCTCTCATTTTTAAAGGGGAGAAATAAGAAGATTAGGATCCGCTCATAAAACCATGTATTATTGCAAAAACTCATGTTTTTTTTCCATTTTTGCATTGTATTTCTTTAAAATATGTATCCTTTCACTTCACATTCTCACTACAAGTCTTTCAGCTTCGTGGTTCTTTCAAAGGCATTGCCGTTAGATTTTATTTCCTTTTTAATTCTTTAGGCCGCCTCAATTTCTAATTTGCTTTCTGATTTGTTGAATATCGACGAATTTTGTCAGTATTTGTACCGTAAGAATGAATCGGATACAAAATAAATGGATTTCATGATGAATGATTTTTGCCCCTAATTCCAAGATAAATGATATTTTCAAGAAGAAAAGTGAAGATTTTCAGTAAATTAAAGATTAATATGCATTACACCTAGAATAAGTTTTTGAAAAACAAATATCGAAATTTACGTTAGTTGATTATCTTGATCGATGACCCTTTTGGGGCTCCTAGAAAAAGACACCGGCTTTTTTCTTTTCCTATCTTGCCTCCCCATACTATTTCTTAGAAAAACCGATGTCTTTTTCTAACTGGTGTCCCGATGTTCTGGTGTCTTTTTCTATTAGCCAATTAAATCATTGAATGCTAAACAGATTTATGCTAATTTCAATAGGATAAGTTAAGAATTAAATTATGTCAAAACATTAATCATTGCCCTATTAATAATGCTGTTTCAGATTTAATTAACACATGACCCCCTTGCTTGCAAATAAATGAATTTTTTATCTATAAATCATGCGTGTCAGAATTTGTGAGAAGGATTAAAGTTTTAGACCAAAGAAGCCTTGAGTCCTAAGACATTTATCAGTGATTATCAAGTATTCATAATTTCAATCGAACTGGAATGATCGAATATTTAAAATCACTACAAATATAAAATGAAGCAATCAGTAAATTATATACAGATACAAATTTCAGAGGCTTATAATTGAATTGGTTTTCCTTTGGTTGACGGTAAAAACGTCATGAAATCGGTTCTAATATTTTACATCGTTAATTTTTCATTATTCGCTAAAATACTTGGGGAAAATTATCAGGATAATAGAGGTTAGAAACTGACTTATTTAATACTTGTTCCAATTATACATTCTGAGTTGTCAATGATAAATTTTAATAAATATAATTTAGAAATTAAACAAGATTTCAAAAATGCTGATAAAATACCTGGATCGATTATGATGGTGAATTTTATCGATGCTTCTGGCAGTAATCTTGATGCAATAAATGATGTAAGTGATTTTAAAGTATACAATTTTCAATTATCGGAATATACAATTTTTCTAATCAAAACCTTTCGAAAAGGAATGGTAAAAATTAAATCCCCAGGTGGATATGCTAAATCTCATTTTTGATCAATTTTCCCGCATAAAAGATGATCTGGATTGTAAATACGGTTTATGTGAAAAAAATAGAAATAAAAAATCGAAAAATTCATAATCCAAAATGAACACATTTTCGCATAATTATTCGGATTGCAATTCTCGCATTTGAGCACAATCACTATCCGATGAATATATAAACAGGATTGACGATAATAAATAATTTTTAATTTAGTCTATGACTAATTACATCATCAATATATTTAGACCAGGTTATTTTAGTGGGCAAGTAAGAAGTATCATAGCAGGTATACGCTACCTTTTAAATTCATAATTATTTATTTAAATATATAATTCATCGAAAGTTTTAACTGATAGCTAAAATAATAATGAAAAATATAAACGTTAAAATTTAATGAGATTTATGACTTTATGTGCGGCATATGATTTCATTCCATTCCCTTCTAATGTTACATCACAAGATCAAGTGAACGACGCAAGAATATTTTTATTAAATGCAGTTCAACCTTATAGAGGAATATTCGATTTACAAGCGTAATTTTTATGAGCTTTCTGAATATTTTTAGATAAAATTCTATCTATGATTTATAATTTTAGATCTGTCAACACATTTCTAAGCGAAAAAGAATATTCAGCGTTCGACCCATTTAATGAAATGCCACCATTTGCATTTATTTGGAGCTATAGCGAGTTAGTCTCTTTTGACTGTGCATATGTGCATGAAAATGATTACAGCATCTATATTACTGAATTTATTGAAATTAAATATTTAGAACAATAAATGGTATCAGTAACTTCCTTAATGCAACATCAAGATTACACGATCACGTTAGATTTGTAGATCACAATTTTAATAAATATTTTAGGGATTCATTGTGATTGTAATTGAAAATCAACTAACTCGTCAAAAGATGACGCAGTATTTACAAATTCTACCACAATCAAATATCTGTTCGCATAAACAACAATGGATAGTTGACTGGTTGTACGCTAGAATGGTTCACAAGTATGGCTAATCATATCGATATTGCTCTATTTATAATAATATCATATAATTCTATGTTTTTCTAGATACGATGTTCCATCGATTAATCAAACGGGAACAAATGGTGTAATAGCATCTCCGAATTATCCGAATAATTACAATGCCTTCTCATTTGTAGATTATTATATTACTGCTTCATCAAATTTTTCTGAGGTTAGTGTCGACATATTTATTTTCAATGTTTGTATTGTATGGATATTTTTCACTAGAATTTTAAAATTAGCAAACCGTGTGCATAAAATCTCAGGTAACTAATAATAGTAATAGTGGAGTACAAAATTTAATTTTCTTTAATATAGGAAAATATTGGCATTTTTCAGATTCTTCTAACAGTGATTGATTTTGATCTTGCATATTCATCACATCTTTTCGTTTATAAAGGAATGATAATGGATGATGATGATCAAATTTTTAAGTAAGAAATCTTGTTTATATGTTCAGCTAGAAAACACACTATTCAGTTGGGAGGGTAACATGGACCCGGGAACAATAGGGAGAATCCCATCAACCACTGCCGCAATTCGTTTCATGAGCAATCACTATTATGTGAGCAGAGGATTCGAAATATCGTGGACGGCAATTTAAACATCTATTTCTTAAACAATTTTCACCGATTATCTTCACTCAATGCAATAAAATTTTTAAACAATGTTGTAATTCCCAAATCAATGTTCCATATTTTAAACTGTCAGGAATAAATAAAATGAAGATGACTTTGAGCTACATTTGCAGGATAATGTCATGAAATTTTGTGTTAGGAAACTAAGATCAGTCTTCAGTAATAAAATATTTATCAAAGTAAATATATAACGAAATAAAAATGTTTGCTTCAATTTTACAATCACTAGGAGAAATAAAATGATACTGAAGGTGGTTTATCAATTTTTCGAGATCATAAAATTTTTAGATGGCTGGAAAAGTGTATTTGTATCGTGCATTATCAGTCAAGATCAAGTAGGGGAAGTTGAATCTATTTCTTAATATTAAGCAGTGTATTAATTTTTTGCCTATCAACTTCTAACATAATCGTATTAAAATATTAGAAATTTCAAACTCTAATCAATTCATAAACACGGGGCGAAAAAGAAATGGATTGAAATCAATAGTTTTCTATAATTACACAAGCAATTTCAAATTACTCTAGAATATTCCATAAATTCGATTCAGTTTTCAGGTGCTGTGAAATGAAAATTCCCTTACAATTTTACGTCACCTATGTCGTTGCAATTACGATAAATCGAATAGGTGCATCAAACAAGTTTAGAGATGGTAATTATTTCTAATTTTATCTACCAAACATCTAGTGCTTACATATTATATTATCCTTGATCAAAATTATCTATTACATGCGAAAGAAACAAATTTTTACAGATGTCGATATTCTTAGCAAAGGGTATCAAGTACCATATCCGTTTTTCGCTGTGCATTTTATTGATGGTAGTAGCCGAGACGGGAATGCTGTAAATGACGTTGGAATAATTTTAATTTGAGTTTTTAAGTTAAATAAATTTAGTCTACAACAAATTATATTCAATTTTTATTGGACGGCAATCATTTTACTCCCCAAGTAAGGAACATAATAACAGGCAAGTACAATTTAACCATTCAAAAATAATTTCAAATAAAGTTACAATAATTTTTCAGAGTATCAGATAAAATTTCACCTTTATTTCAATTTATTTTTACTATAAATGCAAGCATGAACATAATATATATGTGAAATTATTCAAGTCCGATCTAGTTAAGATCGTTTATTATTGAAATCCGACTATTTTGCGTTGAAAATAAACGGAAAAGGGAGAAAGACATGTTATCCGATGACACATTGCACACAATTTATTGTTATCGATTTTAATAGGATATCAAAATAAGTTGTGTGCAATGTGTCGTATGGTAAAAAGCATTGTCTCACTAATGCGAGAATTGCGTGTTTTTCTCTTCCACCATTTTAAATTCAACGTAAAGTAGTCGAATTGCAATAATAGTCCATCTTATGATAGGATAATTTTGCTAAAGTTTAAATTTTCTGATTTCAGTAGCAGCCTCTGACCTGATTGCATTTCCGTCTAATGTAACAACATCTCAACAGGTCTTAGATGCTAGAGATTATTTACTGAATGAAACTCAGCTCTACGGAGGAATATTTGATTTACAGGCGTAAAAATATTATTTTTGGATATTCATAATATAATAGTATTTAACCTAGATCTGTGAATACATTCTTATCAAGCAGTAAGTATTCTGTATTTGATCCCTCCATTTATTCTCCACCGTGGGCAGTTATATGGAGTTATAGAAAGTATAGTGAACTTTAAATTTATCAAATAATGTACATATGCACATATTTTAGCACTATAAATGGATATAATAACTTTCTTAATGCGGTATCAAAATTGCATACTTCTGTGTGTAATGATATTATTAAATGAAATAAATTTTGCATTCTTAGGGATTTGAAGTACTAGTTATTGAAAATGAATTAACTCGGAATAAAATGACACAATATATGTACATATTGCCTCAATCGAATATTGGCTCGCATCAACAACAGTGGATAACTGATTGGATAGTCGCTCGAGTGAATATGAAGCAAGTTCATTTTTACAAAAATTTCAGTTTGGATATTATAATTTATAAACCACAAAAGTTATAACTAATTCGTTATTGACTAGCAATCATTTTTAGAAATATTTCAAATCCAAATATTAGAATTATTGAACATGACGCGGGATATATATGGGAAATTTAGGAACCAAGTACAAATTGTAAATCAAACCGGCTCAACCGGAATAATCACTTCTCCAAACTATCCAAATAATTTTCCATATGACACATTCATTGATTACTACATTTCGTCGACTTCTGAGTTCAATGAGGTTAATCATAGATCAAATATATTTATTACTTATATATCTTTTTTAAATATGCATTAGATTTTTAGATCGTTCTAAATATAGTTGAGTTTGAAGTAGGAACCTATGCCAGAGTATTCGTATACAAGGGCTTGATTATGGACGATGAGGATCTTATGTATACGTAAGATTTTCAATTTGAGCAGTGTTTCAGAAATAAATGAACAAACTTTAGTTGGAGTGGAACACTGAATCCTGGGACAAGTTTCAAAATTCCGTCATCGTCGGCAACGATTCGCTTCTACAGTACTGTTGCAGAAGTTCTCCGCGGATTTAAAATATCTTGGACTGCAGCCTAGATATTTCTTCGTATATACTGCTATATCTACGTTTGAAATAAATATTTATAAAACAACATGTCAAAAATAATAAAATCATACAAAATAGTCAAATTTGAGAATAAATATAAATTCTAGTCTTTTAATTAAATTCCTAAAAGTAATTCTCCATATTTGGCATTTCACTGTCTATCTACTATTCTAACAATTCTTAATTTTTAATCGGTCTAATAACGCCATCATTATAAACAGGATATAGAATTTTCCGAATTAAAATTATTTTTGTGTAATAGCTTTATTATATGCGACGATATTTAGATAATACGATTAGTAGAATAATCGCATTAATTTAACTGAATTTTGTAAAAAGGCAAGAAAATAGATCAATGATATTATTACATTAAAGATGAAAATAATTCACCGTGTTCGAAACTCTTCAATTTCATATGTAGCTATTTTATCATCACGATGGCACTCATTAAAAATCCATTAAATTTCAAATAACCTAACATGACTCATAATATATTCGTTTGTACAATTTCAATAGTGATGAGAATCAACTTTATTCGTGCACTTTTTATTTAAAAAAAATAATTTTTGTGTTATTTGCTGAAAACGTTCAGTTTGGATGTTCAAGTAGATCTCGGAACGATTTACAGAATTCCAAATTCGACAGCGGCGCTTCGATTTATGAACAATTGCAAAGAACAAACTCGTGGATTAAAAATTTCATGGGCTGTAACTTAGATTCTTATATCTACTAAAATTGAATCAAACCTTTCATTGATTGTCTATATTTTTTGTATCAAGTATTGATAATAATTCATAATTAATTCTTCATTTTTCAAATTGTCGAATAAAAATGAGATATTGAATTGAATAAAACATGTTCTTTTGCACAGGAAATAATCGCATTACGTTATCATTTATTAGGAAGTTATGGACAAATTAACACGAGTTTAAGTTCACCATAAGTAAATCAATAAATCTCATTTTTACGTTTGTTTTAGATAAATACCTGAAATTGATCAATTTATAGGGACAGTACTATGAAATTCTGCAATGTATTCTTTCCTATTAAAATTATTATAATTTTGGAGATTTTAATCCATGTTCCAATATCGAGAAGTGGTTGCCTATGTCGTATTCCGGGTTCATTTTTCGCCGCTCACTTCATAGATTCATCTGGATATAACAAAGATGCAATAAACGATGTTTGTATCATAAAATTTCCGATTTTAAATCGATAACAATATTATACCCAATTATCAACTTACCGCCCTCAGGCAGTGAGCGGTATTGGTTTAATAGATTATATTCTAGCGTTCGCATTATAACTTACTTCCTATATATATTTAGACGATTGCGAATGCAATTTACTATCTATTGGACGAAGGTTATTTTAGTGGTCCTGTAAGAAATATTATTGCAGGTAATTTTAATTTAACTATTGATAGCTATACCATTTCAATAACTGCGACACAACCTCATTCATTTCATGTGCATCATATGATTATATCCCTTTTCCATCGAATGTATCTACATCCAAACAAGCACTAACCGCTCAAAATTATTTGCTCAATGCAGTCCAACCATATCGAGGAATATTTGATTTGAAGACGTAAGAAAAGGAAGGAATATTATTGCCAAGAATTAGTGATTATTTAGATCAGTTAACACATTTTTAAATGAAGATAAATATTCGGCATTTGATCCATTTTCCGAAATACCAGCATGGGCTATTATTTGGAGCTTTAGCGAGTCAGAATAAAAGAATATAGTCCTTTTTATTATATATTTCATTTAAATTTAAATATAAATAAAATTACCGGCGCTTTTACTTGAAAATAAATTATGTTTATGATAATGGCATAACTTTTGAATGAATCATTTTATCAAAAAATTTTTTGAATATATAAATAGGAAATTTCGAAACGCATTGGTAGAAAATTTTTAATTAATATTTTAGCACCATGGGAGGAATTGGGAATTTTTACGATGCAGTATCGAATTTGCACGATCATGTAAACAGGCTTTTTCTTATTTTTACAGCGTGTTCCGATTAATACATATTTAGGGATATGAAGTCATCGTTGTTGAATTCAATCTAACTCGAAGGAAAATGGAGCAATATATCCAGAAAATTTCACAATATAATATATTTTCACATTTTGATCATTTTTATGTTGTCGATAGAATTATAGATCGAGTAAATGCTGGGTAAGAATTTCAATTCATAATACAGAATAGAGGTTTATCGATAAGGTATCTTTATTCTTATTTGAAATGATATAGAACCTTAGGGATATTATTTTTAGATATGTTGTGCCTGTAATAAATCAGACTGGTTCATCGGGTGTAATAACCTCTCCAAATTATCCCAACAATTATCCATATGATTCTTTGGTTTACTATCATATTTCAGCACCATCCAATTATAGCATGGTATCTACGATTCATTTATATTTTGTTTTTCATAAATGAGATAACGCAAGTAGAGAAATTTTAAAATATATCAACGATTCATGATAAACAATAATTGCAAATTTAAGATAATATTAACAGTAATCGATTTCGAACTTGGACAAAATGCAGTTCTCATAATTTTCAATGGCGAACTTACAGACAATAACGATAGATTATATGCGTAATAATGAATATATTATTAAAAAATATATATTCCACAATTGCGGTCAAAAGTTTTGACCAATTATGATTTTGAATACAGTCTAGAGGTTTTTCCTGTCGTGGACCAATTTGAAGAAAATTTTTCACACACATATTTCTCAATGAACTATAAATTCCTGTAAAAGTATCATTCAAATTAGTTAATGGAATTATGCCAATCGATGTTTTCAAAATCATAAATGTTTCCAACTTTTGACCGCCATTGTATGTGCTTACATATAAGATACTTCAAATGATAAACTTAGTCTGTGGGATCCGATAGATGCTGGAACAAGTCATAAAGTTCCCTCTAATGCCACATCATTATTGCTACATGACAATTGCTGGGGGGCCGCACGTGGATTCAAAATATCTTGGATAGCAGTTTAAGTCCTAAACTATATCGACAATATTTCAATTAAAAATATCATTATTGATTCAAGTCAATAAAATTTCCTAATTTATGGTATTGTAAATGACCGATTATTTGAGATAAAATAAAAGGGGCGAGAATCTGATGCATGAAAATTAACATGTTGTTTGCAAACGAAATAGACGATATTTCATCTATTCAAAAACGGCTTTGATAATTATTTGATATTAAGCAATGCACACTTTGCATATCCGAATTTGTGCATCGTTTATCTTGTCTCAATTTATCGGTTTTTGACAATAATGATTATTTAATTCTTACGACTACACTGCAATTGCCGTTAAAAATTGTATCGAAGCAATTTGCATAAAATTTGGAATATTGAAATCACCGAAATGAATGATCGATATTCGAAATCTTGCCTGGCTAATATGGCTTTATTGTTGTTCAGATACTCCTGTGTATTTGTAGTCCACAATGGCATGCAATATTTGTATGCCTAAATAAATTGTGGAATATAACAATAGAAATTCTATCAATGATAAATTCAAGATAATCTATATGCTATTAAAGATATTCTGATTTTTGTCTCCTTTAATTTTGCAAAAATTTCTTATTTCCTTTGCACCTGTTTTAATATCGAAATTAAAATGATCCGATGCAAGTAATTAATTTTGCAATTAATTCTATACATACTGTGCGATGCATGCGTGATAAAGTATTAAAAAAATTTCTCTAGATTCCCTTGAAATGATATATCTAGAAAATAATACAATCATATATAGCGTCAGGTGGAAAGAATCTGAAGATTGGACTAATTTAGTAGCTATAAATAGAAGCATAAATGAAGATGGAAAACGTGCCATAGAGCCTTGTATGGTGAGTAGTACTCTCTTGAGAAAATTGGAAAGCAAGCAAGATGCACTTCATTTTTAATTAGGAAAAAGTAACATCACTTATATCTGGCATTTTATGAAAGTTGTTTTTGAAAACATGAGTATTAGAAATGCTCATGGGTACCGAAAATCGTGCATGTACTTTACCTGCTAGATACCTTATTTATCTTAATCCCTGATAAATAATAAAATTCATTTAAAATAAATTACAATTTATTGTTTTTTATGAAAAAATTCTAAATGTTTTCTTTCATTTATAATTAATTCAGATATCATAAGATCATTAAATGATTACCATATGCCATATAATATAACGTCTGAATATATGTATTTTAATGAGAAATAATTATCTGTATATTAAGGGTTGACTCATTCTCATGGACAATTTAAATGAGATAAACTATTTTGGGAAGTAATTTATTTATTTTCCAAAGTATTAAACTTGAGTTAAGCTTTTGCACATTAATTAGAGTCACCGAGCTCCGCGTCTTTGCAAAAATGCGTTTGTGGTAGAAATGTGGTGGTTTGAAACCAAAAATTTTTAAAGAAAATACCCTTCAAACCCAAAGTGTCTCAAATAACACCATCCAGTTCGACAATAAACCTGATAAAATGAACGTATACCAAAAATCAAAATAAAGTGTTCTTGTGTAACTGTATATGCAATCCATTTGAAGTTTGCCGAAACGTGTTCATTTCGCGTAATGGATTTTTGTGATTCTTTCGGCTAGAAAAATTCGAATTGTTTTTCTCTACAGAAACCTTATTTACAGTCTTGATGATATTTCTGCGCACGAAATTTGTCCCGAACATCAATTCGGGATATCGACTTGGGAACCCTAACTCTAATTCTAAAATGTTTTCAAATTTCTATCACCCTAGTTTGTTTTATATTAGCTCGCGATAAGAAGTTCTATAATCATAAGTTTAAGTTGGAGGCAATTATTCAGTTTTAGATAGCCAACCTTTCAGGCGATTTTAATTAAGCTGCCTAGATACCCTGCTAGCATTTCAAACATCTTGAAAATTACAGATGTTTCGTTTAGATTTCTCGATTGAATATGCAGAGTCGATGAATTATTAAGGGCCCCTCTAATTGCGCACAGACACTTTTCTATATCAAGATTGGATTAGCGAGAGTATATGGGATGAGAGATGCATTTATAAGCATCGTCATTTCATATTCTCCGAAAACGGAAAACTAATATGCACATGCATATGTGTGTATGGCGAAAATTGTGCCAATTTAATAGCGGTAGTCCTAATGAAAATGTCTAATCCACAGCTATGCATAGGCTGTAGACTCAGACGAGAGAGTAATAAGACTGAGGGTTGAGATATTGGACGAGTATTGCTAGTGTCAGGTTTTTTTCCACTTTAATTTAGGGTACAGTAAAATCTAAATTAGAAGTTCCTCTATAATAGAAGTTCATGGACTTCTATTTTAGATTTTGTACTTTTCTAAAGAAATGATAATTTCATACTACAAGAAAATTCTCAATTTCTTCCTATTTTCAGTTTGTGTCATTTTGTATTCTTTTGTGTGTGTGTGAAAAAGTGCTCATTTCCGGAAAGTACTCGATACGAGACTGTGAGAAACGTATTATTTGATCAGTAATCTGGGAGATACAAAATTGTGCACGGCTATTTTTGCAATGTGTCATTCAGAGAGGAGGAGATAGTAAGTGAAAAGAAGACATCGGTCTACAATCATTCTTTCTCTCCATATTTTCGATCGCTCACAATCAGATCTCCGAACTCGGCACTATTCGTGTTTCATAATGAAGTAGTTGAAAGTAGAGATAATAAATGTTATCGTAATCGAATAAGTTTCTCCCTAGTTGTCGTTTCTGCTTCTGGCTCTAAGCTGTCAGTGGCACATCAGCTCTGCGGCTAATTGCCTTTGGGCTGCTTCGCCTTTTTTGCCCCTCCCCCTTTTGCGTCTCTCGTTGCCTTTCTTTTCAGCTTCTAATTTATTCTTTTTTTCCAATTTCAGTTACCCATCCAGTTGTCGTTTCTCTCCATTTGTGTCCTTCAGCATGTCGCGTCTGTCCGCAGCTGTTTCTGTTGTGACCCAATTCGAGAATTCAATTATTCGAGAAAATATTATAATCTTGAGATTCATTTCTAACTTCTCATTAGTTAAGACACAATTAAATTTTAATTTCAGACTAACTTAACTCCAATTTAATGTTGATGTTTAATAGTTTAGCTTACAATTAGATTTTATATTAAATTCAAATTGGATTTTTTTTTAATTTAATAGATTCAAGATTAATATTTTGTATGGAGTTTGAATACTCGGGGTTTAAATTCATTTCTCACGATGTAAACAACATTTCATAACCGTTTCCAAGAACCTAAATCACTTAGAAATTGAAAACCTTGAATCATAACTTTCCAGGATTAATTCAATCCAGCTTATTTCAAAGTTTTTGCTTGAAAAAGCGCAATAGCTATAATTTGTTCCATATCTTTCCATTTCATTAATGGTTTCTATTTAAACTATCTTAATCGTAATGTGAAATAGTTTAGATTCTCATAGAAAGTTATTAGATATCACAATTTGTTCATTTTCATGATATCCGATTCGTTAATTGATTGCATGTTCAGACTGATCTCCACTCATTGTGCTAATATTTCAATTTCAGATTAGAATACTTCTAAAAACTCAGACATGTCAGAATTTTCATCGGTTGCTTCCTCCGCGTTTCGTCCATATCAACCTATCAATAGACCTCTCCCACCTCCACTTGCTATACCGTAAGAATTATTCTAACCTGTTTAGATTTCTATACATAATTTTCACATTGTTTTTTTCTTTAGAAAGTTTATGGAAAAATGATATCACCGTAAAATCTAAATTAGAAGTCACTCTATAACAGAAGTTCATCCCCAAAATGCCAGAACTAAACACTATCCGACTCCGATCATCTCAGAAAGTGCTTTATTATGTTCTATAGAGTGTGTCGAGTGGATTTAGACTTCCTATAATGTGATTACGATCATTAAAGAAGGATTTATGAGGGTTTAAGAATTTGGGGATCGAAAAATAAAAGTCCATGAAACTTCGATTTTAGATTTTACGGTATTTATGAAAATGCTAGCTTCAATTTGTAATGACTTATTAATTCTAGATCATCAATTTGCCCTTCTTTCTCATCCGAATTATCCCCGCCAGCCTCTCTGACATCGATTATCAAGTCAGCGTCGTCAGATTCGGCTTCATCCTCGACGTCGCTAGGGATTCTGGAGAACAAACGACGCAAACGCACCACGTTTTCCGCGTCGCAATGCGCTATTCTTGAACAGGTACATTCGTTGCTCAATTTTAATTTGTCTGGAAAATGCAAAGTAGTGACTGGCTACCTTTATTTGTTAGAGAGAGAGAAGATTACTACGTGAAAAGAGGATGATCTAAAATTATTCTTTTTTCACCTCTTATCATTTTCCAGTTCTTTGAACGCAGCAATGTTGCTTCACAAAAGGCTATAATTTAATGTCAACAACGTATTTCCACGAGACTATAAAATAAATTAACTTTCCATGTATGGGCTTAATTGGCCTTTGAATTCCGCGAGCTCATCAAGTGTGTTCTTGCCGTGGTATATTTTGCTCACTCTGCTAGTGAGTAGTTTCCTTCCTCGCCACTTCCCCGTTGTTTCTCGAGCCTCAAATTCCACTCATTTCACATGCTCATTTCAATTTTCAACTCTACGCGTCCGCTCAATTTCAGTATTTTAGCCGTTTTTGCCTGTTCGCATATATTTTAATTATTTGCGGACTCGCTCATTATATCGCCCGTGAGGGGAATGTGAATTAAAGGAGAAAGAAGGGGACCTCTGGAAACGTAATTAGGTGATAGCCTAGAAAAGAAGCAGACAAAGTTCAAAGGTATAGGCGATTTTAGAGAGTATAGAAGCAGAAAGGTTAGAGACCATTGGATTTGAGAAAACAAAGAGAGAGAGAGAGAGAGAGAAAAGCTAGAGATATCGGATATTATAGAGTGAAAAGAAGAAGAAAATGCTTAGAGAGGGCAGATTTCTCTAGCTTCATCGTTTTTCGAGAGTGGCCTACACAAATAGAGCCCCGTTTCAAATGAACTTCTCCGCTGCCTTTTTGCGAGGGGCAAAACTAATTGGAGTTTAGGGCAGAGGGCCCTAGACAGCCCAAGGCAATTCACAGCATTTCCCTCCGTCTTTGCGATGCTGCTTTTTATTGCTGATAAATAAATTATGTATACAACAACATACCGCTGAATACGAAGATAGAAAACACGCGGTCGTGAAGTTCCGAGAATATTGCTATAAAAGAGGAAGATGAAATGAGGGAATAACACACGAATAGAAGTAATGATCTTCGATTTCACTTCGAAGCTCAAATTCAACCCAATTTAACATTCATTCGACTCTTCAAGATAAAATAGTGTTAAATTTCTGATTTGAGACTAAGTTGGAGTTAAATGATTCGACCTCTTGATTTCATATACCTCTAAATTAGAAATATAATAACGTAAACAAAAAATAAACGAATCGGCCTTGACCGAAGATCAGCTCGTAATAGGCAATTGGTAATGAAGCCTAATGCCTCTGACTATGAGCCCCCTAAGCCCGACCAACTAATTGATTCTATTTTGTCGTATTTTCAGGAATATAATGCCGACCGCTACATGCCAAGGGAAAAACGAATTGCTTTCGCCAAACAGTTGCAACTGGTAAATTACTCTCCAAAGCATTGCAATTAATTTAAGCAAATGACTCAATTTAATCATAAGTAGATTATGAAGTATTCGCTGTGAATTGAGATAATTTAGGTTTAAATATTATGCTGAAATCTTGGCTCATAATATGTAAAACCTGAAAACGCAGTTACATGCGAAATATATTGTAGGAAAATAAGCTTCGCCCTAACCTAACATCCCCTATGCTATTTCGCATGCAACGATGTAACTACTTTTCCAAATTGCCCATAATATAAATTATGCTCTGATGAAATTAGTATATTAGTCATATAACTATTACAGACCGAAAACCAGATAAAGACGTGGTACCAGAATCGTCGTGCGAAGGACAAGCGAGAGCGGAGACATGACTCTTCTCCTCCCCCGTCTGCCTGTTCGTTGCCCTTATCAGCCGGACTTCCTCCAGGTAAACTATTCAGAAATAAGCAATTCAATAAATCAAGAGTTAATTTTAACTCAGAGATAAAACTTAAAGTTTATTGCATGGCAAAATAAAGCCAAATATTTGTTCTTCGTTGTTTCAGAATTTACAAAATCTGGGTTTAAATTTGCTGGATTAAAAAAGAAGTCGTCATAAACACGATTTTAGCCCTGCCCCAATCGTTCCCAATTCCGGCCTCCGCTCTCGCCGTGGATGATTCGTATCATTTGGATCGTCCTTTCTCCCTCACTCCTTCATCCATTTCGTCCCCTCCTCTAGTTGAGACCCCACCCATGGTTCTCCCTACTTCACTTTCCTTAACAAACTCTGACCCAATTTTACCAGACCCAACCTCGGTTGCCAATCTGCAATCACTCCTTTCCTGCAAACCTATCCCCCTCCCTTTAACTGACCCTCCGTCTTCGTTGATCTCAGTGCTGCTACCGTCCTTGTACGATTCGATTTCGATGATTCCACCATTTTATAGCTCACCCTCGATAAATCTAACGTCTTCTCCCTTCATGACTTCCCCAAATCCAATTATCACTCAGACATACCAGTTTTGACGTTTGAAATATTCGAGTTTTTATCATATCATTTTACCCCTTTTCAGTTTCTCTAGTTTTGATAGAAAGCTAAGATATAGAAATTATAGCAAAATGGACTCTTTGAGACCTTTTTTTTTTCGAGATTTTTCGCGATCGTTTTTCGGTACTCCCTTCATAAGTAGTGGTGACGAAAATTCACGATTTCCCATAAAATGATCGCGAGAATCCAAGTTGCTAAAATTATGCTAATTGTAATGGAAGTAAAATTCATTTTTTATCATTACTATCATAATCCCATGCAAATCATCTAAGCTCATTTTCGGTGTTACTTTGTGATGTCTATTTTCGTATCGAAATATGAAATATCCTATTTTTCAGCTATTTTTATTCTTCAACAAGTAAAATCTTTTCTTTCAAGTTTTCAACAAATCAACAACAACAATTGTTCGATAAAATTGGTAGAGTTTAACAAAGGCGAATAGCCAAATATTATTTGAAAAAGGGGATAACTTGAGAAAATACACAAAATAGAGAGAAAATGTGCATTTTCAAAATAACAAAATACCTGTCTAATCATCTTCCAGGGAAGCCATTTCGATGGAGTCCGCAAGTCGATTTGCGCGTTCTCCTGGAAAAGTTATAATTCTTCTAAGATAAAAATGTAATAATTTTTTTTGAAAAAATACCAGTCTTTCTCATCTTCTTCTTGGCCTTTTTGATGAGTTTCTTCATGTTCGTGTTCACTTGCGAATTGCCGTCAATAATCGTGCTGAAATATCATTTCTTAAAAAAATAGTCAGCATAGATTTTTCAATTTTATATTTTATGAGAAAAAACTAAAACATAATTCTATGTTCAAGAAAAATTATAGTGAGCGCATTTCCTTGAAAATAATTTCTCTAAATATTCACCTGAACTCCTTAGCCTTCTCGATGATTTCGGCGACTTGTTTCTTCTTCTCCTTGGCCGTGACGATCACTTTCTTCTTCTGGGCGGGCTGGTCAGTGTCCATTTCCTCTTCAATTTCATTTTCATCCTCTTCCTCCTCAATGTCTTCATCTTCCATCGCCAGTTCCGCGTCGCGAGCGGCTTCTGAAAAATTAAAGATTGAAAAAACCTTTAAAAAATTTTAGATAAAAAGGTAAATCTTCACTTTGGAAAAATCGAATCAAAATTTCGTTATTATCACACATTTTTTATTTTCTGAACTTCGCAAATAATCGAATTTTAGAATCCCACCATCAACGATCATTTTCTGTTCGTCCATTAGTCCGTCGATGTCGAATTCCTTATCCATGTTTTGGACGATGGCGGCTTCCTCTTGCGTCTGATTCGGTCTTTCGGGCGGCTGCGTGAAATAGCGGATTTTTCCCTTGTTCCAGTCGTGCAACACCTAAAATATTTGAATTAATTTTTATTGCAAATTTAAAATTTTATAATCACCCAAATTTGTTGAAATAGTTATTCGTTCGTTTTCAAAACTAGTATTTTAGAAGTAAACAAATAGGTGATTTTTATGACTATATTGTGATAAATGCTGAGTTTTACAGCAACAAACTTTCCAACCTTCCTTGCAGCAGCATTGACATCGGGCCTGGCTCCCTTCCTCAGCCTTCCCATTCGACGAGCCAAAATGGCGAGGAACTGGTCGACCGAGTTGAATTCCGGCATGTTGTACTGCATCATTAGCTGGAACAATTTTATGAAAAATACAGCTTTAACGAATAATATTTCATCTTCAGATTTGTTTTAAATTATTTTTAAATAATAAAATAAAGCAAGATGCAAATAAAAGAAATGCGAAATTGAAAAGATAGACGATAGTAAAAAATAAAAACTCACAACTTTGGTAGAGCATCGTCGGAGAATAGCGTGAACGGGTCCGATCGGATCGAGCAGGTTCTCGACCCTGACCGCGTTTTTGAGCGCTACCTCGATGGGATCCCTCTCGTTCGCGGCGAGCAGCACCACTCCCGGCGAGTCGATGAGTCGAATGTGCTTGTCCAACTCGATTTCTTGAAGTTCTCTGAATTGGGGTTATGAAAATGTAGTCAAATTTTACCTTAATGCCATTTTAGCATACATATATAATCTATGAAATATGGAATTTAGGTTTTCTCAAAAAGCTTCATTTCAATAACAAATAATGTTACACTGAAGGAAAGTTCAAATAGTTTTTTTTTGCTATTTTATGACATTTCTTACGAATAATCAAATTGGAATGCGCTCTTACTTGGTGACTCCCGGCGTAGCCCCCACATTGCACGCTTTTTGACGCTTCAGACTGTTGATCACACTGCTTTTGCCCACATTTGGGAATCCTGGAATCGTTCAAGGAATAAAAAAACTTTAAAAGAAGTCGACAAACCAACGACCCCAACCCGAATGCTGGTGCGGATGTCCTTGTTCCTGCAGTAATTGCCCAGCAACTTCATCACCAAATCCGCGCCGATGCATTTCGAAGTGCCAGAGTTCAAATTCGAGTGTTTGAAGCGACCCTGGAATAATAAACGATGAAAAATTGCACAATTCTCAATTTCTACAGGTTGAAAGCATTTAATTTCTGGCATTTTTCTCCAATAAAAATTATATACTCTCAAAATGATCGAAAATATAATCCGAGCATTAAGACTCAAAAATTAATTATTTTTAAAGGTCTAAATTTCTGAAGTAAAAAATAGCCCTTACCAAATTACTCTTCTGATCCTGAGTGCTGGCTTTGAACGCCAATGTGGGATACTGGCCTCGCAAATACTCCAACCACTGAATCACATTCTCGCGGGGAACCAGATCGATCTGAAATTTAAAAATTGAAGATAAAGAAATAAATATAAGAAAAAATCAAAACATTACCTTATTGAGAAGCAAAACGAGACGTTTTCCACTGGAAATAACCTGCTGCTCGACTGAAGGGCTGCGAGAGCCGAGCGGGTCGCGAGCGTCCAGAACCTGAAAATAAAGTTTGAAATTTTCCTCTAAATTTATTTTTTATAAAGAAAAAAATATCATGATTTTGTTGTAAATGTTATTTTCAATATTTTTCAACAATGTTTTTTCTGCAAACTGAATAAATGAAATTTGAAAAAAAAGAAAAATTCAAAAGATGGAAAGGCACCTCAATAACGACATCAGCAGCAGCAATAGTCTTGCGGACCTCGGCTGCGTAGACACTCGTCGACTTGTCCAATTTGCCTGTCTCCCCCTTCTTCTCTGCATTCATCAACACCGAAAACTCGTAGTCGGAGGCCTGAAAATTTGCATAAGATATTAATTCGTTTTCTTATGAAGAGAATTTCTTATATTTCTCTTAAAATAAAGAGAAATAAAGATAGCGTCTGAAAAGTAATAGTTTTGTAAATTATGAAAAGTAATACCTGTCGAGCAGCCTTTTTGGATAGATCCTCCAAAGTCGTTGGTTTATCGTTGGCTTTCAATTTTCCTGCTGCAGCTCGCTGTTTGACGGCTTCCTGAAATTCATCTTTTACTCTAAAAAATCCAAAACATTTTCCGTATTTTATTTTTATAAAATTCAAGAATTTAGAAAGATACATTTTGAACAATTAGCTTTTTTTCATTTTGGAATAATTTCCAACCTTCTTGGCCTCCTGTTGAGCCTTGATTTTCTCCCTGGTGCGTTCAGCCTCCTGCAGGATTTCGTCCTTGAACGGGCACGAATTCGGCACGGTGATCATCTTCTCCTTCTTCTTCTTTCCCTTTCCTTAAATTATTATTTTAAACAACATTTATCTTTTTCAAATATTCATTTATTCTTTCAAAAATATCTCCATTTTCTCCTGAAGATAAAATTCGTTTATCAGAAAGGGTATTCATTTTCAAATATTCAGGAAAAATATTCTTTTATTTCAGGAAGAAAATATTATAATCTTCAGCAAAAATTTTTTAAAAATATTGTAATTTTCAGGAAAGAAAATCTCAAATAAAAAATAAAACAATACCGGCTTTCTTGGCCTCCTTCTTGACTTTTCGATTGTGCTCCTTGACTTTCCGCTCGATTTTGTACCGTTTCGCACAGCTCACCCGTTTGCTTGCCTTTTCTGATTTTTATTTATACTTTTTAATCATAAAATCTTTATTTTTTCTTCTAAAAATTAATAGAATTTTGAAAATGTTGAGATGGATTTCGAAATATTGCATTTTTTTATAAAGAAAAGCAAAATCAATTAGAACTTACTCAAACAGTATTTGGCCATTTTTGTCAACCACCAAGTTGATTTATTCGGTTATCTGGAACAATATAAATTAAGAAAATTTCTAAAAATATTGCGAAAAGTAGGATTTGCCGAGCGAAAACGAAATAACGCGGCTTTACGTCTTGACGCGCGTAAACCACGGCCTTATGAACTTTTGCATTGAGGGTGCAAGTGAAACTCCCGTTTTGAAGACTGATAAGTTTTTCTCAAAATCTGATGGGCTAACGAAGTTTGTAGCAAAAAACCATATGAAAAACAGATCAGTAATCAAAATATGAATTTCTGAAAACGACGATCAGAAAACCCTTTTTTGCAAGCGAATGTTCGTCAAACGAAACTAGTCGAAATTTTCACTGTACGTTTTGACCGACTCAAGTCAGGTTTCGGGGACATGTTCTTGAAGCAAAAATATTGACTAAACTTATATCAATAGTGGAAAAAGAAAATAGGCAACAAATTTCGAAAATGTTACATTGCACGTCGGGCCACGATTACCTTTCGAACCATGTAAAACGTGGGGGGTTTCCTTTCTCCGGTGTCGAGAACTAAGCTCGGAAAGGCAAACAAACAACCAAACGGGCAGACAGGCACACTTTACAAAAATACTAAATAGGAAAGATTTCCTTTTAAATACTAAAGAATTAAATTACATAACTAGATGGCGCTGTTTGAGACATAGTGGGTTTGAAGGGTATTTCCTTCGCAAATTTGCCTTAAAACTACCACGCTTCTAACAAAAACGCATTTTTGTAAAGGGGCGGAGCTTGGAGGCTCTATCTTTAGACTCAATATTTGTCAGCTCCATGTCATTGAAAATACTTAATCGATATATCAGCGACAAACATAAATACAATTAAAATTAAAAAGCGGTACATTTTGATGATTTCAAGCTAATAATGTTAATACAAATTTATTTCGACACTGGTTTATTAAAATAGAACGTGTATAAAAGCGCATTGAGTTAAACGTGAGTAGTATATATATATGGCGTTTCTGACGCACCCTCCCACCCACCTCAACCCTACCTCAAGATCACTATCATAAAGACCAACCATTTTCTTTCCTTATTATGCGGCAAAAAAGGCCCTCAGAAAATTGATATTTCATTGTCTTTCCTCAATGTGCTCTAATTGCTCATCATTGAGCCAGGTCGATATAGCCACTTCCCGCTTCCCAGTACGTCCTCTTACCGACTGAGCCATGAGGGAGACAGCGAGGATGGTCCGCCAAAAAACAACTCATCAAGGTCAGAACAACAAAGTTTAAAAAGGGAAATAGAGGACATGCGACTCACATGTGTGGAAGAGGAGACACACATCATTGCACTAGCGGCGTAATGCACACACTCTCTCTCTCTCTCTCTCTCTCTCGTACCCCCATCGTCTGGATGTCTCTCGTCTTCCTCTGCGTCCCTGCTGGTGTGCGCTGGGTAGATAGGGGGAAATCTTCGAAGGCAAGAGGCGGCACCCATAGCTCAGCCGGTAAGTGCTCTAGTCGCGCAAAGCGGGAAAAATGTACCGGTTCGGTGACTGCTATGGACGCCCAACTTTTTTTGCAATATTTGTTTTACTTATTTTTTGATTTTTAAGATAACACCAAGCCATCAAATTAAAAATAAAAGAATTGGCGATGTACCAGGCTGGATAGAAAGTCCTGCACCAAAAATTTTAAAAATCTATAATTTTCTAAAAATGAGTCGAATGCCCTAATACATGTGAGAACCTTGTAGAATGTTCTCTAAGCTATCACCACATGGGTATATAAGGGCCCGCGCCCAGGGGTTTGATGACTTAGGATTATTATAAGCGAACCCCAACTTTGAACAGTCATCTACTACGAGTGGCGCCAAAACAACAATGCGAGCAGAGCGACCTCTAACATCAACAGCACATACGGTGAGGGCACTGCTTCCCGTTGGACAGTCAACCGTTGGTTCTATTGCTTCGCGGCAGAAGATACGAGCCTCCAAGAAAATGAGCGCTATGAACGACCATCCTCCATCGACAACAACGAATTGCAGAACTCTATCAAGGCCAATCCGGAAGCTACCATGTGAGAATTGAAGATGATGCTCGAGTGCTCCAATGTCACCATCGTTGCCCATTCCCACGATCTCGGCTATCGAAAAATTCAATTAAGATGAACCCCAATCGACTGACCAACACCCATAAGAAAGTGCGTGTTAACATCTGTCAATCTCTCCTCCTCCGTCCGCACCGAAAGGAATTTCTGAAAAATCTAGTGACTGGAGTTGAGAGCTGGATCTTCTACGACAACGATGCACGACACGCCATCTGGCTCCCGCGCGACGCAGAGCCACCAACGCAGTCGAAACCGAACCCCACTAACACAGACATCTCCTCTCCGTTTGGTGGGACGCGAAAGGGTCGATATACTACGAGTTGCTTCCTACAAGCAGAACTGTCACAGCTACCATCTACATCGATCAGCTTCAAAAATTGGTCGGCGTAATTCAAGAAAAACGGCCAAGACGCTCAATTGTCCACTTTCTGCATGACAATGCGCGACTACACGTTGCTTCGGGCACCCACCAAAAGGCCACAAAGTTCGGCTGGCATCCGGTCATCCACTCATCGTATTCGCCGGGCCTCACTCTGCCAGGCTACCATTTGTTCCATCCTTTAAAGCTCCATCTACGAGAGAAAAAAATCGACAAAGACGACGACCTAAAAACAGCAGTCGACAACTTCTTCGTGTGCTAGTCTCCTGAATACTGGGCGCAGGACATCAACGATTTGTCCAATAAATGGGCGAAGGTGATGGACATATTTGGTGATTTTATTGTTGATTAACTGCTATTATTAATGAAGTTACCAAAAAATTTATAAGATGTTATTTTTGGTGCAGGACTTTCTATCCAACGTAATAAATAGGAAAGATTTCCTTTTAAATACTAAAGAATTAAATTACATAACTAGATGGCGCTGTTTGAGACATAGTGGGTTTGAAGGGTATTTCCTTCGCAAATTTGCCTTAAAACTACCACGCTTCTAACAAAAACGCATTTTTGTAAAGGGGCGGAGCTTGGAGGCTCTATCTTTAGACTCAATATTTGTCAGCTCCATGTCATTGAAAATACTTAATCGATATATCAGCGACAAACATAAATACAATTAAAATTAAAAAGCGGCACATTTTGATGATTTCAAGCTAATAATGTTAATACAAATTTATTTCGACACTGATTTATTGAAATAGAACGTATAAAAGTGCATTGAGTTGGACGTGTCGCAGGACTGATATATCTCTTCTGCTTTATTCTAAATACTAAAACTTGTTCGCTCGTCGTTCTAGTTGATCACATAAAATAGTAGGTAAAAATGTGTTTATTTTCAGTCATCTGTCGCTCGTCGATGTCCTTCTTCGGCCGGCAGCAGCATCGTTCGTTGCGTCTTCTCTTTTTTCTGTTCATCCTCGGATTCTGGGAGCCTAGTGGCTGGATTCTAGTGAATGCGTATGCTAATCCAAGTATTGGTTATATAGTAAACTGATTATCGGTCCTATTGGAAAGTCAGCGAGATATCGTCGTGTATATAAAAGTAAATTTAGTTTGTCTTCCTGGCAAATCGATGAACAGCTGGGAAAATTTGGTGAACAACAATCCGAACAATATTCCAAAAATTAGAGACTTGGAAATAGGATATAGGTATGAGAGCATGCTAGAAAATGAAATGATAAATGTGGGTGAAGATTCGCGATTTTCAAATTGACTCATTTAGGACTTGCGTTAATTTCGATCATTCGGCGACCTTCAACATTCCGGAAAATTGCACGAAGAATGCGAATCTGGCTGCATGGGAGAAGTTTCTCGTGGACGAAGACGACGAGGGTGGAAATCTCAATAATATATTTGTGGAGTCACCTATCACGTTCAACACGAATTGCACCGCTTACTTCCCTGAGTTTTTTAAGTCTATCAGAGGCATAGTTATGATCATCGCCGATGGATGGGCAAATGAGAATGATGTTAACAACACGGGTAATTGAGTTTTGAGAAAATTACGTTGAGAAATCAATTTAAACACTTTCAGAATGCCTTCTGACGTTAAACGACAATTCGAAAGACGCCAGCCGCAAGAACATCTTCAGCTATTTTCCGAAACTCTATGAGTTTCATCTACTTGGAGTAAACGCAAATAAACTCATAAGTGAAAATCGGTACTTCAAAGGACCATTGATTTGCGGAAACATGGTTGATGAATGGGTGAGTTAGAATAATCTATCCTTTAGTATCATAATGGCGAAATGCAGCATCTTCTTGCAAGCGTTGGAATTCTATTTTCATTTATTCATTTTTTTTTAAATAGATAGAAAGTTTGAAATATGCATTTTCCACACCTTTACATCTACATATCACAACTGTATTTGATAAAGAATAGTCATTTCAGAGGCTGAATGTGACTGAAGCGAATAGGCTCAACGAGATCGACAAGTACAGAAATATAACCGGGAAAAATCTTCTGATAGGCTGTAAAGAAGATACTCAAAATCCGAAGTGCCCCGCTTCACCAAGCACTCGACTCAGCAATCAGCAGAGCTCTATCGTCCAAGCTTCATACTATAGTAGGCTGAACTTCGTTTATTATCTATGCATATTATTTACACTCGATAAGATACATTGTGATAATAGAAAATTTTCAAGTGTTCATTTTGATCATTTTGTTCTACCAACAGACCTAGGGAAGATGATCGTCAGTACTCCCTTACGATCTACCCCCATAATATTTTCTTAACAAATTTCTTTCTCCAACTTGTAATTAGCCAAAATTTTCATCAGCATGGCCTGGTATCATAACTATGATTTCGTTCTTGCGACCTATCCCTCGCGTATTCTATTCGCCTGACGAAAGTGCTCCCGAGTCTGGATACAGTCGAATGATAAATGGTCTTTATGCAGTAAAATAGAATACGATCCACAAACGAATAAATGGCGAGAAGTTGGAAATTAAATATCTGAAATCTTCAATTTCAATATATTCAAGTTGTCGTAGTTTTCATATGATTTCAATAAAAAGTATCTTTATTCAATTTCGTACATTTTAATTCGATGCGCGTGATACAGATAACTCTCGAAGACATCCAAAAGTGATAAGGGCAATTGTAACTGAAAGGAGTTCCGGAATTGTTGCAGCATGATTTGAAAGGGTGAGTAGCGTTATTCACCAAAATATTTGGTAGACAACACTACGGATTTTTGACTTTGACCACAGAGTGAGCGGGACTTGTTCTCTCCACATTAGACATAATATTACGATTTTTAGGAATGATTATTTGAAGTGATGAATCTAATTATTCTGAAAAATATTTGAACAGTTTCACAAAAAGACAGAAAATAGCTTCGACAATCGATTTGAATTGAAGAGGTAAGCTTGAAATTTCCGTTTTTTTTCTCGGGTTTGCGCCCATTTTGAACTTTGACATTCTCGGAAAATTTACAAGGCCAAATTTAACCGTAAATCTGAATATTTTGACATAAGCTTGCGTGACTTTCATTAATCTCTTGCATAGATTTTCCACTTGAAGAATGTTTAAAGCCCAAATCTGCAATAATTGTTATGCAAAAAATACTTGAATACTCTTGAAAAATGCTTCTACTTTGGGTAGCAATTTCGTGTGGCTTGCAGGAAAGGAATGACGAATGGAGAACAAAACATGGAACTACGGAAAATTTTCAACTTCATCTGAAACGACAAGTAGATTTTATAAAGATTATCATGTGTTTGCAAGTTGTCATATTTTTACTATTCATTTCATCCTCTCATTCATAATGAATGCCATACTGAATATTCCTCAAATATGAAAGCTGGCGAAGTTTCATCCTAATTAGACTTGAATTTTATGCATTTCTAATTTGGTGATCAAACATGACATATCTTGGAATTCTTTATCAACTTTATAGCTGTTTGAGCCTTCATAATTAAAATCGTGATGCTTTTAAATACCAAAAGACGACTATTTTTTGAAAAATTTATTACTGTTATTATTATTGCTAAATGTCACACATTTTGTCCTATTCTACTTTTTGACGATTATAACAAGAAGTCAACTTTTCTATTTTGAACATCCAATAGAGGCGTGACTCGATGCGAATGCGCGTAAAAATGCCTGCTGTGATTAGATTCGCGTAGTGATTGATGTATCGATTTCATCAAGGCAGGAGGCAATATGTGGCTGTCTTTCTGTAAATTCGATTATCTATCGGCATTCACAAGCTTCTTTCTAGACATCTTTCTCTTCGAAAGATTTATCTCTTTTTTACTTATCATTCCGGTATTCTTTTCAACAGTCATTTTTATTCTTCAACAAAGATCATTCGCTTTTAGGAACAATGAGCGATTTTCTCAGATTAGATGATGAAATGAATGGAATTTTGAAAAATCAAGTTATACAGCCTATTTTATGGACCTTTGCAAAGTCATTCTCATTTTTCCTACAAAATTCATCTACGTTTTCGACGGTGAACTTCACAAAGAACAACGTTATTAACTTATAAGCTTCGGTTCATCCCCTCTTGCCCTGCAAATCATTTCTCTCTTCTACTCTCCACTCTCTATTCTTCATATTGTCTCCAGTCATTCTCTTTGCGTTTCTCATCCTTTCCATTTTACTTTCCCTTCGACCGTCTGTCTCCCGTAATTGGCTTCGATCATCATTCGCCTTTTCTGCCTTCTGTTTTACTGCGAGAAAGTTCACACTCATTTTGTCCGCTTTCTTTTCGTTGTTTCGGTTATTAATTACCTGTCCCTACTAGAACTTTCAATCAATGGGAGAGATCAGTGATTATTTTAGGCAGTTATTTTTATGGCAGTCTTTGCCCTTAAGCTTATTCTGAAAATGAGACAATTGTGATTTTGAACAGTACTATTGTTCATTCTATATACCTGTCGCTGAACCAGTTGAGATTTTGATTTAAACTCACTGCATCTCATTAATTCTAGTAATCTCTTCTCATTCATTGTCAATTCCGTACTTCACTATTTCTCCTATCGGCCACGCGCGCGATGTCATATCCAATTATGGAAAAGACAGATCTAATAAGCGCAATCAGTGGGAAAGTGATATGATTTCCGTCAACTTGATTGATCGCTTCTGCCTCCTCGCGCACCTTTTCCACCCTTTCCCTCCTTTTCGACAGTCATTTTCTGGTTTTTCGTCAATTTTCATTCCACTTTCAATTACTGTTTGTCTGCATTGTGTATTGTTCGGTTCAGGAATTTTGAAAGTTCACCTTCTTTCTTAATTATTTCAGAAGTTGTGCATTTTCTAAACTTTTAGAAATTTTCATTCAAATAAGTTGGGCGATCATTTAGAAAGTATGCTATTTCTTCCTCTTTTATTACCTATTTTTGGATTTAAAACCGTCATCGTTATTTTAAGTTTTATAATTTTTCGAATGCACAAATCTTTCTTTGCTTTCTCTTCCTTTTTATATCTTCATTAATCGTATATTATTCCAATTTTCCAATTCAACTCTAATTCAGGTGCATTCAGGTCTCACCCTCCATCCGTCTTCTTCGAGTCCACAATGCACTGATGTGCTTCCTTCTTCTGTATCTGCTACTTCTTCTGCTCTCCTCATGTCCAGTGCAATGCCGTAGACGGGTGTCCCAAGCAGAGAAGGCCTTCGAAAATATCGAAGGGATTGATTGGGAGGCCGAGGGAGTTTTCGAGGAAACAAGGTAGATTTATGAAATTAACAGTAGAAATATGAAAAATGATAGAAAATCTAACCTAAACTTCGAACTGAAGGTCAACTTCATTTTATCAATAAAATTAATTAATTAAAAATTTCAATTATCTTGGGCAAATCGGAAAAAAATCTACATTTCTTTATTCATTATGAATAAGATTTTTTCTTTTAAATTTAACCTTCTACTATTCTTGAAGAATTGGATTTTCTATTAGTAGAGGAGTAATAATATGACGTTTCGCTCAAGAAATCAATATTCGTATTTCCATTCCCGACTTCGATTAATGCGATTTTGAATTATTCCAATTTGCATTCCGATTTTCCAAAATTGAATTCCGACTTTGGTGACCAATACGAATGCCTTGTTTTGCCCTTGCCTTATTTCTGCGGCCTATTTGTCACTTTCCATTAACTTCGTCTCTTTCCATTTCGGTAATCACGCATCGAGGTTTTCGAATGAAAGTAAAGAAGATGAAATCGAATTTAATCAGCGATTTTCTGTATTTAAATAGGATAGAATAGAATGTTGCGAAAATTTCATTATGGAACTCAGAGTGGAAAATTGATTTAATGCTTTTTTTAATAGTTTATTGATTGTTTGCAAAAAATGGCCAGAAAGTTTGCATCTATCGAAAACAAGACCAAACATTCACTCTTTAAAATTACAAAAGCGTTCAAATTCAAATTCAAAGCCAAATCCTTATCCATCCCGGATTTATCGATTTTCTTTATACATGTGCCTAATTTCCCTTACAAGGGGATAAATTAGATTAGCGATATAACATGGATTGCTGAAATGATGGAAATGTGTCAGTTTAGTTCCACAGCCAGCGAGAAGAAAGAGGATAAGGATTCTGATGGAAATTCGAAGAATGAAACCGAATCGGCAGAAAACGAGCAAAAAATGGAGGTGAAAACGACGACGGAGAAAGTGACCACAACTACGGACAAGGAGAAACTGGATGAGGAGACTAAAAGTATGCAAATTTAAGATTTTATAAATAAGATTTTTTGTAAATTCTTATTTTTCACAATTGGAGATATTTTGAAAGAACAATAATTGAAACTCGAGAAAATATTAGAAGATAAAGTAAAGTCCTGCTAGTATTTTTGAATTAGCTAAGTTTATTCAGAGGTTCAAGAATTGCTAGAAGGAACTAGCGATGTGCACAACCTGACGAAAACTGCCGAAGAAGAGCAAGCGAATTCGCTAAAGGATAAATCCAATCGGCAAGTTTTACTATTCCATAATTTTTACTCTTAATTATATCTTCTCAAAATAACATTTTAGTACAATATTGTGGTTGGATGCACATTACAAGACATTAGATTTGGATCTGAATGTAACTGCCTATCCTGAATGCAAGGCCTGGAGGAAGTATTGGATGATTCAGAAGAATGAAACTGAGGTGAGTGATAAAATCTTATATTATTTTGACAATTTTAAAATAAGTGCAAATGCAAAAAAATTCTAAAGTCACAATAACTTCATAAAAAATAAGCTCTGCCTTTCATTCCTGGTTTGCATAGATTTTGAATATTGGAAATTTCAAATAGTATCTCAAAATGCATTCTTATCATTCATTAGAACAAATTTGCAAAAGTTTTTATCTTCAGGTCACCAAATCAAACGAAACAACTACGGAAGAAGAATTTGTTGAGGATTTCAGCGACATGAGCGTGGAGTTGATGGAAGAACTGCGGAAAGAGACTGAATTGGTGGATGACAAGAAACGACTCAAGGAATTAGGGCTCAATCCGGAGGTTTTGGAGGAATACAAGGTTGGGAAAATTACTTTTCGCCACTTAGAGTTTTCTCATTTTTATGAAAGCATATTAATGCGGTGATATTTCGAGATTGTTTTGTTTTATTTTGTAATGAATAATTACAGATTTTTAGAAGATTATCCATTTTCAGGCAGCCGGCTTTGTGTTTAAAGAAATCTGCGGCGATCATGGGCGAGTGATGTGGTTCAAAACGCGAGATGAAGCAGATTTGATTGGCATCACCGATGAATCCATTATTTGCGATCCTTATAAGGCTAGTTTGATTCGATTTAGCGTTTTATTTAAACTTGATTCCCTGTTTTGCTAAATTTGTCTCGAATAACTTTTTTTTCTTCATATTATTCCTTCAAAATCTTGTTTTTGGCAAAGAAACTTAGGAGAAACGGTATAATTAGTTTTTACGAATTCAGGTAGAACTAAACCCTGCAGCAGCCAAGTTGAAGGAATTAGAATCGAAAATCAATGAGATGATCGCGAATATCACCGAAGGACTGATGCCATTTCCGAATCGAACATTCCCAACCATGAGTCCTTCTGAAGCAACTCGATACATCACGGAATATCCTCCATCGTACACCAAGGAAGACGAAAGAAAAGACCTAGAAAAACGTGAGGAATATCTTTTTGTTATTTAATTTATAGAAAATCACCTATTTATTCTTTATAAAAATTTTGATTCGAAAAATTGTATAATTGATTAGCTAAACTATTAGCGTCTTTCAGAAAGAACGATGCCTTCAAATAAAATCCGAATAGGCGAAACAACAACAAAAATGACGAAGCACGATGCGATTGAGTCAAATACAACTGAATCCGGAATTCAAACAGCGACAATGACGACGTCAGAACAACAACAGCAGCAGCAGCAACAACAAACAACGACGTCTGATTCCTCCTGGCCTCAACTCTCCACTGCTCCTCCATTAGAGCCGTTCTATGAAGACGATGCGCTATATGAGTATGTGGATGATGATGGAAAGAAGATTGAAAAGGTTGGTTCATTAAAATTATGGTTTCGCATTATCGTATTTGCTATTCGAAGGGTTGAAACATAGAAGGGCATACTCTTCTATTAGAGGGAATACGGTATGTCTCCGATAAGTTTTTCCCCTTCTGAATTTAAACTTTAGAATCAAGATTCTTGATCTTCATTGAAATTTCACTATCTCAGATGAAAAGATAGGAAAAATTATACGATTTACTTTATACATTTTTCTCTTTCTCAATTGCGAAAATCAGAAAACTTGATCTACATGATTTTTTCGTAATATCTGATAAGAAAGTAGAGAATTAAATTTGATCATTTTTAAATTCTAAGACTTATTTGATGACTCAGTATTTTCAGAAGAAGAAGAAGGAATCCGTCCTAAACGAAACGACAGTAGCTCTGATACACGAAATGCGGCATAAAGAAAGAGAGGCGGAGAGGCAGAAAGAACTCGAAACGAATGCCATTATGCAATACGATGACGATGTCTATGATTATGTGGATATGTTGTGAGTTTCTTCAATTAGTGAGAGATCTATAACTTTTCTAATATCTTCATTTTTTTAATTTGTTGAAATCTTATCAGCAGCGTTACAGGGCTGTAGTAACCAGGAAAAAATTAAATATTCTTGTAAAGTTGATTCAATTTTGAGGCGAAATAATGTTGACTGGTAAAAAATAAAATCGGCTTATTTTTCAAAAAGTACAAATTTTAAATTTTAACGCCAAAAACACAATTTCAGCAAGCGTTTCAAAGAAAAGACGGGCATCTGGAGGGACAAGCGAAGGAGGCACGAATTTGAAGAAGAGCATGGAAGGGAAAAACGATCGGCAGAGGAGAACAAGGAAAAGGCCTCGGATAGAGGGGAGGATGAGAGTGAAACCGACTGGCTCAATCAAGCCAAACATGGGGCGCTCACTGAGACACAGGCTAAAGAAGTTGAGGAGATCAAGCAGGCGAGATTTCTTCTTATTGTTAATTGTATACAATACTTATAAAAATCGAATTTTAAAATTTCAAAGTTTTTTCTAATCATGGTTGTGCATAAAGAATGAGCAATACAAATATCACATTTGACGGCATTTTCCGAAAATTCGATCCTTACGATAAAAAATGTGATTTTCAGAAAGAGGAAGAAGAGAAGAATGCGACGGAAACTAAATGGGTTGAAATTGAAGGAGTCGACACCTTAAACCCGTCCTTGCTCATTTCGAATATAGAAGCGATCCGAGCATTGGGGCTAAATGTCAAACCTGAAGCGTATATTCGATATCAAAAGGTATGAGCGTTTCCGCAATATTCATTTGTGCTGACACTCATTTTTAGGTTGGCCTTCATCTTCCCGGTATCTGCTCCACATTCACTCCTGCTAAAGTGGACGAATTCAAATCCGATGAGTTCGATAGCGATCTGGACGATATTGGCCCGATCGGAGTGAACTTGACGGCCCTCGAAGAGGCCGGGGTTGACTTGGATGCGCTCGCGAAGAAGCTTAGGAACGATACTGAAGTAGACGATATTCTACAGAGAACGGCTAATTCCACAAAGTTTTCCAATTTAGTGCTTATTCGGGGGGAAAAAACGATAATTCCAGACACCACGGTGGCTCCTATATTCTTCCAGTCTTGAACAAAAACAAGTACGACCCGTTTTCTGCGCCGATCGTTTTTCAAGGCAGTGCTGTTGTTGTGCGATTCGGAATTTACATCGAAAGCATGTCCAATTTTCAAACTACTACTATGGTATGATGTATGCGATTTATGAGTGTTCTTGAAAATCCCATACTTTCGTACACGTTGAAACGAAAAAATTATTTAGAAGAAGAAACTGCTTAAAAGTTATAAGAACATTTTTCAAATATTGAAAACGAAGATCAGCATTTAGGCGTGAAACATAAAATGGCTTGCTCTTGCTCTTTTTCTTCTTGTAAATTTTAGTCAGTATGCATTTATATTTAGCCTTTCTATATTATCATTCTTCCCCTTTTAAACCGATAGTTTTTCAATTCATCTAAAATGACGAAAGATCAATGAAGTTGAGGACTACGATATGGACATCTACCTGCTGATGTCGTGGCGCGATGCCCGTCTGGTGAATCGGTACGACCAGCCGATCCTCGTCAAGGAAGAGGAGATCCTCGAGAAGATCTGGCGGCCCGACCCCTTCTTTGCCAATGCAAAAGAAGCGGAATTCCACGAAGTCACTTTCCTCAATTTCCTAATGCGAATCTACTCCGATGGACTCGTTCTTTATGAAACTAGGTCAATTAGTTCTTCCCAACAAGGAGTTTGGAACAGTGTAAATCACGGATCTTACTCAAAACTAGTAGGTTACCTAAATCGAATGCGCTGAACACATTAGTAAAATAAGAAAGACGTTAAAGATCCCAAATAGTGCCGCAATTTGGCCGCGAATTTTATTTTGCTGCTGCAGCAGCGAATAATGGCATTGTCAACACTCGATTTTACAATGTAAGCTAATTTCGAATTTCTGTTGACGCATTGTAAAGTAAGTATTTAATTGAAAGTAGGAGCTAAACTGCAGAGCTATTCGGGACCTTTAGCGTTTCCTGACTTGATTATCGTGATCAGTAGGTTCGATCGGGGTTACCTACCGATTTTGAGCATGATTCGTGATTTACGCAGTCTACGTTCCTTGTAAGATAAAAAAAAATAATTTTATGAATTCTCGTAAAGTTCACTTGTTTTTCAAGTTATCGAATTTTTATCGTCACAATTAGTCGAAATTCACAATAAGTTAAATCTATCTGAATTTTAATTTCAATTCATTTTCAGAGTGAAAATCACGCCCTCCTGCAATCTGATTCTCTGCAAATATCCCCATGACAAGCAAACCTGTGATTTAATGATTAAATCTTGTAAGATCCAATATTCATCATCCATTTTTCCCGCTGATAATTTTAAAATCGATAACATTTTGACACAAAGCATGCCAATAATGTTGGAAGAGACATCATTTCTCTTATCCTATCTTACACTACTATTTTACTCGTGCACCGTGTCATAACGTTTAGTAATTTTTAGACGGAGTTATTTTCTTTCAGTTGCCTATCCCGTCGAGACAGTTCGATTTGAATGGTTTACCCGAAGAAAAGATGCAATCGATAAAAATCCCGACGTAAAATTGCCTGAGCTATATATCGATAGATACGAGCCAACTACTTGTCCTTCGACTAGAAAATCTGGTGATCTTTGTTTCTATTTACCTAAAACTTAACTGAGACAATTTCAACATTCATTTTTGATAGCAGAACGAGAAAGGAGTTTAGCAATTTCCCCTATCGGAAAAGTGCAAATCTGAACAAGTTTGTCTATTTACTGATTTGAAAAATTCAGGTGAATTTTCCTGCCTCAGAGCCGTATTCCGATTGAAGCGAGATGTCGGATTTCATATCGCTCAAACGTACATCCCAACTTCGTTGGCTCTCATGTTCTCTTGGGTAATCGTTTTCAAAGTTTAGTTTGGATAATTCTTGCCAATTAGGTAGGCGTCTGGCTCCCAGAAGAATTCATGGAGGGGAGAATTGGTGTTGCAATTACAGTGCTTCTAACTTTGTCAACTGAATCTGCCGGAGCCAGAGAACATCTACCGTCGGTTTCTTATCTTAAGGTAATTTTAGCTTCAGCTATAACTTTTATTTAGATATTTCTATTATTTTTAAATCCAATTTTATTTAGGCCATTGATTTATGGTTCGGTTTCATTACCGGGTTTGTGTTCTTCACCCTGCTCCAAACCCTATTCGTGATCGGTTTCGACAAACGGGCCAGTCAACTGGTATTTTTATTTTAATTCGATTTTACATTTTACATTTGAATTTAAGAAAAAATGGGCCACTAAAAAGAAGACAGATCTGACCGAAGAATTGCGAGAAGCTTTGCTCGAAAAAGCGAAGCGATACCATAAAACTGGAAGGTCAAAATATCGCCCTAGTTTTTAAAATGAACTCATTTTCAGATACCTCGACAACTTCTGTCGAGTCTTTTATCCTCTAAGTTTTGTGCTATTTCTAATTATGTACTATTTCGTATTTACCGAGGGCCGACAGGTTAGTTCATTTATGAATTTCTATACAATTTCTCATTAAACCCAAATTTGATGAAGAAAACAAGGAATATGTATAAATTTATGATGTTTTAAAATACTACCTAAACTTTACCACTATGAAAATCAACAAAATTTGATAATCCATGATTTTTAATTAAATTAAAAATATTTAGGACGACTGTATGAATCGGCGATGACATTCTGATTTATCGATTATTTTAATTTTTGAGTGATTTATCTCAGTCTCGAATTCCTCAGCTTTACCTCAGTCAAGGACACGATTTCCGCGTGCTCAAAACGAGCTTTCGAACGACTTTTTTCAGAGGCAAACACGAGTGTTGTCATATTTTCATGGTAATTTGGATTTTTCGCATTTTTCATTTTTTTTAGAATATCGTGAAAAATCTAAATTATCTATGTTTATTTATATTTATATTGTTTCATAAAAATAAATGCGTATTAATCATCTCTCGTTTCATCGATTTGAAAAGTCCCGACGAGAAATAGACTTCTTCCAGTGTCGTTCTTGAATTTCACTCCTCTTCTCGCTTTCGGTAGTAATTCGTCTGAAATCAAATTCATAATTTTTAATCAAGTTCAAACTTCAGATTTAGATTTATAAAATTATAGTTTGTAACATTTTAACCCTAAGTTAATCTCAACTTTTGATCCAAGCTTTCAATAGCTCTTAAAGAAATTAAACTGAGCATAATTCTAACTGCAGGATTAATTCGTCTATGATGTGCTACCTGGAAACACGTCCGGATTTCTCCTCTGATAATCCCACTCCCAATCAGGTTCTTCTTCGACATCGTCTTCAGAATTCCTCCTGGCCCTTCGAGATCGCGCATCTCTCATCGACTGATCCAACAAGTCATCCGTGTCAGAGGGGTCTTCAACCCTCTTCCTTTTGAAGTCATTTTGATCAGATAGATAAATAGGATCTGTTTGCACTATTTCGTTCACCCTGAAAAACAAACTTCATAATAAAGGAGCTATTTTAAAATTATTATCTTATTTATTATTTTTAGCTTACCTTCCAGAACCATCATCGATTCTTTCCTGGGTACTTCCCTGATTTTTCCGAACCGGAATTCTTCTAACTGGAATCACAGGGATTTCATCTTCAACTCGTTTAGAACGATTGTTAGAAGGCTCAGGAATAGGTTCTATTTTAAAAGTCAACATTTATGCTAATTTAAAATTTCACCTGATTCCAGCCTTCGCTTCTTGGCTTCATAATTTTCTCTGTTTCTTCGACGTCTTCGTTCTCCATTCACCCAGACATAACGTTTGAACTCACTTCTATCGGACATAGATCATAGAATCATTTAACTAGAGAAAATCAGTAGAAAGTGTAGAAAAATGCTTACTTGTTGTGCTTTGAATATTTTGAAGATAGTCTTGAATTTTATCTAAACTTGAGAAATCGATAGAGAGTTAGCTTAAAAATTGTTTTTGTTCTGTTTCGGAACAATTGGAAGGTAGCCTATGGTAACAAGAAGAAAGAAGCGGATAATGAATTTCTAATTGTCTCGGGATTGCACAAGAAAAATCATCTTTGAAGGGTGCCTGCATAGAAATGAGAATGACATCAATTTTCATGCATGCAATCATCAAACAATCATATCGCTTTCTCTTGCATTACACTACAATCACAACATCTTGTTTCGTGAGGTAACCAATTTATTCCTATCTCCAATCGAATGGCAATTTATCACAATTTTTGCATCTTATTGATATGGATTAACATTGGTATTTGTTTTATTTATTTCAATTTCAATTATTTTAATAAGTATCATCAGTATCATCGGCTGACGATTTATTGCGAATTTATTGTCGGTTTCGCTATAGGAAGCATCTTTGTGATGGGGTTAGTTGTTCTCTTAATTCTCTGAAATCTTCTGATTTAGATAGATCAATTTCCCCTTGCACTTCAAAGCGGCAACAGTAAACATCCGAAGGATCCATTTACGGGGGAATCTGGACTGTAGGACATCTGTGAAAGTATCAAGACTATCGACTTTGCCTACAGACTGCCCAGAAACACAAGGAAACAAAGTCGAGCCACTTTTGCCGACTTTTCTCCTGATAATCACTGGGGATTCAGGGAAGAGTTGGATGAAGATCAGGAACAAAAGGTTAAAAGGTTTTCGTTAAACCTCGGTTGAATATTATTTTAGGAAGTTCATGAACAAGAAGCTTTGAAATCCCTTGCTCAAGAATTAGACAGAGCAGAAACTGCACAACCTGTTCCGGAAACAACTCTACCGCCAAATCCAGAACACAATGGACTGCTTAAGGATGTGGGGAATGTCAGTAAGTGAAAAAGAAAAAAAACTTGGTTTAAATCACGAAATATGAAAATTTGAGACGTCGGTTTCGGAGTCGGAGTGGGCGTACCGGGAAATGACCCCGTTAGCGTTGGGACTAGGGTGGGATGTTTCTGGCAAAAAAAACCACGAAACTACGAATTTAGTTCGGATTAGACCTGGGCGCATCGGGTTTAGCAGGAAAACTACCGATTGGTCAGGATATTTTCCCAAGACAGGTAAGGGAATTTCAGTTTCACATAGAATAATATTCAATTTTCAAATAAATCGAACTAAAGAAATTGAAATTTGTCGTTTGTAAAAATCGAGGATAAGGAGCGGCACTGAAAATGTTAGTTTCAAGCAATAAACATTTGGCGCCACTACTTAGGGTCGATAATTACTTGATCGAATTTGTAGGAAATTAGAGGAAATATTCAGGAAAACCGAATCCGGCAGAAAGAGGATCGGGATTGTTCTAAACTAGGAAAAAAGGGGGGTGAGCAGAAAGGATAGGGGGACTGTTCAAACAGCCAGTCAAATAGAGAGACATCCCTAATATGGAGGGGGGAGGATCAAGCTGTGCAAACTCGCAAATTAGACACTAACAAATGAGATATGAGATAGTCCTTTTGTCCTTTATCCGATGATATATAGCTAAATTGGGCAATATTCGAAACATTTCGAAAATCCTCACCGCCTAGTATAGGATAATCAATGAAACTGACTGGGGTTATAATTTTAGGAAAAAAATCTCATGAATTTCAAACCAAAACTGAACGAATTTTCAAGTTGTGTTTGGAGATTGTAAAATTTCCAGGGCGAACAAATTTCCCTGAATGACTACGATGGTAACAAAGCTCTGATAGTGCCAGACAAGTGGAGGAAATATTGGAATGCGGTCTATGTTAGTGATCTCTATCTCATAACAATACAGACTGACGTCGTAATTCACCATTTTTAGTTTATAAAAGCCGAACTTCATCGTGACGTCATTTTTTTCAATTTTCAGGCAGGAGACATCAAAATTCCGCAGTATCAGCCGGTAAAAAGCCTTGTTGGGGTGAACAGCGGAATTGGAATTGGATGATTGTTTTATTTTGAATTAGAATAAATAAATAAATTTAATTAGTTAAATTATTCAACAACAATTTCATCATTCTTCGGCACCCATAAGAATAGCATTTGCCCTGCGGCTGTAAGGAGATGTGGTTTCTTCGGATTCGCGGCCACAGAATGGACGACTTTCGAAGTGTGCGGCAGTTTCACTGCCACTTCACCGGTGATCAGGCTAAATTGATTCTTGTATTACGAAAACAAAGCTGATGATTTTCCAACTTCAACCTTACCTCCATTAATTTCAATTTTAAGATGAAGATCAACTCAAAATCTGTTTTTTAAAAGTTCAATAAAGTTGAATTTGAATTCCTACCATTTCGCGTATTTATAGGAAAAAATGTCGGAAAGTTACTTGTAAATGTAAGCGCTGCTATCCTCAGATCCCGTGGCCACGTACTCGCAATTCGACAGAATCGCGTTGTCGATTTTGTACTCGCCGTTTTTATGGCTCTTATAGCTGAAATTAGAATAATCAATATTTCTAGGCAATTTGCAAAAATCGTAACTTCATAAGGCACTTCCATCCTATATTTAGGGACCGCAAATGTTTTTTTTTTGCAAAATTTCAGCAAATGTTCTACTCCAAGTGACCAAATTCGATGCAACTAAGACATTCGTAAAGAAAAAAATATATAAATCATGTTTGATCAAGAGAATTGGCCAAAACTAGTCAGCTAATCGAACAAGCTTTTTACTTCTACGCCGGTAGCTATCATGAGTGTAGGCGCACTTCCTGATATAATTTTCCGGTCAAAGCGCATTTATATGAACGATGTATCGAAGAATCTGATGATGCCTTTTCGTGCCTCACCACTTTTAAGGGTATTTGCTTCTCATTTTTTGAGATTTCAAATGATCACTTTCTGAACAAAAGCGAAAAATGAAGTGGGCAGGAGTCTGTGGTCTCTACCTATATTTCGTCTTCTGACTACCCTAGGCTATGTCTTATGAAATTTCAATATAAAAAAAAATCAGTTTCAAAAATTGAGTAAACAAACTTACTCAACTAGCATTTTCCCGTTGCTTTTGTCCATCATTCTGAGGTGGCTGTTTTGAGTGGTGGCGAGAATGCAATTGGAATCTGGGGTGAAATGCACGCTTGTCACTGCTTCTCCGAGGAAATCCACGTACATCTGAATTTCAATGAAAACCGTCAGAAATATTAGTAAAATTTTTTTTTAATTTGAATTTTTATAAAGAGAAGTTATTAGATTATTGAGAAAATGATGTAACTTGAAAAAGAAACGATTCAATTTCAATAAAGAAAGTGAAATTTAGAAGATGTCGTGTTTAAAAGAAAAGCAATCCTTGCCATTCCATCCCTGATGTTGTAAATCCTGTAGCTGCAATCTGCAGAGCCGGCAACGATTTCGTGTTTGTTGATGTCGATGCTCAGGATGCCGTCGGTGGATTCCGTGAACATCTGAAATTCATTCTTTTTCTAGCCTTTATGATAAGCAAAATAGAAGTTATCAGAATATTTCTTTTCCGTCAGTTTTCAATTTATACATCATTATTTTTTACTAAAAAATTTCTTTTAAAAAATCGATAATTCAAAAGTATTCACCTGAACAGCCTTTTCACTTCGACTTCTATTGTCCCAGGCTTGCATGGTGCCGTCCATCGAGCCGCTGAACACGATACTCGATTCCTCGTTGAAGGCGACCGCATTTACTCGGGCTAAAAATCAATAATTCTCAAAAATGCGAAGAAAAAATGGAGATTTAGGTTTAGTTTTATGCGCTTACCTCCATGCCCCCTCCATCTTCTAAGCTGCTTCCCGGTTTCAACATCGAACACAGTCACAGCCCTGTCCGCTCCACCACAGACAATTTGTGCGTTGTCGGACGAGGACTGAGCGTCGAAGACCTGAACTTTTATCGTAATTATTGAAAGTTTACAATAATTCTTTTCTTCAATAAAGCTGGTCTTCATTGACCGAAACTCCATTCAACTTATTATACTTGAAGAATGAAAAAGAATTTAAAATTGCGAAAAAGGAGAAAAGTCGATCTTCATCATTTATTAGATGTAGAATTTAAAAAATAAATAAGCATGAAAATCGAAATATTTTAATTTATACCTCATTTCCAGTGCCAGTATAAGTCTTGAGCAAGGTCGAAGTTAATGGATTCCATAATTTGACTGTTTTATCAGACCCACAGGATAGACAGTAATTGCCATCCACTGAAAATTAGCATACTTTCATTTCAAGCAAATATTTTTTCTAACCATTATATCTCACAGCCCTAACTGCACCTTGCTTGCAGTCTATCGATTTCGCCCGTTCCGAGGGAAAGTCCATCTTTCTAAAAACTAAAATATAAAAACTTTTAAAAATAAAAACATATATTGGACAGTTAGAAAACTGCAATTAAAAATGAAATTAAAAAAATATAAAACTGAGTTTTATTTGTCAATCCTTAACCGCGTAATCACAATTGAAAGGAACAATTCAAACAATAACAATAAGAAAAAAGCAAGATATGACAAGAATATAGAAATATTCTTGACTTAGGCTATAAAAGTTTAAATAAAATAAAACAATTTTAAGAAAACCACATTATAAAATTTAACAGGAAGGAATAACAATCAAAGTTCAAGGACTTATGGAGTTAAATTTAACAATAACCTCAGAAAATGAATTAGAAAATAACTTTGAAGATTTAGAATTTGTTCTGTCTTTTGTGACTAAATGTTACATTAGAGTAAATTGATAATTGAAATATAAACAGGAACTTTGCATTTTATTCGGGCATTTTTCATTTTGTCATTTTCTCTAAAGATTTCTAACTTAACTCCATAAATCCTCGATCATCTATAAAAATTCGCAAAAATGACTCGTGTGTAGACTTTACCCGACTTCCATTAATTCTTCATTCTTCACCTCCCTATGATTGGACCTCCTCCTTGCTGTCATTTTGATCTGCGTTCAACTCGATTCTCTCATCCAGCGGGAGCTCCTTTTGTTCTGTCAAACCCCGTGATTCATGGAGGAGGACGTGGAAATAAACGCCCTCAAAAATAATAATGACTGATAAAAAATTAGCATAAGTTTTCAATAATAAACAGGAATAATAAAACTCGAAATCAGCTCTTCTTCAATTCAATTTTTCGAATTGAAAGTCCAACATTTTTAATAATTTAATTTTTAAAATGCCAACTTTTTGACGAGCAGCTCTAACGAATCGCTTGTTGGCGGTTGCAGTGACGGCTGCATATTCGTCTCCAGAGCCGAAGATAGTCTGAAGAAAATTGAAATTTAGGTCATTTGTAGTTACCACCCTTTTTCACCGAAATCTGGCCCTGACTCGCATTCTTCTAGCTTCTCGTTCGCTCTCGACCCTTTTTCTCGAGACATCTATTTTTAGTTGATGAGCTGCGTAAAGCAACTTAGCGCAGTGGTAAGATGCTGAGTTTAGAAACACCATTTGGCAACGGTCAGGAATTTCAACCATTCAATAGTTTTTAACGTTTAGAGGATAAACGAAAGAACGAATGAATGAGAAACTATAAAAACGAGAAACAAGGTCAGATTTTGATGAAAAACAGTGCAAGAGGTCGAAATTGATGAATATATTTGACATACAATGCTTCGTTCGCTGACGTTGAGGTTGGCAGCGTCGAATCTGGCTGCGAGTCGTTTGGCCCTGTCCGAGGTATCGTCTTCCACCACTTCCACGTTCTCCATCAACTTCGCGAATCGCTCTTGCTCTCAAATCATAATCAGCTTACTTTAGAGGCTACTTGTATTTCTCACCCTAATTTCGGAGAAATAGCATAGGAAAATAATAAAAAAATAGATGAGAATTACAAGAGGTTTTATCTTCGAAACTCGATTTTTAATTCTAATTGAAAAAAACTAAAATTTCTAAACGTTTACCCGTAGGACCGCCCACGATCTTCACAATCGATTGGCACGAATTGTACGCTGTTTGGCACATGACCAGTTTTCTGTCTGAAATAAAAAATAGCGAAATAACTAAAATTCTCATTTCTGTTTTTATTTTAGACTATAATGAAGCAGGTTTGAAATTAGTGGCTTTTCAAAAATCAGAGTAAAAATTATCAGTGAATTGCGACCTTTGAGGAGTTTCTCAAGTTGTAACCTCGCAGGGATTTTCCTCTCCATTTCCATTTGAATCTTGAGAGTGTTGCTTTTAAACCTGAAACGGAATAATTCTTTAAACCTTTAGGTTTTTCACTAAAATACTGGCCAACATTAAGTTTGCGTAAATTTTGCTCAAATATAATCGTTTAAAAATTACTTGTGATTGAGTCCCCCCGGATGAGTGAGGTTGGAGCAGAGAACGAGCACGGAGGACACGTCCAGATTGACTGGGGACATGTCTTCAGTTTTCTGCCTAAAATGGAGTAAACATTTGAAATGAGACTGAAAGCAACATAAGAATGGATTTCTTACAATTAGAAAGACCATACTATTTCAAATTTATGCTGTCTAAAACGTGAACTTTCAAAGAAGAATCAAATAATATCGGGAAAACCTACTCTTCTACAGGCTCGAGATCTTCCAAGAAGTCTTCAGGGATTTTCGCCAAAGATTCGATTGGGATCTTGAAAAATAGAAAATTTAGCAAACACAATTTTAAAAGTTAAGAATTTCAACATTTTCATAGAAAATGTTTTTTTTTTCATTTTATGCTAATCAGGGTTTTGCGCTAGTACTCGTACTCGTGGGTACGGGTACAAAATTTCGTGCTCGCCAAAACCCTGATCCTAATCTCTCATTTCTTTGACTGACCCTCTTCCCAGCGACTCGGATTCCAATGGACTCCAATTTGATAGCGATTTTGTCAGGCACTCCGGAGATGAAGTCGAACACTATCTCAGGCCGAATGTAGTTCTTCTTGAAACGTTCCGCTGTCTGGAAATAAAATTTAAAAATATATTTAAAAAAAAAAAAAACTTTTCCTTGAAAAACAACATGTGAAATATGACAAAGATATGAAAAAAATTCGATAAACTCATAAATACCTCAATGTAGGTCTCAGCCTGCTCGAAAATGTGCCTGCAGTTGCCACCGGCCAGCCAGTCCATCACAATCCCGCGAGGCGAGCGAGAGATTATTTTTACCTGAAAATTCAAATTTTGAACGAAAATTATTGCTAAATTTCACTGAAAAACACATGAGTGTTCAAAATAGTTTACAAATTCTGTTCAATTCTGACATGGCTAGAGAAGATTTTGAAAATTAAAAATAGACTAGATTTGTCTGTCCCCTCACGCTTTCTTATAACTGACCCACTGGTTTCCCTGATCAGAAACGATATCCACGATATGCTTGATCTTGTTCCGCTCCTCGTCTCTGTACGAGAAAGCAACATGAATGCCGACCACCAAGTCGTATCTGTTGATGGCCTCGCACAGATTCATGAAGTGCGGCACGTTCGTTGTGTCCAGGTACTTCCTCATCAGAGGTGTTTTTCCGTCACGCATCTAAGAATTCACTCATTTATGTGGTGATACTTTTTCACAAGAGCTAGCTCTAGACGAATGCTAAGGTTTTTGTTTTGCATGAGTTTTTTTTCTTCAGAAGAAGAAAGAATTTAAAATGGTACGATATTGAGGGGCATGAAAAGAAAGTTTTCTATAAACAATAGATTTTTGATATCAAGAAATGTTTCTATCGGTTTTAGAAACAAATCTTACCTTATACAAGAAACTGATATCGCTCAATAGTCTCTTCTTAAGTTGAGGCGAGCTTTCCAAGTCGCAAAGCGGCTTCACATTCAATTTTTCGATCATCTTTTCAGCAACGGAGATCTGAACTTCACTTTTCTAGGAATCTGGAAATTACTAGACGACAGTACAATGAAATAACATTGAAGCAGAGAATTACAAAATGATTTTATTCTCTACACTATACTATTTCATTCTGTTATTTTGTAACTTTTAATTTTCATGGAATTTAAAGAGAAATAGAATTTACCCGGTCCAGAAGAATAGGCTTGAGTTCATCATTAGAATCGTCCGGGCAAGTGGAGGAAGTCATTTTTTTTCTAAAAAATTAAATAAAAAATAAATTTTTTAAATTCGGATATCTCATTGATTCTAACAGTTTCTATATTTCAAAAAAAAACACAATAATATAAGTTTATTGAAAATACTACATTGGTCACAAAAAACAAAATAAATACCAGTAACTTGGGGAATAATTTACACGTAGCACAAGAAAAGAAAGTTTTGGAAATAATGAAAATTTGGTTAGTAAAGCGAATTTAAGTTCAGAAGAAACTTGGAATAATTGTACAGATGAATTCTCAGCAAGTTGTTGATTGAAGGAAACTTACAACCCACTAGACAGATTGGTTTTTGACAAGTATTCGGAATTGAATGAATGTATCCCTAAAAGTTTTCGACTTGTAATAAATCACCCACTTGCTCTTTCTGATGATTTTCTTAAAAGTGGATAGACTTTGCAACAAGCTGAGAACAGCACTAAACAAGTCCGACCTATTGATTTAATGGTTCTGCCTGCAGGGAACGCAGTCCAGGCAGTAGTGGCTGAGAGTCTGAACTCTGCCGAGCGCCAGATCGGTCGTGGTCGCGAATTGGCGCACCAAAATCTTGCTCTCCACAATCGTTCGGTAGAAGACTTTCTGGAATCTTCTTGAATCTTTCGGAAATTTTCAACTTTAAATTATTCTTCAAAGAATCTCGTTATTTTAATGTTCTAAAATCACATTCATCGTAGAAAATCCAAATTTTAACTTATTTTCAAGAAAGTTTTTTAAAGCTTAAAATCCCACTCTCGAGCACTTGAAGCAGGTGTACACGCTGTTGCAGAGTCGCAATTTCACGTCAGTCGGAAGATAATGCGACTTTCTCATGATTGATCTGAAAACTATTCTCATACTTTCAAGAAGTGCAGTAACGATAGATTTAGACAGGATCTCATTCAATTAGAATATAACGAAAAATTACATACAAAAGGCCCGAAAATTATTGCATCTTTCTACAGCAAATTAGCATATTTGGGGATCAAAAGACTAAATTTGGCAACAAATTTTGGACTGTCTTGGCTAGAGCTGAATAATGTGCATACCTCCTATTGGCATTCAACATGACTTGCGCAGCTTTTTCGAAAAGTGTCTCCCTCGCACCGACCTGCTCGTCGCATCTGACTGTGTGCTCTCTGTCATATCGGGCGATCGGGTTGTTCCAGGAACATTCCTTCTGGCTTCTGAATTATTTCTATTCGACTTTTTTGTTGTAAATTTTAAAATGTAGCATTTTTTCTCGAAATTTTTATCCTCTATAGTAAAACTCGCAAATAAAAAATGAATTTTTTGAAGATAAAAAGTGGAAGAAAAAACTCACTCGTCTTCCGCATTTTCATTGGTGGCGGGATTTTCATCGATGAAGAAAGTGTCGAGTCGGAAAGTGAGCAGCATTCCGGGCACGGAGCGGATGCGGTTGCGGTCCAGGCGCAGCTCGCACAGCGAGCCATAGGATTGCAGGCTTAGCTGAAATTTTAAAAATGGATCTTTGATTTTTTTCATTTTGAGGTGAAATTTCTGGTAAAAAGAATGGAGACTTCCCGAAATGTCAGAAGATAAATGAGTGGGTGAAATTAAAGGAAAATTCTTTCACCTTAGAAAATATAAGGTTTTATTCTTCTTCTTTAGTGACTAGTTTTGTGAGTGGAGTGATTTGTAACAAAATTTACGGGGAATCACTGAAAAATTTCGTTGCAAACCGCCCCAGATCCAACTTTGTTTCTGTAAATATTAAAGAAACAACTCACATCCCTGGGAAACTGGGATATCCTGTTGGACGAGAGAATGAGGTATTTGAGGGTGCGGCGAGTAGCAGAGGACAACAGAGGGAATTCAAATAGACCATTGTTGGAGAGGTCGAGATGGACGACACTGCTCGGCAGGGACATCGTTAGGTAGGGCTGCAAAAGGCACTTTTTTAGAAAAAGGAAAGATAATAAAATTTTAAAAATGAATAAAAAATAAAGTTTTGAGATAACTTTTAAAATGATCATTTTAGTGAAAAATAAAAAAGGCATTTTTAGATATTTTCCATCAGATGCAATAGAAAAAGAAATGAAATGCGAAATATGCAATTTTCTGAGAATGTTTAAAATTTTACCAATTTCGTCAAGGCCACTTCCCCCAAATCGCATCGGTTAATGAAGAGCGATTGCAGATTCACGAGTTTTTCAATCGATCGGAACTTCTCGAAATTTTTCGCCTTCCCCAGTCTCGGGTTGTCAGTGATGACTAGGGTCTGAAAATTTGATTCTTTTATTAATCACCTAATTTTTATTTAAAAATGGTGATGTTATCTCGACTAAAGAACCTTGAGGTTAGTCAAGAGAAACCATCTCGAGTCGACAGAAGGCAGTCCGATTCCACAGATGTGCAGAGTCGTCAGAGTCGAGGGAAAACTAGTCTAAAATACGAAACCTTAAAGTGGCACCTCTTCATTAAAAAATAAACTTAGACAGGTAATTTTTTCTTTGGAATATCATTTCATTACCTTGAATGACGGGTATTCGCTGCGCAGGACAATTCGCATCTCAGATTGGTAAGGCACAAAATCGGTCGATTTTACCTGAAACATCAAAACAATGAATACAAGTATAGGGACCTAGTAATAGAATGTTTGGATATCAGCCTTCTTAGCCCAGCATATTTGCATGATGATAATTTTATAGTTTTTGCGATACTACTTTTACTAATTGCCAACTCAAAAATGAATATTTTTGTCAGTTTTAGGAGTCAAGAAATTAAAAGCAATTTATTTGTTTTAATTCTCTGACCTCCGGCTGATGTTTGATTTCGACACTCTCCCCACGACAAATCGCACGCAGCAGATCCATGAAAGCGTTTGCTTGAGAAGTGGGGGTCTGAAAGAATTTTTTGTTTTTTATTTTTTTTTAAATTTTCATTCTGAAATCAAAAATACCTCGAAAAAGTCGAAGAACAGGTCGAGCGGGCTGTCTTTCAGACGCAGTGTCATTTTGTTCTGATGAATCAGGATACTAGGAGGGGATTGGGAATTTATCTGAATTTGTTTCATTCTGCAAAAAAAAAAACCGCCATTTTTTTTTTTTTTTTTTTTTTTTTTAATTGTATGATTTTTAAAAAATTAATTTGTCTCACCAAGTACTTGGACGACTTCTTGTCCTTCTGTTGATAGACGATATTGATTTTGTACTCGGTTGGGGTCTGCAGAAATAAAAATGGTAAAAAAAAAAAAAAAGTGAAGATGAAAGTGAGAGAAACCGACCGTTCCCTTGTAAATCGTAGCGATTGCCTTGGCGTGTCGGCCTACAATTCTGGCCCCCCGACGACACTCCAGAAATTTGCACTGGACCCGCATTTTTGAACCCTAATAACATAAATAAGATTAGAAAGTTCCAGAAAAAAGAAAATTCGACAGAGATAAATAGAAAATGCATTAGTTTCACGCGTCGTCTACGCGCGATTTTTGTCAAGCGCGTCACAGGGAATTCCGAAAGCCGTCCAAAGTCCGTTTCAAAAATCTCCCGATTTTTCATGATTTTCGAGATTTTGTGGGGCTTATCGAGTTCATGATCAACAACAAAAAATATCATGATTTTTAGAGCAAATATAAAAAATGTTCTGAACTTCGTAATTTGCAAAATTCGATTTTTCTTTGACTTTTATTTGGTTTTTCCTCTTCCAGATCTTTTACCGCGATATTTTTCTATTTTTTGTTTCAGGATGGCTACGATCGTGCCGACCCTGTTCTCGTTCTTCCAGGACTACAAGCAGCGATTCGTGCAGAGCGAATTCGACAAGGAGGTCAGCAGGTAAAAATAGAAGTTTTAGTTTCGAGCTTCAAAATTCAAATTTCAGAGACTTTGACACTCAAGACATCGCCGGGCACACGACCGCGTTCGAGAATGAGGCAAAGCAGATGGCTAAGCAGGTGCGTAAAAACGAATCATGAAAATGTTCAAACTTGGTCTACTAAAATTTTGCAATTATTGAAACAAATCAATGTTTTATCAAATCAGTTGAGTTCGAAAGTAAAAATTTGCAAATACCACTTTTCAGCCCTCAGAAGTCCGCAAACTGATCGGCTACATCGACCTGACGACTCTGGCCGGGGACGACACGAAGGATCGGGTCGAAGCGCTCGTTGACAGGGCCATCAATCCGGTGTCCCAGGTTGGGTTTTGTAAAATTGATTTTTCTTCAAAGTTTTCAACAAATCAAATCTTTAAAAATTCCTTCTTTTCCCTTCTTGTCTTTTTTCTAAAAAAATTTTCAATTTAGGAGCCAAATATCCACTGCGCGGCGGTTTGCGTCTACCCGCAGAGAGTTGCTGATGTGAAGAGGCATCTGAACGCGAGCGGCAAGAAGTTCGACATTGCTTCGGGTAGGTTTCAAATTTTGACGACAAAAATAAAGACTATATACAGGTCGAACTTTACAACAATAAAAAAAGAACTTTAGAAAGGTTCTAATGAATTTCTATTCTTCTCCGCGTATATCACGTTCTAAAACTCTCGATAAATGTGTAATTTTTCTTATTGTTGGATTTTGTTTCAGTGGCTGCGGGCTTCCCCTCCGGCCAGTATCATTTGCAGTCGAAGATCCTCGAAGTTGAGCTGACTGTGGCCGACGGGGCGACGGAGATCGACATCGTCATCAGCAGGGCGGCTGCTTTGGAGGATGATTGGAAGAGTAAGTGATTTTTTTTTATTTATTTTTAATTTTCTTGGAATTTCATTTTTTGTTTCTAGTTGAATTTCGTCCTTCAAACTTTCTTAATTTTCCAAGTCGAAATTATGAGAGTCGTGTGAAATGAATGAATTTTCGAAAAAAAATTGAAAATATATTTTGGTTTTCCCTGGATTTCTCTAAAAATGAACATTTCAGCGGTGTACAACGAAGTTCTGGCCCTGAAGAAGGCGTGCGGCTCGGCTCACTTGAAGACGATTTTGGCGACTGGCGAACTCAAAACGCTCATTAATGTCTACAAGGCCAGTTGGGCTAGCATTTTGGCTGGTAAGTATTTTCAAAATAATTTCTGATTTTTTCTAACATTTCCCTGTTCTATTTTTAAAGTTTATTTATTTTTTCAAGGTTCCGACTTCATCAAGACCTCCACCGGCAAGGAGAACGTGAACGCGACTCTGGAAGTGGCCTACGTCATGTGCACGGCGATCAAGAGATGGCACCAGCTCACTGGGAAGAAGGTTGAAATTTGTTTTTTCTAAATTTTATGCTATTTTCCGATAAGAAAATTTTTTTTTCAAGAAACTTCACCTTATTTTTCATATTGATTTCATCCAAGCTTTTCATTTTTGATACCGCCAAGTTTCCTATTGATACAAATCAAATAGCGCGAAATGAGAGGAGAGAATATAAATAATTGTTTACTTAAGGTCGGCTTCAAACCGGCGGGAGGCATCAAGACCGTGGAAGAGGGCCTCTCCTATGTTGCTCTCGTCAAAAATGTAAGGATTTTGAAAAACACTATAAATGAAAACTTTTGTTCTTGCAAAAATTAAGATGAAATATGAATAATGTGATGCATAATTTAAAGGAGAAAAATTCAGGTTCTGGGTGAAGACTGGCTAACCCCCTCCCTGTTCCGCATCGGCGCCAGCAGCCTTCTGGACAACTGCCTCAAAGCCCTCTAGAAGAGCTTCTTTGAAAATCAATAATTTCTCGGTAATTTTCAGCCATTTAGATTTTCTAGTTTAGCCACTAAAATTTTTTACTTTATTTTTGGTTAATTTCTAGTTTCATAAGCTTCTATACTCTATACGACAATAGATGAACAGGTTTTTGTTTTTGATTTTCATATCTTTCGATTTCCGGTTGTGTATTTTCATCCTCCAATGAAAATTCTCCCGAAATTATTTTCAAAATGAATTTGTCAATAGGTTTAATGTGATTTCAGGAAAGTTTTTACAGAGGATCTATTTTACAAACTTCGTTTCACATATTTTAGATGAGAGAGCTCTAGGGATATGAAACCGGTTAGAAAACTTCGAGTCTACGACAAAATTGAGTATTTTAATGTTGAGCTACAAAATTTCTCATGACATTAGGGAAAATCGTGTCCATTTTATTCATTTATCATCACACTTATCCACTTACGCCGAGTGCCAATTTTTATCCGTCTTACCTGGTTTTTGATAGCTTGACATTTTAGGGGCCATAAAATATGCACAACATGACTTTTTATGTCACTCTTCATGTACTTATATAGAGTATGTTTGTGCAATAAATAGATTATGTTATCACTATTTGTTTAAATCTAAAGAAAATGGCGTTGAAATCGCTATCACCATATCTTAAACTTCGTGAAGATCTAACTTAAATAATCACGATGCAACGCAAAACTCACTATGATCTTCTTTAAATTGCGTTTTTGTGATACTAGTTTCTTCTAAAATCGACTATATTTTCCGATGAAATTACAGTGCCTTTAAAAACTAACTTATTTTCTTTGCAGTTTCTAAAATGCGAGTCGTTTTCCTGCATCCCGATTTGGGCATAGGAGGAGCAGGTATCATCAAATCATAAACTTATCACTCGGGCTAAAATTTTAAGTTTTCATTTATTCTCAACTTGGGATCAAAATTAAGCCTGAATTTTAGACAATTCGATTTTACTTCAGAGCGGCTTGTCGTGGATGCTGCAGTAGCGCTCGACAGAAAGGGACATCAGGTCAAAGTCGTCACCAACCACTATGATGAAAAGCACTGTTTTAAGGAGACTAGGGATCTTGGTGGGTATTTTTAGATGTCATTTGAAAAAGCATCTTTTAAATTCACCTATTTTTGAAATCTGAGAAAAATAGAATTTATCTTTTCGTACATAAGATAGAAATATGCAAATTTTCAGACATCAAACAAATCAAATGGTTCCCCCGTACGGTATTCGGACACATGTGGGCCCTGTGCGCTTACATTCGCCTCTGTCTCGCGGCAATTTACGTCTGCTTCAATGAGAATTTCGACGTCGTTTTCTGTGATCAGGTATTTTAAAAATTTCTTTTAGATCACAAAATTTAGCTTTTAGGTATCCGCCGCTCTGTTGGTCTTCAAGATCTATTCGCTCTTCAATTCCAATTTCCGCACCATTTTCTACTGCCATTTTCCTGACATGCTTCTGACGAAACGGGAAAGCAGCATGAAGAAGTTGTACAGGTAAAATTGTAAAATTCAACTTATTTCAAAAAATCCAATTTTCAGATCCGTAATCGACAGAATTGAAGAATGGAGTACGGGAATGGCGGATGTGATCTGCGTGAACAGCGAATTCACCGCATCTGTCGTCAGAGACACTTTCAAATCGTTGCAGAATCACCAGCTTAGAGGTTATATTTCTTTCTAAAAAAATTTGTAATTTTTTATTGAAAAAGAAAATTTCAGTAATTCACCCTTCTCTGAACACGAAATTCTTCGATTCGATAAAAGTTGGAAGCGATGTCGACGATCTCATTTCTCATGCAGAATACACGTTCGTCTCGCTCAATCGGTTCGAAGTCAAGAAGAATGTCAAATTGGCTATCGAGGCTTTTAGTAAGATTTTTACGACCTAAAAATTTCAATATTCCAAATTCTCAAAGTATTTTTTAAATTTTTTCTTGTCAATAATTCGAAAAATTTTTACACTTGAATATGAATTAGTCCTGCATTTTTAATGAGATTTGATAAATTTAGAAAGAATGGACACCTAGGCTTAAGCTCGATGATAAATTAAACAGCACTTTCCCGAAATTTTCGAATAGAATATTGACTTTTTCAGTTGAGCTGAAAGACTTACTCCCTGAAGATTTGTACAAGAAATGCCACTTGACGATTGCGGGCGGATATGATTCGATCAATGCAGAAAACATTCGATATTTCGGAGAATTGAAGAAATACGCGGAAGAGCACTTGGAAGAGGAACAATGCAGATTCATTCGATCACCTTGTAAGATTTTAAAATTTTTTTCTTCTTTTAAATTTATTATTTTTAAAGTTTTTTTTTCCTATAATATTTTGTCTAGGGCTTAAATATGTAAATTTTCTAGGAATATTGCAAACTTATTTTAATTTTTTCGAAAAAAAAAAACTATTAAAAGTTGAATTATAGCCGACGAGGTGAAGGTAGCCCTTTTGCGCTCGAGTCGAGCCGTTCTGTACACCCCTGATCGAGAGCATTTTGGCATCGTCCCTGTCGAGGCTATGTATTGTGCAAGTCCCGTCATTGCCGTCAATACTGGAGGTTGGAAAATATATTTTAAAAAGTGGGCTCCCCGTATTTCCCACACACTTTTCTGGGGAATAGCAAGAGAAAAGAAATTAACAAAGGACTAAGAATAAAAATCTGAAAACATTGGATCTCATAATCATAGGAATAAGAGTATTTTGAAAAAAAAATTACGTTTTATTTTAGACATCACAATTTATTTATTTTAGGCCCTTTGGAGACTATCAAAAATAACGAAACAGGCTTTCTCGTCAACCAAACTGCTGTAGAATTCGCTCAGTGCATGGCTAAGTTGGTGGAAAATCAGGAATTGTATCTGAAAATGAAGAAGAAGGTTTGTTAGTTTATTCTAAATCGAAAATTTGTAGAAAGATATATTTGTGAAAATATTCGGTTTTGGATTTATTTTAATTTTTACTTCAGGGTCCTGAACGGGTTAGGAAATTGTTCTCCTTCGAAGCGTTCTCAGCTCGCCTCGATAGACTTGTGAAGGAAGAATAAAAACCTTAAAAATCTCAATTTTTATCGATAAAATAGTCATTTCGGGGGAATTTCAATGGAAAGGCTTTAATTTTCCGCTATTTATTCTATGGGTTCTAACTTATTGCCTTATATGGAGATATTCCTAAATTATTTGTTGTTTTAGTCAAATTTTTATGGTTTTTTTTATGAAAATACAAATTTGAAAGGAAAAAACGAAAAAAATCGCCATTGACAAAAATAAACTGACGATTTGGAGCAATTTTCAATCGTTTAGATGCCACTTAGAGCAGCGCACCTGCGAGCCACCTACGAGGTACCCACGAGAGGGCTAGCACCCACGAAGCATCCGCGAACGGTGCACGCCACTCGCGGGTGCGTTGCTCTCAGTGTATTGAATATTAGAATTAGAATACAAGTATAGATAGAGACGCTGAAGAAGAAGAAACAATGTGTGAAATGGAGAAAACTAGAGCAAAATTCGTTGCTGCGAATTACTCGTTTAAGATGCGATACACAAATTAGCATTGCGTGAATTCAATCGATGAGAATGATTTGCCAATGATAACTTCATTACTTCTATACGAATCCGCGAGTGCACCTCTCATCTTGCTGCTGCCGATGGAGAACACGGTAAGTACTCGTCAGCAACGAGGATGTTGACCCTGATCCTAACCCGCGGGTTGGTCGGGCCGGGTTTGGGTCGAGGTTGGCAGAGTCGGAGTCGGGTCAGGTTGAATTTTTCGATTGCATCATGGGTTGGGTCGGGTTAGAAGGCAACCTCGAAAAGATACCACATTACCACGTCTTTGTAAACACTACGTCCCGCCTCCTAGTTTTTCTTTTCTCTCTTGTTTTAAAGACGTGGTGACGTGGTATCTTTTCGAAATGGCTGTTCAAAAATTAAGAAAGATCTTCATAACCATGCATGCTCTAACATGTTCATCTTTGCACCTATTTATCTTTCAAATAAAACCACGAATAATCCTACAATGAAGATGCATAAATTAAAGGCGTTGTTTCCTATTGTTGAAGAAAACGATACTATGATCAGAGATGTACGGACCCGGATATTAATTAATGCCCGAGTCCCAATTTTTACGGACCGCGTACATCCTTGGTTACAATTACCTCTCATCATTTTTGGATGTCTTCGAGAGTTGTTTCTATCATGTGCATTGAAATTAAATTATTACTTTCACACTTTATTGAATAAAATTTCGAGATGAACTCTGAGATTATTATAGTCAAGTTTTATTTTATGTTAATGTTTCCGACTTCACGCCATTTATTCGTTTGTGGATCGTATTCCTCGATTGAATTACAAAACTCTTTGATATAATCTTTTTGAAATCTAAATTAACAAATATTTGGTAAAGATATGCAAAATCTCAGCTCACCCTCCGATTGCATACAATTTTCCATTCGCAGCAACAAGAGAATGATGAAATCTTCCATAGTTCATATCAGCGATTCGATAAATTCGACTGCCAATAGGAACTGAGGGGTCGAAACAGAGACAGGATTTGTGTACTTCATAACTAAATATGTAATGGCACATTATTTATCATACAAAATTAACGACAAGTATCCTCCAGTTATGTAAATTCTTCCATTTAGCGATGCAACTCCGAAATAACCTGGTCCCTTTGGAATCTCTCCAATTTTAATCCATTCCCGTTCACCGTCTGATAATCGATATATCTTTCTACTTCCCCAGCCATCAATAACTGAATATCTATAATTACAATAATGAATATGCTATAATGTGACCGTATAAAGTTTCATCGCATATTATTGTTTGACAAAATTTAATTGGAAGAGGAAAAGCAGGTCCTGTTTGCCATTTTCCATCTGTTAAAACCTGAATAAATTATTTCATGGATTTTAATTCTATCTTCTTACATCAACTCGATTCGTATCTTCACTTGTTTTAGGATCTTCTCCGCCCAAATAATACAATTTGTCTTTGAAATAAGCCACGGACGCACCATTACGCCATTCAGGAGGATCTGGACCTGTAAAATTCTTTGAATCAATCATTCATGGATTTGTTGAGCAAACCTATTGAAATTTGTCCAGTACTCAAGTCATATATTTCAAATGAACTTTTGATAAGTGCACTAATCCCAAAAATCTAAAATCGGAGAAATTATTCAAAATAACGAGCATAAGAATTTACTTTATTCTGTGTAGTTGCTACTTGAAATGGCGTGTAATAATTGTGAAATTTTGCAACCTCTTCGACTGGCAAGTTATGAGAATTGAACAAACATATTCTTCCTTCGCATGTACCATTATAATTTCGATAACAAACTAAATTATTACGAATCGTTTCAAAGTCTCTTATTTAGCTTTCAACATAATTTCTTACGATAGAATAAGATTTTCCTTTTGAGCACTTTCGGCAGATGTTTCTTGATTATTTGCATCATTCGATTGCTAGTCCGGGCCAATTGTTTCAGCTCTTTGGATCCGGGATATTGGAAGATTAATAATATAATTTCGACTGGTAAATTGGATAACATCTTTGTTGAGAGACCTAAACAGTCACCACAGTATTATTTAAAAATACAAATAGTAAACGAGTATTGATTGAATGAAAAAGTCTGCAATTAATGTTTGAAATTGATCATTGAAGAAAGGAGGATGAAATTACTAAATTGATAATTCGTAATTTTTATCAGACTAAAAATCGATAAATAAAACGTGAAGATGCATGCTGAAATAAAACTATCCGTGTATTTACTTATCGGGGACGGGACCCAAATAAAAATTACTGCATGAAAATGGTTAGCGAGTAAATTGTGTGTATGATAGACCAAGCGTTGCGGAAGTCAGATAGTTGAATAGATTGGCGATGGAATAACAATTTATCAATTTCAAACTTGAGTAATTAAACCATAAAACGAAAAATGTGAAAATTATAAATAGAAATTAGTTAAATTGTCTCGAGTAGCAAGGAATTCTGCTTTTATCTCGAGACAGAAAGGTGGGAGGAAAAAGGGAAGAAAACATCTTCTTGAGCCGCGGGGGATAGATTCAATCTAAAAATATAGAGAAAATGTGATTTTTCTACGAAATGAAAAAGGAAGGTCGCAGTTCACGACAGAATTCAACACAATTTTGATAGAGGATGGAGGGTCATGCTGCATGTTTTCATGGTTATTTTCATTCGAATCAATTTTTTTCTGAATCATCCTTAACATTCGGGATCATTTTCTATAGTTAAGGACATTTTTCAGAAAAAAAATTCCTAGAAATATTGTAGTAAATCGAATCGGGCTCAAACTCTGGGAGTATATGAGGAATATGTAAAGTAATATGTGAGGTAAATTTGAGCTCAACTGGTTCAAGCATAGTCGATACGGAACCATAAAACGCGAAGTGCGTCCATAATTTTGAGACACACCTTATCTGCTTATTTCTTGATCTAATATCATTTTTCATTTAATTTTGCCAAAATCAGTCCTACAGAGGACGATCCTCAGAACTCCTTCGAGACCCACCCCTTTATAGTTTATTTTCGTCTGGCGAAAGTGCTTCCTAGGTCTGCCTATCTACCAGTCAATACCCCACACTAGCCATACACTATTTCGCATGTTTTGAGGACTTGATGTCGTACAGTTTCCGAATAGCCTCACCAAGTCACCAATCTGGTACTTGCAAACTCACACCTGAATCTCAGTCAACATAACACAAATCAAAGTTTACTCGATGAATTAGAAAACGAATAAAATCAACGAAAAGCCTACCTCTGGTCGAAAAGAAGGGAAATATCAGCATTTCTCAAGAGAAGCAGAAAAATAGAAAAAATGTCAAAACATACGAAATGACTCAAAACAGAAAAGAGGCGCGAATTTTCGCATAAAGTCATTAATTTCCCACTTGCATTTCGTCGGTGTCTCGCATTTTTTTTTTTTTTATTTTCGGCTTATTTCCCAAAATTCGTGACTGTTGTTTATTTTTTCGTCGTAAAATGTCAGCGGACTGGTGCGGTAGATAAAATGACTGAATTAGGGAAATTCGGCAATGTTTGTCTTGGCACTTTTGGCCGTCTGCATACTTGTGAAGGTATTCGGTTTCTTTTGAATTCTATCGCTACTTTTTGGGCCGCACGTGTGGGATTTCGCTCCACTCGAATTCCCCTATAAAAGTGTCTCAAATTGACACACAGCTTGGGAATTTTCTAACCTGATGATATTTTCCATGGCAACACATTTTTAGCCGCAGAGGTTGAGCAGACACAAAAATCCTTAGTCGTCAAGCTCATTCCATTTTGAATTTTCCCTACGGTTTATTCAACTAGACTTTATTTTATTCGGAGCCCGGTCTATGTACAGAGCCGCTATGCTGGCTGTAAGTTTTAATTAATTTATTTAAAAAATAGGAAAAAATTCTTTGAACTCAAAACTGACGAAAACTTTCGTTTTTTTTATGAGCACTCATTTTAGCTCTTTTCATTTTTTTTCAATTTAGCTAAAAACGGAAGACCTTTCTCTTTTTGCATGAAAATCAATGAACGTTTGGGACCCCACCACACACTTCGCATGCGCATTGCAGTGCATTTCTGCATTCTCCTACATTTTCTCGCAAAAAGGGGGAGGCATGAATTATTATGCGACAGCCGCTTATTATCTCCCCGTTCTCCGTTGTTTATCCCATAAATTCCATTATCCCCTAGATTTCTCGATTTCACTGGTCATTATCGCATTTTGACGGATTTGAAATAAAATCCCTTTTCGAAATCGAGAAAATCCAACGCGCCGTTTTATTTCCAGAAAGCTGAAACTGCGAAAATTTCAACCTTTCGTAAATTTAAAATTTTTAAAGGAAAATGAGGTAAGATTTTTTTTTTTTAAATCGAATTTTCTGCAGTTGTATCTTTTCGATTTTTTTTTGGCAAAACTCAAGGCCACTTGCCCGACCGAAACGTGCGAAGGATTGTCATTCCCCCCTCTGTTTCTCTCCTGCCCTTCTCGCTCTTTCGATTTTCATTTCTCTCCTTTCCACCTTCAAATCACCCTGTCTCTCCAGTTTTGCGTGTTCAAAGTTGTTGTTTTCGATTTGCAATTTAAAATTTCATCGATCAGTTTGCAAACATTTTTCAACTCCAATTCTAATTCCAACTTCAACTCCATTCCAATTTGAAGTTGAAATTCGCCAAAACTGAGGCTCCAATTTTCGACAATTTCAAATTAGCATTTCTGTCGATATTTCATGCCTTTCAAAATACCATTTGAAAATCAAAAATGAGCCAAATTGGACTTTTTTGAATTTCTAAAATAAAATTCAACTCCTTGCTTATCCATGCTTATAGGATATCGATTTATTTTCCGGTCGGTCAAAAGGATGAGGGATCGGCTTTTTGCTTTTCGGTCGGATTTGTGTTTGATTGTTTGCAGTCCTGTGGGAAGAACTGCAGAAATCACGAAATGCCACTGGGTTTTCCCCCACCTTTTTCCAATTTTCGCCGGCAAGAAATGGTCTCACACTGTTTGCACACTGCCTGTTCCATTCCCGACTTACAAACTTCGAAATTGCGACTTGTAAAAGATGAAAATCAAAAATGAGGTTCCATGAAGGTTTCATTTTTCCAGGAAAAATGCATTTCTGGAAAGTTAGGTGTGATATTTGACGCGAAATAATTTTGATTAAAGAATTTGGTAACTTTTCATAAATTCTGCTACATTTCATATTTCGTGGCAGAGCGCACAAAGGGCTTCCCCCCTCTTTCAAGGGTTCTTTGTTTATTTCAATCCTTCCATTTTCTTTTTATCTTTTCACACACATTCATGTCTCTTCTTATCGTCGCCGATTCTATTGATTTCCAAATTTGTTATTGAGAAGGCAGGATGGCCCTTTGCAGTGCATATCTTATCATCTCGACAGAAATTGTATTACAAATATGGGCATTCTTCTAGAAAATGGGCGGTCCTAAAGGAGTTTTGTCATTGCCTCCAGTCTTTTAGAAAATTTGTTCTGGATCAATTTAACAATTTTTTGCAGTTTTCCGCTCTGGTTTTGAGCTCTCGCCGTCCGAATGTCCACTTTATCATCTACAAGTTGAATTTTTCCTCTTTTTTCGCACAATTTTTCTGTTTCAATCCGGTTGTGTCATTCCTCGATTTTCGGTCCAAAGTCCCATGGTTTTGATTGTTCCTGTGATGACAAAACACGACACGAATTTATTGACTGTCGAAAGAATGATGACATGATGCAAACATTGCGTTGTAGCCTTATAATAACCCCGAGAAATAGTCATCTTCACCGTTCATCTCACTTTTTAGTCATTCTTCTAAATTTCGTATTTGCAAGCTCATTTTTCAGTCGCATTATTATTAGCAATTTTTTCTTTTATAAACCAGAAACTATAACACAAGTGCCTAGAATAGCAAAAAGTTTAACAAAATTTAGCAGAATCCACAAGTTTCAATTTTAAAACCTGTTTCAAGGATTACAAATTTCGTTTCTTTTCCTTTAGGGTTAAAATCGCGATTTTCAAGTTGATTGATTTTTGTTTGAATTTTTAGATGTCGAAGGCATTCATTGGCAAACCAGCCCCTGACTTCAAGACCCAGGCCGTGGTCGATGGGGACTTCGTCGAAGTCAAACTGTCCGACTACAAGGGCAAATACCTGGTCGTCTTCTTCTATCCGCTGGACTTGTGAGTAAAAAATAAAAAACTGAAAATTGCCTTTCTGGAAAGTTCAGCCCTATTCTGTCAATGTCATTCTTATAAAAAAAAAGTGGACGAAGTTTCCAGAAGTTCGAAAAGAATCGCATTTTCTTATCATCAAATAGTAAATTTTTGAAATTTAATAGAGAAAAAATGAAAATAAATGCAAATTTCGAAACTAACAAGATCTAATTTTGCAGCACATTCGTGTGCCCGACGGAGATCATCGCGTTCTCGGACCGCTTCAAGGAGTTCAAGGACCTCGGCGTCAACGTCCTGGCCGTGTCCACTGACTCCGTCTTCTCCCACCTCGCTTGGATCAACACTGTACGCATTTTTTGCTTTCTTTTGAAAATTCTGAAAAAAAAATTTTTTTTCTTTCTGAAGGGAAAACAATGTTCAATTCGATGTTCGATTGATTCCAAGTTATCGATCTTGGAATTGACTGAACTTGTCGAGAGGAAAAAATTGATGCAAGGTTGAAATACGATCATTTTCAGCCTCGCAAGCACGGTGGCCTGGGCGAGATGAACATCCCCGTGCTGGCCGACACCAACCACCAGATCTCCAGGGACTACGGAGTGCTCAAGGAGGACGAGGGCATCGCCTATCGTGGTATGCTGATTTGTTTAACCCGAAAAAGTATCTCTCGAAAGGAAAACGATCTGTCCAGATCATTTGTGTGTTCGTGTGTGTTTTGTAACTTGTGAAAAATACAGAAGTTCAATAGAATTTCAAATGAACTATAAAAAAAAATCGACTGAAAAATTGAAGTTTTCGATTTTTACCAAAAGAAACTCAGGCCTGTTCATCATCGACCCGAACGGCATTCTGCGCCAGATCACGGTCAACGATTTGCCCGTCGGCAGATCCGTCGATGAGACTCTCAGACTCGTCCAGGCATTCCAGTTCGTTGACAAGGTTTGTCAAATTTCTTGAAAAAAAAAATCGTTAAAAAATCGTAAAGTATTTTTTCTTCTAAATATTTGCGTCTTCTATGAAAAGCATGATTTCAAAAATTACATAAAATAATTGTTTTTTTCGCTCTAAAATTATTCAAATGGGATTTCTTGATGATTTCAGCACGGAGAGGTGTGCCCTGCGGGATGGACCCCTGGCAAGGAGACCATCAAGCCTGGCGTCAAGGACAGTCAGGTAAAAAATATAATTTTTATTATTATCAGACTTCTAAAAACTTACCCGCTTGCCTATTTTTGCGGAGTCGTTCAAACATTGTTGAATTTGGAGAGAAGCATGATTCCTTCAAAATGACAGATTCAGACAAGTCGTAAGACAAAATCTCCGAACGTACCCTCTTCAAACTCATGCTCCGCTAAAATATTATTGCGCGAACCCCCTACATATGTATCACTTTTCAGTAGAAAAATTCTATTTTACAGACCCCCTCTTAATATTTTTCATTTGCCGACTTGAAGATTTTTCCGAAATTGTAAAAATTTCTGGATTTTCAGGAGTACTTCAACAAGGTCAACCATTAAATTGCCCATCGTTAGCAAAAACCGGGATCTTGATTGTGAGCAATACAGACCTCTTAGTTTGGTAATTAAAAACAATCTTCATACTTTTATTTCTTGGCAAAATTTTAGATTTGTGATTCTTTAGAGAATAATTTCCAACACTTAGCAGTTACTTTTTACTTGAACGTTGTGATTGGTTCTTTGGAGTTTTGTAATTAAAAAAGTAGATTTTAAATATTGTCTAATTTTTGTCCTAGTGAATTTTTTGGATTCGATTGTCACTTTTATCATCATGTTTTATCAGTTCAGCAATAAAGCAGTTGAAGAATTTTTTTGCTTATTTCCAAAGTTATTTCGATACTTTTTTGAATATCTTTTGGAAGAAATAGTTTTAAATTTAGATGTTTTCAGCGAATTTCTCAAATTTTCACCTGTTTGGAAAACTCGACATTTGGTGACGGAGCAAGAAATTGCAGATTACAAAATTTCAGATCAGCTCTTAACTTTCTACTACAAATTCCATATGATTATCTTTTGATTCTTTATCACGGCTTGTCAACCTTATGATTCATTATCTGAATTGCGCGTAGTGCCGAGTGGGAAGAATATTTCCGGTCATTTTATCGATTGGCACATTATTTGCCGAATCTTTCTCTCGAGGTATCCTACATTTGTCATCGTAGGCTTTTTTTTTGTTGTAAATCTCGCTATTGTCAGGAAGAAATTAGCATAATGCAGAAAATAATGACATCGTTTTGATCGCCACAAAGAGCCTAACTTTTGTCGAATATTTATGATGAGCGTTCTCAGTATTTGCCTCTGCATTGACCTAGACCTATGATTGACTGTGTCTTTGTGTTCGGGCTGTTCGTTCTCCCACCGAAAGGGAGGCTAAGGCTTTCCTCTCCTCTCTTTCTCTTTCTCTTCCCTTTCCTCTTCCTTCCCACTCTTCTCGGCCCCACAGTCCTTTGCGTCTGATTCTCTGACCGTCTCTCAGTCTCTCTTATCGATTTTCCCGGTTTCCAATCCCATTCAATTCGATCATCTCTATCGTGGTTTTGATTTCGTGGAAAACCACTAAATTCGAAGGTCCATTTATTTGTATCCTTTATCATTGCTGTTTTGTTGCAATAAAGTAGGATAATTTTCCAAGTAAATGCTAGACGAGCCGGTGAAAGTTTCGTTGCAATCTTTTTCTATTTTTTTTTTTTATTTTTGAGAAAATCTTGCATCTTTTTAAATTCATTCATTTTTTCAATGCTCTTTCCTGGATAGAAATGAGCGAACTTTCCAAATTCGTAAATAATAAACTGGATGAGTTTTCAAAGAAAATTATTCCTTGTGGTTTTACTGGTTTTTATTCTTTTTTTCCGCTGCAATTTCTTATCACTAGCACTTTATCAGTGCATAGAAAGTTGACCTCCCCTTTCCTGTATTCAGCATTGAATGTCATTCTTGTCTCAAATCAATGGATTAGAAGGCATAGGTGCCGGATATTCTATAGAACATTGACAGGAAAATCTGCGCTTTTCTTGAAATGCGCTCTATTTCTAAGCTTACAAAGATTTGTTTAGCATTGGAGCAGATGTGCAAGTTTTTCGATATAGTTAGAAGACGATACTATGCCCGAATGATGTATAGCAATGACTCATTCCTGCTAACGGCTGTATTCCTTTTTCTCTCTCCCTCCACTCTTATTCTACCCTTTACCACCCACCTTTTATTTTTTTTCTCTCTCTCCAATATTTGTGCATATTCCACTTGCATCATTTATTCATCCATATCCGTTGTAGACTTGTCGAACCCGTTGATTGGCAAATATTTCAGGTGGTAATTTGGAAAATCGAAGGAAAATGGGCTTCGAAGAAGATACGGACATCAAATTGAAGACGAGATTTTTGGGGCAGGTTGGTAAAACTTGATCGTTTATCAAAAATTATCGAAAAAAAAAACCATTAAAAAATCGAATTTAGAGAACATTTTTGAGGGTTTTGAATATCAGATTCGCAATTTTTATACCTGATTTCTTCCTGTTTTTTCTCGAAATATTAACATTTTGCAGGTGGTTGTTCTGTACGCTCGTCCCCCGCTGCAAGTCGATTCGTTCTTCTCGATTCTCCGCGAAGCCTGCAAACAGCCCCCCAATCAGTCCATCACTGTCAAATGGATTGATGAAGACGGTAAGGGTTTTCAAACCTAGGACTCGGGAGTATTTATGAATTTCGAGAAGGAAATTGATTCTGATAAAGGAGAAAACTACATGTGTTTTTTATTTGCTTTAAAAATATGCATTAACTTTGCCTTCTTTATCAGCATCATTTCATTTTCAGATTTGGTCAAATGGTCAAAAGTTTGCTTTTTAGGCGACCCAGTATCAATCGACACTCAAATGGAATTGGATGAAGCATTTCGATGCATGGTTGCTTCGGGAGACTCGGAACTCAACATCCATGTTTTCGTGGGAAAACCGCAACTTCCCGGGTTACCTTGTCAGGGAGAGGACAGTAAGTTTTTTTTGTTGTAATAATTAGATGTTACAATACTACATCCGAATAAGAGAAGCCGCATGCCACTGAAAACAATCTGAAAGCTTATTTCGTAAGAGAAAGATAAGCCTCCGTTATTTATTTACAAATTCTAGTTTTGAGAAAGTTACGAAATTGTCATTTTGAAACAAAACGTATGTTCAGAAAATGTCTACCGCCGAGGAGCAAGAAGGTACAAGAAGACGTACCTGTTCAACGGACATCATTTCCAGGCGAAGCGGCTCAATCGGTGTGTAAACAGTTAAACGTTTCTAAGAAATTGTTGAATTTTAGAAGAATCCAATGCTACATTTGCCACGACTCGATTTGGGGCATTGGGCGGCAAGGCTTCAGATGCGTCGACTGCAGACTTTGTGTCCACAAGAAATGCCATCGACTGGTCAGGATGTCTTGTGGGCAGGTACGAAATTTTCGGTATTTTTTTTAAATGCGAAGAAACGAATTTTGAAAATTTGAAAGACAAGAAAGAAAAGTAAGCCCGTGTTTTCTGAAACTTTCAAGGAAAATATAATGACTAGAATCTCGGACATGCTCAAAAGCGTGACTTCTTACAATTAGAAATAGCTCGCCTTTTCCATAACTTGAAGACAAAATCTTGCAAAAAAATAAAAACGAAACAGATTTTTGTAGGGTTGGTTTTTTTTATTAAAAATATTTTCAGACCCCATCTCCGAACACACAGCATCAAATCGGTCATCCTCTGATGCCACTCGACCACTCGTCACTCGGTAGACAAAATGGGCGGGGTGTTTTGGATGGGCTCGACAATAAGGGATTCCACGAAGCCGAAATTGTCACTCATAATGATAATCGAACGACGAATGTGAGAAAATTTGACTTTTCAAAGATATTATCACCTTTTCTGTATCCTCGTATTCTATACAAAGGGATATTAAAAGGGGGTACCGCCCTTGGCAAAGAATAATGATTTTTATGAAAAGCCAAAAATATTGATTTTTCAACAAATTTATCTTTAGGTAACCTCTCCCAGATGGGCAGTCTCTATCAGCGATTTCCGTCTTTTGACTGTGATAGGAAGGGGATCTTATGCCAAGGTATTTGTTTCGGCGAAATTCGAGTTTTTATCGAAACTTAGGTGGTCCAAGCGGAGCATATAAAAACGAAGCAGATATATGCGATCAAAATCATCAAGAAGCAAATGTTCCTGGAAGATGAAGACATCGACTGGGTGCAGACGGAAAAGTCCGTGTTTGAAGCGGCGTCGAATTACCCATTCTTGGTTGGACTGCATTCTTGCTTCCAGGTAAAATTTATTCTTTTAGAAATAAACGAATATTTTTAATCTTCTTATTTTTACATAGCTTCCGATTTTCTAAATTTTATTATTATTTTCTTCGAAATTAAAACATTTTTGGTTAGATGCAAAATGTTTCTTGAACTTTTCCAAGAACCTCTAGGAACTATCTACTCACTTGAACCACTACATTAACTTCCCTCTGAATTGAAATATTCAATGCAAACTAGAAGAGTTTTCTTGTTTCCTGAACTTTTCTAAGTATTCCGTTATTTTCTTTCTTTCAATTCCTGAATTTGATATCTTTCTGAATTTCGATATCAAATTTCAAGCATTCACCATTTTTGCAGACCGAATCCCGACTGTTCTTTGTGATCGAATTTGTGCCCGGGGGAGATTTGATGTTTCACATGCAGAGACAACGGAAATTACCCGAAGAACATGCTAGGTCGGAAAATTGGTTATTTTGTAGTCAACAATAATATTTTACACCTTTATTCAAAATAATGGCTTACTAGTTTTAGCCCTTTTCCGTAGGCCAAAACACATCCTTATTTTTTCCTTTCCAGATTTAAAGTATCACGCATCCAACTTTTTTATTGCTTTTCAAAACAAAAGTATTTCTATTTTACTTCCTAAAACTCAAGTATTAGTATTTTAGCATTTTGATATACAAAACAATGCATTATTATTTTTACTTTTCAACAAAAAATTGCTATTTCAGATTCTACTCAGCGGAAATTATCCTAGCTTTACATTTCCTGCACTCGAGAGGAATTATTTATAGGTTTGTTGAAAATATTTACTTTTTGAGCGAAATAAACATTTCTAGAGATTTGAAGTTGGACAATGTCTTGATAGACGCCGAAGGACATATCAAATTGACTGATTACGGAATGTGCAAGGTATAAATGAACATATTTTCAATATATTTTTTGGAAACTCGTGCAAATACTTATTTATCTCATATTGTCTCATCACTATAACTTTGATTTTTATACACTCCAATTTCAAATTCCACTTTCCTTCCGAATAAAATTAAATAAAATATCAGGAGAACATCGGACCTGGCGATGTAACTTCCACCTTCTGTGGCACTCCAAATTACATCGCCCCTGAGATTTTGAGGGGTGAAGACTATGGATTCAGCGTCGATTGGTGGGCTCTCGGAGTCCTTATGTAAGGATTTTTCTTGAAAATCCGAAAGAAATTAAACTGTAGGTACGAAATGATGGCGGGTAGATCACCGTTCGATATTGTTGGCATGGCTAATAACGGCGAGGAAAATACGGAAGATTATTTGTTCCAGGTATAAATTAAGAATATGAAATATCTAAATTAGGTAAACAATAAGAAAATTGATGTTTATACAATTTATTCGAAAATAATAGCAAGTCTTTATATCGAGCCCGTCTTTTAAATAATTAGTCATGCAGTCAAACAGGGTGCGTTCCAATCCTAAAACTCCTGCTCCAATCAAAAATTGGAGTGTCATCGCTTTTCATACTTCTTTTTATTTTGATGAGTAAGAAAGGAACGACACTATAATTTTTGATTGAAGCAGAAGTTTTTTTTAGGATTGGAGAACATCTTATTCTTATTGCCTATTTAAAAGTTGACCTCGAAACCCCTTCCTAGAAATTTATAATGAGCAAATAAGTCAGTCATCCGTAAAATTAATGTGCAAAAATCTTGCAGATAATCCTGGAAAAACAAATCCGCATCCCTCGTTCCTTGTCTGTTAAAGCGGCCAGTGTTCTCAAACAATTCCTGGAAAAGGTAGAGGTTTAGAGATTATGATTAGTGATAAGATAAACTTTGGTAGAAAAATAGAATGAAGAAAGTTCTTTTTCAAGTGCTTATATAACTTTGTTAATTCATGCACAACGTGGAATTTTAGTTTTTGTTTTCGATATGTGACGAGATAAAATTTAGAAACATCATTCATTTTAGGAACCGATAAAACGCCTCGGCTGCAAAACTGACATAGACGAAGCGCTGCATGACATGCAAAATCACGCATTTTTCAAAGACTCCATTGACTGGGAGAAAGTAGGAAAATTGCACAATTTAAAGTCCGAAAGATTAGCCATGGGAAATTTCTAATCAAATATAAACATTTGAAAAACTTTATGATGACTTCCGTTTCAAATTATATTATGGTAGCTTACGACATGAGATTAATTCTGAGGATTTCTTAGATTAAATAAAATTCAAGGAATACCAAGTAGAAAAGGTTAATTTATGTGAAATTTTTAATATTCAGTTGGAAATCAGACAAGTAATTTATTTGTAAAAATGTCGAAGCTTCCTAACTTATTCAACTCTATTTTAATTAGTTTTTTTTTTCAATCCTATGAAAATAATATTGGGTTGGCGAATAATTTCTGAGAGTAGCCCAATAACTTGCTTTGTATCTAACGAATCCAAATGGGGTTTTTGGGGTTAATACCCTTAGCGTATGTGCCGATCCCTTGTTAGATTCGTTAGATACAGAGAAAGTTATGGGACTACTTTCAAAAATTACGTGCCAAGCTAATACAAATTTTTTAGCTGGAGACAAAACAAGTCATTCCCCCGTACAACCCAACAGTCACTGATGACAGAGACCTGCAGCATTTCGACGCGCAATTCACAGAGGAAGAACCGCGATTGACGCCCGACGACGAAAATGTCATTCAGAAAATCGACCAGAGCGAATTCGACGGTTTTGAATACGTCAATCCTCTGCACTTGAGCAGGGAGGACTCGGTTTAAATTCCAAAATAAGGATTTTATATATAAAAAAAAAAGCAGTCACCTTTATAATTCATTTCCTTAGGATTACCCCGCCAAAGAGAAGATTTTTAAAATCAACCTAAATGCGGCCTTTTTAAATTCATTCTTTTTACTTTCTAATGATATCTCTCTGAAAATCAACTTTTTTATGAAAAAGTGAAGATGATTTTTGCAATATATTTTAAATACGGCGGTAAACATACTTACAAGCATTCATCTTCATCCAGAATTAATCCTTCCAGCTAATCCCTTAAAACACACTACAACAGATTCTTTTTTCTTCTGCTGATTAAGTCAAACAAAATTGGCACTTTTATCTCGATTTTTGCATCGTTTTGTAGTCTAAACTATTACAGACCAATGCAAACTTCACTGAAATGAAAACTGCGATGATGCTAAACGTGATGTATTTGAATTCAGAACATGATTATTTCGTCATTTATCATTTTACCAGAATTTTATTCTTTTCAAGTTTAAATTTAAGCTGCAATGATGACGTCGTAAATTAGAGAGCGCAAGTGGTTTCTCAAATTTGATAATGGTGAGGTTGGAGGAAACTTGCCGAAATATTGTGGAATCCTTCAAATACTCGGATCAAAAAGAAGCTTTCAATTGGGCTCAGTCTAAGCCCCATAATTAAACGATAATTACCCTTCCAAATGTCCTAGACTATCCGTCAATGAAAATAACATTTTGGCCCATTTTGAATCAATTGTGTCGCGAATTGCGACCTTCCTTTTTTATTTCGTAGAAAAATCAAATTTTTTTCTATGTTTTCGGTTTAAATTTGTCTCCAATGCAAGAAAATATTTTTCTTTCCTCTTTCCTCCCACCTCTCTGCTTCGAAATAAGCAGCATTCCTTGCTGCTTACCACAATTCAACGAATTTGCTTTTTATTTATGATTTAAACAAATTTTTCATTTTATGGTTTAACTATCCAAATTTGAGGATAATAAATTGGTGTGGAATTCCAACGTCCAGCTAGCTTGCCTAACTATCCACTAAGCCTGAAGCAACCAACACACATTAATTCCCTAGCCATTTTCAACTTGAATCGAAAGCTGATAATTTCCCTTTAAAAATTTTCACTCATTTCTCAAATAATTCGACTTCTTGCTGCGCGGTTAGTTCTGAGAATGGCAAAATTCATGCTCACAACTGACAAAATGGCGGGATTACAGGTGAAACATGTTAATTTTTACGGGTTTTGAAAAAGAAAAGGAAAAGTTCAAAATGACGTCCATTCGTGTCCATTGAGCATAGGGGCTTGAAACGTGCAGAATATGGCCACATCCTAATGACTTCAACCTATTAAATGCCGAAAATTGCCATCTCAAGGGGTCGAATTTTACCACTTTTCATTATGCGCTGAACCCCAGAAGCAGATGTTTTCGTTAATTTTCCAGGGTCGGTCTGACGGGGACTTTATAGAGCTTTAAGTTTTCCACAAAACCCCTGTTTTGAAATTTCACCACATTTTCGGGACTTTGCAGGAAGGCGGCTCAAAAAGTTTATTTACGGAAAAAATTGCGATTTTGCATATTCAAATTTGAGCATTTGCGGTCTCTAATTAAACTCATACTTATTATTCGACTAATTTATCAAGTAACTAATTTTTAATTCGATCACTAATTCTTCGTACTTTTAACAGATTATGCATATTTAAATGTTTTAAAGCTAAACTTATAGGTTGGACAAATGTATTTAGCGTTTGCTCCCTCTAGTAGTGATAATATTTATTCTTTTAGTTTTTATCTATTGTGTTTTACTCGCTTTTCTCAAGTTTTCCCTCTCAATTTTCGTCTCACTTATGAGAATATCATTTTTTATTCATTTAAAACAATTTCACGTTGCCTTCACTTAAAATTCGCCTTCAATATTTACACGAAAAGTACAGGAACAAATAAATTATTTGTCAGAAATATCAAATTGCTGTAGGCCGATTTTGTTGAGTAGTAACCTTTGAAATTTGTGATTTTGACTGGCGAAAAAGGACAACATCGGGCAACCGCCTACTCGAAAGGTGCAGATGCAAATTTGAGACCAAATATTGACACACACTACAAAAGATGGAGATTCTATTTAGGCTATACTGTCACTACATTTTATAATATGAAAGAAACCATTCAGAAATAATATTCGCGTAATTTTATAGTGGGCAACCGCGTTTCCAAGCATTATAGTTCTGTCAATTGAATGAAAAGGCAGCAAATAATACGAAATGAGATCAAAAGAATCAAAATTTCAGCTACTTGAAGGCAATTTGTAAACCACATGACGTTATAACACGAAATAAAAGCAAAATAGGCTAGGCAAAAGTAAGATATGATATCTTTGCTCATACTATTTTGCTATATCTACGTCATGGCGTCTATGATTTGTAAATTGCCCTATTTGAACTAAGATATTACCTATTCTCATACCGTCCTAAGTCGAACTTCGTCCAGGGTTCTATCGGCCTGGGCCGGGTCGAAGAATTTCGAAGTTAACTCGGGCCAGGCCGCAAAACCTTGGCCACCCTGGCCGAGCTCAAAGTTGAATTTTCAGATACAATTTTTCTCGAATTTTAAGCATTAAACGCAATGCATTGGAATTAGTTTCTCGGACACTTTTATGAAGCTAAACATTGGCCACGTGAAAAGCTATACTTCGTGGCAGAATGTGCTATTTTTAAGCTCACCTAATTGTCCTTATTTGAGATCGAAAAATCAATTTGGCTCAGAGTATCTCTATTTCGACTGTTCACTACTCAGAGAAATTGCCGAGCTAGTTCAGAGGTAGTGCAGATCTACGGCAGATGTCAGGAGTAGAGTAGCACTGTTATTGTTTCAGATGAACGCGCTCTTTCACCACCACAGCCGAGGGGAATCATGGTAGTTTCCCGTCTTGTTGTTAGCCTACTATACACTATTGTCGATTGGAAAGAACGTGGATCTCGGCAGCCGCTTTGTACAATGTTATATCCATCATGCGAGAAACGAAATATAGAGAGTTGGTAAGAGAGATAAGAGAAATATTGTATCTTCTTCGCCTTCTGACCTAAAACAGCGAAACCACTCTTTCCATTTCCAATCGACAATACCTCTTGATCTACATCTGCAATAGCTCGGCAATTTCTCTCCTAGTAGTCTAGCCAAGCCAGCCCTCTTCTCCCTCTGGTTTCAGTCTAGGTGTCTGTCCCCAATTTAATGATTCCCCGTTTCTTCATTTCATGCACTTGTTCGTTCCCCCTCCCCTGTCGTCTTTTCAGCCCGCATTCTCTCAGTCTCTTTTGCGCTTTTCGCTCGCTTTTCTGCATTTTGTTTGTCTCTTTGCGCTCTCTTCTAACACGCTCACTGCCTCGCGCCCTGTCTAGCCACTCTCTGTCTTCTCTCGTCCCTCTTTTACACCCCTGTCTCTCAAAGAGACAGACAGGGTCTCTTTATTTCTCCTTTCTCTGCCTCTTTCTCTCTTCTCTCAACATTCGTCGTCTACGTTTCGTCTGTTCTGTTTCTTTTTCTCATTTTTCACCCCCTACACACAAACTCAGATTGACGCAATCGTTATTTAACATCGAGTAGTTTGCTTCTGAAAATTTTTGAAGGTACATCATCTTTATATTTTAATTTTGGGCGTATTTTATAAATATTAAATTACAGAGCTTTTTCCCATTTTTTGAAATCTTATTTGCACTTTTAGTTTCATTTTTTGAAAATCGATAAAAGCGCCATTTTTCCTGCTATTTTGAAAAATATTCGGGTTTTTAGAAACTTGGAAATAGATTTTTGAGCCTATGGAAAGCGTGGAGCGACGCGTCCGTTTCGTGGACGACGTCGGCTTGCTGAAGGCCGCCGCGAAGCAGGCAGATTTCAAAAGCAGCCTGGCTTTTTCTGTCAAGGAGCCCATTTTCGACCCCCATCCAAAGAAGTGTATCGATGAAAATGATCAGGTATCAGATTAAAAAATATCAAGACAAAGTTCTTAGGGTCCATTTTCAGATATATTCATTCAGAAAATTTGAAAAATAATTGAAACTCAATCTTTATCAACATTAAGTTTGAATTTAAAAAAGTTATTTTTAGATCGCTTTTGTGCGGCTAAAAACGACGTCGAATTTGGTGGAAGAGGAAAATCTTAACCCTAAAGAGAAGCGAGAAATTTACGAGAAGGGCTGGCGAAATTTGGAATGCAGCACTAGTGAAAAGGCATTCGACCAGGATGACGACTCACCTGAAGCCCAGGATGATTTGTTCTTCCAGCACATACCCCATCCCAAGTCCGAACAGGGGATACAAGGTCGGTGTTCTTAATTTCATAGATCTATAAATTATTATTTTGAGATGATTTTTAGAGATCAGCATTTAAAACCATCATTCAGATTGTAATTTGGAATTTTCAGTAGTGAACAGTTACAACCCGTCGTACTGGGTCCAAGAAAGTCGAACATTGCCGCACAGTTTTCTCGGAGTTTTCAATGGGTACGTAGTTTTCAAAATACTTCGAAATTCGAACTTGTTATTTACTATTTTCTACCTCACAACTATTATTCGCCTTCAAAATAATGAATTTTTCTAGCACATGAGTTTATTCATAGATTTGCAAATTTTTGTAAAATGCACCCACTTTTCTCTTAAAAGCGAGTGAAGTTTCTATTAAGTGTTAATTTATTCATATTCATACATGTTCACTTTCATTTATCGATTCCCTCTGCCATCTCAGTTCTCAGCCAGTCTCCCAGTCTGTCTTCCATTTATGTTTTGGTCTCGCATGTTGCATCAAAATAATATGGGGTCAGGCCTTGGCACGTGCGTGGATTGCTCTAGGCAAGATCATCCTTTAATGACTGGCGGAGATAATAATGAAATACCTGGAAATATGCCTCATGACAAATCTGCTCTATCTCTAATTTGTAGTATAGCAGTCTTTAAAGTTTATCGTTAGAGCAGACTATCATGTTGGTCCATTTTTTCGAGTCCTTCTGTACTCTGTTCGGTCAACTTTTATTGTGCTTCGATCTCTCCGTCTTGGTCCCGATCGATCAATACTCAGTCTCATTCACTCGAGCGAGCACCAATTCACAGCGACTCTGAGCGCGCTAGAGTGTGTTCTCTTTTCGCCTCCTAATATGCCCCGTTCCTCAAACTTCCGCAGCGCTCCGCACTTTTCAAAACTTGTTCCGCAATTTCCCGCGCTCTTATTTTATTAGAAATGTCTGATTCTTCTTCCATCTTCTTTCTATTAAATCTCAACTGTTCCCCTACACCTTTGAAATTTTCCAAACAATTCACAATCATTCTCAAGGTTAGACGCAAATTTTGAACTCTGAAACTTTTTCGCTGAATTTCGAACCCATTTCAAATTTGATATCAGAATTCCTGTAGAAGTACAAGACAAATCATTTTATTAGAATATGATTTTTTTACAATGAATAGGATGAGTGTGACTTCAATATTGCGCTCGAATTCAAAGGTTTCATTTTAAAGGCAAAACCTAAAACCGTCATTCCCTTTCCATTTCTCTGCGCCCTCTGTTTCTATGGCACACCACTCTTATCAATAGAAATCAGCGTCTTTTGCTAGTCAGACAGATAAATGAAAGGAGAGGAGGAAAGATGATAACATGTTAGGGGGACTGGAAAGCAGGAGAGGTCTTCTATTTTGAAAAATCTTAGAATTAGAAGACCCTCTTAAGATATAACTCTTAAATCTTAAAAAAAGAAAAATATTAGAATATTTGAAGATCATCTTAAAATATAAGATTCGAAATCTTAAGCGAAGTAGAAATATTCGAAGAGATGAGCCTTATATTTTTCAAATTACCTCCTAATTTTGAATTAATTTGGTCGGTTTTTTTTTGTTTTCGATTGAAAAAATGGGACGTCAAAGATGAGTTATTTTGATATTTTCCCCCGAAAAAAAATTGACACGATCCAAACCTTGCAAGAGAAATTCCCGCTAGATTGAGATTGTTCTGTTTAAACAGCCGCTATTTAGATCAATATCCTTTGAAAATATCCTCTTTGGTTCGTTACCTTTTATTTTCTTCTTTTTGTTTACCTTCTCAAGCCCTCTTATTATTAAATTCCCTCGGTGGTGATTAGGGAGTGCGGAAAATTCAGGAAATTTTTATTTATCTGCAAAGATACGTTATTGAAGTTCAAATAGAGCTCCTTTTCAAAATGATATACTTGATAGGTATGATGAAAATTACCTGAATTTAGGAAATTTCAAGAGCCTAGAGAGGCTAGATTCTCTTTTCTTCTTCATATATATATTCCTTCTTCAGCCTGCAAGATACCAAAATCGCATTCGGTTTTTTTTTCTCTTTTTTCCTGCCTTATTTTATTATTCTATCTTCTTCCTGAATTTTCCCTCTAGAGACAGCCAACTTATAGTTAATAGTGCTAGTGATCTTTCGAACCCTGCCCCGCTTAATTTTGCATTCACCTTTCAGTGCGAATGTCTGCATTACTCCATCTCTAGACGCCTAGACACTAGACACGAGACTCGGTCCCTTGCCTCATTGCGCTTGCATCATTCTTCCTTCCTCTGTATGTCTGCCTTTTTATTCTGTCCTTTAAAGGGGGGAGAGCCTCGAGCGACTGGGACGAGGAAGAAGAAGAAAGATGCAAAAACGGCTGGCCTACTCGGGGAGAAAGAGAGAGAAATGTAAAACGGCTGGCCTCTGAAAAGAATAGAGGAGGAAGCAGACCGCGCGAACAACCAACACAACATTTGCTTCGCCTGAAACTCGAATTCGAAAAATTCGAGGGACACCGGCCAAAGTGTCTGGACAAATGCACAAAATTGCACACACACAAAGATTTTGCAGATGAAAAAATGATTGCAGCAAAGTTACACGAGGAGAAAAAGTATAAAACGCAATTCAATTACTCTGTAACTTGATGACGGAGATAATATAATGAGAAAGTAATAATACTGCAGTATAAATAGGAAAAATGTGTTAAAAGCAATAAAAATGAAATATTCGACTTTTTCAGAGTCTGCATTCCCTGTCTGTTGATCGGCGGCGAGCCTCGACTGCCGTTGGAATATTTTCGGAAACGAGTTTTGGCAGCAAGGGGAGATCAGGGATCCTGGGATAATCTAAATGATGCTATTGGTAAGGAAAAGTTGAGATTTTGAAAAATCGCTTATTCTAAAAAAAAGCTTACGATCTGTCAATGTAGTCAAAATTAATTAATTTTTGCTGAAAAAGCGATTTTCAAGAGTCAGTTTATTACCGAGCATTTTCTCAAAAATCGACAACCGTGAAGCGATAGCCACTGGATGTGTCCATCACTCCATTATTGTAAATCTTCGATCCATTACGTTCAAATACGCTGATTCCGGTTTGAAAGTTTTAAGTGGAAAGAATAACGTGGATTGGAGAAACTAAAAAAACGATTTTTAACATCACCTGTCAGATCGTGATAAATATGAGAATCAGGGTTGGCCGAAAGTCGGAATTTTGAAAATTCGAAACCGAAATCAGACCTTTCGGCACCCAAAAATAACCAGAACTTTCGCCCACCTCTGATGGGAATGTTTATTTTGATGATAAAAATATCTATAAAAAAATTTAATTCTGCATTTCAAAAATAACATGACATTTTCAGCTCGTCTCAATATCATGGTACGAGAGGCATCCCCCATCGAAGTTATTTCTTTGAAGAAAATCGGCAAAAAACTACTTCATAAGGAGCAATACTTCACAATTATTACGTAAGATTTTATATATTTCTCAGAGGTTTGAAAACTAGAGGTCATGAAATCCTATTTTGTCACCCAAAATTGAAATTTGATGTGTCGTTTTCTTTCGACTCTTAGAATTTAGAAGATTAATAGTTTTATACTTTTTGAACGAACACAGTTTCCTCTTCTGTATCCGGCTTATCCTTGGCGCCAAGGACAACTTGTGAATCACACGACATGCGAAATTGTGGAAAAAGAGATCCTATCAGCCAATACCCCACACTAGCCATACACTATTTCGCATGTTTTGAGGACTTGATGTCGTACAGTTTCCGAATAGCCTCACCAAGTCACCAATCTGGTACTTGCAAACTCACACCTGAATCTCAGTCAACATAACACAAATCAATGTTTACTCGATGAATTGGAAAACGAGTAAAATCAACGGAAAGCCTAGCTCTGGCCGAAAAGAAGGGAAACATCAGCATTTCTCTAGAGAAGCAGAAAAGTAGAAAATAAATATGTCAAAGCGTACGAAATAATTCAAAATACAGAAAAAAGACGCGAATTTTCGCACTTTTATTCAAAAATGACTTGGATATGTGAAAATAGTAAATGTTTTCAGAAAAAAACATAATTTCATGATGTTTGTGTGAAAATTTATGATTTTATTAAAAATTACAACTTTTAGTCGAACCGACGCTGAAAGAATCTACGCTCTACTCTATTCCAAATATTCGAGCAAACCGCTCACAAAGGGATCGAAACGACGGGCTCTATTTGTGAGGGACGAGAATAAAACTTGGTAAATTTTTAAATTGATCAAAGAATTGTCTTGTTCAAATGATTTTAAGTCTAAGTAAAAATTATTATTATTGACTTATTGATTGTTTTCAGGGACATGAGCGAGCGAATTCCGGTTCAACACAGCGGAATTGTCGGTGATTTAGATGAACAAGACTCTTTCCAGACAAAGGATACTGTAAGTCTAAATTTATCACTTATTATTCATTTTATTGATGCATTTTTGGGGCTTCCTAAATCTAGATATACCTTATGCACTTACATGACATAAATTTAGTTATGTCTGAGAATCTTGATATTTTGGGATTAACATTTGAAGTTCATAATATTTGATATCTGTTACTTAGAAGCCTTACTATAAAATTATGATTGTGATGCATTCCTGCAAAGATTGTTTTTCTTTTTTTGCAAATGAAATTTCTTGGCATCAATATTATTTTCTTCCTTCGATGAATTTTTCATATGATCGCCATTTTGATTGCGCGTTTCTTTCATTTTTATTTAGCTCTCTCAATTATATAATTCAACAGACGTGAATGTACTCTTTTTATATTTAAAACGCGAAAAAAATTCTATGAAATTGGCACAAAAGAATTTTCAATAATTCGCTAGGAAAATGTCGTCATCATTCATAGTGGACCATTGTAATGGTTCCATATATGAAATTCGCGTGATCGGAAATTTTTTAATCAGAATGAGAAATTTTCAAATTTTTGAGGGCTTTGATAATTCAAAATAATCTCTAAATTCATCAATCTTAAACCTCTCGAAGATTTAGTTTAAAGAAGCTATATACAAACTATTCTCCATTGTCCTCGAGATGAGCCTTGTCATATGGCACTCTGCGCCTATAACCTGCGAGACGCACGCATCGAGACTAGAAGGAAATAAGAGGGAGCAGAGAGTAAAAGCGAGCAGGCACATAGTTAAGGCTCGCGGACACCCCTTCCCCCCTTTGTTTGTAGGGTTCATCCCGGAAAGCAACGAAGAATATTTTCATATCTCTCCTATTCCTAAAATATGTACTACTTTTATTCATGTCAAAAAGCTCGGATTTTTTATCTTTCGAATTTCAGCTCACCCGCCCTGCCGTTTATGGTTGGTTGTTTCCGTCTCGAGCCTCACGTCGCTGCATCATCTGCGAGAAATGTCATCGAAAATTCACCATATTCGACTTCTGCACACATGGCCATTACAGTGAGAAGGCACAAGAAACGAGGAAGTAGGTTCACAATCTCTCGCCCTATAATAAGGAATAGAGAATGAAAGCTGTTTAAGATAATTTCCTAACTTATTTCTTATCATCAGACCCGGAAGTAAAATCTCACTAGCCTGTTACACACCAATTAGACTAATTCAGGGTTAGATTGCATCTTCGAAGTGACTAGGTTATGGGGTCTGTGAAAAGATGATTATCAGGAAATGCTAAAAGCCCATGAATTTTACAATGACTTTGGTGAAGAAGCGATGAGTTCAATGCAAATCTAGCCTAATTTTTTTAGGGAAACTTGTTTTATTGATCATTATTCTTACTTTAATCATCTTTCTAATTAAAAACGATCATTCTAGCTAAATAATATAGAAAATTTAGGTCAAAATAGAGAAGATAAAATGACAAAGATATGGAATGAAATATCTAACAAAATAATATTTTTTTTAAATTGACGCATATGAATGTGCTAAAATAATTGGCAAAATGGAAAAATGAAATTTAACAAATTTTCCAGCCGCGTCAACAAGTGGGGCTTCAACTCGTGCAATTGGTTCAATCACATCCGCATCGCTGAGCCATTCGACCATGTTCTTGCATATCAGCAATTCTGGGCTGATTTCCTCTCTCTTCATCTAGAGCCTAAATGTGGCACCAAACGAAGACGGAATCTGGATGCCACGTTGGAAATACAGGTATTTTTCTAAATAAATTCCATTCTCTTTCAATATCCACTCCTTTTCTAAGGTTAATTACATTTACAAAAGGGTTAATCTTCATTTATTTTTATTTTCTTTCTGAATGAAATTTGGAAGATGCACTGATAAACTGTTCTTTTCTTCACAGACTTTTTCTAAGACTATTTTCCAAGAACCCAAAATCTTAAATTCCACGCTTTTTTTTGTGTGCTTTTGCACACTTTCGTTCGTTCATTTCCATGCAACAGTCGTCCAGCCGTCTGCACTTTGGTAATATCGATTTTCGTCTGTCCCCTCGCCGCATCTAGCAGCACTTTTTCCCTTCTCCCTCTGCATCTCTAGCCATCTTCTCTTTCCTGCTCTGTTTCTTTATTGCAGTGTCGAATTCGCATTCTCCTCTTCACATTTTGTCAGGGCAGATTCTCTCCCCTTTCCTCTTTCTCGTGGCGCTTTTTGCTCTTTTCACAATTCTCGAGAAGAAAGCGTCTGTGCTTTGCGAATAACGTGCTCTTTTCGAAGACTTTGACTTGTAAAGTTTGGAACTTCGAAAATTTTAAGTCTCACTTCAAATTCTAGCGGTATTTTCTGACTCGGAACTCAGAGACTATTTTTATAGGAAACTTTGAATTTTGAAATCTGATAAATTTGAAAATGTCTTCGAATTTTGAGTCTTTCAGACTCATGTTCAAATATTTTACTTAGAGTTAAATTTTTAATTTTGATCTTTAAAAGTATAAATCCAGACATCCGAACGTTGTTCAACCTTCTTTCTTTTCATTCTCATTCAATCGGTCTCAGATGCTTTTTCCACTTTTTGTCCTAGTCTCGTACAATCTAGCCGAAAAATCGTTTTCTTTTAGTTTGGGCTGTGTCCCAGAAAAATCTCTATTTTCTTCTAGCGTCTGCTTCGAAGAAATAGTCTATATAGAGGGGTTTTCTGTGGAATTAAAAATGTAGTCATAGGACTTCAGAAAATAGGGGACTTATGATATGCTTATCACATTAGCAGCAAGATGCACTTTTATGAAAGAATCTAGAATTAGTTGCACGGCGTAATTGTAATCTAGTGCGTGCGTCTGTTTACCCATATCAACACATAGCAGTTCCACTTCGCATTTTATCGCACCATTTTACTCTATTGTACTTTTCGTTTTACTCGTTACGTAGAAAATATGAATGGGAACTGAATTCAAAGGTTCGTAGTTCTGACTTATTTTTTTGTTTTGAAAATTCGGAGTCGTAATTTTTTCTTAAATTTTTCATTCTGAATCTTGTCTAGTCCCGCACGTAGCCCGTTTTCTTGTTAGCAAAATGTAAATGTTAATCCATAAAAAGTCTTGATTATAAGAACTTAGGATTTTTCTCTATTATTCAGAAATCCCCTATTCTTCGAATAAGAGGACAATTTTTGTAGTTATCACATAAAATTCTGAATAGAATAATGGAGGTGTATTTTAGGAGCGGCAATCCACAGTCGCCGGCGCAGAGAAGGAGAACTGGGATAAACACAAAATTGGATTCAAGGTAGCTAGAGTTAAACAGGTAAATTTATCATCATTTTGACTTTAAATAATTTTAAAAATAGCTGGGCCCATGCTAAACCCCTACCTAGTTCATGATAAGTTCAGTTCAACTCAGCTCGTTTTTGAAAGAGAAATAGCCTATAGTTTACGTCAAATTTGCTTCTACTTTTAGGGGACTTTAGTGCGAGCCCTGGTCTTCACGCATCTTTTAATTTGAAAAAATTATGAATGGTTTTTTTTTCAAATTGCTGCTAAAACTAGAATATTTACCGATTATTTCAGGAATCCCTCTGGCCGACGTACAACTACGGAAAACATTGGGGCTTCCGCGAGTGTCCCAACAAGAGTCTAGTCTCGGAATACCAGAAGTTAACTTGCAATACTTCGACCATAAAACTCAGAGCCCTATGGCTACTTGCTGCTAAGGAGGTCGCTTATATTCAAATGGTAAGTCAAATATTTATTCTATTTTTCTCTTATAAAAATTGTTCACCTTTTCATTTCTTAGCATTTTCCTTTAAAACTAAATTATCCTATCAGCTGAATTTTGACTCTTTGATAAGTTTATAAGGTTCTCCTTCTTTATCACATTTCAATTCTTAAATTTCATTAACTTTCGAAATCCAATTTTTATCTATCTTTGGTGACATTCTGAAAATGATCTGGTTTAAACACCACGCGTTTTGGAACATTAGGCAGTTTTTCATCTTTATCGACACTTTCATTCATCTCAAAAACTGAACTTCACAAATCATAATATTTAAATTTCATTTACTTTCCAAGAAGCCACATTTTACTTTATGCAATTTTTCTCTCGGCTGATTTCACAAAAAAGTCTCTTATCCCACGACTTCAAATCTGCTTCCTAGAACAAACTCTAATATCACTCGCATATTACTTTTTCTTCATTTATGCGCAAATTCGTGGGAGTTTCTTCTAAAAATGAGCACTTTTAGAATTTTTCCTGAATTTTAGCAATTATTTGTAAAAATCTTGATATTTACTGTAGATTTTCCCACCCAAACACGCGCTTTTGAGTTGAACTCGATTTTCATTAGCCTGAAAAATTTATACGAAAATTTTGTGCTGCGCGACATGTCTTTGAATTTTTACAGAACTCCTTTATTATCGATTTTTCGGTATTAAACTAAAATCGATATGCGATTTCTAATTAGAATGCGAAGCTAAATTAAACTTGATATTGTTATACCATCACTGTAAATTCTCGAAAGATTGCGATAGTTTTCATTTCTATCCTCAGGCATTTAATTGATAAGATCTAATAAACAGTAAATTATTTGTGAAACCTTTTCATCTATTTTTGAATTCTTTTCCAAGTACTCGACCTGAAATGATGATTTAAAATTATCTCTGAAATGCCAGTTTCGTATAGTCGTATCGTAATCTTCGCTCAGTTCTTTAATTAAAACTGCGACAAACTAGTTATCTTCAAAGTTAAGCTCTATATTAGGATAACACTGTTATCTTTTGATCCTCCCCTCTTATTACATTATTACAATTATCCTTATGCATGGTCAGATTTCTAGGGGTTTCATAGCCGAGCTTTTCTAGGAGATAATCCCGTATATCTTCTCGGCTAATGTGTAGGTCTCTGAGAGTGTTTAGTATTTTGATCTATTGTGGCCTCTTTTGCTCCCTCCCATATCTACTCCCTCTACCTCTTAATATACCTGCTAAGGGTAGGGGCGCGCCAGATAGACTCGATAATTCGAGAGCACCGTCTTTACCCTCTACTCTCTAACTTTGATTATTTGCAAATGAATGATTTCCTGTGCACTTTTCCGTTTCAATTCGGTAAATCTGAAATTTGCAACCTTTACCTAATTCATTCTACTCTCCACACCATTTTTCGGGTTGGAAGTTACGATTTTTCTATGTTGTTCTTTTATACCTCACTTCACCTTGAAAATACTCTAGTCTAAATTTTCAACAACTATTGATTTTTTCTTTTGGAAATCAATATAACGTCATTTTTTGTCATATAATAAGGCTCGTGTAACCATGAGTTGTACGATCTACGAAAACTGAGTTTATTCCTTTTTAATCGTTTCACAATGAATCGAAAAAACTAGCAGAAATTATCCTACTGAAACTTGTGGAAAATACTTGTGTGTAATTTGTAGTTGTCAGTTCTTAATTTCAAGGTCATAACTAATCACTTCAACTTCGGCTATCATCAGACATATCAGTTTCGAATTTTTGTTTATGCGCAATTCTTTAAAATGTCCATTTTCTATATTTAGCAAGTTTATCTTTCTTTTTCCTTTCCTTTTCTGTACTCAAGTAAATCTAAAGATGTCGGGAAACATACAGTGTTGCATTTTATTGAATTCTCTTTTCCGCAGTGCATGCTATTCCTTTTCTTTGTATTTTCAACACAAGATTCTGTCCAAGCACGTACGCAGACCAGTCTCCTTTTGAATAGGAAAAAATGGAAAAAATCGACGAAAAAGGCGAGTCGCGAAAACTAACTGTCCAGACAGGGGCTATTGAGATTTGCAAATCGGGAAATTGATTAACATAATTAGATGAGTCATTAAATTTGAATTTTTGTCAAATCTACTGTTATTCTTTAAAGGTCGTCTATTTTTTCTTAATTACATTTCTCTAGAAACAACAAATTCTTACAGAAAGTGAGATTAATTTCAGTGAAACTCATGCAATAGGCTTTCTTTTATCTACCTTATTCGCTAATTCGTTAATTGGTTAATCTAACTTCAATTCACCACTTCGGCATCCATTTCACTCTATCGAGTCTCGATATTTGAGTATTTCCTTGCCACGCCCATTTGGCAAATATGGCGAATAATTCACGTGAAACTTTTCTCAGGAGTCCAATTTCTTGCGAAATTCAAAAAATCAAGGTTGATTTTGAAAGTTCTAGGTGCTGGCAGACGCGAGTCGCGGCCACGTGCTCGGATTCGACCCAAAGGCTCCGCCTTCACCAGGTATAAAAACTGGCATTTTTTTAAAGTTCACCTTTTTTGCTCTTTTATAAAAATTACTTCTGAAATAAATCTGATAATTAGCTTGAGTAAACTTTGAAGAAACCTTACACATTCATATTCAAATTGTGAAGCTAGACTCAGTGTTGACACAGGAGTATAAAATTACGAAGAAAACAATAATTTAAATCCAAGATTAAACTTAACCAGAGCTAAATCATCTATGAGTTTAATTCCAGAGCAATTCAACAATATGCTTCCGCTGCCTGCGAAACCGACAGATTTTGCCAGACCTGAAGACCTGCTAAACGGACAATCGGGGAGTGGAGATTATGAAGAGAAGGCTGAAATGGAGAGGGAATTGGGTAAATAATTTATATCAGATAAGCCCACAAATTGACTACTCTGAAATTATGCTACAATACTAAATGTAATACATTTTTCACTAGTATTTAGCGACGGAGCAGATTTTCATAGCATTCGATTTACTGGTCTTTGTCACTAAAACTAATTTATGAATTTCAGAGGAAATCGAAGCTCTGCTTGAATCGAAGAACGGCGAAGAAAAGAGCAAATGCCTCGAGAAAATCAAGAACCTCAAATCCAAATACTCGATTTTGCAACACAAAGTAAACACATGTTTAATCATTCTAAATACGTATTCTAAAAATATCATTGTCCTTGACTCTGCAAATAAGGTGCGACCTTTCAAACTCATTCACATCCTTTGCCTTTCAGTTCAAAAATTAGACCAATTCAAAATGATGAAATCCTTAAAACTAATAATTTTGAAAAATGATTAAGTGAAAATAAAATATTTCAGACCGACATATTCAAAAGGGAATATGACAGAATCTATCGTAATTACGGATTGCTTCATGCTACTTACCAGACTGCGATGGACCCTACCATACATCTGGATGCACATGTACAGAAGCAGTATGACATCATCAAGGTTCGTAAAAATAAACTTCGAAAATAACAAACGTTCAAACTAAAATAACTTTTAGAAATAATAATAATAATGATAATAAACTAACAAAATGTTTTCTTAATTAGGAAAAATTTTTACCGTTTATATCTTCAAATATCTGAATTTTATAAAGAATCATATGTGTTCTATTTTAGGAAGAGCAACGCGCGCTAAAATCGACAGCGATCACCAAGACAGACAGCAAAGACTCTGACGGTCCGCCTGTGCTCGTCGCGATGACCACAACACCCCCGGGGCCCTCGACCAGTCAGGAAGACGTGATTGAAATCGTCCAACCCTCACAACAGGCCATCAACATGAAACGACCCTACATTCACAAGCCAATCCTCCAAATTGGAGAGGAACAAAGAACTGCGATATTAGCACAGGAAAAAGCTGCCAAGTACATGGAGAAATACGCTCGAACCATCGATCAAAATGCTCTAGCTAGGACGAGAATTAGAAAGGTTGGAATTTTTTTTTATTTTTAAAAAAATTTTCAAATAAGCTAATATAGAATGAGATTTTCTTTAAAAAATTGTATCATTTTATTAAGTTCCAGTTTTCTTCAAATGAAATGGCATAAAAGTTGAAATTTTATCTAAAAAAAAGTGCAAGAACAATAACTTTTAACTTTAACCATTTGCAACGCTTTACCTCGAAAAACACCTACTCAGTAAATAACGATGATGAGCATTAGAAAATTAGATTTTTCAAATTACTCTTGTGATTTTTGATTCTTGTATCACATCATCATAGATCATAGATAACACAGTATTGCTTATGACATTGTGTAAGAGTGCCATCATAAATTCTGAGAGAATGTGTACTTTTTCTCCCTGAAAAAACTAAAAACTTCCCGTTCACAATGGTCAGAGTGGTTAGAGCAAACAAAGCCTATCCAATTTTCCAAGGCTAGGAAAAGTCTTGTCAATTGTAGGATGGCCCCATTTTCTGTTGACTTTTAGCGAAATTTTCATTTTTAGGGATATTTCATCTATGAAAATGAAAAAATTCGATATCAACTAAAATCGGAAAAATTAAGGATATTTTCTAGTTCGAGCCGAACCAAATTAAATCAACAATGAAACGTGGCATTCTAAGATTACACTTTTCATAAAGCTAACGATATTTTATTCTCAAAAAGTGTAGTTTTGCTTCGATTTTTCATCTTTATATTTGGAGTTTTGAGAGGAATCAAAACACATGAAAAATAAAAATATTACTATATTTAAGAGTGGTTTTTTCAAAATAAAAAAATCAAATTTCAGCACGACAATGCCGCCCCTCGACTCTCAACGGGTACTTTATCCTCATTTCAAATTCCAAATTCGTCTGGATTCAAACCGCATCAGTCAGTTCAACTCCAACAGCCATCGTCGAAGAAACATAAGCTATTCCCGCATCACATGTCTCCTGCTTCTTCTTCCTCTTCGAATGTTCCTGGACAGAATCAACCTCAGAACCAGGCACCGTCACCCCACGTTGCGGCTGCAATTGTCGGACAGAAGCAATCGTTCTTGCAGCAGGGTAATTTTTACTATTCTTTTTCGGGATTTGAAAATATTTTTGCTAAATGTAATCATCATAAAATCATAATGCAACATGACTTATTACTTCATGAGAATGCATTAAACTCGGGAAAAATGCAAATCAACAAGTGAATGGATATACGATTTTTTAATTAGAATGAATTTCAGCTCCATCCCCACAAATCGGTAGTTCGAAGTTCACGCATCCTCTCTTGAACACTGTCAACGATCAAATTCATCATCAGCAGCAACAACAACAACAGCAACAACCTCAACAAAATGTCCTACAATTGCATCATTTGCTCGGTCTAGTACCTGGTCCTTCTTCATCTTCATTGTCAGCATCAGCTCTTTCTGCTGCTCCAATCCAAATCCAAGTTCCCTCGATTCAAATCAACCATCCAGTTTCCCATAATCAACCATCATCTGCTTTCGTTCCCACCAACATTCAAGTTCCACAGCCACAACAGCCAGTACAAATCAAACCTAATGTGAGAATTTTTATCTACCTACAACCTATCACTGGCTAGAAGTACGATAAAAATTGAGAAAAAAACAGAAGTAGCAACGAGTTTAGAGATTTCGATATTTAGTAAATTATCTTAAACTTTTAAATATTAAAAAAAAAAAATATATATATATATATATATATATATATATATATATCTGTTTCAGGAAAACCCCTACGCCCAGCTAGCTGCCAGTTTAACTCCACAACAGCTACAGTTACAAATAGAAGCTACCCAGAGAATTTTACAGGCTAATCAACAGGTATGAAATTTGGCTTACCTGAAAAATGAGCATATTCAGCCCCCCTCCCAGCCATCCCAAGCGGTCTACACACTGCCTGCCTCGATAATTCAGCAGCAGCAGCAACCGCCTTCTCTTGTACCTAGCCTTCCCCCGTCTGCAGTCAGTTTGCAATCGCTGTTCCCGCAACTTCAATCGTCAACCTCCAACCCGATATCCTTGTCTGTCTCTGGAGTTTCCTCCCACCCAACTCCAGGCCAACTCACCCTGCCCCTGGCTAACAGGGATCAGGAATTAAATCTGGGCAGTACTGTATCCATCAATCTGCTAGATTCATTGTTGAGGCAGCAAAGTTCATCATCAAACGGCAATCATTCTTGATACTACTCAAATTATAGATACAGTTTTCTATAATAGACGCGGAAAACTATTTTGAAGATTTTAAGAAACACACCACTATTCCTGTCATAGGTATTATGCAATGATTTAAATTATGTATCAAAATATATTTTAACAAATCAATGCTTAGAGTGTCGAATTACGTGTGCTCCTATCTGAATCTCAATTTTTTTTTGAGTTCAGATTAAGGAAAATACACGACGGGCAACTTTTGCACGGACCAACCTGTTTCTAATTTTCCTATTTCAGTATCGAACTTCGAAAATAACGGAAGTCTATGCAATGTGCAGGTTTTATGAGCGGAGCTTATTCTGTCTCTGAAAATTGAAAGGTTACGCTTGTTGAGCCCGGTGAAATTGCACAGATTCTATTTTTCGGAGTTATAAAATCTGTAGCATTACTATTGTCGGCCATTTCTGATAAAACTACCATAAATCCTAAAATAGAAGTCATGGACTTCGATTTCAGAATTTACGGCATATTCATTGATTCATTCCCTTCGATCGCAGTACAATAATCTCTTCCAGCGTCTAGTCTAGTCTTCTTCAGGGTTTTCTCAGATGTAATCAAACCAATTCGACTCCTCAAAACTTTCAAGTACTTCCTATCTCCATTTTTCATTCAAAAAGTTCTTGGAGTTTAAAAATTAGCATATTTTTAACCATATACGGTGAAAAATGCTATCGAATTGAGGTTAACGTTATCCTGGTAATTCCAAGAATTTTCCCGACGACCTAAAAATTCTCAATATTTATTTCAAAACTTCATTTCTCACAGAGAGTCGCTGGCACAAACCCATATTTATTTTCAAAAATTATGAATATTCATGCATTTATAAAATTGAATGCAATTAACTTATAAACCTCTGCACTTTCTCCTAAAGCAATTGATATCATCAATCAAAATATCCTCGAAAAATCATCAATTTTCAACCTTATTCAAATATTTGAGTACGCATTATGAATGTAATTAATTAATTCAACTGATCGTATTATTTTGAAATGAGCCCAGTTAATCATATACAAATTACGGTATCTGTTATGTCGATATGCGTCACGACACATCAACTAAAGTTGGACTTAGTTTTTTTTCTATAATTTGAATTCAGCCACAATTTTGTACAACAACTAAATTTGTTATTTCGACAAAATTCAATAAATATTTCAACTTAAGAAGCGATATTGCATATTAAAACAGTTTAGATAAATTGAACTTCATGTTAAATTTAAATATTGCGTCTAGACTAGATTAAGTTAAGCTGAAAAATATTGTTCAATTTTAGATAAATAGGATATGATTCATTGTTTGAAAAATAAAACGATTTTAAAAAAATATTTATCAGCCGACCTTCAATCCTTTCCAATGAAAAAGAAGTTGTTACGCAATTTTATTTACTTGATTAATAAGTCGATAAAATTTGCAATAACGCAATAATCTTCTAAAAGTCTTAAAATTTGCGAAATAATTAACAATAAACTTAGTTCAAATGATTATAAGAAGAGAAAAAATTATTTCATGACACTGATTTGTCATTTCATCACTGCTATTTCCGATAATCGTAAAAAAATGATTATTGTCGCCTCCGGTAAAACTATTATATCATTTAAAATAGGTATTATCACGAACTGAAATGCGATTATAAAATAAAACGATTATTTAATTTCGAGATAAAACATTAACATTTCACATCACGTAATGACAGCACTTACATGGTTATAGTTTCGAATAATAATTAGCGGTGATAAAATGAGAATTATAGCTGATAAGGTGGGTAGAAGCTAATCTTAAGTGGCAAATATCTTAATGCAGTCCGTCTAGCATATTTATAAAACGAGGAATGATTTTTCACTCGCCATTAATCAATCAGCCAATTTGTTAATTGCAATGGGCCGCGTTTACTATGCAATAACCCTGTTAATTTCTATAGGCTTTGGACTTGTCTATTCACAAAATGAATGTATGTTTGTTGTTCTAATTATATTTGATCATTGAATTAGTTCTTCGAATTTACAAATTAGCATGTGCTCTTTTCTCTGTACTGTTACTAGTTAGAGAAAGTTAAAATAGACGAAAATTCGAAGAATGCAAATTTTTAAAGCCCCGAAATCTTATTCTATGATCACGTATTTATTTAATTTACTAATTCGAAAATATCCATTTAGTACCACCGTGTAACTGCTCAGATATTTATCCATATCAATTTAACGCTAGTGATCATATAGTTTGGCCTCCAGCACCCTGTAGAATTGATTATAATGTTACTTGCAACGTTGGGGTATGTATTAATTAAAATATTGTAACATTCTTTGAAAATGTAGTTTAATCCACGACAAGCAGGAACCGTTATTTATGCATTCGCAAACTATAGCAATATCTTATTTAAAGAAACCGTTACTTACAAGATAGGTAATAGTGGGTACATGGTGAAAATTTTCGAGTAGGTATTTAAAATTTATTCATATTTGGATAAAATTACTTTAAGATACCCGGGAGATACGAATAATACAATTCTTGATATCACACCGCAGGCTAGATTAATGCAATTCGAAATTACTGGAATAAATCCAAATGTTTCTGGAGTTATGACGCTGACTGGAAATGATTTAACGGGTATTAGCAGCGCCTTTTTTTAAACACAAACAGGGTTAAATCAAAAGGTTATACTATTTATAGTTCCCGCACCTTGGTCTAAAATATTGTACCAAGGGATGAGTGACATATTTTATACGAATGACTATTTCGGGGATGTTAGTGTAGCGTATAAATCTGAATCTGATGACAAAAGATTCGTTGTATTCGCCGTTTTTTATGATCGATTGTCATCGAAAGATTGGGATCGGGACAGACTGATGCTATTCAACAAGGATACCAGTAAATTGATAGACTCGTAAGATTTCTTCCTTTAATTAAAAATATATTTTAAAATTTAGTGGTTACCCTATTTATGAAATGGAAAATGGTGTAGTGACAATAGATAATACCGCTGAAATCATTCTTTACTATGCATTCAGACCTGAATATGAAGCTGTAGTTTTGATTTACGTTCCTGCTATGGGTTATTATCACCTTGAATATTAAATTATTTGAATTTGTAGGCATGAAGATACAAAATTATAAAGGAGCATCGACACAAGAAGTCGTACATTTGAATGGTACTGATGAATTTAAGGCGCAAGTTATTCTGAGGAATACAAAAGTTTCGACATGGATCAGTAAAATCGATTACTTTGTTAGCATTATTTAATCGTAAAAATCAAATTATAACAAACCAGGAATACAATGACACTTTGATCTACATTTATAATGGTGTCAAAGAAATCAACTACACCGGCGTTCTTCCTGAAGATGGGTTGGAGTTGATTATAAGGTAGAATTCAATTTTGAGCAGGCTAAAATTCACAACAAGTTATTATGTTAGAATAATTTATAGAGAAAAGATTGTATCTTTTATACAGAAAAATGCGTTTATTTAATCTCTAAATATCTTTAATTTTGATTAAAAAACTCAAATTTTGAAATAACGAGTATGAGTTAAAAGTACTTCAGCAAGGAAAATTCATCTAATGCAATCGGCTACAAACTGGTGAATCCTGTCTACACATTTGTGATAACTCGTGGATATGTGATTGTGATATTCGCCAATTCCGACGACCCTTCGTCTACCGCAAAGCCCACCACTCCACACAGCGTTCCCACAACTGCACAGGCAACTTCGACAACTAGGATTTTTGAATCGACAACTTCTGCATTATACAGTATGCAATTTATATACCATTATTTAGATTAAAAATATAATATAATTGCATATCAATGATTAAAGAAATGTCAGTATTAGTTCAGCTATCAATGGTTTTTAGATCAAATTTAAAATATTTGAAAATCGAAATGGATGAACGTTAATCTAAATTTTAGGGCACTGCGACTGCAGCAAAAATTACACTCTTCAAATCCACAATGGAACTTCAATAATCTGGCCTGAAGAACCTTGCTTATTACCTCCTAATAGAACCTGCACAATCAATGTAAAACAATAAGAAATACAAAATCAAACGGCTATTTTCAGATAAGTCCAGCGGAAAATCGAGTTATCATTCATCCATCCGTCAAATTTAGCAATGCTCATGTGAAGGAGAGGATCGTATATCGACCATACAATAACCCTGATGAACAATATACGAAATTTCTTGAGTATGGAAATAAAAGTAATTATTACGATATTTTGCTATAACTCCAGATTTAACAAGAGTTCCGATGGCAAAACAATAGATTTGATACCAGCAAGTCAGATATTGTCTTTCGATGTGACGTCATTTGATAACGTTAATCCGGGAAATGTTACATTTATCATACTGGGAAAAGCAGGTATGATAAATACGTTTCAAACAGGGCAAAATTATTCTTGAGTTTTCATTAATGATAGTAAATAAATTAGTCTTTCCCATGTAATCCTACCTTAGTTATTCGTATTTTTCCCCTATTTTCAACCATGAATTCATTGGATCATCTTTATAGAGGAATTCAAGTCTCGTATTTTTGCCCAATTTTTAATTATGGGGAAGATTAGGTGCGTAGATCACGAATCTGAAATCGAAAAGTGCTGACATTGGACGTTATGTTCGGGATTTGGTTTTGAATGCCTATCCAACGTAAAACTCGGTTATTATTGCAGAAAGGGAAGTAAAAAATCTGCCAAATAATGTATTAAAATTAGGGTATTTCTTATGCTCTCTCATTTCCTACGCTATTTCGTCACTTTTCAAGAAAATCCTGAACCTCGAATCCAACGTTAGCACTTTTTGACTTCAGATTCGTGATCTACGCATCGAAGTACCCCTATGGCGAAAAAAAACTTGCAAAAATACGGGGGACACCTCTGAAATTTTCCTTTTTAGTTAACGAAATTTCTAATGATATAAATTTAGTTGAGGCACCAAATCGAGAAAATACAACGATATATGTCGGCCCGAGTCAAAGCATATTGAACACATTCTTTAAAGATGATGAAGAGTTCTTCGAAATCGCTTCGATGACGAACCAAGTCGTCTTCTTCAATGTGTTCTACGATACTGAACGGGAAGAGAATGAAAGGGATCGAATAATGTATTACGATCACGAATATAATTTCATTGATTCGTAAGATTTCAGTTACTTGAAATAATTAGCTTGTTACTATTAGTGTATTTTAGAGGATATTCTATCAGCAAATACGACAACAATATTTTGACTTTCGATATGTCTATCGTAAAAATATTCTATGCCTACAAAAAAAATCAAAAACTCAATTATGAGATTGGTGCATTCGTTCCTGCTGAAGGCTAGAAATTAAAATTAAAAATGAATATAAGAAGAAAACTTAGGACTAAAGATTGATAATTATCAATGTGGAGGGACGGATAGTCCAATTAATCTTAATGCAACAAATGACTTCGCTGCGAAAGTCATTATCAACAAGGCTGTCAGCATATTCAATCCACCACCACCATATGCAATTTCTGGATTCGATTTTCATGTCAGCAGAAATTACAGTAGTTGATAATGAAAATCGATTTAAAAAATAACTTCGCGGCATAAATATATCATATTTGAAAGTTTCACTCTTAATCTATCTTATCAGCGAGTACTTTCATGTCAAAAGTTGCGAAATTGACGACTTTCAAGGTACTTCAAATTCATAAAGAAAAGAATTCAGAATAGCAGCGATACTCAAATCTACATCTATAACCGTATCGTTGAAGTGGTTGAAAGCAGTTCGCTACCAAATTACAGTCTAGTGCTTGTCATCAAGTAGTAACGACGTTCTGTAAAAGAAAAATAGACAGATTTAGCCAGCAAAATCGAACTAGTGCCATCGGTTTCCCATTGACCTCAGATTCATACACATTCGTTGCTGTTAATGGGCATGTGAAGATATTCCTGGAGCAACAGAGTATCACAACGACTCCAAAGCCAACTACATCACATGGTGAAGCATTAAATAGTCTTTGATGAAATAAGCAAAGCAATTCAGGCTCTACTATATCACTGCCTTACAGTATGGATTCGTTATATTTGACACAAATTTACGCCTAAATTAATGAATAAAATCGGCATTATTATTTATAAATATTTATTCTTTGCATAATATTGAAGATGGCATAAAATTCATTTTAGAAGTCTGCAACTGCAGCGACGACTGGGACTTTCAACTGCATAATGGATCGAAAGTCATCTGGCCCTTAGAGCCTTGCCTAATTCCGCCTGATCGAGCATGTTCTGTTAATGTGCGATAAAATCACTATCTTTTTAAATGTTAATTTTAAGTTCAACCCAATAGATGATGGAGTAATAATCTACGTGACAATGTCGTACGATAATATTTACGCTATGGAAACAGTCATTTATGAGCTATACAGCAATCCGGATGAGTTTGTATTTAAGGAAACTGAGTTAGCTGATTTTCAGGAATTATTTTAGCTAAATTTTTCAGATACTATAACAGTACATACGGACAAGTTATCGAGGTAGTGCCGCAAAGCCGGTTAATCTCATTTGAAGTCAACCCGTTCGATAGAAAGAATCCCGGAAATGTCACTTTTACTGCCGAAGGCAGAATGGGTATAAATATAAATTTACATTGCACAATTTAAATCATTTTAGCATCGGCAAAAAATCGCAAAAATATTACAATTACTGATGGACCATCGACGTCTATTTTCAATACACAATTCTTGGATAGCGATTGCATTTGTGACATCACTTCGCTGAAAAACGAAATTCTACTCTTTCACGCATTTTATGATACTGATAGAACGGAAGACGAGAGGGATCGGATTATGTATTTTGATACGAAAAATAAGCTGGTTGATTCGTTAGTTTTTTTTTTTTTTAATTTAAATTTAGTCAAATAGTATTGCAACTAATCAGGGATGTTCGCTTGTAGCTCGGTTTATATTCAAAAACTGTTTCAATTTGTCTCGGTTCGGTTTACAAAAAATATTGAGCTGCAAATATCCCTGCTGCTAATAAAAATTATCTAAATTATATTATTTTAATATGTTAAACTCGAATTATTTGAATTTAATGAACTTTAAAAAATTCAATATTTTAGCGGTTGGAGCATAGCTGAAGAGGAGGGAGGCGTAATAGGTCTAGCAAAGACTCAGGTCAGACTTTACTATGCATACAAAGCGAACTTCACAGCCCTCGTTGCCATTTATGTGCCTGGAAATGGTAGGAATTATGCCAAAATCATATAATTTTAACTAATCCTTAGGAATGAGACTTCAAAATTACCGTTCTGGTGGTGCAAATGAACCGATCGAGTTGTATGCAGTTGATGATTTCGCTGCGAAAGTTAGTAATAATTTAAAGTTTACTATTTATTATCATAATTTTAATATACTTCTTCTTTGAAAATTTATACATTATTTTAGATAATTATTAGCAAGCAGCCACAATACTCCATGAATTCAATTCCTCCGTACGTAATTGCCGGATTCGATTTTCATGTAGATCACTTTCGTAACTTCAATTATTACAATTATTTTAGGATAGCAAAGACACCCAAATTTACGTGTACAATGATATCGTGGAAGTAGTGATCAACACCGCAATGCCTGCTAACAAACTTGTCCTTGTCATTAAGTAATTTTCACTTCCTATCCTCTTCTTTCATTTGAAGTCGATATAAGTAAACGATAAAAATCATATTAGTTAAAAAAATCTAAATTTATTTAAATTAAAGCATCCGAATTTCAGCCAGCAAAACTATACCAATTCCATTGGTTATGCGTTAAATAACGATTGCATCTATACTTTCGTGGCAATTTATGGGCATGTCTCAATTTTGTTGGAGGAACAGGCCAATAGCACGATAAGTACGACCATAGTTCCTACTCAACAAACGACGAGCACACCCCAATCGTCCACGATCGAGTTTATTTCGACATCGACAAAATCATCGCCATTTAGGAAATACAATAATGCACTGATCTTGTTGTTATTTAGCATCATCATAAAGTTGTTAGCGTTGTAGTAAATGAATAAAGTTAATGATCTCACAACGTCAGGATCATTTTTGTATCCCGTTTCTCAATCAAATCTGTCCTACTTTCCGCTTTGAGTCGTGAGAAGCAGTTCAAATATTAAGCTTCCGTCTGTTTTTACCAAAAATAATGCATGAGCAAAGATAGCGAGAGGAAAAGAAGCAATACGGGGTTTTTTCTGGGTATCGCGATTTGATTGAAATATAGATAGAGAGCACAAACTCCGTCCCTCTGCAAAAAGCGGCAGGGTATAAAAAATGATAGTATGAGACCCCCAAAATAGGAAGCAAGTCCATGTTTAGACTGCGAAGACATAAAAAAAACCCAATGAAATGGTTGTGTGCCAAAAATCGAGACGGCGACGTTTCCGAACTTATCTCAGATATGATAAAGAATGAATTGAACGTTTCAGAACTGCACCCAATATAGGGATTTCTGAACATGGACGTCTCAGAACTGGGGTCAAATACGATTAATAAGACTACCTTTCAGGTTTTAAATTGAATTTATATCAAGACAGATATAGTTTTAAATTACTTTTTCTTATTTTTAAAATCAATATCAATATTTATATGATCATCTCATAAAATTGTGCATAACGAAATAGTGAATATTATCTGGGATGAAAAATTTTTTTATTTATCGAAGAGAAGTGTAACATTTTATTTCTTTAAAAACTGATTATTCCCTTGTCAAAAAAATTAGTTCCCTGAGCCAGTGATTTGTTGAATCGCTCCCAGAACCGTAGACCAGTTTTCCTTGATCCAAACTTCAACACGGCGGGTTGGCGTGTGTTTTTGAACAATCGAAAAATTTTTGACCTTAGGCAATATTTCGACCGGGACCTAAAATATTTCAAAGCTAAAAAAAGCCTAATTTTTCCAACCTGATCAGTCCAATCCTCAGTTCGACTCGAGTGTAAATTCACGCCGTATTTATGCCAGTCCGGACTGCGCCAAAGTTCTTGTTGGTGCTCGTCAAGAAGGATAACAATAACGCCGCCTGAAAAATTGATATTTAAGCGAAAAAATGATGGCTTACCGGTGAAGCCTTTAATCCAGTGTCTTGCTCGAAGTTTTGTGGTCCCTCTTAAAATGCCGTCATCGTTTAGGGTGATCCAGGTCTCCATGGATTGCTTAGAAGCCACATTCTCGGGGCCTTGGTGTCCGGAAAGGATTTGGGCGCCGAGACTAACTAAAGGTCCGAACGAGAGTCAAAAATTGCTAGTTTTGGCCCAAAAAAGTCAAAAATTACCTGAGAAAATACCGATTAAACATGCGATAAGAAAATTTAGTTTAGAAGCCATTTGAAGAATTTAGTCACTGTTCTTGTCTTCTCTAATAAAAATTTTAGCTCTATTTATAAGAAAAATTAACAGCCAAATTTGCATGCAAATATTTGTACAGTTGGGCGTGAAATATTTACCAAATTATACTCATTTCCACTTCTATAGCTATCCGAGCTAGGCATAAACAATCAAAAAGGTTAGACCCGGCACAAGTTTGTTGTACCAACGCCAGAAGCGATACGACACCAACGCAAGGTATGCTGTACCAACCGTTGTGCCGCCTCATCTTATAATGTTTTTTTCCTGGTGCGACGACTTTTTAGGAAGTACACAATATGAACTTTAATGGCCCCCTGTATAGACACCGCCTGTACTAGCCACCGGATTGAAAATTTGTACTAGTCACCGCGAATCAATTTGTACTAGGCACCGCATTTTAGAGCTCATTTCAACACACACTTGCCATTTCTTACTGCGTTCTCTTGTCACCTCTAGATTTTGTAATTTTATCAAAATGATAAGCTGCTTTCAGTTTTCAAGAAACAAGCTTCCAATGTCCGACGTGGAGAGGAGCGTCAAGGACGCAGCGGAGAAGCAGGTTAAGAGTGAATGTCAGTAAGGACCAAAGTCGGTAGTTCCAGGGGTTCGTCGATTTGGCTGACTTTCATATGTATTGTTCAGCTTTTCACGATGATTCTCGTGGTGCTATTCCATTTTTGTTGTTATAAAAATACAAGTGGATTGAGTTACATTATTTAGAGTTTTTCATGGGATATTCAATGCTGAAAACCCCATTCGATTTGACTCAGAAATAAGGAAGTTATGAATTTTTGAACATTTTTCGAGCAATTGTTATCTTTTTGTATCATTTTCTCAACTTTATGCAACAATAAACTGCTTCTATGTTTTCAATTATGCAAATCAAAGTAAAATATGGTCTAGAACTACTGTATGTCTTGTGTTTTCCCCATGTCACGCGGTTTCCGAATAGCCGAAACAAGCCATATCGAGACTGCAAAGGCATAAAAGGCCCAATCTAGATCGGTGATAAACCCAATGAAATGGTTGTGTGCCAAAAATCAGACCGAAACATTCACCTCCTTTGTATGCGAAAACGTGTTCACTTTTGGGTCCGGAAAATGCCGATTCTTTCGTTCAAAATCAACTTTTATTTTGCTTGTTTCTCATCAAAAGTCCTAGTTACCCAGAGTGCATCTTCCTGAACAAAAGATAACAGCGGAATATGGCTCTTATGAACCCGTTTGCGCTCTCTAAATTTATCTGCCCATTTTTGTTCCCTCGAAATTTTTTCCGCTCAAAATTTGGTGTCGTTCACCTTTTCGGAGCTCTGCCCTCGTTTTTCACTTGGGTTGTTTCACAGACAAAATGCATTCTTCATTCCCCATTCATATTGGAGGTTTTTAGTCGTCTGCCTCTCTGCATTCTGCTTCTTTGCTAATGTGACCTCTCTGGCTTCTCTCCGCTCTCTTCAGTTCATTCACTCTTTCCTGCACATTGAGTGGTCAACACAGCAGAAATCCTCTTTTCTTTCGATTTCCAGTTTCAGTTTTACTTTTCCGAGCCAACTTTACCCAGGTTAAATTTCACTCATTTAAAAGAAAAGTTCTGGTGAACTTTACAAATTGCGAAGTTTTCTGTTCTTCGGGTTAAATTTCACTTGAAAGTCTGGTGACTTTTACAATTCGTCATTTTACGCTTTACTAATAACCGAAATTTCAGTTGTACCTCAGATTTGCAGAGGGTGTGTACTAAACGCGGGTATCGAATGTCCTTGGGTTTGCCAGCGAAGTCCGGACAATCAGATGGCTGATCCCTCTGAATCGCTGACGGCCTCGTCCAGCTCGCTCTGTACGACCCTCCCCTCACAAAGGGCGTTCGTCCTCAAGAAAAACAAGTATTTCCCCTACCGTTCATTCGGTGCATTCGATTCTCTATCATTGGACCGATTCAGACGCCCTGCCACCGATGTCCGGAAGCGTATCATAGACGGCATCCGACACCCGTCATTCAACGTGGGATTCAACCAGGACAACGCCGATGGAGGTCCGACCTTGGTGAGAATTTTGAACCTTTAAAATTCCAAAAGTTTTGAAAGATCGCCTTTTTGAGAAGTTCTATCTTTAACCTTTGAAAATCCTCAGTTTTGAAAGTAGTGTAAGCGCTTCTATTTTCTCGTCGAAATAATGTGCACAGAGAAATTGCTTCCAACGAAATAGTGATCTTTAGGAAAGGTTTTTTTCTCTACGCGTACTATTTTAGTGAGGAAATCGAAGCGCTTACACTTTTGAATATAGACATTGATTAAAAACTAAAGTAAAAGTTGAAAGTTTGCTCGACTTTGTGAAAAATTCGACGAAATGTTTGATTTGGAGCAGAATTGTATTTTTGTCGATTTTAGCCCCAACTTCCCGAAGCGGTGAACCCCTGCGATGTCGAAGAATTACTGTCGAACCCGAAGAAAATCGACTTGAGACTGGATGCCAGTAGAAAGTAAGTATAAAATCCTTTTTTTTAATTAAAAACCAAATTTAAAGATTATCCGAATTCCCAAAAGATGACATCGAAATTCGTCATATCGCGCGAGATCAGCCCACGGGGGAATTCAATCAGTAAAATTTTTAAACTATTTTTAGTTTCCTTATCATCGACATGCTAAAAAATCACGTTTACCTTTATTATAAAAAATATTGTGACATTGCAAAATGAGTTAATTTTTTAAAGGAGACAGCATTTTGCTAAAATTAAACTTTTCACGTTTAGTGTCGAAATCGCCCCTCACGTGCAACGCGCCATTGCCTCGTTCAACGACCAGTTCTCGATCGTCCAGAGAAAGTAAGGCATTTTGTTTGTTTTCGCATTATTTGACCCTTTTACTGATAAGAACTACAGTACTTATTACTCTTCTGTCCAAACTAGTGAGAGCATTATTCTTTGCAAGATGATTTTCATTCCGAGAGCATTCTATTTGACAATTGATTGTTGTTGATAAGAACTACAATATCATTATCTTGCCCTCAATTTCTAGATAGTGTTTTATTTACATTTTTGGCACATGAATTGTGAATGGGGATTTTTCCAATCTATAATTTGATGAAACTTCTATAGCGAAAGATGGAGGACTCATTCTGAACTAATCTTCAGATACGAACAATTCGGCACTGGGGAAGTGCTTTCTCAGTTGGCCGTGGAGCGAAGTGAAATTGCGAGTGGAGCGCAGAAGCAGGTCTACGAGGCTGATGAAGGCATCGATAGGGTGGGCAGGTCGGCTAGTGTTGTCGTGCAAGAGGTAATGATTTAATGTTAAATTTTGGGCGATAATTTTCTGAAAAAATTCTATTATTTTCGTGATTTTTTTTTCTTTAAATTCAGGACTCCTCGAGTCAGAATTCCCGCAATTCGTATGCTTCTTCGTGCGACACCTTGGGCTCTGCAGAGGGAGAGAGGAGAAATCGACTGCAGAACAGCCAGCCAGATCCGATTATTTCTGGTTAGATTCTTTTTTTAAATTTTAAATCGTTAAAGATTTTCTATTAATTTCTACAGTTCCCTAACTTCGATGTCGTTATCGCATTGTTTAGCCAAAATTATTTTACAAGTTGTATGATTTTTCCTATTTTGAGATCTTCATTCTCGATTCGATATTCTTTTTTTACAAAAGCAAAAATGCCCTAATTTCAGACGTAGTGTCGAGAAGAAATGCGTATGAGTGTGATTCTCTGAACACGAAATCTCGTTCCTCGAACCGCGTGAAGCAGCTGATGTCCCTCCTGCCTCTGCCCTCTCAAGCGGACCTCGTCCAGCTCAGAGCCATTCCCCCATTTCCTGACTCGAAATCCAGCAACATCCTCCATGTCAAAATTCTATCCCTGTCACTTGAGCCCTTCTTCGAACCGGTTTTTGGCAAGTTCATTTTTAACTTTCTTTTAGAAAATTATAGTTTATTTATTTATGAAAATTTATATCTACCTGATCATTTATTTTTATGATGATGACAGGAATTTCTAACATAATTTTTTTTAAAAATTTCGATTTTCAAGGATGATTTTCAGGTTCAATGACCCTGTACAACGGAGTGTCCAAGAGGAGGGTGAGCGAGTCATTCAACTTCGACATGAATCCACCATCGCTGCGACAATTACTATGTCTCGATGATAAGGCGGACAGGATTTTGCAGGTATTTAAAAAAAAAAAAACTCATAAATTTTAAGATATCACATACGTAGAAAGAAATTCTATCTTTCCTAAATTAAGGGGAAAAACATACAATAAAGGAACACTTTTTTTTATTTTCAGGCCGCTTTCACAGCCACCTGCCCCATCGAAGAGCTGTTCATTGTGATTCGGCTGGAAAAAGTCCTCCAACCCTGTGATGTCTCGGACGCTGCAGAGCCGTATGCAAACGCAAGGGACGAGAAAATGCGGGACAAGTTGGAAGCCAACGCCAGGTAGCATTTTGATTAACGCATTTAGATCTAGGGGAAAAATATTTCAACCTTAAAATAGTGTAAATTTGGTTTCAGGGATTATTGCCAGAGACTGGGCACGTACAGAATGCCTCTCGGATTCGCGGTACTCGATTTGCAAAGGGTGCTATCAAATGATGGGAGTTTGGACAGAACTGACATGTGCACTTCAACAATCAGCACGCAGTCGTCGTATGCACAAAGTAAGATTTATTCATTCGAAGAAAGTTTACTGATATTTTCCTCTTTAGCTTTAATTCTATTTTTAACGTTTTTAATGAAAATTGCCTCTCTGCCAAGTTTATTTCAATTTTCACTATTTCATTTTCTGGTTCAGGTGACATGGGCAGTGGCGACAGCGAAAGTGTCGTGAGTGCGGATCGAATTTCGAATGCCACCTTCCGACGAATTGGCAGTGGCACTTCGGCCTCAGCTGTGTTACAGAAGGTTTGTCATTTAAAAATAAACGAACCTAGTTTAGAGGTATTGCTTCTAAACTTGTGGGCATTGCTATTTTTCTGTGAATTTAGCTTCCAAGACCATTTTCTCGCGATTTGGTCTTATGTTTCGTATTTCAGGTTCGAACTCCGCTTTCCAAAAGAAAGCTCTCCTCGAATGCAGAAGACAAAGGCCTCGTTTTATCCCAGCCAATTATTTCCCTCTCCAGCCTGCAACCCGTCACAAGGAGAATCAATTGTTTGTTCAGAGCGGTAGGATTTTTCTTAGATTTTAAAATTTTATGCAAAACTTTTAGGATGCAGATAAAATGACGGAGGAAGAGTATTTCAAGATTTTTGCTGAGATTAGAAGAGGCCATAAATCCAGCAGACACAAAACATTTCCCATTGGATTGACGATTCAGTTCTCAGGTAACTTATTTATTTTTTCTTAAAAGTGTCAATTTTCATGCAAATTGAAACATGGATGCTTTATAGAAGAGAAAATAGCCTGAACTTTTCAAGAATCCATAATGCTAAATTAGATTTTTCTTTGAGATTTCATGTTATTCGAGGAAAGAAAAAGCGAAATAACTTGAACTTCCATAACGCTCTAAATGTTTTTGAACTATATTTTTCCAGGCAGCAGCTGCGAAGACATCCCGAACTGCTTCAACCCTGAGCTGCGTCCTTTGGGAGCATTCGAGCAGGGCGTTCCGGCCACGAGAATCATTCAGGAATTCTATCCGGAAAATCACTACGCTGTCAACATGTCTTATTCGTGAGTTTTTTAGTTCTGAAAAATTCATTTTCAATCTTTTCTCGATTATATTTTATGTTTAACTTTTCTTTTCCCTACGACTAAATGAATATTTTGACCAAACATTTTTTCTATTCTTTTCTTGCAATTCGTTTTTTCAGAAACTCGCTGTTCATCTACCCGAAATGCGTGAACATGTCGAGTCGAACGGGCACTGCGCGGAACATCTGCGTTCGAATCGAATTGATGAATCGAGACGAGAAACCGATGCATGCAATGTTCCCCAAATTCGCTGCTGAGGGATTGAAGTCGGCCGCTCACACTTCCGTCGTCTATCATAATAAGTAAGGGAAATTTTGTATTTTTTTTTGTAAAAATCCTAGACCTTTTCGTGATAATAATTCAAGTCATAACTCAAATTTTTGAATATTTCGAACCAATCCATATTTTAAAATTCAATACTTTCTTTATTTCTACCATTTTTCAATTGTAAAGAAATCATCTACTTTTCTTTACTCAATCTGTTTCTCTAAAAAATCCTTTTTCAGGAACCCTCAGCTCCAAGACGAGATTAAACTCTCCTTGCCTCCCGAGCTGAACGACGGTCATCATCTTCTGTTCACGTTCTACCACATTTCGTGCAAGACGAATAACAAGGACGAGCCTGTGGAGTACCCGCTGGGATACACTTGGCTGCCTCTCTACAGGGATGGCAGACTGACGAGTGGAGACTTCGCCCTCCCGATCTGCATCGATCGGCCCCAACCCCCATATGGATACCTGTTTCCGCATCTCAAGTCAGTTTTGTTTTCTTTTTAATTTTGAAAATTCTGCTCAAAAATTAAGAGAAGTTAAGATTTGGAGGTTCATGTAATAAAAAGCAGTTTATGTGTTAGATCAATCTTTTTCCTTGATGATTTTAAAATTCTTATCAAAGCTTTTCAATTTTTATCTTTTATTCTTGAAAATAACAAACTTTACAGTGAAAAACATGAAAATTTTTAAACTTGCATTTCTCAGTCCTCTGCCCACCCTGAAATGGCTGGACTCGAGCAAGCCTCTGTTCACAGTCACCCTGTCCGCAGTCAGCTCCGTGCACAGTCAGGACGAGTATCTGGAGAGATTCTTCGTCTCCGCATCTTCGCTCTCTTCAAACGACAAGAAAAATCCACCGGTTAATGAGCAGACACTCATTAAGGTAATCGAGAAATTTGAATTTTTCATAAAAAGTACGCAAAACTAATCGATTCTTTGACAACTTGGAAAATTTCATATAACTCCATGCATTTTTTAATTCTCAAAACATAAATCTAAAATTAATTCAGGCAATCAACGGTCTGATCAAAGCGCGTCCGCAGTCGATGATCGGATCTCTGTTCCTGGTGTTCAACGATCTCCTTTCCCTGATCGCGCATCCACCCTACTCGGACCAGGTTTCCTCAGCCTGCTTCGACGCGATCGTCCAACTCGTCAAACTCTGCACCATGTTCATCGAGACCTCGCTCGATCAGCACGGAAGATCCCTGTTACTTGTGTCCTACATTCACTATTTCAAAGTTGCTGCGAGGTAGGAGATGCAGAATTATTATGTACAGGGATATTGATGTGTAGTGCAGTTCAACTTTTTTACTGTCAATATCCCTGTTTATTCATTGGATAAACTTTAAAAGTCACTTTGACTATTAAAATTCCGAATGAAATCAATGTTTTTGATTACAGAGAATCGACCGTATATTCGCAGCTCTGCAAGGAAATAGCAATAGAAAAAGCGAAGAGCAAAACATCTGGAGGACCAGAAGATGCGATGTTGCACCACATCATCGAGAGTGTCGAGAGGAAGAGCTCTTCGGGTATTTCTTAAATTCGCAATTTTACTGCTTGAAGAAATATTATATGAAAGAAAAAACTTCATTTGCTATATTTTTTTTCTTCAAATAATCAAATTTTGAAATTATCACCTTTCAGGTGCACAACAAACAGGCAATTCGATCTGCAACGGCGCTGTGCATGAACAGATCATCGCATTATGGCTGAGGAGCAAGGGTCAGACGCGGGAAAATGGTTACAACAATTCCTGGTTCTTCTTGCAGTTGATTGTGAGTCTTTCATTTCCTCATTCTTCATTTTAGGTTAGGAAAAAATAGTCAAAAATTAAAATATTCTCATCAGAATTTCTGGACATTGAGATGTAAAGATAAGGCTAGCATAAATGCACTTTTTCTGCATAACTGCGAAATCATTGAAATCAGAAACTTAAACCGTGAAGAATGATGATTTAAGAGCAAATCGCTGTGCGAGTACTGTTCTATGACGGGCCGTCTCTCCACTCCCCGTCGTTCCAGATTTCCCGATTCCTTCCTCTCGGCTATCGATGCCCTGTCTTCCTCTGTCATCGCTGAACTATTTAATCAGAAGGACTTTGCACATTCGTCGAATCTGGGAAATCACTGGGCTTTCTTTTTGCGGTAAGAACTTGTTGTTTTTATTCTCATAAAAATTATCTTGTTCTTGCGAAATGAATGAGCGAGCATTAGAAATTCTGATTGTTTAAAATTCGAGACTTGAAAAAATTATTTTAGAGACCTACTAACTCTGATGGACAGAACATACGTCTTCAAACTGATCAGAGAGTGCATTCAATCTATTACGGATAAAATCAAGTGGGATTTTTATTTAATTTCCTGGTTTTTTTTTCTTTTTAAATATTCATTTTTTTCAGTTCTTCATCTTCGAATTCCCAGTATTTGCCAGTTCTGATCGATTTCATGAAGATCATCAACTCGCACGAGCATTTCGTCACGCTCAACCTGCCTTTCGAGGTCAACTTTGACAGTTTGCCACTGAATAGGTAAGTTTTTCTTACCAAGTTTAAACAAATCAAAATTTTAAATGGAAAATGAGTGAAAGAATAGACTATCCTAAAATTCGGAAATTTTATTCATAAAATCTTCAGAGGAGGCATCGAACGAGTTCTGACAGCCAACTACGAATTGCCTTTGTTCTTCCGTCAACAGCACTTCCTGCTCTCATTTCCACTGTCATTGCTGTCAACGCTTCTGCCTTCGCTCAACTCGACTTTGCTGGAAAGGTAACCATTTGCATCACTTATTCTACACTCATTCCATCCTGTGAAAATGAAATTTTGAAAAAAGTTGGAAAAAACTAGAAAATGAAATTGATAATCTAGATGTCATCAAACGAGAAAATTCCTCCTTTTCAGTTTGTTGGACTGTCTTCATGCTTCAATGTGCGCTCACGAAAGGGACATACGGATTGCGGACGCCTCGATTCGTCATCGAATTTCCCTGCTCTATTTGCCCCTGGTGGAGATCGTCTTGAATCATACAGAACTGCTGGGAAAACCCAGCGGAAGTCAGGTAAGCATTTTTTCTAATTATTTTCTCTAAACTATGAATGGAGAGTACATTTTGTTCAAAAATAAGCACTTTTCTGCAAAAAAAATTTGAGATTTTATGAGAAAATAGATTTAAAAAAAAATAGTTTTTCAGCTCCCCGAATGCAGACTCCAACCAGCCGTGATACAGGCAATGGCGGGAATCAACAATTCGTCAGGCGCATCAAAAATGACGCTTTCTTTGCCAATTACGAAGAAGGTTAGTCTTTATTGAATTAGTTCGAATCTGAGTTTTCAACGTGCACCCTATATTTTGCACTAAATTTCAGCATAGGACGATTCTTTTTATTTCAGTTGCTCTGCTGCACTTTCTGGGTGCTGAAGAATATGGAGACAGGACAATTATCAAACTGGTTGATAAACATGCCTTCGACCAGATTAACGAAGCTCCTTCAACTACTCAACACCGCAGTGCACGTCTTCGAGTTCAGCAGAAGTAGTCGGGTTACGGTAATCCTTCTTGCAGCTTATTCTAATGACTATTTGAAGAAAATGAGGCGTAGAATTTCTATATTTTCTTGGCAGATTACAAACTTTTCGATTTTTCTATGACATCATTAATTTGAGAATTTCAGATCGGAAAACTCGTTAAACAAGAAAGTCTGGGCGAAAATGTGCAGAAACAGGAAAGTGAAGAGCAAGTCCGATGGAGGGAGGGCAGGAAAGTCACTCTTGCGACGACTCCAATCAACGGTAGTAATTCACTGACTCGTGCGTCGAATATATTCGCATTTTGAGATGAAGTCCACCTGGAGGCTACCCTCTGCACGGAAATTTCACTGTGCGTTCTGGACATAGCCGAATGCCTCGTGCAAGCAGTCACCAGCAAATCCACCGACCACCTACTCTTCGCTCTGCCGCAAGTCTTCACTCTTTTGGTAAGAATCCCTCCTTCATGAAAATGCTATATTATCCTAAAAATTGTTAGAAGTGTTCACTCTCCTGATAAGTCTTTATTTTTAGAAGAATATGAATATGAATTATATTTTTATGAGAAAACCCTATCCTTCAGTTGATTTTTTCAGATTCAACTTCTATCCCGGAATCAATCAGTCTCCACATTGGACTGTGTCTTTTCGAGTATTCGCGCATTTGTCTGCAAAATGCCGGCACTCGTTTTTGAACAGGTAATTTTTTAATGGACAGGTTTTGAAAGTTTTCCATTTTGTTATCAACTTTGAAAATATCATTGTCTTTTCTGCAGGAAACGGAGCAATGCGGTGAACTCTGCGTGCAACTTTTGCGTCACTGCTGTTCTCGTCTGAGTGCAGTTCGATCTCAAGCAGCTGGATGTCTTTATCTTCTCATCAGGTTAATATTCAGAAATCTTTAAATTAGCAAAAAGCCCTAGATTTATTACACTAAAAATTTCAATTATTCTAATTGTAGAGAAGCATTTGTGGGCGGAGCCAGTTTGGCAAGGTTGAAAATGAACATCACAATGGGATTGAGTACGCTGGTGTCGCAGGGCACCTCGCATGGAGTCTGGGTCAACGATGAGTGCCTTAGAACCAGTTTGAAGGTATTTTGTTTCTAAATTTATTGATTTTTAGAGTTTGATTTTAAGACTCTGCTGACGTACTGTGAAAACGATGGCACTCAAGTCCGCACAGCTGCGCAGTTTTCCGATCAGGTTTGTCGTTTTTCAATTTATTTATTTTCCTTTGCTTTTTTCTGAAGCTTAATGTTTTATCTGATGACTCTGGAAGTTCCCACGAATCTCCTACTCTTCCCGAATCTTCTCAAATTACATTTTTCTTTTTCAGGTGAAAGATCTCGTGTTTAATTTGCACAGGATCCTGTCGGACACGATTAGCATGAAGGAGCACTCGAATGATTACGAAATGACGATTGATTTGATGTACAGGGTCGCCAAGGCCTACGAAGCTAATCCCGATCTCAAGTAGGCAATTTTCGAATATTCTGGGATTGGTACTTATCTTGAAAATGAGTAAAAATTAGAACGTTGTTCTACTTCATTTCATTTTTGTGAATGTTTTTTTTATATCATTTTTCATTTCAGACTGACATGGTTACTGAACATGGCGAATCTGCACAGCGAAAGGCAGTTCTTCTGCGAAGCGGCCTTGTGCACAATGCACGCGGCTGCACTCTCGGCTGAATATATCTGTAAGCTATTCCTGGAAATTTTTGCATTGGGAATTGGAAAAAATAACACCAAAAATTCCAGCGATGACAACAACAAACGGTCTGTGCCCTAGGGGAGCGGTGGATTTCCGCGCCATTTCGGACAACATCCTGGAGGAGTGCGCGACGAGTGACGACGTGCTCTCCCCCGACATCGATGGTATTTGCGAATCGGGCCACTTCACAGTGCCTGGAATGGTCGCCCTGGTCGAAAGAAGCATCGATTTGCTCGAAAAGGCGCACATGTACGAAATGATGTACCCCGCTTTCAAGGTGAATTGTTTTTTTACTATTTAAACAATTTCTAGATTCGAATTTTTTTTGGTTTTAGGAAAAAAATCTGTTACTTTTCTCTAATGATATTTGCATGAAAATAACGTGAATTTTTTTTAATATAAAAATCAAAAACATAAATTTTTAATGTTGCAGATAATCGAGCCGATCCTGTTCGACTGGCACGAATACGGCCGTCTGTCGTCGATGCACTCGCGAATCGGTGCGGCTATCGCTCGAATCGAACCGACCCACTCGCTCAGGGAACATCCCTCAGACCTATGGCCTTCTCCTCTCCAGACGTAAGGGAGTTTTCTCATTCGGAGAGAAACGATTTTGAACTTCAAGTCACCAATTTGAATTCTAAAAACGATAGGCAAGATAATGGAAAAATCTATCTTGATGCTTTGTCATTTGACTTGAAGAGTTTCATATTCCAAGTTATCATTTGAGGCACAAAATGTGTTGTTCAGAATCGACAAACGCCGTTTCGCCACCTATTTCCGAGTCGGATTTTATGGACCGATGTTTGAGGAGCTCAATGAGAAGGAATTCATTTACAAGGTTTGCTCATTTTTCTTCTAATTTTTGCTATTATATTTCTTCAAATTTCCGATTGGTTTTACCAGTCAATTTTTTTCGTTTCTAGGAGCCCCCTTTCACGAAATTGAACGAAATCAGCCATCGCTTGGAGACGACCTATTCGAAGCGATTCGGGACGGGCAATGTGATCATCATCAAGGACTCCAATAACGTCAATCCGCAATTGCTCGATCCTGCAAGGGCATACCTCCAAATCACCTATGTCGAGCCGTACCTGGACAAGTGGGAGAAGAGGCGAAGAACCACGCATTTCGGAAGGAGTCATAAACTTAAGAGGTCTGGTTTTTATTTGCATTCAAGGTGAAAAAGTCATCTCCGGAGAATTTTATTTTCAAATTTGATCAAAATTAAATTGAAAAATGCTAAAGCAGAAATTGGCACTTTATCGAATGGACACCGAATTTCATATTCTTTAAAATTTGAACAAAATTTGTTTATCCAAAATAGAGAACTTTGCTGATTATCATGGGAAATGTTGATTGTCCAGATTCATTTACTCGACGCCCTTCACGATGGACGGTCGGTCACACGGCAACATTCGAGATCAGATGAAGCGAAGGACGCTGCTGACGACGCTGAATGCATTCCCCTATGTGAAGACGAGAATTCGCGTGGTCGACAAGGAACAGTCGGTCTTACAACCAATAGAAGTCGCTATTGAGGACATCGAGAAAAAGAATAGGTTCGTTTTGGGTTGGATAACATGCTTACTAATATTATGAAACTTTTTCAAAGTAGGAATATTTTCAGTGAATTGCAACTTTTACGGTAATCGAAAATTATTTTATTTTTTATTATGATTTTGCAATTTTAATACAGTAAAGAAGAATTACAAAAATTGAGAAGAAAAAGCGATGATAAACTTTTTGTTTTAAGAAGTTGATATGATGAAATTTCAGAGAGCTAGCAGCGGCAATCGCGCAAACTCCGCCCGACCCAAAAATGCTGCAGATGGTCGTGCAGGGCTGCATTGGAACCACCGTCAATCAGGGCCCTGTTGCTGTAAGTTTTTTTTTTCTAAATAATTTTTAGAAATTTGAATTTTTTGGAACATTCGTGCATTTTGTGGAGAAAGTGGTTGTTCTGTTAATCAAATTTTCACGAGTTTTCAAAATCTAGCAAATGATAAAAGTCTCCAATGTTGTAGGTAGCAACCGCGTTCCTCTCCGACATGACACTGGACAAGCGGGGCAAGCCTGTCGACTCGCTGCAGAACAAGCTGAGACTGGCATTCCGAGACTTCTCCAAGAAATGCGCAGAGGCTTTGGCGCTCAACAAAAATCTACTGCAGCAGGATAGGAGCGAATATCAGGTTTGGATTTTTCAACGAAAAAATCAGTTTTATGATTTTTCATAATTTTATTGTGCAGGGATTGAAAATGAAACTTTAAAAACATAGATAGGGATTCCCATAGATTTTTGACCAAATGAAGATTTTCCGAGGAAAAAAAAGTTGAATTAAAAGTGGAAGCGTCATTGAAAATTTCCCTGATTGATTGAAGGATAACGTGATAAGAAGTTTCAAGAATGAGAGAACAACGTTGAACTTTTATTGAGATTTGATGATTTCAGGCTGAACTGGAAAAGAACTACGCGGATTTCACGCAAAAGTTGGCATCGATTTTGGGAAATCAGTTTCCTGGTCAGTCACATTCCCAACAAGGACAAGGACAGGCAGGAGGAATGTCTGCCAGCCTTGGCTCGGACATCATTGCTCAACTCGGGCCTGCCACTACTGTATGATGCGTTTTGTTATTTTTTCTTGAAGACACGAATTTTGGCAATTTGGAAAGGGCTGAAATTCAAAAGTTCCTTTTTATTTTATAGGACTGATGGGAAAATCACAGCCCTTTCCAAGTTATCGAATTTTTTTCGTCAATATTTATTCACCATATATTCATTAGAAATGACTTCCAAACTCACGAGGAGTTACTATTAATTTCAGATCCTTTTAAAGTGATCTTCATTAGATGTGGTATATTTATTACTCAACTCGCATTCAAAATTCATTTAACTTCGTGACTTTAATAATTGCCGATTTTATGCAGAAACTGTCATACAAATCTGATGAAGTGCAGCAATATTACCTATTCTCTATGCTTTCAACATTTTCATTTCATTCATCCGAATTTTAGGAGCGCTGAAAGTTCATCCATTTTCCTATCAGCAATACTTTGTCTCTAAATTGAATGAACTTTCAAAAATCCCCCATTTTACTACGCAATCGTTATATATTCACGGTTCAAATTATTATCTACTCAATTGCTAGATAAAGACTATTTATTATTATAGGAGTTTATTTCCAAAAGAAATGCAAATAGGAAATCATAAGAAGCAAAAATACCAATAACTGAATTACAAGGAGAGTTTTCAGATTTTGAAGATCGATAGTATTTTTCTGTCGCTAAATTATTATATGAAGGAAAAACCTAATTTTGAAAGTCATGATTGTGAAAGTTGAAGTACAGGAAGATAAAAAGATGGGAAAATCAAGAAAAGTGAAGTCGACCTCACAAAAAATTGTTTAGGGCATTTTTTAGCAAGTACAAAGACATCCTTTTCTATATTTGCTACAAATTTCATAGACCCTCGAAAACATATAAATTTGATATGAATGAGTGATACCTATACCGGCCAAGTTGTTAATTTCAAATATTTCTTAATTCTGCCGATTTCTCAATCAGTGAGAATGAAAGCGTTGGTCTTCTTGCGACTGATGCGGTTCTCGAGATCGAGCGTAGAGACGCGCAGATGGATGAACTCCGTCCGCAGGCGCTTCACCGACACGTGCAGAGTGCCTCTGAGGATACGATTAATAAAAATCCAAAATGTTGTAATTTTTTCTCTCGAAACTTCAATTATCAGAAAAAGTAAAGAAATTTGTGGGAATAAAGCCGAAAATTCGATATCTACGATTTTTGCAAAATAGTTCTTACAGAGCGATGTTCCGGTCGCAGCGACTCAGATAGCCTCCGAAGGAGGGCAAGTTGTGCAGCTCTGTGTTGACCTCCTTCACTGTCTGCTGCAGCTGTTGGAGGGCCTCCTCACCGGATTTCACTTGAAAATTCACCAATTTAAAAATCAATTTTCAGGAATAATAGAAAACGTTTTTTTTTGCATCACAAAGAACCATCAATTTTTTCTAGAAAAGGTAGGTAATATTACAAATAGACAAATTTCTAACCTTTAGCCATCAACTCCTGTTGCTCCTGGAGTTTCTTATCGTTCTCGGAAGCCTTTTCGGACAGGGACTGAAACCAATTTTAGGTATAAGTTTGTTAAAATTCAAGAATATCATTTATAAATTAAAATTTGGCCATTTTGATAAGTTTTAAAAACCCATGAAGTTTACCTTTGCAATTTTTTAGGTAAATAAAATGAACCAATTTGTTGAGCTGCGTGCTGATGGCCTGTGTAATGTCGTGGGCCTTCTCGAACGAGTGCAGCATGTCTGCCGTGCTCTTCAGACGGGCCACTTCCGCGGTCAGTTCGTCCATTCGCGACTCCAATTTCTTCAGCTCCGTCTTCAGCCTGAAAATTAAATTTATTTAGAAAAATCAAGTGCTTCTTTCCGAAGTTATACTTTTGTAAAGTTTGCCCTCTTTTCATTTTTCCTAATACTATTAGCCAGAAAGTTCGTATTTTTTTTAGAAATGTCTCCCTTCTCGTCGGATTTTCTAATATTTTTTCAAGAAATTTATCTCCATTGCATTTTTAAACCTTATTTTTACGAAAAGCGGCTGAATTTTCATGCGTTTTTAAAAATTTTATTTCTGCCCACATTTTGTTGGTGTCCTCGTACTTGTTGAATCGCTTGCTGGCGACATTCATCTCCGAGTTGGTGTCGATATTGGTCACCTCGTGCCGCACCCTTCTTTCCAACACTTAAAATTTGCAATTTTATTTTACTCAAAAAACCTTTGGTTTCAATCTGAATCGGAAGTTGGGCTTTTCAATCGCGTCAAAAGTAGAATTGAATAATAATTTATATTTATTTTGCCCTCACAACTAAAAATTGTGAAAATATTTTCATTTCATTCATCTTCACTCATCTGGCTCTTCTCTGTAAGTGAAATAAAGACATGAAAATTTTTATCTAAACGTCCATTTTCCATATCAGGTAGTCGTTTTCTGTGAGAACATCACTTTTTTTTTTTTACAAAATCCACCTTCCATGAGCTTCTTCTGTCTCTCGTCGTTCTGCTTCTCCAAGTTCGTCAGCTTCTCGGCGTTTTTGCGGAGCACTGAAATAAAGTTTCCGATTTTTTTCAAATTTGAACATTTTTGGGCCCGTCCCTCGGGCGTGATTTCGTTCCAAAAATCGAAATTTCCTCTCAAACTTACCCTCCTCAGCGGCCTGCGTTTGCACCTGCAAATGTGAGAGAAACACCTCGTTGATCCACTTGTTCACGTCCATCGTCGAAATTGTAAACGCTGAAAATTTGAAATTTTAGGATTTTTAGAGTCCAGCAAAATCTATGGAACGAAGTGAAAATGTTCAAAGAAAAACTTCAAAGCCAATGATTTTCAGCTGGGAGTTTTTCAAAAAAAATCAAACAAATTCTATCACGGCCTGTCAAGTCTTTAGTACCGTGCATTCGGTATGTGCTAAGTTAAGACACGCGTAAATGCAAACGCATGCGTTAAAGAATCGATTTATTGATTTTTTCGCCCAACCTCGTCGATAATTGCCTAATTAAGTTGTTGTTTGTTATTTTCATGATTTCTAAACAAGTAACAGTTGCGAACATGAATGGGCCTGTCATTTTGAGATCCTACTCGCTCAGTTTATCAGATATCAAAAGATAATTTTTTGAATATCGATTTTAAAATGATGGAGGATTAAAATTGGTCGCGATTATCATCGGATTTGAGTGTGATCCAGGAATCCTGATTGTGAGGTTAACACAGGAGCGACATATTTTTTGACTTAACTTGTGCAAATAAATGCGTTAATTTCGCAAAAATGAAGTCCTACATTATTATTTGCAGATCTTCTCTGGATCCAAAGCTGAATCCGGCATACAAACAGAATGAATCAAAGCAATGTTTTTATTGAACATTCGACAAATTAGACAAATTTTCGGAATGCATGTGAAGTGATCAAGTAAAATGAATAAATCAATTCAAGTAAAAAAAACTAAGCAGTCGTGGTGAGCTGTAGAAACTTTACCTATACATATAGAATGTCTTTTCGCATTTTATCCTAATTTCAGATCAGTTTTTGGCTCATGTTGGTAAAATACCATTCGAGTTCAATTGCTTCGGACGATGAGGTGTAACTTTAATTACTTTGACTAATTCTTTCGTAGTCGATGGTGTAGTAGTGTTGCTCTTCTAAAATTGTTCCTTTTTCTTTTACATGCATATGTACAAAGACTACCTTGATCAATCCTCTCACTAAGAAAAACAGGGGAATTATTTGGAGGCATGGTCCATTTAGGTACATAAAGTCAGCAATGATCTGAAATTTTTTTAATGCTTTCTTTGTAGAAAATTAAACTTATTCTAGTGTGAAGTCATTTCTATTTTAAAAAGCATACTGCCTAAGGTTTATTTTAAAAAATCCTAATTTTACAGTTGCTCTTTCTAAGCACATAACGCGAAAGGGGTATTTTGGTTCCTTGAAGCATGATTAGTCGAGTTCTATTCCCAAAATTCCAAGTAACATTCATGTCCCTCCTATCCGACGCAAAAATTATTATCGTTTATGTAAATAATGGTAAGGTCGGAGGATTCACTATTTCGAACGTTCCTTTAGGATTTCTCAGCGCATATTTTCAGGATATGTGTTGGTAAAACAGGCCTTCCATTTCTTTTGTTAGTTAATATGAAAATATTGTTAATAATGCTTACGATTATATACTGTATCATATTGCTTAACAAAGATCCATCGGTGAAACATACATCTGAAATATTCTAGTAAGTTTTCTCAAACTTCTAATTTTGAAGCCGTGAAACTAGTTAATTTATGCTATTTTTCGCTGAATCGTGAACAATTTCATTGTTTCAAACAAATTCTTTCGATACCATCGTTCTTTTGGGTAAGAGCATTTTAAAATATATCGAATCTCTTTTTCCGTTTGTAAATAAATAAAAAGAGACTATGTTATGACTTATACAAGGGGACAAAATAGCTTAGGGATTATAAATCTCATTAAAATTGTTCTTGAATAAGTCATTTCGTACTTGCTATAACAAATCTCTGCATTTTAAACCAGAGATTAGTTATAAATATAAACGAATGTGTGATTTGATGTATTAACCAAGTTTGAGAAATCGATTATTTACACAGACTCGTCCTCTTAACAGACTCATTGCATATGGAAAATTGTTACAACGAAAACATTAATTTTGCACAGGATGTTTAAAAGATTGAAGTTAAAATATTAATAGAACATCCTACCTATAGGTCCCTGTTTTTGATTTTCCCAAGTGATGCAAAAAAAAGAGTATAGTTGAACAATAGTTAAATCATTTACTACCGCTTCGCATAAAATCTAAACGTTATACATATTCATTTTCAACATAATATGGTGCAACATTGACTGAGCTAACTTACATGCGCCATTAGGTATCGATTTAAGCGTCGCTCAGAATTTCTTGCATTTGGGCTCAGATTGCCATACGACTTAAAACACCGCTTTAGATAAATAAACGCGACAATGCTAATTATCGTCTGAGCATAATTTGCTATGATCGGAACTATTCTAATGTAAAGATTCTAAAAAATTATCTACATAATTGACATAATAATTTAATTTTGATAATATTCGTGTAACTTACAACCCATTGTTCAAGAGCCATTACATATAATCGTATATCAGCAGTATCAACAATTTGATAAACGCTCAACCAAGTAATTGCAAAATAAATTAGTTCGGGGATACAGCCAAAAATAATATGAAACCCGACCACTATCCAAAATATAATGGAAAATAGCTTAGTTATTTTTTCGTCACGGCAACTAAATTGAATCATTTTGTATCAAAACTGACATATGCATGTGGAAGAATTTCTAACAATGAAAATGTCCTAGCTCTATATATCGTAACTGCAATCGAAACGAATCTTATAGCCATCATTAACCATGTCTCTTGAAGAAGAATACCAAATAATTTAGACAATAATATCTACAATTTAATTTATCAGCTGTTAATGCAAAATTTTAACTATATTAGATTTAGGTCAACTTTATATGTAAAATAAAGTGATATTTTATCGTTATTTGGAAAAGTTGCGACAGCAAAGTAGAGACATTATGGCGAAATAATGTATGGAAAACTACAATAATACGATCCATACTATTTCTCAAAATATTGACACTTTTTCTGTAGCAACGTAGATGATATTTTAAACTAGTCGCTTAAACTGTAGGTAAATATTGACTGATACACGTGGCTAAATGCTAAATTATGTTACCCCGAGTTTGTCATCATCTTTGCAGCAAAAGCGCCAAATTGCATAATAGATAGTAAACGAAAACTAAAGTATTATTCTGCTTCAATGCATATATTGAAAATTGCATCATAAAATAATAATAGTATAAAACTTACATTTATCAATGAACAGATAAAAAAGAGTACACTTAAAATGAATAAGATGGCTATTAATTTTTCAAATTGTGAAAAATTTTCACGTTTCCGAAATAATCGATACATCATAAATATGTAAATAAAAACCGGTATTAATAGGATGCTATACAAAATGGTCAGGATTTGAAACACTAGATTAATTCATTTTTTGAAGATAACATCGATATAAAACTATTTAACTAACCTATATTAGATTTATCTCGACGAAGTATAGTAGTTTTCCACGCAACGATGAATTTGTAAAGTAATATATCTGATGTTAAAAATTCTAAAATAGTAAATCGTTACCGAGATTTATAGAAAAAAAGCAATATAAAATAGTATGTAAAAATTAATTCACTTTCACAAACGTCATAATCCGTTGCATAAGACGTAGGTTCATGGCACCAAGACATTCGATTCTGCGAATTATTTCTCATGATGATAATAAATCTGTAGAATAGCAATTTGAGAAAATTATCTCAATACAGTACGATTTAGAAAGGGTAGCGCTTTCGAAATAGAAATAGCAAAACTTGAATGAATCGAGTAACAGTGCAAGATGTTGCTTAGGCAATCAACTTTGTATTTATGAGACTCGCCTAACTTATAATTTTATGTAATTTCAGTTTGAACACTCTAATTATGCCCCGCCCTATATCTTGCGAAGCTTTACTAAATTTTTTTTTATATAAAAGTTGCAGAAGGTGCGAGATTAGAAGATTGCCTTTTCAGATAATTAAAAATTGCACCTGGTTAAGATTTGTTTGTTAGTTCAAAAAATTAATTATTTTAGGAATTAGAACCATGTGCTGAAATCGTGCATAATTCATCATAAGTTTTTTTGCGGTGCAGCTGATTTTTATTTTGGGGCGATGCGTCATCTTAATTCATCGTCAACGTTCCTGCCCATCATGTAAATTTAAAAGCAGTAATTCCATGCACAAAATAGTTGTCATTGTCTATGAGATATGTATCAAGGTCTCTATGAGTTCCTTACAACTATGAAGAATATCTGATAGGTATGATATCGGTAATCTGTGAAATCGAAGTCTCACCATTTGATGACATTTTCACATTCATAATAAACATGCATAATTACCGCTCTAATGATGGCTTTGGATTTGTCACGATACGATCATTATAACTTCAATTATAAATATGCCATTGTAAATTGCTAGTTACACAAGTTTAGCATTTATGAAAAATTTTAAAGAATAAACGATCATAATCTATGTATATGAATAAATTTGCTTGAGAATGATTAATTTGGTGAATTTTCAAATACTTGAAAAATAGTGCAGGATTTAGAAAATCTTGAGATCAGAAATCATATCAAAAACTAGATTCACGTTTTTGAAAATATCAATGCAAGGGTTGACAATGAATGCGATTCTTGCAATGCAGAGAATTGTTGGTCATGTAGCATTTTTCTTAAAAATATATAATAGACGTTTATAACTGAAATCATTCTTCATAGATGAATAAATCTAAATAACATTTTCATTGAGTTACAAGTTTGGGTATTTATTAGACTCTTAAAACTTTGACTTATTTATTCAAATTTTAGTAATCTTTTCGTGTAAATTATGCTTGATAATTTTATCAATTAAAATAATTATTTTTTCTTTTCATTCTTGCGACTATTTCTCCCCTATCTCCTTCTCTGCAGGCAAAGGAGAGAAATAATGCGAAAAGAAATCACAACTTGGCACGTTTTCTCTCTATGCCTATACTCGCCTTGACAGGCCGGTTTCGTTGGCGCGAAGTTATGTTGTTTGAATTTTCCTCTTCGTTTTTTCGTAGAATTCTCGATTTTTTAACTACTTTTTTGAAAGTTCGCCTATTTTTCTTCTCTACCAATACTTTTACCTGAAAAATGAGCAATATTTCCAAAATTATGGTTGGAGAATTGGGGGAATTTCAAAAATTGAATTTTTTGAAGAAGAAAAATTTCAGGAAATGTCCTCAGTCGAGGACTTAGTCAACTTCGTTCGACAGGTTTTTGGCAGCGCGCTCGAGATATCCGACGAATGGGTCAAATCCAGGTTCGGGAAACTTTGAAAGAAAGATTACAAATAAATATATCCCTAGAAGAAAACCAAATTATTTTTGGAAATCTCCGAAAAATGATTTTATTTTTTGAAAGTTAATCTAATTGATTCAAATTTGAGCATCGAGGCGGATTTCACGGACTTCTCGTCTCTGTCCGGAGTCGTTCACCCCTCCCTGTTCGACGATGAAGACGTCGAGGAGAAAATTGAAGCTTGTGAGAAAAATTGAATGTTTTTATAATTCGTTGGAAAAAGATTTTTTCCTTATCAAAAAATTAAACAATTAAAGCTGTCTTTGGAAACTATAGAAATTGAGTTGAAAATTCAAAGTTTTAGTTAAAATTTCTAAAATTTGAGCGTTTGTTCAAAAATTCAACTATTTAATGATTCTGTTTTGAGTGACGAGCCAATGCAAGGAGTACATCCAGAAAGCGGACTCGCCCGACCTGTGGAAACGACTGCTCGAAGAAGAGTTCCCGCCCAAGAATCTGCCCATTCTGCTCTGGTTCGCACTCGAGGGAGGTCTCCAATCTGGATGGTCAGTGGAAAATGCTAAATTCCGAGATTCAGTATCTAAGTCTACGAAACACTGGGGATTACTTTCGGAGCATTCTTCCTTCCGAACTTTTGCGGATCAGAGACCAGTATATCTATTAAAAAATCATCTTGAAATGCAATTCTTGACATAAATAATTTCGAATTTTCAGCTCGACGATTCGACTCAGCTCTGCAGTGCAGGCAGCCTCCGCCTATCTATTACTGTCCAGCATCAAGGGCGCTCAGGCCTATGAAATCTTCCACACTGGTCTCTACAATGTGGGTTGAATTGGGAAATCTGAAAATGACAAGTTTATTGATAGCAAGATTCCGAATTGCCAAAACTTTAACCTAGTCGAATTTACTCGACATAATTAAGTCCCTAGATCTTGTAATTTCCGAGTTTTCCTTTATCGTGATTAGTTAAAAATGATTTTCTTTGAAATTTTTTTCACTTTTCAAAATGATTTTCGAAAAAATTTGTATTTTCAGAAATCTATGGACGTATTCCGCAAAGTGATCAACGCGTTGCTGGCGAACGCAGCCGAGATGGACGCGGAGAAGAAGCGGAAGCGCACCAAAGGACCCTCCGTCGGAACGACCTTCTTCAACAAGACAGGGGCGGGCAACAGGACCACCATCAACAAGACGAAGCATCAGAGGAGCAGGGTGGGAAAATAAAAGAAATGAATTCTTAAAATTTCTAATTTCAAGACGATTATTTGTTTAATATAAAAATGCGAAAACTGTTTTCCGAGCTAAAACATAACGCTCTGCAGAATTTGAGATTTTCAGTCTTTATTCTCTAAAATTCTCTTTGACAAATAACCTACTGTTTGTAGGAATGAAAATAAAAAGCAAAGTAGAAACAAGAAAAAAAAAATCAGAATGACGATGAAGACGCGTCCATGGATGAGCCAGCTGCCAAGTACGAGTCGGACGATTTGAAGAAAATGCTCCTCGTCTCCACAAACTCCCTCTTCGCCTTTCTCAAAAGAGGTTGGGATAAAAAACAAAAACTGAGAAAGAGAATTCCTCTTTGTTGCTTCAAGATGTTTCTCTTTACTGCTTCATTGAGAAGAGAGTACTTTCAACAAATTTTATCTTATGTTAATTTTGCAGTGAGCCTTCTGAACCACGTCGAAGAGTCTCAGAGAACGGTGGATTTCATTCGTGACATCGCCAGAATCGACATCGACAAGACTACCAAAGTGAACTTTTTTTACTCTTTGAAAACATATTTTCACAATCCTCTCCCTCGAATTTTATTAACTTTTCATAAATGTCGATTTTTTTTTTCGGGATTTCAAAATTCTATTTCAGGTCAACTTCGCCCAGAATCTAAAAGCTTTCGAGAAACTGACTGCATTCAGCGATCGCGCATTCGCCCTGATGCAGAGGTACCTTGACAATGGACATTCAGCTGGGGGAATTCTGGTAAGAATTTTGAAATCAACTTGAAAAAATTAAATATCAAAATCGGAAAGCTGTCTTTTTAGATTAAGACAGGATTTGATGTTCAAGTTAAAAATCAAGATTTTCTTAAGCATTCTAAAACTTGATCTTTCAGGCATACAGCCACTTCGTGATGCCCCGCCTTCTTCATCTGACGATCGACAACTCGCTCGTGCCGTCGACCTCCTCAATTCCCGTCTCCATGACTGTCACAAAGGACCTCATCGTTGCGTTCGTCAAGGAGAGAATCGAGAGGGACGCCGTCGACGAGGAGGAATTTAGATCCATAAAGATAGTGGGTTATTTTCTTTCAAGAAAAATAGAAAATTTTTTTCGAAACTAAAGAAGAAGCGCTATTTTCAGAAATAATCGAGAAAATATCAACAATAAAGGGTGAAGAAATATGATTTTATTTTCAAATAATTGGGATAAAATCATGAAAACGCAAGAAAATGAAGGAGGAAATTTATGAACAGTGAGAAAATAAAATTTTTAGAATATGTAGAAATTTGTTTGAGTAAATTGAAAAAAAAGAAGTATTTTACAAGAGAAATCAACTCGGCAATTTGAGCATTCCAGAAAGGTGTTAAAATTTTCAAAATTTCCAGATTCTCGCGAACATCGTGGACAAATGCGCAGACCGAGCGGACTACCGTTCCAAAGTGACGAATGCGTTCGTTCAGGTCTTCTGCCTCCTGCCCAGAAATGTCCAGCAGGGCACAGTCCAAAACCTCTTCTTCCTGTCTCGTCTCGACAAGGCCAGTTGCCGCTCATTCATCGTGGAAATGCTCCCTCAACTGCTTGCAATCCAGGGTATTTTTTTTTTTTAAATTTAAATTAGTATTTACAATTCTAAAATCAAAAAAATTATGAAGCACATATTTCGTTGAAGATTTCAATGAAATAGTCTGAAAATATATATTCAAATTTGAATATTCAGAGCTCGACCAACTATTCGTGCTGAAAGTCCGCGACGGCAACATCAAGGAAGAGCCCCAAGATGAGGAGATGGACGCGACTGATTTGGGAGAGACGGCTAGAGACAACAGCTCTGAAAGGAATCGATCGGTTTGTCGGAAAATTTGAACTTTATGAGAACAATCCTCACCCTTGAATACCTTTCTCAGGTCTACGATATTTTCGTTTTTGAAGAAAAGTACTCACAATTGGTCTTTTTGATTTCTCAAAATGCTTGTGAGTCACGATAAGATATATTTCTGGAAAAGTCATGGCAAAGTATTTTTCCGATAAAAAACCAATAATTTGTAGGGCGAGCAGGCCGAGGACGGAACAACAAAACGCAAAAAATCGAATAAGAATGGCGAAGACGGAGAGGAATGCGACAATCCACTCTCCGATGACGAACTCGATGAGGCCGATGAGAGCGAGAATGAACGCGAGAAGGACAAGCGCAACGAGAAGAAAAACAAGTAGGTGATAAAGATGGAGATTTTCAAAACTGAAAGACAAGTTTATGTCGAAGTTTCTCGAATTGTATTATCTGGACATTTTCTTTTGATCTTATAAAGTTTTGAAAAATCATATCTGTATTTGAAATCTGAGATTCTCAAAATTTAACACTTTAACGATTTTCGAGTTGAACACAGAAGAGGTCTTGAAATTCAAAAAAAATTCTCCCAGTTTGCCAATTTGACATCTTTAACGATTGATGAAATTTGGTCATTCAGGAAGAAGACCAGTATTATTCCGTCCATCGACCCAGGCGAATTCGTCTACCGCACTCTGGTGCAGTACCTAGTTGATAAAGTGCCCTCCGTCCGAGCCAAGGCCCTCGTCCAACTGGAAACGCTCATCGCCAAACCAGAGCTCAGAGAAAATCTCATGAAAATGGCTGCCCGAATGGTAGATTTTAGAAAAAATTATGCAATTTCAAAAATTCTAGAAATTATTACTGTTCTGAGCGAAAGAGCATTTGAGAATATTTTGAAATAGAGAGATTAAATATTATTCGGAATCGCATTTTAATGTCAAAACTGGAATCTGGATTTTCGACTTTTTAGTGGAAATTTCCAAAATAAGAGGTTTTGAAGAAATGATTGTGAAATTCTGAAATTTGCAGTTGAAAGAAAACAGTGCGATGTTTCTGGGCATGCACAAGGAGGAAAAAAGAGGCATACCGAAGTCGCGACATGTACGACAGGGAGGAGAAACGGCCACTCCTGAGCCCGATGAGGAGGAATTGCCAGCGGAAGTCATCGTAAGATTTTGTTTTATTTTTTTTTAATTAGAACGTAACTTTTCCAAAAAATCGATAAATTTCAGAGAAATCGAGCCTCCAACGATGACGAGGAGGAGAAAGGAGAAATATCGAATCTGATATTCTACTTGGTACGAATTTTTGAAAAATCAGAAGATAGAATATACGAATCGAAATGTGATAATTTCCTAGAAAAAAAACTTATCATTCTTCATCATGACATTTTGAGCGTGATTTTTATCTGAAAGTTTTCAAGATTAGCATTCTAAAGAAGAAGAAGAATCACCATTGGGAAATTTATTTTAGATGAGCGAGGCAGCGGACGACGAGAAGACCCTTGTGCGCAAGGCCGCTCTCTTCCCGATTCGAGCCTACTTCCGAGTGACCAACGAGGACCCGGAACTCAGGAAATTGCTCAAGATTCTAAAGGTTTTTGTCAGGATTTGGAAATTGGAAAAGCGAATTTTTCAGAATCGCTCGATGGATTCCGCTTTGTCGGTCAGAAAACAGGCAGCAGAGGTCATAAATGACATCCTAGATACGCAACCCTTCTTCAGGTATTTTTAGAAGAAGGAAAATTAGAAATTTTGAAAAATCAAATTTTCGAAGGAAAAAAATTCACTTCTTCCATTTTTTCTTCCTAAAATGAACGAAAGACGTTGAAAAACTAGAGATTTTTCTGAATTCATAATTTTTTAAGAGAAAAGATCGTGAAAACCTGGCTAAAGTCGATCATGCCGATGGTGTGCGATAGGGAGAACGGCGCCAAGGAGCTCTCCACCAAACTCATCTTTGTAAGGGCTCTCTAAATTGTATAATTAAAACTATGTTTCAGGAGCGACTCTGTCTGCCCTTCCAAGCTAACGAAGTCGACGACTGCAACTGGGCGCTGCTAAAGCAAATGCGGCAAGAGGAGGGATTCAGGTAAACAAGATAGGAGTTAAAAAAAAAGAAAATAAGAATAAATCGAAGTCAATAGAGTCCCCACGATCTGTCCCCTTACAAAAACGCGTTTGTGGTAGAAGCGCGGCAGTTTGAAGATAAAAATTCGAGAAGGAATTACTCTTCAACCCCAAAATGCCTCAAAATCTCAGCTCAGGTCTAATTTAATGAAAAATGGTTTTTTTTTCAGACGCTACCTGGTGCGAGTTCTGGACGAGCAGTCGAAGCAGGACCGAGTGAGCGATGCGCTCGTTCGTGGGGTAGAAAGACAGCTGCAGGCAGCCGATGAACCTGATCGAATCGATTCGCTCTGGATGCTCCTCGCTGATTTGTGTCTGGTCTACGGCAAGGTTAGTTTCAGATTTTTGAAAAGTTTGCACAATTTGTTTTCCTAGTTCAATTTTTTTACTTTCAAATTAGATAACTTTTCAAAACATTCAGATCATAGTGACCTTATCGATTCATTCTGAAAATAAAAATTACACTAAAGTTTTGAATGAAGGGTGATTTATTTAGAATAAATATTTCTTTGGGTAATGATTTCAAAAACAATGAATTTTTTTGGGAAAATGACCCTTCCAGATGCAAGCCAAAATCTCCCTGTCAGCCTGGCAAACGATGGACTACAGCGACGAGGCGGTGATGAGCAGAGCCGTGCACATCGTCAAGGTGCTCTCGAGGACTTGCGACAGGTTGAAGCCCGAAGAGAAAGAAGAATTGGCGCAACAATTACAGACATTGCTCATCGAATTCAGGTAGGAGAAGAAATTCTTTGGTTCGAGGGGATAGCATGTAAAGTAGTAGATAAAAGATCTTATTCGTTTTTCTTAAAATTTCGATTTATTTTTCAAATATTCCAGACTCGGCATCCCCTTGATCAAGCCCGTCTACGTGTGTCTCGCCACTCTGCTCGATGCGGTCACCGAGAAGGGAAAAGGTGCAAAATTCGAAAAATGGGATTTCAACATTTTGTGAAATTTGAGGCAAAGGCAAACTGCAACAATTCGGCAAGGATCTGCTGATCGCCTGTCGGAAGAAACTCGCCGATGCGATCAGCTTCACTCTCACCTTGGATAAAAGTGCCGAGTAAGATTAACTTTCTTTCCAAAAAGATATTCGAAAATTTGAATTAAAAATAATGCATTTTCCACATTTCATTCTTTCTTTTGCATTTTTTAGAATAAAATATCCGGAAAGTTAATGCATTTTTCGAAGAAAAATGTTGGAGAACGAATTTCTCAACAACTTTTTTGAAAAATGAACTATTGATTCCAGAGGCAAAATCGACGACGTAACGTTGCTCCGTGTGCTGGACTCGATCGCAGAGGCACTGCAGTTCTCTCCTGCCCTGTATGCCGGCTGCTCCAAACTGCTCGAGGGACTGCAGCAGATCATGTCGTCCGGATGTCTGGTCGCCGATTATCAGAGTCAAGGTGAGTGGAATGCTTTTAGTTAAAAAATAAAATATCTTCTCCATTTCTCTCCGATTGAGATTTAAAAAGTGGATACAAAATCCGTTTGGAAACAAATCCCCCGGAAAGAATAAGGGTATTTGGAAGGTCCATAGAATTTTCCTTCTTATAATTAGTTTAAAATGTATTGTCTAAATTGTGTGAATTGTGAAAATTTCTGAAATTTTGAATTAAAACATAATTTTATTTTCAGTGGTGAACGCCCACATCCCTGACGTCGACATGGTATCCTCGCAGCCCTGGCAAATCCCCACTGCGCATCGACCCTCCTCCACGTCGGGCCAGAGACACGACCCGCCCACCTCGTCTCGTGCTGCCGGGTCGCAGATCAACTCGCAAAAAAATCCCAAAGGTTCGGAATTTATGAAAAAAAACTACGATTCAAGTAAAATCCAAACTCTGGAAAAATACGAATTTGTAATTTATTTGAGGATTGCATGAAAATTTGAAAAATCATGTAGAGACTATAAACGAAGAACATCTTCAAAAATTGATGTAAAGTTAGAAAACAAATTTATTATTTTCAGAAGGCTTCTACTGGTCCGAAAAGCTGAATCTGGAAATCCCGACGGCGATCGGAGTGACTGAGAAGTTGTTGACGCAGCCGGTCAGGTCCTACTGCGCCGTCGCCATCGGGAAAGTCTGCATTTTGGTAAGAATTCCTTGTTATCATATTTTTAAAGTTCTAATTTTCATTCGAGTATATTTTTTACATTTAAAAAAAAAATCCTAATTTGATTTTCGAATTTTTAGGATCAGAAATTCGCGAAAGTGATGGTGCCCGCTTTCGTCCGACAGCTGCAGACGAACCCCGACCATCTGATCAGAAGCAACATCGTCATCGTTCTGGGAGACCTTTGCGTTAGGTAATCTATTTTTTTTTTGAAAAATCAATATTTTTATGTCATTCTTCCACTATTTCTGTTTTTTTACTTCATACTAAATACTGAAGGGAACTTTATTCCTTTGAAGTTGGATAAATATTTGAAGAAGCAATTTTTATCGGTTTTTTTTCCAGATTCACGAGCCTCGTCAACCGCTACTCGGCGATCATCGCAGGCTGCCTCAGAGACAGGTCTGCCCTCGTCAAGATGCAGACTCTCCAGACGCTCACCTTCCTCATCAAGGAACAATTCCTCATCTTCAAGGGAGAGGTTTGTAATCGAAATCTCACATTTGGCGAAATTCTCTATTTCCGACTTTAAAAATTCACATTGCCAGATGAGTCTTATTAGAACCTTTTTTTATGAAATTAAAACATTTCAGATCATGTACCAACTGGTCGCAATGACGCTGGATGCAGACAAGCACATCAGAAAATACGCTTCATTTTGTCTGGTTAGTTACTTTTTAATTCAACATTTCTTTTACAAAGAAGATTGAAAATCGTTTCTGAAGATTCTTTAAAATAATTTCGAATCCTGCTGTTTATGAAAGAACACTTTTCAGACCAAAGTGCTGATGCCTCAGTTCCCGATGATGTTCCGCAACCACTTCATCGAGTGCCTCGTCTACTTCAACCAGATCCCCAAAGGCTTCATGCCTGGAAGTAGGGAAAACGTTATTTTTGTTCTTATTTCAAAATTTTCTTAAAAATGAGTACTAAAATGGGAGTACAGTTCAGATAGATTTTTCTATGAAAATGATTCAATTTTAATTTCAGGCGAGCTGAACGAAGAGGACGTGCTCCTCGACAAATCAGCAATGTTCAACCTCGCCGGCAAGAGGCAGAGGGACAACAGGGTTTCGCTCTATCGATTTATGGCAAGTTTTTCATGAGTTAAAGTATCTCAAGTCATTTGATTTCAGATCCAAACCTTCAACGACACGATGCGATTCGAGATAATGGCACATCTCTGCGATCAGGTTTTTCAATTTTCCTTCCTTTCCTTAAAAATGCAAATTTTCAGGTGCTGGCCAAACTGCGTACTCAAATCAATCTCGGCAAAATGAGTCTGACCGATCCGCGCGTCAACGAATTGCTCGCTGACATTTTCATTGTAAGCTTTTTTCCAAGTGAAATTCCTTAGATTCGGCCTATAAAATACAAATTTCTCTTTTTAATTCAGAAGTATTTTTTAATGGTTTCTCTTTCAGATTCTCTCAATGGACGAAATCCGTCTGAAGATGGACATGGGCAAGAACCCGAACGCGGGCGTGGACGACGAGGAGGAAATCATTCCGGAGAGGGTTGAGAAGGTCGTCAAAAAGGCTCTCACCGAAGCGTTCATGCGTGCTACTCTCGAGGTTTGTTTTTTAATGCTTCAAATTTCGAAATTTTAACTTGTTTTCTTGAATTCATTTACTCCATACTACACGTTGCAAGTGAAATTGTTGACCAAAAACAATTTAAAGATTTTCAGAATAGAAGGAAAAGCTAAAAAATGTATATTTGTAGAACGTGATGCCGCCGCTCTTCGACATCAAGCGCATGCTGTACAACTCGCGCTCGCCACTCATTCGACTCTGCATCTATGCCATCAAGTAAGGATTTTTTCTTTTTCGGAAAAAATAAACGTTGGATTAAAAAAAGTTCTTTTTCAGGTCGATAGTCGAACAATTTTCCGGCGAATTGGATGAATTCTTCGCCGGAAATGAAGATCTCCGAGAGGAGTATGCATTCGATTTGCATCGATATAAGGTTGTGGAAATGTTCTTTTTCAAAGTCTTTGTAATTATTTGAACTCGAGAATTCTTGCTTATTATTTAGAGAAAAGTACTCAAAGTGGCACTTTGTATATCATTGTTGAGTGTTAGAAAGTCCTTCCAAATTTTAAGGATTGTCAAAATAATAGGCTTTTTGATGTTTATCTGAACGTTGGCAATTCTGGATCTTTCCTAAAATATCCCAAGTTCTAGGCCAGAATGATAATGATGATGGATTTCAGGAAATGGGCAAAATGCAGAAAGCTGCGGAAGAACGACACAGGCTGGAGAAGGAGAGGCAGAGAGAGAGCAGACAGACGGAGCAGACACAGAGGGGACACAGTCAGGGAGATGATGGAGCTTCCCAAGTCGATAATGTGGTTGAACCAGTGCAGGTACCGTAATCATAAAATGATTTTATCTTAAGGATAGTTTATTCTGAATTTTTGCTGCAAGTTTTCTCTTCAATATTTTTTATGATACTTGCACTCATTTTTCTTCTTGGTCAAAAATGTTTACTTCCAAATAATATGCACTTTTTCAGTTATTGCTTTTGAAATGGATGAAATTTCCAAAATCATAAAAAGTAAATGAAAGAAATCGAGTTTGAAACGCTGACGATTTTGATTCCAGGGGGCGGAAGTGGTTGAAGATCCGGACAAGACACAGATGCCGAGTGAAGCGAATGCACAAAATGCGGATGTGGAGATGAGAAACGAAAATGCCGAGGAAGGAGGGCAACATGGACAGAATGTCGAGAAAACTGCCATCGAATCGGAAGAAGCACAGGAGAAACTGACCGAAGGAAACGGACAGAGTCAGCAGAACCAGGATGAACAAATGGACGTCGATCAGGTATGTGTTGAATCTTTTGCTGGAATTCTAAAGAGATTGAGGTTAGACTATTTTCTTGAAAAAAATAGAAGATTGAATTTTGATGAAATTTAAAACTTCCAGGAATCCCTCGACGTGACGCTTCAAATTCCTCAGCCTGCTGCGGAAAAAGAGAAGGATCAAAATGAGGCTGAAAATGGACAGGTAACAATTTAGAAAGATAACCAAATTTTTAAATTAGGGACAAAGAAAGATTCGTAAGAACTGATATTTGGCCTTAGGTAAAATTTATTCCCAAAGTTAGAAAAATGATGATTTTGACAGGAAGACGATAAAATGGAGGAGGAGGAAGGAAACGGACAAAAAGGGCAGAACGGACAGGAGAAGCTGAACGAGAACAACCCCGATGCGGACGACATCGATGACAGGGCCATCTCCACACCCATCAAGAACATTCTCAGCTCCAATGTAAGATTTTTAATTCGGTCTGAAAACGTCGTATTTTCAATTTGCTTCATTCCCTGAGGAAAAATTTGGTCTTCTAAAGAGAATGAAATTATGGAAAGATAGTGATTTTTTACTCGATTTCTGATAGAGGAAAATTGAAAGAATATGGCAATTTTTGATTTAATGATTTCCAGATCACATTCATGGGCCTCGATCTCTCCGCCATTCAGCGTGACGATCCAACCTCAGTTGTGCGCAGATCTCGTCCGAGCGCCAAAATTGGTAATTTAAAGCTTTATTTGAACATTTTCTATCCCGAATTTCAAAAACGTTCTTTCAAATGTTTTTTTCAGCCCGACCACCCCTACAAGACCGTCTTTCGGAAAATTCTGAAGACTGAGCCAGAAAAATGAACTTGAAAATGCGAACCTGGAATTTGAACTTAAAATTTGATCTTTCCCTATTTTTGTCCAAGACAATCATTCAAACAATCGAATTTAATGATCTCATTTGCTTACTTATTTGTTTTTTGAAGAATTCGCCAATTTAGTCAGAACTTCATTTCTATCGTTTCTTATTCAGCAGTGCAATTTTGCCACTGTTTCTGATCAAATAAAATGTACTCTTTATCTTTTATCGTGTGTTGTTATTTGAAGAGTTTGGAGCTCTGAAATATTTTTGCCATTTTATTTGGTCTATTTTTCCCGCTCTGTTGCATTTCATTTATCTGTAAGGTTTATGAAATGCGTTCGGTGAGCATTAAGTTGTATTTTATCGACTCGGATTTTTCATAGATATCGTAAAGAAATTCAAAGATCGTCAATAGTTTTCAAAAGTGCACATTTTAGATGCAAAGAGCGTTGCCATTGGATAGAAAACGGGTGCCGTCTTTGTACGACGACGACGATGAAGAAGACGAAGGACAGAATGAATCTGAACAGGCCGGACCCGCTGCGGCTAAGAAACCCAGAGGTTTTTCCTTATTTATTTTCATCTTTCTGACCTTTAATCAACAATTTTTAGATTATTTTCTCTTGAATGAATTCCATGACTTTCAAAGTTGGCAATTTTCAGACGAGCCCCCTGTTCAATCTGATGCAGAATCGTCCTCAAATGGTAGGAATAAAGAAGACGAAATCAAAGAAGAAAAACAGATCATTGAATCTGAAGATGTACCGAATAAAGGTGAATTTATTTTTCTGTAGATTTGAAATTATAATATTTTTCAGATCCAAGCCTCTTCTCTGTAATCGGAACGAGGAAGGGCGAGAGGGAAGACATGCAGGACGCTCACTTGGCCATCGATCATTTCGAGTTCGAGTGCAAGGGGGTGTAAGCTGAAAGTTTAATTTTTAAAGATATTGTTTCAAAAAATCATTTTTTATGGACATTTTTTGTAGCTCTAAAATTGTTCGTTTTCGAATTTTCAAACAAGTTTCAATTTTTCAAATGGAGAAAATGAAAAGATTTTTTCCAGAAAACGTAGTGCTCTGTACGCGATTTTCGATGGTCATTCCGGAGCGCGCGCGGCCGAGTTCTGCAGAGACAAACTGCCGGACGTCTTGAAGAAAAAGTTGAGTTCTTGTAAGTACAAAGAAAAAATCAGTGCATAATTCGAGTAATTTTATTATTAAAAACGAGTTCACATTTTCTGTCATCATGCCATTGTCAAGCAACTTAGTATGTAAATTTTGGCCGGCTTGACATCGATATTAACATACTTGCAATTAAGATCGCTTGACATTACCATGATTTCAAAAAGCAATATGAACTTAGCCTTTATCGGTATTTGATTTTATGTGAACAAATCGATTTTAGACGATGATGTGTCGAATTTGGAGAAATCGCTAAAGAAGATTTTCACGGAGAGCTTCAAAGCGATCGACGATGGATTCCTCAACATCGCACGCAGCAAGTATGATTTTAAAATAAAATTTTAAAAATCGATTTTTATTCTTTCAGCAAACCAGTTTGGCGAGACGGCGCGACAGCAACGGTAATTTTCCTGCTCAACAACGTGATCTACGTCTCGAATTTGGGTGATAGTCGGGTAAGTTTTTAAAATTGTTTTAATTATGGCAAATTTTGGCCAAAAATATTTGTATTCTTCTTCGATCACTTATCTTTCGTATCTTTTTTAAAATATATTTTTTTAAATTTATATCGAGAAATCTTTCATTCTATCGAATCATTCTGAGACAGATTAATGATTTTCAGGCTGTAGTTGGACGAGTGAAATCGGAAACTCCTGGAATTGAGCAGTCAAAAGAAGAGAAGGAGAAAATGTCAGCGATTCAGCTCAGCATCGACCACAATCCGAGTGCCTACGATGAAAGGATGAGGATTCAGAAGACTGGCGCTACAGTCAAGTAGGGTTTTATACAAAGCACAAAGAATCATTATTTTTTCTGCTATATTAAAAAAGAACTTTTTATCATTTTTAAACACTTTTCATGCAATTTTTATTTCCAGAGACGGCCGCGTGAACGGAATTATCGAAGTATCTCGATCGATTGGCGATGGAGCGTACAAATCACTCGGCGTGAGTTGCATTCCCGACATGAAACGGCTGACTTTGACTCAAAACGATAGGTTAGTAAATTTATTTTTGTCGATTTACTCTTTCAAAATGCCTTTATTTTCCTCTTCCATATTTCGGAATGAAAGTACTCGTAGTCTTAGCTTTACGCAAATTATAGCTACAAACGCTATGCTTATCTGATAGAAAGGCTAATTTTAGTGTATATCAATTTTTAAAAACTTTGATTAATTTGCACTTTTTATTAGCTAAAAAATTAGAACAGAAACTATTTACATGAAAAACTAGAAAAAAAAACCCGCGAGAATTTGAAATTCAACAATTAGCTAGAAACATAGAAAGTCTTGTCAGAATGGCATCTGAAGCGTCCGTAAATCATAATTTGTGGTTATCGAAGAGATTCGGTCGAAAAAACCCGTTTGGAATATGAAAATGTCATAAATGCGAGTGAAAAATAAGAAGTAGCAAGATTTTGTACCGGAAAACTATCATTAGCAATTCATCAAGTGATGTCATATCATAAGGTTTTGAAATGAGATAGAAATTGTTGGCTTATTGTAAAGTTCCTTCGAATTTACACCGCCCAGCTGTAAAGGTAGCCACTTTTCAAGAAAATCGCTAGGACAGGATAAAAATTTTAAAAGGCAGAAATTTAAAATTTGATAAGATGATGGTTCGGAAATTAAATATGATTTCCCTCGACTTCGGAAATGGATTCAGGCAAATGTTTGCCCATTGTTTCAGGCAGGAATATCAGTGCAATTAATGCGGCAGCAGCGGCTAGAAAGGCGAAAGGAAGGACGAGGGTTAGGGGTCCGAAGGCGTCCACCTGAAAAATCACCATTTTACATGGTTTAAGGCGAGAGCATTTGAAAGAGAAGAACAAACTAATATTTTGATACGATAATAGGAAACAAATTTAATGGAAGATAGGAAAAAAGTAAAGTCGAATTGCAAAATGATATTAGGAAGCTAGAAGGTCATCAATCAAACAGTCGCTGTTATCAAATTCCGGCTGATCGTTGATTTTTTTCTTGTTTTCGGATAAAAGAGAATTACATCATTTTGTAAATTTGCAGTAGCGTGCTAGACATTTCATTTCATACCGTCACTATCAATGCTGACAGTGTAGCTACTTCCTATCATCCACCAAAGACTAGATGCGTCGGGAACAATTGTATAAGATGGATAACATTTTTTAAATTATCGGAATTTTTGTGGACAATATAAGGGTGCTTACCAGCCAAAGTGCCACATAGGACGAGGCGATGGCGCCGATTCTAGCAATTGTCGAGCAACATCCAACTGCCGTGTTCCTCAGCACTGTTGGGAAGAGTTCGGAGGTGAACGTGTACATGGTCGTGTAGGCCACGGTAATCATTGCCTTGGAAGTCATCATCACGGCAATTTCGAGGAGTTGAAAGGGGGCTGGAATGGAATTTATTAGCTCGAAGAAGAATTTGAAGTTTTTATTTTCTTTTAAATTTCACATGGACGTTGACTTTTTATTGTGGAATGTTCTAGCTTCACTTCAAACTTTGTCTTGAACTTCAATTTTAGGCTAAATTTGGTTGAAGATTACTTGAAGTTGCATTTTGTTGCATCAAGGCAAGCTTTGATAGAATTATCATTTCCTTACCGTATTCCTTCACGGCGATAGTCGACAGAAGTGAAACTCCTCCGATGAACAGACTCAAGCTGACGAGCAAACGTCTTCCAATTCTGTCGATGAGCAGATAGACGATAAGTAGAGCTGGGATCTCCATCGCTGCAGAGATGGCAAAGTTCACGTAGAGATTTCCACCGCCCAGATCGGCTTTCATCGTCAACCCGTAGTACATCATCGTTGTCACTGGCCTGGAATTCGAATTATTTACATTTCGAAGAAAACAACATGAATTTCGGTCAACTTTCAAGTTTTGAAAAAAAATTGAAATCCTACCAGATAAAGAAGCACGACAGCGACCGTTTTCTCAGATTGGGAGTTCTAACTAAATCCGTGATTCCGAAAGAGGTGTTTTTCTTGGTTGCTGGCGGTCCTTCGATTTGGTTCCACCTAGAAATTATAAAATCTAATTGTGTGACTTTCTTTAGTTTACCATTTCTCTGGAATGTAGGACTTGTTGACTTTGGCAGCTCTATTCAAAATGACATCAGCCTCCTCGTATCTTCCCTTGGAAACCAGCCAGAGGGAACTTTCTCCGATTAGCCTGAAGTTTTTGAATGGTTTGGTTTTTTCAGCTAAAAGTTGGACTCACCACCAATAGCTTAGAAATAGCAGGGAAGGAGCGGCAATGGCGAAGTGAAGCAGACGGTAGTCAGAGATGAAATAGGCTAGAAGAGCTAGAATAAGCTGAAATTTAAAAATTTTTAAATTATTGAAAGCATTGTTATCTTTCAAGTTCCAATACTTTTAATCATGAACAAACTATGATGAAGAGAAATGCTAAAAATACCTTTATCTTATTGGGCATTTTCTCATTTATGATCATTATTGTTAAAAAAAGTTATACCTGTCCAAAAGTGTAGAAGATATTCGCCACAACTGCACCCAGACTTCGATATCGCTTTCCCATCAATTCCATTCCCAGAACGACGGCGATTCCGTACAGACCTGGTTGAGAGATACCCGTTCCGGCTCTAAACATAATTATTATTTTTTAATCAGACAAGTCTTATGATATCATTCTGTGTGATAATGTCATGAGATTATCTTTCTATCTCAAAGTCGTACTTCAAAATAGCGAAGATCCACCAGGTCGGGGCGATAGCCAGAAGCAGTCCGCAAGTGCACTGAATGACTAGAGCGAGGTAGAATACTTTCTTGCGTCCGATCCTGAAAATGCAATTTTCCTCGGTTTGTTTTTTTAAATGTGTTAAACTTGTCAGCGGCAATTCCACAGTAGAGCGACCCAACCATCTGTCCGATGTAGTAGAGCGATTGCACGGTGGCTTTGATCCAAACTCGATCGCCTTCGATGTTCCACTAAATTATGAAAATTTCGAAATTGTTCAAGAAAACAAGAGTAAAAATCTGATTCTTTTTATTTTCAAGTTTCTTACCCTTTTGATCGCTGACCCTTGGAAGACTTCCATTTCGACAGTTTCCTCCATCAAATCCATTGCATCGGTAGAATTAGTGTTGTTTGCCCTGAAAATTTTGAAAACTCTTTGAAATTATTATTTTTCTTACTGTAGAACACTCTCGAATTGAGGTGGAGCGGCAACGAAAGTCCAGCTCATAACGTGCATTGCGACGAAAATCGACGGCAGACAGAGCAGGAAGAATTGCAACATTTGGTATCTGAATTGGAAATAAAGTAATTTTTTGAAAGGTAAATTTTGCTCACCTTCCAAATTCTCCAAGTTGCTGCGAAACGAGACTTTCGAAAGTGGTTTTCTCAGGCTTCTTGATATCGTCATTCTGTCCCTTGTCGTTTCCGTCAGAATGCTTTTGCTTTTCATCTTCGATGTCATTTTTCTCGTCCTTCACTTCTGTCTCAGTTTCTGCATCGTGGTTTTCTTCCGAAATTGTTGATGTTGGAAGCCTTGGTGCCATTCAGCGGCCGGCGATCTAAAATAAGGAAGTACGGTTTTTTAGAAAGTCATAAATTTGAGGCGGAGTAGTTTTGGTAAAAATGAGAAAGAGTTTGAACTTTAAGAATTAATAGAGTACTGTAATTAAATTGAAGATTCAGATGAAATGTGTGAATTGAGACTATATTTCTGGTTTTTATCCTTTCTAGTTGAAATGCTTGGCGATAACATAGCATTTGATAAGTGATAGTTCTCTCAGATGGAATGGAATCAAGCAAAAACAATAGGTCAAATACGACCCCATGACACGGCGCTACTCCCACGTGCAGATGTAAAGAAGTCGGGGGTGACAAATTGGGAGTGAAAAAGATAAGGTGACTTGAAGAAAAACTATCAGGAGATCAAAGACAATAATGACGCAAAACATCGTAGGAGAAATGTACTGAAAGTCAGGCACATGAATCGAAGTAATGAATTACTGTGGCATCTTGCATTAGTCACCATCACTCTACCGTCATTTTTCGTAAATGTCAGCATATTTTAAACTCGTTCCTTCTCTGAAGCGGGTGACAATTACAGAAGATGAAAATAACGCGACTTCTACAGACTTCAAAGTACAGTAATTATTGTGAGAAGTGATTGCACGAAGAGAGTCGACAAGAGAAGTGCATATGCACGCATTATGATCGGAGACATGTTAGAAGAGGCAGTAAACAATTAGAATGACAAAATGAAACAAACAGAAAAATGATATTTCGATTGGAAAAATGAAATATCAGCCTTCAAATATTTCTTTTGAATTCCAACGATCAGCATTGGTTTTTCATAATATATTGACCAAATATAAAATGGGATTAAAGTTATAGAAAATACTAAATTAACAAAATTAAAAATAATATTGATTGGTCGATAAAAACAAGGATAGATGAAATTTCAGGCTACTGATCGTCGCCTGCGATGGTTTGTGGAAGACATTCGACAACGAGGAAGCGATCAAGTTCGCTCTCGACAAAGTAACAGAATTTGAAAAGGTGAGATATTTGGATAGTGGAAAATAACTAGTGGATATGAGAAAATAAAGGAGAATATCCAAGTGGGATATTTGAATGACAAAGTGGTAGATTTCGCCAATCAAATGAACATTTATCGAGCAAAGATCAAGTCAATTTTCTAAATGCGCGAATTTGTATTGGTAAGATCTTCGAGTTCGCGCACCTCTAGCTTTAAAGAGTTCATAGTTTTGAACTGGATATAGGGCTGATAAAATACACAAGAACATTCACTTCTCAAAATAGGTTGAAATAGGTTTGGATTTTAAACTGGACGCTAGAATTTAGTGAAAATCATGTGCGTTTTGAATCATTCAAAACTGAAATCTGATATCAGCCGGAAGTTAAAAAGTTTACTGAACAATGACACGAAAGATGACAAATATATGATAAAAATGTAGCGAAATTTGACTGAATCATCACCATCACCAACTTCATTCTATCAAGTGAATTTCTGCTTTTCATTTGCATCAATCTTTCAGAGTCAAAGATGAATAAATCAAACATGCTATAGTGGCCAAAAATCAATATATGCGTAATACTCCGCATAAAATACGGGATACTTTGATTTTGTTAAAATTCGGAATCATCATACAGTAGAAAATATTTCATGATCTTCATATTTTATTTTTTTTAAATCATCGTCTCTGGCGTAAGTTTCTCTTCCTACATAATTTTATTCAGTTTTTCCTCTATCAAAATTTTCTGCCTTCAAACTGGACGAACCTTCCAAAAAAAATCTCATAAAATAGGCGATATTTACCGAAATTTTCAATATCTTTATTCAAACTGTCTAAATCAAAGGGATATTCTATTCGACGAACAACAAATATCACCACATATCACATGCTTTTCGTGGGTAGATGATGGCGATAGATAAAAACGAGAAAACTTGGAGATAGGCGAAATAAATAAATGTATCGGAAGGAATGTGGGAATAGAGGGATGACGATGATGGAATTGATAGAGGAAGGAAGGAGGAGGGGTCGTGCCTCTGCAGATTGCAGACTTGCAGAAATGATAATCACTGTACGGTACGGAATCGTGAACGATGATCTGTTAACTTTGCCATCATTAAAATGGTAGCGTAGTTTTTGAAAATCGGATGGAAGAATAGTTTTTCGTAAAATGCATTTAATTATCATTGATATGCTAGGTTTACTTTACCTATGATTACAGTTTAGCACATTATGAAGACAGACGAAGTTCAGATTCTGCATAACAGAATTACTATATTCATTTCTTCTAGGAATTTTATACGACATAAATAAAACTGCGAAATCTCTTATAATTTGGTTTCAAATGATAAATTCCCGATTTCAGTCAGACATAGCGGAAGAAATGGGCGAACGTCGCGAGCAGACCGTGTGGAGACTGGCGGCAGAGTCGATGGCTGCAGAGGCAGTGAAGAGGAAGTGCGGCGACAACGTCAGCGTTCTCCTTCTGCCTCTTTCTCCGTACATTTCAATCGCATAATAATCATCATAATTTAATTATTAGTGGGTCCATCTAAATTATAAACTGATGCGAGATGAATTTTATCACTGATGCACTTTTCATTTTAAGAAGGTTGAGAAAAGGTGCGTCAGTTATAAAATTACATTAGTCTATCATCCACCCCTATGAAACCCACCATCTGCTTTATTTTCACTTCATCAATACATAATTTTACATTTATTCCATTGTGTAAGAAGTCACAGGTTTTTCAAAAATTCTATCGAGCTGAAACGAATATCAGTAATTTTGGTAAAAACGAATGGAAATAAGATGATAAGGTGTTCATATTTAGTATTGTTTTAGTTATGATATCGAATAAATCGAATTTTTATTCGACTAAGAAATTCCGCCCTGTCAATATCATGAAATCATCACAATTCAGTTGCAATTGGGAATTGCAATAACATTCAGCGAACCAGTGAAGATCAAATTTATTATAGCGGGTATGAATAGAACAAATTGATTTCAATGATGCTATAGGTCAAAAATTTATTGAAAACGACGAACTATCAACCTTTGTCAGTGAAGAAAATTGTAAATGCCAAAAATCAAATTTTTATCGATTCAATTTGCACCTTCATTTACGAGTGAAATAATGAGTTGATGCAAAATTAGCGTAAGATATCTAAAACACGATAGTAGCAATAATAAAAAGGTATAAATATAGAGTGCAAATGGGGTCAAATTTCTGAAGCGAACTTGATAAGGAGATTTCTTGTCACCTAAGTTTATCTTGAATATAAATCAGTTTCGAGAGAAAACTCCTTTGCAAAAATGCAACCGGTTAATGGGTGAACAACTTTCCTTTCTTGGCACCCGACTGATTTGCGACAGAATCTGCCAAAAATTATCTAAAAGCCTTAAAACTCAATAAAATCGGCATTTTGGACAATTTTCACGCATTTTCATTAAACCCTAGAACAGTAATTGATAGATTGGTGCCTTGCAATCATATTTAGATCAAAATCTCGCCCCAACTTTGTTTTCTCACTATAAAATGAACATTTGAATGCATTATTTTGACATTAAAACGAGAAAATGCATCCATTTTCATTCATTTCTGCAATCCTTTCATTCCAATCTTTCCTCTCCCTCTCTCTAATGTACGAGAAAATGGTGGGAAAACTGACGATTTGATCAATTTTCAATCGTTTGGATGTGATCAAATCCTGAATTCGAATTCAACTGACGAAAAACACTAGCAAAAGTGAAAATTCGGAAGACGTCTTTCGACGCCACAACTTTTCATGGAATTACCTATTTTGAAAACAGTAAAGTCTCTCAGAATCAGTAAAAATTGGGCTTCTTATGGAATAATTTTCATCATTCATGCATGCTTCACGTTTCAAAACCCACTTGCGCCCTCTAAATATATCAAGTTATCTCATGATTTTTTCAGACTTTCAATAATTCGTTCCATGGATATCCTCTATCTCAATCAATGATCAATAATCGCTCATCAAAATAGATAAATTCTGTTGTTATTCCTAAAATTCCTACAAATCTAAATCAGGCTTCATTAAAACTTTCTAATTTCGACTCTGATCTATTTATTCAGTCCAAATGGCGGGGTTGTTTTGCTCAAGCATTGCGAGTTTTTCATCCTCAAATTGCCTGGAGCATCATTCGTGGCACTAAAATTGCATTAATATGCCAAAAATAACCATCAACATCGAGAAAAATACCAAAACAACGAAAATCATCGAGGAAACTGTAAATGATCATCAATTGGATCAGACAAACATCGACAAATCAAAACAGCTCGTCAATTTACATAATCTGTCAGAAAACTGTTAGGAAATGTCGAAATAACAAGCAAATATTGGAGATTCAAACATTAGACGATCAGTCACGTAATCGTCAAAGTTACTATAAAAGGGCGAGCTTTCGAGATGAAAGACATCTCGATTTCGAGCTATACAATAAATATTCCTTCGACTTAAACTAATTACGACTAAAAATGAAATTCCTGACCTGCTTCGCACTTGCCATCTGTCTAGCATTCGCTTATGGGGTAAGTCAGATGAAATTCAATTTCTACTTCAAGCTTCAAATTTGTTGAACAAAGATTTCTAAAATTTAAAAACTTTCAAACTCGAGCCTACTGCGAGTTAGATGAGTTTAAGTTGGGCTTTTGAGTAGAACTTCTGAAGTTGTAACTTTTCTGATCATAAAATGAAGGTATGACACTGAAAATTCAGCAATCGTCTCCAGTCGTCACACTTCCATCCGTGACTGTTTCTGGAGTAACGGGAGTAACCGACGTTACTGGTCCTGCAAATGACCTGATCACCGCTCTACAGAGAATCATCCAGGAGTTGAATGTAAGAAAAACGTTATTTATAAGTCGGACTTCAGAATATCTAAATCCGATCTTATTTATTCTGTAAAATATCTGAATTTCAATGTTTCAGAAGCTGCTCCAAGAAATCGTCGATGGAACTTTGACTTCTTTGATTAGAGTCCTTCAAACCGTGGGTGAACTGCTGGGAGTTACGAAAGATCCCCGGGTCACGCAAATTCTCACCGACCTCTTCGGCGACTTGGTAACTCTGAGATCGTCATAGACTTGTTCTGATTTTGAATTTTCAGCTCGAAACTGTCTTCTCCAGCCCAGGCGATGTTCTTACTGGCGCTACCAAGGTACAGAATTTGTGTCATAATTTTCGCACAATATAAAGAAAAATCTAATCACTAATTTTTCGATATATTTTCCAAATTTTAGCTCCTCTACAGTAAAAAGATTGACTTTCAAAATTTACTTTTTCAGGAAAAAGTCCTGTCTCTGATCCGAGAGACGATTGGCAAACTTCAAGCCCTGCTGGACCAACTCTTGGGCGGCTCTTCTGGCACTGGTCTCCCAATCACCCTTCCCACAGTCACTGGAAATCCAATCACAGTGCCTACCGCTTCCGTTCCCGTGTCTGTGCCAAGATCCCGCAGATTCGCCCAGTAAATCCGAATTTCAAAACCCTTTTTGTATATCATGGCGTAGATTTTTACTTTGTCTTTCAAGTGTCTTTAATAAAGACTTGGATATTTCGATTTCAACGTTTTGTTCAAGAATTGCGAAGTTTGTTATGCAAAATCATTTTTGTATATATAGTTTTGTCTGACAAATAAGCTGCTTTATTTGCTTGCGAGAAGAGCAAAAGAAGATATGTTTGGCATTCGATTGGCAATCATTCTGAATACCTACCGATCGCTTGTCGATGGATCATAACATTTTCTTGAAAGATAAGGGAAATCACGAACAAATTATTGGATTTGGTTACAGAATCTTTGAAATAAAATACTTCAAAGAATATTTATTTCAGTTACAATTATCCCTCATCACTTCTGGATTTCTTCGGGAGTTGTCTTTATCATGTGCATTGGAATTTTAATAATAGTCGAATAAAGGTAATATTCACAAAATATAATATGCTAAACAAAAAGACTACATGATATTAAACTAGAGAGCGCAATCTCGCCCACTGTGAAGTTGTTCTAACGAACCTTTTTTTTCTTCTAAAATTTTTCCTTTTTCTTTCTGGAGCAAGGGTTCAAAAAGCACTCCTCCTGCACTGTTATCAGTTAGAAAGTCCTGATTTTTAGAGATGGCCGGGTCTGCCCCTTTTTGGTTCTCCCGCTAAGGAGCTTCAGTTGATTCTTGAGATAAAAACCGTCTTTGAGTACTCGTATTTTTTTTGATAATTGCATTTTTGTGTGGCCAAAATAAACCGTATTTTAACATCTTTTCGCGCTTCCCATTTCGTTGGAATTGATTGGTCTACTTGCACGTTTGTTGCTCCCGGTCTTCTCTTTCTCTTTCTGCGACGATCATCTCGCGCTCTTTTCCGTCTCAAGTCGCCTGACCAGAGGCAAAAGTGGCATTCAGAACCTCTCGTTCCATCCGAGTCAGTCCTCTCCTATCTCTTCTTAACCAATTCACACCCTTGTTCACGCCGTTTTTGCCCCTAGCATAGAAGTCAAAATCAAGGAAAGAAGTTTTGCTAAAATAAAACAAAATTAGAAACTTTGCGGAGCAATTTTTTCTTGATTTTTTTTTGCTATAAACTTGATTAGTCCATCAGATTCCTAGAAAAATACTTTCATAACTTTTTCTTTACATCTGGAGTTTCATTTGCGCCCTCTATGCAAAAGTTCACATTGCATATTCTTCGTCTTTAAATTTGTGCATAATTTATCATATTTCGATTGATTAGTCTTTGATACACCATCTTTCAAGCACCAAATGCATTTTAAACTTGGGATTTGTTGTCATTTTACTGTGAACTTTACAATGGTAATTATTGATTGTCTAATTACTAATTACCACATAAAATCGTTTATTTTTACCGGGCGGAGCATTCATTTTGAGGACAAAGAACGTTTACAAAGTGAGAGATATGAATAAGAGGCCAAGTCTCCCCCTTTCGAGGGAGAGGAAAGAACGTATGATTTTTCCGACGTTTCAATTATCATTAATTAGTTGGTAATTTCATGAAACCAAGACACAAATTAGGGTAATAAAATACGCCCGAAATTGATAGCTAATTAGGTTAATTGGTGTAAACGCAGTGCAGTTTTCCTGTCGAAAAAATTTGGGAAGACCGCTGCAGGAACGAATTACCACACAAAAATGGACATAACTTTTGATAGGATGGACCGTTTTTGATAGTTTTAAAAGTTTTGAGTTTGTCACGATTTCGCCCATCGCTGCGATATCAAGTTTATCCAATTCAATCTATTAGTGGAGACTATTTGGTCTCTCTAGGTATGAAAAAGAACTTGTTCGGTTCATTTTTCCGAGTCCAATGGCAGCAAGTCAAAGGGAGAAGGTGAGGACAATCAGAAAGAGTGGAAATAGCACGCAGACAACCCGAAATACCACGCCATTGGGCAGTCTTTTCTTTCTAATTTCTTCACTAATCTCCCCATTTTCTGTTATCTTTCATTACCGCTTACGCGCAATTCTCTTTTCTCTTTATCCTCCATTGTAAATGAGAATTCCTCTCTCTCTCCCTGGCGAAAAAAGAAAGTGCGAGGTCTTTCGTTAACTCTGGTCTCTGACTCTCTCGTTCTCTCTTCTCTTGCTATACTATTTTCACTCGCGGCTCGCATCATCGCCTCTGTCTTGAACAGTAGGCAACGGTTTTGTCGTTTACAATGAAAAATATTTCTTTCACTATTTCGCTTTGTTCAAATAACCACTATTCATTTCTATAAATTTGATGATCATCTTAGCAACATGAGAGCAAGATTTATAGTTTCATTTTACTCTAACTAATGTTTCTATATTTACTCACTCAATGAGGATTATTTCATATAGATTGCTGTAGTAGTAAAGTTTTAGGGTAAACAGGAATTCATCTTCATCCAAAGGCATGACAGTCGCCACTCAACTCAATCATAAGAAGGAACTCAGATCCGTTGTAAGCTCAAAGATAAAGTATGATTTTGAGCCAATGAGTTCAGCCTCCTCCCAAGTTACCTTCTATTGTCGACATAAAAAATGCTATTCCAGCGCACTGTTTCACCAAGGATACATTTACTTCAGTCAGATATCTCATCCAGGTCTTTCAAGCGTTCTTTTCTCAACATACATATAATTCTTAGGATCTTCTTCTGATGGCAGCTCTCTATTTGATTCTCTCTCCAGTCGAACGTTATTTCGGATGGGTCGGTTTGCTTGCTTGGTAAGTTGTTGATGCGAAAGATCAAACAGGGTCAATCATTTACTCTTTGAACTTGCTTATTATTTGTACTATTAAAATTGGGCCAAGATAGTCAAATTCGTGTTCGTTTTTCCCCATAAATAACGAACAAATGAAGCAAACTGCATAGTCCATAAATTTGAAAATTAAAAAATACTGCGCTTTTCTTTCGATCCAATGCAAAATAATTCTCTAAATGTGTGCTGTCTATTTTATTATTTCGATTAAATTAAGTGCAAGTTCGTGTGTTGAAAAAATAGCAAGAGAGGTAGAAGAAATTGCGTACCCCACACTTTTTCCATTTTCCCCCGCTGACTGACTTTTCTTTGCGCATAGTCTGACGCGCAATGCATACGCGCATTTTTAGCACACGAACTGTTACTTCATTTGACCGATACAGCGTTTCAATTATCGGTAGTCGAGATTATTCTGTTGCATCACGTTTCATGCGTTTTTACTGTTTACAGCATGTTCATTTTTCCCACTCACTGAATTATTTTATAGGTATTGGGCCTATGGTTTTGTTGGCTTTGCTCTGTTCGTCGTAGGCCATGATGCCGGCCATGGTTCTTTCTCCGACTACGAATGGTTGAATGACATCTGTGGCCACATTGCCCATGCTCCTCTTTTGGCTCCTTATTGGCCCTGGCAAAAAAGTCACCGACAGCACCATCAGGTTTGTCGAATTATAACTTGAACTTTAGGTCCATGTATGCAGGGTTGCAAATTTGAGACCCGATCGGGCATTGAAATCCAACATGATATAAGAGAAAGACAGAAAACGACGAAATAGCATAGGGAAAATAGAGTGCAAAAGAAGTGTGAAGGAGGGAGAGAAAGGCCCGATCGGAGGGTTCTTTTTTCGGACATAAGTTTGCAATCCTACATGTATGGGCTTTGCTAAATCTAATGGGCATTGCATTTCTACATAAAATATCGCAAGATGAATGAAAGAAAGAGCGAACACCCCATATCATACTGCATTCATTGCAAGCTTATCATGCCATGACTGAAGGTACTTTGATACCAAATCAAAAATAGTGTAGGATAAAAAAAGGAGAGAAATAGCGTTTGGTAATAAAGTATCTTCAGTCTCATTCCAATGCAATATGTAGCACATACTGTGACAAAGTTCATTATTGTAATTGATCAAGAAAGAATCTTGATTTCATGAAAGTGCATATTTGAACTACTTTGAAATTTAGTAATAGTAAAAACCGAATTGTACATGATTTTTGTCATATTTGTTATGAGGGCAACTTGGAAACCACAAGTTCTCAAGCTATGTGAAATAGTTTGGAAAGAATAATCGTTTTCCTATCATCCCTCGCCCTGTTTCGCATGATTTGAATGCTTGAGGTTTCTAAATAGCCGCTATGAGAAGTTATGCTTGAAAAGCATTTCGAGCCTACTATGCGTTCGCTATCAAATAAGCTCATTAATTATATTGACAGATTTCGCCAGATTATTTACCTTATCAGTAGAAAAATGAAAATTGAGCGTCGTATGATTAAAGCTCAATCAAAGTTAATGTCAAAGAACAATTGCGCACGTACTACTTTATCATAAATGGAGAAAATTTGCTAGCATTTATCCAAAGATTAATATGAGCTATATTTTTCATTATTTAAATAACGTTTTTTCCAGTTCACAGCTCATTTGAAGAAAGATCATGGCCACCCTTGGATGACTGAAAAGGACCACAACGAGAGAAACTGGTTGCACAGAAGTTTTGCTGCTTTCCCCTTGTCTGGGTGGCTCAGGCCAGTTAACCTTATCTTTTCTTCTATTTCCGATCGATTATTCTTGCTCTCCTGATAATTTAATTTTCAATTATTACTTTTTCTGTTAATCTTCTTTTAAACGTTTTTCTCCACAAAATTCTTATCAATCTCAATCAGCGATAACGATGCAATGCTCTTTGTATCCACATGTACGCAATCGAAAGACGATTTTCGATTTTTAAAGAATATCCGGCATTTTTGAACATAACGCGAAAGAGTGAAAATTTATGATGTAAGCTAATCATTGAAAGGCAAACCAATAATTTGATACCACTTGCGCCCTTTACTTATGCTTTCGAAATGCTCTACATTTATTTCCGAAGAAGGGAAATCGAAGTAAAAATCGAAGAAAATGAATGAGCGTGCTCAATTGCCAAAACAGCGGCAAGTATTTGCGCGATTGAGAACGATGCACAACGCCGCAGCAAGGCTGCAGATGGGCGAGGCCAAGACCCAACTATAAAGAACATAAGACTGAGTTTTAAAAGGGGAAAAATCAATTGATTACCATCTAATTTTCACTATCTGAATCTAAAGTCATGAGATTATGGTTTTAGTAAATAAACTCGTCTCCAACATTCAACAAAATCATTCTTACTTGATTATTACCAGCTAACTAACTAACTGATGTCTTACTCTTAATTCATTTTCTTAGTATTAACTAAGTTTCTACGCTGAATAGTAATAAAATAATCTGTCTATGACAAAAAAAATTAAATTTGGATAACTTCAAGAAATGTTTACGATGGGAACAAGTGTATTGGTCAAGATAGCAGCAAAATATATTCGTCAACATTTATTTCAGCTGGAACCCGGTCTATACCGTTATCGGGTTGCCCGATGGATCTCACTACTGGCCATTCTCTCGTCTCTTTGACAACAACATTGACCGTCTGAAGTGTGCCTTTTCTGCGACCTGCTGCCTCATCTGTGGATATGTCAGTTTCTTCAGTCGGCATTATTCAATCTCAAACATTTATAGACGGCTTATGCTTTGTTGGGATATTCTGTATACAATTGGTTCAAGTACTACTACATCCCGCTCTCTTTCCAAGGCCTCGTTCTTGTCATGGTCACCTATTTGCAACATCGGGATGTCGACATTGAGGTGAACCGTTAGAATCGACCTAGATTATCATCTTGAAAACTCAAAATCGTAATCGTAACTAAAATCGCATGATTTTTCACGTATCATTCGTCACCGCGAAAATAGACTAAAATAAAAAATTTCAAAAAGGTTATAGAAAAAATTAGAATTTTAGCAAACAAGAGGTAAATGTCACGATTAGTCGTGGAATTTGTTCATTACCGAAACTTCTCTCCACTCGTTTGTTCTATTTTGTGAAGCAACCACCAATCATTTCTATCAAGAAAATCGTGAGTGAAGTCCCGCATAATGGCGCATGAGACTAATGCGATTTCAATAATTAGCAGAAAACTTACGACAATTCGTGCGCATTCATCGCTTATTCATCGAATTATAGTTTTTGTAACTTTTCTGAAAATTCGGATTTTAGTTTATTTTCGCCGGAAGTGAATGATAGAAATTGCGATCATCTGTCATTAATTGGCTAATGAGTTTTTGTTTACTCTCAAGTTCAGGTCTACGAGCCGGAAGAGTGGCAATTTGTGCGCGGACAGACTCAGACAATCGACAGAAAGTACGGATTTGGGCTCGACACGCTAATGCACCATATTACCGATGGTGCAGTCTAAATAATTATGAAACCATTCAATAGGAAATTATTTCAGGCCACGTTGCTCATCACTTCTTCTTCACTAAAATCCCTCATTACCACTTGATGGATGCAACTGAAGGAATTAAAAAGGTATTCAATGAAAATTCTTCTAAATACCATCTCTATCTTTATGAAATGAAAATTCGAATTTCAATAAAATATTGCTTGAGATAAATAATCGAGCGATCTGAATGAATTAATTGAAAGCGATTATCCTTATTCTTAATTTTCAACAATTTATAAGCTACAAAATAAAAATCATAGTTCCTTCACAAATGAATTAGATTAATTTCTACCATTTCATTATGAATTATTCTTCAGGTTCTGAAGCCCTACGAAAACACTCCATATGGCTACAAGTCTGAATCGAATTATGACTTCTTCTTCAAATTCCTGCACTACAACGTCAAATTGGACTACTTGATCAACAAGTCTAAAGGAGTTCTGCAGTACCGTGTTGGTGTGGAGGGAGAAAGAGCAGCAAGGAAGAATCACTAAACTATTGATCAAATGAAAATCTGCATGCACACTAAAGTTGAGGACACTGAACATGTTTTAGGACGGGTGAATTCCTATTTTTTATATTGTTACTAGTCATTGTTCAAATGTTAGACATTTCATATTATTTTGACATAAATAAATGTTTTTTTTTCAGTGAATTTAAGTGTGAATGTCAAGAAAAACCAAAGTCTTAGCAAAGGGGTGTTTCCAGGGGTCCATCGATTTGGCTGATTTTCACATATGTTTTTCAGTTTTTCGAAAATCGGTTATCACCATGAGAATCAGCGTGCAAAACTGAACAATATATGTGGAAATCAACCCAATTTGAGGACCCCTGTTTATATCTCTTTGCTAGGACTTTGGTTTTTACTGACATTCACTCTTAAATTCATATTTCTATCGAAAAAAAAACCAAATCAGATTAATTTCACCATTATCGTAATCACAACTATCAATCTGTGTACTTAATTCTTCGATCGCTGTATCTGTCTGTAAGCATATTGGGTATATGTGTTACAATTATCTATGGTAGGATAATAACATGTTTGTCGTCGATGTTAAATTCGTATGATTTTGTCTCTGAATCTCAAGTTATTGCATCTTTTTGATCATCGAGCCATAATTTAACTAATCGTTTCTATGGAGATTCGCTCATTAAAAGTGGAACATCTGTTATGATAAAAATGAAATATACATAGGAGAGATCATATATCAGAATCAAGTTAGTGTGATTTAAAATCGCAGAAGTGTAATTGACTCACTCAAATCCTCATATCAATTAAAGTTCCCAATGTCTAACGATGTTTCTAACGACACGAATTCTTCTATTCCTGCTCAACTTGGTTCTGGACCATTTAATGTCCAAGATGGCATTGAAATTATCGGGTCTATAATTTACCTTTGGAATATTTACATACTACTAACTTCTAAAAATCCCCTCTTTCGTTCAGCATTCTACATTCTATTCATTTCTACAGGTTTATTTGCATTTATTTTAATTACTTAAATGCTGAGAATCATAGAAATACAGAAGACGCTTCTCTTAGATGCTCCTTGCAGTTTTTTTGCTTGAAAAATCTATTTGAGAAATTAGAATCTTCCATAAAAGTAGTAGCAGGAACTATGCGAAATCAGCAACTACAATTCTCTGAACGTCTTCATGTGGGCTATTCTTGTTACCGGCATACATAAGGAAAAATGCTTTCGGGTTGTCACAGAAAGTCTTTTGAAACTTTGCCTTTTGGATTTTAGCGATTTCAAAATTTACTCTGCAGTAGAAAATATTTAGAACTGCATTAATGTTTACGAATTCCGCATTTCGTTGCGTACTATATGATTTCCTTAAAATTTTATTTTGCAGGATTTTGCAACGTCTTTTCAGTCATCATAAACGCAGTTCTGCGGCGTTTCATCTGCGGAATATGTCCTATTTCAATTGGACTACTTCCCCTAGCAAAACTGATTCCCCAGATTTCAACGGCCATCGGAGTGGGATACATCATTGGAAATTTCCTGTTGACTCTCAATCGCTACACAGCCATGAAGTACCCTTTAAGGCATAGGAAGGTGGGATTATCATGGCTTTTTTTATTATTTTTGATATCTCGTAAACACCGCATGGTTTTCATTCCGTTTCCTTTCAATGCTATCTCCTGTTACGTCTTCTCTAACGTCCCTTTTAAACCGTTACGCCTTCTCTTTTTCTGTCTAGAGGAAAAGGATGACGACGCTCTATAGAACCATGCAGCATTGCCGACCTTGAAATGATTTTTAAAGAATGAAAATATTTTAGATGTGGACTAGAAATGCGATCATTATAGCGATACTTTCACATACCTTATTCCCTGAAATCTACTATATTTTCATGTATTTCAACGACTATAAAATTACCTATATTGACGATGAATCAATTCTTCTTGGACCAGCCTCAGGAATTGGTTTTTTAGTATGCAATCAAATAATTTGTTTTAATGTAATGCAGAATTTTCAGGTATCAAGAATATCAACGGGAATTGTGATGTTTGGCTATTTATTGGTCGCAACGCCACTTAATCTAATGACCATCGATGCTTTAATTAAATACAAAAAGCGAAATGGAATCAATATTCAATCGAGTGAAAAGGTAAGACTAGTTGTGAATTGAACGCATTCTTGAAAAAAGAACTTGAGCGATCTATAAAGGGGAATGATATCGGAGAATTTATAACTTTTTAATGAGCCAAGAATTCAACATTGGGTGCTTTCTAAAACGTTGAATGCAAAAATCCGACTCTTGTTCCGAGCCTATCATTTTACTTCTTTTACATATTTCGACAGAAATCAGTGCAAGAAAATCCGTGCTCGTTTCAGGGAATGCTTTTCTACACACTCTGGACTTTCCTTGTGAGTAGCATCGCATATGTTCAACAAATACTTCGAATTTACGCCAACTTCATAGGAGACAGTGCGTTGGATCGCAAAATTCTCGGTTCTACCTATTGGAATATAGATTTTCGATCTCTTTCGCCTCCATTTATTATGTTCGCATCTTCAAATGAAGCAAGGTTGGCATACTGAAGGATTCAAAAATAAAAAGATAAATTGTTTATGAATTTTGAGTTAAAATATAAGTATCAAAACATAATGTAATTCAAATAAGAGCCCATTTATTAAATATCCAAATTAGCTTTCACTAACAAACCTATTATGTCGAAATCGCATTATTTTAGATCGGAAGTTCTTCAGCGCCTGGGAATGAGTAGCATTAAAGTTCACAGCAACAATTCATCAATGAGTCATATCAGTAATTTGACAAATCATCCGAAATATCCTCCTCAATTTACTTTAGCTCTTCGTAAGAGTGAAATTACGGCTGTTGAATAATGACTAGGTGAAATATAGTGCCAAAGTTTAAAAATGGAGATCATTTCAAATACTACTCTACAGTGGATATAGCGAAAAATAAAAATTTCCGTCAAATATTGTTATCGATATTTAAATTCGTGCATTACCTAATAATTTCTTCATCCAACTTTGTTCCGAGTTTTAGAAAATTTTTAGCTAAACCTGATACTAAACACCGTTATCAATTCTCCTACTTTTCTTCTTTCACTGTTCGAAGACACTATTATTTTAGTATGATAGTTATCTTTCAGTTGAATAATTGGATATGAAATAAATTGCAGAGCTCAGATGATTCTATAAATGTTTCATACTTATAATATATTGTGTACCGAATTAAGAGTGGATGTCAGGAGAAATCAAAGTCATAAGAAAGGAGTGCGGAACAGGGATCCGTCGATTTGGTTGATTTTCACGTATATTATACAGTTTTTCATGCTGATTCTTGTGATGCTATTCGTTTTTCGAAAATCGGTTATCATCATGAGGATCAGCGTGCAAAACTGAACAATATATGTGGAAATCAACCAAATCGACGGACCCCTGATATTCACTCTTAAACTGTGATGAGATGTGTATCAAGATATGGCGTCTTTTCGATATCTCGAGAATTTGCGCGCAATATTTCTTTCGAGTTACGAGAATTTCGAATGATTTGAAATTGAGTAGTCATCAGTAATTTCCCAGCCATGTTGATATCGTCGTTTTATCAGAGATAGGAGAAAATTCGAGGGCTACCACGTCCAAATTTCGTCGATATTTCATCATCTTTCGTGTCAGTTTTTTTCGAATTTTTCTCTGATAACATTTGAAATTACGGATTTTCGACAGAAAACTTAGAAAAACTGAAGGAAAACAAGCATAAAAGATGGAAACTTCCATATTTACCACAACGGAAATTATTAATAATACTATCAAAACAATTGTTTCGTGTTTAGATTGATATAGAAAATAGTAAATTCGAAAGATACATAGAAACCAAAGTTAAGTGAACATTGTTTTGATTTAGGTTTAATTTCAGAACTAGCCAGAGAAAAAGTAAATTGTGTGAAAAGATTGTATTGCCAGAGAAAAAAGACTAGGTCAAGAGACAGTACGTCTTTTTCTTTCAGGGTCGCGCGCGTTCGCATTGATGATGAAACGATTACACATCTGAAGAAGTGAGTGATGGGAATTTAGCGAAATAGCGGAAATATGATGTGGGGTCGACCTCGTACCGTCGGAAAGTCGACAGGCAGACTCCACCCCCGAGATGTCGATCATGAGTAAATCGAGCGTCAGCGTAAGAATCCAGGGACTTAGACACGATATAAAAGTGGTAAAATCAACCGAAGAAATCACATCGACGAAGAAATCGACTCGAATCATCAACCATGCAGACCACGACTTTCGCCTTGATTGGTATGGCTCTATTCGCCATCGCCGCAGCTGAGATGTACGGCTACGGAAAGCGCGCCGCCGGATTCGAAGAGGCTCGTGAGAAGAGAGAAATGTAAGTTTTCGTTTTTCCCGATCGGAATAAATTCTTCGCTAACTCTAGGGATTTTCCGATCAATTTTTAACTTTCAGGTACGGCTACGGAAAACGCGAAGCCGGATTCGAAGATGAAGCCCGTGAAAAACGTGAGATGTATGGATACGGAAAGCGTGCTGCCGGTTTCGAAGAGACCCGTCAAAAGCGTGAAATGTACGGCTACGGAAAATAAATGACTTTCCAGAGACTCTAAGTTATCTTCGAGCTATTGACATTTGCGCTGCAATAATTTATATACCATTTCGCCTAGTTTATTGTGATCTTTATCTCTGGGTATGTTCATTTTGCTCTTGATCTGGTCATTCTCCTCATGCTATTACCTTGTATATAACTGTTTTCCTTCTAACTTTTTAAAGTCGAATGAGAATAAATTATTTCTTTTCAAATCTGTTTTCAAATAAGCAAAAACTGAGATGATAAAGATATTTCAAAACCGGTTCTAAAAGGCACAACTTATCGTTACCGAGCTGATAAAAGCGAAAGAGATAACTTCGAAATTAGACATATCAATTTGAAAATCTGAACTCCGTTCTCGAAAAGTCACAAAATCACAACAAGAAACCTTGAACTTTCCCCAGAAAAATCGCGGGTTCTGTCAAATTCACTGAAAAAATCATATTTATAAGTAGAGAGGCCAAGTCTCTCCTTTCGAGGGAGAGAAAGAACGCATGAAAGTTTGCGCCGTTTCAGTTATCGTTAATTATTCCGTTAATTAGTTGCTAATTTCATGAAACTAAAACATCAACTAGGATATAGTTTATTTTGAGTAAGTGGATACTGTATACATTTTGCAACTTCGCTCGCTCAGGCCCCGCCCACTTTTTCCTGCCTTGCGAATTGCGTCATTCCCCCCATTTTCAAACGAGTTTCGCATTTTTTTTCGAGTTTTCTTGACATTTTCGCGAAAACTTTATAATTATATCCTGATTATCTCTAATTAACCAATTAACCCTGTAGAACGATGTTTCATCGATTTTTGATCGTTTTGAGGCATTTTATCGTCAGAAATAACGTGTTTTTAATTTTTAAAATTTGAAAGCGAAAAGAAGTTAGTTCATTGTCTCCAACTAACTGAATATTACGCTTAATTAACCAGATAATTGGCCAATTAACTCTCTTTAATGTTTGCTGTTCATTTTTTCGTTTTTCTAACGATTTTTTCTCTCAACTCGACCCATTTTCATCGAACCAATTGTCGATTCCTCCAAGATGCAGATGTTGTTGTCGTCGTCATCAGGTCATTAGAATTGCAAGTTAATGGACAAACAAACAGTCGCTTATCAGGTGTTTTCATGAAAATGTCAAATTTGCACGAAAAATACGAAATTTCGATCGAAAAATGAACAGCAAACACTAAAGAGAGTTAATTGGTCAATTAGAGAGATAATTAGGATATAATTATAAAGTTTTCGCGAAAATGTCAAGAAAACTCGAAAAAAATGCGAAACTCACTTGAAAGTGGAGGGAATGACGCAATTCGCAGGGCAGGAAAAAGTGGGCGGAGCCTGAGCAAGCGAAGTTGCAAAATGTATGCAGTATCCACTTACTCAAAATAAACTACATGTAGAGAACGTAACTGGGTTTTGAAAAATGAAGCATGAATGATGAAAATTATTCCATAAGAAGCCCAATTTTTACTGATTCTGAGAGACTTTTTACCGTTTTCGAAATAGATAATTGCATGAAAAGTTGTGACGTCGAGACGACGTCTTCGAATTTCCATTTTTGCTAGCATTTTTTTCTCAATCGAATTCGTGATCAGGATTCGAATACATTACCCATACTTTTGTCTGATCCTTACAAAGAATACCTCTTAAATTTCTCAACTCCACTGAAAAAAAAATTTATTTATGTCAAAATAATATGAAATGTCTAACATTTGAACAATGACTAGTAACAATATAAAAAATAGGAATTCACCCGTCCTAAAACATGTTCAGTGTCCTCAACTTTAGTGTGCATGCAGATTTTCATTTGATCGATAGTTTAGTGATTCTTCCTTGCTGCTCTTTCTCCCTCCACACCAACGCGGTGCTGCAGAACTCCTTTGGACTTGTTGATCAAGTAGTCCAATTTGGTTCTATAATGCATGAATTTGAAGAAGAAGTCATAATTCGATTCAGATTTGTAGCCATATGGAGTGTTTTCGTAGGGCTTCAGAACCTGAAGAATAGCTCATAATGGTAGAAATTAATCTAATTCATTTATGAAGGAACTATGATATTTTGTAGCTTATAAATTGTTGAAAATTAAGAATAAGGATAATCGCTTTCAGCCAATTCATTCAGATCGCTCGATTATTTATCTCAAGCAATATTTTATTGAAATTCGAATTTTCATTTCATAAAGATAAAAATGGTATTCAAAAAAATTTTCATTGAATACCTTTTTAATCCCTTCAGTTGCATCTATCAAATGGTAGTGAGGGATCTTCGTGAAGAAGAAGTGATGAGCAACGTGGCCTGAAATAATTTCCTATTGAATGGGATTTCACAATTATTTAGACTGCACCGTCTGTGACATGGTGCATTAGCGTGTCGAGCCCAAATCCGTACTTTCTGTCGATTGTCTGAGTCTGTCCGCGCACAAATTGCCACTCTTCCGGCTCGTAGACCTGAATTTGAGAGTAAACAAAAACTCATTAGCCAATTAATGACAGATGATCGCAATTTCTATCATTCACTTCCGGCGAAAATAAACTAAAATCCGAATTTTCAGAAAAGTTACAAAAACTATAATTCGATGAATAAGCGATGAATGCGCACGAATTGTCGTAAGTTTTCTGCTAATTATTGAAATCGCATTAGTCTCATGCGCCATTATGCGGGACTTCACTCACGATTTTCTTGATAGAAATGATTGGTGGTTGCTTCACAAAATAGAACAAACGAGTGGAGAGAAGTTTCGGTAATGAACAAATTCCACGACTAATCGTGACATTTACCTCTTGTTTGCTAAAATTCTAATTTTTTCTATAACCTTTTTGAAATTTTTTATTTTAGTCTATTTTCGCGGTGACGAATGATACGTGAAAAATCATGCGATTTTAGTTACGATTACGATTTTGAGTTTTCAAGATGATAATCTAGGTCGATTCTAACGGTTCACCTCAATATCGACATCCCGATGTTGCAAATAGGTGACCATGTAAAGAACGAAACCTTGGAAAGAGAGCGGGATGTAGTAGTACTTGAACCAATTGTATAAAGAATACCCCAACAGAGCATAAGCCGTCTATAAATGTTTGAGATTGAATAATGCCGACTGAAGAAACTGACATATCCACAGAGGAGGCAGCAGGTCGCAGAAAAGGCACACTTCAGACGCTCGATGTTGTTGTCAAAGAGACGAGAGAATGGCCAGTAGTGAGATCCATCGGGCCATCCGAAAACGGTATAGAGCGGGGTAAATCTGAAATAAATGTTGACGAATATGTTTTGCTGCTATCTTGGCCGGCACATTTGTTCCCATCGTAAACATTTCTTGAAGTTATCCAAATTTAATTTTTTTGTCATAGACAGATTATTTTATTACTATTCAGTGTAGAAACTTAGTTAATGCTAATTGTAAGAAAATTTATTAAGAGATGGATATCAGTTAGTTAATTAGTAATAATAGAGTAAGAATGATTTTATCAGCCGGCCGCCGAAGGCGGCCGGCGGAGGTTGTATTCGCTTTTAACAATGCGTGACAGTTTGACCATAAAAATCGATGTAAAACTCATTCCGATTGGTTTCAGAAGCTGATTTCGATGTCAGATTCGTTTTCAGCGTGGTCGAAAACCCTGGGGTAGTTTCCGGGGTTGAAACTATATCGGGGGCCGAGATATCGACATAGGTCATGTTCAAAAAGTTATGTTTTCTGATCTCTGTCACGAAATCAGTTGTTCCGGCTTTTTTTTTGACAATTTTTAATTCATTTTGATCGGGATTTTTTTTTTTAATCGAGAGGCCTATGGAAGACCTACTTCCGCGCAAAGAATGGACCATTTTCAACATATGGGGGCGAAGCTACAGTACTCGAAAGTTTGAAAAAGTGATTTTTCGGAAATAACTTTCGTTAAATCGATTTTTAATGTGGTAGAGCTCGTCATTCCACATCGATTAAAAAAAAGAACGCGATTTTGGTCCAGGTATTAGCGAGTTACGGTACTTTGAAAGTCCAAATATCTCAACTTTGAGCCAAAATTAGAGTATAAAAACAAATAGTAGAAACGCTCAAATTTTGTATTTGGGTAGCACTTGATAAGTGCCTTCTAAAAATATCAAAATATTAGACTTTTTATTAAGAACAATTTTCGTGACAGCCCCTTGAAAGTCGCATTTCGACTTTCCGAAATATCTCACAATTTCTCCGAATAAGTCGACTGGCGATGTTAACGAAAGTTATAGAGCCTGTTTTTTGCACAGAATGCAGAAAATTGATAGACAAATAATTCTAACGTCTAATTGACGACGAAGAATCGGATTTTGACGTCGACCGAGGATTCTGAATTAGGAATGTTCCAATCAGTCAGAAAGTGTTCCGGTCGGTTCGGAAATTTTTCTGATATATGCGGAGATTTCCTACATGTTTCACGAATTGATAAAAAATTATTTGAATAACGTCAAAAATTTTCGGAATCTATAATTTCTGAAATGTGCAACAGTGTTTGGCGTGATCCATAATCCAAATATTTCGGATTCGCAAATATTTTTAATAGGGTCAAAACTTCGTTTTGAAATGAAAAGAGATCAACCCGTTCAAAAGGGGTTTTATATTAAAAAATAGAAACAGGTTGTTTTATTCATGAAAAACCCTCTATTTGTACCCAAAAGTGACTCCCACAAAGGAAGATCAACCAATATTTTTAAAACCTCGACGTCCGTTGCTCGTATATCACCCAGGTAAAAATATTTTGGTGACTGATTCCATGTTTGAGGGACTTTCACCTGCGAATAAAACCGACGCGCCTCCTTTGAGCTTTCTTAATAAAGTATTTCTGTGCTAACGCACAAGTAATTTTTGTCGCATGATATAGCTTTTGCTGAGAAGATATTTATTCTTATCCTTTTCGCTCGTTCCGATATAAATTTGATTATTCACCGCTGCCAAGTAAAATGATTATTCTAATCACCGACACTCGCAGGGATTACAATTTCTCTAATGGATATCTACATCACCGCTTATGAGTTATCTTTGAGATCATTCTAGTAAATAACTGGTCGATCACTGAAAGAATATTCTGATTGTTAAACGTGCATTCTACAAGAATAAATATTAAAAAATATTAATTAATCAAACTATCTAGGAGGCGCGTCGGTTTTATTCGCAGGTGAAAGTCCCTCAAATATGGAATCAGTCACCGAAATATTATCTGTGATGTACAAGTCACTAATGTCGAGATTTGAAAAACATTGATTGATCTTTTTTATTGATCTCCTTTCATGCGAATCACTTTTGGATACAAATAGAGCGCTTTTCATGAATAAAATCGCTTTTATTTTTTAAATATAAAACCCTTTTGAATGGGTAGATTTGGAACATGGTTGTCCAGAAACAAAATTGATAGAAACAGAAACGGTCCGTATATCTTGGAAAATATGTTAAAACATAAAAACCTTACATAATTTTCAACAATATACAGAAAACTCGACATATGAAAGAAAAAATCCGGATTTTATTCCCATGATTCGAGATGTTCGAGTAGTTTCTGTTCATTTCTTTTCATAAAAAAATAAACAGAAAATGGCAAAAACAGACAGAAATGACTCGAATATCTCGAATCAGGAAACAAAATCCGGATTTTTTCTTTCATATGTCGAGTTTTCTGTATATTGTTGAAAATTATGTAAGGTTTTTTTATGTTTTAACTTATATTTTCCAGGATATATGGGCCGTTTCTGTTTCTATCAACTGTTTTTGGACAGCCCTGATCTGGAATAGAAGAAAAGAAAGGGTTAACTAACATGAGCCATCCAGACAAAGGGAAAGCAGCAAAACTTCTTTTCAGCCAGCTTCTACTGTTGTATTTCTTTTCAGTTATCCAAGCGTGGCCACGATCCTTCTCCAAATGAGCTGTGAACTGGAAAAAACGTTATTTAAATAATGAAAAATATAGCTCATATTAATCTTTGGATAAATGCTAACAAATTTTCTCCATTTATGATAAAGTAGTACGTGCGCAATTGTTCTTTGACATTAACTTTGATTGAGCTTTAATCATACGACGCTCAATTTTCATTTTTCTACTGATAAGGTAAATAATCTGGTGAAATCTGTCAATATAATTAATGAGCTTATTTGATAGCAAACGCATAGTAGGCTCGAAATGCTTTTCAAGCATAACTTCTCATAATGGCTATTTTGAAACCTCAAACCATGCGAAACAGGGCGGGGGATGATAGGGAAAAGATTATTTCTCCCAAACTATTTCACATAGCTTGAGAACCTGTGGTTTCCAAGTTGCTCTCATAACAAATATGACAAAAATTATGTACAATTAGATTTTTACTATTACTAAATTTCAAAGTAGTTCAAATATGCACTTTCATGAAATCAAGATTCTTTCTTGATAGATTACAATAATGAACTTTGTCATAGTATGTGCTACATATTGCATTGGAATGAGACTGAAGATACTTTATTACCAAACGCTATTTCTCTCCTTTTTTTTATCCTATACTATTTTTGATTTGGTATCAAAGTACCTTCAGTCATGGCATGATAAGCTTGCAATGAATGCAGTATGATATGGGGTGTTCGCTCTTTCTTTCATTCATCTTGCGGTATTTGATGTGGAAAATGCAATGCTCATTAGATTCGACAAAACCCATACATGTAGGGTTGCAAACTTATTCCTGAAAGAACCCTCGATCAGGCCTTTCTCTTCCTCCCTCGTGCTTCTTTTGCACTTTATGTTCCCTATGTTATTTCGTCGTTTTCTGTCTTTCTCTTATATCGTGTCGTGTCTCAAATTTGCAACCCTGCATACATGGACTTAGAAAGTTCAAGTTATAATTCGATAAACCTGATGGTGCTGTCGGTGACTTTTTTGCCAGGGCCAGTAAGGAACCAGAAGAGGAGCATGGGCAATGTGGCCGCAGATGTCGTTCAACCATTCGTAGTCAGAGAAAGAACCATGCCCGGTATCATGACCTATGAGGAACAGAGCAAAACCAACAAAACCATATGCCCAATACCTATAAAAAATCATTTAGTGAATGGGAAAAATGAACATGCTGTAAACAGTAAAAACGCATGAAACGTGATGCAACAGAATAATCTCGACTACCGATAATTGAAACGCTGTATCGGTCAAATGAAGTAACAGTTCGTGTGCTAAAAATGCGCGTATGCATTGCGCGTCAGACTATGCACAGAGAAAAGTCAGTCAGCGGGGGACAATGGAAAAAGTGTGGGGTACGCAATTTCCTCTACCTCTCTTGCTATTTTTTTCAACACACGAACTTGCACTTAATTTAATCGAAATAATAAAATAGACAGCACACATTTAGAGAATTATTTTGCATTAGATCGAAAGAAAAGCGCAGTGCTTTTGAGTTTTCAAATTTATAGATAATACAATTTGGAGACGACGACGTTTCCGAACTGGACGTTTCAGAATTGGGGTTAGATATGACTAACAAGGTTACCTTTTCGAGTTTTGAATTGAATTTATATCAAGACAGATATAGTTTTGAGTTACTTAAAAAATTTTAAGTCGATATCAATATTTATATGGTCGTCTCATGAAATTATGCATAACAGAATATTGAATATTATCTGGTTCATAATCTGGGAGATGTAAAACGGTGCAGAGCAATTTTTGTTCTAGAAATAGAGAAATAACGTATGAAAAGTGATTTTCATAAAATCATTCTTTCTTCTTTATTTTCAACCTCCCAGATTTCAGACGCGATGATAAACTTCATGTTTAGTATAGATGCCAAATGTTAGCAATTCTTAAAATTCTGCATATGAATATTAAAAAATAATTCTCACAATAATTGTTCATATAAGCTCTTTTTCGATTTCTATATTTTTTATGGAGTTTGAAAATTTTTCGACTTATTGACTATTAGCCAAGTATTCCCCAATCTCAAAATATCGAATTTCTCGTAAATTCTCACATACTAAAATCCTATACATACTGATAAGAAAATAATATTGTAAAAATTTAAATAAGTCGTGAAAATATATGTTGAATTTAAGGAGATATTTGTATTTGCTTTTTGCTATTGTGTATATCTAATCGTAAGGGCAAAATGCCCAACTTTGAGAGGCTGTCTCTAATTTAAATATAGACTTGAAGGCCAAAAAGTACTTAAAATCATGCGTTTTGATCAGAATTCAATTCAAAACTCGGAAAGATAACCTTGTTAGTCATATCTAACCTCAGTTCTGAAGCGTTTAATCATCAAAACTCATACTCTAGTTCTAATCTGGACATTTTTGTCAATAAAACTTTGCTAATTTTGATAAGAGCTCTGAAACGTCATCATCAAAACTCATACTCTGGCTCTAATTTGGCCATTTTTATCAATGAAAACTTGCTAATTTTGATAAGAGCTTTGAAATGTCATCATCAAAACTCATACTCTGGCTCTGGTTTGGCCATTTTTGTCAATGAAAACTTGCTAATTTTGATAAAAGTTCTGAAACGTCTAATAGCATATTTTCATATTTTGAGCGAGTTCTGAAGTGTCCGTTTGTCGGGTATTAATTTTTAAAGTTCGGAGTTCTGAAATGACCAATTCGGAAACGTCGCCGTCTCGCAATTTGCTTCAATTATTCGTTATTTGTGGAAAACATGAACACGAATTCCACTATCTTCACCGAATTTTAATAGTGCAAATAATAGGCAAGTTCAAAGAGCAAATGATTGGTATTTCGTATCAATAAACAACTTACCAAGCAAGCAAACCGAGCCATCCGAAATAATGTTCGACTGGAGAGAGAATCAAATAGAGAGCTGCCATCAGAAGAAGATCCTAAGAATTATATGTATGTTGAGAAAAGAACATTTGAAAGACCTGGATGAGATATCTGACTGAAGTAAATGTATCCTTGGTGAAACAGTGCGCTGGAATAGCATTTTTTATGTCGACAATAGAAGGTAACTGGGGAGGAGGCTGAACTCGTTGGCTCAAAATCATACTTTATCTTTGAGCTTACAACGGATCTGAGTTCCTTCTTATGATTGAGTTGAGTGACGACTGCCATGCTTTTGGATGAAGACGAATTCCTGTATACTCTAAAAATTTACTACTACAATAATCTATATGAAATAATTCTCATTGATTGAGCAAATATAGAAACATTAGTTAGAGTAAAATGAAACTGTAAATCTTGCTGTCATATTGCTAAGGTGATCATCAAATTTATAGAAATGAATAGTGGTTATTTGAACAAAGCGAAATAATGAAAAAAAGATATTTTCCATTGTAAATGAAAAAAACCGTCGCCTACTGTTCAAGACAGAGGAGATGGTGCGAGCCGCGAGTGAAAATAGTGTAGCAAGAGAAGAGAGAACGAGAAAATCAACTGAAGTTCCTAGCGAAAGAAACGAAAAGAGGTGGGCCCGACTATCTCTAAAAGTCAGGACTTTCCAGCTAATAACAGTGCAGGAGAAGTATTCTTTGAACTCTTTCCCCAGAAAGAAAAGGGAAAATTTTAGAAGAAGAAAAAATAGGTTCGTTAGAACAACTTTACAGAGTGAGCGGGATTGCGCTTTCACCTAATATGTACTTTTTCTCATTAGTTAGGCTTTTGGAATAACTTGGAGACGAAAGGTTCATTTTGCTGAGAATCGCCATACTTTGTTGAGAAACACGCATTTGGAAATTCGCCCTTGAACTAGCCGGAAAATTTATTTTATCGACGATATGGCAAAATTTCATCGTGATGACTCTCTTAAATTTATTTTTCGATATCTTATCAATCAAACAGATTACAGAAAATCTTTTACCTCTATATGAATGGGTATATGTCATTGCGCACAAAAGTATGTCACCGAGCACAACAAATTTTTGTGCGCAATGACCGCTCCCCATATGAGTTAGTCTTTCAAAAAAATTAATGTCTTGATGTAGTTTGATCGCCAATAGGAAAAATTCTCCGATAACATTTGAAATTCGATGCACTCTATCATCTACACATCATAATGGCAAGTATATAGAATCATTTACACATCTTTTTGTCTATATTATAAAAGTGGAATGAATGACAATTAATTCAAGTGAACGTTAACACGTTAACATGCTAATTTTGTATCAAATCTCATTTCATGAGAGAAGTCTTTCGTTTCATTATTATGCACGACCCCACGCTGCGCGTCTCTTTCTCTATACAGAGTCAGGACGTCTCGAGAAATGATAAAGCGCAAAATTTTCAACGGTTTAATATGCTAAATTTGTATCGATATCTTGAAAATTCGTTCAACGTAATTTTTTTCGTTGTTGACTTTCGTGTCCTTTCATGCGTTGAATTAGCATATGTTCAGTCTAATTGTTGAAGATTTGAAAGTAAGTTATTTTTCGACCTGCTTCGTTCTGCTCTGGAGAGTCTCAAAAGAGCCAACGTTATCCTTTTTTAATTATGACGAAGATGATGTTGAGTTGGGGGCGAGCGCCGAAGAAAAGAGTAAAATTGATAGTAAAGTAGGGACCACGAATAACGACAGCGATAGGTATAACGAAGTTTTACGCTCCAACGCTGTTTTTCAATACGACTGTCAACGATTTTGTTAAATTTAAAGTCCACGAGTACAATCAAAGCCATCATGAGAAAGTTTCTTATGTAGATATAACGATTTGGCAAGTGATTCATTATCATTTCTTTACGCTTCAAGATGAACTTACAGTGCGTTCGAGATTTTATAATTGCAAATGCTACGATTTCCAATGGATGCAAGATTTTGTCAAAGTAGAATCCACTTTACGTTATGTACGATTAACTTCGGAATGTATTACTACGACTCTCCTTTTATGAATATTTCGAATTACGTTTATGATGCATGTCGGAAAATATACGAAATCTTAACAGACGTTCGTTCAATGCTAATAACCAAAGGTGATCAAAAATTGCCAAACAAAATGACGGCGTTAGTTGTGGAGAATTTGTATACTATTACGCTACGAAAATTTTGAGCAATGATAACTGTTTCTTTCCTTCAAATTTTATGATTCACGATTTTCGCCTAACGATTTACAATACTTTACGTCCAGGTCAAAGAAATATGTCAAACGTAAACGTTTCAAGTCTGTCCTCATCTATCGTTAATTTGTCAGCGAATATTTCAGCAAAAAGAGATAGAAAAAGGAAACGTGATGTCGAAAAAGCTGACTATAAGAAATGTCATATAACGTACACCAAGAAACGAAACGAAAAACCCTAAAGAAAAACGGAGCTTTAGCTGTCAACAACGAAAACGTAGAGAAGCATTCATTGGGAGATAGATAAGGAATGTAGTGCGTGTAAAGGTTTACATTTGCAGATGAGTATAAATCAAAAATTAATGCGTATGATTTTTGCTGCTCTCACGGTAAATTTTTAGAAGATAAGTTCAATGATTTTCCGCTAACGTTGAAAGAACACACGAATTTAGTACAAATTTTCACGAAAATATTCGAAACGTTAATAGTGCGTTTGTATTTGGTAGTATGAAGGCAGGAACTGTCAATTTCAGGGTTGCTGATGGACCCGACCCGCATTTTGAGGGTCTAAGTCAGACCCGGGTCCAGGGGGTAAAAAATAACGGGTTTGGAAACAGACCCGGGTCGACCCGGCCCGGTCCGATCCGCAAATTAATTAGTTTGATGCGATTAAGAGTGAATGTTCGAATTATTCAAAGTGGTGCAGAACAGGAGCCCGTCGATTTGGCTGATTTTCATATATATTGTTCAGTTTTTCACGCTGATTCTCATGGTGATAACTGATTTTCGAAAAAAAACGGATAGCATCATAAGAATCAGCGTGAAAAACAATAAACCTTGTGAAAATCGGCCAAATCGACGGACTCCTGTTCTGCACTTCTTCCTTATGACTTTGATTTTTTTTTTCTGAAATTCACTCTTAATTATGATCATTTACTTTTTTGAAACTTTTCTAACTTTAATAAATCGATATTAAAGTTAGTTCCTTGTAGCTGTTGCTATGCATAGATTCATAAATAATGTTTCTGACATTTCGAAAATATATGCGTAATGAAGATTTTGCTGACAATTTAAAATAATATCTGAGCATGCATCTGCTGTGATGAATAACTTATTTAGTTTTTTGTTGAGAGATATAGTTAAAGGATATCTGAGATAATTAAATATGCAGAGGTGAAAGAATAACTACGGTTAAGATTAAAGAATTTGAACAGTCAGGTAATAACTTTGTGTAGTTCAAACATGTGCAAAAATGAACACAATTTTATTTTATCTCTTTCTTAACAACATTTCTCCTAGGCAGTCTTTTTATATCTCTAGTTGTTCTCTCTTCTGAGCTTTTCCCGCGCCCTTTATTCTTTGTGCTAGAAAATCATCACGATCGAGTGGTACTCTGTTATTTTGTGTCAATAAATTTTTGTTAGTATCAGTTTCTGTTTTTGTCAACCAAATTTACTAACCAACCAATCTTAACCCACAGAAAGGAATCTCTCCAGAAGGCCTTTTTTGTTCAACATACAACTTTGCATTCACATTCTAATCGGACTTAGATTCATTAAAATGGAATATCGTTGCCCCGAGGTCAAAATCAAATTAAAGATATGTTACGGTGAGCAATGAGATGTCACCATTTGCCAAGTTGAACAATTTAGATCTTCATAACAGTTCATCCCACTTCGCCGCATATATTTCGACCGTTTTGAATGAACCGAGTGGTAATGTCGACGTCAACAGGCTATTTCTATTTATGGGCGAAGCGAAATAACTATGCGGCGTCTTCCCTAACGATGGATGAACGGGAACAATTTATCGATTGATTTTCCTTGATCCATTTCATCGTTTGAGAAACGCTCGCACGTTGTTTTGCTCCGCCCCTAATAAGAAATAACCTGGTGACACTGCGAATTATGATTATAAATATATTAAAAAATTTCATTTTATTAATATATTTTATTTTATCTATTGTTGATGGGTCAATATATTCAAATTTAGATTATTTTTTTAACAAAGGTGCAATTGTATTCGTAATATTTGTTATACCAGCATTGCTAATGATTAGAATGGTTAGAATATTTTGGAAAAATAGAAAGAAAAAAATGGGTGAGTTAGGTTATTATGACTCTATAGATTAGAAAGTATCAACAGTAATGCAAATATCATGATGCGATAAGATAAATTAGAGAATAATGTCGTGAAAAATTCTATTTATAATCTTGTTTTATTATCCGTATTATTTTTTCAAGAATCGCAATTACAAATTATAGGCTATTAGAAAAAGACACCGGGTTTTCTAAGAAATAGTATGAGAAAGTGAGAGAAGAAAAGAAAAAAAACCGGTGTCTTTTTCTAGGAGCCCAAATTATATAACACTAATAATTAATTTAGAACAAAACAGTTTTTGATAAGTAATTACAAAATTCAAATAATATTAATTCTGATACAAATGTAAATTTAGAAAGTTTTGAGAAGATCCTTATATTTTCAATTATTCTCAGTTTATTTACTACTTTCTACTCAATATTTACGGTATTATAATTTACTTAAATAATAATAATAAATCATTACAACTAATGTTTCAGTTCCATTTAGCTATTTATATTGAAATAAAGAGAGACTGTTGCGAATATTTCGAGGATGCTTACGTATGTGAATGAGTCGTTTTAAATATTGCAATTTTAAAATATAGCGGTTCTTTCTATTCATTTTACTTGAAGAAGATGGCAAAATATACAATTTGTCCCTTTTTGATAATTGAAAATGCAATTTACATAAATGTTTCTCTTTTCATTAACTATGATATGTGTTACATATAAGCTTTTTATGATAAGATTCAACTAGTTGTACTCACAAATAGATTCATATTATATGTACAATTAATTAATATTAGGACATGTAACTTATTTTCAGGCAATATATGCCCCTTATAAGTTAACTCAGGATTCACTATTTGATACAACGAAATTTGTTATGTGTAAAATGGCAATCGACCGTGCAAGCGCCTGTGCAATGTAAATTTCATTTTTTAAAGACAAATTGATCTTTCTATCATTCATGCAACAGGTTTTTCGAATATGATAAATTATCATTGGCAATATATTCAGAATGTTTCATTAAACAAAAACCATGAAATTAGTTATGTAAGATTCTAAATGTAAATTATGCTCATTATTTTCGGTCAGTATTGAATGAAAAAGATAGTAAAGTGTATATTTCTTCAAATTTTCATTAATTTCATGATGTAAATCATAATTTAGTGACCCAAATACAAAATTATTAAAAACGCTCAAGCTACTACTATTATTCTCATATTTGTTTTGTTTATTTTTCTCTATATTCCCACGATATATATATGATATGATTTATATGTTCTATGTATTTCCAAAAATTGTACGTGGCAAATCAAATTCGAGTGATTTATTGATGGTTCTTGATACGCCGGTATGTATTCATGTATATAGAATACATAATTATATTGCAACAATACTTTATTTTACATTTCAGCCAGTGTATTATTATCTTCAAATTATGAATATCATAACTATCATTTTGATGGATGTTCTTTTATCCTTATTAACTATTTGCTGCTCAATATTCATAATAGTCAAGATAAGGGTGCGAAATAAGAGAATGTCTAAATACATAAGTGATAATGAAATCAATATAAATATCAAGCTGATAGTTCATGTAAGTTCGTTATTCTAATGTTATATTTGATAAATCACTCTATCATGTTCATTAACAAACGAAGATTAAACTCACTTTGCAAATTTTATCATGAGGTATATTGCAACAGCCGATATTTATCATAGGAATCAAATAAATATAAGTTGCAGATAACAATGAAATTGAAAAATTTGAAAATCCTGTTCTACTAATTTCAAGTCACAGTAAGGGTGTCATCGCTTATGTATTCGATTCAGCTTCCTTTCACGATAAAAATCGTTTGCTAAAGAATATGCCAGTGTAAATAATAATTTTTCTTGCACAAAACATAATTTAGACAACATGCGAAGTGATAACAAGTTCTTCTGAAAGTGTACTAAACGTTTTAGCTAGTTTCGGACTAGTTGATCTTTCTGAATACCACAGTAACATGGAATATTTTGTCGTTGTAAGACTATTTTATATATAATAAATAAGTTGACTTTAGAATTGTAAGGTATATTGAGAATTAATTATATAAATTCCATCATCCCTTACATTTAATTATTTGTATTCACGATTCAATTAAATTTCCTATTCAATTGATTTCATCAGAAATATAATTGAACTAAATATGAATAATAAATGAATATATGTACGTTGTTAAGGTTTCTCTGGAGATATTATATCAATTCAGTCCCGCTTTACAGCTCATAACACTCTATATTTTGACACGAAAAGCTATTAAGGCATTGTATAATAGTTTTATTCAAATCATATACAAATTCAGAGATTGGAAGGAGCAAATCAAATTCAGCCTGAAGTAAAAGTAATCGCAGTAGGTAGCAGTGGTGCAGTAAGCGATAGACATTAATTAAATTACCAATGTTATTCTCATGTATTCATTTCTTGTGAATTGAACTTTGTCAATTTTGTAATTTATATTCGAGTGTTATCTTTTTCAACCAAGTTTTTCTTTAATAAATATTTATTTGAACAATTCAGTTTGATTATCTAAAAATAAAATAAATGACACAACAAGATTAATCAGGACTTTAACAATGAAATATGAAATTCTCTAGAAATCAATAATAAAACTTACCTCGAAGATCACATTAATTTAAAATTCACGTCCAGTTCATATTATGTCCAGACAATTTACCTTTACTATATAATCCTGTAATCTTTTTTAGTTTCAATTTTCATACCAATTACACAAATCGACTATGGAGATTTCAAAAATAAAATCTATTTTCAATTTCAATTTCAAAAAATGATCGAAATTAGCATAAAATCGATTTTTAATTTCAAGTTGTCAAAACACAGACACCAGAATAGGTTGAATTTGTAGGAAATTCTCTAAGAAATTAGATTTTATCTGATTTACTAATCTCTAATTATTTCATTTAAAATTATCATGCAACCGAAATATAAATTATTGAACATTTGTCTGTTAAATACTTTGAACCACATCCTATTCTTGATTCTATTAGTGGTAGAAATTTTATATTTGTTTGTTTTTAAAAATTAAGTAGTTTCAATTTAATCACGAACCTTAAACCAATTTAACCCAAATTTAGCTAAACTCAACTAAATTATAAATAAATATGGTAGATTTAGTTGAAATTCTAACAGCCAGGTGAAGGCTGGCACTAGGACGATGAGCGAGCGGACGCGAAGCGAGGAATTTTCTAGCAATCGCTAATAAACGGATATAGCAAAATTTTGCGATAAATTTAAGATGTTTCAGAACGTCCAAACATCTGAAATTTTGGAGATTTCCGCAAAAATTTATTTTTTTCAGAGAAAAAAACTTCTTTACAGAAAAGAAGGTATTTTGAAGAAAAACTTAGAATAGGTCCGTTTTGAGCCCTAAACATCATTATAAAATCATCCCACTTCCGTATTTGCTTTGCCTTCGCTGCTTCCTGTTCAGAAGAATTTGATTCTCTCCCCTCACAAAGGTGCATTTTCGATGTTATCAGTCATCGAATCAAAATGCAGACAATAGAAATATACGCTTCAGCGAATTATCAATTTATGAGTGTTGAAGTGAAAAGTGATCGGCTTCTGATAAAATGTTAAATCAGAAAGAAAGATGGGCAAAAGAGCCTGGAAGCAGGAGATAAGAAACAGTCATTCATTCAGTTTGACATGAGTCCGATCTCTTCGTAATTTTTACAACCCCTTAAAATTCATTCATGAATTGTGCATCCTGTAAAGTGCACCCACTCTTCTTAGAAAAGTAAATTCTGAAAAGAAAGTGGTAAATTCCGTAAGAGGCAATTTTTGTTATAATTTTGCCCTCTTTCAATTTTTTTTTCTAAAAATAGGTACTTTAAAGGTGGTCTTCATTTCCTATTCAGTAATTGTTAAGATTCACGATATTTTCTAGAGAAGTTAGAAAATGGATGAATCCTCCCAAATTTTAGAAACTTGGACTCAAAATGCCAGGAGCCATAGTCAAATCACCGTTCCAATGCGATCTCCCGAGTGAAGCCTACCACATTCGACTGTTGAACAACTGCAGGAAATACGCTGAAGAGGATCCGGAGAAGTATGCTTTTGTAAGTTTTTTTCATGAATTATACAATTCTCTTATTTCTAAAGGCACTGAAAGATAATAAGTTTATTTCGGATTATTAGAATCTTTGAAGATTTCTTTTCCTAATGATTTATGAGTTCAGGCGAACATCGACGATGAAAGCGACAAAGTCACATTCGCACAAGTGCACGACTATGCGATGGGGCTGTCAGGATGGTTGACGAGCAATGGGTTTAAAAAGGTTGGAAATGTTCCAAATTTCGAACAATTTATTGCTAGAAGAATGGATAAATTTCGAAGAGTTTGTTTTGAAACTGATCACGAATTTGTAAAATTTGAATTTCGATTTATAATGATAGCGAAATTCGATATCCATAATTAAAAAATTCTATTGATTCTTCAAAATTGAAATTTTTTATTATTATCGAAGAGACATTTTTCAGGGCGACATTCTCTACCTGTCGATGGCAAACTGCTGGCAATTCAACGTGACGATGCTAGGTGCGTGGCACGCTGGTCTGGCTGTGAGTGCTGCGAGTCCGCAATTCACGCATTGTAAGGATGTTTTCTTAGTTTATTGATTTTTGGAAATTCTTGGAGCTCTAAAGAAACTTTGTTATTTTGACATTGCAAAAGGTTTCAGACTTTTCGTATTTTTGCAAATTTTAAGTTTTTGCAGACTGAAAATATTTACGAATTGATATTTTTTAAAATTGAATTTCTTACTTTTCATTTTTATCAGAATTAAGAATAAGAATAGTCCTGTTTCTAAGGAAAGAAGTAAATTTTGCTTGATTGATAAAACTCTTTATCATATTTTCAAGGGATCAGATAGATTTATCAATTCATTCCTTTATGAATTTATGAACGATTGATTTTAGATAACGCTGGAAGCTTATTTCATTCAGAAATAGTTAAAAATAGAAACTTTGAAGACAATGAATTTTTAGTCGAGCACAATTACCAGCTGAAGGATTTAGCAGCGCAACTGATCGTGACAGATGCGACCACTTTACCGACTGTCACCAAAGCTGCACAAGGGTTGAATGTAAAGGTGGGCAATTTTGATGTTTTTTTTTTTTTAATTTGTGATGACCACTAAAATTCACTATCTACTTCTTTATTGTTTGTAAAAAGAACCGAGATTAGAAAAAAAATGAGCAAATTTTGCTATGATTTTAAAATTATTATTTTCTCAGAAAATCATCTGCATCGGAGGCAGTAATGGTACAGTCGATTTGATGCAGATTTTCAAATCGGAATCGAATCAGAAGGCGGCCAAACCCGCACAGATCAATTTGAAAGAAGACATCATTCTGCTGCCATACTCCAGTGGAACTACTGGATCTCCAAAGGTAAGGGGAAGTTTTCTCTTGATTTTTCCTTTCAAAGAACTCTGTCTTCTCATTTTACGCTCTTTTGATTCTGTATTCTTAACGAACTATTCAAAATTCCAGCTGAACTTCTCGAAATGTATTCACTTTACGAACATTCCTAGTTTTTTCCAACAAAATATTATCCAATGATTCAATTTTAGGGCGTTATGATAAGTCACCTAAACTACAGTAGCATGCTCTCTTCTTATGTCAAGTAAGAATAACATTCATTTTAGAACAAAAATGCAATTTTCAGAAAGTATGATGAAGAGTTCATAAAGCGAGGCTATGACGGTTACATGCCAGCCCCACTGACCATTCAATTCCTGCCTTTCTACCATGCAATGGGGCTTTTCGGGTATAAATTTAAAAAAAAAATCAATTTTCATGAGAAACTCTAGAATGCTATTCCACTTTTATAATGGCACGCCTCAAATAATCATGGCTAAATTCAACCTAAGGAAATTCTTACAAACCGTGGTAGATGAAGGAATCATGACAATCATGACAGTTCCGGCCGTGCTTTTGCAATTGGTACGAGATTTTTTTTTTAGAATTTTTAAAGGATCGAGTAATGAATTATCGGAAGTTAAAAAAATGTCAAAAATTTATCTTTTAATTTTTTCAGGTCGAATCCGGTCTAATGGAGGAATTCGACTTGTCCTGCATTCTCGTGATCAACGTCGGCTCTGCTCCGCTCGCCCATAGCATAATCAAACAGATCAAGCAGAAACTTCCTGACGTCACGATTGCACAAGGTTTGCAGAATAGATTTTCAAATTGAATTTATCCTGAGCTATTCTCGATTTTCTGAAATAACCAAATTTTTCAATTTGTAAAAAAAAATCTTGATTTCCAGGCTTCGGAATGACCGAATTCTCTGTCGCGGCTCACATCGCCACTGCTGAAGCTCCGCTAGGGAGCTGTGGTGTTCTGATGCCGAATACCGAGATGAAGGTAATTGTTTTGTTCTAAATATGGAAACAATATAAAAATTGATATCTCAAGTTCATACACACAGAAATTCATGAAATTTCATTCCTTACACATATGCAATTGTGGGTTATGATCCTAAGCTTTTTCACATGAGATCGAAATTTTCAATAAAATCGATATTTATAATTTTCAGGTAGTAAAAGACGACGGTACATTGTGCGGTCCAAACGAAGAAGGGGAATGCTGGATCCGTGGCCCACAAGTGATGTTGGGTTACTGGCGCAGACCCGAGCAGACCGCAGAAGCGATGGACAAGGAAGGATTCGTGCGAACTGGAGACATCGTGCACTACGATGAGAAGGGCAACACCTTTATCACTGACAGAATCAAGGAGCTGATTAAAGTCAATGGGAAACAGGTCGGTCGATGGTTGCGGTTATTTGTTAACCTGGAAGGATTTCATATTGCGAAAATTGTGAATGAAAGGTATTCATAAAAATGGAGCAAGTTTATGGAAGAGGTTATGATGCTAAGTTGGTAGAAGTTCATTGTTTATGATTTCTATATTATTCAGCAAAAATAGCCTTTATTTACTATAGAAAACGGTTTTGTACCAAGTTGCGCGAGAAAATAATTGAGAATGATTGATAAACTTTTGGGCATTGTTATAAATCAGACATTTTTTTATGAAAAAATAATGTAGGTACCTCCAGCCGAGTTAGAATCCGTTCTCTATGAACATCCCCTAGTTTTGGACGCCTGTGTGGTTGGTATTCCTGACCAGAAATCTGGCGAATTGCCTCGAGCCTATGTTGTTAGAAAGAGCAACAGTCTCACAGAAAAGGAAATTAACGATTTTGTTAATGGTTAGTTTCATTAACTAATATTTTAATTCTAAATTACGATTCATCTTTAAAAATATTTTTCCTAAATCAATATTTCCTGATTCAATCATTACACTTCAAAATAATACAATGACGCAGAAATTAATCTTATCAGGTGAAAAATCAGAAAAGTAATGCCAGATTAAAAACGACAGACAATACACAACACACAATTGAAGATTCCACTAGAAACCTGAAAATCATGAATTAGTTTTGAAGACATCTAAAATTCTCAATTAATCAATCAAATGAATTTTAAGAACGAGTGGCTCCATATAAACGATTGAAAGGCGGAATTGAATTCCTGGAAACGATGCCTAGAACTCATACTGGGAAACTACTCCGAAGACACCTCAAATCTGAATATCTTAAGAATCATTCAAAACTTTAATGATCATTTTATTTCAAATGAAAAATGAAAAATTTATATATGGCCTTAATAAATGAATTTCATATAAATTTTAACTTGAACATTATCTTTTAAAAAGTATCTTATGCCCTATAAGCATTCTATATTACGAGAAAACATGGTTTATTTGTCTTTAAAATACGTACAAAATCTTTATTTATTATTCACATTTCACATTTCACATTTATTACATTTATGCTTTCTAAGAGATGTTCGATGATCAGATCGATTTTAAAAGATAGCTAAACTCATTTATAATAATCCGGTGAAAAGCGTTGATCTATTAATTTCGTAATAATGTTTGAGTCGTGTTCGATGGCTTTGCGCATGTCGTTCCAATTGGCCTTCATCTCCCCTGTTTTCCTCTCCCACTCTTTGGCCCACTCCATCAGCCGCATGTCCATTTGTCGACCGGTTTCTTGTGCAAGTTTGTAGTCATCCAGCACTTTTAAATCGATTTCGATCAGGGACAGTTCGGCCTGAAATTACTTTTGTCGAAAGTGACGATCAACTTTCATGGGCGAAAACTATTGAAGTTGAAATTGTAGAAGAATATTCAAGATTTTGTCATTTTTTGTATTGAAAAATTGATTATTAGATACGCTTGAAGTTTTCAAAGATAAAAAAAAAAAAAAAACTATTGTACCCTAAATAAGTCCCTCTGTGCCATCAACAAATGCCTGGTGACGTTCCTTTTTTCCCCGTTTAATCGATTTTCAATCAGCAACAATTCCTTTTGAATGTGAGCCTGTTTGTGGCTAATTTTAAAAATCGCCCATTCGCTTTGATCGGCTCGTTGCTGTCTTTCTAACGTGGCGATGCCGTTCTGGAGGTGTTGGATCTGAAAACTATCTGTTTCATTTGTATCATTTTTACTTAAGATTTTTCCCAGCTATGAAAATGATTTTTATTGTAGAATTGTGTTATGGCCTATGCTCTTTAATGGTGGTTTCTTTGATCGGCGATAAGATAGGTAATTAATGAACGTCAATTAAACAAAAATGATAACTTTACCTCAGTTCTCGATTTGCCTCTCGAATTAGCCAATTCGACTTTGTTTTCGTCGATCTTTATCGCGGTCTCCTTGATGGACACGAGCAACTCGAGCATTTTCTTCTCGATCACGAAAATATCCTTCTGTGCCTCGATGACGGACTTTTCCACGAGCAAGTCATGACTGTCTTTTTCGAGGATTTGTTTGTCTGAAATTTGAAGATAATCCTTTTTGATTTTAAGAAACATTTCTAGATAATTTGAAGCTTTCTAAAGATTACTCATATTATGATAGATTCTGCTAGAAATCTAAAAATTCAGCTTGACTGAAATCTAAAGAGAAGATTTGCTCTACTTTACCAGAATTTTCTGAACAATATGAAGCTTTTGAAGGACTACTCGTTCAATGGTACATTTTGAGAGAAATTTCAGTCTGATTTAAGGGTTGCAAAATGCATGTATGGTATGATGATTCATAAGGATAATTTTGTGATAAACATACCAATGATCATCTGATTCTTGTCGACCTCCGACATGGAATCTTCGAGTAACTTTAATTCCACGTTTGTCAATCTCTCTTTCAGTTTGTAAATCAGTCTGTCATTCGATAATTTTTTCATATTGTTCCTCAGAATTTCGATATGCTTTTGGTCGATTTCAATTAGAAGATTGAGAATTTTCTTGCCGTCTTCAGTCAATGTCCTGCCTTCTTCAAGAGATTGCAAATTCGTCTGAAAAATTAAATTATTGAAAAATGTTCAGACATATCGCTTGTCCGGAATTTTTGAGGTAAAATAGGCAGTGAAAAATATGATTTTAGGCCAATCTTTTTTCTAACATTGAAAGATAACTGCACGACTTTTGCGCTTCTCAGATTTCGGACCAAACAGTACCTCGATTCTTCTTTCAGCATGAGCGATTTTTCGCTCAGATTCAGTTATTTTTTCATTGATTTCCGTGGGCGAGTCATTGGTGTAGCTATAGGTTTTTTGGGAATAATCTGATCCGCTAGATTCCGAATAAGAATTAGAGTATTCAGATTTAGGGATGGAATATGAATCTGATTTTGGTACAGGATTCGAATAGTCTGGTTGAGGCTGTGAATTTGAGTAGTCCGGTTTAGGATAAGAAACTTCAGATTTCGGATATTCAGGCTTAGGTTGGGAATTTGAATAGTCCGGTTTAGAACCCGATTCAGAATATTCCGATACTGGTCTGGGATTTGACGGCGGTTGTGGATGTTCCGATTCTGGTTTTTCGTAACCTGGCGGGGAAATTTTGTCTGGTTCAGGATCTGGAACGAATTTTCGACCATCGTAGTTTCTTCGTTGGTGATTTTTCTCAGGACCAGACTGGCTGCTAGAAGGGGGTTCGGGTTGGTGATTTGATTGGGAAGGTTGTCGAGCAGGGTATGATTCAGAGTTTGAATCAGGTTGACGCGGTTGCGGTTGTACTTGAGAATAAATTTGCCTGCCACTTTTCTCGACCGGAACTGGCTCAGGATATTTTTCATCTCGTGCTTTGTAGTTGAAGTTTGACGGCAACGATATTAATTCACGATTTTTGTTACCAAAGGATGAATCGACGACGGTTAGAAGAATAATTGCAAAGAATTGAATATGGATCAGCATCATCATTTTTACACCTGAAACTAGTATTTTTAATAGTATGTGCAGGATTTTAGCAAGACTTGGTAGAGATTTACGGCTGCAGAGAAAATGGAGAAGCACTAGTATCGTGTAGGGTGAAGTTATATTTATTGAGTGCTGATCTCAGTAAGATATCGTCTAGAATCGCTAAATAAGAAGAGTTTTATGCGGAATTTATAATTTAGAGAAAAATCAATTGTGTGCGATTTGGGTAAAATGCTGTGATAAGGGTTTCAATCACATATTCTCGCTCTAGTCTTCAAAATTTTTCTGCCTTTTCCCGCTTGGAGACGTATAAAATCTAACGTTTTGAATGACAGTTATATTTTAGCGGGTCATTTCGTGATCAGTTAGAAAGCAGAAATAGCGACTCTTATAACCATCTAATCACAACTGTGGCGCCCTTCAATCACAAAATGCTCATTTTTGTTAGTTTATTTTGAAACTCAATCGCAATGTTTAAAGTTAGAGATTATTTTGGTTTTTCTTATTCTCTTGCATTGGTTTATTCGATCATTGAAGAGTTTTTTCATGACTTTTTTTTTTTTAATTCTTATACCGATTTTTTGGTTTATATTTACATTTGATCATGCTAAATTTACATTTAAAAAATTACATAAGATACTTGATAATAAGTGTGTAGAATAAGTTATAGAATCGGTAAAATAAAGTCGATAGCTCATCGTAAAATTCTTCAAGTTTTAGGACTAGTGAGTGTAGGGAAGTGGGGAATGGCTAGTGCATTAGATGGTAGGTCAAATTCAAATGTGATACAAATTTAATAACGCGAATAATCGTCGTCTTCTTCATTATCACTTGGGTCAATTCCAACTTCTTCGTAATCCTTTTCTAAAGCTGCCAAATCTTCTCTGGCCTCAGAAAATTCGCCTTCTTCCATCCCTAGTATTTAGATTAATATTATTTAAATTCAAATATTCTAAAACTTACCCTCTCCAACATACCAATGCACGAATGCTCTTTTGGCGTACATTAGGTCGAATTTATGGTCGAGTCTGGCCCAGGCCTAGAAATTCAAGTTTAAAAAGCAGTCCCGGTTAAAAAAAATGAAGTCCAGAACTCAAAACTTCAAGATTCAAATTGCCAACCTCAGCAATAGCGGTCGTATTCGATAGCATGCATACGGCTCTTTGTAGTTTCGCCAAGTCACCACCCGGCACGACTGTCGGAGGCTGGTAGTTAATTCCGACCTGAATTGATTGATTTTCGAAAGTTGAAAAAATAAGTCGGACTTTGAATCCAGTCGGACACCACTCTACGAATTGGATGGATCGCTTGGTTTTCACGTTGGCAATCGCTGCGTTCACGTCTTTCGGCACGACGTCGCCTCGAAACAACAGGCAACAAGCCATGTATCTGAACAGTTTGAAAATGTTTAACTTTCTCAATTTTCGACTTTCGAGTTTATGAATTAGAAATTCTGAATTGGGAAATAGTCATATCTCTTCTAATAGAATTTTTGAAGGGAGGGCAGGATTCAAAATCATTTTTCATCCAGAATTAATCAAATTGTAGAATAGTTTATGCTCACTTTCCCCGTCTCGGATCGCACTTGACCATTTGCGCTCCGGGCTCGAAGCACTGCTGAGTGATGTCCGAGACAGTCATTTGCTCGTGGAAAGCTTTCTCGGATGAGATTATCGGTGCGTAGGTCGTCAGAGGGAAATGGATTCGGGGATACGGAACCAGATTAGTCTGAACTTGGAGATAGTTTCTTATGGTTTTCTGAAATCAACCTGGAATTCAGTTAGATCCACATTCAAAGCTCCATCGAATCTGAGGGAGGCAGTGATTGAGCTGATCACCTGAAAGTTTATCAATTATTCCATTTGAAGTTTAAACCTATTGAGGTTCAATTATTTATGTTTAAAATTGCGATTTTTTCAAATATGAGAAGAACATCCAAACCTGAGCAATAAGTCGATTCAAATTGGTATACGTCGGTCTAGCTAAGTCCAGCTGTCTTCTGCAGATATCATAGATCGCCTCGTTGTCGACCATGAAAGAGCAATCGGAATGTTCCAGTGTGGTATGAGTCGTCAGAATTGAGTTATAGGGTTCAACCATAGCTAAAAAATACTTATATTACAAATAATCTGAGGACAAATTTAAATTTCAGAAATTCGAGAGAAAAAACGTTTATCTAAATTTCTAAAATCAAGAAAATTTTCCATGCACTTACCAGTGCTGACTTGTGGAGCTGGGTAAATGCAGAATTCCAACTTGGACTTCTTTCCATAATCAACAGAAAGCCGTTCCATCAAAAGTGCAGTGAATCCTGAGCCTGTGCCTCCGCCAAAGGAGTGAAACACGAGAAATCCCTGAAAAAGGGATAGTTGAAATCCTATGATTTTGAAAATACCTGCAACCCCCCACATCTATCTACGAGCCGGCGAATTCTATCAACGCAAATGTCAATGATCTCTTTGCCAACAGTGTAATGGCCCCTGAAGCATGGTGTTTATTACCGTTTTAAACTCGGAATAAAGTTGATTTAATATCAAATTGAGTTTATGAGCCTAGTGGTACCTGGCGTAATTGTTAGCCGCGTCTTCTTTGCCGGTGATCATCTGAAAATTCAATTTCATAGACCTGAAAAATCATAAATCTGAAATTTGAGGTCAAGACTATTTTTAAAATTGGACTTTTGTCAAGAGTTGTAATTTAATTCATTACCTGCTCCGGATGAAACAAATGTTTATAGGTCCCTGTGCGAATTTCATCTGAAATTAGTGGCTTTAATTAAACTTCAAAGATCTAATTTTCATCTGTTTGGTTTTATTCGATACATAGCCTTTCTCATAAATCCTTTTTAGAGCTTGGGCCATTGAATTTGCGCTTTTATTCCACAAGTAGTCTCGAGTGAGGCGAAGTAATAATTGTCGGTGCGCTCAGGAAGTAGGTAAAAGGGAGATTATGGGAGAAAGGGGACAACTCTCTGCTTAGAAGAAAACGGAACACGGCCATTATCTGTTTGATTGCAACCAAAATTATTGATGACCTTAGAATATAAGAGTATGCTATTTTGCATGAACAAGTACAATCTGTTTTATAGATAATCTGTAAGTTTAATGCTATCTTGAATATACCTTCACCAATTAAACATTTAATCAAATTACAGATTTCTCTTTCGTATTCAAACTTTTACCGATTGGGGTTGGCTCCAAATCGATCATAACTGCCCTGGGCACATGTTTTCCCGACTGCGTCTCGAAGAAAAACGTCTGGAATGAGTCGTCATCTGGAAGAGAATCCATTATTTCACTTATCCCCAGATTTATTTATTCAAAGCAGCAGCTAATCCTGCTTTTATGCAGGATTTTGTTTATCTGTCGAAAACAGACGGGTTAGATGTTGCTTTCACATAAAAAAAAGTCGATACAAATTATGTATAACGACTAAAATTAGATATTAGAAATTTTAAAGGTCTAAATTTCGGAAGAAATTACGAAAGAGATAAACTTATACCCGGTTCTCCCTCATGCAGTCTACCATCAGGGCGAATACCATGCTCAAGACAGTAGAGTTCCCAACAGGCATTCCCCATCAGAAAAATCAGCAATTATCGATTTTTTAAAACAATTTCTGTTTACCTGAACCCCAGCTTGTCCGATGTGAATCGATAGAACTTCACGCTATAATTCAAATTATTTCAAATTTTGACTCGAGTCTATATTTTTCGGAGAATTTAAAATAATAAAACTTTAAATTACATTATTTCATTTGAATGAGCAAGGCAATATTCAACTCGAATCTTAACTTTCCCGAAAGGTAGATCAGTTAAATCTTCATTCATCTTCGGAAAAAATGCCCTTACCGATCGACTGTTGACCATTTTTCGTTGAAATTTGAGCTTCAATTAAAAATGAGTAGGAATTTAAAAATAGGATAGCGCCGAATTAAATTGAGCTTTAAATTCGGTGTCTTTACTGAAAGCTAAAAAGAGCAAATACCCAAATGCTGGATAAAAAGGGGTGGAGTTTAGGTAAAAGCGAGGAAAAGAAGGATTTAGGCAAGCTGAATTCACGTCTAATATACCCTTTTCGTGCATGCTTAATCCAGAAAACTCATTAATCATGCTCTGCATATTAATGTTTCGAATAATTTTGACATGTGCAGATTTTTTCGACACATTTAGACAAAAATTTTAATTTAAACTAATTTATAACCGTAACAATGTTGTTTCAATACATAACAGTCATGAGTCTGGGAGTATCTATTTGAAGATATTTAAGAGTTTGGGTAATTGAAAATTGGAAAAAATTCGGATTCTCAAAATAGTTCAAATTTTAGTTTCAATAACCCTAGTGAGAACAATTTTAATGGCCCGTCTTTTCCGATTTGTCTGATAACACAAGAGGTTGGTCTTGAAGATTCTGCTCGATCAACGCATTCTTCTGATTCTGTTTGCTCTTTTTCGTCGGAAGTGTTTCTGGGAGTTTACTTCCTGAATTTATAGTTGTTGTTTCTCTAGTTTTCTAGAAAAATGTCTCGCCCTTAGTTTCAGGTAGCGTTAATTGGAACAGAATTGCATCTGTTAATGACATTATCGTTAGCAAGATGTATGGAATAAATTTGATGTCACTCTGAAATTTAGTTATTTAAAAATATATATTATCACTTTTCATACCAATGCAAATACTTGTGGGGCAAGAATGGTTCCAATTCTACTGGACGTTGATTCCAAGGCTAATGCAGAATTTCGGACCAAAGTCGGGAAAAATTCCATCGTCACTATTCCTTTGACTACGAATACCTAATTGAGGTTTTTAAATTTAGGCTAAAATTTAAATTATTTTTTACTTGTGAAGTTACTGCCGATGCAATTACAGTAGCTATTCGTATGATATTTGCCAATTGATTGTCTACGTCTGTAATTTTATAATTTGAAAAGTTTAGATTTTCGCGAAATTTTCCTACAGAAATTACTTACCTAGCAAGTAACTAACTGCCATTGAAAACATGCAAATAGCAATGCAGAATTGTGCACCGAAATGCACGGCCTTTCTGCCGAATATTTTCAGTCTGAAATTCTTCTTTTTATTTCCTAAAGAAATTTTTACTTACTTGAAATCAAGTGCGGCAAAAATAATATTGATCGTCCATCGTAAAAATCCAGTGATCAGTGCATTGACGAACAGGGAACCCGAAATTTTTTCGATGTTGAAAATCAAGCCGTAATTTATCAGAGACGTGAAAAACCTGAAAAATTTCCTCTACTTCAATTATTTCTCAATTTTGCAGTACTTGGGAAAATATCTGAAAAATCTATAAACGAATCGATTATTACACACTTCTTCACACTTTCCCAATGCTATATATCGATAATTCATCATTTTTCAACACAATAGAAATTAAAGAGTTGGAAACGAACCTTCCCAGACACATAACTGAAATTGCGATCGACATTCCTCGGTTCGAGAACAGTTTGAGCACATTGTATGATTTGCCCCCTTGAGAGTGTTGCTTCTGAAATTCGCAATTTCTAGAATCTAGACAAAATTTAGCAGAAAATCACGGTAATGTTTCTTAAAATAATCCAATATTCTAATTTTTAACTTTAATAGTTTCAGTTAAATTAAACCTCTAACCTTTCTCTCAAAATCCAACATGACGTTCATGAGCCTTTTCTTCTTCTCACTAGCCCCGTCCATTTTCAGCATTCGATTCATAATGACTCGAGCTTCCTCGATTCTGCCTCTTTGAACAAGCCATCGGGGACTTTCTCTGACGAAGCTGAATTAGTTCATTTTTAATCTAGGTTATAAAAAGAATAATTTAAATCGAAATTTTTGAGCAAACGAAAAAAATGAAATAATGATTTAAAAATTTACAACGCGAGGATAAACGCTGGCGATGACACTATGATAAGTGCGATTTGGAAGTTCTTCCACTCAGGAACCAGCCAAGCTATTGTCGCTAATAAAATGAAATTAGGAGCCCAGGAAATGATTGTTGCGACCCAAAAACGATGCTGACGAGGAATGTGCTCCATTTTGTAGACACCATAGGTGCTGAAATTTTTATTTGCTCTTAAAGTAATCGAGTTTAGACATTTTTATGGATGTGTGTCAATTTTTCCTTTTAAAATAATTGAATTTGGCTATTTTAAATATATTCTGAAGTTTTGCTATTCGTCAGCAATAAATATCTGAATGAATTATGTGTCAAGCTAAATAGTTTTTCAAACGTTTTATCGACTTACCCTATCAAACCCCCATTGAAAATACCGAGTAAAGTTCGAATGAGCGTGAATTCGAATAGATTCGTTGTAAATGTTGTCGCGTAGCTGATTGCAGTGACGATTATCATGCAGACATGTACAATCTGAAAGGTAATATTGATAGTTTTATGGTTAATTTGGAATTTACCTTGATTCTTCCAAACCGATCGCTAAGCTGTCCAGTTAGTAATGTTCCAAACATAACACCCATCATTTGATATGAAACGGATGATTTTACAAGCTGGCCATTTTTACAGAATAGTTTGAACTGAAAATTAGCTAACAATGGAAAAATGTAAATTATAATAAAGTCCTACCTCAACATTTACAGATTTAAAATCATACTTTGGTTGAATTTCACAGTCTTCGAGAGATGCATTTGAGTATTCCGGTGCACAAATATCCGGTATCGTGAAATTTTTTCCGACACATGGGACAGAATAGGGAGCGGCTCCTGAAAGTTTGTTAGACAATTTAAAAATAAAAAAGCAACAATTACCTGCGTACATCATGTACCTACAATTTACTGGTCATTATATTTCATATCTGGGTCAAAACGACTATTTTATCTAGACTGCTTTTAAGACCCAAATATGATTTATAATGAAAAGTAAATTACATCATGTTACCAGCCGCCGCTAGAAGAATGAATTCAGCGAATATTAAAATCAAATAGCAGTGCGGACCGATTTTTATGAAATCATCGATGCTTACCTGAAATTCTAATTTTACAAAAATCAGAGAAAGATAGCATTACTTTTTCTAATTCTTCTTCTGTTATAACCTCTTCCACTGCGTCTACCTCTGTTGAATTCTGAAATTAAATATTATTTGCTTTTTTGAGCAAAATAAAATTTTAGTGCTATTCATTTTGTATTTGACTAAACAATGGGTTTATCGAAATTATAAATAATTAACCAAGTTAAAATATCTAAATTATTAATAAAATAGTGCAAGTCTTACCATTACGTTTTAGCCTTCGACTAATAATAATGATTATTAGATTTGAAGTGTTGGAATTGTTGGCGGTTGCTATGGGAATTGCAACTTTTCAGGTGATGATAATTCGAAGACAGACGCGAATTATCCCTTAGAAATGAGTGGAGTTCTTTTTAGATATTTAGATGCTACAAATCAGTGCGAAAGATTTAGTTATGTTTGAATATAGAATCCTCTGAAATATCCAAATACGTGAATGCTCTACTTTCATCCAAACAAAACAGATTATCGAAGTTTGAATTCAATTGTAAAGACGATTATGATGCCTCGATTTAGTATTTGAACGATGACATCATGATGGAATTTAAAAATGACGGGATTTTCAAAATTTAATGTAAAATCTGGAAGAATCCCTAAATTTATCTTCAACATGCAGAAAATATTTGATTAAGAATAAGGCATCTGTTTAGTAGGTAAAAACGAAAGGCAATTCTCAACATTAATTAAAAATGTCGAATATGATTCGATTTTACCAGTTAGGCCCTCGTAAATCAGAAAGTGTCGGGGTAGTCTGTTTTCTTTTTCTCCATAGTGAAAGTAACCATCCATCACTTTCGAATATCTGATCAGTTTTTGGTGCAAGAATCAACATCATTTTATGGGGAACTGTGATTTGTGTATGCTACAAACTTTACTCAAGAGAAATCGATTAATTTACTTAAATCAAAATACGAAGGACAAAGGAGAAAGGATAAACATGCGGAAAATACTAAATCCGTAAAGTACACAACCTCTTCTTTGATACTAACTCACAGTTTTATTTTTTATTCTTTTTCAATTTTTCTTGAATCGTGTATCTTCCAAGTTTTAGAATAAACTTCAGCAACATGAAAAATGTGAAATTGTTTAGGTTAGGAAAAAATGAAAAAGTGAAATTCATGACGATAAGTAAACGAATTGGCATCAGATACAAAAGGCGAAGACTGAAAAAATCAGAAAATTAGAGAAATGAAGAGAACGCAACAAGTTATCATATGAAAGTGGGAAAATATGCGAAATTGATGAATTGGTTCACGTGAAAATAGTGAAGGTACAATTTGGCATCGATTATTAAGGCATTTTTAGTTTATTATTATTAATCATAGTTAGCAAGATTTGAGATAAAATGTTGCAAAGCGATTATAATTTTAATAGAAGGAGGATATTATAAATTCAAATAAGTAGAATTAAAAATAACCTGCACGACAATTACAAAATGATTAGCAAATAAATGCGAAAACAAATTTGAAAAATCTAAAATTCACTAACAAATAAAGCGTAGAAATACAAGTGAAAGCAGTAGTATAACACGAAATAAGACAGGTATCGATTTTCGACACATTTCTTCGTCACCTGCCAGGAAAATTTTCACCTTTCTTCGAATTATTATCGATTGTATCATATGGCAAAATCATCATTCGGTTCAAGAAATCATAACTTCAAGGAATTAGACAACGAATAATATTCATGAAATGTTGACTTCAAAAATGGAGTTTAAAAATGACGTTGAAGTTCAAAATTTAGAACTTTTAAAGCCTCGGCTCCATTCGGTTTTGTATTGAAAATTTCAATGGGCATTTTTTCTCTGCAAAAATTTAGAAATGAGAATATCCTAACCTCCCCTTTCTTTTCAACGTATTGAATGCATTTGCTAGGATATTCGATCCTCTTCTCTTCCATTTTTGAAGTCAATAAGTTGCAGATGTAGCGCTATCATAGAATGGAATGAAATGGGATAGAATTGCAAAAACATACCCAAACAGCTTCCGATTGCAATTCAAAAATTAGCGAGAAAATACTTGAAAAAATCGAACAAAAAATGAACCATTGACAGATTTGGATTAATTCTGACTTTATTAAAGTAATATAAAAAATATTCGATTTTTCTACTTCAATAAATAAATCAAAATTTTAAAACTTCGCTAAAAATTCGAAGAAAAAGAATTACGATTCAATGGTAATAACCTCCTTGCCGCTGCCTCCGACGAATAAAACGCGTTTGAGGTTTTCTGAGAGGACATCCAAATAGATCATGTAGGACTGGAGGAAGGCTGAACGACTTCTTGGCGGAGAGGGCAGATTGAGGAGAACTAGCTGAGAGTCGGGCGAGTTCTCCAGGATTACTTTGTTTAGATGCACCGCGGTATTCATTTTATGGATCTGAAAATGAACAGTCAATATAAGTTTTATCGGTAAAATTTTTATATGGCAAGATAATTTATCTTGGTAGATTAAGCTAACCATATTGAACATTGTAGCATTATTAATCAGCTTGGTTTTATTCTATTTGAATCTTTTTGATAATTAATTTTAAACATCGACTCACATTAATTCTCAGGGTACTATCATCGCCCCCTAACTCGATATTCAGCGTCGGATTGTTGTAGAATTGTTCGAATGAATTTGTGGTAAATGACGTTTCCTGGTCTTCATTGACACTGATCGTCGGCGGACTCACCACGAAACTGCTTCTAGTTGAATCGTCGTCTAAAATGTGAAATAAAACACAAATTAGAGAAAAATAATAATACTTGACTGAACATTGAGCGATCTGGAGGAATTTCTATGTTCGATTTGCCCAGCTGGACTATCCACATCGTCTCTATAGCCGTCATTGAAGTAGGCTCCGGAACGGGTTCTCTGAAAGTTCTATTTTGGACCATAATTTTAGATTTAGGAAATTTAGATGCATTTAGATTCTTAAATTGAAAAGTGAACAAAATAAAAAAAAACATTTTAAACCTTGAACTCGTCTCTCATCGCTTTTTGCCGCTGCTCCAGTTGAGTGGTTTTCTCGATAACTTCTTCGGAGATTTCCTGGTCCAGCAAATCGACTATCTAAATTTTAAATATTTTTTTTGTATAAAATGAAAAATTAGCATACGAAAACTTCGGCATCGATTCTTAACATGTAAATGTACTTCTGGAGGTCTCGTTTCATTTCGACACCTCTGTCTGATTCGCCTATAGCGAAAATGCGCAGCGTACAGCCTTTCCAGATCTAGAAATTAAAATATACTGTAATCAAAAATGGAAGTCCACTATCCTTAATTTTAAGAATTTTTGTAACTTATCTTTGGTATGATAGTTCATTTTTTAGATGTTGTAAACTTGAGATTGAAATTTATAATACTTTTAGGAAGTATTTTATGTTCGATTTAGGTATATATCGAATTTTAAAGAACACCTTGTTTTTTCTCAACAAATAAGCAATGAGCATTAGAATTCCTCCGTCTTGAATTATCCACCAAATATCGATGTATCTGAAAATTAGCCTTAATTTAAAAAAAAAAAAAAACTATATGAACAAACCCAGTAAGTCGATCTGCAGTTTCAGGAAAATCAGTTATTCCTTTGCACACCAACACACAGTTCTCATTAATTGCTCCGTTAATTACTTCTTCTGTAAGTGATTGCAGCAATTATATGAGCGATTCAATTAGTTAAGTACCACAAAAAAGGTGTACTTCATCTGCATCGTCCAATCTTGGCCAGTTAATTAGAATAGTATTGGGTTTCAATCCGCCGATTCCTATCGACTGATAAAGACCGGATATGCAGCCAGTTGCCTGAATTTTTGATATTTATTGCAATAAAATCGCAATAATAATCAATGAAGGTCAGTTGCAATTTAAGGTCAAAATTAAGTTTAAAGTCGGAATTTTAATTATTTTCCTGCGAATATTAAATTATACCTGACTGTTCGTCCAGAACATTGTTTTACTGAAACCTTTCAACTTAGCAATTTGCATGTCTCTGACGATTTGATCTTTGATCTGAAAAAATCGATAAATATTTACAATTTCCATTTCTTACTAATTTGGCCCGATTTCTGTCAGTTTCACTGTCCATGCTACCCTTCACGAAGGCGCAGGCTATGGAGAGACCTCTTCCAGCCTAAAATTAGCATTAGATCATTTTAGCGAAGCTAAAATATCAAAACCTTCAGCTGTGCAGCCAAATTGAGCATGGACATCGTCCGTTTGTCGATGAGATCCTTCGACCATCTAGCTTTCAGACAAATCAGAAGCTGAGGTCGCCAGTTCTTCGGGTGAGGGTCTTTGTCTTCGACCTGAAATTTTATAAAAATGGGCAAATTTTTTTAGAATCTTATTATAAATAGGATAGGATATGCGCATTGTTTTAATTTCGGCATTTTATCTTGTAAATAATGATATATTTATAACTCTACCTTCATGAGCGAATATTGTGCAGTCGTCAGAGCCAAACCACGCATACCATCGCCCCATTCTTTCTTAGCTCTGAATTTTGAATTTTATTATATATATATATTTTTTTAATTTTCTAATTTCAAAGTTACCCCTTCCATTCGACATATTTGTAGATGAACGCAGTAAGACCGATCGCAAGCAGGGCGTATTTCCAATTCGAATAGAACATGATGAAGAAGCATAAAAATGCACCCAACAGGGATAGGGTCCTAAATTATAAATTACAAAAGGCGAAAAACACGTCAAATACGTAAAATAAAAAGTGAACCATTTAATAAAAATTGAATGATGATAGAAAAACTTACCAATGATAATATCTGAATCGTGGCCTCCAATTTGGCGACTTCAAAATGGAGTGCATGAAACAGATAACATTAACGAATGCATAGCACATCAGGAAGAAGAAATCGAGAACCTAAATTGTAAAAATGAAACGATATTTAGTTGAAATTAGCTTACCTCAGCAATTTTATCGACTGCACCCATTAAAATAGCGCATTCAGCGATGACGGAGGTTATCATCAATCTAAACCTCATAACTCACATGATATAAATGAAGACTGATCAACTTGCAACAGAGTTTTAAGCTAAATTCATCATTTACCCCAAAAAAGGTTCATTATTCTTCGTGACTCTAGCGAATGGAGCTAGCATTGGAATAACGTCGTCTTTAGCTATTGATTGCAGAAGTCTCGGAGCGCTGCATAAACACTGCAAGGCCGCTCCAAAAGTTGACAAAACCGCGCCAACGGTAACGATCCAAGGGGTGGGCCAGGCCAGCATCGCAGCTACCATTGTGTTGTCGATAGATCGACCGAATCTGAAGATAACAAAGATTGATCTTATACTAGTGAAGCTAGTCTGAAAATAGCTTGTGATGAAGGATAAAATGAATGATCGTCATTCCGAAGTCTATTGATTCAAGCGAATATTCTGCTTACTTGTCACGAAGGACAGCCCTATCGACGCTGGCACCAAACAGTAGGGCTAATGCGAAATAAATGATGGAGGTGGTAACTGTGGCCGCTATAGTTCCTGTGGGAATTGATCGTTGGGGATCTTTCAGATCGCCTGCAAATTTGGTTTAAAATATCGAATCTTCTCAGTAGTTGTGATGAAACTTTACCGCTCATATTAGTCCCTGTGAAGATTCCGGTTACAGCTGGGAAATAAATCGCAAGTAGAGCTGCGAAGGTCGAAGTTTCGTCCTGGATGACTTCGACTCCTTCTTTTCCCCGTTCTCCAGGCAAAACATCGTGTTCGTTCATGTAGCCGGCCCCCCAGTTTTCTAAAAATCAATATTATCGATTTTCTAAAGAATAAATTTACCCTTCAAAGTGTCCATATTGAATCCAGGAAACCCCATGTTGCACTTCATCGTGATTTTCGTGTAGTCGGAACAGAATTCCTTCGTATCACAGAACGCTCTCGTCAGGCTAAAGTAATACCTCATTAAAAATATTGAAGGACTTTTATTTGGACTTAAACACTACATAACCAAGTCTGATCATACGTGATCGTTTGTCCTAATAAAATAAAATATTCCGAGGTATGAATTTTAAATTGACTTATTGCTCTTATCACAAATGTCGCAAATCCAGTGACTTCCATTTAGCGTTTTAGGGTGGTTATCTTTCAAAACTCGAGAATGAATTAACCGATCCTCCATCGAACAGACCCTTAAAATAGTTTTTGTCTTTGTGCTAATTTTATAGTCTACATTTGCCCAGTCTGAGTTATTCCCTTCTCAATTCCACCAGCAAAACAGGCTAAAAGTGCTAGAATAACGCACATTAGAGAAACCTGAAATTTGATGCAAAATTATAAAATTTCTGAAAAAATAAATTGGCTTAATCAAAAATCAAAAATAAAGGGATACCGGCGCCATAAGCTGGACGAATTTCACTCCCATTGCAACAATGATAACTTGAACAATCAAGAAAAACGTCCCGTATAATCGAAAGTTGTTGTATTTTGGGCCGAAGACTGAAGGTTCTTTATTTTTTTCGAAAAAAAACCCAAAATCCTACAATCAGGGCTGTGCAACGCGTCTGAGCCACCGATAGCTGCATCTGGCCATAGATACATCTGAAAATTTGAATTGAGTTCAAACTTTATGCTAAGGTTGAATACCAAGAACACTTCCACACCACCAACGATATACATTGACGCGGCTACGGTGTTTGCCAAATAGAACAAAATTCCCACGGCTGTTCCAAATTCGGGACCGAGATTACGACTGAAAATTACCAGTTTTACTAAAATAAAAATAGCGATTTAAAAAATATTGTTCTAGCAAATAGATTTACCTAATGATAAAATAAGCCCCTCCACTCTCTACAACGCCATTCGTAGCAACTGCAGAAATACTGATTGACGTTAGCAGAGTCTGAAATTAGAATAACAATCGAGTATATGAAAGCTAAAATACAGAAGCACAACAAATTGCGAGTAGAATCAGTGTCTGCCCGAGTCCAGCCATTCCGACCACCCAAAACAGACGAATGAACATCGTTACTCCGAGAATATGTTGGATGGTGGGTAGGTAGACGCCCAGGATCATACCGAGATTGGCCTAAAGTTTTTTTTTTCCATATTTTTAAGCTCAGTTATTCTTCAATGGACATTATGCATAATAGTTTTCATGCTACATTTATCTGATATTCTTATATCATTAGTCTTCAAAAATCATGAATTATTGAGAGAATATCAGCATCTCGTTCATTTCTGTTGAATACTTTTGCATAATATTTGTAATTATATCACATCCTTGCCTTTTTATGCGCACTACTAGCTCTCTCCTTGGGTCCAGGGGTGGTGTAGGCAGAAAATAAGGTGGCAGCCCCACTCCCTTCGTCATCATCCTTGTAGAGAGCGAGATGTCCGAATGTGGCTGTGAATTTGCGCGACGCGGTCGACGGCGCCTCTTCCATTGTCTCCAGTGCGCCATTCGCTGAAATTAGATTTTTAATTGGTAAAGACGTTTTTTGATGAAATTATTAGTATCAGAGTTTACAAATTGTAGGATTTGAGTTTAGTTTGTAAATAGTTTTTTAAGGAATAGTATAGCTAAAAATAATAAATTTAGGATAATATTGTTTATTTTTATATTTTAAGAAAAATATTCGTATAATTTATAATGAGCGTGAAATGTTCGCATAATAAGTATGTTAAATAGCTCGTTTAGACTTGCGTGATTTTTAAATATAAATCTTGAGTTCATGATCTCCGTTTTCCTCTAATTTCAATCCAATGGACTGTATGCGTGCGGACGACAATTATTTGAACGTGGATTGTCATGATAGGCACAATAGGTAAAGGACAAAGATAGAAATAGACATAGGCTAGAGATCCCTCAACTCCCAATGCGATTTCGTCATAACCGGTTATCCTCTATTCTTCTTTCTCTTTTTATTTTGCTCTAAAATCTATCTGAAAAACGCGGCAATAATTTATTACTTCACGTGTATTCTTCATGAGATAGGATGTGATCTTTTGTTTGACATTTGTGAGTTTTTGAAAATGAGAAATTGGTTGCTCTTTTTGCTGTGATATTTTGGAGAAGGTAGTTAACTGAAATTAGAAAGAATATAAATTATGATATGAGAGTTTAAAATTTGGTGATAAATTATCTAAATGGTCGAGATCATGCTATAAATTTGGATTCATGACTTTTCAACCTTACTTTTGTGCATAGTCTCTAGCGTCTCCGGATTTACCTGCCGAATCGTGCTGAATCGGCGTCTGAAAATTAAATTATCCTCAATTTTAAAGTGAAAATTAGAATTATTTTAAAATTAAAATTTACTTGAGAAATTTGCGCAGAATTTTCGTAGCTGAACAGTATATGGAGTAGAACGAGTTAAAAATTTAGAGGAACAGTGAAAACTTTGAAATGCGATTCGAAATCGGGAATATTCGATCCAGCAGAATTTATTGAAGTGTGAACTGCACCGAAAATGGCACGAGGAAGATCTCTTGCAGAAAAGGAATACAGGATATGATATCCATGAAAGATAATGGAAAACGAAGAGGGCAGTAAGAAAGAACTAGAGTTACCGAACAACTGCCAGACTACAGTCCACACAATAATATTTGATCTGGGTAAATATAAAATAATTTTGAAATCAAAAATATCTCATTTTCTCCAAACTTACGCTCTAAAATAGCGATATTAATTGAATAATAAGTGCTAGATAATTGAAAAAAAATTGATTACCTAAGTAAATTTAGAAATTCAGCAGCGATATTGCTCATAGCTAACTCAATAAAAATTTTAGTTAGGCAAGTCCAAAAATCAAATCGCGTAGAATATACGACTCATTAGGGATTTTCACGATCTATTTTTACTCTTTTCTCGATTTTGCGTGGGAATTATTTTGAATCAGAGATTTTACGGTAATCCTTCAAATGAACACGGGAAATATGACTGGGATTTACTCCCACTGTTCACGAAAATAATTTACGTTGTACATATTTAAAACCGCTATTCTGTTACTTTTTTGCAGATGAATTTACGATTAGGTAACAATCGATTTTTGGAACAAGAATTATAATAAAAATAAAAGTATGATTTTAAATAAGACAATAAGAAAATAATTTTAAACATACCCAGCTCTCCCCTCCATAATGCGTTTGCGGAATTCCTGAAATGCACATTTTATTTCAAATTTAAATAACTAAAAAGTGAAAAAATTCTTCCAGAACGAATTAGAAAATGCGTAAAAATGCTTCTGCGAGCAGTTTGATGACAATTTGGGTTTTCCTCTGCCACCCACTTTTCACAAAAAGAATACAAAGCAAAATCAGATGGGCTGTCCTTCGCAATCAATATCAATGAGCATCCCGAAGCGTGTTGAAAATGATCATTATAAAAAAAATTAGGTTTCAAACTATCAGTCTGCTTTCAAATGCTATCCTTAACTATAGGATGAAAATGTATGACTAATTAGCATCCATCATTCGCCGTATTATTGAATTTAGCACATAATTTGCTGAGTCAAATGTAAAGAATTATTGGAAATAAATAAACGACAATTTGTACGTCAAAATAGCGAAAACTGATCAAATGCGTACGATTTTTAGAAAGAGCAAACTTCTCATAAAACACACCGCATAATTTCCCACAAGTATGGCTCGCGAATTTCGATGGATGATTGCCTTGTTTTCTACGTTTTATTGGTCACCCAAAACCATCAAATAGTTCATTTTTCTATAAATCAGAGCACTCAATACCTTTAGAATATGCAGCGTTAGATTTAGAAATTCAAAATCTAGCATTCTAGATAGAGAGCAAACAATTCTGGCAAATACAAAATACCGATGTATTTTATTTCTACGTACCTACGGCTCAAATTAGCCGACAAATCATGTTTTTACAACGCGCCTAACGATAAACAACCAATTATTAGCGATTGACTACTGAATTGTATCTAAAAACATTAAAAAAAAGAATTATCCGCTCAGTATCAATGTCATGATCATTTTTCAACGATTATCATTGGTTCTGATTTTAATCAATGATTAAAAACATCGCCACCGTTTAAAACTACTGATAGACAGGAATATTCGATATCTTATCTTTTTCTTTCCACAAAATTTAATCATGCACAAGACAAATTATAAGAAAAAACTTCTATTGAATACAAAAGTCTAATTTAAAGATAAAAATAAAACCTCGATCATATCCAGTTTGTCGACCGCGAATAAAATATCCAAACGACCCTCGGTTGAACGAACCTTTCCCGGAGAAGTTCCTAAAATCCAGTTTATAAAATCGGCTCTAATCAGATATTTTTGTCTGACAAGATAGTTTGAAATAAAAATAGCGCCCGAAGTGAGCTGAATTGGAGAGTTCAACCAGTTTAGACCTTTTTTTTTTGGAGTTTATTCGGTTTTTCTCTGGGCCTCTTCCTATTCTGCTATCTATCTACATTGGTCGACATCGTAATATGGGATAGCGCTAATCTTCAATATCTCTATAAAATTCGATCCTTCTTCGTATCTTTCAATCAATACATTATCCATGAATATACAGATTCGACGAAATTATCATTTCGATTTTATATAAAAGTGGGGTAAAGTTAGAATATCCTTAGGCCTATGAAATATAATTTTAAACTATCCAATTATTAATTTTTTTCGTAAGCAATATCCTTTTATTTCAAATCGTTTTAATTCACGTGCAGTTTCCCACTATCTACACAAAGTTGTCAAACCCAAATGTGTCGTCATAAATTCAACGACTCATTGGTTTGTAGGTGTGAATTTGAAAAGTCGACTTTATTTTAAAATTACACTTGGTGATAAACATGAATACATGATATAATGCAGATGAAATATGCATAATGTAAGAGAATGATATAAATATGTGATATGTTTCTATGATAATCATAAATAAACAAATGAAATTATCACCGAAAATACCGTTAATTATAAAGAGAAAGTCGATATTCATGAGCAATTAGAAATCGAATTTGTAGCGAAATAGTGAGTCGCGTAGAAGAGAAATGAGACAAATAGCGTAATTTTTAAATATTCGACGTCCTCTCCAATCAATAATACTACTTTTGAAGTTTATCTTCACAATACGATGATCGATCATTAGCGCTCTCCAATTATTAAATAACGCTCAATGTTAAATAGCGTGAATCGAATGGTACTATAACACATCTTGGCCCAGAAAAATTCCTTGATAATTCTGGATTATCTTTGGCAGAACACCATCCAGAAGGAATAGTCTAAATGCTTATTTTATTTTAATGCATAAATACATACATACATTAAGAGAACTAGGCAAATAAATTACTACGCATTTGATGATTTTATTCTGTTCGCGACACAATGTATCTCCAATCCATTTGACTAACCCAACTCGAGTAGCTCCCAAATAACTTATTATAACGCGTGAGCCTTAATATTGTAATAATTGAAACATATTGCAATGAAAACTTACCAACAACTATATCTCTAGGTGCATTATTGTCTGGTCTATTCATGGATGAAGAGGGCCTAGTTCTGATAATTTGCAATGCTGATACTATTACGAATCCAGCATGATTGTTTTTTGTATGAAATACAATTTCGTCCTCGAAAACTCCTGTACCCTTACCAATTGCCTCATCCTAAATTAATTAATCCAATTTTAATGTAAATAATATTGTCTAACGAATTCTACACCGGCATATATCGATGAGTGCCCTTTGAGGTAACCAATGAAACGAACTGTGCATGGATGAGCTCCCCATTTGCATCGATCGCCCACCGAAATTCCGCGTGTTTGATTTGGATCATTTACGCTGAAATTATTAAGAAAAAAATCGATAACTGGTAATGATCTTTCGCCAGATAATTTGATAGCATACGTACCTCTCAGTAATAGGACTAATATTTTTCAATGATCGTGGCTTTTTGTCTTTTGACAATGATGCATACATTCTTTCATAATCTGGATACATAGGCTCGTCTGCACAAATGCTATATTGCATATTAAATCTAAAAGTTGAATCTTAACTTATACATATGCACATATGAAAATTATTGAATTCTATAGAATGGATAAGTTTCAAATAAATCTATACTCGTCAGATTGTTTCTGAGCTTCTTCATTCATTGTGATGCATTCTTCTTCGAGCCATTTCTCGAATGCGCCTGAATTTTGAAAAGCGCCCTTTATGCTAATCATAAGTTGAGCAAATTCCTCTGAAATCAGAGTTTTTTTCTAGTTCAATAATAATATTTTACCCAAGTCAGGGTATTTTTCATAGGCATCTCGGATGAGCTTCTTTAAGTGCTCATTCTGATAGTTTATGAATTCGGGCAGCTAAATGATATTATTTATGAGATTCAGATGTTAAGTTAAAGCTTTTAGTGTTCATACTCTTGACCGATCAACTGAAAATCGCCACTTCCTGTACTCAAATCTTGCTTCATTGGGCATATCTTTTGAAAACAAATCGATGCTTTCAATTTTGTCGTGGATTGATAGATTGTTGTTTATCAGTATTGAACTCACGATATTTTTGTGTGATGTAGGAAGGCTATTCACAAATTCCGGGCTTATCTTAAAATATCAGAATTTACCTGTTGTTTGAAGATAATTGAGCTAATTTATAAACTTACACTATTAGCATCAGAAACTGGATTTGTAGAATCAGAAACGCGCTGATTACTTGTGCTCATTTTTGCAAAATTCAAGCTTGGACTTTAAAATAATGACACTGAGGAATCAATCAATATTTCAAGACTTATGAACTAGCAGAATAGATAAAGCAAAATGTTCGTAAGATGCAAACTGATATGAACCTGGTTGTATACTTTGATACAAATATTGAATATTTCGTAATACGACTTTATTCAGAAAATAAAAATCATTTCAGTAATACTATCGAAAAATAACATTTATTTTGGACATATATTTTCATTTCAAACTAAATTCAGCCTTGTGGCTAGCTAGTCTTCGAGAATTTGGTGAAGGTCTTCGACCTTTGTTTTAGTTTACATTTATGAGTAATAAAGCTCTTCATGCAACTGTGTTCAGTCTTGAATCTATTACCTTCGGCAAACACAGCGTTTTTTATGATCTTTTTGCCTTGGTATTTACGAGTTGTTGGTAGTGTGTTTTACTCGTGTTTTCAGTCGTTTTTATCCACTTTACCTCTCGATGATTCTATTTTTTATAACGTCTTAATCGGCCCTTCATACAGTGTCTTGGTTTCATAGCCTTCATTCTAATTACCTCAAGGTTTCGCGCGTGCGCGCGCTAAACCACAAAGTTCAAAATAAACACGAGACTGGTTTCAAATAACAATGTAGTTACATGATGAAACACCCGAATTGGAAATTAGAGTGAAAATAAGCGAACCGAGAAAATTATGACCAAAATAATGACGGTCTGTCTGTCTGGAATTGGTGTAAAACCAATGTTCTTGAATTTTTAGATTTTGCTTTGAAATTTCACGTCTGAATCCTGATGGAGAAACTTTACCCCAGAATCGATTTTGAAGGTTGGTTTTTGATCATCCTTGACCAAGATAAAATCCAAGGATCTTTATGCAAATTTGAAACCCATTCATGTGGGATTTCTAACCTGTATCCGAAATGTTTTTCGATTGACATTGGCTATCTTCATTAATGCAATTTGGCTTTTATGCTAAAGAGACTCGCCTCTATTTTGGATATTTTCGAAAACAGAGACCAACGCCCACGCTTTCTTCTCCCATTGATCTTAAAACCTGCCGAATCAAAGGTTCATTTCACAGCATAACACATCGTTTATTTCACCGGATATGACACACATCTTCTCTGAGAAACTGTCAAATTGAATAAAATTTCCGATTTATTTCCGGTTAAGCAAGATTGCTTATGCAAAACTTAGATGTAAACTTTACGTAACAGATCAATGATAATCTTATGTGGTTTTCACAAAATTATTCCTAATCTTCATGAGTTTTCAAGCGATAAATAGTGAATTTTGAAGATTTTAGGATATACTCATGTGTTTTTGTCATCATGCTAACGTTAAACGATCTTACGTATAAACTTTAACACGTTTGACATCAATGTCAGTGCGTATATGCGAAATCGCTTGACATTTACAGAATGTCACAAAATATCAATTGGCTCTTAGAGCATCATATCAACGTCATTAGACGTGACGATTTCAATCTTTACTGCTCAATCAACCAGCTTCTTTCTTGATCATTGTCAAAGCATACTTTGAAGCCTGCAAAACAGGGCGTGCCCCTTCCCTCTCTTCCTCTTTTACTCGTTACCTGTCCTTTTCTGTTTCTGCCTCGGGCAGCTTCGCCGCATCGTATCCCCCCTTTCTCTTCCTTGTTGTATCATTTTTGTTATAAGTCAATCTCCATTCTCTCGCTCTTCTCCCGTCCTCCTTTCACTTCGCCATTATTTAGGCTGTGTTCGGTTTTTCCATTACCACCGATTTTTCCAGGGCTTCTCGTACTATTCGCTCATCCTATTGTAATTTGTCACCTGTGTCTGGAAAATAACATGGTTAGAGAGAAAGAAGTGAACAATACAACAGGCCTCTTCATTGTGCCCGTTTTCCTTCCATCTCCAACCAAGCATGGATCAGGTAGATCACATTTGATGCTAGGTTAAGGGTGAATGCAAATTACATTTTTTTTTCGATAGTTTGTTTGTAGTCTGATTAATCCGAAAGATTTAACGATCATGCTTGTCTAACATATGAATTCAAACACTTGTAACTTGTAGCTCGCACTCCACGCGCATTTGGTCATAGATATGCTAAACTGTCGTACATGAATCATCGGTAAAAAATTGCAAATCACCCATTTGATAAAAATGCTAAACTGTAAAATGCTGATCTTCAATCCGTGTTTTTGTAAGGGTAAGTACTACTAACCTTTAACAGTGAGACGAATTTTTATGCAAGCTGCAGATTTGTTAGTCATTTGCAAAAAAACATTTGATCAGTCGCATTTTATGTTCAAAGATAGTCAGTTTAGCCCTCCTGAACTTCATGAACACTTGTCAAACATAATCTTAATTTCGTATTGAACTTTGTGCAGTTGAAGTTTGAAGTTAAGTTGGTATAAAATTTGCTCATGTTTGCGTTTGTTTTAACTCATGGTTATTGCTGTTGATGCCACTCAGGTTGTCATTTTGGTATAACTGTCTGTCATCTCTCTCTCTCTGATGTCTTTCTTGTCTCTTTCTCGATTGTCAATGCCAATGCCACAGATTCAGACTCAGATGCAGAAACAGGCGGATTTGGCCAACCTCTAACCTGTCTTTTTGCTTCATTACTATTCTTTTTCTCCCTTTACTTTCTCCTCCTTTTGCTTTCTCGATGATTATTTCATCGGTTCGCCATTTTTCTACGAATTCTTCTTTTTCTTATGCTTTTCTTTATCATTTTCTTTTACAAAGCGATTTTCAGTAGTTTCAGAAAATTCGATGATTTTTATTATTGAAGACATGTCTTCGTTATCAATTAAGACTATTCATTCACAGACATTTTCAATAATGAAAAAACTTCTGTTCATTTTTCACTACTTTTTCCTTTTCAAAATGTTTTTTCTTCGTCTTAACAGTAATTTTCTAACATAAGGTGCCGGAATATTTATGGTTTCTTTCTAAATTTTGCCTGAATGAACTCTACTCTCGAAAATGAATGCATATTATCAGCGAGAATTCTTGTAACCTCCAGCAAACATCGCTTGTCTATTGTCATCTTTCGCCATATAAGTTTACTTTTCTTACAATCTCAAGAGTAGAAATTCCTCAGTTACCCGCTTTTTGATCTTCTTGAAAACAGTATGATCTTCCAAGTGTATTCTGGCTAACTGGTTGACCTCTCTAGAAGTTTATCTAATTTTTAATTTTATGTAAATTCGGAAGGAAATATTAACAAGTTTTCCTTCCATGTATAAGCTTTCATCTCCAAATTGCGTGATCTTTCCAAATGAAAGTGATCTTTTGATCGTTTCCAAGAATCCATTATTCATTGTTCTGCATAACTGTTCAGGATAGGGCATTGTCTCATTGTCATTTAGCCTTTTTGAGATTCCTGTGTTACGCTATTTGATTGTTTTACACAACTCTTTTATGTCGTGTCTGCATTTTCACGTCTTTGCGTTCCGCGCCTATTTTGTATCTATTTTGGTTGCGTTTACTTTAACATTAACGTTTTATCAAACAAGTTTATCTAAATGGAATGTTGTATATTTTAAATTAATATTTTTGCTAAAATATTTGTGTCAAGCCTATATTTTCTCTAATCCAAGCATGCATAATATAGTTTTATACATAAATACCTATTGTCGAGTGCGTAGTAGTGTAGTAGAATAACATTTGAATAGTGTAGACAAGAGGGACTTCAAGCACTTGTTCGATTTTTTCCTCTTGTTCTGTTTGTTCCAAGTTTGTATCATCTTTACACTTGGTTTTCCTTTTCTGACCCTGGTCTATTCATATTGCATCAATTTCCATATTCATACATGCATTTGAAGGCGTATTTCGACCTTTGGCCCAATTTATTACTTTTATTTTGGCGAAGTTGATATATTTCAATAGCTATTATTTAAACCATCTTCTATTTGTTTATTAAAATTGTCGTTTCAAGAATATCAGCGTGTTTCGACTTTTACCTCCATTAATGTTATTTTTTATTTAATGAGTTTTATGCATTTTATCACTATACGAGAACTATGCTTATGGCATTGATCTAATCATTTAAACTTATTCCAACTGCCCCATCCAGCCTCCGTCTTATTCTGTACGGCTCGACCTATGGCCTCATTAGTTCGTCTTCTTTTCTTACTTTAATTAATAATGATGCTGACGTTATTTTATTCGCCGCTTCAAAGGAATTTTTGACGGTATTATATTGTCAATTTTCAGACTCGAGAAATTTGAAACAACTCGACTAAAATAACTCGAATTTCCATACAAAGGACGATTAAAAGTCGACCGTAATCGTGTAAAAATTAGCTATTTCTGTAATTCCGCGAAGAAACCGTCGTATTGGGTTTCATTTTTTGCTAGCAGTGACTGACCACTGCACTGGTCACATTCACGCAGTCAGTGTAGAGTCGGCGACACTGCCCGCGGCAAGGCCCATTTACTTTTCGACCAAAGGGCTGCAGAAAACCATAAAACCTGCTGAATTCGCTCCCTCCTATTCATTACGACGAGTTTCTGTCTCTGCATCGAGTTGGGGCAGAACGAAACTCACAGGTAAGAATTTCGCGAATTACTAAATTTAGCGTTTAAAAGATTGCTTTATCAATAAACAAATGATTTCAAGTTGAAAATATTCACGTTTTATAATTGTCTCTACTTCTAATACTATCATTTATTTATCGCGCATTTATGCATTTTTGGGTGATTTCAATTCTGTGTAACTTCTTATTACAATAAACAACGACACGTAATTTAATTCAACTTCGAATATGCTTCAGAAACCCCAAAATGAGCGTTAAAGATGCGATGGAAAGAGGATTGCGGCATTCTTTTCGGTATCTTGGATCTGTAATAGGAAAATACCCCACTACAGTTCTATTGCTATCATTACTGACTACATTCATATTCAGTATTGGACTGTTGTGGTTTGAAGAGGTTAATAATGTTAGGACTGAATATTCGCCGATGGATAGCCCTAGTAGGAAGGAATATGAAGTGGCGGAGAATTTTTTGAATCAGGTAGAATTCGTTTTGAAACTAGCATTAAATTCATTATGTGCATAGATTATATTAGTTTTTATTCTGAAATTTTACATCTAAAAATCAAGAAACCTCTTTCAGCTCAAATATTGCTACCGAAAGTTGTATGTTTCATTTAAATCTTTTTTTTCAGAACGGTACATTAGATCCTTCGTACATGATGATTCTGGCTAGTGATGGCGGTTCCTTACTCCGAGATTCTCATCGAGAAAACTTGATTACTCTGGTCAAATATCTGCAGAACAACGTGACCGTCGACTTTGAGGGCGAAACATACGAATTTCGTGACCTCTGCGAGCCATATTGCGAGATTAATACGGGATTTTTGGCATTCTTAAAGGTTAACCATTTCTAGGCTAATTTCATCTGAATATTTTAGCTTTACGACCATGATAATCCACAGACGTTTACTTATCCGAGGGTGGAGATTTTCGGAACTGAAGCTTTTATTGGTGGGTTTTTATTGCATTTTAAAATTATTGAGATATTCACTTGATCAATTATGATAAACCACTATCGATTACCATTGAACTTATCGATGTTTATTCACGTTATGCATAGATCAAATGGATCATGTTTACATTCATTTTCCACGATTGCCATAATCTGTTATTACGCTTGATCCTAAATCCAATCCCATTATTGTCGCCACAATCATCCCCATTCAAATGCGCGCCATGCCTGTAGTAATGCATTGTCATTGCACATGATTCTATGTTTCTCAGCTTTCCGTCTTTCTGCCATTCTATGCTTATGCTATATCTCGTTCTGTTTCTTATTCTTGTTCTATTGTCATGAATAATCGTGTTATTCTCCCCACAACCAGTTGTATCATGCTTTCCGCCTTCCCTTTAATCAAAGATTCAAAACTTTCCCATAGAAAAGTCGCGTCTCGCTTATCTGGAGAAATAGTAGGCAAAAGAGAAAGTAGTTCGAAAGAATCGTGACTTTTACAAGACAAGAGCTGCGTCAGGTGAAAGCTTAGCTCTTCGCTGAATACTCTATCCTATTGAAGCGATTTAAAATCAATATGCAGGTTAGATGGAAGCATGAAAAAATGAAGAAAAATCACTCTGAATTCGTTCTTATCCACTATTGACAAATAATCAGAATGAGATTTGCGAAAAATTTACCTGAAACATCTTTTTAGGAAATAATGTCTACGGTCTAAAGCTGAAGGAAAAACACATAATCGAATTCGACACTGCGATTCTGCCATTCTATTTGGTGACGTCTTACGAAACTTCTGGAGTCATTTACAAATGGCTGCTGGAAGCGAAAAAGGCCTACATTGCTCCGGAATTTTCCATGTTCAAGGTTCACTATTTACTTGATATGACACAGTATCTTAGACGATTAATGTGCACTAATAAAATGCTCTAAATTCACTATTGCAATATTTCTATCGAGAATAAAGATTTGAATTTGAGTGCGAATTAACTGGGGACTCCCTAGTATCCGCAGAAGTCCGTCGAATGGGAATGGAAACAGCTCCATTGATCGCTGGATCTGTTTGTCTCATGATCATTTTTGTCGTCGCTTCGTCGTTCAGGTTTAAAATTTATTTTTAATATTGTTGCTACAAGTAAAATAAAAGCGGAAATTTATAAGAAATCACAAAAATCTCGTTTTAGACGAGAAAGAATCCGATCTAAGCCATGGGAATCTTTAGCCGGTTGCATCATTCCACTGCTAGCCCTGCTTTCTTCAACAGGAGTACTGTCATTTTTCGGGTTGAAATTTCAGGTAGTTCATTTTTTCTCGATTTAAAACAATATTGAGTTTTAGTCAATTATCGTGGCAGCTTTATTTTTGGTGTTATCAGTTGGAGTGGATGACGTTTTCATAATTCTGAGAGCCTGGGATCGAACAAACGTCAACGAAGCTATCGATGAAAGGATGGCAGAGACATTAGAAGAGGCTGGGCCTTCTATAACTATTAGGTAAAATTTAGAGAAAATAAACTACTGATATCGTATTTTTATCGTTTTGATACCAAGAAAATGAGCATTATGTTTTTTTTTCAATAGTAGCATAACTTTGTTTAAAAAATTAAGTCCAAATTTCTTAGACCAATTATTTTGGCGGGAAAATTTAAATATAAATTCAAAAAACGATCAATTCCAGCTCTATAACGAACGCCCTAGCGTTTTTCATCGGAATGACGTCTCAGACTCCAGCCGTTCGCTCATTTTCCTTCTTTTCTGCCGTGGCCATTCTCATCTGTTTCTTCTATCAACTTATCATGTTCTCGGCAGTTCTGGCGATTTCTGGGAAACGAGAAAAAGCTGAGCGACAAAGTTTCCTCTGCTGTTTGAAAGCTGATCCACGGGTAAATTTGCTAAAATAATTTTTTTTCGAATTGAAAACTTTTACCCGACTATTTGTTGGCAACCCAAAGAGTAGTTGCAATACTTGCGTCGCTACATGCGAAATAATATGGAGAAGAATCTCTTCCTATCAAACTATCCTATTTCGCCTACAACAACCAGATATTAAAGATGACCCCATATTTGCGACACTGACACTGCAATGTCAGATGTCGTGCTAGTGTTAAACTTTTTAATGTTTGGCAACAATGCCATGATGCAACTACCTTCCAACTTGTCGTTCTCCTTGAATTATGATTTCTTTATTTTTTCAATTCCTAGAATCATTCTCTCTCATTTAAAATCAATTAAACATGGCAGAATATAAATTGCGTTTCAGCGATGTTTACACCTCTGCAATTCTCAATTTTCTCTGTCGATATCTTAATTTGCATATTCTGTTTCGGTTTAAAATGTCTGAAAGGGAACAGTGACAACAGACATTTCTCATTCTAAATAGCAATTGCTATGCAAACGGTGCCAAATAGGCAATGTTCGAAAAGGAGTTGAACTTGAACGACAGTAGAATAACCGATTTACAAGTAAATTTGAAAATTCAGGCCCGATGCCATCTCGTTGAATACCTGGTAGAAGGACAAACTGCATTCATTAGATCATTTTCAGCACTAATATCCAAGTGGCCAACAAAGTAAGAAAATATTAGTACGCTCATGAAAAATTACACAGTTTGACAGTTTTCAAGAAAAGTTCAAATTTTGATATAGCTCTGAAGATATTTAAGCAATTTTAAGCAATTTATCTAAATTCAGAATATTCCTAATCGCTGTTATGATATTCTACTACTATGTGAGTGCGATCGGCATCATGCAGATGAAATCTCTAATTACAATCGAAAAAATGGCCCTGCCTGACTCATATTTGCAAGCATTTCAACGACAATTCGAGACTTCGCTCCAAACTATGCAGCCGATATCCGTTTTCATCCTAAATCCTGGAGATTTGCGGAATATCACGAGATTGGACAGTAAGTCTAAATTTTCTGTAAATATGATATTGCACTTCTTAAATCGTAATTTTTATACATGTTAGAAAGACTGTTTCAAACTGCTCTTTTCTAAGAATATAACTAGAGAAGCCAGGTAAATTTCCGGGAGTGATAATCATGGGAAATTTTAGTATCAGAGCGATCGGTGGGGTTAACCGGAGTAGAATATTTCTTAGATCTTCGAAAATCGTTCAATATGAACAAAGTTGTACCCGTTTTTGTGCGGGGTACTTTTTCTGCAATCGTTTTTCAAGATTTTTGCGCTAGTCGTTTTCACTGTTTCACGGCATCATACAAAATTTGAATGAGAGAAAAATCCATAGTGTATCATACAAAAAAAAACAATTTCCCATGACTATCAATAAGAAACCCGATCAGATGATTCGGAAAAAAACGACCGAAAATCTCTAGCGCATAATTCGAATGCTAGTTTTGGCATTCTGACATTTCTAATTATAACTAAAAACTCATGACGCAGATATTTTTTCTTAAAAAGTCGTTTAAAGAATGCATCTTCATTGTAATAATTTCTCGTTTCCCCTGCTGACAATACGTCATTGTGTTTACAACCGAGTAGCCGAGTTTCCCAGCCAAATCCCATCTGAAATGGCCATAATCACTCTGTGAATCATGTTAATCCACGTCAACTTGCAGCAATCAAACAAATTGTGCGTGACTTCGAAAACGCCACCTACAGCTATGGGTCGGAATCGACCTTTTTCTGGCTACAACCGTACGAAGATTTTCTCAGGGTTAGGAGAATAATTATATAAAAACAGATTTCGGGAAAAAAACGTTCTAAAATTTGATAATTTCTTCATTTTATATCAATTTGCACAATCTTAAAATGTAGCTTCGAAATTTTTGGATAAAATTGTCGAATGTCAGCCAGATTGCATATTTTTAGCAGTGATACGAAATTAAATCTATTCCTATAATTTTGCCAACGATCTGAAATTAATGTATAAAAGCAGCACTGACAGAGGAACTGGCGGGCTTTTTGTATAGTTCACCCACTGTTACATCATCAAGGCTTATGGTATAGGGCTAGGGGTAGGATTTGATAGATCCAATGTTGTTTTCAAGTGATCAGCTCATAGGGTAGGATGTTTCAACTGTTGAACCTACCCGATCTTACCCTAACCTAACCTAGTTAGATGAATGGGTGAACTATACAAGAAACCAACTGACGCGCTACCTCTGCACTATTTAATGATCAAAATGAAAAAGTAAAAAATTCCCAAAGATAGGAATATTGATTGCAGTTCTACGGAGAAACTGAAGAGTTTACGTATACGGAAATCCCGACATTCTTCAAATCTGCTACGTATTTCTACCTGACTTCATTCGTGAAATACAACGAGAAAGCGTGCATTGACAATGATCCGAGTTGCATCACATCGTTCTTCTTCATGACCAATTTTCACGGGGTGAGTTGATAATTTCAATTATACCTATTTTCGAAGAAAAACATAAAAGAATGGCTAGTTCTGAATTTAAATATTTCCAGCACATAAAATATCACGAGCTAATTCCTGCGGTTGAGCATTGGCGCAGAATCGCTAAATCATATCCGGATTACCAGATTTATGCTTATTCCGACCATTCACCATTTGTGGACCAGGCGAGAGAAGCGTATTTATTGATTTTTTATCGACTTTTCAGACTATGGCTATAGATTCAACGATTTGGTCATCTGTATTTGCGGCTTTAGCTTGCACCGCTATTGCGTGTTTCATATTTATTCCTGATATCGTCTGCATAATTTCAGGTTATATTTTGACTTAAACAAATTTATCACTGTCTAAATCAGAAGTATGCAAAAATGAATCTAGCAATCTCTAAAAGACACGTAGAATTTTCGTACATTTTCTTTAACTATCATATTCTCTCTAATTGAGAAGCACCCCCAAATGTCAGAATTACTAATTACTCAACTAAAATCATCTTAACAAGTGTTCTATAATGTTATTTAGAGTGTGTAGAGTGGATTTAGTCTGATTTGAAGTGATTATGATAATTAAATGGGAAGTTATTACTGTTCAAAAAATTGATTCTTTTCAGAAATTAGGGGGTTGAAAAGTAGAAGGGCATATTCTTCAATTAGAGGGAATACAGTATACAGAAATGATGAAGCATAATAATTAAGTTGTCTAAATTGGCCAATTTCAGCCGTATTCTCTGTCTTCTCAATTACCGTAGGCATTTTGGGCCTATTAGCCATTTGGGATGTTCAATTAGACCCATTATCAATGGCAGCTCTGCTCATGGCTATAGGGTTTTCCGTGGATTTCTCATCACATATCGCCTACCATTTCTACAAGTCAAAAATGCCGGTAAGAAAGATTTTATGGCATTTTGGAACAAAACCACCTTTCATCATTTTCTGATCTTTCTCAAGTTGTGCATTATTTGAACAATCGATTTGTTCTTCATAGATGAAACATCGTTGATACTTTAGGATCCAGTCAGTAGAATTGAAGAAACATTCACTTGCATTGGATGGCCTTTGATACAAGTAATTCAATTTCTAAATTAGTCCAATTTGTACTTTAATGATTAGGTCGGTTTATCAACAATCATTGCTATCTGTCCCCTCCTTCTAAAACAATCCTATCTGGCAGTCGTATTTTTGAAGACTATCGTAGTCGTGGTTCTACTTGGAATGTTTCACGGACTCGTAATATTGCCTGCGATTTTGACCACTGTTACAAGAACTAAAGAAAGTAAGCGCATAATTTGTCTGATTAAATTTCCAATTTAGTCATATCAATAAGAGCATTTTAGGCCCATCAGGTCCGTCTTCAATTGCTTCTGAAAATTCTTCTACAAGATCGATAGAAAGAAAGGATAGTTTCTACAGAACGCAAAAACTTCTGCATAGAATCAATCAGGAAATTCGGAACGCAAAGGCAATTTTTCATTCTATTTCTAATTAATGTTGAAAATTCAGGTTTCACCGATGCCACCCGATCAGGCCTGCGGACGACCAGCGTTAAAGCATAATATTGCTCTCGGGCGAAATTTATCCACCAATAATGAGAGCTAAAGTTTTCTTTACTATTTTTTTTAGAAAATGGGCCAAAATATTGTAATATATTAAATCTGAGATGATATTATATTTAGGATATTGTGGCTAACTTAGCATTTTACATCTCTAAATTTCTTATCTCACAGAATACTTCTCTGATATCTCTGAATCTCAATATCCCGACTTGCATATTTCAATATCTCGATACCGGTATGAGAATGTGTAATTATTCATCAATTATTATTTAAGTAAAACTAATCTATTCTTATTTTCTAGGTAAACGATGTGTTTGTAAATTAGTAGCCAAGTTTGTATGGATAAATGTTCCCCTAGAGGCCGTTTTCAAAGATCTCCAATTTGAATGCTTTCATTTATTATTTGAATTTCGCTCGCTCATTATTTTGCACAATTTATTTTCGAGTGATAACTATTTTGTTTGTGCTAAAGTTGATGAAATGCTCAGCAATAAATTTTTATTTTATGAAAGCGTTTTTTCCTCATTTCTTCCCAATTCCTAATCCGGTTCCTCTAGCGAATTCTACGTCTCCCATGCCTCCGGGCAAATTCAGAACGTCCAAATCGGTCTAAAATTTGAATTTTGGAAAATAATTAAATTTCTGACAAATACGATCAAAATAAAGATCAGGTTGGGTTTTCTAAAAACTTCATCGGATCGGGTTGGAATTTTTTCGATCCGTCAACTGATCTGATAAAGACTGATTAGATTGTCTATCAAAATATCGATTAGTCGGTATGGTTGATAAGCAATAAAGATCAACAAGAACCATGTTGCCAATCTTACTCGATTATATTCTACGGCATGTGGCTTCTTTTGCAATTAGTATGATCAATCAGATTAGTATTATCCTTCAAAAGATAAGCTAATTATAAGTTAGTCGTGATTAGTTTTCAATCAGTCCTCATGGCATTGTAATTTGATCTATAGAATTTTGTTTGGCAGGTATGTCGATACTTGACTAAAGCTACAAAAATTTGTTACGTCACTAGTGATAATGATGTTAGAATGATAAGATTCCAACAAAACGAATTATCTCAGACGGCATTCCTCCCCTATCTTCCAACGTGAAACGTGGAAGTCGATTGCTTTGCGGTAAAACCATCGATATCTCTTGTTGATAGTAATGATAGTGATTGCGTCATATAAGTCATTTGCAGAAGCGAAGAAAAGATGTAATCAAGCGAGAAAACGAAACGAAAAGAATGAGACTTTGGCCGAGGTCTGCATCATTTTCTTTCCAAGCCATCTTCAGCCAATAAATTATCAATCTATAGAAACCGGCACGACTACGAATATATTACAATGAGAATAAGCTCATATGTCTAGAATCTAGAAGCTGGCATTGTTATAGTGTGACAGATTAAAACAAATAAGTGGTGGACAAAAATTTAAGAAATAAAGGGAAAATTACGTACCTTTCCCAAAGCCAGAGGAGCCCTAGGATTGACAGCGCCATATCCGGGCTCGTACCCTTTGATACGCTTCGCAGGTCGGTTGCCGCCCAGTTTTTTAAAGACTAAAATTTTTATACACGGAAAATCAGTAAAATGCCCTAAACGGTCTAAATGATATTCATCAAAATATTTATGAGCAAAAGTCAGTAAAAATAAGTTGCCGACCTTTATCAAGTCCAGGGATGTTCGGAACACCGAATGATTTTAGCAGTTCTTGACTCAATTTCTTGTCAGCGTCCGTTGGGCGTCCTCCCAATCCAAGTGAAGGATATCTGAAATCTTGTTTCATAACAAAATGTATTTTCGAAATAACTCTACCCATGAGTTAGCGCGTTCAAAGATCTAGCAGGTCCTTGGCCGTACTTCTGACCCATAATACCAACTTCACTGCCGTAATTCAACATCATTCCTCCTATCTGCATTATAGATTGAAACAACACATAATAGTTAAAGATAAAAGCTACCTGATTGAAGAACGGCAACGACTCGTGACCGATATCTGTGCCTTGACTGGAGCGTATTTCGAGACCTAAATAAATAAATTTAACATCTACATGAAATGAATATACATGCCCTTCACGTATGTCAAAACGAATTAAAAGTACTTCAGTGTTAATAACGATGAGGTATTCAAGATTTCATGATAAAGACCAGCTTTGTTATGAAAGATAATGTTATCAGAAACTTTAAAACTAAATAAATTCGAAAAAAAAGAAATGACCTGGAATAGCCCCTAATCCTATGGCGAAACTCCTTCCCATTCCGAAATTTCCGTTCTTTTGCTTCTGCCCATATCCAGTGGGTCTTCCATCGTCTTGCGTCGAAGGTTGTCTACTTGGATATAAGTTCAAGTTTGGCACTCCACACATATCGGAGAATTTTTGACAGAAGATCTGAAAATATCGATATAAAAATGCAATGCGTAACAAGAGAGAACATAATTATAACGAAATTATTTTAACTTTTATGCATTTGATATAGAAAATAATAGTCATAAACAAAAAAAAATTTTTTTATAAAAAATACCAACTTGCAAATCGTATCTGAGCTTCTTCCCGGGCAAGCATGTGATTTGAAACGTGTATTTGTTGACAGGGCAATACTTTCTCCAGTCCTTTTCGGTTTGAAGCGATGGCAAAACTGTGAAGAGAATATTTTGACGAGGCAAGGGAACTGGGGTTGTAGTATAAAATGGCCTAAAATATCGTAGCCATAAAATCTTAATTCGAATTCAATATTTTCAGTAATTAATGATGTCAATTAGCGACTTCTCGAAAATCTAACCTAGTATTCTCCAAATTGTTCTGATCTCCATCTAGCTCCAGAGAAATGTCATCCTCGGGATTAACTGGCTCCTAAATAGTTGAAAAAATGAAGAAAGATTTAATATTTAGATACCTCCTGGGATTTCAGTACGAATTTCGATTCAAACGGATCTGGAGGAGCTCTACGAATTTTCTCATCGGTCTTCTGGTTGCAATAAGGCAATGATGGATTTCGAATACAAGCTTCTTTCACAATATCTAAAAATCCACGATTTTTCAATTTTATCGTCTTTTTTTTTCAAAAATTTTCATCCTCAAATCTTTTTCCGTCATAAAAGGTTGAGTGAAATGCAATAAAATGAGGCTAATCTCGCAATAACCTTCCCAAATCCTTAGAGTGGAAATTTCTAGGTTCAAAACTTTCGAAAAAATATATCGATAAAATATGAAGTAAAAAAGTTACCAGTCGCTAAGACGAGTGAAAAACCGCATATCAACAAGGAAAAGCTGGATATAAGCATCGATGAAATGACAGGAAATCCATAGCCCGAGAAGATGATAAAAAGAAATCGAAAGTGACAGTTTTGATAGGCAGAAAATCCGAGAAGAGCGATAAATCATGAAAAATGCCCTTCTATGAAAAAAATGAATTTTTTGATCTTGTGATAAAAATATTCAAACTTCAACTTCATATAATTTACTTCAATTTAAGATTGAAGTTACGATAGTTTTTTTTAAAGAAATTCTATGCATTATTTTCTTGGTCTTTTAACCTTTGACACATAAAATTTTCCCTGAAGCCTCAATATTTACCTTACACATTCACCAGCTTGTCGTCAAGAACGCGTCGAAATATGCTAAATAAAATCAACAAAGTAGCAAAAATGCTGTATTCTTGCAAAAAAGTGAACAATAATCACATTTTATCGTCGATTTTCACAACTGATTTGTTCATTTCTCGTTTTCTTCTCTTTTCCCTCAAAACTCGAAATGACCTCCAGTTTTGTGTGCATTCATTTCATTTTATTCGATGACCCAATTTGCCTAAAGTCTGTCAAAATCCAATTTTTGTAAAAAAAAATAGCCATTACTCTATTAAAACGTCGATTTCTTTAAGAAAATATAATAAGAAAGGTAATCTTTACATAATTTGCAAGTAAAATTTGTTATTTTTACATGAAGTCCAAAATTTTCCCAACGTCCTTTACTATTTTTCTAAATTTCATGATTATTTACAGGTATGTCTAAAGAGTTCTGTTTTGTCCTGTCATTTTCAAAATTTCGAGCCTTGTCTATTTCCCTCTTCACCTTTCGTTCCTCTTCCTATTTTCTATTCACATGACCTCCATCATCACTCGTCTTCCCAAAGTCTTTACCGTCTTCCCCATTCAAAATGCGCATGCTCGGGCTGGAATTTTCGAGAATTTTCAAATCTTAATACCTCACTCCAGTTTTATTTTTGAAAACAAGTTGTGTTTGAGTTTGAAACTTGCCTATTTCATATCGTATTGTTGATGCCGAAATTTGGGAGGTCGAAAACGAGAGGAGAAAGAAGCGACTTTAGGCGCCAGTCTCTCTCCTTTCGCGTGCTATTTGTCGATTTTCTAATCACTAAAATAATTATGCACCACTTTGCACGCCTCCCAGATGTCGGCACCAATAATAACCCTTTTGAGTGATGTAATGAGATTCCTATTTTGTCTTCTCTACAGAAATTTCTATGCTCTCTTCTCTAACTTGTAGATATCATTATCTTCAGGAAAAGTTGCAGACTTTTACAATAGCCTTCCTGACTTCTGCATCCTAAGCTTCTTTTATTCCTTTCACTTTTCTCGTGCATTGTATTTATATCACATTCAGTTACTATTCATATCATATTCACAACTTTCTTATTGATAATCAACCCGGTTTTCAGGAATCTCACCTTCAACTACTTGCAACTTTTATGTGTGAAGATGTCAAATTTCATCCTGCAATTGTTTCTACTCGCATTTTCGATGTACCTCATTTTCCCGGGAGAATCACAGGACCTGAATAGCACGGATAATGGATCGATGAATGAAGAATCTTTGGCACGAAGCCTGCAGAAACTCGAGGCTGATTCAGAACAAATCATCGATGAATATCTGAAGAATGGAAAGAAACTAAGGAGAAGTGTAGGATTTTTAGAAAATCTATAAAATTTTAGCATTGCAACCTAGAGTAACATTAGCATTCTAAAAAGCATTGAGCATTATGCTACGACGTACTTAGTTTTCCTCATTTTTCAATTGTCTATTTCAAGATTCGCTCATTTTTATAATTTTATCTAGTTACGATCACGACTAATTCGATTTCTGATACAATACATACCCGTACAAGACGCCGTCATGGAAACTAACAATCAGGAACTCAAAAATCAGGTAAATTTTTCGACGTTTCTCAAAATACTTGAGAAAATCTTAATAGCTAATTAAATTTTGAATTTTGGTAATTATGCCAAAATATTAGGGAACAATATTATGACTATATTCTACATTGTAATTTTTCGATGAGCAATCAAATTAAAAACGTCAGAAAATGTAAGAAGGATGACTTTTTTAGGTGGCCGCAATTAATGCACGGTTAAAATCGACTCTTCAATTCAAGTATAACAGCGTTAAATCGGTAAGGTCTATTCAATTGAATTTTTTGTGCATTGTTCAATCAAATTTCCACAACAACAATAATGGGGTGACAATGTGAAATTTGCAATTCTTATTGCAAGAAAATTGCGAAATTCGCAGAGAAAAACCTCGAATAGATTGTTTCTGAAAGAAACTTTGAACTCTTGATTCATCAAATTTAGCCAAATAGTGTGAGGAAAAAGTATGTCTATTCCTTTATCAATTTTAATATTTAAAGTCTTGATATCCAGAGTTTTTATAGCCTTTTTTATAACCAATCATTTGAACTACATGATCTGTCAATCGATAATATCAATGTCCATTTTTAATCTGCATAGCAGCTGACCGATTATGGTGATTTTCTATGGGCTGATGTCATTTCACTCCAAGTTTTGCAGGTTTAACCTAAATCGATGTTTCCTGTCGTAAAACATGCAAATTCATATTTCAACTCTTCTGAATGCCATGAAGATAGAGTAGCCAAAGTGGAAAGAAAAGAGAAAAAGTAAATGAGGAGAAGAATACAAATTGGAATGGGTGTGCCGTAATCAAAGGATTACGAGCCAAGCGAGTGAATAAGTGATGCGAAAAAAGCAAAAAGACAGAAATGCTAAATGTGATCGTATGACAGAGACGGGACGAATTCTCGAACTGAATTGCATACATTTCGAAGAAAACACCAGCAAAAATAACAACCAACAACCATTTCTTCCTGACAGACAAGTGTGTGGTAAATGACATGAAGAAATTGACAGCGTGAAAAAGAACGCTAGCACGAAGATCAACATTATCTTATCAGGGTCTTTCGAAATTCTTATAATAATTCAGCATAATCTAGAGTTTCATATTTTATTTATGAGAGATAAAGCAAAATTTCATTCTTTTCAAAATCATCCAATCTAATACATAAATTCAGCAGATCGATAAATTAATCGGACATATGATGGCTGTTCTCCTTGCTCCATTCATCCTGATCAACCCTCTGCCAGCTCCAGGAGCGATTACTCAGCCACCAACGACACAAGCCCCATCTCTGCCTGTATTTCAAACTGTTCAGGTACGACATTCAAATTAACTAGTCGTCTCAGAATTCAAATAATAAAGATCATTTTAAAAGTTCATCTAGAAATTAAAGACTATTTTAATTTCAGCAATCCGTGTGGCCCCCCTTTGATACCTCCTCCCAATGGGGTCAGTCTCAGTGGAGTCAGCCTTCGACTTTTCAATGGCCCTCCCAACCATCCTCATCATTCGTGTCCCAATCCTCCTTCTCCTTCCAACAACCACCTGCTACTTCTCAATTCTTCCCGCAGAACACGGTCTTCATGCCTGCTGCTAATAATCCGTCGCCGGCGCCGTTTCTTCCGTTCAGATCCGAATTCGTCCAACCGAGTCAGCAATTCGTGTGGAATAACGGATTATACAGATATCGGTATCGGTATATTAAATAATCAAGAATATTCAAATACGACGATGATGAACAAATTATTAACATTCTTAGGAAATAGAAATTTAGTAGCCTAAAATAAAATAATAAATTCAGTCTTCCTCTTCTCTTTACTGTTTTAAGATGATGTACTTTCCAAATTATTACCAAAACCCCAAAAATCATCAAGGTTCACCGATTATTCTAAAATTTATTTTCTACACGCTAAATTATCCTGGTTCCAAGTTAACTGACCAAAGTGTGTCCCTTATCTAAATTCTTTCGGGTTATTTGTGTTCTCTCGGTTGTTGTGTTTTATCTGCAACTCGTGTCCATACCGGTTCTCCCATTTCTTGACTCATTCAACTCTTGAATGTTCAAACGGTTTTCGAATAGCCCCTATTCTTCAGCATTAGTCAATTCGTCTCTCAATTTAATGCACATGATCAACAGCAGTGATTCAAACTGATTTTTGCATTTTTAGATCTTTGTCGTCAAATTTCATACAATATACTATTTTTCTGAATTATTCACATTTGTGATTCCACTTCAATTCGAAGTTGAAATGATTGTTTAGTTACTCTTCATCTTTGATTATTGATTATGATGTTTCATCCAAACCCGAATGTTCTGGTTATTCAAAAAGTTGTAAATATTATAGTTAGGAAGTAAAGTTTTAGCTATCGTAGAGGTTGTATTATCAGAAATTTTATCATTTCATGATTGCTTCTACTAGATATAGAGGCCAAGTGTTCCCTTTTTGAGGGAGAGAAAGAATGCATGAAATTTTCCGACGCTTCAACTATCGCTAATTAGTTGATAATTTCATGAAACCAATACACCAATTAGGGTAATGAATGACGATCGAAATAATAGTTAATTAGTTTAATTGGTGTAAAGTAGTGCAACAGCTTCATTATCGAAAAAAAAGTGAGAAATCTGCTGCAGGAACGCATTGCCGCACAAAAATGGTCACAACTTTCGATAGGATGGACCATTTTTGAAAATCTAAAAGGTTTTGAGTTTGTACCGATCTCGGCCATCACACTTGATATCAAATGTACCCAATTCAACTTATTTTGAAAAACCACTTGGCTTCTCTAATCTCAAGGGATCCTTTTAGCATTCTATTTATCATAATTTTAAAAAATCACGTAACCAGAAAAAGTGGAAAATATGCCCTACGAGTGGCTCATAAAAAGACTACTTTTTCTAAGAAATAGTATGAGGGAAAGAAAAAAGATAGGCAAAAGTGGTCTTTTTCTAGGAGCCAGTTATTTCTGTTATATGTTTTGAAAAATTGATTTTGAAATTACTATAAAATAAATATCGGATTTGGCTACAGAATTTAGAAATAAATTACTTTAAAGAATATTTCAGTTGTAATTATCCCTCATCACCTTTGGATGTCTTCGAGAGTTATCTGTATCATGTGCATTGTAATTAATTATTATTTCATATTTTATTGAACGAAATTTCGGGATGAAATCTGAGATTATTATAACCACGTTTTATGTCATGTTAAATATATCCGCTTTTACGCCATTCATTCGTTTGTGGATCATATTCTTCAGTAACGCTGCAGAATCGTATCGGCACGTAACGAGCATATTTCTGTCTTTCCCTATCTTCAGAGCTATATTCTCCAAATCTAAATTAACAACTATTTTGTATAAAGATACGCAAAATCTCAGCTCACCCCCCGATTGCATACAATTTCCCGTTAGCAACGATGAGCGAATGATGATCTCTTGCATGTTTCATATAAGCGATTCGAGAAATTCGTTTGTCAACTGGAGCTGAGGGGTCGAAACACAGACAAGATCCTAATTTATCACTACCACTAAATATATAATGATACGCTATTTATCATATGAGGTTAACGACTTCTCTCCTCCAGTTATGTAAATTTTTCCATTTAACGATGCAACTCCGAAATCAAGTCGACTTTCTGGAAGCTCTCCAACTTCAATCCATTCCCGTTCATCGTCTGATAGTCGATATATCTTCTTATTACTCCATCCATCAATAACTGAATATCCATAATTACAATAACGAATATGCTATAATGTGACCGTATAAAACTCCATCGCATGTTATTGTTTGAGCACACCAAATTGAAAGAGGAAGAGCAGGTCCTTCTTGCCATTTTCCATCTATTAAAACCTGAATAAATTATTTTATAGACTTTCATTCAGTCTTTTTACATCAACTCGATCCTTATGTACACCCAAATAATACAATTTGTCCTTGAAATAAGCGACAGATGCACCATCACGACATTTAGGAGGAACTGGGCCTGTAAAATTCTTTGAATAGATAATTCATGGATTTGTTGATAAGACCTCTTGAAATTTTTCGAGTATTCAAGTCAAATATTTCAAATAATCCATATCTGCTAATTGCAAAAATCTGAAATCTAAAAAATTATTCAAAATGGCGAACATAAAAATTTACTTTGTCTTGTGTAGTTGCTATTTTATATGGCTCATAATCCTCGGAAAATTTTGCAATCTCTTCGACTGAGCAGGTATATGGATTGAACAAGTATATTATTCCTTTCTCCCTCTGATAACTTCGATGACAGACTAAATTATTACGAATCATTTCAAAGTCTCCTACTTAGCTTTCAACATAATTTCTTACTATAGAATAAGATTTTCCTCTTGAGCACTTTCGGCAGATGTTTCTCGATTATTTGCATCATTCGTTTGTTTGTCCGGGCCAATTGTTTCAGCTCTTTGGATTTGGGGTATTCGCAGATCAACAATATAATTTCGACTGGTAACTTGGCTAACATCTTTTGTTAGGAGACCTAAACAATCAGCATATTATTATTTCAAAATGGAAATAGTAAACGAGTATTGATTGAATGAAAAAGTCTGCAATTAATGTTTGAAATTGATCACTGAAGAAAGGAGAATGGAACTACTAAATTGATGCTTCGTAATTTTTATCAGACTAAAAATCGATTCCTAAAACTTGAAGATGCATGCTGAAATAAAACTATCCGTGTATTTACTTGTCGGTTATACACGATACAAGTGACATTTCGTATCACCAAATATTTTCCATGATTACTAACGTTATGATATCGTTTCTATTGCTGCTGAAAACCTGTTGAATTCCAAAATGAGTTATTTGGAAGATAGGAGATTGCTCATAATGTTCATTCGCATTGATGGTACATAGTCTGACAACAACCGAATTATTGAAATTTGAGTTGTTTTTTTTTCGATATTTGGTTTAGCAAAGAATATACTTTTAAAATATGAATAACATCAATTTAGGATGAATTCAGCAAAATATCACTGTTGAGTACATAATAAGAAGATTATTTTGTGATCGTTGCAGATATATGTAACCACCACAAATCACTTGATATACACATGTGCCCACCATGTATAAAAGATAACCGACAGAAGTAACTAGTCTTTTTATTAGTCAGTGCTGAGGCTTGCAAACGCGCTCCATTGCTAACCCAACTGTCACAGATTATCATTTTCATCCATAGGTTCCTTTATTCAAGTCAGAAAAGTATGAAAAACCTTTGAAAACATTTAGGGATTGTCAAAAAATAAAAAGTAATTCCAAGTAAGGCATTCCTTCCGTCTTTTGCAAGCGGGAAAGAGTCACCCCCAACGATGAATTTGTTGGCAAAAGCGGAGCAAATGCAAACCGCGTCAATGACCGTAACTTTGCGTGGAATGGATCGTTTCCAAAAATGAGTAATAACGAATTCGAAATTCTACACAACGAAATGAAATTTCAAAGGAAAAATAAGAAAAAGAAAATTTCGTTACGCGATAGAAGATACCCGAGGAAAGCTATCTAGGATATCTTAAATCTCTCATCATACGATGAAGGATACCCAGGGAAGACCGTTGAGGATATCCAAATCTAGAAATCTTGGGATTTTCTAAATCTAGAGAAAGGCAAAGCCAAATACATAAGGGAATAGAGAAAAGAGCTAGAAAATGATCTTGATCCCCTCAGACCTCCAGTGAGGTTTAGTAGAAAGGGAATCGATTCAAATCCACTTGGATATCTTCGAGTCTACCAAATCTTATCCCTTTTCTCAAAGCTTGTATAATTCTAGAAAATGTCCACCGTCAAGGGGGAATTCGTTTACAAAACTGATACTAATGAATATTACGATAGTAGTAGTGCAGACCAATTGGTGAGATATAGCTTGCAAGAGAAAATGATCTCTCTGCAATGTTAAAGGATAGTCTTCCAAACACTGGTCGATATAAATAATTTTGATAGCTTGATTATACTTGTAAAAATAATCGAAAATATTTCGTTCTAATTTAACAAATCGAACAATGAATTGGATTACATATTTTGGAAAAATTCCAAATATTGGACTGAATTTTGGGAGAGAATACTGAAACCTTTCTTTAACAGCCCGTGTTTCTGTGGCATTCGAGTGCATGAGCGATTTTATATCAAATAAATGGCCGTTTCGCCTTCGCTCTTGATCTGCTTTCACAAAGTGTCTTGAATTTGGGGAAAAACATAGATAATCGATAGATGAGAAGGCAGGAAAATCAGTTTCGAATTTCATAAACACATTTCACATTTACTTCATCTAAAACTGGAAATATTCTTTTCTGTTGAATAAAACATCGTATTTATAAGATTGTAATTGAGCGGCGTAGCGCAGTGGTTGTGTGTTACTGCCTACAGCTAGGGCTCAAGTTCGCCCCCCGCTCCTACCCAAACCAAGGGGGTTAAGAAATGTTGGTAGTGGATAAAACCACGAGAAAAATTGCCTAAAAATCCCTCGGCTGTTGCACACAACAACAGTCTGTCCTCGGGACGGGCCACTAGTCCTGTGTGGCTAGGATAGGCCGACTGTCCCAATAAGAAGGCTGAGCTCCATTACGAGCTCGAGGGTAGCCGACCCCACCCAGTGGGAATAATAAGGCTAGGAAAAAAAAAATTTATAAGATTGTAATTATTATACATCCACCAATTATATAATTTGTGTACTGCATACATACATATTTGCATATTCAACTCAGCTCCGTTGAGCTGGTGCTTTCTGATATAGGTTTCGGGACATCTGGATGACTTTGGAAATTTGACCCTCCGAATTTGAAAAAGCTCTGAATCATGATTTTCAGATAGAATGTAGTCAGAATCCACTAAAAAACCTCGGAAAACGAAATTTTTGCCACTGGTTACCTCTTGGTTGAATCTCTCAAAGAGTCGGTCTTAAATTTTGCACGTTATCTTACAAAAGGAAAAATGTTGGAGAGCGTGAAAAGTAGTGGCGATTTTAATTTTCCAAGATCACAAAAATTAACCTTATCAACTTCATAATGGTTCGAAATAGCTGCTCCAGCAGTGTGGCCGAATCCAGGAACGATATTCACAGCTAGGGACGGCCGGAGCTCCGACTCCGAATTTTCAAATTTCAACTTCGGCTCACCCATTATGCTAATTTTTCAAGGAAGCATATAGAATTTTGAAATTTCCATATTTTCAAGAATGATTTTTTCGTAAGGTTAGGGCTCAAGGTTACCTAAAAATTTCAAGCTAATAGACTTTATTCCTTCTAACTAAGCAACAAAAATCGAATGTAAATAATAAAGAAACTTCAATAATTTGAGATTCCGTCGTGTAAACCACTCATTTCCTCAACCTGTTCATCCTCGATTTAGGAATTCTTGGGTCCCGTTTTGATGGTGACCGTCTTGATTTCGGTGTAGGCTTGCAGACCGTATTCACCGAGTTCGCGACCGATTCCTGAAAATTTTCATTTTTTTTTAAATTTTAGAGACAAAGGTTATTGGAAGGTTCGTTATTTTTCCCAAATTTGCATAATCTTAAAAATTTCTGAATTAAATAAATCTGGCAATAATGCAAACATTTACCCGACTGCTTGTATCCTCCGAAAGGCGCGGCAGCATCGAAGACATCATAGTCATTCACCCTGAAAATATGGGAAACAAGATTTTTATTCACATATCCACAATTCAGCTTACCAGACAGTTCCGGCCCTCATGTTGTTCGCGATGTAGAGAGCCTTGTCCAAATCAGAAGTCATCACGCCTCAAAATCAACACAAATTTTCAATGCAAATAAATTCGAGCTTTACTGACATTATCCATTCAAAAGTGGATATTCAAAATTTGTAGAAAGGGTTAGGAACTAAAAATCACCCGCAGCCAATCCATAGATGGTATTGTTTGCCTTCTCAACCAAGTCCTCCATAGATTCGAAGCGCAGAATGGACTGGACGGGGCCGAAAATCTGGAATTATAAAGAAAACAATATTTTTCGATAATATTTGCTTACCTCTTCCTGAGCGATGGTCATCTGGTCATTGACCCCAGCGAACACGGTAGGCTTCACGAAGTATCCTCTGTCACCGCAGCGAGAACCTCCTGAAAGTTAAAATGTTCCAGAAAATCAGATGTTTTTCCTACCAGCGACCAATTTGGCGCCCTCCTTCTTGCCGATGTCGACGTAGCTCAGAATTTTCTTCATCTGGTCTTCGTCAACCTAAAGAATTAGTCTAAATTAGAAATCTTAATTTTGTTAGAGAAAAGTAAGGATGTCAAAATCTTGTAAAAGCTGAAAATAAGAATAAATCTCGAGCATCTTCCCACCTGAGGTCCCTGTCGAGTATTGGGATCGAAGGGGTCTCCGACGGTGATGCTGTCGGCTAGCTGCTTCGACTTCTCCACGAATTCGTCGTAGATCTGCAAATGGCTATTTTTCTTTCTTAAATTAAATGGCTTTTTTAATACAAAACGACGTGGTTTTAGAAATAGTATAAAGCCGAGTTGAAAAATGTCGTAATTTTCGGATTCAAATGAAAAATAGAACCTTAGCCTCGACGAAAGTTCTCGTTCCCGCGCAGCAGCACTGTCCGTGGTTGAAGAACACCGCGTGATTCGCCTGTTTCACTGCCTTGTCCACTGAAAATCGATATTCTTCTTTCAAAAATTTTCTATAATTGCCTTTGACAAATTAGTACGTTTTTCCTATTCTATCATTTTCTCTCTAATGAAAAGTTGATTTTGAACAGATAAGAATTAGAGAGAATTATAGGGAATAATTTTTAAAATACCATTTGAATCAGCGAAGATGATGTTCGGCGATTTTCCGCCTAATTCCAGAGTGACTTTCTTGATGTTGCTGTTGGCCGCTTCCTTCATGACCAGTTTGCCGATTTCGGTCGATCCAGTGAAGGCCACCTGAGAATTTCTAGCTTGTACATATATTTTCGTTTTTAAAGATTTTCGCAATTAATCACAATGAAAAATACCTTGTCAACGTGATTGTGCTTGGCGATCGCGGCCCCGGCGGTCGGACCGAATCCAGGAATGACGTTCACGACGCCCGCGGGGAAACCGGCCTGAATATTTATTTTTTCCGAAAATTCATAAATGAGAAATTGATGATCCTCCATTCTTATAAAAATTCGTCTTCTAAATGGTCAACTTTTCTTCTTTAATGAAGGCTAGAAGAGATAGTATTATGCATCATTCATTTGCGAAAGGCTGATGAAATTGGAATTTACAAAATAGAAAGATAAAGTATTGTGTATCATTGAAAAATCGATAATACAAAAAATCCCCACCTCTTTGATCAAAGCAGCGACGTGGAGAGCAGTCAAAGGAGTCTGCTCGGCGGGTTTCATGACGACCGTGTTGCCCATCGCCAGTGCGGGGCCGAGTTTCCAGGCCTGCATCAGCAGGGGGAAGTTCCACTTAAAATATTACGATAATCAGAATTCTCAATAACTTTTAAAATTTATGAATATTATACTAGAAATTCCAGCAATAAACAAAATTTCCAGTCAATTTGAAAAATGAATGGATATGATAATAGAAAAGTTTATTTCAAAAAATGAAGATTTAGACAAAAAAAATCCAACCGGAATGATCTGACCGCACACTCCGACCGGCTCGTGACGAGTGTAGCAGAAATAGTCGCCCGCAATCGGGATCGTTTTTCCGTGATTCTTGTCGGCCCAGCCCGCGTAATATCTGCAAACTCAACGAATTAAAAATATGCCGGGTGGTCTTTTATAATTCAACACCTATTTTATTGAATAAAATTCTTTGCGATAAATATTTTTTCTAAAAAAACCATCATGTATTTTTAAATTCTAGAAAAAAGGTGAACAAACTAATTTTAGATTACATGAAATATTTTTCAAATCTTTGATAGGCAAAAATAAAATGAAATTACCTGAGACACTCGATGACGAGATGAAGATCAGCCATGTAGGCAACTGCATACGGTTTGCCATTGTCCAGGGCTTCCAGACTCTGCAAAAGAAAAGCAATTCTCACTCATAAATAAAGAGATAAGTTTCCATAAAAATCAATTTTTTAAAAAATCGATATTTTACCGCCAAGAAGACGCGATCCCTCTCGATCAGATCGGCCAGTTTGTTGAGCAGCTTCCCGCGATCGCAGGCGTTCATTCTCCTCCAGGGCGAATTCAGACGGAACGCGTCATTTGCGGCCTAAAAATTTAACTTCATTTTGATAAAATGTTTTCTAGAAATGTGTCGAAAATGGAATTTTACAATTCCAGTAAGAAAATTGGGATAATTTTGATTATTTTTACCTTGACGGCCCTGTCGACGTCAGCCTTGTCGCCCTCCTGCACCTGGGAAATCACCTCTCCATTGGCCGGGTTGATCGTGTCGAATGTCTTCCCCGAGGCGCTCTTCACGAACTCATTGTTGATGAACAACTGAAAAAAAATCTCAAAATCATCTTATTTTTAATCTAAAAATAGTCCATTAGAGAATTTTTCTCTTAATTTACCCCTAAAATAGTTAATCAAGCACGCGTTTTCTTTGTTAGAGCATTTACAACATCACCATGATAAGAAAGTGCCTTTTACCTGGGTGTGCTTGGGCTTGACATTCGGAATTCCGGCCGGAACGGAGGCCGCACGAACCGAAGTCAGCAGGGCCAAATTCGTCGGGCGCAAAATCAGACGGTGCATTCTGTCGATTTTTGCAGATCCTGTAAAAAGCAATCGATAAGTTGTGCCGTGGAAGCTAAACAAGCAGAAAACGTGTGCGAAACGCCGCGTTAATCAAGCGAATTGGCGAGAAATGTCGAAAATGAGCCAAGGTGAAAAAAGTCGACCTTTATTTGGAAAAATCACAAACATCAGAAAACGAACCCGTTTGCAATAAAGAATATCACAGAGAAAAGAAGAATAATTTAGGATTGGACGAGCAAAAAGAAACTTAATAGGTGCACGAATCAGAAGAAAATGACCAGAAAATTATAGGCAGAGGAATAGGCAATGTTCAAAAATTAATACCCGTGAAAATTTTTGGAAAAGTTGTCCACTTTTCAGTTTCGTTACCACGGAAGTGGATGAATTTTACATTTGACCAAAATTCAATTGGTAATGCCTTTGAAAATGATTTTTCCGAAGTTGAAGGCAACATTTTACTATGTGCTCAAATGAGTTGGTCTTTAGAGAGCAGCTGACAGAAATTGCAGACACAAAAATTCGATTGTTATGAAAAACGAGAGGGTAGAGAAAAATATCGTGTGAAAATGAAATAAACCATGGGAAAATGATCGAATTTGGCAGTGTTCGGAGCTATAAAAGTCGACAGAAACTCTAAATTCCACCAGAAGGAATGGAGTTGAAGATTATAATTTGAAGTTTGAGTTGACAAGGAAGAAATCCCAGAGTTGACTCTAAAAATCATAAATTCAATGAATAGACAGTCGAAAAGTTTTTAAGTGGCCGAAAATCTGATAAAGAAAAGAAAAAACTGGGAAAAGGAGATAGTGGTTGAAAATGAACTGTTCAAATAGTCGCAACTCTTTCTCTCCTCATTTTCGCACTATCAAAAGTTTTTATCATTCCCAATTTTCAAGCTTCTGGATTAGACTTTGATTTTTCGCAGATGGAAATTTTTCGAAAAATGTAAAAATTTTCGCAAAACTTCAAATTTTCGATTGTTTTGAAGACGAAAATCAATTCTTTAGCAGAGTAAGATAAAAAAACGACATGTTATTTACCAAAAAGTGATCCGAATTTCCTTTCAAAACATATGGAAAAACATTCTTGCCCTTAGCGATGAAAGGCACTAAAATGTGACTCTAAGGCCTTCTCCTTGGGCATCGATTTTCCCGCTCTTTTCCGCCCTCCCTCCATTCTTTCCCTTTGCTTTTCTCACTACTTTTCACTCTTAACTTATCGTCGCGCTTTTTTCGCTGAAACCATTAAGGTTTCTGTTTACAATTCTGCAAAGTTGCTGAATTTTGATGGCTATTCTTTGGATTTTTTAATCATCATTTTCTATTTTTTAGAAACCATCAAAATATTATTATGTTATTCTACGACATGAATAAAATGTTTCTTTTCACTATCAAATTACAAATTTCAGAAAGAAAAATGAAAACAAACTTTAAGTCCCCAACCTATTTTTTCAATCATCATCCCAATCATCCCTCAAAGCTTCCTGCTGATCCTGCAAAAATTCTTGCTGCTGGCAGTCGAATGCGTCCGTCCATCCCAGCACGGTTCGATCGTTCGAGGAGCTGTAGAGCTGAAAAGTTTATTTTTATTTTCATTCTATTTTTAAACAAATCGAAAAAATTTCAGATGAAAAGTTTGCCTGCTGATAATATCTCCTGAATCTAACAGCGTGAACATTCGAAATGTGACCGCGCATTCGCGACTCGGTGAATTCGCCCTGAAAATGAAATAAAAATAGAAAATTAATATTTTGGAAGTAAAAATTTTAAAATTAGAATTAAATTTTGTTCGAAGATAAAAAAAATCCTACATTGTTATAATTCAAGTAAGCGATATCTTCGTTGCAAGGAACAGCAATTCGGAGAGAGTCGCCTTCGTCGGAAATGTCGAATCGAACACAGGGATTGTCGCGATTCACGTCCAAATTGGTCATGTTGATCTGAAGATAAAAATCACAAAATTTGCATGATACTATTTTGAAATGCTTTAGAAAAGTCTGACAACATTTGCCTCAATAATACAGTTTTCCTTACTTTATGTTTGGCAATCTTTTTCCATGAATCAATGTCCCAGATAGAAACGGCTCGACTCGCAGCAACAACCACAGAATAAACGCCGTTCGATGCGAATTTGATGCCTCCAACCGGACCTTTCGTAGTTTTCTCTCTGCGAAGGGCGGAGCGACCGCTTCTGAAAATTTGATAGAAATATAAATCAGCAAAATTCCAGATCATTTTGGAAATGCACAGGAAAAATAGAAAAGATCGTGTGCTTCAAAAGTGGAACAGAAAATTCTAAAAATCATTTGGAAAGTGTGAAATTCACTGAAAATAACGTGCACTTTTCAAACTTTGAAATTCCCTAACCTAACATCCCAGAAGCTGACGTATCCCTCGATATCTCCCATCGCGAGAATATGCCTCCTCGTCGGACACCATCTCACCGCACAAATGCTCGATTTCTTCGACCTCAGATGCTGCGACGTTTCGCCTACCCGTAGATCCAAAAGAGGCACATTCGAAGAGTTATGAGCGACTGCTATCTGAAATCATATCAATTTTCTAGTATTAAATTTTTCATTCAAGGTTATGAAATAACTAATCTTAGTGCGCCTTCATAGTTTTCGGCATCGCGTCAATATCAGATGATTTTATATGTAAATCTTTAACATCGGTATCAGAAAGCATGGACGAATCCATAAAATTTGAGCCCAAATTAAGCTGCTTGAATCCTTACCAGTGGAGTACTCGAGTCGAGTTCGTTCCAGTGAATCTGCAGCGGTGGCTTGTCGTACTTGAATGTGTCGATAATCGAGCAGCTAGGCAAATCGAACACCTGAAAATTTATGAGACTATGTATTTTGAATTTAGATTCAAAAATGAAAATTTAATGAACCTTAACAGTTTTGTCCATGCTGGAAGTGATGCCGATCTGATTGTCCTGTGGGTACCACTGACAGTCAGTCACCATGAAGCCGTGGGAGCTGGAAAATGGGAATAAAATGGAGCAGAGACCTTGCGAAATCTTACAAAGGAAATCCCGGATTGGACAGATTCCACTTGTGACTCGTGCCGTCGTCCACCAAATGCAGATTGCACAGACCGATGCTGCCATTTGACGCTCCACAAAGTAAACTGAAAGTGAAATTATCAATTCAATATTTTATTTAGAATAATCGTAGGTGGATATTGTTTCTTTTACAAAGAAGAATCGCAATGAAATGGAATTTTATTAACAAGTTCCCATTATCAGATTTCCATAAATGCCAATTATCTGATTGCTTTTTTCAATGATTTTTCAATACGAAAACGATTCAATCTCACAACGAATGCTCATTGTTGTCAATGTCGATGCAGGTGATAGGGGCCGCTTTCGCAAGCTTGACTTTGACGAACCGTCGCGCGGCCAGCTGAGTCAGTCGACTGTCCAAAATTCGACGGGATAATTGAAGCGGTTTCCTGAAAAATTCATCTTTCATAAAAAAAAAGTATTCTCTAATTTTTTCAAGCGGGAATTTCTTATTTTTTCACACAGAAAAGTCTTATCATCTTACAAAATCCCGATTTCCCTGCGACTAATTGAAGTTGGCGAAGCCGAACAGCATGGCTTCATTGGTTCTTAGAAAACTTCGAGATTTCCTGAAAAATATTTTTGAGAAAAGAAAAGTGAGAATGAAATATTGAGAAAAGTTGGAGGAAAATTCGAACAAATTCGTCGTTTTCAAACGCTTTTGGTGAAGTGGAAATTGACGTTTGGCGCAACGTAAAGGGGTGCACCAAGAGAGTTCAAACCGGGAGAGTGCATAAAAATAAAGAAAGAGAAACGGGAAATACCCATTTAGAAAAATTGGAGAAAATGGAAGAAAACAAGTAATTGAAAATAAGTAAGCTCAAAGCGAATAAATTTTCAAACGCTTGCTCATTTCTCATTTTTCGCTACATTTCTTCAATTTTTCTCGGTACTTTCCTAAACTATTTGATTTCATGCAGTCAATTCAGTCTGGAAATTATTGCGCCCATTTCATCTCGATTCCGTTCATTTGTACCCTTGAAATTTATCCGAACTTCGTGGTTCTGTACTATCTAGTTTATGATTTTCAGAACTGATCTAAGAAAACAAAATCTGTGTTCTTGTTTCAACTGGAAGTTTCCGACATCGAATAGTTGATTAATTCTAAAACAACGGTCTAAATGATAATGACAATAGAAATAATTTTGGACAACATCCTTCAGGTCGGTGTCAAAATGTTATTTCATGCATTTCACTGTGATTTTCATTAGTTATGAATCATGACATTTTCCCAGTTCTCTAATTCTGATTTATCAATTCTTTCCGGATAACTAGGGGATATCATTCATATTTCACAGTCTCGAGAGATAACAAATTAGGCTTGTGATAACAGCACGAAATAGTGCGATAAATGAAGAGGGAAGGAGAAAAGATATGCATAAACAGTTTCAAGGCTGAAATCCGGCTGATATTGTGATGGACGAGAGGAATGTGAAGGAAGAATGAAGTGATGGTCTCTTTCGAAAATCATCATTTATTTTGATTCTAATTAAAATTAGCATTCTTTAATTTCACTCATTATCTTTCTATCGGTTTTTCTCTGAAATTACAATTTTCAAATTAAAATTGAATTTTCCCGAGCTAATTCTTCAGCTATTTCTTTATTTTTTCTAAACTTTTCTGCTCCATTTTGACCACCAGCTTGGAGAGAAAAGAAATCTTATCCAAGTGGGAGACGCGACTATTTACTGCTTGAAAATCCGCTTGATTAATGAAATTCAATCAATCTTCGACTTTATTCTTCGCTGGCTTGTAAATTGCATTGCTTCTGAGATCGTTAAAAATTTGCAATCCATAGATGGATAAATTTCACAAATCAGTAACAAAATATGCTATTGCATTTTCATAACTTCGATAAAAAATTCTAGACCTTTTTTCGTCGATTTAGAATTCCGTATTGCGTAATGCTCAACTTTTTTTTTTTAATTCTCCAAAAATATTCTCGCATTATTGTAGCCTAACCGTACTGCCTGGGGCATTTTGGTTTTCTCACTGTTTTTCCCTTCCATTTCCCAATAAGGTGATTGATTGCAGTACAAGAGGCATCGTGTCGGAATCATCTATCATATTCATGGAGGGTTGAAGGATTGAGGATAAGGATGAATGGATAGAGAGATAGAGAAGGCTGGCACTAACTAAGGGTGAATAAGATAATAGAGACCGTGACATAAAATGCGTAGGCTAGGAAACCGTATATGATAATTTTACATATTTTAAAATAAGTAATTCAGTAAAACCTAGAATTTTACAATTCATGGCTTAGATCTAGTCAATTTATTTAGAATTAGTCGAATTTAATTGACGGTGATCATGGTCGTTTCGGATATTTTCACTTTTCAGCCTAGAAAACTGAATAATCCCCTCATTAGCCTATCACTCTAATCTAAATTGCATAATTCCTGCCAAATCTGCGGGGTTTATGATATCTTCGGATTATTAAAAAGTGGCAGCAATAACTTCACCATTCTGAAACTGAACTCCCCTAATTCGATTAGAACTAGAAGCAACTCGATCATTGCATCATAAGAATGAGAAATCATGCTGTCACTCCAACATAACATTCACTTTCCGCCATTTCTACCTGAAATCATTGCTTAATCCTGTCCCCTTTACACTTTTGATTACCAATGCTTTGGGATATCATGATATTCTACCCATATTTATCTTTTTATTCTGCTTCATTTTAGCCTGAAATTGTCTAAATTTTACGAATTTATATTGTAAATTGATGTAAAATGGTCGAAAATTTCTACATTTTTAAAATAAAAATTCCGCTATTTTCTCTATATTACAGTCATTCATATTTCCTGCAGATTTTTTCATCTTTTCATCACATTCTAACAGATTATTATGTCATTTCCAATTAACTCAACTCTTTCCTTCGGGTGAAAAAATCTTCGGACCTCGGGAATGCGAAAAGTGAGAGGAATTGCAAAATTGACAGCCTCAAGGCCGCGATGAAAGAATATGCAAATCGGAGAGAGAAAGGGAAATTGAGAATTACCGATTACCGCGATCATCTACCTTAACTTACAAGTATATCACATTCTTGACATTTGATAATTCATACCTCATCCTCTATCTCGTCATTCGTAATTTACAAAATGGATTTTTTAGTTCTAGTTTTTATTTTTCGCGATGAACATTTCATGTATTTTATGAAATTTTCTCAAATATACTAGACTCAACCTCAATTCGACGTCTTACAAGAACCGAGTACCAATAGGTACCCAGTCGCTAGCAAAAATCTCTACCAAGTGGATAGCACAACTGCTACAGGTTGTATCTCTCAGCGAATAAGGAAAATGCAAGATTTTAAGGAAAAAGATTCCATATTCACTGTTTCTTGAAACTCGTTAATTTGAAATCCATGAAATCATATCTTTTTCGCTGATTAGAAAGTCATCAATTTTCCTGCTTTTCATATATCACTTTTCCCTTTTGCTTATCAGAGCTATTTGCATAGATTATGGGATAATCTGATAGGACAAGCAGATTGATGAGTGGAATTTCCCCATCCATTTCAAAACTGGTTCTTCATTTTCTCTTTCGGCTAAGGAATTGTCACTTTTCTTCTTTATTCTTTTCTGATTCACCGATAAACCACCAGCATAATCAGCTTAATCCGTACTGTAATTTTTATTTATCACTTTCAGTGAGTTCTAACTTGATATTTTTCAATACTAAGGTAGTTTACCAGTTTCTTTTTTAATTAAAAAAATAATAATCTGAAATTTTCGTACTTTCGAAAGGAAAACTTGAATATCCCTGATTGAGATTTGAGTTTTCTCAAATTTCTTTCGAATATGCAATATTTTCATCTCTCGACCCTCCCCTCGCATTCTTTCAGCATTGTCTGTAATTGATTAACCGTTTCGGGCCTGACAGCTCGTATATTGATGATCTTCTTGCTGCCAGTTCACCTTCAGTTAGCTGACCCAATTTCCCTCATTTTGCTTCTTTTCCTTAACTATTTCCAAGATCACTTTTTATCGAAATATTCAAGAAAACGGATTAAGACGTGTTACATATAATTTGTCTGGAGAGATATCGCAGTCCATTTGTCAAATCCTAAAGAAACTCAAGCTGACAGAAGAAAACGTGTTTTTGTTAGATACAAATTGAAATATTGCTTTTAGAGGAATTTGATCATTTTCAGTGATTACAATATTTCTTGCAAAAAAGATTTATTGAAGTCAAAAAAGAATAATTATTCTTTCTGGCGATTGCAATCTTTTATTTCTTCAATTCAAGTCAATACGATACTTTATTTTCTATTTTCGGCGGTAAATTTTCTCCTATTTTTACCTGTCAGTGAAGTTAATTAGTGCTGATGTCGGCTGTCTTTGATCCTCCCAATTTGCAACTCAAAGTTGCAGATGTCGTTTAGCCTAATTTCATCCGTTTTTGAAGATTTCAATGATAAGATTTCAAAATAATTTCATAATTGGTATTTAGATAAATGAAAGATAACAACATTCTTGAACCTATAAAATGTTCTTAAATCAGCAATATTAACATTGTTTCTTTAAGACTTGTTTAAAATGGTGATTATTTTTCAAGATAAAATTTTATGTCCTAAACAACGACTTGGGATAATTTTCTCATCATTGACTTTTCTTTTCCTAAGATTTTGGTAGATATCTTTATGTCTCTCGTTTTGGCATAATCTTCATTGTGGTTCGCTCGAATTTCATTAGATCCTTATCTGGTATGGTTGAAGGGAAAAATGCTGAATTAAGGGAGAAAAGGGAACTGCCAAATGCGGTAAAATGGGCCAGGTGGCTGACTCGAGGATACGAGCAGTTTTTGATTTATTCACCCCAGAAATCCCATGCTGAAAGATAGAAGAGGAAAACCGTGTAGAATATTTTTAACTTGATTTTCATATGCAGTGCAGGTCGGATTTCTCCACACTTGAATGATGCAAGATAGTCTTCTAACTCAAAATCTTAGGCGAAAATTGAAATTCCGAAATACCATAACAAGTTTGATTGATTGATTGATTTATAGAGAACTTAAGATAGGAAAAAATTCTTTAAGGACATTTCAAGAAAACTTCATTTTATCTTCAATTTTACAGTATTCTTAACTTTACTCGAGTAATATTTAAAAAAAAAAATACAAGATGAGATGTTCAATTTTGATATCTTTATTGCGGGACTTGATTGAATTGAGTGTCAGTTTTCATTCCTTCCCCTTCTTCTTTAGCTCATTCAGTCATAAATTAACTTCGCTCCCAATTCGTTTTCTTCAATCGCGAGCGTCGCCTTTTTTATCCAAACATTAATGACGCCTTTTTCATGCAAGAACCAGATACTAAAATAGTCAAGATTAAGGATAATCGCCCAATTGACACCTAAATAAGGAGATATTCTTAAACTGAACAGAATATGAAGCAAGACATGAGGTATTAGATCGATCAGATTGGAATAACGTGAATTATTGCTATCATTGGGGCTATGTGAAAATGGCTTGGTTCATGAACTCGTGACTTTCATTTATCAGATGAATTATAATTAAGTAACCCCTTATAATGAAAAATTTATCAATTTTTTAGATATCATTTTATTTGAGCCTTCAGATACTTGAACTTTACAGTACAGTTCCATCTCGCAAATTAAAGTTCATTATCAATGATGCGAATAAGTCGATTTAAAAATCAGCCATGATTCAATTTGTTGTTTTCTTTCGCTTCTCAAAACCTCAAAGCTAGCAATGCATTCCTTCTTTCATTCGGACTGTCTGTTTTAGAGAGTGAGTCAGTTTCTGCGGTTAGTGAATCTTTATTGTTTTATCTTTTCCCCTTCTTTCTCATTCTCTTTTCCTCCCTTTCTTCTCCACACAGCTAACTTATTATTTCATGCCTCTGGGCATTCGGATTTCGAAAAGTTCGCCCAAATTTTCTTCCTTGGCGACACTATTTCTTTCAAACTTGGTGCATTTTACAAGCTATTTCACCTATTCGCAAAGTTCATTCAGTTTATTTTCTTCTTAGTTAACTTCAAACCGGGCGTATTTTACACTCCATTTAGCTGTTTCGATAGTTTTTGCTCCATCCAAATGTTCATGTTCTTTCCGCCGTCAGCCTATCATCGTTCGTTTATGGACGTCGATTTTATTTTATTTGCTTTGCCTTCTAGCGCGTTTTGCTTGTCATCAACACTTTTGTTTCTTGATTTCTAGCATGATTTCCAAAACAATTAGCATGTGATTATTTTAGAAAATTTTTGAAAATTAAACAATCACAATCTACCGACGAAATAATCAGGCCATAATTCTTTAAAAAAAAAGATTAGAATAACCATCTTTATCTTACCTATGGATAGGTTCTGGTTTCTATTTTTCCGATACTCTACAGGAATTCATAAAATTCATCCAAATTTTCTTTCAGCTTCGTGAAAGCGTGTATATTCACTTCCCAACCCCCTCTCGATATCCATATCATTTGCAGAGACTGTTTGCTGTTTGCGCTCTTATTGTAGCTCCAGGGCTCAATTTTCAAGTTCATGCAATACAACCACTTGACGCTTCAACCTCATCCTCTTTATCTCTTTCCATCTCCAACCGCGTGTGTATTTCATTGTTTTCTGTCAACAGAACAATATCATGCACCACCGTGTTTTGCATAGATAACTTTCGGATCTCTTCTGACAACAAGATAACTCACAATTTACAAGAATCGGTTATTTTTAGAGTATTTAGTGATAGCTTGTCATAAAATATCTTAAATCAGTGTAAATAACACTTTTTAGCTCAGAATGATGAAAATGGAATAAATTTTGGCTTATCCACATTTGCGACCTTGATACAACACCTCTAAGTTTTTGTTATTGTGAAACGCCTACTCGAATTGAAAAGAGCACAGTTAGATGTTCCCGTATTTCGAAAGACCACTTCAGGCAGTGCTGAATTTCGTCTTTCGAAACTCCAAATGCATTCTTTTCGACCGTAATCTTTAAATGCACTACATATTGCTATTAAACTGTCAAAAATGGCCATTCGAAGTTTATGGAGAACGCCAAAATGTCTGAAATAAGGACTTGTGAAATTGTTCGTTTTTAGAAGAGGAGAATTTTTGACAATCGTTATTTCTTGTCTTCGAAAAATTCGGCAATCAAAAATTTCAATAAAAATGAAAGAATAAGAGGATTTGAGAAGTTTCATATTACTCATCCAACTACAAAGTGATGTTAATATTTTTCATTTGTGTAAAATACTCTTACCTCAAATTTGTTATAAGTTTTCCATTGTTGACCTTCATGCGGTTAGGCAACATGATTTCGAACTCGAAAAATCGAGCTATGAATTCCTCTCTTCTTCAATTGATTGTCTCGTTTCTCTTCTTACTTTCTTCTCTTCCTCCTATTTTCTCTGTCTCTATTTTCCATTTCTATTGACAGTCTTGTTTTCACTTGGACTTATCTCCCTGCGCTTCATTCACAAAATTTCGGTGTTTTTATCAATTATTGTAAATTTTTACTCGATATCAAAAACTTGACTTAATTTCAATTTAGAGAATTCCAAATATTTATCGCGATTAACGCTATTTGTTTCGTTCCTATACACTTTAGAATTCTAATTCAATTTTTCAAGTTTTCCTCCTCTTTTAACCCTTACCTTTCTTGTCTTCTAGTTTTTTACTTGTATTACCCACCCATTTTATGTCCCTTCTTCCCTCACTCTGGTGCAATCACTTTCTCAAACATTAGGCGTAGTTTCTATGAAATTGATTTTTTTGTCGTTTTAAAATTCTGCTTAATCTTGGAATGGACGGTCATTTTTGAACGACGGAGTTATTTTCTCGGAATTTTGCAGATAGAATGACTTTCTGACTGTTTTGGCAAAAGGTAGTGACTCTTCAGTTCAGGAAAAACGATTCAGAAGTCAAGTTTGATTATTTCGAAGAGGGACACTTTATGTTTTTACACGAAGAGCTTCTTAGATTAGGAAAAAACCAAATTGTTCCGCTTAACCAAAATAAGCTCGTCCTATTTAAAAATAGGTAGAGGTAGACCGTATCTGATGAAATTGGGTACCAGGAATTCTTCTGATGTCTATTCCTTTTTAGCTACATTTTTCAATTTTTTTTAGACCTTTGTTGGTATCGTGTAAGATTCGTAGTTCTTCAAAATCACTCATCATTTTCTATCAGTTATTTAGTTTCCAAGAACTAACCGCAAATGAATCACTTTAATTACTGATGTTATACTTCTAGTGCCATACAGTACTTGCCACAAATCTTATCATGCGTTATCACTGATTTTGAGTTGTTGTGAAAAATTACGAAAATCTTGAAATTTCGATAGGTCGCTTTCGCGTTTGTCTTAAGGCATACAGTGCAATCAGTTACGTTAAGACCATGAAAAAAATCAGCAAATCGATAAGAAAAGAGAAAGAAATGAGAAATAACATGACTTCGAGAGAGAGAAAAGGATAGAAAGAAACAGCGAGAGAGTACGGAGGTGATGAACAAACAGCTAGAGAATCACACAGAAGAAACGACATTTCATCATCTAGCTTATGTTTATTTTTTTATTGTATTTTATGTGTGTTGCTAGATTCCTGCCAAATTAATTATCATTTTGAAGCTATTTTATTAGGCAGAAACATTCGGAGTTTTTATTCCTAATTTTTTAGGGTTCTTCATCTTCAAGCTATGATTATTTAAAATTTTTCTTGAATATTCAATTTTAGCTGTTTTTCGGAATTATTTCAGAGGTTTGTTATTTCTTCTCGCAGACAGTCCATTGCTAACCTGTTCTTTCCTCATCTTTTCTTCTCTATTCAACCTCCTCTAGCTTTTCTTAGGAAGCGTTTTTTGCTTCTGAATTCAATTTCCAAGTCACCTCTTTCTCGCTTCTCGATAATAAAATGATAAAAAATCACATAATGTAGGTGGTGAAAATTGAGTGGTCTTCTGATCTAAATACTTATTGCGGATAAACTTATTCACACCTCACCAAAACACTGTTCCTTCTCATTTACTTTTTGAGGTCTTCATCGCTTTTTTCACCTTTCCAAATCAGAATTGGGACAACTTACCAGAAACAATATGGCCTTCAAAAGGAAGGTTCATATTCTTATTGTCGATTTCTCGCGGAATATCCACTCCTATCTTCATTTCAATTTGCAAATGTGGTTAAATACAGTTTGCATCTAACAAATCCTTTAGTCGTTATACATAAGTTATTTTCTCTTTCTCTCTCCAAATAAGGAGTAAGGAATTTCAATATTAGACTGTTTATAATTTGCATATTTTAATTTATGCATCAAGTTTGCTGTATCTTCAAATTCTAACTCTTTATTCCTAGCGTACTTCTCCTCTGCCCAAATAATAAGTAGAAAGAAATTTCACAATCGAATTCTGAATTATTCTCACCTTGAAAAACTTCATTTTGCACGTGTAGGACTTTCACGGATTTCAAACAAATCTGACCGCAATCGACATTTTATCCGCCTATTCTTTCTATTTCACTCCTTCTATATACGAAATTTTTATTATGAGAATTTTTCACATATTTCAATATCCAGATCAGATGTTTATTGGCATTTATTGATCTTTCTGAAATTTGATGAGTTCATGTAATTCTGAATAATTCTAAATGCTTATTCTAATTTTTTCATAAATTCTCGGAATTACCTTCCTTTTTCAGTGTTATTTTTCTAAATTTTACATTTTCAGCATTTCAAAATTCATACAGATTTCATTAAAATTAAAACTAGGTAAATATCTTTAAACTTGCTACTCCTTTCTGGCAGGTAAAGTGATTTTTTCCTAAATTTATTGGATTATTCAACAGTTTCATCAAATTTTCGGTAAATACCTTTAGGCTTACCCCTCCTCCTTCTTCCTTTCCGATAGGTTACTCAATTCCTTTCATGTATTCTCCCCCTTCTCTTTTGTATGCACATTGCATATACCGGCCATTCTCACCCATTGTTATTTGATTTGAACAGCAAGAATATATGAACAGTTATATGAACATTTCAATATGGTAAAATGAAGTGCATTCAGAAATTGGAAGGGAGGAAAGAAAATCCAATATTCACAACTGTGAACTTAAGATTGAGAGAGGTCGTATTCCAAAACATTTTCATATTTTATGGTCACAATTAAAAATCTTCGAAGTTCATATATCTTTTCTGGATAATAATTCCTATTATATTTTTATCATAGGCTTTGGAAATGATATCGAATTTTTCAGTTATAAATTGCCGAAAATCTCATAAACCCATGCGATTTCAAGTTTTGATATGATATATCCATAAAATTCTTGATAAATCATTCTAATCCCCCGTCAATTGATTAATCGTTTTTTCTACGGTTTTCAATCCCCCAGCTTCCCGTCCTTCCATTCCTATCAATATCAGTTTGATCAGTTCGGTGATATCTTCCCTTCTCGATTTCCTAATTGTCTTATCACGTTCAAACTTTTCTTAACCGAGAAGGGGCTATCAAAACTGTCCCAAGGTCATTTTAATAACAGATTGAAGAGAGAAGATATTCCACTTGAAATTGCTTTGCCTGTTTGTAATTTCGAGATTTATTTGGTCGTTTTCGACGGATCGTAAAAATTCTCAAATTCATCTCTCAGATTCGCGCTAATTTATCTTACAACTGCGATAAACTTAGACACCGTATCTTCTTTAGTTGATTATTTTTAAAAATCTCATTCTGTTATTATCATCGCTTTGCTTACACTTATGCAAATCTCTTTTTTGTAAAAAAACCCTGAATGTTTATTTTTGCAAGATGAAATGACGGATAGATTAAATAATCTACTATCTTCTCAATTGTTTCAAAATCCTTACTTTAGAACAAATAATACTTTTCATCAAATAAACTTGTAACTGTTAGTTCATTTCAACCATCAATATGCTATCTCTTATCTCGGCAAACTGACCGTGCCATTCTTGTTCAACCATTCGAGTATTCGACCTTTCATAACCCCTTCCTCCTTTCTTTCTTCCAGCCTGTTGGCCTGTCCGTCACTTTTCACGCATCATTTCCCTCACTTGCCTCCTTTCTTCGATGATTTCGAGATAACATTAGCTCACTCTCGCGCAACTCTGTAAACTATCCTATGCTAATTACAATAGTCTGAGATTACGGTATTTTTGATAATGATCGATAATTGGGAGATGGGTGTGGTAGTTTTTCAATACAATCTTTTTTCTTCATATATTTTGCTGTCGCTCATTCAATTGTTCGATTTTTCGGTACAAAAATGATTATAATTTCAAAATTGCGTGAGGTTCATCTGATAATTATCCTGTAGGTTGTGTTATTTTCAAAATAAACAATCATTGTCTTCCACTACACATTTTCTAAAATTATAAGAAGACAGTGCCCGAATGACTCACAATCAGTCGTATTCCTGAGAATTCTTTTTAATTGAGTGCCAGAACCTGCCTCTTCATCCTGAGACATTCATATTTTTTCTTTGTTAGTTTTATTTGTCGAAATTATTTTTAAACTTGACTCATTTTTCTTATTTATTATTTCTAAATCTTCATTAAAGTACATGAATCTTTCAAAATATCCTAATTTTCTGGTTTAAAAAATGCTGTTTTTAGGATGCGTCCAATCCTGGTGCTCCTCAACTTGCTTCTGTTTCCATTCGTCAAATTATCAGAAGCAGCGCTAAACAATGATCAACTATTCAATGAATTGTTCCCGGTTCAGCCACCACACTGTGCAAGGACTCCTGTCGTAATAGCTCAAACTTCAAGAGGTTAGCTATTTTATTATTTTTAATTTTAGTTTTATCTTTTACTTATTCCTTATTTTTATCATGAAATTCTAGTTTGCGTTAATCTTCCATTCCTAAATCAGGTTAAATTTTCCCGAATCATAGTTTTTGCATATTATAAAATATCTTGAATTCCTGAAATAGTGTTGAGTAACAGGAAATGAAGATGATTCATTCATTTCGTGATTTTCGAGGTATCATAGCGCATGGTTGGTTGTGGTTAGAACGGGAAAGTCAGAAGGGGGAATTCATAAAAACTGAAGATTTGACGGGAAGAGTCATCGTTTGTGTAAATCATCAAAGTCATTAAAGCGCGCAAGTTTTTTGACAAATTTTCACCCTAATTATCTTATCTTTTTAGTTTTCATGCGTCATTTAAAATAGCTCTATTTTGATTTTTTTTTTCAAAGTTGACACTTTATTACGATAGAAAATTATTCATCATCTTTATTTTGTTAAGATTAAAAAAATGATGTTGATAGATGAACTTTCTCAGATAAGATAACTTTTCGTATAAAGTTTAAAAGTGACGCGTATCATTTTTAATCCCAATAAGTTTATCGTAAAACCGGTAAATCTCCGGAAATCTGTAAAACAAATTAACAAATCTTCTTCGCTCTCGTAAAAACAAAGGGGTTTCTTGACTTTGAAGCCGCGCAGTACGGCGATGTGTCATTTTGAGCAAACAGAAATTCGCTTTCTTTTCCATCGGCTACTTTTTCATGTCTGATTCTGATTCTGTTTCTGTGATTCCTTTGGGCGCGTCAAAAGCCTGAACTGCCACTGAACCATCCACGAAAAAGTCTGCCCCTTTAAAAAGACGCGAGAAAAAGCTTTTCGTTTTTATAAAATTCACAACACACATTGTTTGCACAAATTCCGGAAGAAAAATATGGAAGCGAGAGGGGCGAATTAGAATTGCCACAGGAGAAAGAAGAAGCAAAACAGTGAAAGTGAGAAACACGGGGTTGGAAAATTTTTGGACGAAACAAATTCCGCAGATTTTATAATTTACGCTAATTTCTAAATAATCATTGCAGAGTCTTATTGTACAGTTCATTTACCATTTATAGAAAATGTGATAAAAACGATGAAGATTCAAATTAGGCGAAGATCACCTTGGAAGTTTACTTTTACAATGATTTGAAATTTTCAGATGTCTCAAGTCATGTTCGAGGCGGAATGCAAATGCAGTTTCCAATCGGTCTGGGCACTGCGGTTTGTTTTCGATTGCAGCGGAGGGATGGAGGGTTGACGACTTCTTGGCTGCATACCATCCGATTAGCTAAATTGGAACATCATCATCCGGTAAGTCGAAACCCGTTTTCTAATGGGCAATTTTAATGGCCCATATTTATGACAATTTTTATATTTAGTTTGTCTTAATTTTGATAATTCAGATTTCTCAGCGCTATGAATTCGGTATCCCTGAGGCGTCAGCAGAATGTAAATGTGAATGCGATCAAACAGCTGCTAGTTGCTCTGCAGACACTCACCTTTACAAAGACTGTGACACGAATATTGAGGTCGGTATTTTATTCGTGATAGATTATCATTTTCTTGTACTTTTATGATTTTTTTTTCAAAAGTGCTGATATATATATATATTAAAAAAAATCCAGGTTGATCTTCATTTTTATTTCAGGACCAAACCTGTTATCGAACATTCTTTCCCAACCAAGCCCCTATAGGATGTGCCGAAGAGGACATTCCGAAAATGTGCTGCGAGCTGAAGTTCAGACCGCTCGAGTAAGTTTTTTTTCCTTCGTAAAATTTATTAAATATATTCTTAAGCAACGAGACCTACACCGCAGTCAAACTGGAGCAACCCTCCACCTTCGCAACGTTCGAATATAAGGCCTATGATTATGTGAAGGGGAAATGGCAGGAACAGGATGAGAAAGTCATCAGGACGCAGTTGGATTCAGGCACCCAAGATCGGTATGATTTTAAGAGAAAACAGCTTTAATATTTATATTTATATTTTTCTTCAGAATAGTCGACAGTCTGCGCAAAATCTCTCTAGCAGTAGCAGCAGGTGGTCGTGCCTCGCATCAACTCGAATCCGGGATGTACTTCACGAAGAGCAACCCTGGAGGGGAGATGGAAGAACTCCGAATGGCTCCGCTCAATGAGATTACTGATAACAAGTGGGTTCATGATAAAATTGTGGGTGCGTGCAGTTTTATCCCACTTTCGCAAAGGACTGTTGTGAAAGCGTGATAAAACTAAACACGTCCCAAAATTCATATCTCATGTCCTAATCTAAATTTTATCTTCTTTATCTGTTTTGAACATTATGCAATTAGTTCCGAATTTTTATGAATTTTTCCTTTGAATAGAAATGAAGATCCGATTTATATTTCAGTTTCGACCGCCTTGGCTGGTACCGAAAACGAGCGGATGGGACATTTCACGTGCAAAATGGAATCGTCCGACTTCAAGACGTGCACAAGGCTAAGTCCACAAATTGCAAAGAGCAGAAATATCAGAGTGTCTTGGCTGCTCAGTTTTATGTAAGTGCTTACTCCTTATGACTATTATAAAAGCTGATCTTCATTATAATTTTTTTTTAATAAAAACTATCTTAAAATTTTTTATTTTTACTGAATAGATGAATCCCTATAACATATTCATGATCGCATGCATTTCAGGAGCCCTCAAAATACAACCTGTCCCGTCCACTCGAAGTTTCTTTTCCCTGGATCCAAAGTGCCCGAATCTACGATGGAAGTAGAAGACAGGCAGTTGTTACTCATTCTCAGGGCACCAATTTACAAATCACGCTCCAATGTAAGGGTTTTTAAAATCATCTCAAATTTTGTTAATTGAAGAAAATTGATTATAAAAAAAATATCTAGGAAAAGTATTCTTCATAGCATACCATCTATTATTTCTTTATGATGCTACAAAACTAATTTGTAAACGAGTCTGATTTTTCAGTGACCCAAGAAGCTGATGAAGCCGGAGTCGAGTTTTATCATAACGCCTCGAAGATTCGAGATTTCAGCGGAACAATTATCGTTGATTCGAGAAGCAATCGGTATATTTTGAACGATCTTTTGTTTAATTTTAAGTTTATTTTTCAGATTCCTGAACCTAACTGTCTATGGAGCGTCTGGCAAAATCGACGGAGTAGTGAAATTCTCACCTAATTCACAGTCGAATGATCTCTACAGTTTTACGACGTTTGTCAATGAGTTGAATGTAAGACAATGTGCGGGTAAAATATTATTTTTCGATTTTTAGGCTACAAACCGATCCCTAATTGTTCCATTGCCGGCCATTGTGGACGACGGTCAACGTATGATTTGTCTGAAAGCCGATGAAATGCCTCCGACTCAAGGGTTGTGCAGAATCATTCAGTATTATGAAGTCCCACTTGAGGTGAACATCTAATTAAATCTTAATTTGCACCGATTTAGTTAAAGCTATGCCTTTTACTCACTTCTAAATTCTTGAATTTATGAATTTCGAACTCTTCCAGATTGATTTGGTCTCGGGCACCTGGCGATACCATACTGGTCATTGTCCCGACTGCAACAAGCGACAATATCGATTTGACAGCTTTACCAAGTATTCTGATTTTCCACTTTTATTGATTTATTGATCTGCTTTCAGATTCTTCAACCCTTCGGCGTGGTTGAACGGAGTGAAGTCGGTGGGCGATGGGGTGCATTTGGTGATCAGCCTAGTTGGATGGATCGCCGTCATGATCATGGTTATGTTCATCATCAAATACATCATTTATCCGCTTTGCAAGGTAATTTCTACACTTTATCATTAGAAATCTATCTCTTGAAAATTATATCACCATTTCGAACAGATTAAATTTGAATCCTCTAATCATGAAATTGATTATTTTTGGTGACGATTGAATTGCCGAGCACTCATCGAAGATATAACTTTATTAAGTATTTTAAGTGCTTCCAATGCTTAAAAGGCCTGGGCGAATGTCTGTGTCCGAATTCTTACGGATTCAATAGTTCTTCTTCACACCGAAAGGACCATCATCGAGACCGGGACAAGAAAATTGGCCGAAACAGAGAAAGACGATTTAGTATTGAAGATATCGAGCAGAATGAAAAACGGCACAGAAGGCGGAGGGACACTGACGAAGAAGAGGAAAGAGCAAGTCGGGTTTAGGAGTATAAAAATCGGTTTCGGCGGGAAAATTTTTAAAGTATCTAAGTACCTAATCATGGAAAATTGCTTATTTCTTAGCATTTGGTTATTATTTTTATCCAACATTTAGAAATAGTGTATTTTACATGAGTACTTTATTTGCAAAGCTTTTTAGTAGAATTTGAATTTTTCCCCCTTGAAACCGATTTCGAATAGTTTTGCATGACATAATTTCTAGGAATTAGGATTTCACGCGCGTGAATTTTCTTAATGTAGTTATATTTATATGGCCAAAAATATTCGTGACTTGTATAATTTATTTTCAAAAATGTGTGAATGTAAGTTTCTGAAAGTTGATTCTCTGAATGCATTTTTATCGAAACGAACTATTCCCCTTCTTGCCAGTTTTTAAGAGATTCGTTGATAATTTCATCACTTATTTTTTCCCTCTAAAAATGTGCCTATAACCATTATCATTTCACTATTTTACATACTGTACACTTCATAGTTGAAAATCGTCTTTTTTTTATTTTATAGTGAAATGATTCAGTGTTAAAATTGCTTCCAAATCCCGTGAATTCACCAAAAATCAAGTGCCCTAAGACTTTTGTTTATCTCCGAAGTTTTCATTTCTAATTTTCATCCCGGTTCTTTTCATAATAACAATAATAATAATAATAATAAGCATATTCTAAATTGCCTCTATAATATTCCTTACAATTTCATGACAAATCATTGTAATCTCATGTGTGTTTTACTTATTTTGTTTTATATTATTTTGCCACTCTCACGTGCTAACAGACCAAAGTGCCAATATGTATTTTATTTGTTTCTCTAGAATGATGAACTTATACCAAAATAACTAGTTTTAGATTTTCAACTATTGTTGCTGCAATTATGAGTTTGGGGGAAGTCTATGCCTATTTTATTCCTCTAAATTTAAATCTAATCATATCAGTTGGTGATTGTTAGATGATGCCTTTCTATTAGAGATACATTCATCCGGTTACTTTTTCAATTCACTTTCCTCATCATAATATTGTGATTTGCTTATCATCAACACCGATAAATATCCTTTTCGTGTAAAACGTGCTCCATTACTAATTTCTTCCTGGCATTTAGCAGTGGAACATATTTCACATGAGCTCTCTAGTTATCAGCTATTTTCACTTATCACTATAATCGTGCCTGTAATTTCCTATTTCATGTATCTAAATTCTCAGTGCCTCTAAATGTCTTAATTTTCATATATCCTCCAATTTTTAACGGGTTCTTATTTTCAAAGGATCAATTTTATCGGCTGCCTTTTTGCATTTAAGTTTTTCACTTTGTATAATTTCTCTTTGCTCGAATTGCCAATATCATTGTCACATAACGAATGTGGTATTTTTTATTCCATAAATAAAAATAAAATCTTTAAAATATTTTTATTTGAGACTAGAAATTTTTGGTCGATAACCCGTGAAGTATCACTAACTTTATATTTTTGAGAAAAATCCCTCGACTGTTGCACATAACAAATTTTTCAGTTAATTATGGAAGAGATAGGTCGTTTGTGTCCATTATGAATTGAACTTTCTATATTCCTTTAGAAAATGTAATGCCAAATTAAACTAGAAATAATTATAAGCAATTTCCTCTTCGGTGATGAAGAATAGAGAAAACCAGCAAATAATGATGTTACGTGCTCACAATTTTCTAAAACCATAAAATATTTTTCTGGCCTAAAATAATAAATTACCAGTAGAAGTAGCGATAGTAGACCAAATAGGCTGCTTATTTTGAACCGCAACAAACGAACATGCGATGTCATCATATAAAGAAATTATTTTGTCATTTTTTATCACCTAAATTGAAGTCTAAATTTTGAAGAAGGATATGTTAATTTACCAAACACGATACCCGTCGGTTTTCTAAATTTCTAATGGCTAATATTTGATTTCCGCTTATATCATTGTATCCTCCGATGCAGGACCAATTATCTAAATACTCAAAATATTCAAAGACTTTTTTAATGAGTTGACCAAAAGTCGATTGATTACAGTTCCATTTCATCAAAACCGACGTTTTATTTTCACTTTCACATCCCATCGAAACCAATTCGCATTCATTATTCGAATATTTACCAGAAAACGGGCATTCTGTCTAAAATTTGAAAAAAAATAAAATTCAAATATTATTTGAAAAAACCCACCTTCCCATCTATGGATACAAGAGTATCTCTATTTTCCACCGGAAAATCATTGCAGTCTTCAAATTCCCTAGTCGATATTGGGCCCGATTCGAATTCAATCAAGTGTTTGGCCCTTACTTTGAGCTAAATTGTATTTTTGAATTATATTATTACAACTTTCTTACTCGAATACACTGAAAACCCGTTTCGCACCCTTTTGCTATATAGACCCGTAAAACTTGAGATCCATTATTCGAAATTCGAGTCTCTAAACACTGCATGACAGTGTCATTTTTGCCTTTATACGCTGATATCCAGACTCCTAAAGGTATTTATAAAGTTTACAAATTGAAATTTTCGGACCTCCCCGAATAGTCTGCTTCCTTCCTGTAGAAGTCGATTCCCAGACACTCTTCTTCTTCTTTTTATTGTTGTTAAAAGTTAATTTCGAAAATTCACATTGAGGCTGAATTAGAGTGTCTGAAATTGCTAAACTATGAAAAATTTCTGAAAAAATGGAATGCATGCATAAAACGTGCAAATTATGTGAAAAATGCCATGAGATGATTTTTTATCATATTACTTCACGTATTGGTATGTCATCATATTTAAAATTTTTAAATAACATAAAACTTATTCTTCCTACCCATTTTATAACTAATCTGACTGATGGCAGCATCAATGCTCGTCAATTCTTCGCAACTTGAATCCGCCGAAATTCCAACTCTTCCTGTAGTACCTTTGCCTTCCATTAGGTAACATCTGTAGCTAATTATTTCAATTTTTTCTAAAAATAATTTTACCGATACTCAATCCCCTTGATATCAGCCATTCTAACGGCAAAGGCTGTTAAACCTGATATTCTCCAAATTCCAATGCATTCTAATTCAACTCCTGAAATTTTTTTTTTCATTTTTTTTTTTAAAGTTTGATGAAAATTTTACTTGTTTCTTCTTTATTCGGTATTTCCGGACAGGCCTTATAGTCGAAAATTAGTCGGTTCTGTTGAGCACAACTAAACATTAAAAGGAAATCATGAATTTGTTGAGTTGAATTACTTTGTCGCCTTAGAAGTTCGACTTCTGCAGGTTCCATAACTCGTTTGATAGGTGAAATTCAAAGGCGTTTCCAGAGGGCAGGGTACGGATGGAGCATTTTCTAGCAATTCAAATGTTATTATTTTTAATCGAAATATCAGTATCAATTTACAGGCAATCATTCAGAACTTTCTAATAATATTGGTCTAGAATCTTTTTCATCGGAAGATTTCAATTCCGTTTCAGAAAACTTCAATCTTTCTTTCTGGTCATTTAGTTTTCAGACAGATTAGACTGGAAAATTGGATTTCTTTGGTTTTCGCTTAGATTCTCTTAGATTGTGAGACAAAGCGTCATCGTTTTCAATTTTGGTCAGCTCTTGCAGGAGAATGGATGCTTGTTTGGCATGCAATTCCGCAGTGTTCCTTCTCACTATACAACACGCAAAATGGGTGTGTGAATCTTTCACGAACTTTTACGCCTTCAAAAATAGAGGACTTCTTTTCAAAAATTCATAGACGTAGTGTAATAATTGTCAAATTAGTGCAAAAATACATTTTTAAGACAAAATTTTATAAATTAAAAAATGTTACTTCTAAAGAAAGTATGAACTCTAGATCCTGGAGCCGGCAAATCGGCACACACTTGCATCGAAGGCTCCGCGAGGAAATGACATCGGGCTAAATTTTGAATTTAGACAAAATGCCTGGTATTTGAGAGTTTGATTATTTCGAGTTATCATAATGATGATAGACCATTGGATAATTATCCGTCTTAATTATTCTTATGGCTAGTCTATTAATTTACACAAAATTCAGAACTTTTAAAATCCTACTAAAATAAAGGGTTTTCTTTCGAATTGAATCTCTTTCAATCTGTGCCTAGCTCAGGCTTGATTTATGTGATGCCGCTAATTTAGGAACGCTCGACAAAGAAAGAAAAACGCGGAAAATACACTGCTCCTTGCAAATGGATTTGAGTTTTTTCTTCCTAATTTTTCCAGCGACTAAAGTCTGCAGCAATATCCTTTATCCTTATTCTCCTAGGCGCTTTTATGGGCAGAAACAGAGATGATTGACTAGGACTCGTAAAAATGGCCATGCTTGATGAAAGAAAAGCACGGAAACGTCTAATTTTAATATTCATTTTTTACAGCAAAATACAAGTTAAAATTGGAGAAAACCTACTTATTTTAAAACGAAGTACATTTTCATGCCCAGGCAATTCAACGATACACCGATAGCAGTCCCCTCTGGGTCTGAAATAGTGCAAAAATATCATGTTTGGTCATTAGATTGCAACTTTTCTTTAGAGTATCATGTTTCGACAAGTATAAGAAAACTTGAGCTATTTCAATAAAACTATTACGTTTGGCTCTTGAGTAGCATTAGATCGTTCTCTCTATTCAGGCATTCGCCCATCGAATCAAGCTGATCTTCGTCGAATTCGACTTCTTTCTCCTTCTCTATCCAGGTTCCTTTCCAAAATAGGGGACATTTTTGTTCTGAAAATAAAATTAAATGTCTTTTTAGCCATGAATACTTTTCCCCCAATTATTTTATCGCTTTAGAAAAATAGTTTCAATCCTTCATCAGTGATAAGTAATTCATTCAACTGATTGTTCTAATCAATAGTTGTCAAGGTCAATCAGTCAGTTTCTACTCGTGCTTTCAAATGTTCTAAGTTATCAAAACATACCGGAAATTAAACAAAACTGCAGCAGTAGTAGAATTGTGTAGGGGTACAGATATTTCGAGTGGGTAGACATAATTTTCCACTGATCATTTCAAAATCAGGCAAAGTTCTGACATAGAGACTGATTGAGACGAGGAAATAGTGGATTCGTAGGAGAAGAAATAGAAGAGAGTAGGAAAGAAAAGAGAAAAGGCATGCCCCCTAAAGGGAATTCAGGGAAACAACACAACATTCTCCGCATATCTTCCTTATGTTTCAGCCTGAAGGCAGATAATTCCTAGTATCTTTCCCCAGATTTTGATAGATGTCAAAAGACATAATTGAGAATTTGTATACGAAAAATGGAGAGATAGTTTAGTTTGTAAGAATTCTAGAATTGAAATATCATGCACAAAAATAGAGTACGTCATCTTTAATGTTGAAAAGATTTATTTTTGCTTTTCTCGATATTTTTAATTCATCTAAATTTGTACCATCTATTTTCTCATTATTTACAAGATCTCGATGCCATAAAAATTAACTTAAATTTCTATGAAAAGGGCTTAAATGTTTCGTTGGTTATTGATAAGGGAGCAAAGTAATAATCGGTAAAGATCGCTGAAAACGGCCGGCACTTACTTCCCATTCTCGATTGGCGATCTCCAAATGTTGTCGGTCATTCTCGAGTTTGTGATAGCGATCGTGCCAGGGCTGCATTAAAATAATTTTAGCACATTGAGCAATAAAATCGAACGAGTCACAACAAATTGACTAGAAATGGGTAGAAAATGCTTGCTTTGGACCGACATTCTGGACAAGCTTATCAGAAAATCTTCCTTTTTTTGAAAAAATGAATTTTGAATTATCCCAGCCTGTTTCCAATCGCTATACCTAACTATTGAGTAGAAATTGAAGACAAATCTTTAAAGTTTACTTTAAGAGTCTACAATAATGGTGGGGGTATTTTCAGAAGAGAAATAAAACACCTTGAGATTAACGAGGAAGTCAGTTTTATCAGTTGATTTTGAATCTTTCGTAATTTTATGGCGTATTTTTGCAAACAATTTACCGTCCTCTATACGATTTTTTAACATTTGGAATCTGACTATAAAGCCCAAATCTATTGGTATTCGGTCGTGAACTTTTCAACTTTCTTATCGAAAGTAAACCCATAACAAATACGGGTTTATAAACCGAACTGACAATAGACACAGCGTAATAATCGTGAATTTCTATTTTGTGGGAAAACTTATAACTTTTTCAGAAGTAATCATTTTATTACAATAATCATTTTAAAATTTGAATTTAATTATTTCAAATAGTTTTACACCAGCACCATTGTCATAGGATAATGATGCTGAAAAATCTTCCTGGCCCATCTAATAATATTTTCTCTCAAGTCTAAAATTCAAAGGTTAGTCAGTGTCAATCTTCCCATATTATTTACCTTAGCGCGTTCATTTTCCCGAGATTTTCTCGAATCTCTTTTTTCAAGCCCTCTGACGCTGGTTTACAGCGATAGATTGTCTCCGACCGCGTGGCCGCCTGCAAGGAGAGAAAATGGGTGCAGAATCGAGAGGCTGACTCTGAATCTCATTTCTTAGTTTTCTGAATTTTCATTTCTATCCTCTTAGAATTTTGAGCCTTATCTTTATGACTCACCTGAAATCTTACCCATTTCCGAGCAATAATTTTCATTTCTTATCAATAAGATTATCATTACTTTTCTGATAATTGAACCATTTAGACAATTTTTATTATTATTTTCATTTATTATCATAAAATTAATTAATCTTATCTAACTTTTCTTGCACAATTTCCCTCTCCTTTTTTTTATAGCTCTGATCTAAAAATCCAAATATTTTTATCCTCCAAATTGCCTCAGTGTGTGCTATCTCTCTGATTTGCGGGGCGATGCAAACCGATTCGCATTCATTCCCTGCAAATCATCGACTCACATGCCGGTCGATTTCAGGACCCCTGCACGACTCGTCATTGGCAAACTGTTCTTTTTGCAACAATTCAGATCTCCAACTCATTACCACTGAGCTACTCAGACCATTTTCTTTCGCCTCAAATAGCACAATAAAATGCCCTCTTCTCTTGGACAACAGAAAAATGGACTGACAAAGTTGATGCAAAATGGATTTGGCCAGGAATTAGCAGCAAGGAGAGGGCTGAATTGCGGTACTATTCAGAAAGGTAAATTTCAATTAGTCCATTTTTAGGAATCGAAACCTTTAGATCAAAACTATTGAAAGTAACACTATTATTACAGTACTCTTCGTAAAATTAGCACTTTGCACCTCTTTCCTTTAGTTCAAAGGTTCCCAAAACAACCCTCTCAATTGATATGGAAGTGCAATCTGAAGATGACTCGTAAACATTCGATTTGGAGGCGTGAATTGCCTTGAAATGGTGATCGAAAAATTGAATGGGTGCAGGGTTCAGGCCATAAATGAGTGAAAGAAGGTTCGATTCAAAGAAAGAACCATAAACTCCTCTTTAATGGAGATGTCGAATCTAATGATAATGATTCAAAACCAATTACGTAATCTTTATGAGCGAGTATATAAAGAGAGCACATGTGTAGAGAGATCTAGAACTACTCGTTGAAAATTTTGGAAATAGGTGATTTAGAGTATTTTTTACGAATTTTTCCATTGATATTTGCTCCTAAAATAGTTGACCTTCACAAAAATTGCGAGTTAGATGAAATGTTTCCTTGAAATTCTAAAAGATCCATGAGAATGAAAATTTATGCTTTTCAAAGATATTTCCATCTCTCGCTGACAAATCAGCTGTTTTCCACGCTCCTCCACAAATCCTTTCATTTTTCGCAGTTGCTATTTTCTGCACGTTTTTCTTGCGTTTCATTGAAAATCTGCCTGGTTTCGCTGTCAGCAAACACTAACTCACCTATCACCTGTCTTTATTCTATCCTTCTTTCAAATTTCTTATAAATGATGCTTGTTCTTTCACCGACTCAAGTCAGGCTTTATTCACCAATCAGTCAAACTTGATAAAGTTCCGAAAAATGGATGGATATTTACAAAAACATCGATATTTACTGACAGAAAAGAAATAATGAATTTGCTTCACATAAGAATTGATATCTGAAATATTTCAAACAGCTTTTCTTATTTGTCTTTCAGCATTGGATGAGATATACAATTTTATGCTCAACATTTTATACTTCAGACTATTTTCTTCATCTATCCTTCAATAGAGGATAAGATACACGTTTTTTAAGCTCAATAACATATTTCGATTTATTGAGAGAAGAACGCTTTGTGACGTAATATTTGGAGAATAGACAGCCAGCTGGCAGCTGTCTGAAATTATTTGAGGCAGAAAACACGTGCGGTCTGAATTTTGACGAATTACTCAAAGTCACGTGGGGTATTTCGAGTGCGAAAATAACGAGGAAGCACGATGAAAGGAGCCAATTACTGGCGACGAGATCAAGAATTGTTAAAATGTCAGAAAGTCTTCTTACGCAGTCTAACCAACAATTTTTGTGATAACTCCAATTTGTCACATGTTTTCACCCATCAATTATCAATTATTACCAACAAATTTTATCGAATTTCGTCTGTAAAACGGACATCTGAGATACAAAGTTTGTGAAGAATCCTTCAAAATGAAAAACAGGTCCAAGATTGATCAATTGAAAAGTCCAGATAGATTTTCTCCTTTGACAACACTTTTTCTTTCAGACTCTAAATTTATTAATGCATTTATTTAAAGAATTCAGAAACTGTAATCATGCAAAAAATTGTACGATATATTCATAGCCTAAATTTATATTTATCAAAGACAAATTTGATTTTTGAATCAACCTATATTAGCTGCTCCTGCGATATAATGTCTACCCTCTCATTTTCGTTATCATTTCAGGCCTGTTATGGCTGGCTATCATCTCATTTCGCTCTCAGTTTTATGTCGTTTTTTCCTACGTCCCATTCTATATAAAATCTGAATCCAAAGTCCTATCTGCTGAAATCAGAAATTAATTTTGCATTTTAATCTGTTTCGTAACCTTCTATACGAATTTTATACCCCACAAAACTCATATTTTCAGCTAAATTTTTCAAAATTGAACGAATTTACGAATCTACTGATGATGCGTTTTCTATTTGGCCCTGCAGCTTTGTCCTATGATTATATGGAACGTAGGTTTTGATTATTTTTGATCACTATTGAATGCAAATCTCGCCAGTATATTTTTAGCTTATGCACTTCATCAAGGCTATCAAAAATAAATTGGGTGCAAATGTTTCATTCATCAATTTATTTCCTAATTCATCCCATCATTTTCCATCTTTTGATTCTCATTTATCATCAGAACTTGTAAAATAATAAAACATCGTCAGATTCATTCAGCATTATTTTTTTTTCCAGAAAATCATGCTGAACTTTCGTTTATCTTTTACTCTTTAATGAAATCCATTTTTCCTCAAAATTGTCGAAATTTTAGCTCTTTCCATTCCCAGGCTTTTCAGAAACGGATACGTCAAAATCTCTTATTCTACGTTTAGGATACTGAATGAGAACAACGTGGGATATTTTATATCCTATTTAAAAATGGTCTGCTCATTTTCATTCATATTTCAGACCATTAATCGATCAATTCTGTTTCTTTTACTCTTTTATAATATCATTCTATTTCTCCATTGTTTCTCTGCTTCCAGGGCTTCGTCACTGCAAGTGGGCGTGGTGAATTGCGCAAACTCATTTCTCTGCGTCTTTTTGCTTCCTTCATTTTCCTATCTCTCGTTTTTGCAATTTTCTGCATCTTTTCCCTCTTCTCAATTTCCTCTATCTTTCCATTTGTCATTTCGCGTGCTTACGCACTCAAAACGCACCAAGCCGACAGCTCAACTTTCATTTTCTTTATCTGTCATATTTTCCATTTTTTAAGTCAAATTTTTCCTACTTTTTCCGGTTTCTCCGAAAAGTAGTTTTTCTTGAGAACACTTGTTTATCTTTTTATCATATCTCTGCAAAATCACCATTTGAATTTTGTAAATTCTAAAATTTCGCCAGCTAACGTGGCTTGTATGAGAAGGCTATTATACTTGTAGTTTGTACATCTTCTAATATTGGAAATACGTAAGAATTCAGAGTTCTCATTATTAGAAACGAGAAAAAATAAACAAACGTCATGAACATTACGAAATCCCTAGATGAGCGCATAGGATTAGGGCTATTTTTCTTCATTTATTTTTTTCGAATCTGAAGTCTATGATTTGTAACCTTGTTTCTATTTCAGGGAAAGTTTATATTTGTCACCGTTTTAGATTTGAAGATAGGTGACATTTACAAATTTTATGATGACAAAATTTCGAATTTTATAACTAGGCCTATTTAGGGAAAATACTTTCTTCCTTTTCTAACAATAGGAACCACAGAACCTATGATTTGCGATGTTGTATTTTTCTATTTTTATTTTGGTAAACTATTTGCATCTTCTTTTCGCCTGCGCATTTCCCGTTATTAGCTAGTTCTGCCTAGCAATGAAGTGGTGGCATATTTCAAAGACAAATCGCACAAAGGTCGTCCTCTTTTCTGCATCACTATATCATATTGGTGTGTGATTTCTTTTTCTCCCTTCGTATTTCATAATCTTTTTCCTTCTCTCTCTCTCTTTCTCTTTATCATTCTCAACGTGCAGCTGCATTTCACATATATCGAATATATACAAATTCGCCCCCTCGTGACACTTTTATTATTACACATTCATTAGTAAAAGTCACGCTTCTTTGTCATAACTTAGGTACCGATGACCTAACAATAGATTTTTTTATTTTTCCACCTGATTTGACACTAAACTGTACTTGATTTTGTACTCAACTACCTTCACTTTTACTATCATTATCATTCGATCATTTTGTTTATCATCATGAATAGTCGAGAGTTTATTTCTATAAAATCTTTGACTTTGCCTCTAAAATATTCAAAATAATCTGGTCATCTATGATTTTTTCTGATTATCCAGCCAGATCCTATTTTTCTCGATATTTAAATAGCTTAAAACTGCCCGTTCTCTGTGTCTTTTCCCTTTTCTCTATCCCTATTCTCTCTGCCGGTCACAACCCAGGCTGTACTTCATCCTTTCGGCTTCGAATTCGTTTATCTTCCCTTTCCTGCTTGTTTGTGACCAGTATTACTTTCCTTTTTCTCACTAAATTTCATCTAACACTTAGCATTGGAGCATATTTTACAGAAATCGCTGATTTTTATCGCCTAATCGCTCATTTTCACGGTTCTGACTCCGACTTCCCTATTTTCTCTCACATCTTCATCATTCTAGCGAAAAGTCATTTTAAAAGATACGACAAAAGCGTGCATTCACGTACGTGGCACGGACTATCTCTTTGGGCTCGAACGCAAAAGTGTTGCGTTGCGTGCGAATCGATCAATTTCCCCCCTATTTTCTCGAAAATTATCCTAATTTGATCGGAACTTGGCAATTTGCTTTTTCTTTAGCAATTCTGGTACTGAAAGTTACGAATTAGAAGAAATTTGCATAGAAAATTCGAATTTTAACGAAAGAACGAATTTCATTATTTTCGCGTCGATACCCACCCAACATTATAAGAAGGGTGGCAATGTGTTTGGTTTTCTGCGAAATCTCCACGCTTGATGGATCGCTCAATTTTCAGTCCAAAGGCGTCAATTCTCTGTTTAGTCTGGACGGCGGAAAATGACTTATCGGAAATGTCATTCGATTTTGAGAATTTTATAAGAAACGTTTTTCATTTCGTATTTTTGGACACACAGCGAGGGAACTTTTTTTTTTCGAAGATAATCCATCATAGAACAAACCATTTAGCATTTTTCTCACTATATAAAATTTATCAATTTTTCGTTAAAATTTTCCACATAAAAATTTGTTATTTTCCCAAAAATATTCTCAACATCGAACAATTACTTTCCATTTTTGGTCTTTGTCAAATTCGTCCTCATTTTCAAAAATATACCCTTTTTAAACATCGTCCAATTTTTCCAAACATTTCATTTTTGGTCTGGAGGATTCCATGCATCGAGCGTCCAATTTTTCCCTTTTCCCTGCTCCTTTTCTCCATTCACCATCGATTTTGCTTTTCGTCGTCCATTCGAGTGGTGCAATGCTTTGCGCGGCTTTTCCCCTATCTCCTCCCCTTGCCTAGTCAGACATTTGCGCCCATAGATATGGGCCCCAGGCCGTGCTATCCACTCTCCCATTCCCTGCTTCTCCTATTTTCACCTTTTCTAATTCTTTTCCCATTTCGTTCTTTACATCACCTGCATTCCTAAGCTTTAACTCACATGATGTCTTTTTGAGAATATGCACGATTTCAAAATCCTATTTTAGGATTTAAACAAATTTTTTCCACGAAAAACTAGAACTTTAGAACAAAAAAATTCGGATTTATTTTTTAGAGTTTCGTGCAAATGTTTTTTTTCCTGAAGTATCGTGATATCTTTCCATTTCAATTTCCCATTTCTCAAAACAACTCGATATTTTGCAAAAAAAATTTCAGTTTTTTGCGAAACTCATGTTTGAATTTCATCAGCTTTTTTCCCGAAAGAAAAATAACCTTTCCCACCTGCATTTCTTATATGCTACTAATCCCCTCCTTCTGATACCCACTTTCCATATGAATTACGAATTTTGTGATAAGAATGATAAGGGGGAGCCGTATTTCACCTGCTATCATCATTTTATCGGAATACAGTATTTTGTTTTCTAAAAAAAATGCCTTTGAATTTCAAATAGTTCGTCACGAAGTAAAGAGAAATAAATTGCAGAAATGTTGGCCCCGCGCCCTACCGTGCGGATCCGATTCGCGGTGGAGTTGGAAGGCGGTCTCGCGCCGACCGAATTCGTCATGGTCACCGGATCGCACGAACTGCTCGGCCAGTGGGACCCCCAACAGGCCATGCTGCTCACTCAGGATGAAGAGAAATCGTGAGAAATTAAAAAAATTCTTTTATTTTTTGAAAAATTGACAAAATTTGAGAAGAATCTTTCAAAAATATTTTTTTCGAAATTTTTTGCTTGAAAAAACGCTTTTGAAATGTCAATTCTATTCAGCTCTGACATGAAACTTTATTAAATTCCAAGAAAATTGAATTTTATGATTCAATAATGGAACGTGTTTGCAGGACTCGCTGGCGCGGCTTTATCGACATCAATGACGACATGCTCAAGTTTCGATATTTCGTCGCCTATAAACTCGCCTCGGCAGATGGAGAGGAGAGGCTCATCATTTGTGAGTTCATGCCTGAAAATTCACTTTCAATTTTTGATGATTCTTGGAGGTTCATCCAAACTTGAAGATGAAATACTGATGGTAAAAAATAGAATGAACATATCAAGTTTTAATGAATATTAATGAACTTATAAATGTCTTCCATTACTACATTACCGAGGATTATTTTTTCGAAAAAGTAAAAAACCTTGGCTATTCTAAAAATGAACAACTTTAAAAGGATCGAATTGTATATTTTTCTAAGTTTGTATTTTTCAGCCCGTTGGGAGGCCTTCCTCCATCCTCGCTCCGTGCTGTGCAAGGCGGAAGAGCGTAACGGTGAATGCAGAACGAATCACATCGATATTTTCGGATATTACGGTACGAAAATTTTCAACTTTACAACAATTTGAATTTTTATTTCATCATCAGGCTTAGGATTCATTGATTCAGAGCAAAATGTGCCTGTAGGTACTGATTATTTTTTATACTTTTGGCAAGTCAAAATACGATTTTTTTTTTGCATTTTTTACAAGTATTCCAGAAAAATTTGGAAATTGCTTTTTTCTATTTTTAAAACGGTGAAAATTGCAAAAGAAAGATCGTAAACACTCCTTCCCCCATTCACAAATTGCATACTTATCGTATAGGACTTGGCGAATCGTGATATTTTTCGTTGAAAAAGTCAGTTTTGCAAGTAAATTGACTGGAACTGTGACCATATTGGATACGGTTTCTGTCATTTTCTTGGTTTTCACGAAAAGATATCGCGATTCAGTCAAATACGAATAGGGAAACGTCTTTACTGTCATTTTCGAAATCATTTTCTTCTCATGTAAAAAGATAATCAAAATACAACTTTAACCAGGAAAGAGTACAAATTCTTTTTTGAGTTAAAACTTTTCGATGGTATATCACAAAAGTAACCGAACTTGTAAAGACGTTTCCATCGCGCTTGCGAGATCACTATTTTCAATCTCAAAAAATCATTTTCTCGAACTAACACATAGTTTATTGGCAGGCGGCGGGTGGAAATTCGAAAAGTTGATGACTCAAGAAATGGAGTAAAATGGGCCAAATCCGAACGATTTTGGCCTGGAGCCACTTGGACAGGTTGAATTTCAGCTGGTCGCAAGTGCATCTCGGACGGATGGCTGATTCATACCGACGAGAATCAGATCCTGTTGAGAGTCCATGGCAATGCCATCAAGTTCTACAAGTCTGCAACCAAGGACAGGAAACATACCAGGATCAAGATCACACCCCTCGATGTGAGGACCAGACAGGTGAGAAATAGTTCCTTCTATATTTTTATCTTTAGACTCGAACAATATTAGCTTTCGTTATTTTGAGGTTTAAGATTTTTTGATAAAAGCAATGAAATTTTAAAAATCGATATTCGAGTTTTCAGACCAGTGGAGCGCATATCAGCTTCAATATGGGTGAAGATGAAGAAGAGCCTGAGGAGGACGACCCCTCACTCTCCGCCCTGCCTACCCATTCATGGACGGATGTCGCTGTTCTGTCAAACTCGAATCCCAAATTCATCCGTCAAGACGACGCAGGCGTGATGTTCAGCAACAACAAGGACTACATCGTCTTCAAGACGCACTCGACGGCTGTTGAATGTTTGGTTAGATTTTTAATTTAATTAACCTATTTAAAAAAATATATATATATTTTTTGAAGACCGTGAACAAACATGCTCTTCGTTATGAGAACTTCTCTTGTAAAATGCTCGAATTTTTGCTTGAAAATTGATTTCAGAAGGTGTTGAAGTCCTAGTTTTCTTTATCAGTCTTTTCTGTCAAATGATATCATTTTCGAAAAAAAAACTTGGAAAAATTATGAAATTTAAAATTTGCAGGCCTTCTACATCGAGGTATTCAACGAGGAGAAGAAAAGGATCGGTGCCTGCTACGCGCTGCCTTCTTCAATGGCCGACACTTTTGGCACCACTCAACTGCCTTTCATCAATTCGTCTGGGCGGCCTATTGGACAGATTAGTTGTAAGGAGTTTTTAGAATAATTTTCACATTCTTAAATGCTGATTTTTGAAAATGAAATAAGACTAAATAAAGCAAAACTGAAATTGACGTGATTTCTTGAGTTTGAAATTGAAATCCATTTCTGAATTCCTGAATCACCAATATTTACGCTTCGCCGAATATCCATAGGCAATCTTTGTCACGCAGATTTTTCTCATTCCCTCATCTTATTTTCGCGATGTCTTCTTCCGTTTTGTTTATGGCAAAAAGCGCATAGACCAATAACATTTCTTTTGAGTAGATCACGCGTCCCATTCTTTGGAATTCTGCAAAATAGCGGATAAAGGTAATAAAAAATAAATTTAGAAAATGTCAAAAGTTGAATTTATAAAAATTTTAAGGGTAGAACCTTCAAAAGACGTAAATTACGAGAAAATAATGACTATTTTTCAAAATTTGTCTAAAATTCCTGATTTTCAGTGGAATATCTGTTCGTCCGATCTCTGCACAAGTCGATTTCCCCTCAGCTCCAACTCATGGATGTCTCCTACTCTCGACACTGGAAGAAGAGAAACAATCCCTTGGAAGTCGGGCACAGAGGAGCCGGAAATTCCTATACAAAGTAGAATTTTTCGTTTAATTTCTCTAATTTACTAACTTTTAAAATAGACCAGATTTAGACAGTGGTATGTTAGTGAGCTTTACAGTAGGCTAATTTAAAACACGGGAATTATATTAAAATTTCCAGATTCGCCTCTGTTCGCGAGAACACGATTCATTCCCTCGATAAGGCTGCCTCTCACGGTGCAGATTATGTCGAGTTTGACGTGCAACTTACGAAGGATAAGGTAAACTTTTCTATTCCATCCATTATTAGAAATTCTGAGAATGTCTTATGAAATCATCGAGTTATTCGAAGACTGAAAATCTAGGTTCATTAAAATGTATTTTTTCCAGGTTGCGGTAATCTACCACGATTTCCACGTGCTTGTGAACGTCGCGCGAAGGAGTCATTCGGTTGCGGATCTGCCCAAAATGGATGAAGATCAGAAGGAGTTGATGGAGAGAACTGACTACCACGAAATCGCCGTCAAAGACCTGAAATTGAGACAACTCAAGTTGCTTATGGTCAGTTTTTATTTTTATAAATTATTCATTTTAATAACCGGTGAAAAGGGCTGCTAGGAAAGTTCCGCCATTTTTTGATGCAATAGCGTTAGAGAAAAATTACCAGGACTTTCAAAATCATAAATTTTATTCTTTAAAGTGTTCATATTTTTAGATCTATCAAAAATCTCGTCATCTCCTGAAATTTTTAATTAGAAAATGAATAAAGGATGTTACTCTGACGTTTGTCGTTTCTAGTCTGAACATTTTTACTTCAAAAGTATCGTTAAAAATTCGTTGCGCGATAAGGCAGAAAAGCGTCATGGTGGCTCGATATTTTATGCTAGTTTTTTGTTGGCGAAAAAGTCGAAAATGATCACTTATCTTTGCGTTTGTTTCTATGCTAGAATGAGTTAAAATTGATCTCGAAGTTTTGGAAAGGAATTTAATTAAAAAAAACTTAACTTCAACGAATAGAAAACATAGAAATACAAGATAATCTTGAATGAAAAACTTTTCACACCTTTTTCATAATTGTTAAAAATTCTTATTTTAAAAAATGCTGAGAATATGTCTGATGAATGAATTTTCAGCTAGACCACATCAGTGCTATCTCGAAGAAGGATTCGCACAAGTTGGTCGTGGACGCAGAGGAGCAGGAAGAGATGAAGCCATTCCCCACTCTGATCGAGGCTCTGCAGAAAGTGGACCCCGACGTCGGCTTTAACGTCGAGGTTAAATACCCCATGATGCAGAATAATGGATTGCATGAGTGCGAGGGGTGAGTTCTAAAATTTGTATCAAGCGACATAGAAAATAAAAGATGATGTGAAGAAAATCATGATGTTTTTATTTATATCATATCTATATCTTGATTTGATTTGACTGATAACTTGTAATGTTTGAACATTTTTTTTGCATTTTTTAATGAAATTTATTCGCAGCTACTTCGAGCGAAACGAATTCGTAGACATTATTTTGGCGGATATTTTGAGCAACGCTGGAAAACGACGAATCATGTTTAGCAGCTTCGATCCGGATGTGTGCTCTTTGTAAGTTGCCTTTATAAAAGTTTCATTTGTCTGGTCTTTCCTCGAAAAAGTACGATGTTAAAATTTTGAAAGTGTTGATTTTTAATTTATTTATTGATTTTTTGTTTTTAGGATAACAATGAAACAGAACAAATACCCTGTGTTGTTCTTGTGCGTGGGCGACACGCAAAGGTACACCCCGTTCCAAGATCAGCGAACCTCGACAAGTCTGACTGCCGTCAATTTCGCCGCTGGGGCGGACTTGTTGGTGAGTTTGGAATTTTTGAAAATTGAATTCAAATTTAGAGTATGTCTTGAAAATTTCAATTATTTTATTCCATAGAAAAATTAAGTTATCGGAAAATTTTCAACTTTTCTATATGAAAGGTCAGCTAGTTGAAAATGATAACATTTAAGGGAGTCGACTTCAATTCTGAAGATCTGCTGAAAGACCCGTATCCGGTGAAACGAGCGAACGATTTCGGCCTGGTGACATTCGTCTGGGGAGAGGATCTCGATATCAAAGAGAACATCAACTACTTCAAGAAGGAACTTGGGGTCGATGGAGTCATTTATGATAGGTAAGGTTGAAATATTCCTTTTTACCCGAAGACAACTTCCAAATCTAAAATTAAGATCATTTTACAGTATGAGAATAAGAAAATATTCTTGAAAAAGTAATGTCAGGATTTTGTTTTCCTAGTTTTTATCATCAAATTTCAGTTGATTAAATTGGTTTTTTGCAGAATTGGCGAGGACGAAGGACGCAGAAACGTGTTCATCGTCGAGAGGGAGCAGAAGAAATTGCTGCTCAACTCGTCTGGAAATAGCACTCCTCAGAGGTAAATATATATTTTCTATTTTTTCTTTTGGTCTCATATTCTGCAAGTTGAAAACATAATTGAACTAAAAACTGATAGATGGATGGGTGGATGAATCAAGCAACCAATGTGTACTGATAACATACCAAAATCTGTTATAATCGGAGTTTTTGATAATATTTTTCAACGATTTATAACAAAACCTTTCCAGACCCGCCTCCCCCATCGACCTCGTGCTTCAATCTCCTTCCGGAGCGACCATTGAACGTCGTCATTCCGACCCGACCACGACAATTTCTGAACAGGAAGAATCAGAGGACGGCGAGAGCGAGGGACATTCTGAACAGAACACGGCGGATGCAGGTTGGACAATCTGTTGAAAATCATACTACAATAATGTTTCTTTGAAATTTGAAAAACCACCAATGTTTGCGATAGTTGTATTTTTGGACAAAAATATCGATAAGAAAATAAACATGTGATTTTTTTAAAGAAAAATTTTTAGACGATGAAGAGAGCGGAAATACTGCCGCTACACCGATTGGAAGTCACCAGATGCACACTCCACTCGTGCAGATTTCTCATATATGACTAAATGAGAAGAAACAGCGTAAAGAATCCGGTGAAGAAAAGTAATTTTTGAGCTTGTCAAGATTTTTCTCAATATCTTGCATCAGAGCTATATTTTCTATCTTTTAAACATGTGAAAACTGCATAACGTGATATTTTCATGATCAGGATTGTTCCAAATTTCAATTGCTCTCCGCTTCTGATCATGCTATTCCGTTATGCAGTTTTTAAGATAGAAAAGTTCCGCCATCATATAACCTCTATTTATTCCTTAATCTCTTATCATTACCATTATATCCTATCTTTTCATATATAATTTCCTCGGAAACATTTCAACATGATGAGTTTCTAGATTAGGCGTGTTTTTACCAATTCACTGTCGAACTCCTCAATATCTTTGATTTCTTTTCAAATTTCTTATAGCATTTTCCTCGTCTTTTGACATTTTCATCGCTTACGGTTTCTTAGAAAGTCGATTTAAAATTTTTTTTTATAATTCTAATGCAAAAATAATGATATAGCGCTTCGGGTCTTGAGTAGTAGGACTAACGTTCCTTCTCATACATTTTTCTCTTTAATTGTAAATATCACCTAATTTTAGCCCTGGTTTTTTAAGTGGTGGATTTTACAGGACATCTTTTGAAATACATTTTCGTGTATTTGGATTTTTCAGATGCCATATTTTCTTTCGGAGATTCAATTTCATATGCAAATTTGATTTGTCAAAGATAGCTGGTATCTGTTTTACAAATTAGGATTTTTCTAATTTCCTTTTTTTGGTTTAACGGGTGGTGAAAATAGATGCCAGCTAGATTTGACAACATGAGCACAGGCATATTTAGCCTCGATTTTTTAAATTTGGAACTTTTCTCGATTTTTACTCAACGAGAATTTTAGTTCTCATGAATTTCACGAAAGAATAGAATTTGAATTTTAGGATTTTTAAGAGTTTTCAATTAAAAAAATAAATTTTCGATTCGATGACGATTTTGTTAAAGGAATGCGATATGTGTTGTCTAAAATCACATGTGAAAATTACCTGAGTCGTGATTTTGTTGCACAACGATTCAAATATTTTGTCAATTATAAAAATGAAATGCTTGAAGAGTTTTTTGTCAAATTTTTATGCTGATTTGTTACCGACTTGGTGTCTATTCGTTTTAGATGATGATTTCAGCAAATTTAGGTCGTCTTTGTTTTGTTGCAAGCCCTTATTTGGTCTGACTGATTAGAATGACGGAGGACAGTGGCAATTCCCTTCCAGTCAAGACAAGGATAATGATAGGTTTGTGGAAGGAGGGAACGAGGTTGAAGAATCAGGCAAATTCGGTCTTATTTACAGATGCGACATTGAGAAATCGGAATCGGGAATCCAAATCGAATCGGAAATTTCTGCCTCTTCTTTACTGGTTAACTACTCAGAAAAGGAAGTTCTATTAAGAATGTTAGTTTCAAATTTTACTCTATTAAACTTTAAATTTCTTAGATTTGTTCTATCCGTCGACTATCACATTTCTATCCGAAATTTGTCTCTGAATCTTCATCATTCAGCTAGTTAGAAATGTGCATTACTTTCTCTGATGCTTGTTTGTTGCTTGCAAAATTACAATCAGTTTCTGGATTTTCTATTTTCATCGTTTACCAAAATTTTTCATAAATTTATGAGTGAACATCCCCAATGCCCTCTCTGAAGATATTGCCAATTAGGGGAATTAAAAATATCCCTTTCCTGGTCCTCAGCCAGATTTCCAGGCCTGCTTATCCCTCTCCCCTCGTTCTCTGACTATCCTAATATCCCACGCTCTCACACAAATCTTATGTATCTTAATAACACATATCATTTAATTATTGTTATGAAACGGAAACGAGACAGGACATATGCTCGTGAGAGTACATAAACATGAGCCTGGTCAAATCACAGCATCTGGAAGAAAATAACATGGTTTTTCTTGGTTATGTAGGCTATAAGTTGTAAGATCAAGCTTTATCCAAAGTTCTTTTTTAAATTTTGGATAATTGAAAATTGATTTACAGTAATTTTTAACAAATGATTTATTCATTATCACGATGAAAAATCTTATCATGGAAGTGCTAAATATAATATAAGATTACTTCTTTTCGTGGAAAACTTTGAGAATATTTGAAAAATTATGAGTTCTCCATTCTTCTCGGTTATTCAAACTTCGGTTCTCTATTCCTCGTGGCCCTAGGTGAGGATAGTGGCTGTAAATTATCCGTGGAAATGAGTTTTCTCTATATTTCCCTGCTATTTTCTCGTTCTGTGGGTCGTTTGCGCATTATTAGTTACTCTCCTCTGCTCTGCGCGTTCCTAATAATGACGCATCCCCGATGGGCCTCCCAACGTCCATTCAAAACTCCATTCGAATATGTCCCATACATAACAGTAGCCTATCTTCACAATAAGATGAACTTTCTAATAGGGAACGTGGTCATTGATATGGTGCATGAATATTATTCATATGCATTGCATCCTAAAAATTTTAGCAACCGGAAAAGCGGCTTTAGACAATTTTACCTATATGTATCATAACTTTTTAAGGCAGAATAAGATTTTAAAAATTCGAATATTTTCTTTGAATATGATTTCTTTAAACAATAATTATTTTACCTTTTCAAAAAAAAATCAGCTGTTTTTGTTAAGCAAATGACAACTCCAATAAGAGTAGCGCCTGTTCTGCAAATTGCGCAAGTCTCTGACTCCAGAACAGACCTGATTTTGACTCAAAGAATACAAGAGCAGATGAGCAGAGATTTGAAGAGGATTAGAAAGACACTTGTAGTGATTTTTTGATTGCGCATAAATTATTCTGTCGATTTTACAAGCTCTTGAGATCCCATAGAAATTTTGAATTCATATCGAAAAAATGTACGACGACAAGCTTTTTTTATCAATCATTATCACGCCTTCATTTTCGCTTAAACTTCCCTTTCTGCAATATGAAAACGCGTGAAATACCCTTCAACATGTTATTATTTTTACGGTATTTTCTCATTCACTTCCCATATTCTAATTCTAATGGAGAGAATGGCTGGAGGTCGGTAAAGATGTCCACAGGTAGATCAAAGGGGTTAACCGATACATAGAGTAATAAGTAAGAGAAGGGAAGGCGATAAAGAGGTAAGATGTTAGAAAGGGGTGAGGACAGATCATCACTTACTATTATTTCAAGTATAATAGCCGAGGACACAGGCGCATTAGTTTTCTTAGAGATGAAAAACTTTGAATAGAGATCATAATGCATTGCTCTTGAAAAATTAGAATATCAATTTTTTAATCAAAATTCATAATGTTAGGATACCGTAATAGTTTACATTGAAAAATCGAAATAAAAACTCGGAGATTACGGTATATTCATCAAAATAATCCTCTTGAAGTTCATGTAATCCTCATATGTGACATGTTTGATTGTATTCTCTGAGGTGTCCAGTCTTGCGCCTCGGTTTTATTATTTTATTATGACATTATGAGAAGAGGTGTATTCTTATTCATTTCGGTCGGTTCTTTTGGTCATTCGAGCTATTCCATTATTTTCATATAATTCATGGGGAATGGCGGAATAAGGAGTCGGTTCCCAAAGACAGTCCCATGTCTTTCTTTTTCTGTTCCAATATTCTATATTCTAGCCCTCGGCAGCATTATTAATGGCATAATCCACAGTTCCTTTATTCTGAGCCTGGAAGACCGCTTCTTTTATTCTTCTTCCGATACTCTATTGATGTTATTGTAATGAAAAGCTAACGAAAAATATTAATTGAGGATTTTGATAAACTCATATAATCTATCATTTGATGAAGTTCTAAAAGGTGTTTCTTCGAAATATTCGAAAACTGGTCTTCACGAAATTTTTATTAATTTAAAACAATCTAAAATCGTTATTTTTAATTGCTGCAATTTAATAAGATAATGAGCCGATTTTTTATCATCTATAAACTTTTGATAAATGCCTCTCTCACTTCCTTTCTCTAACTCATTTGTGCATTTGCATCTGTGATGGATTGTCTTTTTGCTTCTCTACTCCCTCTTCAAATCCCTTCCTATTTCTCATTCATTGATATAGTAATAAAAGCTTCATCATCTAGCCTAAATGCATCAGGAACTCGTGGAGAAGTGGTGGTGAAAGGCCAAAACATTGCCATCCTCGACCTGTCGGGTTGATGGATCGAATCAGATCGATTTGAGCCAATTCATTACTCATCTTCTTACTTATAAACTTTATCGATAGGTAATTTTTGCATTATCATGTTACGCTTGTAAATTACAACCTCGAGAATATTGAATTATAATCCAAACTTCCCATATTTTGGCATTGAAAAACTACTTTAAAAGTGAAGATCAGCTTTTTCATATGCTAATTGTTAATATTCTATCATCGATTTCTTCTTCTAATTTCCCCAGGCTCCGCCCATAGATTACTGCCCTTCTGCCAGAAACAGTAAAACTCGCCCCGCCCCCTTTTTCCTCTACCCTCATCCTGCATCTGCTTGTGGCTTTGTTATCCGAAGGTTATCTTTGCCGTATTTTTCCTCGTAATTTTCATTTATTACTTTACGATCCCATCAAATCTCAGCTTTAATGGTCACTACTCCGCGGTCATTTGGTCATTAGCTGATTTTATATTTTAGGACTAGCAACAGATGGATAAATATCTGAGATAGTCCAATTATTACTGATTTCAGTTGGATAGAATTCCGATTTCAGGATTTTTGACATATTTTAGATATACTAAATTTTCAAGAGCTCTTAGCAATCACCTCGGATTTTCAAAGATGCAATTCTTGAGCCTGATTCCATACTTTCGTTAGAGCCTAATCCTCAAGATTCCTTATCTCTTCTTCTATCAGCTATTTTACAACACAGCTGTGCGAGTTACGGTAATGCACTAATTAGTTGGATCGTAATTTCTGTCGTGGCAAATTGCGCCATATGCATACAGATTTTCTCTATCTAATTCTGCTGACTTTACCTGAAAATACATCATTCTCGCTTGCCACATGTTGTATTTGCTAGTTTGCGCAAATGAATCTCTATGAAGAAGATTTGTATATTCAGAAACCACTTATACTTTTTCCAATTTAGTCATGGTGATTAGTTTTATTTTGAAACGAAGATAAAATTGTCTATTATTCCAGAAAATCTGAAACATTATTTATTTATTTATTATTATTGAATATTGCAACGTTTCTCTATAGAATCCACTTAGTGCAAGTTTTTCTCTTTTTTCAGCCAATAATTATAATCTGCATATTCACTCTTCTTCTTATTCATTCATACAAACCGTCTTCCATCACTATTCTTGAGACTTCTTGCACCCAATTATGCCTCTTGTCATTGTATTTTAGGAACCAGTATTTATGCTTCAAAATGCTGACATATTGGCTTTTACCTTCTATTATTCACTTTTCATTTTTCCCCGAAAATATGTACTCATCTTACAATTTGAATAAGAAGTCAATGACGTTGTGTGATAATAACAGCTGTCCGTGTTTTTATCGTATTTCTATTTTATGATCTCTCGATAGAATGACAAGTTATATCGCTGACATATGTACTACTACTCGAATACTACTACTGCTGGTCACTTCTTGCAGCCCCGCTACAACCTCGCTGTAATGCGCGCGCATATCTCGAATATCTGAGTCTAATCCCGGAATGGACCGGATTTTCCGAGATTTAGGTATCAGATCTGAAAATCCAAAGGATAAGTAGAGGATTCCAAATCGACTACTACCGCAATGCTAATTACCTAATGCGCAACAATCCTGAGACAAAATACCATTACCTTTTTCATCATTTTGGCACTATTTTGCTAATTTTAGAAGGATCTTTTTATGCAACATTTCGGAAAAAAAAATGTATATCCGGTCATTTTTGCTATTTCCCCTCTGAAGGTCGATAATAATTTCCCATTCAAGCTTGATGAGCAAATTTGGCAACATAATGCTCTATGAAATAGTAGTCGCAGTTCTATTTTTACTCAAATAGGAATTTCTCACAGAAAACAACTTGTTAGAAGCGCCAGTTTGCGTTGAATAATTCAGACGAATTGCTAAATGCTCGCAACTATTGCAGTAATTTGCTAGTTTCATACTTCAACTACAATTATTCTCCCAGATCTTAAATAATTTTCGAACTAACAAATCGTTATTTTCAATTCCGATTAAACATTTACAAAATCGGAATTCTATTTAGGATATTCGTTAGTTTATCCGAAATCTTCTTTTCTTCGCTGTTATTTCGTGTAGTTTTCATAGTCTCGGATTTCATCTTTCATTTAAGATTTGCGTATCGGATCTGTGTGTAATTTGTAAGCTTTGGCATGTCTCGGGATTCAGATTCGACGCAAAAATCCTTTCATTTTGCCCTCTTACCTTGTTTTTCTCTGCTTCTTTTCCCTCTCTGCTCCCTCACCCCACTCTGCTACTTGATCCATGCTAATTTAGCAGCGGCTCGCTGTCCTTCTGCATTTATTTGCCGAGAGAGTAAAGAATAGAAGAGAGTTGAAAGAAACAAACTAATCGTAAAATAAGTGCGAAGAGTGACAATGAAAAGGAGAAATTCTTTCAAAGATGTGAGCAGAAAATGATCCCCGAACTATCCTTGACATTTACTGTGATTCAAAAGGCGAAAATCTACAGGAAAAGTCCTTCTTGAGAAAGTAGAACTTTTTCAAATAGTATTTTATTGAGAAAAATTTGCGGATAAATTTTTTCATGTGCAATATTTATGTTGCAAAGTGATTTGCTTGTTTTACATCGACTAACTAGTTAACAGCTCTGCATTATTGGAGCGTGGATAATTATAGGTTTGCATCTGGAAGACTAGCAAGCATAATTCCGAGTTAATTTGGCTGTGAAATGTCCAGGTTCAGGATATTCAAATTTGCTTCCAACTTCAACTCCACTTGGCTTGTTTCAAATTGAAATTGAAATTGTAACTTTCTATCGTTACTTTTCAGGAAATTCTTTTCATTCTTATCTGAATTACAATATTACCTTCAACTTCAAAACCAACTTCGCATAAGTTAAACTTGGTGTTGCAGTGAAAATTTGACCCACTTTACACATTCTTATCTCTCACTTTATATTGAATTCAAATAGTTCAAATCAATGACCCTCACTCCTTCGGCAAATTCCCACAGATTCACCTGCCGAGGTGTGAATCGTTCGATTTCTTTATTCTGCTCATTTTATAGCCGCGGATGAACTTTGCACGCCATTTTGACTGGGGTGACCATTCGATAACAGTCGATTCACACACAGTCTCTCTGTCGCTCATGGATAAATGCCATATTCGACAGTGGTTATGGCTACTTGAATATTCATATATTCATTTTCTGATCACTTTCGTATCTCTCAGTGGTCATTTTGATAATTTACAATGTCTAATGCGTTACTTCTGCACTATTTTTTTTTTCATATAAATTCTCCAACTTGTCAAAATTCTGATTCTGATGTTCACACAATCGGATTGTGGCTTATTGCTCTATTCTGTTTTAAAATACCGACTCTGAAATTTTATTTCCGCCCATTAATGCCCCCGTTATTATGCATTGTGCTTATTTGCTCTAATTTCTCACCCTTCTTATATAATCCTTTATGCTTTATCCTTGCCAGCTTCCTCTGAGGACCACCAAAACATAAATAAACTAACCGTTCCATCTTTATTCTTTCCTCCTTTCTTTCTCTCCTCTCTTTCTTGTCTTTCATCTCTCCGAATTGGCTTCATCTGTGCAGCTTTTCCATGCCATTCCATGTCAAGAGTCGTTACTCTTCGCCCGTTCTTCAACCTAATTAATTCCTGCTTCAATTAGTCCGTTCTCAATGATAGAATGTATGATTCATTTGAAAAGTGTTCGAAATTGAACTTTTGAGCATTTTCACTCATAGTTTCATTCGTTTTCATGGTCACTTTTTCTTTCACTACAACTTTACAACTTTCAGAAAATATCTGGATATCCGGATGTAAATTTTGCAAAGGGTTACAATAGCCTAAAACTAAAGTATATATTTCTATAAAATTCTTTCATTTTTAGCATTTTTTCGTCTTCCTACCATTAGTCCTAATTTCTGCTATCCATAAACCCTGAGTAGAGCAAAGAGCGCGCATATCCCTGAAATCCCTCGGTCATGATTGCCCAGCTCGGATTTCAGCGGTCCATTCTCGATTCCAGCTTTATCCCTGTTCAGTTCCTATGTCCGCGTGTGTGTGTGTGTTCATTCTGCTCATTAGTCCACTCCTTGTTGGGCAATTCTCCAGTCCCAGTCACTCGGACCGTGTGCTTACAATTTCGCTCCTATTCTTCCTTTCTTCCTCCCTCTTCCTCTGCATCTCTTTCATTCTAATTAGATTGCATATTATTGCACCCTTGAGATGCGAGAGCATTTCGTACAACTCCATCATGGTCAGGATGTTGGATTAAGCAGGAATAATCCTATATTGAAGGCTAGGCAAGGGAAACCGTTTGAGATATTCGGAAGTAACCAGAATTCTCCACGAAAGACCCATGTGTCGTCCACTCATCCTGCGCTAGCAAGTGACAATTTCGTTAGGGCCTTTCTCTGCGTTTCTTGAATTCTCTCTATTCATGAGTTTCAAAATTAACCGAATTTTGCAAGGTTTTATGAACGTACTATTTCTCTCTCTCCACTTCTTTCAATAATAATTCTAACATAATTTTCAAAGCCTCCCTAATTCTTCCACACTTTTTCATACTACAATTTTCATGCTGTCCAAATTTCCTTTCTCCTCCTTCACACATGTGCACATGCTAATTTTATATCTTCGCGCATTTTCATTTGCAACCGCTTTGTGCTTCTCTCTCTAGGGATAGATTTTCTATTTTTATGATTCGCAACGAAACAAATGTTTTTGCAATTCATCTCATCAACAATTTCGGAGTTGCACTTTTTCCCTTATTTCATCAATCGCATAGTATCAAATTATATTTAATTGAAATGTCTAAGTCTAATAAATTATAAACTTTCAGAGATCACTCCCAATTCTTCAAAAATGGCCCCATCTTGTCTTCTATGGTTTGTTCTGTTGGTGCCCTTGGCAAGTTGTTTGATGGACGAAACTCGACCTCTGCGACCTGAGGACTGCAAAAACAACGCCAATTTTATCGATGTAAGGATTAACAATGAGAAAGTGAAATTTACGCTTTTTTACTTGATCAAGTGAATATTGAAGATCAAGGAACTTTTATCTATTTTTTCGTGCTAGAATAGTATAATCAGCAATGGAAATAACTTCATTATATTTGGTTTAAGAAATTCCTGGTTATGATTTCCAGAGAAAGTTGTATTAGATTTTCTCCCGCAAAATCGCAATTCACTCCCATTTCACACCGCGATATTTCCTGCCAAAAACCACCGTTTCTTTCACTCTTTTGCCTTGTCTGCCCAATTTCGCCTAATTGTCAATGTTCTGGGTGTGTTTTTGCGGTTCAGTGCCTGCAAATGGGCATGTTCCCAGATTTTCTGGGACATTTTTGACCGGTCAATCCCTCTTCTTCTCCCTTCCAACCACCTGGGCTCCCAATTAGTTCTTTCCATAAGCTGAAGAGCATAGATATTGTCTCAGATAGTATGCAAATTAGAGAGAATGTAGAGAAACATGACACATGTTCTTGTTACGGTCTTTTCTGTAGAAGATAGAGGATTAAAGAGATCCACAAAAAGGCTGGGTTTGAAGTGGTGAATTTTTGGGATGAGCAAAATGAATGGCTAAGGACCCTTTTGAAGTGGGATTAACCTGCCAAAGCATGAGATTTATGCACAGAAATGTCAATTGTTCTTTGTAGATGTCATAATAATTGAGAAATCGATAGAATATTGACTCTAAAGATATTTAAAAGTCAATTTTATTTTCATGGTTGAAGATATGTTGATCTTGGTACTGAATTGACAATTTTCTGAGTTTCGTGGTCCAGATTTATTTAAATTTGCGATATATTGCATCCTTATGAGGATCAACTAAGTAATGCTACTACATATGGAAAAGTCAATATTTCAAAACGAATAACTTTTAAATTTAGGGTCAATGCAACTGCACATTGGCGTACATCGGCCGTACCTGCGAGGAGCCGAAGTGTTTGAACGGAGTGCCACAAAGACTGAATGGCAAGGAACGCTGTTCCTGCAGGAAAGGGTTTGCAGGAGCTAGATGTGAACTCGTCAAGTCCTGCGAACCTGGGAAAGGTAGGCTGGTTTAATTTCTGAAACAAAATTCTAAAATAGTTTATATGTATATCTAGCTACATATGTAGAGAGGTTGATAGAAAACATGCTAAATTTACAGCTTAAAACTTAAATGCATATTGCACTGTAAACTAAAAGCAATGAAGATCAGAATTTTCTGAGCATAAAATTCATTTTTCACAAATAAAAATCACTACGAAGTAATTATGAAGCCTCGTTTTCAGGAAAACTGAAGAACGGCAAATGCGAATGTGAACGGGGATATACTGGCCTAAGATGTGAAGAGAGTCCTTGCCAGAACGGCTACCCAGTGCCTGGTGAAGTGAATTTCTGTCTTTGTGAAAATGGGTGAGTTAACTTTTATGTTTAATGTTAATGGGGGGTTATTGCGCAATCGGAACGCAATCAGAATAATTCAATTACACATTTATAGGTGGACCGGCAATTTTTGCGACGTGGAGCTCATCTGCGAACACGGAGGATTCGTGGATAGCGTAAGTTATTTGGTAAATTTCGTCTAACGCCAAAAATCGACTTCAATTTGAACCAGGAATAATATAAGATCCCTTGATCTATTATGACATATTGATGCAATGAAGTTGAGCTTCAATTTAATTTATAACAATGTTACCCTGACTGAACTTGCTTATTCAAATTTGGCATTTTCTACAACAACTAAGTTGAATTTTCGTATTTCAGAACAACGAATGCAGCTGCCGAAATGGCTATGCCGGAATGTATTGTGAATTGTGCGATATCGGCTACATCAAGGAGCACGGAGTTTGCGTTTCTCAGGTAACTGTTTTCAGGATATTCAAAAATTTAGGACTTGAAGCGTTCTATCAATTTTTCACAGCATCTTTTTAAGTTTTAAATCTTTCAAATGCCTGATTTCTGTCTGACTATTTTATTTTGAGGTCTCCGAAGCCTCGATGTCCCAGTCCTCCCTTACCGATTACCCCTTCACCTGGTCTCTGGTGTTGATTTGCGTCGGAGCAGCCACGACCCTCCTTGCACTGGTCGGAGTGATGACCATCGTCGTCAAAAAGTGGAAATCCAAACCCAGCCGAGTCTCGTCTGTGCAGGGCGATGGAGACAGGGGAACTGACGTCTAAAATTGGTTAAAAATGCGATTTGGTGTGGTGATTCAATTAGTTCGAAGAAGATGATGCACTAGGAAAATAGAATCATTATGTTAAATCATGAATCATAGGTTTTTGAGCTAAGGATAATTTTCCTGAGAATCTCAAGGATTATTTTTAAGATTTAAGTTTGTCAAAATCTATTAATTTCTACTAAATTCTTCAATCACGAAAGAACGAATAGTTCTTAATTTACTTCAATGATTTTTATGTACTGATTCTCGATTCTGACGAATTTCTCCAACAATGCACGACTAGTCCGATTTTTTTAAATCTTAAAAATTTGCTGATATTCAGTTTTTTAATCTTCGAACTGAATTTTGTCTAATTGATCTTAGTCTAAGATTTCTTATTCTCCCTTTTTGAGCTGATCTTCGTTCATTTTTTACTACTGACAATCAAAACAATGACTTTCATTCTTGCAACACACCACCTCATGTGATAATTGTGTATCTTTCCACAACTTTCAATTTTTAATTAAATTTGCTAAATTATGCAAAATGCATTTTAATTGTAAGTTTTCTGCAAATTTTCCCAGCTCTTCATACTGGTATGAACATTTGGCTGCTTTCAGCGACTTTCATCTCGAATACCCTAATTTTGTCGATTTTCGTAATCATCATTTAACAACTACATTTTCAGTTACCTCGATTGTAAAATCATTTTTTAAGTTGAAATTTTATATTCTAAAATTATCACGATGCATAATAAATTTTATGATATTATTTCATACGAGAGTTCGTCCTAACTCAATAGCTTTATTCCGTTCAAGATTCTGAACTAGTTCTTCTACTTTATGCACAAAACTAATGAACAAAAATCCAAGACTAAAGCTGTACATTCTGAAGATTTGAAATTGCATGAGATCAAGCTTTTAAAAGTCCAAGAAATTACTTCCCAAGAGCCCTCTGCCAAACATCCAAGCCAGGAAATGCGACTGCCTGTCCGGTCATGAATCCAGTATTGGCTAGTGGCACGCCCACCCCGAAGGTATGTTGCACATTGCCCTCCTTGTAATCCACACCGACGTGGTCGTTTATGCCGAAGTACGAACCGACCTGAAGATCATTAGAGTTTGGAAAGATAGAAATATTCGATCTCCTTCATTTGCTTTTCTTTTAGATTGTGACAAAAATGATCATGTATTGAGGATTTTTACAAGGCTTTAACTAGGTTTAAATAATCAATTCCCAGGATAAATTTCTTTGGGTAAACCCTATTTAAACAGTGGAAAACTCACATGGTACCCATTGTCAACATTCAATTTATGAGCTCTGGGTCCTGTCAATGGGAAGGAAACAACATTGTGCTGACCGCCCTCCACACCTAATGATTGAACCAACGGGACCGACCAGCCATTCTGAATTCATTTTTCCAATTGAAATTTAGACTTCCTACTTTATATCCATATTTCCCATCGACCCAATTGGCACCGGCTTCCATGTTTTGGGACCAGTAATCTCTGAAAATTCATTAAACTTATTGAGATAAGAATGGTAGTATTCAAAGGCTCCCAGCACTTTTCTTCAATTTAGAAAGTAAATTACTCATTTTTAAGAGAAAAAAAACATTCATAGAACGAGATAAATATCAAACGTGATAAATATCTTTTCCTATTTTAGAAATAAGCTGACCATGTTGGGAGAATATACTCATTTTCGTTGAAGTGTACTCAAATTCTAACCTAACTCCAACTCCACTCGAAAATCCTCCCCCCCAAGCCCCAAATGGAATGTTCGCGTTCACTCCGACACCAACTGCCCCTTCTTCATTTATCGGGTAATAAGGTATCCCTTTCACATCTACAGTGCCGAGATTAAGTCCGACCTGAAATCCTCAAATACTAAGTAATTCTGATTCATAATAGACTGGATTATGGAGTAAAAATATTCACGATTTAAAACCTTCAAACTCTAAAATTTAGTCAGCTATAATTGTAATGAACTTACACCAGAACTGAAAGAATTTCCAATAGCAGCTAGAGGATCTCCTTTAGGAAGAAACTGACTGCAGTCGCGAAAATATGAAGCACATCGTCCTGCATTCCCGGCGGTGATGTGGTTTTGCTGACAGTGCTAAAGTACAATTTTTGTTGGAAATTTGCCTAACCTCATTTAAGCATCTTAAAATATTCAATATCATGATATCGTGAGAAAAAGGTTGATCTTCATTAGTTTATTTGACATTTACCTTTCTGACTAGCGGAGCCACTTTTATGCATTTCTCTTTTAGAATTGCCGCATCTTCTGATGCTTTCGCAGCCTAAATTTTTTGATCTTTGAAAAAATTAAAGACACTAGCCTTTTCATTGAACTCCCTATTAACATTTTCAGCCGAATCTTCCTCTTCTAAATGGGCACTTCGATGCTTTGAATGGCTGCAGTTTTTAGATTCAATATTTGTTCAAAATTAATATTCTTTACGTGGTAGATTTCGTAGAGGTCCACAAATCTTCATCTGGAAAAGGCACATCCTGTCTTTCCCTCGTCTTCATTGTGGTGCTTGGTGTCACCAAAGTTGGGTAGAATCGAGTTGTAGTTGACGGTGATATTGTTGTTACCGGGGCTGTGGCCATTACTTAAATATTCTTTTTAGTTTTCTCGAAATTTTGAAATCTTACTAAAAGTAAAACAGTGGAAACTTTGTAAAAAAGACCTTACCCCTCTCATATTCTTCCCTTAGTTTTCTCCTTCGTATCGAATCACATAATGCTAGTTCAGGATTTTTCTCACAAGCCCTTTGAGCGAGTTCATCCTTATCGAAATCGGTTGCAAACCCTGATTTTTTCATAATATTTTTCTCATAATTATTTTACCTTTCACATAAACGATAATGCAAAGATTATAGATACAAAATAGGAAAATTGACGTTTTCATGGAGTAGTAAAAATAACTTGGAGATAGTAAATCGATAGAATGATGATGAAAATTGTGATGAGACCAGGTGAGAGTAAAAGGAGTTGATTGCAAATTGCATGACGCCCTGCTTGTGATATGTCATAATTCAGTCTCTCGAGAAAAATGAAAGAATAACAGTTTTCGTCGTCAGGCATATTTTGACACAAGAATTTCATTGTCGTTACAACGAATAGTGAAATTATGATACCATTGTCTTAGACGCATTAATATAGCTGTTACATGTTATTGCATAAGCAGCAATAATGATTTGTGGTCATTGGTGATAGTTTATGGATAAGCTGAACATTATCATGATGTACTTCATGTATTTTTTAATCAGACTCAATTTCAAATGATTTTTGTTCCTAAGAAACTTCGACATTCGGCTTCAAATTAAGATCAGCATAAAGTAGTTGGAGGTGCATATAGTTAAATTCCTTTTTAACCACTAAAATTCAAGTTGAATTCATTTCTTTATTATTTACGCATATTTTTCTTACATCACGATGAAACGCGGCGATAATGACGGCTTTCACGGTGGACGTATTTATAAGTTCCATCGGCAAGCTTCCAAAAATGGAAGAATGGAAAGCGAATCTGGCGAGATGAAGCCATTAGCTTTCAGATTGACACGGGAGAAAGCATGGATGAAGCCGAAGAAAGAGATGAGAGAAAGCAATCTGGAAAATACAGATGGAGAAATAGCTTTGGAAAAGAAAATTCAGGAATTTCTTTAGTCTGTCCAACACTGTTTCTTCTCGTATTTCCCAGGTACGCAAGAAAGAGATGATGGCGGACAGATAAATGCGTTGCATGGTCAATTCGAGGCAAAGGGCAAAAGCCCGGTGACAGGTTCGGCCATGGATTTCTTAGAAGACTTTTCTCGGGTTTTATATCTTGTACGATGAAGAGATATCATTCAATCTTATTTGCCTCTTTTTATTCCATATCTTCCTTCCTCTCGAAGTTTGTAAAATACTGAAATATATCCATCGAGTTTAGCAAGTTGAAATTTCCTTTGAGAGCCTCGTGAAAATCGTGGACATTTAAATGTTTAGAAGATAAAATTCGAATGCTACATATCTTCTGTGAATGATTTTATGATTCAGTGATAACATATCATGTCTATGTTGCTATATGGTGATAGCATTCTTCCAGCTTTCTCCTACAACCACAATTGAGGTCATTTCACCGTTTGATTCCACCCTGGCTTCATCATTTTTTCACCTCCCACTTTCCCTTCGTCTTTTTCTCTTTTCCCATTCGAGATTTCGATTGTTATTCCTATTCCTTGTCTTATCGTTATCTGTCCGTTATCAATTAGCTATTAGATTCCTTTTCAGATCTCGACCTTCTTGTCTGAGAGAAAATTCATTAATTTCAGCTGGTAATTATGCTATTTCTAAATATTGGAGTGACAATATTATCATCGTTAATAATTGGAGTTATTTACGCGCAGGATGATCCGAAAGGTAAGTTATTGTATTTTGAATAAAAATCACGAAGCCACATTATAATTTAAGAGAAAAATGATGCAAAGCAAACTTGTTTTATTTTCAGTACTCCGTCCCTGCTTCGAGAGATACGCTAATTATCATCTTGTGAATTCGCATCCTTATCATACCGAATATCACATGAAGAAGGAAGAGGACTGTCTCATGTTCTGTGCGCAGACTGCGGTATTTTTCCAAAATTTTTCTGATTTATTTTCGGAAATTTCAGTCCCGTTGCCGTTCAGTAGTCTACGATACATTCGGTCATGTCTGTCATTTCTTCCTGGATGACTCATTGGCTCTGACTGTTTTCTCCCCGAAGATGATATTCCTCCGGGTCGCTAATACTGAATGCTTACGTGAGTTTTTATTTCATAAATTTCATCACGCTCAATTTCTGTTATAAAACTATCATTCATAACGAAAAATTGTCAAATTTTTAGCGATTTTTATTAATCACTTTTTGAAATGCCTGAAACCATGGATAAAATTTGTTTTCAGAAGAGAAGCTCCTGAGAACCGAGATTTCAGGAGGAATGAATTCAGAATCCTCCCTAACTTTACCATCTTCTTCGTCCGATGTTCTACCGCCATCTTTCGGCATTTCCTCCGATTCTCCCGACAAAGTTCTATCGTCAGCCAACATAGCTGAACTCAACCCGGCCGCAGTACCACCTCTGCCTCCTACTGACTACGATCTTCTGCAGGCTGCCGCTAAAAATGCTAACTTTGGACAGACGAATGGCATCGATCAGCATATTAGTTCTGTTGAGGTAAGATATATATATATGTATATATTCTTTTTGAAACTCAGGGAGATACAGAAACTGATTATCTTCAATTCAGAATATTTAATACGGAACATATGATATATTTTTGAATTACATTCTGGGAATTTATATCACGAAGGAAACACTATGGCATGAATTATAACTTTAGGATATACAGAATACGGAAACAGCAACTCCTCAGCTGGTGTCGGACCAGCAGTTGCAGACCGTTTCTGAGAAACCGGATTCGCTCGGATCGATCGACGATCGACTCACGTCTCTCTCCGCGGAACTCGCTGACTTGTCCACCATTCCTCTGGAAGATACGCAGTTTACAGGTAACTTTCACAAAAGACATTTCATTGTAATCTGAATCATCTTCATAGAATAAAATCATTGTTCCAGTCTCTTTGAAAATACAGCCCCTGCAGGTATTTTATCGAAAAACTCAAAAACAAACATAAACTGTGTTTGTTTATCCGTTATTTTTCTTGGCTGTCAAATATTTGGGAAAACCAGGCAAAAATTGCCTTTAAATTTCATCAAATTTGAAACTGATCTTCACGGATCTGAAGTGAATTTTGATTTGAATATTTTAGGGTCTTTCGACGAAGAACCGAAAGACAAGAGCAACGAAATACTTCGCGATCTGGCAGGAACTGAAGAAGCTGAAAAGAGATGGACAGATTCGTTAAGTGCTATCAAGAAGAAGCCTGTGGATGAGAAGGTATTTGTAAACGAAATTTAAAATCATTTCCTAATTCCTTCTTCAAAATTATTAACTAGAATGAAAACTCTTCATTTTCAAAGCTGTTGCAAAATAACTGGCTTTTCAAGGACTAAAAGAAATTTCGTCTCATCTATTTCTTGATCATCAATCAATCGAATTTCCTGATAATCGAAAGTCGAGAAATCTCGATTTCTCACAAATATTATCGATAAAAAGATATGTCGAAAATGATGAAGTGAAAAGGAAATTCCTCGTTTTCTTCCATTTTTGTCTCTTGCAGAGAGAATTTTCAGAAGAAGGATAGTGAACAGCTGGTGGAAGATAACTTCGACAAGGAATTCAATGAGAAATTGGGTAGGACAGTAAAAAGTCGAAATTTTTGCAAGTTTCATTTAACTCTAATGAAATAATGTATAAATTTCAAGATAAATCAGGATAAAAACGAGAACATTTTTAGGAGAACACATGAATTCCTTCGAAATTCTGAAAGGAAAATACGAAACGATTGGAGGAAATTCGTTCGAAGACGAAAAATCTAACAAATTCGACAAAATGAGCATGAAAATGAAGAAGCGGAGACATGATCATGTAATCTAAAATATAGTTTTTAGCTATGATTTTTTTCAGAAAGATGGAGCTAAATTGATCAAATTTGACGCTGACAATGCTATAAAAAAGAAGGAAATCAGGCGAAAACCGAGTAATAAAGAATCGGAGGTAGGTTATTTTATCATAAAACCATAAAAAATGAATCTTAATTTTGAAGAGGCTGATCTTCGTTATTTTTTTTTAAATAAAGTGAAAGTTATAGCGCTGTTCTTCTTTCCTTTATTTCAATTTCTTAACTTCAAGAGAAAATCGCTCATAATTGAATTATGAATATCTTTCAGGGAACAATCAAGGATAGCTACATCAAGAAGGCCAAATCATTCGCCATGAATTTGCTCGTTAATGACGCTGAAACTAGTCGACAGCAAAAGGAAATTGAAGATCAGCTTGAAATGATCGAAATGCCGAGGGAAGCTGATCAAATTGAAGCAATGCAGGTTGAACCAGCAAGTGAAGCTCAGGAAGTACAGGAGGAGAAGGTCAAGAGGAAGGATTGGATGAGTGGTAAGGAACTTCGAAGATTTCTATATTTTATTAGAAGCGCGTTTTCTAATTGAAAAAAAACAAGCTTTGCTTTAAGATAGAAGATAAGGCATCTGAAAATTCTGAAGAAAATGAAAGTCCATTATCCGACTAAAATCTTTCTTAGAGCAAAACTAAGATCTGAAACTTTTGTTGAAGGAATACGGTGTTCCTTCTAGAGATTATCTGTAATTTTAGGTTGTGAAAAAGGCGAACGAAACGTTTGGTTAAGCTTCGAAAATAGCTTGAATGTGGAAGAAGGAGAAGAATACAGTTTGACCAAGGACGAATGTAAGCAGGAGTGCGAAAAACAGGTGAGTTTCTGAAAACTAAAAGGATGATTTGTTTCCTAAATTATGAATTATTTTTCGGATTTTTAAATAATCGTAGATTTCTAGAACTGCCGAACGATGACGTACAACGAAAAGGAATCGAAGTGTATCTTAGCAGGAGGAGAGGGCGTTTGGTTGACTGTTTCGAATGAAAACGACTTCGGAGCGCAAACCGACACAAGATTCTGTTTCTCGGGTAAAAATATATGTTATATCTTTTAAATGAAGATCAGCGTGAAACTCTTGTAATTTCATTATTTCACATTTTTAACTAGCTAAGAAATTTACTTATTCATTTATCGATATAAATTTTTCAGATAGTCTACCGATATTCGAGCACTGCAATAACTTCGTCGCATTCAGGGATTATAACTTGAAGGTTTATCGATATTTTAAAAATCTCGACAAAATGATACTTTAGGCAACTCCAAAGGAAGAATTCGACGGTCTGCCAAAAGGGCATCAGGGAATGCAGCTTTGCATTGAATTGTGTGTGCTGTCGAATCGATACACTTGCAGGGTAATCCTTTTTCCAACTTTACACAAAGCGACTCCTTCAATTAAAACCGTTTTCTATCCTTCATTTAGAAACAAATTAAAAAGTTATAATATTTGAAATCGGAATTCCAGAATTTAATAGTTTAAATTTCCTGGATTTTTCTAAATATCTAAATTGCAATTTTAAAACTGTTCAATATTTCAGTCAGCTTCCTTCGATGTCCGAGAAGGCATTTGTCGATTGAACGAGGAAGATTCGCTTTCCATGCCCTCGGCATTCAAAGCCACTCACAGAACTGACTTGCTCTATTTCGAAAATGGATGCAGTCAAGCTGCTGATAATGATCCTTGTAAGATTTTGAATCTATTTTCTCCTTTACCGCATCTTTTAAATTTATATCACATGATAAAGTCCACAATTTTCCAAAACAAGCTATTTACAGCGGCTAAGTACTCTTCCGTAGAGCGTGTCGAAAAAATTGTTGAACCTAAACTTCAACAGACTGAATTCGCATCAGAAGAAAATTCTGAACCAGAGCAAATTCAACCCCAAGGAGCACTGAGAGTGATGAAGCTGAAGGAAGTCAGAATTCAGCCGAACCGGCCCAGCAGATTATCAAAGTGAGTCGGGTCGAAGACAAAATAAGAAAATTGATAAGCCAAATCAGAACACAGACAATTTCAAATAAATTAAACAAACGTGGTCTATTTTAGAACGAACTAATTCCATGTCCATATTTGCTTTACTCATCTTGTAAGGGAGCATCGATGTTTATTTTCTAAGTAAAAAATATAATTCAAAAATCTTTTATCAGCAGTTATTTTTAAATGCATTACAGCAATTTTATAATTTAGGTGAAAAACTAAGGTTCATTTACTTAGATCTTTAAAAGTCGTGTATTCCTGTTTGTTTGAATTGGCTATGAATGAGAGGGTTGAAGAATAAAAGAATTCGACGTCACAAACCGATTACAGTAATCTTTTGAGTAATCTTACGATTTGCAGGGGAACCGAGATGCAAAAACTGTTGACCGGATCAGGCATTGGTGTTCACGGATACTTTCTTTGAAGATAATTAAGAGTCAACTCAATAAAATGATCACAATAATTAATCAGGTCATTCTAATAACTCATTAAATTAGCAGAATTAAGTCTTAGAGATAGGTATTATTTTTAATATTCGAAAAATAGATCCTATAAGATATGTAATGATCTTCTAATAGTATCATTTTTCGCTTAACTTTTTTCTCAAATTCATAATTTATCTGCAATCTCAAAGTGTGCAATATTTTCTCATTCTGAACATACGAGTCCCATTTTTTAACAAATAGAAATAATAACTTCTCACTTCATTGAAGAATTCATTTGCGCTGCTGTATGATAATAACGATGATGCGTTGAATAAATAAATATTATGCTGACGTAAAAAGTGTTTGTGAATGGCAAATCAGCCTGAATCTTCGGAGGACTGGCATTGGAATGTGCACGTTTTCTGGCTCGGGCCTGTTTTTCCTTGTGTTTTTTTTCTTTCTTTGGGCGATGGTTTTCCCGGTCTGCTCCTCATTTTCTTCCAGGGACTTTCGGTGTCTTTCTCATCTTCAGTGCGGACTCTTCCCCCAGTCCATTTTTCATCTCCACTGCGGGTCCTCCTTCAGACCGTCGTCCGTTCTCCCCTCGCTGCTTTGTCCAGCAGCTCATCTCCAAGCCAAACAATTCTCTGCTTCCGCTCTTTTTCCTCGTTTTCTTCTTCTTCGACTTTTGCTCCACATTGAATTTTCTCATCAGTTTGACGTCGCTTCGCCACAGGACAACTTCAAAGATCGAACCCGGACGAATCAGCTGATTTCGCTATTCACGAAAAATCTGACCCCAATCATCATCTAAATTAGGTAGGTTAATTATAATTTTAATCCTTTCTAAGATCCGAATTTTTTCTTCTTAAATTTGAGGATGAAGGTATCATTCGCCAATTCAAAAAATAGACCTTCAAACTACCTTTTTATTCTTGTTGTTTTTCATAGGTAATAGCCCTGTCGAAATTTTAAAGTGAGTATATTTCGAGTGCAATATGAGTGTTCCTGGATATAATTGCCATGTCTGCCATACTTTGACATAATTGTCATGATTGCTCTTTGACATGACAGGCAATTGCAGGTGATGCCTTTGGACATAACGGATCTGGTCGAGAGCCATATCGTGCATTTCGATCACGAGCATTTCGACAGAGACAGACAGACATCCGATAATTCGTCTATTCATAAGGTAGGAAATTTAGACAATTCCAAAAAGTAACATTGTAGTTAATAATTGAAATAGTGTAAAAAGAAGACCTACCAAACTTTATCCTACCATAATCCCAAACTATCTCGTTTGGTGACTAAGTGGCTACTTTCCAAATCGCCCGAAAATTAACCAACAATAGAGTCAATTATTGCTGGATGAGTTCCACGAATTGTGAATATTTTGTGTGTAGTTTGACGAACGCATATTATTGTATCACGTTTTTCTTGATATTTGAAGACATTCTTCTTCTGACAATGGGATATGTTGACTTTTTCGTGGATACGTACATTTTCCACCGTTTATGACGGGTGGGCGGAAGTTGAGTTTGAATGAGAATTGATTTTGAAGTCGATATTCAAATTTATTCGACTTACATCTAAACTCCTTTCTAATTTTTGTCAAATTTTCAGGACAACGAAAAATCTCGTGAAGATGTGGTTGAATTGAGCATCATTCCGATCGGATCTGACAGGGAGAAGCGAATGCGTGAGAAGGAACGAGAAGTTCAGAGTCAGAACTGTCAGAAGTCTGGAAAAATTAATGAAGACCCGGTTAGTCTCAATTTATCATAAATTTCTATTAGTGATAGGTATGAAGTAAGTTTGAACTTGAAAAGAATCTGAATTCCAATTTATCACTGATTTTAATTATCTATCCACACTTCATTTTACTCTGCCGGCTCTCTAAATTTTTAGGCTCGGAGATTTTATCGCTTGAATATTGAATGCAGTTTTCCAAGTTATTTTCTGCACTACTCTGATTTTGAATGATGAATCGTCTTCATCAAACTGAACTTTGAGTTTTCATTTCATCTTCAACCGATCAAACATTTATAGATTGTCAACATTGCGATCTAATAAGTTTGAATTGTGTTCTGACGGATCTAAAGATCAAATTTTAAACGAAAATCACCTAGCATGAAAGATCAAATTTTTGCTTTTAACTTAAATTTCATTTATCAGTCAGGAGGATAATTAGGAAAAATGGAAGAAATTCTTCGAAATGCGAATTTTTTGAGCGATCTGCGGGGCGGAGGGCGGTCGCTCGTCAAACACGGGTTGAACTAACGATTTGTGACGATTTGAGAGGGACGACGGAAACAATATAATTCCTCCTATCTTATCAGGAGGCCTCCCGATTCCTCTGATGAGGAATACATTCCAGACATTTTCTCGAATGGATTCGAATTGGGACATTCTTGTTATATTCACATGAACCAAAATGTCATTCAATTACTTATACAGGGCTCATATGAGAGATTATGTATGTACATCATTTAGTCCTCATTTAAGAAAAAAACCTTTGCGCTTCTAGTTTTTATGGCCTGAATTAAAGGGATAATTTTGTGATTAAAAATTGTTTTAATTGGGACATGGTAGAATTTGACCAAAATAGTGGTTTTGCAACTCGAAAAAGATATTCCAACATATCAACATTCCGAAGAGAAATAATATGATAGATATCCTGGGGCTTTTTGCACTAGTTACCTTCATATAACTCTTACCCTTTTTTTTTTTTTTAGAAGTTATCCATTTTTCCCTCGATATTTTCAAGAAAAGGGAGTAGATTCTATTAAAAAAAAAAAAAGGGTAAGAGTAACTTGAGGGTAACTAGTGCAAGAGTGCAAGAGGCCTATCCTGGTCGTGGTATGTTAGGATGTCGTTCCCGATTGGCCCAATGATTTAAATGTCCAGTCCCTTTGTTTCCCGTTAATCTATCACCAATCCAGTGCAGTCCATATCAAAGGCAGTCGACGATCATTCGGCCCATTAATCAATAACATGATTGATTTGGTGTCATTTACAAAGAAGACAAGTTAGGGCTGGAAATGAGAAATTAGATGAAATTCGACTTCGATCGAATTGTCGAAAGAAAATAGAAGACGATAAAAGAAAAAAAAAAAAAAAACGACGAAAATTAGAAGGAATTGTCATGCAGAATTTGAAAAGTTTGTGGTCGAGCGATTATCGTTTCAAATATTAATTGATTGTCAGTATCCGTTATCAGTATATTTAATATTTACTATTCTGATTCTCTAGCCAAATAATATTTTGTTTCCTGTTCTGGCTACTTACACCTCCAAATATTGCTACCTTCTACTATTTGCTGATGGCAAGAGATGATATTTTCACATGTGCGATTGATTGTCATCGAAAAAGTTCACTACGTTTGAGTGCAAACCCATCAAACTAAAAAATTCACCACTATTTTTGATTTGATCTAAATTTTGCTATATTCGGAAGGAATTGGGAATTTTGGAAAAAAATGAATTCCCTGGACGAACCCCAGCTCGACTGCATAACGGTAGAGCCGCTATACAACCCACTGATCCATGAAAACAAAAAGAGTGAAAAGGTTTGTGTTGGAATTGATTACTATTGTAACTTTTTATCTGAACTAAATTTAATTTTGGCAGTTTGATATTAGTCTAAAATGGTAGATGTTGTAATAAGTAGTGAATTTTAATCAATTTGTTTTCATTTCACCTTAGGTCATTGTTATGGGAATTTATAATTTCTTTATCATCCATTCATTCCTAAAACAATCATTCAGCTTTTCAACAATCAAATCACAAATTTTCCGCAATCAACGATTTCTTATCTTATCACTCATTCTTTCTTTGCATAAATGGTCTAAATCTGCAATTTCAATTTTGTAAGATTTTATTTTGACAGTTCAATACGAATTTTCGCTACTTTTTTGTTTCGATAAAAAGAAGCTGGTCACATTTTCGCAGTTCCCCTCTTCTCGATTCTTTCACTGATTCTGTCCGTTTGTAGGTTCTCTTGCATTCTAATCGCAAGCAAGTTTCGCGGTCATTCGGCATTCCCGTTAACTATAGAATAATAGAAAATACAACCCTTCATCATCATTCAAGAATACCCTTCTGATCTATAATCATAGTTTATATTTTATCACTCTTAAAATTCGACTCTAAGAATTATATATAATTGACCCATACTCGGTCAATCAACCTTCAGATTCATAAGAATAAACCATCCATCATCAAGAACCCTATATTTTATACTCAACAAATACCATTTTTCGCCCATTCAATTATAAAGTTTATTGTTCCAGCATTTTGCCTGCAGAATCATAACGAGTGGCAATTACTCAACTAAGAAACCTCTATATATTTTATAGAAGAAAAAACTTGAATTCCTGCTAAAATTTGAACATTCTACTCTAGAGCCACAATAATAGACATTAGTCAGTCACTAGAACCCTCTCTATTTGATATTTAACGTCTTCCAGCCTTCGATCAGTTCCAATTCAATTGTACCTTCTACAGCTGACTATTTCTCCTCCCCTTTTATTTCGTTTCGCCCATTTCTCTATCATCTACACTTAGCAATCAGCTGCTTATTATTGTCACTTCGTCTAAATTGCAACCAATCCCTCCACCAAATCATTTCCCTAATCATTTAATCAGTGTTAATCCGTCTAAACGCGCCCCTCGCCCTGGTCATCTCCCTTAGCCGTTCGTCAATCCAACCCCACCCGACTTTATCGCCTATCAGTTATCAATTTATCACTGGCTGACCATATTTATCACAGAGATTTATGATAAAAACATCCTCACTCCCGTCCACTTCAAGCAGCACGCAAATTATCATCCCCGAAACCGAAACTCAGCCCGTCAGATGTAGAACCATCGAAGAGCCTAAATGTGAAAAGAAGAAGAAAAAGGTGATCAGATTTTCTAATATTTAATATGATTTTTAAAGTATTTGGAACGCTGCAACTGCGTAGAATTTTATTGGCGTGATCTTCTCTCCTTTTCAAAAAGACTAGAAAGGACAGACTCCACCCATATTTTGTGGAGCTTTGCATTACTTCTGTATATTCGATGGTTATATATTAGCCATTAAAATGGTATAACCCCAGCTTATCTTTAGAGATTATGATATTTATCCTCTTTAAAGTGCGACAAACTAGCGTGACTTTGCATTTGTTTTCATTTTCATCTATTTTGACATCCTTTGATAGGTGGCGAATATCTCCCATGTGTTCTTTTCAAACGTCCAGCTTAATCTAAATCTCAATCCATCAAACCGCTTGTCATTCATTATCATTTCACTTCGACGCGACGTCATGCATATTTGTCAGATTTATGCAGTTTTTATAAATCTTGATTATCTTACTCATCGATACTTTATCATCAGAATATTCTATGAAATTCAACATCAAGCAATATTTGTTGCTAAAGTGCGCTATTTTTTCTTTTCATCGTGTAATCGGATTTTTACATTACCTTATCATCTTCAATTGATTATAGTGTGCACTTTAGTATTTATCAGCCAGACACTCGATAGTTTTCCTTATTTTTAACAAAGTAAATCGCTTTTTCCTATGTTCGCCAGTGAAACGTAGCTATCTTCGTCGAACACTTAGATCTTCCAAGTATTGTGACCGTTTTTAGAATGTTTCCAATAACGCAATTTTCATGACTAATTAAATAATTATGTACTAATTAAATCTAAAAACCAATTATCGTCTTCAGTCTATATAGAATTGCTAAAAACACATTGTTAGTTGTCATTTGTCCTTCTATTGTTCTTCGTTTTCCCTTCCCTTTTCCTTTCTTACTGTGGTTAGCAGAGAAAGTGTGCGATGACACTGCATTGTCCACCAATGCGCTCTATTTTACGATATCGACCAATTTTCATTTGAACAACGCATCGCTTTACTTTCTTTGTTTTCATTTGAATTACCTCGTTAACTCCCTAATTATTTCTTGATTATCCCCTAATTAAGACCTAATTACCTATGGATGACGTCACACTTTACCAGCATTGAAATTGAAGACGAGGCAATTGCAAGAAATTCTTTAGGTTATTATTTTGATATTTTAAAATTAGTTAATTACCGAATAATTACGCTAATTATCGCAATTATCTAGTGATTTAATAGCGCTCGAATTACCTGTAGAAAAAATCGATTTTCAATCAAACTGACCGGCACAACACAATAATTGATAATTTTCCACGTCAAGTGAAATGCAGTTCGTTATTTATTTTGGATTTATTGAATTCTGGGAGATCCCAAATATCGATTTAACATTCATGTGTTGTATTATTGTGTCGGTCGGTTTGAAACTATTTTAGCGATTTTACAATTCTGACAATATTTTCTAAATCTCACTAAATATTTGAGTTTCAATTTGAAAAATACACTACTCTTCCATTTGCATTATTTTTAAAGTCGTGTATTTTCCAAGTTCCAATTTTATGGATTTTAAAATCCTAAAAGATCGGCATTTTCTTAAATATTAACAATCCTTACATTTTCTCGTGTTCGGCCATAACTTGTTGCACTTCGTCGGTTTCAGCGATGGCGGAGCGAATTCGTCGTCGTAACCGAGGGGATTCTTCCATTCCCCGAACGGGCGAGGACGTGATGGCCTTCGAGCCGGACATGGATTGGTCGAGTGCCGGACCGCACGCCCCTAACATCTTCCATCCCGCGAAGCAGCACAGGAGACGACACTCGGACAACGAGAGCGAAGACGAATTATTCAGGCCGCATACTGTTAGTCGATCAATTTTCTGGACTATTTGATTTTACCTGGACTCTTTTATGCTCACTCATTTCTGTAGAATTATCGGGATTCGGACTCGAGTTTAAATCAAAATGGACTAAATCTCGAGTTTTGTTAACTCATAATTTGCTGAAACCTATCGACTAAATGCGCGACATCTATTCGTGAGCGCCTGTAAACTTTCATTCTTCCCGTAAATTATGCGTAACTTTTCAAAATCTCACTAATCAATCACTATTGACTCACTTTTCCAAGAAACCAATCAATATTTTTATCGATTTTCAGCCAGTAGACCCGAACTTGGGCTGGTTCCAGCGAACTCGCGAGACGCTGAGAGGCGATGTTTCCTCCATTCTGCTATTGCTATTCCTCTATTTATTGCAGGTATTTTTCCTGTCATATTTTCAAAGTTCATCCATTTAATTAGACGTTACTTTTTTAGTCAAATTCACGCAATTTTTTTTTTGTATTTTCTTTAAAAACGAACCTTTCAAATGCTTGGTATGTGAAAATTTGTTCAAGAAGGAAAATATTTTATAATTTGAAAGCAAACTGGATTTTTCCCAGGGCGTCCCCCTCGGTCTGATCGCAGCGATCCCTCTGCTGCTGTCCGGCAAACACGTCTCGTACGGACAACAGGCCATTTTCTCGTTCGCGTATTGGCCGTTCAGGTTTTTTTTTCATCTAATAAATTCCGAACTTTCTTCAAATGGATCAAAAATGAAAATTATTCGAACCATGCTACTTTTTCAAAAATACTCAAATTAATTTGTAGGGTGTGTGTTATAAATCATGAAATTTGAAACTATTATTTAAGTTTCTATTTTTGCAAAAACAATCTTTTGCAGTCTGAAACTGCTATGGGCCCCAATCGTGGACTCGGTCTATTGGAAGCGCGTGGGCAGGAGGAAGTCGTGGATGGTGCCCTGTCAGTACTTGATCGGAGTGTTCATGTTCGTCCTCTCCTACTCCGTCGACTACATTCTCGGAGAGGATGATCGTGGGTTTTTTTCTTTTTTTTAACTCCTTTTAAATTTCATTTTTCATGCAAAATCTATTGGAGATTTGTAGGTTTGAAAAATAATTTCGATACAGAAAAATACACGATTTGGTTGAAGTGATGATAAATTTAGAAAAAAAAAAACGATAAAGAAGACTGAGAATAAACTTTCATAGGATATTCGTTCATTTTTCGTTCAAAGAATTATTTTTGTTTAAATTTCAGCAAACACGCAGCCAAACGTTGTCTTCCTGATGCTTATTTTCCTACCTCTGAACTTCCTCGCAGCCACTCAAGATATTGCTGTAGATGGATGGGCGCTTACGATTTTGTCTAGGTAGTTTTTTAACTCTCACAAAATATCCCTGATTTAAAAAGAAGTTTCAAAATCATATCCTTCTTCCTGTCAATCATATGAAATGTATACGTTTGAATCAGGCTGAAAAATACTTTTTTTTTTTAGAAAAAATGTCGGATACGCTTCAACTTGCAACGCTGTGGGTCAAACTGCTGGTTATTTCCTCGGAAATGCAGTGTTCTTGTCACTCGAATCAGCTGATTTTGCTAACACTTTCTTCCGATCCAAAGACGACCAGAAGCCCTATGGGTTGATCGATTTGTCAGGTTGGATTAAAATTTTTCCTTCATTTTTTAAACATTTTTAAATCACACAAAATAATATTACAAATCCCTAAAAACTGATGATTCAATCATAAAAATTAGTAAAGACTATTTGGGAATACTTTAAAGGCTTGAATTTAGTTGAAAATATTTATTTTCAATTACAATACTCTAACTTTTATGCTAATTATTTATTTATAAGCATACCCACTCATTCGCTATAGTATTCAAATGCTAGATTCCGCATGTGAGAATCTGACGCCAACCTTAGTTCTCTTTGAAAGGCGGCTTAATAAGCAAAGGTTGATTAAAAATTACGAAAGATTAATTTCCCTAAAAATGGTTTTTATAACAAAAAATAGTTGATAAATTTCAAATATCAGTCCTTTCTTGCATAAGAAAACCTCTTAATTTTGAAAAACAAATTATAGAAACGTCTAAAAATTCTATCATAGGTTTATCATATCTGAGTTTTTGAAAGAGCACAATTGTTTTCCCCTGGAAAAGCGTCGTATGGGTGATGCTTTTTTCAGATTTCATGCATGTGCCTTTGTCTGTGACTCGGAAAATGAGGGAGGCAAGAGAGGTGTAAAGCTCGTCAATCATTTTCACATCAAAAGAAGCAATATTCGACATTTCACTGATTTACAAAAACAAACAATTTATTACTCAAACACTAATCATAATTTTGCATCAAGCAACTCGTCGGAATAATTTACAAATAACAATTAGAGACTTGTGATTTTCAAGTGAAATTTTAGAAAAGTTAACAAGTCCGTCCAATCCAATAGAACGTATCGAATAATTGCATTTCGCAGCTAAAAGTATTCTTTTTAAATTTCCCCGGATTAAACAAATTTTAGGTTACTTGAAGCAAAATTTTATAAAAGATCCTATTTTTTTTTCTAAAGAGCCATTTAAAAAGGCCCAGAAATTTTGACATGATAAAAATGCCTACTTTTGCAGACTTTTTGTTCTAAGATTCGAACTTGAAAAATTTTTGAAATAGCCTAATTTTGTCAAACTAACAAATTTATTACCTCGTATTTTTGTGCTGATCATAGACGGCGCTCATCCCGTACCCACCCCTATCGCTGACGATCACCGCGCTCCACCAATTTCCAAACCTCTCCTCCGCCTGTTGTTTCAAATATCTAAATTTTAAAAATTTAGAAAACATACAAACTTGTCGAAGCTACTTCGCCTGATAACTATATTGGTGGGGGTACATTCCAACGGTTTCCAAGATTAATTCCCGTAATTTTTCAGATTTACAATTCTCATTTGATCCTGAAATTCGAGCTCCAACTTTTTTTACATTTTGGCAAAAATTACTCAAATCGGAAATTTTTAAAACCAACCCACCTCTACCTAGCCTCAAAGCTAAACTGCTAGCTGGGAAATTGCATAAACAAACTAGTAGCAAGAGAAGGGTAAGGCCTCTGGAACATTCGAGAATAGTTCTGACGAGTCTGGAGCTGAACATTCTGGAAGTTGCGGGAAGGAAAAGGGAGAGGAGAGTGGACAGACTGGGGACTTCGAAGGATGGGATGGGAGGGAGAAGGGTGAGATTGAGAGATTTGGGAGAAAGACGTAGAGAAATCTAGAAATAGTGGGAATAGTGGAGAATAAAACCGAGATTTGGGGGAAAATTCAAAGAGACTAGGAGAAAAGATACAAAACTTGGGAGAGGATAGAACAAAGATACAGAAAAATGACGAAGCTGAAATAGGATGGGAGTAAAAGAAGCAGAAAATTCGGGAAATAGTGGGAACAAATCTGAGTTTGAGTGGGAGAGAATGAGGAAGAACTCTCCACGGACCATTGCACCCCTATCCCATTCATCTTCATGCCCATTACCGCACATCTTCCTCCCCAGCCAACTCAAAATACAATAAAACACTAATAATAAAAACGAGGAAAAGTCTAAATTTGACATTCGCTGACGTATGTCGGAACATGAGGCTAAAAATACAAAGCCACGTTCGGAATAGAAAATATACGAATCAGAGAGTGTACTTTTGAGTAGGCTTGAATCTTTTACTGGCTTACTCAAAAATCGAAATCATGATTAGGAGAATTTTAAGTTCCAGGTTCAAACTTTGAACGTTCGTGCTCAAATTTTGGCATCAGATTTTTTTAACCTTTAGAAAAGTTTATGCATGATTCGAGTTCTCAAACTCCGCCCCTTGCAAAAACCGTTTTTGGTAGAAATGTGGTAGGTTGAGCGCAAAAATTTGGGAAGGTCCTCTTCAAATCCAAAATGTCATAGAGACCTAGTCTAGATTGACGATAGCCTTGATAAAATGGTTCTGTGCCAAAGATCAGCCCAAAATATTCAAGCACAAACGATATTCCGTTTGTGAAAATGTGCTCATTTTGGGTGGTGGATTTTTGCGATTTTCGGTTTGAAAAATTTTTAATTGAATTTTTCTTCACAAAAATCTTATTCACTTCCCAATTAACTCCTCTGCATAAGAATTTCGCCCTGAACATTGACCTTCCATATCAGCTTGGGGACTTTATCTATGATACAATCCTAAAATGCTACTCATTTTACTGCTCTTTAACTGACAAATTGCCCAACTTCTCTAAAACTAATTAGTTCTTTCACGGATTTTTATTCTCTGCTTGAATTGACGTAATTTCGCCACTGCGTAACGACAATAAAAGTGATGAGGCGACGAATTCGAAGCTTGAAAAAGATGAACTTCGGGATTTTTCGGTCCCAAAATATGTCTGTCATTTGAATGAAGTTGCAAAGAACACAGAAAATGACTGTCTAAAACTTCAAAGCTCGAAAAGGTTGAACTTCAGAATGTTTTTCAGTCTCAAAAGTATGCCTGTTCTTTAAATGGTATTGCAAAAGAACAACAAATAGCTGTTCCTAAAATGTCTAATTAGTAGCATGATAAAGCCCAGTCAAAGTTAGAAAATAATCGAAATGAGAGTATTTTATCATCATCAGCATATATTCAATAATAAAATTATCGTATCCTCTCATTCTTAATTGCGAATTTGAGCCCTGGACTTTCTCTAGAATAGGGTCTAGCTAATGAAAGAGAATCCAGGAAATGTCATTGATTCTGGGGGGAGAGACGTCCTGATCCACTCACAATTAGATAAGCCTAATCAGCCAAGTACAAATCAAGGATATTTATGACGACAGCCATGCCTAAAAATGCACATTCTAAAGATAGAATAGTATTTTTAAGAAATACAATTCGAATTTCAGGCTTCGTGTTCTTCTGGGGCTGGATATTCATCATCACTACGACATTGGTGCTCATTTTCAAGAAAGAGGTCGACAATTCGTTAGAGGAGACGAAAGGGTGAGGTTTTTCTCTTTAAAAGTAATAATAAGTTTTCGACATTTTATTATTTTCATATAATTCCTTTATTTTCTTCACAAAGGTATTAAACATTGAAAGGTTTTCTTGCTTTTACAGGACGTTTAAATATTTTATAACTTTGTTTTCATATCATACCCCTATTTTCTGTGTAGATGTGTGAGGAATGAAAAAAAACTTGCCTTTTACAAAGATTTTTATTTTTTATTCTAACTTTTAAAAAATTTTCAGAGACAATTCGAACGATGAGGAAAAGAACGAGGAATTGGAAATGGGCATCGTAGAGACGTATTCAGTGTTGTGGAAGATTCTCAAACTCAAACCCATGATCTACATGCTGATTATACTCATGACTGGAAAGGTCAGTTATTTTCTATCATTCCCAAACGATGAAAATCTGAATCATAATCTAAAGTTTCGAATTATCATTCAGGACTCATTTGTATCTGAGCGTATGATTTATTTAGCATTCTAAATTTAGATAATTCAGAGTAAACTCCAAAAATACGAATTATTTTTCTCGGAAACGATGATTTATAGAACCTCATTATGCATCATGATAATCTAATGTCAAATCTAAGAATATGACTTGTTTTCAGAAATCATTATTGCGCTATCTTATGACTCATTAGACATTTATCATCCGAAATGATGATAAAATCTAAAGATATTCATAATTTTCAGATAGCATTCTCCGCGACAGATGGCATGACTTCGCTCAAGCTGATTCACATGGGAGTGCCCAAAGACAGATTGGCCAGCATATCTCTATTCCTTACTCCACTTCAGGTACAGTTCATCTTTTGAAATATTCTGAATTGTCGTCGACCTGATCAAGTAATCATCTCATTTTCACTCAAATTTTAACAAACTCGAACAGATTGAAGCTAGAACTGGAACATTTTTTTTTTTTTTTTTTATAATTTATATTCATTTTTTCCAGATTCTCCTCCCTTGGGTGATCGGAAAATGGACTGCCGGCCCTCGTCCGTTGAATATTTTCCTCATGTCGTATCCTTACAGGTAACAAAATAACAAATTTCAGCCAGCTAAAAACTTGACCTTCAATTTGATTGATTTTTCAAAATTTCAGAATCTTCATCGATGGAGTGTTCGCAGTTCTCGTTTGGTGGACACCCGCTTTCCGAACTGAGGATGGGAAATTCGGCAACCTCGTCTACGTGGTTTGGATCGCTGGGTACATCTTCCATCAGGTTCGAATTTTTTTTATTTGTTTCTACCTTATTCTTTCTTCATAGATTCCTTAACATTGATAAGACCTATTTTCGAATTTTTCATAAGTCAGGAATAATATTCGAAGAGATGAATGTACATGTTTTATCTAAAAGTTTATGCAATCAAAAAGTTATATAAGAAAAACACCTTGATTTTTAGTGAGAAAGAGTGCTTTTTTTTAATTTTAGGTAGCTTCCTACTCGATGTTCGTGTCGATGATGAGTTTCAACGCGCAAATCTCCGACCCCCGAATTGGTGGCACGTACATGACTTTGCTGAACACGATCAACAATCTGGGCGGCAACTGGCCCGTCACTGTCATTCTCTCAGTCACTGACTGGTTCACCTACAAGAATTGTGTCGCCAAAGGAACGCAGACGTAAGCATATATTTTTTAAATTTACACAATTTTATGCTAATTATAGAAATTCTCAAAAATAATAAATGAATTTTCTAACAATAAGTTTGAAATTTCCGAGGTTTGCACATTTGTTGTTGTTGTTGTTAATTTTAAGAATTTTCGAGAAAACTAAAATGTGCACTCTGTAAATTTATAAAATTAAATTTACTTCCTAATTTCTACATTATTTTCTCATAGGATTGAGAATATTTAGATTCTGTTACTTTCTAAGAATGTACAGTTTTTCAAAAACAATTATCTAGATAATAATTATGAGATGAGCAATTAGATATTTATAAATCAATTGTCGGCTATGAATAAGGAAGTTTAAATAATTACCGAATTTCAGAGTATTGTATGCGTGCAACAAGAAAGCCTTGGCGGACCAGTGCTCAGCGGGAGGAGACGTCTGCGAAACTGCCATCGATGGATACTACATCTCCGTCGCGCTGTGCAGTGTTATCGGACTTATTTGGTAGATTTTTGAGAAATTTAAAATAGCAAAGAATTCCTAGTTTTTAAAAGAATTTGACTTCAATTCATAACTTGTCTGATTCTCAAGTAAGTGCAGAAATAGACTGAGACTGAAAAATAAATCCGCGCCAAATTATGGCAGTAAACCATTTCTTGAAATGCCACCTAAAATGCTCAACTGATACATTCAAATTGTAACATTTGTATATTTTCAGGTACAAAGTATTCTTCGGCAAAATCCGATACTTACAAAAGATTCATAGAAAGGAATGGAGAGTTATCAAGTAAACGGTCTGTTCAATTCAAAAGGTATCGTTTTCTCTATCAGTTTATCACTTTTCCGTCTGGTAGGTAATTTAAGCAATTAGGATCAATTTTCGTGGAATTCGTTTTTCAAACTCGGTGTAATTATGCTATCTGTCGCGCACTTTTGGATTTTTTTCATCCCTCTCAAATTAAGCTGTTTTTTGAGATTTGAAAATAAGCCGAAATGTTATTTCTTTGCTCTAGCTCAGCCTGAAGCATTCAAACTTATCACCTTATTTATCGGCCAAACTTTTTTCCACGGTAAATTCCGTGCGCTAATTTAGTATTCGGTTGTGATATCTTATCAATTGGTATCTTACTTTGAATAGCAAATGCAGTTCAATCAATTATTTGATAATTTAGTTATTATCCCTGACACTTGTCGATATTACTTGCATCATTTTCATATCGCAGTTATGCCTGATTTTTATGGGATTAGATTTTGAGGGCTGGGGCGATTTGTAAAAATATGGGGACTCCCCGCAAAATTTTTATATAAAAATAGCCCCAGGCCTTGACTTTGAGCTGGGCTTTTCCACTATCATTCTCATACTTGGATTGTAATGTAATGTGCTTTCCCAGATTTCTACCAAATTTATTCTTTTCTCGTAAATGACGATATACTTTTAGGGTTGTGATGATAATTATTTGGATTTTTTGATGAATTATATTTGAGCTTTGAGGCAAGTAGATCATTTTATACCCGAAGATGTTTAACTCTATTTTCAATTCCAATATTTGAAGTTAATTCAGAACTGGAGTGTCAGCTTTTAGTAATTTCTAAAAAAAATCTTGATTTTTCCATGTCAAATTGCCAAAGCAATCAAATTTATCTTCACTTCAAAGCTTCCTATTTTATTGCACTTCTTCTCATTATCTGTGAATTTTCCCTATCTTTTCATGAACTCCTTTCCGAACTGTAATAATATTGATGTATGCGATTTGTGATAAGAAATACGTATTTGTTCGATTGTGAGATGGAAAAATCATTATTATTGTTTTAGCAAATGGATATCCATTTGTTGATAATGTATTTTATCAGACTTCTATGAAAATAATAAAAAATCTTGAGAATATTGAATACATGACCTAAAATAATAAGCAATCGTGACAAATCTGGAAAGAGCTAATATTCGCATTATCTAGCAAGAAGGTTGATAAAAATCGAAGTTGAAAGAGTGAAAAAATTCCAAGTCCAAGACCCGATACTGTGTTTGCACATATTAGAATTGTTAGGTATTTTAGTCGACTTGTGATTTTGCAAACTCCACTCCTCATTACCACATCTTCGGCTCGACCTCTCTGTTCAATCGGCCAATTCTCCTCCTCTGTCACTCGAAATGTCCGACCCGAACGTGCCCCCGGAAATACAGCGGGCCGTCGTCAACCCGGCCGCTGCAGGACGAGCAAAAAAGACCGAGGACGTCAAGAATCCCGTCGCCGGCTGCACCAACGCCAATGTGAATTTGAAGCGCGGACTCGTGAAGAATTTTGGGTCTGGGGCGATTTATATCAAATTTATTATAGGGATCCCCAGCTAAATTTTATCATAAATCGCTCAAGGCCAAAAATTGTAGAAACCACCGAATTGGAGAAATCGTCCGAGAAAAAACTGATCTTCACGAGCATGAATATGACAATTATGTGGATCTTTCTCATGGAAGCATGTTCGTGAACAGATTCTGAGCACATCGAGTAGCCGAGTTAGCTTCTTCGAAACCACGAAGATGTCCTTTCAGTCAGAGCTGATCGCCTGGCTGTACGCGAGTCACGGACCGTTCTACGATGAAAACGTCGCCAGGCTCGAGCAGGCGACTGCTATGAAGAGGGAGCATGTGAGGACAATACTCTGAAAATTAAATAAAATTCCGAAATTCTCGTTTTCAAGAAAAATCCCAAAATAAATATTTTAGTTGATGTTCATCAGTTTGAAAGTTCAAAAATCCATCTAATTCCAATCTCTCTCGAGAAAAGTCCTGAAAATGTCGTGATAATGAGAAGGGTGAGCACCTTTCAGCTGGCGTACATCACTCTGGGGCTATATGCGCTGATGCTGGTCGTGTCGGGACCGGCCGAGTTCTTCTGCAACATGGTCGCCTTCATCTATCCCGCATACGCCAGCGTTGTGGTGCGTTTCGAATAAAATGGCTTGTCTGCACTGTCGCCGTGTGTATTGCAAAGAGTAAAATTACTCGAGAAATTAGGCTAATCAGGAAAAATAGTGAAATTTTAGGCAATTCGCTCCGTCGATACGTCAGACGACACGCACTGGCTGATCTACTGGACGGTGTTCGGCGTGTTCAGTCTTTTTGACTTCTTCCTCGAGCTCGTGCCCTTCTACTTCATGGTCAAGGTAAAATATGCTGCTTGCAGGCTGCATAATTTCCCGGGTGTAGTCTTTCGCCTTTGTTGAAAGGGAAGAAAGAATTGACCATGCCGATAAAACTCCGCAGCATTTCGTGGCCTTCTCCTTAAAAACGATAAAATCGGAATAGCTGATTGATTTGCAGGCGTTCTTCCTGATGTACCTCTACCTGCCACAGACGCAGGGCTCCAAATTCGTCTACTACAACTGTGTGGATCCACTCTTCGATCTCGTCAACGCGGCTCTGTACGGAGAGAAAACGGTCTGAGCAGGGGCGCAGGGTGAACGAGCAACCCAAAGCGTGCTCCGTGAACGCAACGCACACGTATGCAACACCCGCACAGACCAGGCAAAGACACACCCGCCCACTCACAACCATCTCACCACTACTGACAAGACAATAAGTGTGGTGAACTATGTATTTCTGTGTTTCTGAATACACGATTTTATGAAGACTTCTAATTTGTTGAAAATTTGTAACTGCACAAACATAAGAATTCACATCATGTGATGTAATAGTTGAAGGCAGAGTATTATTGTGAGCATCTAATGATTGCCTTTGCACAATGTTTCATATTCGGAAATTCAGTCATGCAATTTGTCAAATTTCTTCACTTCATTAATTATCAGTCGAATAACAAAGTGAATGCATTCACAATATTATGCTGAATGATAATTCTCGACCTATTGATATTTGCATCGATAAAATCACTTCTCACAGTCTGGAATTTGTTCTTCACATTATCTTGGAAACATGAAGCAAAGCTATAAAATGGGATGAGAAGAATATCATTGCCTTGTCCCGAGATATAGACGCATTTGTGCATTTTAGATGCAGCAGTGTTTTAAAGTGGACTCAGATGAAACAAAAATTCTCAAGAAACCTATTTATTGGACAATTTTATTGATCGTTTCAATGTACACACATGATATAATTTATAATCGATTGAAGATCACAATATCTTCGGTCATTCAATAATTCTTGAAATGTCATGAATCTAAATAATAATTTGAAAATGCATGCTAATTTTCGAATTCCAAGAAATTATTGGACGACCAAATTTTACCCATCAAATCATTGTTTGTTTGTGCAGTTTTCGAAAGATTTTGTTCGATTCAATTTCCAAGGCAATTCATTTTGGCACAATTTTGTATCTCAGGTTTTGTTCAAATTTGACGTTGTCGTTCTTAGCGATTGTCAGTTTCGATATATTGCTGGGAGTTGGAAGATCGCTGAAAAACGACAAAATTTAAATTATAAAAATTTTATTTTATGATTTTTTATTTTGGAAGCGGAACTACATTTCAACCTGTTTATGATTTGGAAATCTTGCATAAATTTTATCAGATCGGAAAATATGCCAAATGTTATTCCAAAATAACTCACCACTGTCGAATTTTTTCGTGATCTGGGGAAAATTTCCCAAATCGCGTATCCCAGAATTCCAATGGCAATATTATAAACGAGCACGAACAATGTAGAAAACATGAATATTCAATTGGGGAAAATAAGGAAAATAGACCCAATCCGCTTTTGAGCCTCTGAAAATCCAATTGATTGTTAATCAGATCGAAATTGCAAACGGAATTGAAAGTGAAAATTGGTCGAATAGAATTTTAGTGAAACGCTTAGAGTGAAAGTTGAAAGTGGAAAGAAACGGGAAAAATGTAAGAACAATCGGAATTAGAAGCGAAAAAATTCCGACTGACGCACCGGTTTGGAGGTAATGAAAGGGCGAAAAATGTAAAAATGAGTGAAGGTAAACTGAAATGGAAAGTAGTATGCGGAAATTTCATAATCTGGGAATTTTTAATCTAAAAAGGAAATGACTAGGTCCTTTTGGTTTGCCACTAAAATGTTCTATTCAGTCTCGAATATTTAATGACAAAAGAAAATGATGATAGTGACAACCATGCGATAGTATAGAAATCGAAAGATTAGAGAAAATTTGCATTGGAGGCGATTCGTACTACAAAGGGGTGATTTGTACCAAAATTTACGAGGGAAACTCCTAAAATTTTATTAAAAATCATTACCTTTGTGGTACAAATCGCCTCCAACTCGGAAATTTTAAATTTTACAAAATATCAACTAAAGTTGCGATTTTCAAAGTTAGCCAGGAAAATAAGAATTTTGAACGAAAAAGAGTCGGGGAAGAGATGAGCAAAGTTGAGTCATTTCGCAAGCAAGACGTTAGAGACAGCTGACTCACAGCAACGAACGGAGAATTTTCAAATTTTGAAAAAAGAATTTTCTAGAAAAACGCTAAATTAGAAAACTAAAAATTTAATTAAAAATAATTTTCTCCAAGAAATTTAAATTACACATTTTTCCTAAAGAAAGTGAGGGTAAGGCGTTTTTGTTTTTCAGAAGATAGCTAATTTCTTAAGAGAAACTTAAGTTTAAAATAATTGAAATGGAGGTTCAGATTTATATTTTCTGAAAATGAGTCATAGATGAATGGCACGTGAAAATGAAACTTCGAGATAAATTCAAAGCGCATTCTCAATATTTGCATTTTATGCGACTTAAAAAATAAACATTGAACTGGTGCGTGTTTATTTGCACATTCAATATGTCGAAATATTTAGGTAGATGCATGAATGTTGCAAAACTAGGAGAATTTGATGAACTGGTGAAAGATTTTGAAAAAGTAACTGAAAAATTGAGCAAGTAGGGCTCACAATTTTTCGTGAAGAAGTCCTAAGTCAATTTCTCCTAGTTCAAACTCTTGAAGGTAGAAATTTTTACAATGTACCATCAAGTGAAATGCCAGATTTGTTTGAATAACTCAAGTATTATAGGAAAATGGTTCACTGTAAAAGTACCCCTTTTAACCTTCAGTTTTCAGCAAGATTTATGAACTTTTATAAAAACGGTATTAAAAACGGATTACTTTATAAAAGGATGAAAGCAAGATAGAGTTAGTTTCATGATACGACAAAAATCTTGAATTTGACAGAACTGATGAAAGATGCAAGAATTTTTCGAGTGGAATGAAGTTTGGGGGAGTTTTGGGATGTCCCTCCTGTGAACGAGAGAAGGAAGTATTGCGTGTTATTTGCACTAAACAGAGAAATAGGGAGCGAATGAAAGAGAAAGATGAAGAGACAAAAAAGCCGATTGAGGGATACAAGACAGAGTGAGAGGGAGATGGAAAACAGGCAGATATTCCACAGATATTGATTTATTGAGAATTGAGAATGCTGCACATACAGAATATATCGAAAAGTGCTCGCAAATCGGAGGTGAATTTGGAGTTTTCTCAACTTCAATTTGTAAGCTTGGCCATACATTGATTTTTTTATCATGAATGGTCAAATCAATATCGCTCAATAAGATGAAAGAAGAATTTAATAAAATGGCTCTAAATTCGTAAACTTCTATGATAGAACGAAGATTTAGGTCTGGTTTAAGTTTAAAAGTGTCATAAGGTGAAAAAATGTCATCTTTCAGAGCAGGTGATAAAAATGAAAGAAAGATGAGGAGAAATGCGAAAGGAGGACAAAATAATATGAGGTATTTGATGGAGGAGAGATAAAAAAGCATTAATACTCTTATTTTTAGTTCATTTAAAAAAGCGAGTTTTCAATAGTGTTTCTGTCTATGAAATTTAAAAAAAAAAAAAAAAGGGCTCGGTAAATTGATGCATCATTAAATGAAAAATTATCGAGTAAATGATGAAGAAGAAATGAGGAAGGAAAAATGATCGAGGACAAAACAATGTTAGATATTTGGCGGAGAATAGCGAAAACATCGAGCGAATGTCCGGGAAAATTAGCAGGAAATAGACATTTGCCTCGAGGCATTTTCCACCCATTCTTTCCCACTCTTTGCCCTCTGAGAATGAATAACTTTAGCCCCGACCTTATGATGACTTAGACCCTGATTTCAATTCGCATTTGAATATTCTAGCACTTTTTAGCCTTTAATGAGAAAGAAAATTTCTAAAAGAGCTGAAGAGTAGCGTTTAAATTCAGGCTAGAATATCTGAATTAGACCCTTTAGCTATGCAAAATTTTACAAATGAGATAAAATATCTGGAAATCTCCAAAAGAAACTGAAAAATGACAGTTTAAAATAGGCTAGAATAATCTGTTTAGGACTAATTAGCTATGAAAATGTGTCCTGAAAGCCCTAAAAGTGAAGATCCTTTCAAAGTTGCACAGTTGCAAATTGCGGATTCATGAAACGGAGCATTTCAAACACAAAACAACGACAAAAGGAGGCACAGAAACACTAAAGGCCATGTGAAGACTGGGCATTTTCGTATTCTTGCAATTTTCTGAGCAACTGCACCGATTCAGGTTAGAAAACACATTATATTGCTTTTTATAGCTCATTTTGACTAAATGTAAGCCTTTATGAGGTACAATTTAAGCATAAGACCATTTATTAGCCCATGAATGAGATATATGCTAGATACTTTACCTGAATATGTACCATGCGTTAATCATAAAATTATTCTTGATATCTATTCAATCAGTTCACTTTGCGAATTGGACTGAGAGTTGGATCTTAAAACTGGAAATATTTAGCTCAGCTTCAAATTTTATTTAACGGTATCAAGAATTTATTCAATAATAATCCCCCCTAATAAACTATTATTCCCCTCTCAGCTTTCTTCTGTTTCTGAAAAATCTTCACGAATTTGGGCTTTGATCATCTAAAGAATCCTCCAAAAATGGATGAATTTGTGAGGGGTATTTCTCGATTTACGGGTATTGCTAATTTGTCAGGCCGCGCGATTCATTCACCATGGATTGCATCTCTGCGTCTTTACATCTCGACGATCTGTCATGTTTATAGTTCAGTAGGACCGGCCTTACGAGGCTTTCAAGATGAATAGGTAGATATGGTCGAATGAGATTTTGGGGGTATGCGGAATAAGGATTAAATTAAGAGGATAGTCTCAAAAGTTGCTTTACCGATATAATATTATAGGAAATAGCGAGGAAAAGTATGATCGCCCCAAGAGTTATTGATCAGAGTAACAATGAAAGCATTAGATATTCGATTTATACCACTTTATAGTGAGAAACTTAATTCATTTTTGCTCCTTGTTTAATTTAATTAATCTACCTAAGCAAGTTCTTTACTTATTTCAATGTAATAAAATGTAATTATATTATTAATTCTCAAAATGTTTATCTGGAAAAAATATCAAATGGAATCTACAACCACCATATGATGCTCCCCAAATTCAGGTCACGACGAGGCGAACCGTGCCTGGTATCTCGACCTGAGGCAAGCGAATAAGAAAGATCCGCTGATGGCGAACAACGATAGGAAAAATGAGAATGAGGAAAAGATGGACAAATGAGGAAGGCCGACTGTTCTCAGTTACCTGAAAAGGACACACGAAAACATTAACTTCTACTGTTGTTGAACAGCCAATTGATAATTTTTGAAGGTGCGTTGATTTTTTCCCTAACATTCTTTAGCTATCATGTTCACTAACAATTAAAATTAGAGCGTCGAAATCCAGGAAGCAGATTTATTTAAAATAATTTTAAATTTTTTGAAGGTAGGTGATTTTAGGATTTCAATTTACATGTATGAGAATGGTCACCTTTCAAGCTATTTGAATTCCCTCCTAAACTCTCTGGTTCATATCAATTTTACGCGTTTTCTTATTTTTATTATTTCCATATAATGACTCAAAGTGTCATACGTAATTGTTATTATTATGTGTGTGGGAGTCGAAATATGCCATTTTTTATACTATAACTTTTCTTAACATGCAGCAGTTTCTATATTATTATTGCCTTTGGACTTTTCAACTTTACTATTCCATGGCTCAGATTCAAACTAATTTATTTTACTCAAAATATCATCACTATCGCTTTGCTTCCAAAAATCAGCTTTGCAACATAATACAGTTTTAATTTCATACTATTTTCATTTTAAGACTTTTCATTTTTATTATTTCATATTCAAACTAATTTATACTACTCAAATATCATCTTCAATATTTTTACTTCCAAAACTACGTGACGTACATTGTTTCGTATGAATAAGGCGGTGACGATTCACCAATTGGTTGGTGATAAAATTGGTATTGATACTTTTAAAACTGAGAAGCATATTGAGCGTTATTTTATCGAAAAATTTGCAAGTCTTTTCTCTCAATCGCTATTGCTAAGCGTATATTTTATCATAGGAGTAGGAAAGTCGATTGGGATATAAAACTTTAGGAATTGTTCGGTTTTATCAATCGCTTGAAGGAAGTGTGCACTCTTTTCATGGTTTCGTATTTGAAAGGGTGTAACTTCGTGGGTGACATGAATATGGAAGGAGAATGCGAGCGCATATTTGCATGGTGTAAAACGCGGCATCAGTAAAATTTTCATATCATTCCGTGGCTTTATCGATCTCAACGTGATCTCCTTTAAATTCTTCTAGGTAGATGTCGACTTTTCGGAGGATTACAAGTTTGAATTGAGTATTACTTTGGTGTCGTGAATTTAGATTATTCCGCTCAACGTTTCATAATTTCAAATTTTTCTAATTAATTTACCATTTAGAATCTGATTAAAAAAATTTTTCTATTCGATTATTTGCAATGCAAATTGTAATATGCAAATGCTTCTAACTCTTTTAACACCGGCCCTAGAGGGTCATAGAGCTTATCATTAAGGCTATGATAACGAGAACTTAAAAGAGTGCGAGAAACATATATAGAATGTGTTCCCTTGTATCGAATAACATCATCTTTCGACATTTGAATATTTCGTATTTTCGTTTTTCCCTAATTTTTCTCCTAGTCTCCTTCACTCTCCATTTTCCTTTCTATTTTTTTCTCTTCATCTTTTTCACCCTTCATTTTATTTCTCTAGTTTTTCTTTACGCCTTTTCCCCTCTATACTTTTCTATCTATTTTCCCGTTCTGCATCTTTTCTCTCTCCATTTTTCAACTAATGTCTAGCCAATTTCTCTCATAGTGCCATAATATTATAAATAATCGATGATGATCACATATTGGGAGGCTGGAAATTTTCGATGTCCGTTTTTGTTCCCCCATTTTCGCTTCTCTCCGATTTTAGCGATCTCGTTTCCCATTCCATCCCTCCTTCGCTTATTGTTCCTTTGTCCCGTTCTCCTCGTTGAGAATCTCGGGAAACTGTATTCGAGACCTCGAAATTATTTTTGTAAAAATCTTTTTATCTAGTAATTTTGCCCAGTTGCTACGCATTTGTTTCTTAACACTAAATAATTTTTACTAAATAGTGAATGGTGTTAAAGAAATTTTTATGAATTTTACTGTATAGTTAATGTAATTTTAAGGATTTTACAATAGCTTGAGATGAAATCCCGTTCTTTCTTGATCTTTCAGAATATTTTACGAAGATGAAGATTACCATCTTTTTTGCCTAATTGACTTTTTTAAAAAGAAATTTAACGATTTGTAAAATTATAATGGCGACTTTAGCTAAATATTTACGATATTTTAGAATAGAGTCCAGCTCTTCGATCTTTCTATAAGATTCCTAGGTCAGCGACAAAATGATAATGTGTACTTTCGTTCGTTGTTCTTCTATCAAGTCTTCTCTAAACATTATTTTCATATAAAAATCGTCTCTCATTGATAATCCCCATCGTTGAATTTTGCATAAATTATTATCCTAGACTCTCAAAATTTCGCCGTGTTTTTTTGCATTCTGTTATCACACATACTGCTGTCATTTCCCTCTATTTTTCAGATTTGCTCATCCCAAATGTTTGCCCTAATCTGAAACCTCAATTTTCGAATTCCAGACTCGAAATTTGGTTTTGTTCATTCATAAAGCCAGATAAGCGTGGATTTTTTTCTTGTTGAATTTCAACTTCCTAATTTTTCGGCCGAGTTTTACTTTGTTTGATCAAGCCAGCGCCTCCCAGAGCTAAAGTATAAAAATGGTTTTTGCCCCAGACTTTGGATTTTTAGATAGCATTTAGCAGGGATAAAAAGGTTCTGATCACGGCCATTCCAATCTATGCTTTGATTTGCTCTGAAATTCCCAACCACAGCATAGCAAGTCGTGCCCTTTGGAGTCATCCTGAGTTGGAACACCTCCTATTGGGAACAGCCCAATTCGGAACTTGGTCTTAATAGGCGTTCCCGAGCTGTCTAACAAAATGGTTCCCAATTGGGCTGTTTCGATTAGCCAATTTCCAATAAGGGGTGAGCCCCTGAACTTACACAATTACTTCCACTCAGGATCCTTTTATTTTAATTTTCATCTCATTGAGTTATCAATAAGTTTTTGGCACTTTTTTTAATTATCATTCTAACTTCAGTTTTATTTTCATTGTCTTTGGCCAGAAATATCATAGAAAAGGTTCATATCGTAAAGTATAAAATATAAGTCCCCCATAATAGAAGTCCATCCCAAAATGCTAGAACTACCCATTAGACAGCCCAAATCACTCCAGGAGTATCTAATGATATTTTTCAGAGTGTATTGAGTAAATTAGTCTCGATTTGAAGTAATTATGATCATTAAATGAAGAATTTGATAATCGAAAAATAGAAGGCCATGTACTTCTACTTTAGATTTTACGGTATTCTACTTTTCGATTCCAAAATCGTAAAATGAACTAATATTTTAATGCTCGTTTCATTTTTACTGATAGGTTTCGCTGCTCTGTAAATTCACTTTTTTGTTCTGTAGAACTTTTCTAATTGCTCTGGCACAGCTCGCGTAATTCTACTTTCCACTTTAATTTTCATGTTTCTGTTTCTGTGATTTCACCTTTCATATTTTGCCTGTTTCTGCTGAATTCAGCGTTTTTTTCTGCAGATATCACTAATTCCCTTTCATTCTCTTTATTCCTTTCTCTCTTTCTGCCTCTTTTTTCGCCCTTCTATTCTTTCTATCTCTAATTTTACCAAATATCCCTTGAAATTCTACTGGTTCGTGTGTTCAGCTGAAAAAGGGAAAATTTCAAAAAGATGAAAGGGACATCATAAAGAAACACAATATTCTCTAGACAGAACAGGACGAAAGGATTTCTCTACATCTCTAAAATCTCTCAAAAATCCACTCTCTCTCTCTCTTCTTCTATTCCCTTTTTATTGCTATTTGGGAAGGTTGAGTTTGTTTTATTCGAGCCTTTTCAACATTTCCTATCTTTGATATCAATTCATTGTCATTTTGGCGAACTTGTAATTTATTAGGTGTCAAAATTAGAAATTCTCACACTATTTTCTCGGCTATTTGGAAAACACGTTCAAAGAGTGGCATAGAATTTGCTGATCTTCCTTAGCCATGATTTTATTTATCATTGGACTTTGAAACGTTCGTAATGTATTCTCCGAATGGTCATTACTCAAAATTCGTTATGTGATGTTTTTATTTTGAAACAGCCATTGATTTTCAGAGTCCTGGCAACTGCCTTTTTTAACGGAATGGAAGACGAATGGCAAGACGTACTTCAGAAGGATTGCCTTTTTTCCTCTGCTACCTTGGCTCCTCAGGTACTTTTTATTTTAAATGTCAAAGTAGTTATAAAATGTTTTGATTTTCACTTCTTCCAGCATCAATTTTTATTTATCTAGGATTTTCAGAGAAAAAACTTTTTCATAAAATCGTGCAACTTTCTAAAATAACTGATTTTAAAAAATTCAGTCTGAGCAACTAACCCTAACTCTGCTCGACTCTGATGTTACGATATCGACACTAGAACTCAAATCCGAGCCTAACGAGGATACGAGCGGTTCGTTTTTCTCATAATTTGTTTTTCTAAGTTAGTGATTCTTTTCTCATCCTATCCCATCCAGAGGTGGGTGGAAGTCTGATGAAAATGATCAGAGTCATACAGAGATGATCAGTAGCGGGAAGGTTAAATTGTGTTCCGGGAATACCAAGTAAAACGGAGGTCAGGTGGGAATAAATAGGTGGACGAGATTTTACAATCACTTTATTATCTCAAACTTGGGTAATTAAACCATTTCAAAATGGAAAAATCAAAATAAAAAGTAAAATCGTGGATTTCGTGAAAGGCGACAGGCTGAGTGATCAAAATGATTCTCAGCCATCGCTTGAGGGAAAGGTAAGAGAGCATAACGGTTTAGAGAAAAGCGAATAAAAGCATCTCTTTTCTTGAGGAAAGTCAACATTGATCTCCTGAAAAACTATAAAATAAATGGAGTGTGCTATAATTTGCGACATCAGAATTTGAAAAACTAGAAATCGAAATCAAAACTGAAAGTACGGACAAGTTTTCAGAGCTTTCGGTGCCCAAAATTGACTGAAACTTCCACCTACCCTTGATCGCATCCTTCATAAATCCATTTCTCGAAAATTCCTATTTAGGGCATCCAGAACTTTATTAATTTTCGTGAAAAGAAAAAGTCGATAAAGTTCAATTCTCTTCAAAGTTTACTGTTTCATCTTCTAAAACCTTCTTTCTCAATTTTATCTTTCTCTTCAAAAGTATGAAACTTATTTGGCATTCGCATGTTTGAGTCTTCAATTCAATAATTCAATGTATTGAATCGCGTCCTGCAACAAACAAATCAAGCAGAGCGAGGAATTGTTTGGAAGGAAGCAGATAAGAGGGAGTCCTTTCGCATTCTACTTTTGCCTTTCCATGCCATTGATCTAGTTTGCTTATCTGTCCCAATTCTTGTTCTTAGTCTTATTCTGATAGATATAATTTTCCGTGTTTTACTGATCAACTACGTATTTTATCCCAATCTGTATTTTAAAATTTGCATATGAAAGATATGTAAAGATGAAGATCAACTTTAAAATATAAATGACTACAACATTCTTCTTCTCATATAATGCTCCTTATAAAAAATTCAATTTTTGAACCGCCTAATAGAGAAATTCTATAAAAGTTTGAACAAGGATAATTTAGTTCCTGATCATCCTAAACTCCCTTTCTTAAGCTTCAAATTTGCATATTCATTTACTTCGTTTTTATTTTTTTTTCTCCCTTTTTTATTCAAACTGACAAATCCTTTTAAATTTCACTAATTTTCCCCCTGTGAATCCTAGCAACCCCCATTTCCCTCGTCCAATTTCTCATGCAGCATAATACGCCCACTTCTCAAACGAAGCTCCTTGAAGTTTGGTCCCAGAATTTTCACCAGCAAAAAAGCGAATATATGAAAAGGGAACCGGAAAATTTAGATTAATTTTGAAAGAAAAACATTCATTCGATAAATGTTGTTTTTTCTTCAAGAAATTATAAATATTCATCACTAGAATTAATAGAAAATTTATAGCCTGTTGTGATATTCATCAAATTTTGAGGGGAATTTTAGGAAAATGAAAGATGTTAAAATGAACAAATAATTTTTACATAAATTTTACATAATAACTAAATTCATTACTTTCTGGAAGCTCACTTACTTCTACAGGTCATGTAACCTTGATAAATTATACAAAAAATGATGAACTTTCCCAGAAATTCAGACTCATATCAAGAACTCTGTTAGCGGCATTTTGCTTACTTCAGCATTTCTCTAATCAGAATCTTCCAAGAAACGAACGGTAAAATTGATGCAGAAATACTAGAGAAAAGGGAAAACGAAAGTGCAAAGGAATAGGGGAAAATGATAAGAAACCCCTGCCATCCTGTCCAAAAGCACTAATGGCATCGTACAAACTAGGAAGGACTGCTTTCTATTTCTCCCTCCTCCTGATAACTTTGTTAGTCTTCTAGTTTCCAGGCCCATTCTATTCTTATTTCTTAATTTATTCTTTCTTCCTTATTTTAGCTTTCTGAAACATTCTATTAGGAAAATAAGCGGTACTCATCTTAATTTTTAGCTTGAATTGATTGCAAATCTGTATTCCTTGCTTCTAGCGCAGATCGATGCTCAGCTTGATTTTTTCCTTTATAGATAGCGAAGGCTATTTGGAAACCGCAAGATCACGAGGCACGAGACCTGGCGAAATAGGATAGGGTTAGGGTAGGGTATGAGACGTTAGGTCTTCTTTTTCCACACTATTCCTCAATATCTCGTGGTTCCCAAGTTGCCATAGCTAATGCAAAATGTAGCATAATTCGTAAAGAAAATGTAGAGTATCCAAACTGAATAGTGAAAATGACGATTGGTTTGTTACTGATTCTAGCAGTAAATATAATTTGTGAATACTCAAAATCTAATCTCATATTATCTCGTATCAGATTTTACGATTTCAGCCTATTTTTAAAAATATATTTTCAGACTACCACGGCTCCACGTCGGGAAGTCCGACTTCGACCCTATCTTCCGCTGATTACAAAGAACCGCTCGGATTAGATTTGTCTCTTTGTGGCCCCTTTGCCTCGTCACTTTCGACATCGACCGTTCTAGGTGTCAATTCGTTCAGTCCAGCTAGTTCGTTAGGGCAAGTTTTTTTTTTCGAAAAGTATCTTAATCTGAACATTTGATTTTTTTCAAAATTAGTCTGTTTGTTTGTCCAATCTTAGTTTAGCATTAATTCGAAAAATATGAAATTTCGATTTCAAAGTTCTCATTTTCCATATTCTAATTTTGAACGAGGGTAAACTCGATATATTGATTTCTTTTTATTCTTCAATTTTCCTTTCAATGGAAGCCTCGAAGGACGTGAGATTCTAGATTCTTGGGAAGATATTATTCATTCCGAAAATGTGTCACTGGAATTTTCGAAAGAGGAAGCTAAGAAAATTAAAGAAAAATCGATAAAATATGAATAGTTTTAGCTAAATTTTTGAAAATATCGAATATTGTCAACATCTTTGAAATAATTCAAACGAAATTGCATATTCGTGTTTATAGGATTTCTTGGCTTGGTGAACTATCGACAAAATACACTTTTCAAAACGATTTCATTTGGAATGTTGCCTAAAATGTCCGCTAACTCGAATCATCGAAAAATTTAAAGAAAAGTGAATACGATTTTGATTTGCTAGAAACGCGAAATTAGAGCAAAAGTAAATAGGAACAATTGACAACTCTAATCGGCTTTGCCATATATCAGAGTAGATTCACAGCGTTAAATCCCAAATATGTAGAGAATAATAATCATAACGCAACTTGTTTGAGAATAGGGCAAGTCTCGCCGATAGAAAACATGGAAATCGAGAGAGAGAGAGAGAGAGAGAGAGTATTTTGATAATTCGTCATTCAAAATTTGAAGTCTCGAATTTCTCGATGATCAATAGGAAATTTTGCATTTCCCAATAATTTGTTCTAGAATTTTAATAACTGTTCTTCATGAGGATAACTTCTACGGAATGAGCTCCATATTTTAAAGAAGTAGACAAATGAAAAATCCAAATAGTTCTGTTCATGAATAAATAAATCCAAAATCTTTCTAATCAAGATTATTACCATTGTGTAAACTTTCAGAAGCCCGTTTCCCAGTTCGATGTACGCCAGCCTGCACGGTCCCTGTTCCGGCCCTCTGCCTGTGTCCATCTCGGCCACCTCGCCTCTGCCTCCAGTCAGCCATTTCAGTCAACAATTCCAGCATCAACAAGCATACTTCATTCATTCCGTTGATGGTATGCAAATCTTGGCTCACTGTAGTTCCTAACCTTTTTTTTATGAAAAATGAAAGGGAAAAAAGCGGCTGAGAACTACAAAGGGCCGAACTTTCTATTGAATTAATTTTCTTAGAAATTTAGTTTTTTTCGAAACAATATTCATCTCCGAGTTGTATGAATCTTTCATAAACGAATATCTGAAGAATATTAATTTCTGGAGAGTAGATAATGAGAAATCTCTTTTCACATAAATGATGATTTATTTTTTCTCGTTGAATACCCAGAATTGATCGATTATTTTTCACACCCCCTCCATGATCATATTTAGCAAGGAAAATGATGAAGAAACAATCCCAAGTGTCAATCATTTATTAAAAATCAATTATTTTAATAATGGAGCCTTATTATTCCATTATTCAGCCTTCGAGCGTTCGCCTTCGCCTCCATCGGACCGCAGCTCGCCTATGAATGTGTCGCCCTATGATGCAATCCCCGGAACGCTGCATTCGAGCAATCTTCTGCATAACGGTATTTTTATGTCAAAAAAAATAGAAAAATCGCAACTAAAAAATTTGTATGCAAATCCTATCATCTATTGTCTATCAATACCACAAAAGACACATTGTTTAAAAATTTCAACTTTAACATTTGAGTGAAAAAATCATTTCATTTTTCTTACTTATTTTACAAATTTTATTTTTCTAAATTTCAGGCGGAGGCCCTATTCATAGTCATCCATTAAAAATTCGCAGCAAAATGCACGAAATGGCTGTTAAGCAGAAGCTCATCACTGATCAGGTGTTTAAATAAAAAATACTCGATAAACTACTCAGTTATTTCAGGATCCCCGTGGCGAAGGCCAGGTTCATTTATCGCCAGAAGAGAAACGGACATTGATTCAAGAGGGATTCTCAGTGCCTACACGATTGCCTCTGACTAAGGCAGAAGAGGAGGCGTTGAAAATGATCAGAAGGAAAATCAAGAATAAGGTCCCATCTTCAGACACATTCTTACAAAAATTTCTAAAATATTTTACTGCACGAAAGAGTTTTTTTTTTTAAATAATATGTGATAGTTATAAAATTTTAAAAAATCGATTTTATTAAATAAGTTTCAGCTTTCGGCCCAGGAATCTCGGCGCAAGCGCAAGGAGTACATGGACAGCTTAGAGGCTCGCTGCGCAGCTTATCACAACGAAAATGCGCAACTTAAAGGTTCGTATATTTTCTCATTCATTAGGAATATCATGTCATTGATCAATGTAACTAAACTCAAAAGCCGCATTATTTAATCGTTTTCATTTTGAACAATGCTTGTAAATGTTTGATTTGCCCGCATTTCGAGGAATACTAAAGCAATTAATATCTTCCTGAGGTCTGAAAATTACATTGTCTAATCTCTGTAATGTTTGATTAATTTTCGTTGAGGGGAATACCAAAGGAATTTCGCGTTTAGTTTCATTTATCCAGAGATTTCGACAAAAATGTCCAAAAACCCAACCAACAATCGCTCGTAATTATGTTTGAACAACTCTTGTCTATGCTGCTCTTGTTCTCTTGTTTCATGTAGCTCATTTTCCCAATTCTGACTTCGAATCGAATGCTTCCGATTCGCCATTTCTGCGTGACAATAGCAACATTTTTAGGGGGAGTTTTGACAAAAAAAGTTGAATCAAATAAAAGAGAATACAAGCAAAAGTGAGTTTTGGTAGTGAAAAATTGAGAAATCCAAATAAAGCTGGAGAGTCAACAAAAAATTTTGAGTTTTGACGAGGATTGTAATGAGAAAAACTCGAGATGCCAGAAATGGGGATAAAATTTGTTAAAAATTCAGAAACTCTTGAAAGTTCTCATGTCAAATCTAATTAGAACGTGAATTATGATTGAGTGATTTAGTGTAAGAGAAGATCCTAAGTCTAACAGTCATAAGTCGCCATCTAAATTGACTTTATTTATCATTCATGTAAATCTAAACTTTCCATACTTCAGCTCGTCTGCGCTACCTGGAGAATCTGAACAAGCAGTTGATGGATCGGTACATGGAGGAATCGTCTGAATCTGGCGCAGACAAGAGCATAGACTCTGCTGATGCTTAGAATTATTCCGTTCAAGTTCTATACTTCTACTGCTTTCTGTCATTCTCCGTTAGGTACTGCAAAATCAGTAAAGTCTGCCTCTCACTACAAAGTCACTATGCGATCTTCCGAATGAGACAAATGGTATAATCTGCGTTATTCATGATTTTCTTGATATATTGTGTTATCTATGAATTTGAACGTCTAAAGAATTAGTGGAAGTAAGATTAATCTCGTTATGGAAACTTTCATTTCCTTTTTGAATTTCTGAATCATTATGAATTCGATTTCCTTTCAAGAAGAACCTAACCTAGAATTAAATTTCAAATCTTCAAGCTATAAATTATCGCATCGAATCCATAAAAATTATATATCCCCTAACGAAATAAAATTCTCCGTTCAACCTCTCATTATTTATTATCATTTTATGCAATGATGGAAAATTTGTTTATTTTTCTCTGAAATCTAGTGGCAGGTGACTTGACTGCGATCAATTTGGGGGGTTTTCAATTTTTCTTTATAAATTGATCAGGCTGTCTTTTCATCTAACGAACTTCGGTTGAGCCACTTAGATAGAGGTCTGCTTCAGAATATGCGTGTATTTATTATTTTTAATGATAACGAAGAAATATCGTGGCATTTTTTAGATTCTTAGAATGCATTATTTGTATTCAGATTAAGAATATAATATTTTCAAATGGGAACGATATTTCTTAACTACATTTTGATTTTTCTAAAATTAATGAATTTTACTGACGTTTTATACAGCTTTGTTTGAAACATGGTTATATTTTATACTGTGATACTCTTTTCTCTCAATTTTGTGATGATTTTAAGGTATTTATTTATTACGATATATTGTATTTCTCTTGTGATAATTCAACTATTCCTCGAAATGTTGTTGCAGTGTCTCATTTAAAATCATGTCATGTTGTCTCTTTATAATTTCAATGCGATTAAGTGCGCTGTATTATTTTAATTACGATTCCGTTTTAGTTAAATTGGTCTATTAATGATTTTTTTTCGAATTTAGCTAGCCATTATTCGGTTGTTATTTTTATTATGTGATGTGCATTTTATTCCGTTACCGAGACAATTTTCTATTTTATTATTTTAAGTGCTGATTGTCCATAGTACGAAATTTAATATGTAAAGTTTTAATATGATTGTCGCATGTTTGATCCGTAATAAATTTTCTGTAAAAATCACAATGTTATATTTAGAGATGCCAAGTTAATTTTCGGGACTGATGATCATGTGAGTATTTTATGTCACTCTGATCGGCGAGATTTACTGGAGCAGGATGCTTTTTAGATCTCCAAAAATGGTTCAGTACTCACACTGTTATGTCCATTTTGTGCTCTGCATTTTCTGTAGCCACTTCTCAAATTTTCCTCCAGCCATTTCTACAGCTTTCAATATGGTGTCGAATTTGAATTTGTGATCTTTGTGAAGTCTCAATGCATGACCACAAAGGGGACGATTTGTTCCCAAAGCGTAGGGACTTCCCTCGTCAATTTTGGTATAAATCACATTCAGCCCAAAATTTGAGTTTTATTTGCATTTCAAAGACAATTATCCGGAATTGTATGAAACGAATACCTTTTTATAGAAATAGTTGGAGAAAAATCGATTTATTCAAAACTTTGTTTCATTTCATTGTTTTATCAGACTATAAGTACAGGTATTTGAGTCAAATCAGAGCAAATGTGTAAACCTAACTACATTTAGGCAATTTACCAGTTAAATACGAATTCAAATTGTTTTCAAACGCCCGAAGTAATGATATTGCATTTCAAGCCCAAATGATAAAGATTGAAAGATCCAGGAGACTCTCTTTATCATTTTCTTCAATTATTACCAATTAGTAAAAACTACCGGTAATAAAGCACTCAAACAATGACAAAATGAAGAAAAATCATTTAAAATGGCTTAAATCGGCAATTTGTAAACTCAAGCATCATTTACAATCATAGGTAAAATAGGGTGGAAAGAAGTATCGATATCTTTCTCATGCTATTTTAACATATTTTCGGCCTACAAATTGCCTTAAAATTCAATAAAACCGAAATTAAAGCAATTGTGCAACACAGAAAATAGAATTATGAAACTTTCGAGAAAACGACTGAGCACAGATAATTATGCAGAGGGATGGCAGTAACCGCTGCTGCTAGAATTCCTAGAGAATCTGACAGGGAAACTGTCGATAGGGCGAATTCGCGAAGTTCTCCTCCCATCTAAATGACGAATGTAAGAAATGAAGAAATTAAGAGAATTTTTTTATTCTACACCTAAAATTTCTGGGTATGGGACGATTTGTGACAAAATTTATGACGATTCCTCGCTAAATTTTGCTACAAATTGCGTCTACGCCCAAAGTTTCTTAAATTTTGAAGATAACAATCTTTTTTCCCTCGATTTTCAAATTACTTTTTGGATCGAATATGTTGAAATTGTTATAAATTTAAAATTACATCATGATGAATATGCGCGAAAGTATTCGCATAGGACGATCCTCCGATGAGACCTTCAAACAACACGACTAAACCAGCGATCCAGAAATGCCCGATAAAGTCGAAGAACAGGTTCGAAGTGAAAACGGCCAAATTGATGAGTTGGATAACAGGCATCATCAGAATCCAGTAAATGTTCAATTCGACCACGGAAATCGAGGTTCGGCTAACGAAGACGCCGACTTGGTACAGGACCCAAAATCGATATTTTCAGACTAATTTGAAATAAACATTGAAACTATCATGGAATTGTTCAAAATAGAATGAAGCTGAGAGTGAGTTTATCAATTTCGTACCTGATACCATCTGTATTGAGCCGAAGGACTACTAGAAAAACTCCGATCGCAATTGAAAACGGTTAATTCGAGCTAAAAATCTTATTTTCTTAAAATTTTGAAGATACAACTCACGAGTCCTTGATTAATTTCATACTCTGCAAAATAAACGACGAACAGAGGGATCATGTATTTTAAGAGGCTCTGAAATATGCTAATTTTATAGGGTGACTGGTACAATGATATAATCAACCTTCGTAGCGACCATTTTCTGCTTAGCTCCGAATTTTTCTATATCAGTTTTCGGTCTGTCTGGAACATTCGTGAGATCATTTTGAGTGTTGACGGGGCTTTCTTTCAGAGATGGAGTTGAATGTAGATTTCTAAAGTGAAGCTATCACAATAGAATGCTAGAATGTGGTCATCAAAGAATAAATGACATGCTGGCATACGAAATATCAGAAGAAAGATTATGGGACCGTTTCATTGTGACATTTTCTCATTTATTCCAGTATGTCTGTATGATATCTAATTTCCAGGCCACCAATGTAAGAAAGCGGATCAAAATACTGACTTGACCGAGCATCTGTTAACCCAAGTAGTAGGTGAAGTGATTTCTGCTCTAGTGATGGTTTCAGGCCGATGAAGTATGAAGAAAAATCTGGAATTATTGACTGGAGATTTTTAATTCTTATTAATTAGTGAAAATTTTTGCCTAGTTTTATGTCACACTTTTGTGAATTCTAAGAAAAAATACAGATTCATCAAATGCCCATTAACTGGCGATTTTCTTCGCTGAATGGTAAACAGAAATAGGATAAAAATTGCCTCTCATACTGTAGTGATGGAAGAAAGATGAGTGTTGGAAGTGTATGTAGTGCGATCGTATTTGGCGGTTGTTTATGACATTCTTACGTTATGAAATACAGAATAGGAACTACGAGTGTGCAGAGAAGAGCTATCCTCGGTGACAGTCCGAGAAATCGTTTATCCGTCACCAGAGCATAGACCAAAGAGCCTACAACACCGCAGAGACCGGTCCCTGACGACCATGCTGCGACTGTGTATCTATAAAATCGATGCAAGTAATTTCGTATTTCATAATTGTTAACTTTATCAAATGACCCAAGCCTTTTTCACTGTTCTAAATGAATAAAATACACATATGAATTCATTTTCATAAGTAAAGGTTAGAGTGTCAAGAGAATATTTTCGCTTGAAAGAAAATGAGCTCATCGATTTTCTTTATTCATCTTTGTGTCCGCCGAATCTAAGGAATTGACTATTTTTAAAACAACGAAATTACCGATCGAAATGACTAGCCAGTCCCAAGAACGACGCTTCACCGAGTCCACTGCTGATTGAAGCGAAGAATATTCCGATTAACGATACGAAAAGCGAGGGCGACAATGCGATGATGATAAGCGAGCAGGCCAAATTGACGCTGATGAATATTTGGCGGACCCTAGAATTTCGATGAATCAGTAAAATCGTCGGTTTTTCATATACGAATAAGGTATCCTATGCTGGAACAACGGGAATATTAGTTTAAGGGTGAGACCAGGGAGAATGTTGAACAAAAGAATTAGCCCAGTAGAATGAGGTGTACAGACGAAGCTGTCGCGAGATGCCTGAATATTTAGTGAATGAGATCTTGATGAGATCAAGTCTGAGAAAGAAGAAAATTACCAGACACTGGTCGGGCGCTTCCTTCTCGACTGAAACATCATCTCGCTTGAGAATGTCCTGTGCTCCGGTCAATAGAACGACATAGCAAAAATTATTGCAAAATCCAGCGAGCCTAAAAATTTTTGCAATTTACAATACAGTTTTGATGATTACCAGAAAGCTGCGACATTCCGATAAGTTTTCATCGTCGTGCAACCGAAATTGACTTCAGATGACGTTGGTTGACGTCACCTACTCGGATTTTGTAGTCTTCACGCTCTTTCTTGTTAGAGATGACTGATTCTAATAGGAAATGACAATGTACTTCGGACAGTTATATAGGCCCTAAAAATCGAAGAATATTAGGAAAATTAGGAATAGTGAAATCAAAGTACAGGCGATATTAGACAGCTTCGAGCTGCCTGAATACGATGGTGGCATGAAACAGGCAAAAAATTGGTGCAATCCACATGGATGTGATGGGTGGCAAGAGGCAAATTGGTCAAATTCTCGGAAACACGCGCGAGAGACCGTAGCGCGCGATTTCCAGAACTAGTTGCAATTATCGTGCCTCCTTCCAGGCACAGGCCCAGCCAAGGGCCAATTGTTCACTGACGGCTCACTCAGTGCTCGCTCTTGCGCGGGATTGCACTCTCATTGATCACAGAAATGGCAATGACGAGACTTTTTCATATAGAGGTATTCATTAATGGAAAATGTATGAAGTTCGAGATTAGTGTGATCATCGAATATTTGTTCGAACTTTATCTAAATTATCAATGCCTAATTTTAGCGTTACTTTCATTATCTATGGCCAGAGAATTGGAAGACGCATCATATTTAAATATCTATGGCCATCCAATAACTTTTTCAAATATTTTTTTCATTTGAATTTTCTGATGATATTTTAAGAATCTCCATCGCAAATAATATAGTGAAAAGAACAAAATGATGATTATGTCTAAATTCCAAAAAACGCATTGAATGGCCCAGGAAATGTGACAATTTTTAATGATAAATAGATTCAACCACGTGGCAATTATGGAATGTTTGAAATTTGATGAATTGACATTCAGAAATCAGGTGTAAATTTAATAACAGTAGTACTTCAGCAAAATGACATTATCAATTGAGTTATTGAAAACTTTAGAATGTACGAGGATTGAATAGCATGCAAACCAATCAAGTCGAAAAAACAAATCACTCACATAATCATACAGTCAAAAATGAGAATGAGAAAGAACATTTCTTGCATGAAGAAGTATGATAAGCAGAGAAATCGGCTGATTTTCAATGAAAACGGTCGACGGAGAATGATAGAGGAAATGACAGTTGCAAGGCAAAGACTGGACTGCGCACAAGAAAAAGAAATGGACATGGTAGGGAATTCCCAGGAGAAAGCACTTATTGTGTTGGCCAGTAGTTCTGATTTTTACCTACGATAAAATACTTCAAGTCCACAATATCTCATCAAGTATGATGAAAGAGGCATTTTATTGACAAAATCTAAAAATTTTTAAAGTAGAACGAAATTATCAACAATCGTTATCGATAAACGATAACAATGAACAAAGAAAAATAGGTAAGCGCAAGAAATTTCTACAAATTTTCGGCCACGAAAATGATTGACAATCACAACTGCCTGATTATGAGACGAATTGACACCAACTGTATATGTTATGATAGGGCGGGGCTTGTCATGCATATTTTGACAGCAAATATAAGCGCGACAAGGTTTGCATAACGATTTGTCTACTGTTAGTCTAAAATGGGGTGCCTAAATAAATTGCCTTATCTGTTAAGTTTGCTCTTAAAGACGCGTGTTTCGCCGATGTTGCTATAAATAAATACAGCATAAAATTTCCTACAATGTTTTGACTTAAACATGCCGCGCCTTAGGCATCTTTAAAAAATATGGTAGCAAACGAAACGCACCCTGCTCTATCGAAGAGTTTGACACTTCAACTCTTTATTTGCATACCAAGAGCATTCAATCAAAATCCAGACATAATTTAAAAATTCACGTCTTAACTTTAGATTTAGTTAGTATGGACATCCATTAATTCATTTTCCCTAGAAATGTTATTGTTCTTCCCGGTCTAAAATTAGGTACATTTAGCGAACATTCAGTAAGAAAATATTATGGAAAACATCAAAATTGTTTATTAGATAGATTATTGGTTCCCAAAACAAGTATTAATAAAAGCGGTGAAACTTTTGAAGATGCATGACAATTTTGAGTGCAGAAGGCCCACCTACTTGTCTCATCGATGCTATCAATTATCAATTTGTAAATTATGAAGAAATATGATTGATGACAAGTCACGTGAAATTTAAGGGAAGGAATTACGGGGGCAATTTGGAAATAACAAGACTTTTTGGTAATCAAATCTAGAGATTATTAAATATGTCAAGTTTAGCTTTTACTAAAGAATTATAAGTCTTGCCATCTCAAAGTGCTGTTGTCAAGTTGTCAATCAGTACTGTCATTTTCGAATAATAAAGGCATTGTGATTATCAGTCAGAGTGATTTGGAGACCTAGAAATTGGCACTTCCGTCGACGTCCGATGACCAAGCGAGTCCAGATGCTAGCGGCCTAAAGACGAAAAATGATAATATGATCAGTGATAAACGACGCATTCTAGTCATTAGATAAGTTGAAATTCTCCATGTTTATACAGAGTGATTGATTACTGTATGTTGAAATGGTAAATTACCAAGAGAAATTGAATGAAGAAGATTGTTTTGCAGAAGTACAAAACTGATGTTTGTGGGAATAAGTTTAGTTTAGTCGTGATAAGTTGGAAGTAAGATCTTGGAAGTTTGACGAATTTTACCGTAAACTAGAAGGAAACTGGGTACCAAAGATGGAATAAAAATTATAAATGAAATAACGCTTCTGTTGAGATATCATAGTTCACTTCGTCATATCAGGCAAGAATAAACCAATGCGCAGGTATGACTATTTATGTTTACTGTCGAAAGATTATAAAATGAGCATTGATGCTCTTGTATGTAAATTATTTGGATCATCAGAGCTAACTCTCTATCAAACTGATAATATCCAGATAAAAACATTTGCTAACTCAATGAAATTCTCTATTTTAATTTCCAGATTTTAACATCTGTGACAACCTGCTTTACACTCTTCTCCTTTTATCTAATCCAATTGACCAAAAATATAATTATCGAAAGAGTTCATACTACATAATCCAGTGTTATTATTTCGAAGAAACTGCTAGATAATTGATGAGATAATAACAAAAACTAAGGAAAATATGTCATGAGCTCGTTCCTTTTTGATTTTTTCGGCATTGACTACTTATGTTTCTTCGATGATAACAAACTACATGCAAAATATGAAAGGTAAAAATCATTTCAATGGACGTATGCTTCTAAGAAGAATCGATACTCAATTAGAAAGAAAGTAATGAGCGCATTAAATTTAGAAGAGTTTGCCAATAATAAAGTGAGCAAATGATATTTTTGGTTAATTAAAGACACTTACGAATTACGATATAAAAGCTGAACTCCGTTTCCATTTCGCTTTCCAACCACTCGGAACGGGGCGAAGAAGACTGACGGAACATCGTTTCGTGTATTCTGAAAATCACTTGAAATTATTTTCCTAAAATGATACCTCCAAAATAGTCATGAAAAATTGCAACATCAGACATGTTTGGACGAAAAAGATATCCTGGTCCAAAATTTCAGCACGCTACATATTTTATCACTCGATGTTGCTAGTTTTTTCAAGTTCATGCTTTCAAGGAGAAATTTTATCTTGGAAAAGAGTTTGGCGATGGATCGATAAATTTTCTTTAAAATGGATTTAAGTAAATCAAGCAAAATTTATGGCTCATTTACCCGATTGTATGGCACGGCTTGAAGTGAAATATCGATTATCGAGAAAATTGAAATGAAGAAGACAAGAAGCCAAGTGCCCAACTGCATTTCGATGTCGAATGAATATTACCTGGAATATTGCAAATTTTCCTAAATCGTAATAATCACGCTAAATTAAAGCTAGAATACGAACGTGTGCAATGTAGCATGAAATGACGGACTCATGGCTAAATTTTGTAACAAAAAGTAGTAAAAATATAATTTTCACAAGATGAGCGACATGATAAGTTGAAGAAGAATATGACAAGCTCAAAACAAAACGATTGGGGACAAAATAAGAAGAATTTATTAGAATTATGCAGAGCTTGAAGAAAGTCCTCGTAACGATGAGAGAAATTCGGAAACGCAAAATAGTTCGAGTAGCAAAGATAAAATGAGGATGAAAACGTCCACTCGAGCCCCCATATAAAAATTCGAGATTTTTGGAATCCGTCACTGAAGGGCACTAGAAGTTCTGAAGCAAAACAAGAGCGCTTCTAGCCGCAGGAAATCGAATAAAAACTGCGGATGCAAATTCCGAGGCTCATTTAGAAATTAGAAATTGCACAGCGTCGGCTGCTGGTATAACTGAATTTTCTGCTACATTTACCAAAATAGGCCAGAAAAACGATAGTCGAATTATGGAACTGGGGGTCCGAGAATTTCAGGAAGAGGAAATTTTCAGGAAGATATAAGAAAGTCTCGTTTCTCGAGCTTTATAGGTACTTGGCAAGTTTGGTGACGAGAAATGCTGCACGAGTCTGGGCACGCATCGTGCTGCAATTTGACGCAGAAACGGGGAAATACGCGGATGGAGGAATTGAGGCGGATGATTTATGCATACCATATTAGGGAAGGGGAAAATGACGAAATGACTGGATTCCAGAAGGATTAAACCTGCCATTCGTGGCTTATTTTCGAGTTCTCCGTCATAATTCCCGCTCACTCTTCTTCAGCGCCTCATTTTTCTTCGTGAGTATTGGACTGAAGGAAAGTCTTACAGCATTATTAGCTTTTTGGAGTTCGGCTTTCAGGCAAAAATGAAAATTCCCAAGATTAATGGTTATTGCAGAATCATCTGATTATGGAATTTTGAAATATCCAAGAAAAACATTGCAAGTCTTTTTTCTCTTAAAACCCAATGCATACGACATTTTCGCAATGTGTATACAATGCGTTTTCTTTTTCTCCGTCACTTTACTCTTTCATCTTCCGTGCATTTTTCTTCTTCTTTCATATTTCTCAATTCTTCCGACCTGTCCCTTTCCGGTCTAAGGACAAGCAGACAAGACGTATGAGCAGCGTTTGCAGGAGTCGGTGAGTCTGTCTTCTCTGTGATGACATAATTCGTGTATCAGTGCAGGCAGAATGCCTTCAGGATCAGAATTTTTCCTCCATAATTCTTCTGCAAATCATCCATATCTTGTTTTTGGAACCTGAAGAGTTCTAATTCTTGGGAAGCCGATATTAAAAGCAAGAGCAGACTTGTTCTGAGTTGGTATCTGCAATTTTCAAGATATAATTTCTCTGCAGTATTTTTAATCGAAATTTTTCTGTGTAAAATTCTCTCATTGTCTTTAAGTCGTGTGAAACATACTACCAACTTTTTATGAAGTGTTGATTTTATCTTTGCATGTTCTTCTAGCTTTGTGCGCTTGTGATATGTTTGCATTCCCGTCAATGCACAACATACACTCACACATACATGCACACACACATTTACAACATTTGCTATCATTTCTCACTATTCATGTACGATTTCCATCCATTCAATTGCATCTATCGATAGATACCATTATTGTTCACGAAATATCTCGCTTTGAAATTTATTTTGTAATCATGAAATTTAAAAATTCCAGTCATCTTGTATGAATACAAGTTTATTAACTTGTCAGATCTTGCTTTGAGTTTTTATTTCTCGTGAAATTTCAATTTATCCTCTCGATTTCAGCGGGTTTCTCGTCTTTTTTTTCGAGTGCACGGGGCGTTTTGCGTTTCGTTTGGATTCGATCATCTCATTGCCCGCCTCCATTCATATTTCCCCATTATCCTCCTCGTCTCGTATTGCGCGCGCGGGTTTCTTTCTTTCTTTCTTTCGGATCTACGAGCGATTTCCCTCGATTCTTCGTCGATATATGCGACTTTTTGTGCGTTGCGCACCGACTTTCCCCTCCCCCCACATTTGCAAGTGAAAAGCACACCATATCTTGTCCCTCGACGACAGAAAAAATCTTTCCGTTTCCATTTTCTTCGCACTATCTCTAGTGGGAAAGAGAGAAATAGCATAGAAAAATGGAGAGGGAAAAGATTTTCTGCCGTTAAAAGATGGAATATGTGAAAAGGTGGAAAGAAAAGGAGCTATCGAGTCACTTTTTCCGTCATACAGTCGATTACATTCACGAGATTTCATCCTCTAACAATTTTAGAAGATATCGCTCTTGACCAGTGAAATTCTGTAGTTTTGTTTCTTGATTGGAACACGGACTTGCCTGTAAAATAGAAAAAAAAGACCGCTTATCGAACAAGGATTAATGTGCGTTCAAGCACTTCCTAATGAATAAACGAAAATTATTCATGTTCAAGCTAAGATAGTTCGTCACGATTTCTCGCGATATGAATCTTCTTGACCGTTACTGATATGGAACTCATATTTTGAATATTTTTGGGAAGAAAGATTCATATTTCGATCTTGCATAAAATAACTTAGTAATAATTTTCACATAGATTTCATCTCATCTTAAAATTAGCTTTCGCTTATGCTCCAAGTTTTCCGGAGATGAAAAGAGAAAAGGTAAAGGTTTTATTAAGTCCAATTCGACGAAATCTAATAATTTTTCTAAAAAATAGAATTTAATTATAGTGAATTCTTTCAGTAGTCGGCGATTACCCTCTTCACTAATCAGATTTTCTGCCTGCTTGTATTGCCTTTGCTTTTTCCATACAAACATGTGGGTGTGTGCGCATTTCTGCATTTGTGCACTTCTTCATATCACTTCCCCTCTCTTCTTTTCCCTCTTCCATTTTGAGCCAATCTTCTCTTCTTGTCTATTTCAATCTTCGCTCACTATTTTCCGACTGAATTAGCCTTCTTTCGCCTTTGTTCACCCGTATGTTGCCTCTATTTTCTGGACATTTTTCAGGACCTTCTTTCATATGACTAGCCAAATATGCTCATAGCCTTGGGCCCAACTAGAAGACCGCTCTGATAGTCAGAAAGCAAATATCGTTCAGAGCGCTCGAAATAGTTTCGTTCAAAAATCAAACGTGACAATCAGTTGTTTTCATTTTGTAAAAGTTTTAATTTTATACATCAGCCATTCAATAATTTGTCTGAATCAAAAAATTAGAATACGCTTTTTCCTGTACAATTTCTGATTAGTCGCAATGAAATAACTTTAGAATAGGCAATTTTATGCTAATTTCACAAATCCTAAGATTTTATTTGTTGGAGACCTAGTATAACGTGACATAATCACTTAATCACTCATTCTCGTATTCAACTCGCAACCTTATCAATTTTATTGCCAAATAATATTGGAACCGAGAAATTTGGAAATCGATACCAAATTTTGCATATTATGAATAATTTTCCAAAAAGCTGTTTTGAGCCAGCACGAAATGACAAAACGTGTTGTTTTTATTTTGATAATCAGGAAAAATATAAGTAAACCGAGAATATTTGAAAGCGGTACAAAATAACAGATATCTTGTTTTCATTCTGATAATAAGTGAAATATTTTTGAGTGATTTCATCCTCAAAAGTGTTATATAACGGAGCGTTCGTGAGAGGCGAGGCTGTTTATTTTGTGTGGCGGCCCCTCCGCAAGTTGTGCTTCTCTGCCTGCTTACCATATTTGGCGCACAGATCGTCTTTTTCTTTCTTTCCTCTCAAACTTTTCTATTATTTGCAGATCTCTCACCCTTCCTCCTTTCAACCTCATTTAACTGCTGCTGCATTCACCTCTTTTCCGAATCAATCAATGCAAACCAAATACGTTCTGTTCCCCTTCCCTCTCCCAGTTTTTATGCACTCTTTTCCTTCTTTTGTCTAGAAAAATGGCTTTTAGGAGAGTTTACCCATTTTCTTTTTATTAAATTTATTTGGGCTCGACATTTGCTGAAATTTTCGAAATTACTATCTTCTTAGATTTTTCTTACTCTTATGTACCCTCTAAAAATCAGCTTTCTTTTACAATTTTCAACCGAAAACTTGTCATAGATAAGCTGCCGTTCTATTTCAATTATTAGTTTTTTTTTTTTATGTTTTACCTTTGCCCTTTCTTCCTTTTCTTGTTTTTCTTTACATTTGATTTCATTCAAATGTGCACAAACATAGTGTAGTTGGGTGTAAATGTGTGGCTTTCTTTCCGCGCCTTTACAATTTGGCTTGCGTGTAGACGCGAGTTGGCATTTCAAATGAGTAAGGAGAACGCTGATGCAAAGGGCAGATTTCACGCATTTCTCTTGCACAAATTCAGAAAATTTACATCATGTCTTGGTAATTTTTGATCGAATTTTTGCACAAACTGCAGAAACATAGATATTTTCTAAAATTGCAATTTCGATATTTACATTTCACAAGAACTCATTGTCTGAATGATCAATATATCAATTTTCGATTTCGTAAACTTTCCCATACTCCATCGCATCGCTGAATTCGGACAAATATGGAAATGTAGATTTGATATTTCATCATCGAGAGTTCAGAGATATTGGTTATTTCCCTGTATAAAACTAATGTTTCCCGCCGAATATTGAAATATAAAAGGGGAAACTGCGATAATTCCCTTGTCAATTATTCCATGCAGTCACTGGCATTTCTGATCGAGCCATTGACAGATTTCTACCCAGAGAACCTGAAAACCAGTTGGAGACGCAATCCTCCGCTTTGGCATTTTCATTCGACGTTTTATGCTAATGCCCTTCGTCTCTTTCCTGTCTTCCAAATCTATGCACTAGAATGCAGACATGCCCAGAGAACGTTATAACGTCCTCTGAGTGACTTTCTAACCATGCTTAGGCGGAATTTTGTTCTTCCTATGTTTCTTTCGATTTTTGGCTATTTTCAGGTGCTTGTTTTGAAAAGTTGAAAATTGTCTTGTTTCTATATTTTTGTATTCGGAAATTCAAAATTTCACCATTTCCGTCCGACCTGTTCCCCCACCACAATGGCTTTCAAACTAAAATGCCAGTCTACTGCCCCTATTTTTGCGGTGACAATGTATTGTTAAAAACCTTTAGCTTTGTATCTAACGTTTTTCACATCAAGTAAATTAGCGCCTAGTGTTCGTTATAATGGTGCTTGACTGCCAGGCGAAGTGTTTTTGGGTAAAAAGCGCGTAAAACTGTTGCGCTTGCATTAGCAGATTGTGTGAACTGTGTGAACGATTCGTAGTAATGCGCTTTCCGAGGGCACTCTGATTAGGTCACTTCAACCATTCGTAATTTTCGTAGTAGTCTTTTCTGAGTAAGCCGGAAATCTTTCACTATCCATCATCCATTTATCCGTACTTTCATCGTTCATCCACTAGAATTTTCAAATATATCCTGACAGAAATTCAACTTTATCGTGATTTATTTCAGATGACCACATTCCTTGCTCAACTCTGAATGATCATGTCATGAAAGTTGTTAGATTATTCGATGATGGATATTTCCTGTCTATTTAATAATTTCGTCGCCGCGTCAACTTTCAAATCCATCCAGCAGAGTTTTCATCAATTATGTCTTGCGCTAGACATAGAACCGACTGACTCACAAAATGTCTATAAAAGGTAAAAAAAAAAACTAAATTAATTTTAATCACAATAGTAATTTTAGCCTCCGAAAAATCTCAGAGTGGAAAGCTCAAAAGCTTTGGAAATTGCTGGACAAGAAATTCGAGCATCCAGATTACGAATCCCAGTCGATAGCTGGACATCAGCAAATTTTAATAATTGGAGCGGGTGAGAAAATTCTCATTTCCTTGTTTTTTTAAGAAAAATAATTTAGGTCCATGCGGCTTGCGATCTGCCATTGAGTGTGCCTTATTAGGAGCTTCTGTACATGTCGTAGAGCAGAGGGATAAATTTAGGTAAATAAACCTCTTTAAATAAAAGCTCTTTAAACTATACCACTTCTTTAATTTCAGTCGAAATAACGTCCTCCATCTATGGCAATTCGTAATCCACGACTTGAAATCTCTAGGCGCCAAAGTATTCTTCCCGAAATTCTGTACAGGAAGCATTGAACATATCAGTAATATTCTGTTAATTTGAATTTTGTATTTTTTTTTGTTATTTAGGCATCCGTCAATTGCAATGTATTCTGCTGAAAACTGCACTATGCTTCGGAGTGCAAGTCCACGATTCTGTTTCATTCATGCAGTTGGTTTTCCCAGAGGATCAACCTGATGGAAGCGGTAATTATTTTCTTTATCGTTTTTAAAATGCTCAACTTTTCTTTTAGTGTTGGGCTTTCGAGCTCAGTTCGAACCATCAACCAGTTTCTTGGGAAAATACGAGTGGGATATCATCATTGGTGCAGATGGGAAAAGGAATACTCTGCCAGGTTAGACAGAGTTTTCTTCGACATTTTTAACAAAAAATTACTTTAGGATTCCCTCGAGACGAAATGCGAGGGAAATTGGCGATTGGTATCACGGCGAACTACGTGAATAAACGAACATCTGCGGAGGAACGAGTTCCTGAAATCAGGCAAGAAGACAAAATGATTGATGATTTTGAAACTGTTTTTCATTTCAGCGGAGTAGCCTACATTTTCAATCAAGCTTTCTTCAAAGAACTTCTACTCACCACTGGAGTTGATTTGGAAAACATAGTCTATTACAAGGTTCAACATCAAAATGCATGCTCACGAATTCAATAGCTATTTTAGGACGATACCCACTATTTCGTAATGACCGCAAAGAAACAGAGTCTGATCGAAATGGGAGTTATCATCAAGGATGAGGATGATATCAACGCTCTATTAGCCCCTCAGAACGTGGACCGTCAAGCTTTATGTCGCTACGCGATTGCAGCTGCTGAGTTTGCTACAAATGGTACAACATTTTCGAATTTTCAGGATTAATAACAAAATTTCCGAAGATAGAAATTGTAAGAATAAACTTTAGGCAAGTTACCGTCACTCGAATTCGCCCGGAATCATCACGAGACAGAAGACATTGCGATGTTCGATTTCACCTCGCTGTTCTCGTCAAGATGTGCAGTTCGACTCGTCGAGAAGAAGGGGAAAACCCTGCTGATGGGAATTGTCGGAGATTCTCTGCACGAACCGTTCTGGCCGACAGGGTCAGGCTGCGCGAGGGGGTTCTTGGGAGTACTGGATACAGCTTGGCTGATCAGAGAACACGCACTCAACGAGAGAAGTTCCTTAGAAATGATTGCCGAAAGGGAGTCAATCTATCGGCTGCTGGCTCAAGTCACCAAGGATAATATGCATCGAGCGCTCAGCAAGGTAGGAGTAATTCAACTTCGTGTAAAACGACTGTAACGACATCTCTTTAATTTCAATCTGAAGCTGGAAATTCAGTATTCAATCGATCCTCGAACGCGATACGTCTCATTGGAGCTCTGCGTCCAGCCAGAAGATGCCAGGGCCTTGATCAGCACAGACAAACTGACAATTGGTTAGGATCTCGAAATGTCTCTAGAAAACTAAAGATAATCTTTTTAAGAGCACTTCGCTCGACCATTTCCGTCCACTCGTCGAATTAAAAGCGAATCACAACGTCAGCTACTCTCAAACTATGCTTTGTGGAGGTTCACTCAATTCGCTGTCAACAGCTTCAAATGCAAACCTTATGATCTTGATGAGAGGTTTTTTTCTCAACTCAACACTAAAAGAAACCATCCTTCAGTTGGAATGACGGAAAATGTCTCGCTGCACTGATATCGAAATTCCGACCTGACATTCTCGACGCAAAAAGTGTCTGGGACATAGAGGACTACAAGAGAGTCTATGTAAGAAAACCATTTTCAATTCATTGATAGAAATCTTCATCTTTCTAGCAAGTCTTCGATATCATTGAAAAAGAACTGAATATTCCAACTCCCTGCCGGTATTCATACGAATGGAAGAAGCAACCCGAAGAACTGAAGGTCAAGTACATTCGAAAGATTTGCGAGAAATTGCAAGAAGACAGCAACAGGATACGAGCTGCATTGATCACTCCAAAAGCCCACAATCCTCAGAAGAGGAAGGCTGAGAACGAATTGAACAGAGTGGAATTCAACGGCACACCGAAGAGATGTGAACCGATTGAGAGGATCACCAGGGATTTGACAGATTATGTAAGGAAAAAATGGGCAAATGGACATTGAATTTGAATGATTTGTTCAGAAGCCGACTTGGGAAAAAGATCACATAGCTGCTGGAAGAAATGAGACGGTTGAGTGTGGCGAGGATGGAAGCAGAAGAAAGATCGAGAAGCTTGACGTTGAACTCGTCAAAAGAGTCGAACAAGTAGAATTTCAACATCAGACAAAAATTTCTGAATGACCAATTTTCAGATCGTATCCGGTCAAGCAGACGTGGATAGGACACGAGATCAGAGAGAGCGAAGACATCGAGAAGCCAGGAACAAGACGCACAGCATCACGAAGGAGGAGATCCAGAAGGTGGAAGCCATGATCCGAGGAGACGATTGGCAGAAAAAGCAGGAACTAACCCGAATGTTTATACGACCTGTTAACTTCCAACACTTAAGTACTAAGGAAGGGAAGAAGGAGTATGCCAAACCTGCTGGATCTCCGAATCTGAGTAGTCAAGATGTGCAGGTAAAGGAGCCATTCGCTTGAAATTTCCGAATCAACTAATTCAGCACATCCGAGTATCTGCTGCCGACGCAAGGAGGGAAGTGAAAAGTGGATTTGACCGACACGCAGAAAGAGAAAAGTTCCGAGTTGTCGACGAGAAGATGAAGGAGGCTAAGGAAATAATGGAAAGACGAGATCTGAATGGAATTGATCCTTTCGGAAAACGAGCACATGAAATGCAGCAACAACGAGGACCGTTCAACAAGGTATGGGTCACGTGAAGAAGATTTGATATGTAAAAGTTTAGCCGATTGCTCCTGTGCCGCCGACAAAACCACTGAACTCTTCCCAGACGATTGTGATTTCAAATCCGTATCTGACATCACCAAAGGAGGCATCACCTTACGACAGTGTGAACCCGAACTCGAAAATCAAATGCCAACTCTGTGAAAGTGTCGTCTATCTGGCTGAACGAATGCAGGTACGACAAGTTCACGATAAAATGCTATTTTGAAGAAAATTTGTAGGTCGAGGGCCAATACATTCACAAGAACTGTTTCCGGTGTGCTTATTGTGGTCAACCACTACGACTGGGCGAGCATGGCAAAGATCACGACTTAGACTACTTTCATCCATTCAAGTATTCCGACAATCTTTTCCATCGGATGACAAAATTTAATTCCAGATTCTTCTGTCGTACTCATCTGCAAATTCCGCTGAGAGAAAAAATCGCCAAAATCAACAAGCTCTCGAAACAGCAGCAAGAAAGGAAGTCAGAAATTGAGCCGCAAAGAGAACCGATAATCAATCGACAAGAATCAATAAGCATCAGCCCCGTCGTCAATACGAATCAGCCAGAGGAAAGGATAACCACCAAGATTCTCAGCTACTATACATCGCCTATGATGTCACCAGTCATAACTTCATCGCCTGGGCATGTCGCAATCGAGCCTGAAGATATAAGTCAACCAACTGCAGTTGGAAGAACTCCTGAACGAGCCGAGTTTGGAGCACATCGAAGAGAGCCTTCAAATTCAGCACTGACTGCGGCCGCCGCGTCCTCAAATCAGCCGCTGAATACGTCGATTTCATCTGAAAGTGACGAAGAAGAGTCAGTTGCAATCGTGCAGTCATCAGACAGGACTAGTGACCGAGAACGAGAATCGGGAAGCAACGAGAGTGACGAGGAGGAGTCATTGGAAGACGCCGAGAAGGACGAACTTGATAGGACAATCAATCAAGTGGTGGATGAGTCGAATGGACCGCTCACAGAGGAGATGGCCAAGAAAGTTTGGAAAGAGGTCGTTCAAAGAAAGAGTCTTGCGACAAGTGAACCACCGATCAAGTCACGAAACGAAAGCGACAATGTGATTGTGATGAGGAGGAACGTCGACGCTGGTCAATCTTCGCCTGGGAACAAACCGCGAGCACTCAGTCTGATGATAAACGCAGGCAGCATCGAGACTTACCTGAACGACAAGGTTGACAATGGAACCGAGTCGATTGAGGAGATTGCCAAGAGACGGATGGCGGAAGAGATCGAGAAACTCAAGGAGCAGACCAGGCAGAAGGCCAAGCAGAAGACCGACGAGCAACTCGGCATCACAAGCAATCGATTCTCTGTTCCTGTCGCGTCAAATCTCACCCCAAACTCGTCATTCCGAGACAGATCAACTACTTCATCTCCGCCTCGTGCAAGAAAACTCGAAGCTAAGGTCATCGTCGAAGATCTGCCTTCACATTCTCGAAGCAACGTCGACAATTCGCTGATCCGAAAGATTGAAGAACCCAAACCAGAAAGAATCGATGCGCCAAACATCACCGGGCCACCAATGCAGATTCACACTTCAAACGAACGCATTCATTCGGAATCGAGCAAGGAGACAAACATTCTAGTCAACAAGATGAAGCGAATGCGAGTTCGACAGAAGACTGTTGAGGTGTTGGGAAGCACTGTCGCGGCTGCACGAGCAGGTAATGAAGATTTTCTTTCACAAAAGTTACTCGGTCAATGAAATTCACGTTTTCAGGGTTAACAGCGAAGAATGGTAGCAGCACTATTCTGATAAGCGACAAGACCGATGGAGACAAGGAAGTTGGACAACCATCCTTGCAAGTGCCTTGTGCAGCTGTCGCTCCATCACCCAGAGAACGAAAGTCGAAGGAAGAACAGCAAGAGCCGAGCAGAGTCGAACAAACACAGGAAGTAACAGAACGGGCTGTGCAGTACGTACAGAAACGCGCTGAGAAGATCATTAGGTGAGATTTATCTTTAAAAAATCCATTAAAAAAATCGAGGTGTTTAGGCAACGAGAAGAGGAAAGCAAACGGAATGCGCAGGATATTCAAAGGGGGCTGGAAGAATGCGAAGTTCGGAAGGAAGTCATCCAGAAGAAGGGAACCGAATACGAAGAAAAACTTGGAAAAGGTTGGAAATTCATCTCTCCAAAGAGAGAAAACCAAAGGAAGTTTAGACCCGCGAGATCGCTGGGTGCTCGAATGCTGGCTGGCTCTGGTGCAAGAGCTCGAATTTTTGGTTTGGAGAGAGCAGACTTTGAAATTGCGAGCGAAGGACATGCAATTGGCTGATGAGTGCAAGAAATTGGACGAGGAGTACAGAAACGCTCAGGAGCTTGAAGTTGGCGACGAGTTGAAAGTAAAATTTACTTTCTTTTGAAAACCGAAAATGCAAGTATTCGAAAAATCGAAACGTTTACTTTTAGGCGCTCGTACTGGACCGCCTGTACAAAGCTACCAAAGAAAAGGCCAATGTGCGGGCAGAGATGGAAGCCTGCAGGAACGATCTGAAGCGTCAGAAGCCGAGCACTGAGATTTTGAAGGAGAAAAATTTCGACTTCCGTAATTTCGAGAATGCCTTTTGCAAGATGCAAAATTCCTGATTATTCATATTTTATGTAGAAATTTGTTCACCAATCTACGACGATTCTTTGATACTTACATATCAGTTCTTCTTACAAAGTCCTCAATTACTATGTACCCGTTAGTGATATTGCCTTAAATTATGCTGACTTACAATATTCCTGACTATATGATTTGCTCCAGAATGTTTACATGAGAATTTTCTCGGCTCATAATTTTGCTACAAACCGCCAAAGCAATCTTTCCCATACTCATGTTTCTTTGCGCCCAGTTTTCTATTTCTAGGTGAGATTTTGCTCCAATAATTGTGATTATTCAGTGAAATTGTATTTAACTTGGAGGTCGCTATTAATCTGTTTAGCTTTCAAATTAAACATGAACATGACAGCTTCTCCTATCTATTCTCTATGCTTGTAAAATTGCTTTAAGCAATATTTTAGAAGGAAGTATAATTTATTTACTCGATCACATTGCTATCTGAAAACCCGTTTGAATAAATTTTAAGCGATTTTTTTTGTAATTTAATGCTCGAGATCTTATTTGTTGAATATCGTTCAATCTTTCTTTTCGTGTTCCACCACATTCGAACTGTCGAGAAGAATAATAGCGATGCCGATTTGGGTAACCAAATTTCCAATCCACCAAAGCCAGGAATGCGTTTCGTTCAGAAATGCCCAACTCAAGATTCCCTAGAATTTTTGATTTCAGCCTAAATTAAAAAAAAAAAAACAAACACAAAAGCTAATAAATTAATGAATTTTCGACCAAAAATTCAAATCAACATTTTTAGGGGGTGATATTTCAACTTTTTTTTTCATAAAATAAACAAATATTTACTGTAATAGTCAAGTTGGTTCCCATTGAACAGAGCATCGCTACGGTTGTGCTTTTCGAAAGAGCTAGCGATTTGACGTAGAGCATCCACATGAGCACGTTCAGACCGATGAACAGGGACAGCCAAAGATAGGCTATCTGAAATAAATAATAAAATACAAATAAACTAATGAATAATTGCGATTTTAAAAAAATTTCTTAGTCCGAATAGTATTTCCCCCGATTTTTCATGCAAGAATTGAATACCAAACAAGTTTCTGAGTTGAAAAAATACTTATTTTCAAAGTTCAATTCGAAATTGCTCAAAATCATCTAGTTTAGATCTTTTTTTTCTAATTTTAGCATAAGAAATTGAACTCATAAAATACCGGTCCAGAATGATTCCATTCACTGAACGTCAACTTGCCGACAATCGCTGCACTCGCTCCGCAAAATCCGGCGACCATCGCGAAAATCGCGAACGTTTTCGAGCCGAAAAATCCCGCATTCGCTTTTCCTCCTTCGTTTTTCGAGTCGATTTTCGAAGTCACATCTTCAGATTTTGCGGACTTACGGTTCATTACCTGAGTCATGAAACTTAGAGCATGAAAAATAAAAAAAAAATCGCGAAATTCAACGAGGAAAAATTGAAAAATGTTTTGAACGGACTTGCAAATAAAAACCCGCACCCGCGGGTATGGGTACAAAATTTCAAAAAAGATGCAGATGCCAAATTTAGACAAAAGTTGCAAGTCTGGCTTTGAAAGAAGCGGCCCCTGGCGAAAATCGCATGGCGTTTAATAGTCATTCTCGGACAGTGGTTGTCCTTTCGGTTTCCCGCATTTTTTCTTCGAATTTGTCGCGGCTCGAATTTTCGAATTTTTGACAATTTCTGAAAATTTCTTAAATTCCAAAGTCTTTAAGTTCTGGAACTTCTTCACGTTCTAGGCGTTTAAAATTATCTCCTGATTCACGAAACGCGCTCTGCAATTCGTGGAATCCCTTGGAAGCACCGAAAAGTGTCGTTGAATTCTTCAACTTTATTTGATATCTCCTAAAATTTCGGAATTTCCCTGTCTAGAACTTGCTGGATCCTTCTATTTCCTGTTCTAGAGCAACCTTGAAAGGTTTAAAACCTCACAAAATCGGGGCTTTCGTCGAATTTCGAAAATTTTGACCATTTGATAAAAGTTCATTTAAATCTTTTCTTCGTAATTCTCTTCGAAGCTTTGATTCTTTTCATTCGCGATTTTCTCTTTCGTATTTTTTTTTTTTTTTTTCGAAAATCGACCAAATCTCCCAATTTGCAGGAAAATGGTGTCTTCTGCTGACAAGACCGTGGAGGTTGGCGAGATGGAAGTGGGCACCGTCGTGGAGGAGAAGCCTGTTGCGTCCAACGGAGAGGAGACGAAGGAGCTCACTCCGGAAGAGTCCGTTTAAAAATATTCCGAAAATGAAAAATGCAACAACTGCTTTTAGTTTAGTTCCAAATCAGTAGGGAAAAACCATCATTTTGAAGGGAGCTTAGAGTGAAAGAAAACTACAAATCTTATTCTGAAATTTTTAACGTCTTGAAAAACAACAAATTTCCAGAAAGAAGGCAAAAGTGGCGGAACTGTTCGCTGAGGGAAAGAAGCACTACTTCGCGCAGAGCCTCGAGGATGCCTGTCGCGTGCTCAGCGATGCGTGCAAGTTGAGGTTCGGAAAAGCAAAATTCAGAATCTCCGAATTTGAATTACTTCAAAAATATTTGACAAATTCTTTGAAAAATCGTTCAGTTTTTCTCCTTCTCTCTAAAACCCTATTTATTCTTCAGACATTAAATTTTAGAAATAAGACACAAATTTCAGCGATGAGCTGTTCGGCGAGCTCTCGGCGGAGTGTTACGAGCCGTTCTTCTTCTGTGGGCGCGCTCTGCTCGACTGGGCCCAGGTCGAGGACAAGGTGATCGACCACGCCATGACCGGCATGCCCCTCCCCAAGACTGCTGACTCGGGCAGCTCGGCCGCCAACGACTCCATCGACGAGGAGAAGTACGAGAACCCGGACAAGGTATCGGGTAAGTCGGGAGAAAGTCGAAGAAAAATGAGAAGGTCTAGACATAATTCTGGCAAAGTTCCGGTCAATAAAGAGAAATAGAATTTGAAAATAACAAATTGAATTTTCCAGAGGAAGAGCGCGAAAAGATCAGGGAAGAGGTGGGCGAGGCGCTGGCGGAAGGAGCTGCTGAGAAGGCTGAGGAGCTGCAGACTGAGAACAAGACTGAAGGAGACCAGCAGAAAGGCAAGGAACATTGGCTTAAAAATCGGCGCTTTCCAAAAGAAATTGACTACAGAAATTGAAAATCACAAGACAGCACGACATATGAAATAGTAAAGCAGCAGATAGAAAATGTCTCAAACAATTTCTTCTCCAATTCGACGTCATCCTCTTGTTGCCTTGTACTCGTTCGAGATACAGGATTACTGTAATAGAATATATTTTATTGATTTTCAGATGAGAAGGTGGAAGATGCGGGCAAAGACGCTGACGGTGGCGAAGAGGAATCTGAAGGAGAGGACGAGGAAATGGATGAGGAGGGAGATGGCGAGGAAGCCCAGGCCACCACCACCATGCAAGACGCTTGGGAGTATCTCGAGGTACGGTTTGAGAAAAATGAATAATTTAACAACGGAGAAAAAGGACGTGAACTTCTAAAGAAAATGGATAAACACTTTTCTGAAAATTTTTTAAATTAATTGAAAAGACTATTCTTAGAGGATACTGAACAATGTATGAAAATTATCCTATTTGCAGGTGGCGCGCGCGATCTGCGACAAGTTCCTGGCGGAGAGCGACGACTGGAAGCACAGGAAGATCAACACGCTCCTCTTCCTCGCCGAGTGCTCCATCGGCGACGAGCAGTATGAGCAGGTCTAGATTTTTTTTTTTTAAATTTCCTTAACAAGAATACATTTTAGGCTCTCTCCGATCTGGACGTGTGTCTCGAATTGCAGAAGGCCGTGGCGACCGACTTCTCCACGGACCGCGTCGTCGCGCAGACCTACTTCACGATTGCCCGTGCTCACAAACTCAACGACAACTTCGATGACGCGGCCAGGCACTTCGACATGGCCAGAGACATTCTCAAGGCTAAGATCGGTGAGTGAAGGAAAAATATATAATTTTAGAGGAAAAAATTAGATAAGAAATGATGCTTATTCAAATGAGAGGATAGATAAAGACACGATCTTGTCCTTTCCAAATTTTAAGCAAAGATCAAAGAAAGAATCACATGAATGTGAGAAATTGAAAACTAAGAAAAAAATTTCAGAAAATCTGGAGAAGGAGCTGAATTCTGCCGAGGAGGTGGCGCGCAAGCAGACGGAGTCGGCCATCGAGGAGATGAAGTCGATCATCTCCGACCTCGACCTGAAGAAGCAGGATGCGGAAGACAGCGCCAAGGTCCGCAAGCAGGTAAGGAAGAAGTTCTCAATACTAAATGAAGCATAACTTGCTGGCCTCAGACAATTTCACAGGCTCAGAGAGCTATCGTTGGAGTCTCGAAAGAACGATTAGTATACAACTGATCTAAAATTTTCAAAAGTCCAAATAGCTCTGTCTAAAATGTCGGAATAAAGGGAAGTTACAATTTGATTTTGCAGGTGGAAGACATGTCGCGCAAAGTGATGAAGGAGATGGCGGATCAGATGGCCGCAATCGGCGAGGACAAGCCCGTCAATGACATCACAATGAATGTTCGTTTGATATTTTTAATGGCTAAGGAAAATTCTATAAAAGAATTAATTCCAGGAAAAGCTCTTGCCATGAGAAGTTCTGATTTTTAAAGATCTTCAAGTTTTTATTTCAAATTACAAATGATAAATTGTTCAGCTGCGCAAGCCCGCGAAACGCCCAGCCGGAGACGACGCTGAAGTAGTAGAGACGGAGGCGAAGAAGGCGAAGGAGACAGGCAAACAGGAGGAAGAGAAGGAGGGCCATGTCAGTCCCGCACCCGAGAACTAAAATTAGACTCGGATCGCCAAAACCAACCACTTTCGAGCCATTACCCAATTTTGCCCAGCTTCAGCCTTAAAGTTCACCTTTATCGTCTCCACTTCCTATCATCAATTTTGTCTACTCTTTTCCTTAACATTCAACTTTATTCCCATTTTCCTGTCCATTCATTCATTCATCTTTCTATCTAACTTATTTTGATTTTTGGAAAGTTCGAAATTTCTATTGACACTTCAAAAATTTTCAAACTTTCCGAAAAATAAATATTATTTTTATTTTATCTTCCTGTAAAATCACCTTCCCATAACTTATTCTTGATTTCCATTTGACGGCTTTCCCAATTTTGATCTATTTTGGTGCGTTTTATTCGCAATGGTTAAAATGATACTCCCCGAATTCGTTTTATCTGGTGTATGTTTGACTTTGAAATCGGTTCAGTGACAATGATTCTTTGAAGAAATAAACTATTTCGTGAAAATTTCCTTTTCAGTAGAAATAAGATGTCAAAATTCTCTAAAAATATCTTAATTTCGGAAATTCAATGATTTTTCGATAGTTTGGAGACCTCTCAACTTGATGAGGAGATAGTATTCAAAGTTAGCGTTTTCCTACTTGACTCTCTTCCCAACCTACATTTGTATTATCATGCTATTTTTTAAATTGGGAGATTTTCGAATACCCGATTTTTGGACTGGATTTTCAGCGAATGTGAAAATCTGTTGGATTGAATGACTAAATGCGAATCGAGGCGTTCTGATCGCAAACCAGAAGAAAACACGAGCATGATTTCGGCAACCGCGAAAGCGTTTACGAATATCGGCAAGCCAGGGAGCAAGGTTGGATTTGTTCTTTCCCTTTCATAAAATTGTAAGAATCATTTGTTTGATTTCCTTGTAATTCTGGAAATTTCGTTTCATGATCATGAAAATTTGTTTTCTATTTTTCTATAGATATGTTAGAATGCTAATCAAGGAAAATAGTGAAAAGAGTTTTTTTTTTTATAAATTAAAAATTTTCAGCTACAAGTGTCCTCCCGCTCGCAGCCCGATTCGTCGATTCGGACAGCGATTGCTGAGGGAAACGATGTCCACATTCTGCAAGAGTCCGGGAAACTCATCCAGTCATTGGCGTTTCCTTCAAATGTTCAGCAGGTAGCAGCTTTCTTGAAGAAAAATGTTGAAGATAGTTAGCAGCTGAATGGGAATAATTTTTTGTTGTTTTGAGAAAGAGCTCGCGTTTTTCTATTCCTGTCCTACTGATAAAATTAAATTTACATAAGAAATTTGTGGGTCAAAATCTTAGACTTTCTTCTTTCTACAATTTTGATTCAACAGATTGCTTTATTTCGATAATTTATACATGTCAAATTGTTCAGGTCCTGTGGCACACGTTCTGCAAGACCCGCAATGACTCGAATGTGGTTTCGGACTCGACCTTCCTCTGCGTCGTCGCTGATCGATCGATCTACTTCTACTCTGCGCAGTCCGGATATCCTCACTATCTAACCTACAGTGCTCCTTTCAAGGTTGGAATTCAATTTATTTTAATCCAAGGGAAAGGGAGAAAGTATCAATTTCAGAAATATTCACTTCCCAATCATTTAATCTTCTAATATCAAAAATTGTTCTCGTTCAAATGTTGTAATCATCAAGAATTGTATTTTATGAGATTCTGAAAATTTCGTCCGTTTAAGAATGACATAAAATCGATAAGCAGAAGGACTACTAACATTTGATGTCCATTTTTCTTTTTTTTATTTTTCAGGTGGGTCGAATCTACTCGACTCCGATTAGACTATTGGTGGAGTGCGAACCTGACGAGTCGTTGCTCGAGGATTTTGAGGACGAAGGCATCGAACTGCCCTCCCCGCCAAAGTGTATCCTCTATTCCCTCTCTCACCCTATGGCTGATCTCAGGGCTGTTATTCGGAAGAAGGGTAGGCTTTTCACATTTTTTTTCTTCTTCCAAGTTCTTTTAGGAATTATGAAAATTCTTTATCATTATCATACAGAAAAATGTAATTTTAAAACCATAATGGCTATTTTATGATTCTGGTTACGCGCTATTTTACTTTATTGACAAAGTTCCGAGTTACTTTTTTTTCTTCAATTTTAGATTTTTTGAAGATTATGAAAAACGAAAATTTTCAGAAACCCACAGCAACTGGGACTTTTTGATTTCGTCTAATAGCGAGCGAATTTCGGTGATTGGCACTGCAGGAGAATACATCATTCTCTATGATGGAATGAAAAAGGTAAATTAAAAAAAAGTGAATTACAAATTCGGTAACTAAATTCGAAAAAGTAACATTAATCCAATTTAGTAATTTCTTTGATTTCAGCAATTTATGATTAACAAAATCGTGGACACTGCAGACGAGACAATTGGCACCCAGATCAGAACCGGAATCATGCATTCCACTCCTCTGTCGCAGCACAATAATTCGAGTTAGTGTTTTCTTATTTTTTTAATTTAGGGATTAAAAATTGAACATTTTTTTGCTTTGGAGATAGTATGGATCATCTAATAGCATTTGTTGGACTACTTTTGAACTTCATGACTATATTCACCTTGACATTCACGCTTCTCATTTTTTACTAGAAAATACTTGATTCTTTGAAATATAGCTTTATTGACCGTATAAAAGTAGGATAGTTGATAATTGATCGATTGATCAAAGATATCGAATTGAGTTGCTCAGTGCATAGGGATGATAGTGAGTGACCTTCTGGTTTCCGGGTCGAGTTTGCCGTCCTTGCGACCGTCCGACGAGGCCGAAGTCGTCAATCTCAACAACTGCAGATCGCTCGTGTTCAGCATGTTGATCGCGTTATTGTTGGGGGAGGAGAGCCTTCGAAGGGCTGAAAGAAAATTGTTTCATAGTCGATTTTAATCTTTCATCATTTTTGATATTCAACTATACAAGGTTTTTGGAAAATTCAATTAATTTGTAAAAAGTAAGAGTGGTGATAAGGAAGTGTGAACTTTCAAAGAAACATTTTTTTTAATTTGATACCTGAAAGGTCTTGACTAGAACGAGCTGGCCGATTACGGAATATAGATTGGCTGCGAGCGTGTAAAGCAGGAGCCGACACTGCCGTTGAGGCCGGACATGCTAAAAACTAGGAATTCGAATTTTCGGTAAATAGTCATTTGTCAATCTGAGTAGGATGAAATTTGTAAAATTTATAGTTTTGATAAATTCCCAACCTATTGCTGGAGAAATGGCGGAAGGTTCTAGATGAGTTGTCGAGCGACTTCTTGTAGATCTCACGGATGCCATTGATATTATGCTACTGAAATGTTGTAACTTACTTTAGACAAGACAAATTTAGATAGAAGTGAGGAAAGAAGTATCGGCAATGGGTTCTATCTCTAAAAGCGCTATTTTCTTACTTCGTGATACTGAGTCTGAGCGGTGTCTTCTCGGCAGCACATCCCTCATAGCCCCGTTTAATGGCTTCAACGAGAGCGTTCGAAAACTCCCTCCAGGAATGTTGCAATTCCTCTTCTTCAGAACGGTGCAAATCGTGTCGGGCACCGATTCGCAATATTCGTCGCATTCTGAAAATGATCCCATTAGGTTATTTAGAAGTTAGAATAGGTGGCATAAAATTGTTGCAAGTTGAATGTTTTCTTGTCGTATGATATCTGGTATTCTTTTTTATCTTTCTGTTTTCTTTAAAGAATAAGCAGTTTTGGAAACAAAATATACTCTAAATTGAAGATAAGGTTTAGGATAAAAAATCCATTCTTTTGTCTACACCTTTTCCAGACATGTTTACATTTCATGTACTTTTGAATGCTCATTTTCTATGCTCTAATGAATCTTTAGAATTTTATGGCCATTCATTTTCATTGTGATCCTGATTCAGAAAGAATGGGCCAGAATTATAAATAGGCGCGAAAATATCCAGGAAGATTTTTGGCAGGCATAGTTTGGATGTATGGATTACGCATTTGATATATCTTGAGGAAATGTTGCACTTTTGGATTTTAGACCTTTTCTAGCATAAAGTCTAGGTTTTTCTCGGTAATGACGAAACAATTGAACTAATTTGCACTAAATGGATGCATAGGCAGGGTGATGTTCTGACTTAGAAATGCAAAGAACAGAGGTTCGAAAAAGAAGGAATATGAAAGGTAGTTTCGAAAATGTTTGATACCATAGTTCAAATTCATTAATTTTTTCTTGCATTGATCGATAAGAAAAGAAATCCAATTGAAAAATGTATAAATTTTGACCATTTCATAACGAAATCTCTTTTACTTCATTTTCTTTGATTTAAACAAATTCTGGACTCACTTATTATCGCTGTTGACCACGTTCATATACGTTTGTGTCATTGCTATTGGAAGTTGTTGAGCGAACGGGGCCCAGTATGAATTATCCTTGCCTTCTGACATGTACTGTCTAAATTCGATCATGATTTTCAGTTAACATATAAAATTAGGCCTGGAGCTATTTGTAGCAAAATTTAGTTGGGAATTCCCGTAAATTTTGTTAGAAATTCCCCTCAGACCCTAGAACATTAACATAAAAATCAGATTATCATCTTACCGATGCCTTCCGCCTAGACTAAATCCAAGTGTTTTGATCATTTCCGGATCGCATTTGTGAATTTTTATCAGGACGTGGAGAAAATCTCGAACCTAAAATTAGTTAGATAAATAAATCTTCTAAGGAAGTAATTAACTCTGGTTTAAACTTTTTTTTCTGTTAAATGCTCAAGTATTCTCATTTAGGATTGTTCAAATTAGAGTGTTGATTTGTGAGAAAAAATGTAACAAAATCTAGTCTTTGTTTATAATTTGAAGCACTTGTTTGGGGAAGAGCTTAACACCCAAAATGAACACAAATTGTGTAGTTTGGCCTGAATTTTTCTTTCACAATTTCTTACTTCTTCGGAATTTTCCTATTCCCGAATATGCCCTGAACTTGCTCTGATTTAGATTTGTTTTGTCACCTTTTCGTCAAAAGGAGAGGGAGTTTCTTGCGAAAGAATGGCCTGAGGATATATGAAAGAGATAAAGCTCAGGGCTAGTTCAGGGAAAAACGAAGGGGTAAGAAAAGGGAGGTGCTGAATGAAAGACGCAACAGGATAGAGGGAGATAAGGCGGTGAATCGAAAATGCCGAAAATGACCCGATTCTTCACAGAATTTATCAAAGTTCACTCAATTTCTTCCTTTCATGAAAATTTTTATCAGCAAAAAGGGTGAGCTTCCAAAAGTCTAATCTCCCCTTATGATCCTTAGAAAGTTTATCCATTTTTTCTTTGTCAACTGTACTTTACTCTAAAAGAATGATCTTTCCAAATTATTTAGTGGAAAATTGGATAAAATTATCATGAAAGCTGACCTATTTAGACTACTTGGAAAGTTAAGGAATTTTCTTCCTTTACATAATTTATTCCGAAAATGCATAACGCTTCTAAATTAGAAGTAAGTAAAATCTTTTTGTCTCCCCCACTCGTACTTGATCTTTTCACCCGAGTGATTTTGTGCTCTACTCCCGCGCGAATTGTAAACGCAATGCAAAACGCAAAACGAACAAAGACGAGCAGAATTGTGAATTGTGTTATGTTGTGACAAGGCGAAATTTGATTTTTTACGAGGTCAAATGTGTTTTCCGACCTGGAGAATCGGATTCTTCGAAATTTTGTCTCAAAAATTTAGACTATCGAAAAGTTTAAAAAGATTACTTGAACTAATATTGATAGAAAAGGAAAATTATTTTTTGAAAAATTGAAAAATTTACCCTCGAAATCATATTCATGAATTTCTCGTTGTTCCTGTACGTGGCGTGCATCGTTTCGGGTAAATCTACTAGAGCCCAAACCCAAGTGGGGGTTAACTCCGCTGCTCGTAGCCAGGCTGTGCTTAAATAAATAAAACTCATAATCAGAGCAAAATAAAGCAGTGAAGAAATTTAGCAATGAAATGATGAAGATCAACATATCAATTTGTTACAATTGAAGCTATGGCAGGACTATTGAGCAGTCTAAGCAATTGGATAAAAATTAACCTGATAGCGTCATTGAGCAGGTTGGGGTTGTGGTTGTAGATGACCGTCCACGAGTGGATGACCTGCTTGCGGTGCGACGAGGCTGTGCGAGTGGCCTGGTTGCCCATTGCCCATCGAATCTGGAAAAAAATGATATTGGTTCTGAATCAAATTATTTACAAAATACTCTGCTTAGCTCGTATTTTAGCCTAACCTACTCTCACATCCTAGACCTAAAGCTAATCTATCTTATCCCTTAATTTAAATAAGATATTTTTTAAATTCTAAACCTAGGCTAACCATAGGCCGAAACTATTATAAGCCAACATCTCAATAAGAAAAATTAAAACCTTAAATAAAATTCTAGAACTGACCATTTTTCAAAATCTTAGGACCAACCAATCCCGACGTTGAAATGTTTTCGAAATAGCCCACCTGATCAAGAATCTGTTGAATTTTGGCTGAATTGGTTTTTAGACGTGTAGGGAGTATGTAAATTGGCGAATCCGCTAGTCAGATGGCCCTGATGCGTGCATATTTGTTGTCGATTCGGACTGACTGCTATTTTTGGCTCCGCCCTTTTTCGGAAGCCCTGCTTCCTGAAACGACGCACATACACTGTCCTGTTCCTTAACGTCAGAAGAATCTTTTCGTCTCCATTCTCTTCACACTATTTCTAGCTTTGATGAAGAAATAGCACGAGAAAATGGAGAGTGAAGACATTTTTCTGCCGTTAGAGGACAGAACGAAGTGATACACAGTTGCTTGCCGTATAGGGGATCTGAGAATCCTTTTCCTTTCTCTCCCTCTTTCTCTCTTTATTTTCTTCTTTAACCTAGCCTAACTCTCGTCTATCAGCTCTACCTAACAATTCAATTGATGCGGATGCACACATACACACACCCTTTCTGTTAGAGAAACACAACTTATCCATCCTTTCTTTTCTAGACTTTTTCTCTAGAATCTCCAAGTATCCCATTGTATTTTCGCGAAAACACAAAATATGCACTTTATTGCACGTGTGGGATGTGTGGTTGGATGGATGGATGATAAAAAAGTGCTCCCGCAATTTGTCTGGGCAGAAAGGGAATGTGCATAGAGAAATGAGGATGTTCCGACACAACTTCCCCAAGGTCAATTTGAAGTTGAAGTTAGGTTTTTTCTAATCTATGGAAGTGAAGTGAAGTTAATCTTTTTGATAATTATCAGAGATAAAATAAAGCCGAAATTTGGATTTTTGAACTCGATAAACATGGAGAGGAGTTCAAGTTTATCAGGAAGATTTTTTGATAGCAATGAAGTTTAGGTTGACATTTCAACATTTAGCAGAAATGGAGTCTGAGAGTCGACTTATAAAGTTGGCTCGGATAAGCCTAGGACAGGGGATTATCATTTTTCCTAACACCGGAACCGTTAGAGCCAAGCCGAATTTGGAAATCCCATTCCTCTTTTCCCACATGCGATTATGACTTTTATGAAAGGGGAAATAAAAGGAATTGGCAGAGAAATGGATTTGGCCAGAAAATAGGAGAACATGAATTTTTATATATGCAATTTTATGGGAAGAAAAACTTTGCAATGTTAGATTGAATAACATAAATTATAAAAAAAAAAGTGATAAATTAAAAGAAAAAAAAATTGAACTTAAAATTAATTTTCAGGGTACCAACAGGGAATAGGTTCTCTGTCTCGTGCTGTTCTGACTCGATCCCTACTGCGGAATGCAGGAGAATCTTTCCCAAGTCCCGCTCTGTCGTACATTTCAAGTTGGACTTCGCATCAGTAAGTTGTAATATTTTTATCAATGATAGGAAAAAGAGTGGGTCGAATGAAAACTTTTGGATCAAAATCTTCTGAATCTCTATGTATTCTGTCTTGTCATTATTTCTTCTGTGTAAGACAAAATCGAAAAAGAAGGGAAAAAAATCATGGATATCGATTTTGATGAATCGAAATATTCTGAAAATTTCAGCTCTCCTCTATCCGGTGCTCAATCTGTTCTTTCGAATTACGACTCCTGGTGCTCGCTCAGAGCCGTCAATTCGTTCAGTCAACTGCTGGACACTCCAAAGTAAGCATCTTCGATCATTGTATTATTTGCTTATTTTATTACAAAATCGTCATAAAGTTTTTTTCTTTCTAAAAGTGATAACTTTAGCACTCATATTCAAATTTTGAAAAAAGACCTATAAATGATGATGTAACAATGGCATTCGCCAATTTATTTTTATCCATGTGTGCTCATCAAATTCAGAGACTTTATTTGGTCATTCAGGGAAATTCCGATAAAAGGGGACTAAAATGTCCCCGTGCATTGGGAATTCAGCGAAACTGGCAAAGGACTAATTTTAAAACAATTAGCGACCTAAAATCTCGAGGCAATAGATTTTTTAAAAGATTACTTGTTGAGTTCAGGCCGGAGTAGACTAGAGACAGCCGAAATTAATGAAAATAAATTGGAAGAAAGTTTTCATTTTCATAACTTTGAATTTAGCCCCATAAAATCCTAAAATGACCTCTCCTTTTCGAAATTGACCAATTTGAATCCTCCCTTTTTCATATGGATGAATGAAAATATGAAATTTTCTGCAAAGTCCAGGAAAATTGGATTTTTATTTCGTAAGAACGAAACTTTTGGACGGAAGGAAATGTTTCTGATCAAATGCAGAACGTGATGAATCTATCACATGAACGCGAAAGTATTCCCAGGGGGCTTTCGCCCCGTAAATTATGAGTTGTCTCATCCCGTTTTCATTTTCATACGGGACAAAACAAGTAAAGGGTCATTCCTATAAATCATCTAATTTTTTTTAGAAAAGGTAAACTTATAAAAAGTGATTTTATAAAGAAAAAAGGCAAAAAATCTTGTTTTCATTCAAAACGTTGGAATTTTGCGTAAATGTTACAGACTTTTCAGAATAGAAATAAGATAAACTTTACAAAAGCTGATCTTCACTTGAGAGATAATTTGTTTGCATGTAAAGTATAGTTTGATCAAATAAAAAAACGAGGAAATTTGTAGGAGAAATAAAATTGAATCTCAGTCTGATTAAACACCCTCAAGCGTGGAGAATTTGATTTTAACAGGGAAATGCTATTGTCAAAGTTTCCTTGTAGTAAAAATCCACCCACTTGTCAGTAAGAGAATATTTGGAACATGAAAAATGGGTTTACGGGAATTTTAAGATCATTAATAAAATTGGTATGGCATAAGTTAAAGAAATTCAGGCGTGCGTTAGAAACACGTGATAAATTTTAGTGTATTACTTGTTAATTTTCCGAATATAAAGTATATTTTATAAAAATTCAGACGTCTTCACCCTACAAGTTTTGCGGAATTGGACCCGGAGAACGCTCTGCTCATTGCGGAAGTCGCATTGGAATATTGCTGGACAGATCCGACCAGAAGGGAATTCAGCATCAAGTCCAATAAGACGGGGATGATCGAGACATTTTATGTTAGATTTTTTTTTAATCTCTCTTCGCCAATACCAAAAACTCGATTTTCCAGATGTTCCACTCCCACTTAGCGTCTCGTTCCTTCCTGAACGTGTTCGTGCCCCAGTCCAGCAGCCATCTGCTCGTCTACGATTTGCCCTCCAGCAATAGCGCCTCGACAGGAAATGTCACCACGATTCCATGCCAAAATGCTATCTTCATCGAGGTTGCTATTTTTGCCTTATTTAATTTTGAAAATAAGTCCTTAGAAAATGCAATCACTTTTCTTCTTTACGAAAAAAAGACCTCCTCAAAAATGGTTATGCTTTTTCAATTGGTGGCAAATAGAACTTGATGAACTTTCCGAGAAAACTGTTTTATTTTAAAACTCAAGGCATTATACCAACGAAGCATCGATACCTTGCTGCAGATTTTATTTTTTTTTTAAATCGGTATCTTTTCAGAAAGACGAGCGAACTCTAGTGGTGGAACTCGATAGAACGACTTTCTCTCTGTACGCAGGACCACACAAAATCGCCGTCATTATTCTGCAAATGGTAAGTTTCATTTTTAAGAGAAGCCACATTTTGTTTTCATCGAAAATATTGATTTCCAGAGCTCCTTCGAAACCTCTCTCGGATCTCTGCAATTCTATCCATTCGCCAAGGATTTCGTTCTTCTTGCTGTTGAACACTCGAACAATTTACTGGCTGTGAAGTTGAACCTTTCCAGTCCGAATAGTCTGGGTTAGAAATTCAGATTCATTATACATTGCGATCATGTGAAAATTGATCAATTTTGAAATATGAATAATTGTAAATCTGGGCAGGGCTTACAAATGAGTAAAGTTCGGTTAATTAAAATGTAAAAAAGTTTGATTAGGAAAATATCAAATTCGAAATTTATCTCTGAAATCAAAATCTTTGAATTACAGCCTGGCGTCTAGTGACAGCGATTTGCAACGCCCTTCCGGCAGACAAAAATCAGCAGTTCATCGCCACTTATCTGCACACTAATTCGGCATTGTCAAATGGATCACAGGGACACAATCAACAAGGTTTGTCTTTCATTTTATAATTTGCCCTAATTTTCATCATTTATTCAGCTCTTCAAATTTTAACTTTGAAATTAAACTGCTAGATTTGCTCATAAATTAAAAAAGCAAGTCTTTCTAAGACAATAAAAATGATAAATTCTTGTCGAAAATTTTATTTTGAGTCTATTTTTCTCGGGAAAATCTAAATTACTCAATCTTGAATATTACATGTCCTTCATTTCAACGACAGAGGAGTTCAATCAAATTTTGCATTCCCGACAAATAACTTACCAAAAACTGAATATTTCAGGCCCTGAACCCGCTCTGCTTCAAACAGTTCTCTTCATTCTTCGTCAGTCCGGTCTCACATTCGACTACCTGCAATCTCAATTGAGCACGTCATCGTCGCGAAGCCATAGCGACACTGCAGTCGAACACATGGACGTGCAAATGTGCAAAGAACAGGACAAGGAAGACGGGGGAAGTGGGCCGAAGCAACGACGACCAAGGCTTAATCCTAAGGAGGTACAAGTGTTCCCCTTTCATAAAAATCAATTTAAATCTTGATTTCTAACAATAAGATTTTATATTTATTTTTTCTAGCCAAACATTTAAAAAATAATTTTCTATCATCATCCTTGAATAATGTTATTTCTTGTTTACCTTTTAAAAATTTTATAAAGTTTGAAGAAGATAATGCTAATAAAGATGGAGAAAATGATATGATATGATGAAAAGAATTTTTGAAATAACCTTTTTGTAAAAAATATAAGTTTTCAGAAATGGGAGCGTCTGATGGGCTTCGTATCCACTGCGCCATCGACCAATTCGACGAAATGCCTTCCGAAGAGCAAATCGACTTCCCCTATGCCGGGCTACTCTCCCAAACAGCAGCAACCAACAATGCAGTCCCTGCTTGTTCATGCAGCTATGAATCAGAATCAGCCAATCGCTCTGACAGTCGACAAGGCTGCGCAGTTCTATGACTGTCTGCCTGTCATTCTAATGACGCTGTCGAACCAGTTACAGGTAAATTTAGCATTTTATGCTAATTTTAAAATAAGGATAGAACATTTAAAAAAAAAAAACTTTAAGATGAGATGAGAAGAAGATAGAGAGAAGGTTTGCAAGATAAGAAGGCCTGAATTTAGAAATTTGTTCGAGTCCTTGTGATTAAAATAAGACCTTCCTTTAAGAAATTTCAATTTTTTGAAATTTGGTTTCACTTTCATATCTTACTATACAATTTCAGGAATGGTACCTGAGCATCCCACTCCATGCCACGGCAGCTCTGATCGTGCCATATCTTCATGCGCTTGCGAGGTAGAAAAATCCTCTATTTTTAAAGGAATTTATTTGTTGCAGTATTCTGAAAGCAGATGTCTACTTGAATCTTCTGCAGAAGGACTTTCCTCGATGCGCCTCTCTAAATTATCGGGTCAATTTTATCGGGCAGTCAGGTTCGATTTTTTCTATTAGAGATCAGATATAATTTTTTTTTTAAATTTTATTTTATGTACTACTATTTTTTGTTAAAAAATAATGAAAAATGAAAATATCAATTAGGAGAAGAGGTTTTGTGGTTATTCTTTCTGAAAATATTTTAATTTCAGCAAGTCCCCCCAATCCGTTGACTTTATGCCAGCCATTTTCCCTGTGGGACACTCTGATAAACTTGGTCAATCCGAAAGGAAATCTGGCTCAGTTGCCCACTGGATTAGAATCCCAGGACATCAATTCTTTGATCATAGGTAAGTTTGGATTTTATTTTTTCTACCTGTCCTAAAATTAATATTTTCAGTGATCTCAGTCGGTCTGGGCCATGTCTTGGCCCTGCTGGATGTGGTGAATTTGCTGGGTGCTAATTGGGCTCGTCGTCTCGGTCTGAATCGATCTGCCACGATCTCCTTCAGTCGAATCATCTTCAACAAGAATACCACAAATCCGACTAAGTAAGGGAATTTTCAGATTCTTATAAAATATCAATTTTCTCTTCTTTTCGATATTTTTGAAAAGTCAGATGACGTTTCTGCAAGTAGACAAAATTTTGAGAAGAAAATGAATAATTTTTTCCATAGACAGAATTTGCATGATAGGAATTGTTTAGGGTGAATGAGCTTATTCGTCTGTTCGGCTGGACTCAGCAGAGAATCGACTTGCTACCAGTCTGCCTGCAAATGTTGCTGAATATGATGACCAGGGAAAACATTGGAAAGACGGCTGAAGCGGAAAAGGCTAAGAAAAGGTACATTCTCTTTAGAAAATATAGATGGTCTTCATCAAATTCTGAATATTTTAATTGCAAAAACTAAGGCCAGATTATATTTTTAACTCTAAAATCGTTCAATTTTATTCAAGATGACTTTCAAAACAAGACTGACCGAAATGAAATCATAGAAATTTTGTAAACTCAAAAATTTTTAATTTAAAAATCCAAGTAAAATCGAATTAGCTTATTTTTCCAGAACAAGACTGACCAAGATGGAATGGTCTTCAGTCTCCCGAATTCGTTGGTCCGATTTGCGTCTCTCGAACGTGGAAGGCATGCTTCAGATCACGAAGCCAATTCTCCTTACTATGGATCAGATCAAAAGGTAGAAAATATGCTAATTTTATATGCAAAAATGGTCTAATTATGAATTTTGAGGAAATTTATTTTTTCAAATTCAGGGTTATTACTTTTAGATTTTTAACTTTATCTAAAACAGTTTAGTTGCCGTCGTAGCGACGATGTGGAACCGACCTTGGAATCAGTGATAACGTCAACAATCGTCAGATACCTCTCGATTCCACTCTCGCATGCCGCTTTCTACTTACAGTACGATTTTTTGAATTATGCCATTTTTTTTAGAAAAAGATTTTTAAAATTTATTTTCAGCACGGAAATGCCTTCTCCGATGGAAGCATTGGATATCACGCGAGTGAACTACTACGGATCCGCGCTGCACTCGGGCATGAACAGGCAGGCAACGGTTTCTGAGGTTAGATGATTTTTTTTTTTTTCTATAGCGGATTTATCAAACTCGTAAAATTTTAATTTATTCTAAAAACAATGAAAATGATACGAATTTCGTATTGTTTCCTAAAGTTTGTAAAAATGAACTTTGCGATAAATTGAAAATTGTAATTTATATGCTATTTTTTAAAAAAGCGCAATTTTTGGAAAAGTAGAATTCGTTGATTTCAGTCGATCAAAGAATGGGCGGAATTCAATTGCGGAGTGGCTGCGGCGTTGAGAATCGCTTCCAGCAAGGTCATCCAAGTTCCCGATGAGTGGATTCAGATGGTTCAGCATAAGGTCGGTTTTTTTCGAAATAAAGAAATAATAATTATTTAAATCAATAAATTATTCCTCTTTAATTCAAAAAATTCATCACTTATTGTCTATAGAGAAATTTTAGGTCTCGGGCCCTACCGCAGCAGGAATTCTTTGTGGCCTCGGTCTGAATGGCCACTTCGTGCGGTTGAACGCTTACAAAGTTCCTGATTTGCTGACGATGGGCGAGCACAAGAAACTGTTCGGAGTCGGCATCACCCTCGGATATGGCGGGTCTTATTTGGGCACTGCCGATGAAAAGGTTTTCTTATTTTTACTATTAGCTTCTTTCTTGTCAATTCAAAAACCAACCTTGAAGAAGGAATTTTTTACTGCATTTTACTAAAAAGTTTTCACTTCTTATTTTTACCTTTTCTCCTTTTGAATTTGAAGTCAGAAGACTGAAACTTCCTATTGAATTTGAAAAACTAAATCGTAAAATTTCATTGTTAAGTTTAAAAAAATGACATTACTAAAACTGATTGATTTAGGCCTACCGAGTCTTATTGATCGAATTGTCGATGCTGATGGGGACGCATCATCAGGACGTGGGCTCTGACGGACTCGTGCAGTGCTCCGCGATGGCTGCTTTGGGACTTCTCTTCGCTCAGACTGGACACTCCTTCCTCGCACAGAGGATTGTTAATGAGGTTGGAAATTTGAGGTTTTCAGAATCAAACAATCCACCCTACTCGGTTTCTTTAAAAACCATTCAATTCAAAATAAGAAGTATCAATGATAATGAGTAAAAACTGAGCTTTCTAATAAATAGTTTTTATGTCTGGAAAAAACTATTAGTTTTTGGAATAATTCAATTGATTTTTTAATCCTTTTCAGATTGCCCGATCACCAAACGGCGACGATGAATCGCACGATGAAAGGGCTGCGTACAAACTGTGTTCTGGAATTGCACTCGGGTTGATTTGCCTGGGAAAAGGTATGTAATAAAGCAGAAACTATCCTCTGAATATACCAAACTTTCGAGGCTCTGCAATTAGGCAAAGTGAGCAACGACTAAAAATATGTCTTTCAGGCGATTCAGCAGTGCGCAATGCGTGCCCCTTCAAACAGAGTATTCCTTCGATTGCTGACAGATTGATTATGATGATGAAGGGTGGACCGAGGGTAAGGAATACAAATTTAAACAGTTCAAAATTTCACAGCCTGAAAAAATCACAAAGGAATAAATTTTCGTACCCCCTGTATGTTATTCCTTAACTTTATGAAGTTTCAAAATTGCCTAACAATTTTGAAAGAAATCCTACGAATAATAAAGAAACTCTTTCAGTCTCTCTGCACAGTCTCTCCCATCTTCCTGTCTGCTTCGGAGTTCTACCAAATGTCCACTCAACCAAACAGCCAACCGGCTGTATCGAATCTTGTCTGGGTAATATATTTCTATAAAAATAGAGAAAAACTTTAATACTAACGTTTTTTGCGTAGAAGAATAAAATTTATTTATTCTTGAAAGATTCAATAAATTGGCATTGTTATGCTTTTTTAGGAAGGCGACAACGTGAATCTCCACTTGACAGCGCATCCGGCCACCCTGGCCATCGGGCTGATTTACATGCAGACGAACGATGTGCGCATGGCCAGGCACGTTGAACTTCCCAACACCATCAAGGAGCTGGAACAGATCAGGCCGGATGTGGTGAGTTTTTTTTTTCTATTTTTTAAATTTAAATATTCTAATTTTTCTAGTTCTAAAAGTTGCCCCTTTGGGAAATGAAAAATGACGTTTCAGGGCCGATTCGAAAAATTGTTTATCTTATTAATTTTCAGATTTGGATCCGCTGCCTCGCGAAGAACATCATCATGTGGAACGAGATCAAACCGACGAGGGAATGGGTTGAATCTCAGGTAAAATTGTTCGAGGGAGAAAAATGGCATTTGATTTCAGATCCCGACCGTAGTGTTGGACTACATGAAGGCATCGATGAAGTGGGCGGCGGAGAGTTTCGCGGACGACAAAATCGCGATGATGAGCGCTGAGGAATACGGATATTGGGACGATGTGGTTGATAGGAAGACGCTGGCTGAGGTATTTAAATTTTTTTAAATAAAATCAGCAAAAACATTGAAGAGTGAAAATTCCTAAAATCAACTAATTTCGGTAAAGAAAGAAGGAGGTGAAGTGCTCTATGAAGGATAGAAATGTGACAAAATTGTGAGAAATTTTAAATTTTGTCAAATTATTCTGAAAAAAATCAAAATCGGTATTTTAATTTGCATTTTCAGGTATATTTATATGGAATAGCCGGTGCCTGTTTCGCAATCGGTCTGAAATACGCTGGAATGGGCATTGGAATCGAGGACAGCGAAATGAATACCATATTGGAGACTTTGGTGGGGAATTTAAAAGTCGATATTTTTTTAAATTTTTGCAAAACTAAAATAAAAATATCTAAGATTTTTCAGAACTTCTACCTGGAAATGTGCATGCCAACGCAGTCGTCGATTCTGTTGGAGAGACTTCGTCACTTTGCCGGCCCAGATGTCATGGCCACTTGTTCGGAGATATTAGTCACTTCGATGGCTATGGTAGGGATTCATTTTAAAAACAATGCCAGAAAATCCAGAATGAAAATTTGTATTTCGAAGTTCGGAAAAATTAAATTTTATATTTTCAGATCCAAGCTGGCAACGGCGATCTGGAATCTGTTAGAATTTGCCGTTTGCTGCGAACAATGGAGAGTTTTCATCGGTGGGCTGATGTTAGCAGGTGAATTGATTTTTTTCTTTTAACATCTTATCATCAAAATATTTAAACTTGGCTTAATTTTGTGAATAAATTTTTAGATCTCATAATCTACAAACCTTCGCGCACCTCGCAATGGCAGTCAACTTCATGTCGCAGGGGAGGCAAGATTTGTTTTTCAAAAATAAAATAAATAGGACATTTAGATGCACGTTCAAACGTGACAAGATCTCCTTCGCTCTGCTCATCATCGCTTTCTATCCGATTGTCAGTCAGAATTTGGCGGATAACAAGTAAGAGTGTTTGTCAAACCTCAAAGATTATTCTTGTAAAATTCATAGAAAGATATACCTAATCTAATCTAAGTGTGACTACGTCATTGAAAAATTAGAATTTTATACTGAAAAATAAGTAAGAAATTTCCCAAACTTCTCGAATTGATACATTTTTGGAAGTTTCAGAAAATTCATATCTAATCTAAGATGATAATCTAAAGATGGTTATGTTATTGAAAAAAAATAAATTGAATCTTCAGACTCTACCATCAGCCTCTTCGTTTTCTGTTCTCACTCGCAGTTGAGCCTCGTCTGCTGTTCGTCGTCTCGCGTAGCACTGCACAACCGATCGCGTGCCCCATTGAAATCACTTATAGAAGGGTCAGCATTGTTTATTTTTGAAAAGTTCGCCTACTTTTTCCTTTATCAGCACTATTATCTCAAAATTTAACTCATGTTTTACTATAAGCATTAATTCAACTTAAAGTTAGAATATATTTTAAAAAGTAAAAATATTGATTCTTGAAAAATTCGAATATTCAGAATGGTCGAGTGCAAGCCGCGATGACGCCCTGCATGTTGCCTCCACTTGATAGCATCAGTTCGATTACAATTGGTAAATTACAAATTTTGTGGAAAATTCGATTTTTGATTTTTTCAGGCGGAGGTCGCTTCGAAACGCTAACTTTCGATCTGAACAACGAGATTCGTCTGAGGACGCTGCAAAGGATTCTCATCAAAGAGGAGGGCAGGATTTTTGTGGATGGAATGTGGGGACTTTTTATTAAAAAATATTTCAAAAATGAAAGACAAGTTTAGACTTTTATCTTCTTTAGATTTTTTTCTGAATTTAAAAAATCCATATTTTTAAAGGCTTTTTTCAGCGGCGAACAGCAAATGTTCGACGAGAGCTCTGTGGTGGATCTGCCAAGCCTTTTCATGAATTTGGCGACTCCAAATGCAGAGGAAAGGCAGGAAGGGAAAAAGACGGAAATACCTGAAGAAAAGAGGAACGACCTGCAGACATTCGAAGTGATGGGCGACGCCGTGTTCACCAGCAGATTGCATAGCTATTTGAAGGTATCTTTTAATTTTATTTTGGAAACATTTTGAAACAATTTATTGTATAACAAAAACTTTACGAGATAGATGTTTTATAGAAGATAATATTCCTTTCGTTTTTATATTATAAATATCGTTTCAGGGAAAAGTCTTATGTTTTAGGGTTATATGATTTGAAAAAATAAGAAAACACTTTTAATTTCCAGGACCTCTCCCGCTACCCTTCAGAAATGCTCGGCCTGGCATCTAGAGACTTGGATGTGGCCGCGCGAGTCGCGTTTGCGCAGTACGGGGACGAGAAACTCGCCTGGAGACTCAAAATGCAAGCCGTCAAATTTGGAAATTCCAAAGAATAATCTTAGCAATTTACTTTTCTTAATTTTCCCTTTTATAAACCTGGAGAATTATACAAGTTTTAAGATAATTAGGATCTTCTGTTTCATAATCTATTTCGATAATTTATGACTTTTCTTCATTGTTTTCTGCAATTTCTTGGAGAAATAATATGCAAGTTTGCAAAAGATTTAGAAGCCCTTTCCACATGCTATTTCTTCAGGGTACAATAATTTACGAATCTTGAATTTTTTGCAGTTATTGGAACATGTTTCCAGCTCAATTTCAAGTCTCCAAGAATTTGCCAACTTCAGTTTAATTTCGATCTCATGTTACGGTAACTATCAATTCTCATTTTTATGCAAATTTTCTGTTTGTTGTCATTTTCGATGGGTACTGATAAAGATTTGATCACTTTTAATCATAACAAAATTTATTGAAAACAAAAGAAATTAGAAATAAACACAAAAGAAACGAGGGGTGGGATTGACGTGGAGAATTCAGAATCTCTTGCACGACGATGAACAAGGAAAGAGTCATCGTGAGGGATTCAGAATCCTTTGACGATAGACAGTCTACTCGTCGTCCTCTTCGGCACCACCGCCCGACTCGCCCTTCTTCATGTTGCGTCGCTTGACACGGCCTGAAAAATTTCGAAATTAAACCACGAATCATTTTTCTCAAATAATGGATTTTCAGAAAAAAAAAGATAAATCAAATTACAAGGTCTTCTCTTCCGACATTTTCATTTTTTTTAATTATTAAAAATGTTTTTTAGATTAAAAGTCTGACCAGGTCTGCCACCGCCGAAGGGCGACTGGAGGGAGAAGTCGATGTGCTTCTGTGAGTCGAGGCGCACGATGAACGAGGGCACATCGACCACTTGGCGGCGCACACTGTAAAGTTTTATTTTATTCCCAAAATTAAGAAAAAATTCAGACCGAATGTGGTGATGACGGATGAGAACGCGAGCGTGGTGGATGGACTTGGCGAGGCCGAGCTTGAACACCTGCGTCTGAAGGCGACGTTCGAAGAAGTCCTCAACTTTCAGGCCGAGCACGTGATCCAGCTTCATTTTGTCCTCAGTCAGCACTCCAATTCGCACCTACAATTCAGAAATTTGTATTTCAGGAAAGAACTAGAAAAAAGAATCGAGATTTTTTCCATTCTCACCCAAGTTTTTTTTGTTAAATTAGGCTGATATTTGGGATAAAAATTGATAAAGTGGGCAAAATTGTGATATTTAAAGAATCAACGTAAAAAGTTGATTTATGCAAGAAAAACAAGTCTTCAAAAGAAAAATCTTACGAGACGACGGAGCAGGGCATTTCCCTCGAACAGTCTCTTGGGGTCCTTCTCTTCGAGAGTGAGCAGCTCTCGAGCGGCTTTTCGCACCTTGGCGAGCGTGTACTTTACGCGCCACACCTCGCGCTTGTTCTTCAGACCGAACTCGCCGATCAATTTCAGCTCCTGAAATTTGAAGAAATAGTAATTTTCTAGAATTAGTCAATTAAATTTTTTTTTGAATATTTCCCCTTCAAAAACAGAATAGTATACTAACAAGACTTTGAACTCGTTTCGGAAAAGGGATTTAAACAAATGAAAATTTAAAATGTTTTTTTTTTCAATTTTATGCTTCAAGTTACTGCTCAAAAATTAATTCCTTTAAAAAAATTTGTTATTTCAACAGTTCAGGAAGAAATATTTTCAGAAATTCATTTTTAAGGTTTTCTAAAATTTAAATCTTCAAATTTTCTCGAACCTGGTCGAGGCGCTCCTTCTCGAAAGGACGACGCGGCGACTTGGTGACTTTGGACTGCACCGTCTTGACACGGGGCATTGTTTACAACCCTTGAATTTGCACAATTAAAGAAAAACGATTAGCATAATTTAAAATAATTCGAAGACAATTCAGGCAATACTAGAAAAGTGAGAAGCTAATGATAATTTGAAGAAAATGAACAGAGCAATTAACAGAGACAGCTAGATCAATTAAAGTAGATAATTAGCATAATTAACGGAGATAATTTCTCGAAAATTCGAAACAAATGAAAAGTAGGCGATTTTAGGCCAAAACGAATGAAACGAAGGAAAGGGAGGGAGTACGTTTAGAGCGCGTTATTTGCGTTATTTTCCAACACCAATTTCCAATAGTGCGCACTCATTTTTTTCATTTTCTCCCGATTTTTCGTGAAAATCTCGTATTTTTTATAGAAGACCTATCCTAGTGTAGGATAACAACAAAGGCCCTCTCGAAACTAGAAGCGCTGTTCTCTTTTATGCTCGTACTTTTGACTGTCTAAAGTGATTTTTATACGTTTTGTTGCAGAAACATTTCGAATGGAGCTCCCGGATCCGTACCTGCCGGGGGCGAGCAGCCTGTTCGAGCAACTCGACAAGAAGTTGATGGTTGTTCTCCGAGACGGCAGGAAATTGGTTGGGTATTTGAGGTGAGGCTTTTTTTTTTTTATAGAAAGTTGTTTTTTTTTTTTTTTTAATTTTTAGATAAATGATCAAGACCATTTTCGATTTCTAGGAACCCTTATATCATTTTTATATTTCGATATTTGACTTTTTCCTGAAGAAAAATCATAGAGTATCGTATCATTTCCAATTCTTTTTTGCTTATAAAATCGAACATTTTTATTTATGGCCAAAAAGGCGACTTTTTCAGATCGATAGACCAATTCGCTAATCTGATTCTGGAAGATGTCGTGGAAAGGACGTTCGTGGACAAGTACTATTGCGACGTCGAGCAGGGGTTCCTTCTGATTCGCGGAGAGAACGTGGAATTGGCCGGGGAGATCGATGAAAATGCTGATACTGGATTGACGCAGGTCCATTATTCGTTTATATTTTTGAAATTTTATTTTCGCTTATCAAAAAATTGGATGGGTGATTTGCTAAAAAAATTCTAAACTTCAGGTTTCCGTTGAAGAGCTGCAGAAACTTGAGGAAGAATTGTCGAAGCCGAACAAATCGGTCGACACGAAGTCCGCCAAGAACACGAAACACGTCGATTTGGACGAATTCACGTAAATTTCACCTTTCTATTCCTCATTTTGAGAGGAAATTTGGAAAATACACAATCTTTTATCCTCCTTTTACTTTTGCTTATTTGATAATTCGGAAAAATAGTATGCAAAAGTGAATGCGTTTCCCTACAACCTCCTAGCCCTACATACTATTTCCTCTACTTGCTAGATTGCGAAGATGCGAAATTTTCGAATACTCTTAATTTTTAATTGTATATTTTCCAAATTTGATCATCTGAATCTTCAATGTACCATATCGCTCTGTGTGAAATTCACCATTATTTCAGTGTACATTTGACGGGTCGACTATTTTACATTTTCACTGAAAATAAAAATTCTTTCGAGTTTGATTTTCATTGTTATGCTGGCTGTATTCAAACAGCAGCTTTTATTATGAGAAAGCTGTATCTTTTAATTTTATGATTTCGCAAATTTTCATTTGCTCCGCCTATTTTGACACGTTTTTTTTCTCTATTTTATTCGTTTCTACGATTTGACATATGACAAATGCTACATTCCCCTCATTTCTTGATTTAGTTCCGAAATTTTCAAAATCCAAACTTCGTACAATCCTGAATTGTTTAATATTCTAAAACTTTGTTTCGTCTTTAAAAATCTCGATAAATCTTCTTTCATTCAACCGTTCATAATTCAGATTTCGACCTCGATTCAATCAATCTTTCTGTCTAACTGTCTAATTAGTCCATGTCTTTTTCACTCATATTCACGCACTATCTCTGTTAGATTACAATGCGTTCAGGCCAGTTCTATGTTCATTGTCAAGTGAAACTTGTCCGTGCCCTGCATTAACGAGAGAAATAATGAATGCGAAAATAGGAAACATAGGAAACACGAGATGATTCAATGTAGAATCGGGTTGTGTCTTCAAAAATTGCGATAGTTCACTCTTTTCTTTAATGTATTTTTTTGGATTATACATTTCTTAGATCACCTTTTTCTGTTCATTATCTGAAAATTCTTTTTAAAAAAAATCGTCATTTTCTCTATCTTTCATTTCTCCTTGATCTTTCCTTGTCTTATTCTAGATTTGAATGACCTTCTTATTCAATATTTAGATAACATATTCTTTTTCAAAATTTCATTTCTTCTCATCTTTCACCTTTTCCTGATTACATTCCGATCGTGTAGAAATTGTCAATTTGACCATTCCTGTCCTATTAACTTTATGAATTGGTCATTTTTCAGGAGTCTGTTCTTTTTCTTCCAATTGTCCACAAGTCTCCGATTTTTACTGTCCTCTGTGCGACAGTCTCTTCCTCCAAATCACTCCACCACTTCGCACAATTCTTCACTTCCGTAAGTGATCGTTTTCATTTTCTTATTTTTGGCATCATAGAAAATTCAGTTTGTATATCATACGTTAGAAAATGTTCTAGTTTTCTCCTATTTACCTTCACTATTTCACGTGAATAATACATGAACCTGCAATTTTTGTGATGTATGAACATTTTTTTTCCAAAAACTTCTAATTAATGAATGTTCATATTATGAAAATGAACGAGAACATTGAAAACGAAAGGAAAACTCTTCCTCTTTATAATCCTCTTTTCGCGTTCTTTATGGAAATACATTTTCGTTTCTATTTGTACCCTACCCAACCTTGTATAATACTTGAAAACTCCATTTTTCGAACCTTCGTGAAAACTTGATCTTTTTCTTATCAGAAAGTCTAAAATAACCTTTTCTCATGAATGAATCCCTGTACTTTCTTGCTCTTCTCAGATTTCCTTATCATTAACAATTCTTTTCTCTTTTCCTTATCACTGATCTGCCAATTTAGCCCCTCATCGGTTTCTTTCCCTGCCTTTCCGAGCCCTTTGCCCTCTGCTTTCAAATCGAACCTGTCTATATTCAATTCGCAGCTTCAGCTCAGCAAAAATGACCGGAGATAGTTCTCAGGTAGCATTTCTATCAATTACAGACTTGATCTAAATAATTTAGATCTTTGACATTTTAAGCATAAGAGTTGAAGTTAATCGTGATTTTTTAAAATGAATATATGAATTGGATTATTTCAGAAACTCTTCAAAGTCGTGTTCATTTTGGGTCCTCCTGGATCGGGCAAAGGCACTTGCTGTCATGCTATTCAGAAGGTTTTTTTTTTTTTTATTTTTTTTTGACAGAAAAAATGTATAAATTTTAAAAATAATCTCTTCAGAACCACGGTCTGATCCATTTATCTGCGGGCGATCTACTGCGTGAGGAACGGCAGAGGGAGGGCTCGGAAGTGGGAGCGCTGATCGAAGCACACATCAGAAATGGCACCATCGTTCCCGTCGAAATCACTTGTCAACTTCTTGAAAATGCAAGGATTTGTTTTATTTCAGTGATTCCATTAGATTTTCCTTGAAATATTTCAACTCCTTAATTTCTATTTTGGCAGAATAATGTGAAAGTTTATATTTTTACATGAAATTTCATTATCTTTCGCACAATTCCTTCAAATGAAATGGGAAAAAACGAAGAAAATTTTGAATTAAGACATGTTTCAGGCAATGCGAGCCGCCGGCGACTCTGCAAAAGGCTTTCTTGTGGACGGATTCCCCAGGAATCAGGACAATCTGGATGGATGGAAACGACAAATGAGTGGCAAAGTGAGCTAATTTATTTTAAACAATGAAAATTAAATTTCTTATCTTCAGGTTGATGAAAAATTCGTCCTTTTCCTGACCTGCCCGACTGACGATTGCATCAAGAGATGTCTGAATCGAGGTTAGAAATTAAAGCCTACGAGTTTTTGAATACTTTCCTAAAAATGAATTATTATCTTTCTCTCAAGATACTATTCTTAGTGCTTCATAGACGGTTCTTGTTTTTCCCCCGTGACGAATGTACTCATTTAATTTTAAGGAGAAGGTCGTTCTGACGACAACGAGGAGTCGTTCCGCAAGCGAATCGACACTTACAACGGCCAGACGTTGCCGATCATCGAATTCTACAGAAAGCAGGGCCTCGTCAGGGAGGTCAATTCCGGAAGACCTATTGAGCAGGTTTGATTTGCATTTATTTTATTCTAATTTTCCATAAAAATTAAAGTTATTAAATTTCTGTACATATTTTAACGAAAAATATGAAACGGCGGTTTTGAAAAGAATGTTTTGAAAATGGTCTTTGTGAAATTCAAATTAAACGTTCTCTTTATCGTTTTTGTTTTCATTTCTTTTGGACAAAAATGATTCTATGTTTTTAAATAATTTCATCTCCGATAAACATCTGAAATCTTTGATTTCAGGTCCTTGAAGACGTCGAGCGCGTGTTCACTGAAGCCGGATTTTAAATTAATCCTAAGAATTTGACGAAAACTATTTTGACCTAGGAAATTTTTCATCTCTTAAACAATTCACTTGGGTCCTTTCATTTCACGTTATTCAAAATTTAACCTAATCATTTATTATCATTTTTCGTTTCCTTAATATTCACTCATTTATTACTCTTAACATAGAGAATATCGTCTAGAATATCTAAAGTCTTTGTAGGATTTTTTACAAAAAATTTATTTGTCAGTTATTTTTGGCTTATTTCGTAGTTGAGTACTTTCCAAAAGGCCAGTATAGTCGAAAATCTTTGTAGAATTTTATTTAATTCGGATTCTTGTTGTATCTTTACCATCACTTTGTAAATCTCGCTATCTTGAGCCTCAACTTTCCCTGAAGATAGATGAAGTTTATAAATTATGATGGTGAAAAATGCAAAAACTCACATTTTTCCGATCAGACGTTTCTTGTAAGAATGAATTAAAAATCTAAATTGGAGCTGTAGTTTGATTGGTTTAGAGTCGAATATTATTTTATCACGAAATTTTACAAGTCAGAAACTTTAATTGCCGCAAAAATCTGTCGATTTCTACGTGTAACATCACTATTTTCTATCACTGTATTATGATTTTTTCTCAATCATTTTGACCTTTTTCAGAATGAATAAATCGATCGCAAAAATGAATTTCCATTTTGGCTGAATGATGTGTTGTCTTCTAGCTCTTCAAATTTACTTTACTTTTTTTGTTGAAGATTTAGACTGACTAAGAGCCATTCCATGAATAACTGTAACAAGGGTCCGGATAATTGCAAAAGTGTCTCGGATCCGAGCCAAATCTATATGGGTGGATACACTCATGGACCCTAATCACAAAAATGGGGAGACCAAGCCACGTCCCCAAAAGTGAGCGGAGCTACGTGGGGGGTCAAAAGTTGGGAGTTTTGCGATTTGACACTCGTCAGGAACAGGACTGTTGCGGAATCGAATTTAAAAAAAGGAAAAAAAAAACTGAAATCGGAATCAGAACCATGATTGAAAATTGGGAATCGGAACCGGAACTTTCGCCTCGCCCCTGAACAGAACTATCTTAGATGATAAATCGCGTTTAGGAATCGACTTTTATAGCCTGATAAAAACGGTGAAGCATCAATTTAGTGGTTTCATTCTTCTTTCTTCAATGACCAATTTCAAACTCATTAATTGCCGACTCTCATTCAATCAATACTCTTTTACTATTTCCATGTTGAAATAATATTATGCTGGTTGTTTAGGTCTCTCAACAAAGATGCTAGCCAATTTGCCAGTCGAAATTATATTGTTGATCTGCGAATATCCCGAATCCAAGGATCTGGGACAATTGGCCTGGACTAACAAGCGAATGATGCAAATAATCAAGAAATATCTGCCGATAGTGCTCGAGAGGAAAACTTTATTCTATCGTAGGAAATATTTCTTGTATGACTGAAAGTTAACTTTAGTATTTAGTGCCTTATAAAAACAACAAAAGTTGGGAAGCAAGAATTTGTCTGTTTGATTCACATACTAATTCTGTTGAGCACATTGCGAAATTTACTAGATATTTATGGGCATGGGAATTTGCAACTACAAAAGATAAGGTGTATTATTTATTTGGAATTGCCAATTTTTCAAATTTCAGATTTTTGCAATTGGATCTTATAAAGAATGGTTTGAAATTTTCGACCTGAATACTCGACAAATCACTAGAGGTAACATTACAAAATCAATAGATTTGTTTAGTTTTATTGCATTCTTTGCAGGACCAGATCCTCCTGAATGGCGTAATCGTGCATCTGTGGCTTATTTTAAAGGCAAATTGTATTATCTGGGTGGATATACGAATCGGGTTGATGTAAAAAGATCGAATGAAAGTCCATGGAATACTTTATTCAGGTTTTAATAGATGGACAATGGCAAACAGGACCTGCTCTTCCTCTTTCAACTATACATGTTCAAACAATAACATGCGATGGAATTTTATACGGTCACATTATAGCATATTCATTATTGTAATTATGGATATTCAGTTATTGATGGTGATGGACGTAGAAAGATATATCGATTATCAGACGATGAGCAGGAATGGATTGAAGTAGGAGAAATTGAAGAAACGCGCTGGGGTTGTGCAGTCGCATCGCTAAATGGAAAAATTTACATAACTGGAGGAGAGGAGTCGTTAATTTTGTATGACAAATAATGTATCATTATTTATTTAGTGGCTATAAAGTATTAAAATCCTGTCTATGTTTCGACCCCTCAGCTCCAGTTGACAGTCGAATTTCTCGAATCGCAGATATGAATTATGCAAGATCTCTTCATTCACTTGTTGTCGCTAACGGGAAATTGTATGCAATCAGAGAGTGAGCTGAAATTTTTCATACATTTATACGAAATATTTGCTAACTCGGATTTCAGTTTTAATGGAGATTTTTGTAATTCAATCGAAGAATACGATCCACAGGCGAATAAATGGCGAGAAGTAGGAATATTGAGAAGCTTGCCTGCGACTAACGAAAGTGCTGGAAAGAAAAAGCGCACTAATCGTACTAACAAGAATAAATGCCTTCTCAGCTGAATGCATGTTCGAATAGCCGAATTTATATACGCGACTGTACTACCAGTGATAAGATTCTTCCCTCTGAAGAGAAAGGAACCTTTAGTTCGGTACCCCCAATTCTCGTTATTTAGTATGCTCAAATTGTAGAAAACATTATATTAGGTATTAGTTGTAAATTGGAACGACTTTCACGTTTGGGATATTTATCAGTCGTCGACAATAAAATAAAATTTGTTGATGTGATTATCACTAATTTTATCTAAAATTATTCTTTCAATAAAAATCGTGAAGTAATAATTATTCAATGCACATGATACAGACAACTTTCGAATGCATCCAGTAGTGATGAAGAATAATTGTAGCTGAAAGGAGTCTTCGAATTGTCGTAACATGAAAATAGTGTAACATATTCCTGGAAATGTAGCAACGAATATATATCTATTTATTTTTGGCAAATATCTAAAAATTCAGGTACTGTCCAAAGCTGACGTTATTAATATTGTAAAAGTATATTCTGTGCTAAACCGAATATCGAAAAAAAAAGCTCAAATTTGAATATTCGGTTGTTATCAGACTGTGTATCATCAATGCGAATGAACGTTATGAACAATCTCCTATCTTCCAAATAGCTCATTTTGAAATTCAACAGCAATAAAAACGATATCATAACGTTAGTATCATGTAAAATATTTGGTGATACGAGGTATTTATTTTCGTCATTTATAATTGACAAGTAAATAAATGGATAGTCTTATTTCACCATGCATCTTCACATTTTAGGAATCGATTTTTAGTCTGATAAAATTGCGAAGCATCAATTTAGTAGTTTCGTTCTCCTCTCTTCAATGACCAATTTCAAACTCACTAATTGCAGACTTTCTAATTCAACCAATACTCTTTTACTATTTCCATTTTTATTGTTTAGGTCTCTTAACAAAGATGCTAGCCAATTTGCCAGTCGAAATTATATTGTTGATCTGCGAATATCCCGAATTCAAAGACTTGGGACAATTGGCTTGGACTAATAAACGGATGATGCAAATAATCAAGAAACATCTGCCGATATTACTCGAGGGGAAAATTTTATTCTATCGTAAGAAATTATATTGAAAACTAAGTAAGAGACTTTGAAACGATTCGTAATAATTTAGTTTACTATCGAAATAATCGTAAATATGAAGGAAGAATATGCTTGTTTGATCCATATATTTACTCAGTAGAAGAGATTGCAAAATTCCACAATTGTTATGCGTTATATCAAGTAGCGACTACACAGAATAAAGTAAATTCTTATGTTCGTTATTTAAATAATTCCTTGGCTTCAGATTTTTGGGGTTGACAGCAGAAATAAATCATTTGAAATATATAACTTGGATACTCAAACAGTTTCAAGAGGTCTTATCAACAAATCCATGAAGGATCGATTCAAAGAATTTTACAGGCCCAGATCCTCCTGAAGAGCGTTGGTATGCATCTGCGGCTTATGTTAAAGATAAACTGTATTATTTGGGTGGATATACGAATCGCGTTGATGTAAGAAGATCGAATGAAAGTCTATTAAATTATTTATTCAGGTTCTAATAGATGGAACATGGCAAACAGGACCTGCTTTTCCTCTTTCAATCAGACGTGCTCAAACAACAACATGCGATGGAATTTTATACGGTCACATTATAACATATTCATTATTGTAATTATGGATATTCAGTTATTGATGGACAGAAGGGTAGTAATAAGATATATCGACTATCAGACGATGAACGGGAATGGATTGACATTGAAGAGATTCCAGAACAACGAAATGATTTCGGAGTTGCATCGTTAAATGGAAGAGTTTACATAATTGGAGGATGGAAGTCGTTAATTTTGCATGATAAATAATGTATTATTATATATTTAGTAATGAAGTATTCAAATCCTGCCTGTGTTTCGACCCCTCAGCTCCAGTTGACAGTCGAGTTTCTCGAATCGCTGATATGAATTATGCAAGATGGAATCATTTGCTCATTGTCGCTAGCGAAAAATTGTATGCAATCGGAGGGTGAGTTGAGATTTTACATATCTTTATACGAAATATTTGTTAATTTGAATTGCAGATTTGATAAAGATTTCTGCAATTCAATCGAGGAATACGATCCACAAACGAATATATGGCGTAAAGTCGGAGAAATTAACATAAAATAAAATTCGATTATAATAATCTCAGATTCCATATATAACTTTTATTCAATAAATGCGAAATAATAATTTAATTTCAATGCATATGGTACAGACAACTCTCGAAGACATCCAAAAGTGATAAGGGATAATTGCAACTGAAATAAATATTCTTTTTAGTCGGGGTTGTACGAACTGAACTTCGAACTGTTTGGAAGTTCAGTTCAAGTTCGATCGTGAAAATTTGTCAGTTCAGGTTGTTAAAGCTCGATTTTTTTTTTCGAACTTTAGAGAAGACATTTTCTTACGAGCAAGAAAAAAGTAATTGTGCGAAAATCCGCACTTTTTTACCCTATTTTAACAATCTCGAATGCTTTTACCTTCGACTATTTTGAGGGTTCTTAACCGCGAGTTTTGTGTAATTTCCCTAAAACTCGACGGTGTTTTCTTGGACAGATTTTCCTGTACCCTTCCTATGTTTTGCCTGCATGCTTTTATCGTATGATCAGGTTCTTTTCCTATCTTTTCCCCGCATCACAATTTCACTTCTCTCTTCGGATCGGGCAGAGCACGGCTGCTCGTTTATTGTCTGTCCTTTGACCGAATGATGGAATAAAGATTTTGTAATTGGCCTACAACTGTATTGGACAGCAAGTGTACATCTACACCCAGAGGAAGTCCACTACGATCATCGTTCCGTGTTCGCGTAGTCATTCCCACAACACCCTGAAAATATTCTGCTCCATTGCTAAAATAGCAAAATTCTCCGATTTTCACAAGTCCTGTGATTCTTCGTCAATTTTTGAAAAGTGACGTCGAAAAATTCCTTTCGAAGAATTTCGGCGACGAATGTTCAAAATGCGCCACTGTTTCAAAAATCGATTTTCCGCTTCTCCTTCAATTATCACTCATTTCTCTGCTCGCCTTATTTTCCGTTTTCTTTCTGATAAGGATTTTTTTTTTTTTTTTATTTTCGCGCTTATTTAATTTATTATTATTTTTCAAATTTATTCAATTCAGATATGATGTCGGCCAAAAGGAAGGTTCTGTTGATGGGCAAGAGCGGCTCGGGCAAAACCTCAATGAGGTGGTGTTTTATTCGTTTAAAAATTTCAAAATTATCATTTATTTTTATTATTTTTTTTTTTTAATTTTTAATTTCGAAATTTCAGGTCGATAATTTTCGCGAATTACGTCGCCCGGGACACGAACCGTATTGGACCGACGATCGATGTCGAGCATGCGCATGTCAGGTTCGATTTTTAACTCTTTTTTCCTGAAATTTCTTGTCCTAATCATGTTTCAGACTTTGATAAGTTTTCCTGAAAATGTTTATAAAATTTAGACATTTTTCCTGATCCACGATTTTTAATATTTGGTTTATTATATTTCTAAAAAGAACCTAAATTCTCAATAAATCGATTTCATGTCACTGATTTCGGTTTAGTGTTCTGTAAATTTAGCAATATCTCAAACTGACTTGAACACTTTAAAATAATTATCCTGACCTGCAATTTTATTTAAAAAAAAAAGTGTTTTGCAGATTCCTCGGCAACCTGGTGCTGCATTTGTGGGACTGCGGTGGGCAGGAGACATTCATGGACAACTACCTCATTTCGCAGAAGGAGCAGGTTTTCAGAAATGTTCAGGTATTTTTACTTCAGTTATTATTTATTTCATTTCAATATTCTTTAGTTAATTTTCAATATTTTATATTCTGCATTATTTCATAATTTTCGAATTCTTAATTTTTTAAATTTATTATTTTTTTTATTTTTCAATTTCCAGGTGCTGATATACGTGTTCGATGTGGATTCCCGCGAGTTCGAGCGCGATTTGCGCTATTATCAGAGCTGCTTGGAAGCCCTGCTCCATAATTCTCCAAAGGCCAAGGTTTTTTTCTTAATCTTTTTTTTTTTTTTAAATGAATGCCTGTTACTTTATTTTCATAAATTTTTAAGTAGACAAAATTCATTCATTTTTAGGTGTTCTGCTTGGTGCACAAAATGGACCTGATTTCCGAGGATCAGAGAGAGGCTGTGAGAATTTTCAAATTTAAAGATATAAACAATTGTATGCAATAGTTATTTTCGAATTCTTAAATGAAATTTGCTCTAAAAGCATATTTTTAGACGTTCAACGCCCGAGTGGCTGATATCGTCCGCTACAGCAACGCAGCGGCAGGCGCCCCCACAGATAGGACCGAGCCCATCGCTCAGTGCTTCAAGAGCAGCATCTGGGACGAGACGCTTTATAAGGTCGGTGGGGCATTCTCTTATTCTTACTTTTATTATAAAAATTTTTTAAAATTAAAGCTAGAAAGGATAGTACTTGTTCATTCTTACTATTTTAGTTCTATTTGGAAGGAGAAAGAATGTTTACTTCTGTGAAATTTTAAATCTAGTTGAAATAGTTCAGAGTTTATTTTACCCTTCGTTTTCAAATCATCAGAAAAAATATTTTGATGACTTTAAGGCCTGGTCCGCCATCGTCTACCAGCTGATTCCCAATGTTGAAGTTATGAGCGAAAAGCTGCAGAAATTCGCGAAGCTCGTCGAGGCTGATGAGGTTATTTTTCATTTGTTTTAGTTTTATACATTTTTTATTTCAGGTCCTCCTGTTTGAAAGAGCGACCTTCCTTGTGGTGGCCCACGCGGAAATAGTCGAGCACAGAGACGCTCATCGATTCGAGAAAGTCTCCAACATCATCAAACAGTTCAAACTTTCTTGCAGGTTGAATATTTTCTATTTTTTGAAAACAAAAATGGGGGGTGAGGTATTTGAATTTTTTTTTTCTAAAAATTTGATTTTCAGCAAAACTGCCTCCCAATTCGACTACATGCACATCAACAACTCGCGATTCTCCGCGTTCATCGATGTCTTCACGCAAAACACGGTTATTATGGTAGGATATTTCTTTAAAAAATCTTATCAGAAGAGAATTTGTGACAAGGATGGGCCAGAGTTGACTCCGACTCCAAAATTTAAAAAAATCTGACTCCAGCCTACCCCTGCCTTAAAGCAGCAAGTCCTGCAAAGTGCTGCAGAAAATTCTTTTCTCTACTAGTCATTGCCCTGTTTCCCAGTACTAGAGAGCTTAAATATCCTGAATAGTTTTAAAATTTGTTTCGTTTTTTTTTTTTTTTAATTTTATTCTTAACTTTTATCTTCAGGTAATTCTGTCGGACACTACCGTGACGCCCGCGACGATGGGCATAAACATCAAACGCGCCAGGCAGACCTTCGAGAAAATCGAGGCTCTCGGCAGGTAAAAGGTGAAAATGAGATTTTCCAGATAACAAAGCAAACAAGTGCCTTGTACAGAGATTTTTCTAAATTTACAACTTTTGTAGTCATATGATCTTCAAATTTAATATCTTTTTAAGCGATTTTTTAAAAATATTAAATTTGAAGGAAATTTTTTTTATCGAAATGTGCTTTTTTAAACGAAATTTTTATCAACGATACCTAATTTTGATTTTGGAAGATCCGTCAAAAATAATATGCAGAAAATTTTTTATCGAGAGTCAAATTTACGATGTTTTGACAGATCTTTCAATGCAAAATTTTGTATTCGAAAGTACAAGATCCTTCCTATTATTTTATTGGGTCCTGTATTTCTAAATTCTCCACCTTTTCCATTCAACACCTGTGTATTTGTGATACGTTCGGGCTTTCTCTTTACAATTTCAGATACGAAAGAATATCTTGCTAATTCTCCTCAAAAGTCGCTCTCGCTTTTCCCTCTTATATTTGGTCATTAAAAACTTATCCGCTTAAAGCACACGATTCATTCAGGAAGACGGCTTTTTCGCTGAATTTTATCTAATTTTTTCGTTTTAGTTTTCGCAATAAAGTTTTATCATTGATTTTCTTTGATAATAGTTGTTAATAGTTTAGGGTTTTGACCCTGAGTATACCTTTGATTAGATTTTTTAGTCTTTATTTTTTGATTGGCAATTTTTTAGGATTCCAAAATGGCAGTGTCGATGTTTGGCGCGGGTGGGGCGATCGTTGTCTGTGCTGCTCCTGTTCTTGGATACTTTATCAGGTTGGTCACGTTTTTAAAAGTTATGAAATTAAAAGCATAGAATTTTGTATTTTCGGTAATTTATCACTCTTTTAGAGAAACGTTTTGATTTTATGATTTGCAGAAGACGGAAAAAGTACAAGGTCAACTGCTGGTTTTGCAATCAGAACGCCTACGTCGGATATGAGCAGAGGTTTTTCTTTTATTTGCATAAAATTTTATTCTTGGTTTTTTAAGGAAGGCCTTCACCTGCCCTCATTGTGAGCAGTACAACGGGTTTGATAAGGACGGCGATTATGACAGACAGATTCCTGGGCAGAAAGCGGCTATGTTAACGCCTAAAAGGTTAAAAATTTTTGTAGAAAAATTAAAAAAATAATTTTTGCAGATACTGTATCCCAAATTCACCCTCTATGGCGACTCCTCAAAATCGTCAGCCCGCTCGACTCTGTGACCGATGCAATGCGAATATGGATGAGATTCGCAAACTCGTCGGCAATTTCTCTCCGGTCAATCAGGTAAGAATTTCTGAAATATTATTTATTTCGTGCATATTTTATCTTTCACTAATATTCAAAAATTAGCATCAAGACATGAATTAGTTTGAATCAAAACAACTAGAGCTATTGAAAAACTAATATGCTAATTTGAGAACCGCTTCGACGCAGAGCTAGCGGAATATCGCTACACTCTGGAGCAACGCTACCCACTCTGCCCTGAATGCACTCTTCTCGTGCATGAAAAGACTGAAGGGGACAAAGTGAAGTATGCAAGGCTTTGGGCAGTTCGCAACGCGATCGTCCAGAAAATCAGTCAAACTATCGTTGGGAATGAGAACAATGACAGAAAGGTAAGAAATTCTATATATTTTTCAAATTTTTAACGCTTTTTCAGTGTTGTTCGTTTTGACATTTCCTCAAAAATTGTTTGATATCAAAAGATAAAACATTTTTTTTTTCAGAAACGCCCCCGTTATCTGATGGGAGGAGGTCTGTTCTGCGAAGTAATGCATTTCATCTCCTTCCTGCTCAGCGTCACGCTCTTCATCGCCCAATTCCACTTGTTGCAGGATGTGAGTCTTTTTAATTGCATTATTGTTTTAATTTGAAAATCACTATATTTTCTGCCTTTTTGAAATTGATAACTTTTCTTTTCCATGAAAAAAACTATTCTATATTTAAAAAGTGAATGAATTTTTCGAGAAATGTAATTTTTAGTTTTTTCATTTATTGATTTTTTCAGAGTTTCACGGAGAAGGTCTTCTCTCTTCCGGAGTTCCTTCTGCCCTTCGCGCCTCTGGTCGTCGGGTGGGCGTGGCCGATTCTGACTGCCATCTTCCTCAGCCACATTTTGGCTTACAAGGCCAACAGGTCATTTTTTCTTTTCTTAACTTAGGACTTCTTTATTGAAAATTGTCAAATGTTCGAAAAATATTGCAAATAGAAAAACGTAAATTTGTATAAATTCTTTTACTTTCTAGAATTTTTACAATAAATAAGTAAAGGGTCAAATTTTACAAACCATTAGTTTTCAGATGCCGCGTAACTTTGCCCGACCTCCTTCTTCCTTTACTTGTTCTGCCCTTCCTTCTGTCCTACTTCCTCTCGTTCCCCTCACTCTCTGCAGACGACGTTCTCGCATTCAGATGTGCAGCCAATTCTAGTCTCGTCATTCTCACGTCCGCAGTCACTTTTGTGCCCAGAAAGAAGAAACACAGAAAGAGACCAAACAGGATTATTAATAGGTCAGCTTTTGAAAATTTAAAAAAAAAAAAGATCAAATTTTTGTTAACAAAAATGTATCTTTTCTCACATAAACCTAGATCTATTTGTAAATTCGCTAGTTTTTTCCATCAAATCATGAAAATCAAATTTTGAAATGCCAACGAACTGCAAAAAAAAATATTTTCAGTGCATTTTCGATTGCCTCGACTCCTCTTTCGCAATGCTCTACAGCTGACAGCAGCCTGGAAACGAGAACGGTTCGTTCCATTCCAGCACACGTTCTTCCCAATATGCCGAATCTCCGCGAATTGACCGTGTCCTCGGATGACGAGAGCGATAAGGAAAATGAGGTATACTTCTATATTTTGGTGTGAAAATTGAGATTTTTGAAAGGCTCATCAAGTTGTTTTCCTGTTTCTTTTTCAGAAAATGTTCTCTATGAAGTACATGATCTTCCAAGGATGTCTAAATTTGTATAGTCTTATACTTTTCTAAACTCGTTCTCACAAAACGTCTAAATTATGCGTCCTAAAATTTTCTTTGACCATTTAACGAAATGAATGGTTTTTAGATTCCAATCAGCTCTGCTCCTTCTATTGCGTCGAGTCGATTCTCTTCCCGAACTAATTGGCGGGAAAGGGAGCGCAGTCCGACACCCGCCTCTGAGGATAGAATGGCCAGAATGAGAAGGAATGGTGGCAGACAGATGCAGAAACTAATGGCTGAGAAGAGACGCATGAGGGAGGAGAGTCCTCAGGAGGTAGAGATAATTTAATTTCTCAAATGAAGAACATTATTTTTGACAAGTGTACATTTTGGAATGAATATTATTGGTTTCGACAAAGAAAAGGTTCATAATTTTCGTTTCTTTGAAGACTTCAATACTGAAAATATATGAGTTTGAATCGAAAACCACTAAAAAAAAGTTATAACGAAAAATAAACTCACCCTCGATAAATGGGATGAAAGAGGGTGATCTTTCTTTTCATAAATCTTTTATTTTCAAAAGGATCGATCAACTTGAAAATCCCCTACGACAAACATATGATTTTCCAGAGAATGGACTGGGAGGACATTGACGGCAGAAGCGAATTGACAGACTGTGTTTCGACCAGACGAAGCATTGCGAATGGGCAGAAAAAGTCCCCTATACAGGGAATCAGCGGACTCATCGCGAGCAGGGCCAGAGAGGAAACGCCCATCAGAGATTTGGCTCCCACATTAGCCGGGCTCAATCTTCGGGTAGGCATTTTTTTTTATTGACTTTTAAACTAGTTTTCTTTCAAAAGTACTATCATTCGATTTTTCTTCGATAATTGAGAATATGATTATTTCTTTATCTGCAAAAAGTTACAAATGCAGAAAATTGAATATTTTCTAACTAAAATAGGTGTTTTTTTTTTTTTTTTTTAGAAAGACCTCGCCTCCTCCTCTGTTCTGCCCTCCCGAACAGCCTCCACATTCAGTCGCATGTCCATGTCGAGACAGTCCTCTCCATCCATCAATCCATTCCGCAGTCCGTCAAGCGCATCGGGGATTTCGGCAGCCAACTCCAGACTCAGAATGCGACCTCTCGTAACGCGGATTTCGCCTTCTGGGTATTTATTTTATTTTATTTTTCATCAAATTTAATAAGGGCGGCGTAGTGCAGTGGTTGTGCGTTACTGCCTACAGCTAGGGTCTCAAGTTCGACTCCCGCCCTCACCCAAACCAAGGGGGTTAAGAAATGTTGGTAGTGGATAAAACCACGAAAATTTGCCTAAAACCCCTCGGCTGTTGCACAACAACAGTCTATCCCCGGGACGGGCCACTAGTCCTGTGTGGCTAGGATAGGCCGACTGTACCCATTATGGGCTGAGGGTAGCCGACCCCCACCTAGTGGGGAATAATAAGGCTAGGAAAAAAAAAAAAAAAAAAAATTTTTCATCAAATTTAATGATAGTTTGTACTTTTAGATCATTTTTTGATTTATTTTTTTCGCATATTTTTCAGTAAACTATATTTGATTCATAAAGCAGGAAAAGATGAGAATGAAATTTTCTCGAAAAAAAGAACCCCCCATTTTATCTTTTTTCATGGAAAGAATATTAATTTTGGGGAAAAATATTCTTAGGCGTCTTTTCTTATTTTAAAAATAAATTCATCATTTTTCAGAAGCCATTCGACTCGAATGACGTTCACGCACACGGGCACGCCCACTCTGTTCGCGTCCTCCAAGTTGACGGCACTCAGCCAGAAAAGGCCTAGCCAAAAGCGGCTGAACTACGGCACGGACGACGAGGAGGAAAGCTGCTTCACCAGCGTCAGCCAACGAACACCACAGGACAACGATAATAGGTTGGTTGAAATTAAGTTTTAATTTTTTGCTAGAAAAAGATTAATTTAGAATTTTGAAGACTTGCATCTTTTTCATTTCTCATTTTTCTAACATTTCAAGTATTCTAATTTATTGCTTTTTGGGCACTTAAATATTACGATCCTTATGTAGCTTGAAACGGAAATATGCTGATCTGAAAGAAAATCTATTAGGTTGATGCATTCCTGTTTTCCGATTTGTGCGAAACAGTTCAACAGAACATAACTTTATTGGCTAACAAGGATATTAGATGAAATATTCGCCATCGCTGTCCACAGTCTTCTGCCAGCGACTAGGCAGCTTACGGGTTCCCTCGCCGTACCAAGCGGGCTGCTTGGAGGCGAAGTAGGTCTTCAACCATGCGTCGACCTTCGCGCGGTTCTTGAAGTGTGTCTCGTCAAGGACTCGCTGCATGTCCGAGAAGAGCCAGTAGTCGCTAGGTGCCATGTCGGGCGAGTAGGGGGCATGGGGTACAATGTGCCATCCGAACGTTGTCAGCTCCTTTTTCACTTGTTTACACACATGAGGGCGGGCGTTGTCGTGGAGAAAGTGAAGACGACCTCGTAGCCAGGGAGTGGATTGGACGTGAGCCTTCAAGTCTCTCAGCTGGCGAGCGTAGACGTCACCCGTGATCGTCGTACCCTCGGGTAGCAGCTCCCAGTAGATGGGGCCTTGGACGCCCCACCATACGGATAGCATCACCTTCTTCTGGTGCGTTTCGTCTTTGGCGACGGGTTCCGGCTGATCCTCCTTGTCCACCCACTGGGCACGTCTCACAACGTGATGGTAGACGATCCATTTCTCATCTCCCGTTATGAGATTGTCCAGCCAGGCCGTCGTCCTTTCGTATGTAAGAAGACTCATTGCTGTGTCAACTCGACAATTCTTGTTCTTGTCGCTCAAGACGTGGGGAATCCAACGGCCCAACTTTCGTACCTTGCCGAGCTTCTTCAATCTTCGAACGACAGTTGCCTGGTCTACTCCGAGAGTCTACGCTATTTCTCGCGTAGTAGCGAATGGCTCCCCTTCGACTGTGCTGCGCAGCAAATCCAAATCCATCACTCGTGCAGGTTGCGACCTCTCCTCGTCTTCGAGATTGTAGTTGTGGGCCTCGAATCGTTTGAACCAATTGCGTACTGTGTGCTCGGAGGGGACTTCCTGGGGATATACTCGGGCCAGTTGACGGTGGGTCTCGGGTGGATTGGTGCCAGAGAGGAAGAGAAATAACATTACGTTGCGTATGTGGACACTGTTTTGGTGGAATCGATGGGGCATTGTGGGAACTAGACTGCTCACTAGCTGGTTGTGGCACTGCCACTGATAAGAGGGAGGGGCAAGTTGTTTATATTATAGAGCACAGTGGTTTTTGTCGCGGTCGGCCGCAGAGGGGAGGGAGCAAAGTACACATATCAAAAACGGAAAACAGGAATGCATCAACCTAATAGCAGCATTGAAAACTTTCAGAAATAATTGTCGAGAATATTATTTTCGAATTCAGACTGACGATGATGATCCTGATCGCGTTGGTCATTTTGCTACTCGTCTCCCAGCTCACCATGATTTTCTACGTCATCGGCCAGAACAAGGTTCAGCCTGTCGTTTCTGAAAATCAGCAACAATTCTCCGCAAAAATGGAGGTCTAAGGAAACTCAATTTTAGGCGAGCATTTTTAGTTATTGTTGTTTATATTTGAAACTTTAACTTTGTTACTTTAAAACGGATTTTTAAAATTTGATTCACAACTTTTCTCGTTTTCGATTTGTTTTATTGTAGTTCTTACTGGTAGTCCAAAATTCTTTTTAGTCTATTTTTTAGGAAATTTCTCTTCGAGTTATTTTTGATCTAGAATGGTTGTTATTGTCTTCGAGTCATTCAAGCTCAGATGAACCCGTGTTGTTATTTTTTCTTTAAAAATTACATGATCCAAAATTTAGTAAGATATTTTTCTCGGTGATTTTTCAGCAATATTTTCAATAAATATCTTATTTCTTTTCTTATTCCGTTTCAGCTATTTTTGGCTTTTATTCGGGTCCCATCTCACCCATCAATCTAGCTTCAATACTATTCTTCTCCGATGTTCTGATTTTCCCGGGTATTTTCAACCATATTTTCATGCGATTTCTAGGGTTTACCATCGAATTATCTCTATTTTCAAGGTTATTTTTGAAAATTCTTCTCATTTGTGAAACTGGCCACCATTGTACCATTTGATTCTGCCAAGTCAACTTTTGTGAGATTTTTCCTTATTTTATTTCCATATCTTATCGTTTGATTTAAGGAATAAACGTCACTGTGATTTTGATCAGTTTGTCATTGAAATACGTTGTTTCAGAACAATGGAATATCGATTTTTTAAATTTATTGTCGTTCAGATGGATTTCAGAATTTTTAGAATGGTTCAGTAGCACAAGATGGGCTTCGTTCCTCTGCTTTTTGAATTAGTGGCAGTTTTCGTTCTGACGGCCGTTTTACTCAATAAAGTAAGTAAAAATAAATTTTTTCTTTGAAAATACACTACCTAGAAAGCGAACAATAAAATAAAATAAAAGGAAAGAAATACAATACAATATTTTCTGTAAATCTGAAATAGCATGGCTTATTCTTTCCGAGTCAAACCTAACCTCCAATTATTCAGCATTCCATAGATCTTGTAATTACTGAATCTTCGTACTTTTCGAACTTATAAGATTATGCTAATTTCAACTACAGTACTCCAACTGGCGTCGCGAGCACTACCTGGTGACAGCGTCAACTTTCATCGGATGGTACTTCTCATTCCTCATCATTTTTGTTTTGCCGCTGGATGTTTCTATCGTGAGTTTTTAAGAGAATTGTTTAAAATATTCTTAATGCATACAAATCCATATTTATTCTGATTTTACCGTCAATTCTGACTATCTTTTGAAGAGAATTTCTGTTTATTTTTAAAACTCATAACATCTTTAGATGTTGAAAATAAAAAAGATTTGAACTGATTTTGAGGGAGTAAATTTATAAAAGAAAAAGTAGTAGTAAAAAGAATTTTTAATTTCAAGAATTTCAGACCTACTACAACCAATGTCAGCTGAACTACGCGAAATCCCACAACATGAGCATTGCAGAGGTGAGCGAATCTGCGTGTGAACAGCCCGGCGGGTACGTGAACGGAGATGTTCTGTTGAGACTTTGGAGGATTGTCTACTGGACGGCCCAATTGCTTACCTGGTAGGTTTTTTTATTTTAACTTATTCAAAATTTTCTTTTGATCCATTATTCTGATCAAAACATCAAAGAAACGATATTTCTGAAAACTTTTCATTCTCATTTTTATAGATTCAAGGAGAAAAACTACATAACTTTTTTCGTTAAAATTTCAAAAACTCGCATTTTCTTCGAGGTTAAATAATCAAGAAGAAAAAATGCTAAAATTTCAAGTTTTCCAGGCTCGTCCTGCCCTTCATGCAAAGTTACGTGCTTGCCGGTGACTTCTCGACGTCTGGCCGTCTGAGAGCAGCCCTCTACAGCAACACGCTGTACTATGGACTCTACCTGCTCTGCTTCATCGTACTCCTCTTCTACATCATTGCGCAGGGCACTTCGATTACTCTGTAAGTGAATCTTGGGAATTGAATTTGTATTGAAAGTACTTTTAAACGATTCTTCCATTAACGGCTCGTGTAATTTTCTAAATTTAAAAATGCTTCTCATCGATTTTGGACTTTTTGCAGATTCAAGAAGAGGTCGTAGTTTGTTTTAGATAGCATTTCATAAAGGCAGAATGTGCTTTTATGATTAGTCCAAAATTTTCAGCGACAACCTAAAAGTGATCATCGTCTCTGCATCCAACACGTGGGGTCTCTTTGTGCTCGTCATTCTGCTTGGATACGGTCTCGTGGACTTGCCCAGAAGTGTATGGAAATACGCTGATCTGGGTAAATTTGTACAAATATAAAAATTAAATTAATTTTTAAAATCCAGGATATCGCCTAAACAAGCTATATTTCAACGTGGAAAAACTGAGTACGGAAAAGAGCGAAGCAGAGGACAAGTTCAAGAATGTTTATAGGTTTTTTAAAACATTTTTTCATGACTTGGATATGATTCAAAAATCAAATTTTCAGAGACAGCAGAACAGTGTTGAACTTGGTGAAGAGCGATTACGAAGCCCAGGAAAAGGCCCGAATTATCGTCGCTGAATTTCCGGATAATGTAGGGGTTTTTTTTTGTTTGTATTTTTGAAAAATTAGATTGTTTCAGATGATCGAAGAAATTCTACCCTCTCGTTCTGGAATTTCATTCAGCAGCGCAAAAATCGAAGGAATGACGGTTCGAATGCTTCAGTCTGAGAAATTTCTGGTGATTTTGATTTAACAAATATTGAAAATTTCCATTTTTCTTAATTTGTTTTAGTTTTGAGATTTTTGATCTATTGTGTTTTTTAGATAAGTCTCCACCAACGAGCGATCGAGGCTGTGCAAAATTATCACAGAGCTTTGACGAGATGGAGGTTTGGTTTTATGAAAAAAAACTTGAAATTACCTTATTTTCAGATACCTCATTGACAAAGCGTTGCTTTTGGAAGATATTCAAAAGGCTGTGCAGACTGGGAATTGGATGCAGGTATAAAGTATTATTTATTTATTTTCTTTAAAAACTATTCAGGTCGGCGAAGCCACCCACTCCTCGATAAATCGTCCATGGCAGAGATTTTGGTACACGCATTTGCAGTCGCCTATTGCGAGGGTAGGGAAATTGAATTTTTAGAAATTCTCCTTATCCCTTGACTATTTTACAGATTTTTTTTTTTTTAAAAATGAAACGACCTTTCTTTCGTAACAAAATAGAAAGACAATTAGGAATTGCCTTATTATTTTCTTTTAGCTGATATTTTATTTCATTTTTAAGGTGAGCGGCGTGTGCCTCGTTCTGATGTCCCTGCTGATCGTGTTCAGCGAGTGTACCTTTTTCATCGTCAATCCAACCATCTCTCCCTCTGCTCTCATCATTCAATACGCTGCTACCCGATTCCATTACAAATACACTCAGGTTGGCAAATTTTCGTGAATCGCGATAATCTAAGGTTAGAAATTTAGTGGTGAACATTTTAATTCAATTCTTTTTGACAAAAATATCAATGTCTAAAGTAGTCATGTTTCGAATTACGAAATTTGCTCTACTCTGGTAAAAATATCATTTTGCAATTTCAGTTCGTGGCCATCGGTTTGATCTGTTACCTGTGCGCCTGTGCGTACTATACCGTCTTCCGACTCCGCATCTACAAGTACTATGTTCTCGACTCTCATGGAAATACCGACGCGTACAGTCTGTTATTTGCGGCTCTGTAAGAATTTCTAAAGTCCATTTTTCACAATAGATAGATTTTATAGTCAGAGAAAAGTAAAAATGGCGATATTTTTCCCTTTAAATTTGTTTCAAATTTTTACCTGATCTAAAGTTATCATATCATAGTTTTAGAGAGACATTAAAATAGGGTTGTTTAGAAAATGACTTGTTTTCCATAAATGTTCAAATTGCAGTCTCCTATGCCGTTTGACGCCTCCGATTTGCCTAAATTTCCTAGGCATGATTCATCTGGATTCGCACGTCACTCAGGTCAAAAATCAGGGCATCGAGACGCAGTTTACCAAGGTAATACAAATTTAAAAAAAAAAAAAAAAACAAATAAATAGAGAAAGAAGGTTTATTTTTTCTATCCAGTCTTTAATTCAAAATGCTATATCTAATGATAAATTTGCCAGTAATGTATTTGATTTGGTTTAGCTGATGGGTCATTTGGACGTAATTCCCGTGCTCGGACAAGGCATCAACATCTATCTCCCAATCTGCATCCTCATTCTCTGTGCCATCAATTACTTGAGGTAGAGGTTCATAAATCGGGATGCATATTTTGGAAATCATTCTATTTTCAGATTGGGCACCCTTTGTCTGCATAACATCGGATTCGAACAGTTCATCGAAGATGATGAGTTTTCGATGGATATGGTAAGTAGAATTAAGATGAAGAAAAAAACTTGAAAATAATGAATGATCGAAGGAATCGTATCTGAAAAAAATCTTTTAGCGTGTCCTATCGTCTATTGTATGTCCTGTCTTTTTTTTCTAAATATTCTAATTTCTAATTAAGAGTAGTAATATTCAAATTTCAGGTCGGTGGAGGCAAATCGATGGTCCAATTGGAGAGAAACTCGAGAAGAAGAGTTGTAGAGAGGGAAAATCGCAGAAGACACAGAGAAGACGTGGTTGGAAGGGCAATGGGCAAAACCAGACTGCCCAATTCGAGTGATGGAGGTGCAAATATTCAGATTAAAAGATTTAGATTTAAAAAAATTATCGAAAATTTGTTAAAAATGTTGAAATTTAATTGCGAAAATTTCCTAGCCTAGATTCTTTATCAAAATTTAAAGGTGATACTTTTTTTTTTTAAATGCAAATAAGAATTCTATGAGTACTTGTTTGATAGGAATAAATTATATGATTTTAAAAAAGCAAATGTGATAATTTTGCGTTAATAACTTCTTCCGCTCAGTAATTGCTTTTCAAAATTTTGCATTTTGAGGTCTATTTTCGGGATAATCTTTTTATTTTTTCCAGAAGATCGTCAATCGTTCCTGACGGATGAAGAGAGACTGGACGGGGAGGAGACGAAAAGAAGACCAACGGCTATTGAGATCGAGAAAGAGAAAAATCAACAGCAGGTAGAATTCGCTTTTAATTTACGCTATTTTAAAGTTTCTAGACAACTTTTGAAACTTGATAATTAAAAATAAACAAAAAATCTAAAATTTCAAATTGTTTTGCAGTAATTTAAATTCGTATTATTCAAGATAAGTTTTACTCTTCTACATATTTTCTAGAAATTCTAAAATAGTGATTTTTGAGACGGCAGTCGGAAATCTCCTGGGTGATTTGGACTATTCCTTTGCGTCCCTGCAGCCCGTTTCTTCAGGAAGCAAAAAATTGCCTTCGAATCTGTTCGATGACATGTAATCCAAATTATCAGACCATAGAATACGGCCATTACATAATTTTCATTGTAAGGAAATTACGGTATGAAAATGCAATTTTCTGATTTGGCATTTTTGCTTTGAGAGGTAATTTGAAAACCTAAAGTTATGCAGAAAATTTTCCTCTTTAATTCTTCCTAAGTTATTTCGGATTTCTTGTGTTTTTTTCTAATATAAATCATATTATTCTAGTCATATGAGCATTCCGCTTCGATCTCATTTAGAGTTTTTTGATTTGTGATAATACTATTCCTGAAATTAATGTATGGAATTTTATTTTGTGATGTCATTTATAAAATACCCTAATTTATTCATTTCATGCCAGTTTTTCCTTCAATTCGTGCATTGTAACATATCCTCAGAAATAGGCAATTCTCTTTCTGAAATGTGCTAAAACTCCATAATTTTCCCTTCATAACTTGCCATAGTGGTGTCCAGAATATGAGGGTTTTCTGGGATTATTTGTTATAAATATAGTTATATAAAAGTTATGATTTTTAAAACCTTATTTTTGATAACTTTGCGTTAATTTCGCTGAAATATTTGAAAATTGTATCCTTCTTTATTTTTAAATATTTTTTTAGAAAATGACGACCTCACCCCCAGATCAACTAGCGATGGAGGAGTTGTTTGGAAACCCATTCAGAGTCAAACAGCAAAAACCAGAAGCAAAACCGAAGGTAAAATTAAGGAGAAATTTTAAAATGAAGGAAAGAGCTGATCTTCATCCTGTTTTTATGTTATTCCTTCAATTTCGGAAATTTATAAATATCATTTGAACTAAAAAAGAATGAGCATAAAAGAAAAAAACCGTCAATAAAATATCTAATCATCATATCTTATCTTTCATGTTATTTCATAAATTTTTAAATTATAAAAAAAAAAATAAATATTTTCCAGGAACCATTCGTCTACAAGCCATCGACGTATGTGCAGATCATCGACCAAATGATCGGCAGCAAAACGCGGCCCTGGAATCCGGAAAGGACGCCTATCAAAATTAATCAGGTTGGGAAGATTTACTTATTCATTTTTAGGAAAGAAAATCGTCCTTATAAGCGATCTTCATTGATTAAACATAGTTTATTCAATTTTTTCTAAAGCTAGATTTTCAGATGCTGTCTCTGCCCGAAATGACCCGCGAGGAGAAGTGGATTGCGTGGGGCATGGAAAATTGCACGATCAAAGCCGGCATTTCGGGAGTGCTCGGATATGCTGTTGGTGAGGAAAATAACTTTAAAATCAAACCTTTCGGAATAACTTCATTTTATTTTCCCATTTATCTTTTCTAAATATTTCCATTTGAGGCGTCGGCTTCGGTCTATTCACAGCCTCTGTCGACCCTCAATTGTCTATGGTTGGAGGGGATCCTTCGAAACAGGTTCGTTTTTAATTTTAAGAAAAAATATGATCATAAATATTGTTATTTTATTTTTAAAAGAAAACTATTAAGTTGACCCTGAAACAAACGTGGAAGGAGATGAGCAGTCGAATGAAGTCGTACGGCAAGAACTTCGGCGGCATCGGACTCATGTTTGCCGGTATTTTTGTTCTTCTTTCATTAAATATAAAAATTATAAAAATCACACATTTCAGGAACCGAATGCCTTCTTGAAACCGTGAGAGCGAAGAGCGACTGGAAGAATGGGACTTTGTCGGGGGGTATGGTCGATTTTCCTGTAGATTATAAATTACCGCAATTTTATCGAGCAAAGGAGTTGCTTGTGGCAGATTTTTTCAGTTATTACCTAAACTAACAGATTACTTCCATATCATAAAAATAGCAATAAGTGCAAGAATTAAACCGAGAATATAAGATTCGATTTGAAACGTTGATTTTTATCGAATTATTTATTGATCTTCGCTTTTCCAGGAATAGTGGGAGCAGCCCTGGGTCTGCGTGCGGGAATCGTGCCGGCACTTTGGGGCGCGGCCGGCTTCGCCGCCTTCTCCACGCTCATCGACCACTGGATGCATCGATAAATGGGATTTTACATGTATCGACTTAGTTTTTCTTATTGTTAGATAATTTTTCTTCTGGAACGAATCTATTCATTTGGCTTAAAATTTTTTCTTCATAAAAATGATCTTCATACACATTTTCTGAGAAAATAGAACTTTAAAAATTGGATTCATGTAATTTTCTCACGAAATCCTTACATGATAGTGCTCATGAAAATGACCTATCTAAAATAGTTCCCTAAAAATTATTCAATTTTCATGCTAAATAATAGAATATCAAATTCAGCCTTAGTTTGGAATTAGAAGTAGGAAAATATTACGATTTACAATTAGGAATTGTTACATTGTACTCGTTGTTTACTTGTTTTTCTTCTAAATACGGGTAATAAAATTTAAAAATCTACTTCTTCTCGAACAAAAATGAAGATTCGAATTGAAAAATGAAAATAGAAATGATTGTCTTAAAATCAGTTGAATTGAGACGTGAAAACAGGTTGGAAAATGGGTGGAAATGTGAAAATGTCATCAATCAAAGTTGCTTGTAGCAGACTGGCCGAAGTTGACCGACTAGGTAAACATTGAAAAAGTCGACAGCGATAAATACTATTTTAGCCATTTTAGTTAGTTGGCAGTAATATTGATAAGTTATCTCGTGTAATTTTTGAACCTTACTAAATATCTATGGAAATAACTATATTAACTATGATTTTAGATATTAGCTAGTGATTTGATAAGACCCTCTTGGCATAACATTATCTTTACTATAATAATTTTAATTAGAATCTATTGATATCGATAAGATTTCTCGATCTAAATTTTGACTAAAGTTCAGAAAATGTCGTCATTCTGGATCTTGGTTTCTTTGACGACATTCGTCGTTGGCCCTCTGAATCCCACCGATGCTGCTCCGGATTCTATGATCAGACATTTCGTTATCAACGAAACCGCCTCCATGCAGAAGGCTTTCGATCAGATGCCCAAGGTTTGAAATTTTAATTTGGCCTGAAATATTAGAGTTCTAATTTTTAAAGGTTGATCTTCGTTTGTTTTAATAAAAACTTAGGAATGTACGAAGAATGGCAAGACGTTTAAAGAGGGTGAAAATTTCGAATTCGGAAACCTTCGATATAAATGCCAGAAGTATGGAGTCTACTCCATTGAAGGTAAGTAGGAATGAGCACTTTAGGAAGGCTGCATCAACTTCAAATTTAAATTCAACGTCAAAGAAGTTAAAGATAGATTTTGTGTATACTGAATTTTCGTCTATTAAAGAAATAGGCACCCTTGAAGTTTCTTCCCTTCTTCCTTAGAAATAGTGTTGAGAAGAAAAGTGATGGTAGATAACTACAGTAATCCAAAAATAGTAAACCTTCAGGCTGTCAAACTGATGATAAAAAGCCGATCGCTCTTGGAGAGTCCGCAGTCATCAACAATGTGAAGCACCAATGCTTATCTGTCGGAAATAGCATTCACTACAGACAAACTGTAAGACGAATTTTTATTCGAATTCATTCGTCATTCTGAAATTCCATGTTTGCGGCACGATGGGTCAGCCGGACTGCGATAAAATCCCGCTGCCAAGTCGATTTGAAGAGGCGAAACAGAAATTGGAGAAGGAGATAATGAAAATGGTCAGATTTGCACATTGTAGAGAATAAGATTACTGAAAATTGATCATTTTTGTTAAAAAAAACTTGTTTTCAGCCATCATTAAAGACGGTGAACGTACCCGAAGGATGGACGGTGATCGACGGCGGATCGAACAAAATCCCCAACACGAATGCGACCGTCATCACTAGAATTCTCATGTTCAACGCCATCCCGGGGCAACATCAGAGGCAAAGAACTTGATGAAGATCGGCTTTTAAATTTTTCATTGATTCCAGAGTGAAAAGAGGGGATAATTTCAAGGAACCTGGAATCGGTTCTGTCGTTGGAGTCGAGGATGTTGGATCGGTAAGCATGAAAAAATTGAAATTTGAAAAACACTCCATAAAATGAGGAAGTGTTTCTTTCTTGACAAATAATGGAAACAATCGGAATACAATTTTCGGGAGGCGAAAAATAAATTCAACAATTTCAGGACTCAGGCAAACCGATGATGCCCATGGATATGCTCATGAAATTGTCGCATGAAGCTGCCGCTGTAAAATGTCTTATCAAAAATTATTCTACCCAAAAAATTTAGAAGAAAACCAAAAACGGGCCCACAGCTTCTCGAGTCTCCGTGACCGAAACGCAGAATCAGAGAAAGGCATCGACTGCTATTTTTCATGATCATAAACAAAAACCTGTCGCTGTACAGGCGGTTGGCGCGAAAATGAATATAAGGTGAAATTTGAAGAAAAAAATACTTAATGATATTTTGATTGACAAAAAGTATCTAATATTCTAAAATAATGATGATTTATAATTTAGACAAAACGGAGGAGGTATGATGAAAAATTCACATAGCGATGGAGGACAAGAAATGAAATACAAGGTAAAACAAAACATAATGTATATCTTTAAAAAAAAATCTAAATTTAGCCCGGGACCATAATCGGTTCGAAATCGTTTGTCGATTGGTCTGGACAAACGAAAGCCATCAATGGAAAATCGATGGCCGTTGGTGGGGGAAACTTCGTGTTTGGAAATAAGCAAACAACTCATTGAGAATTAGCTAAATTTCTATAAAGAAATCCACTACCTCGAAATTCATCGATTACCTCCGCGATAGTGATTTGAATAAATTGTTGATTACCCTTAAAAATCAATGTTGTTCACCAAGCCTAGTTTATCAATTGCTAACATGATAAATCATAAAAGGTCAAGAGAGAAAATTTTAAATCAATAAATCAACATTCCCTGTACTCCTTATCTCGGTATGGAAAAATTAAACTTTGAATAACGCAGCTTAATATCATGTAGCCCCTTTTATTTGGCATATTATATTTTATGAATATTATCTTTATTCGATTATTATTCAAAATTCCAATAAATACGATACAGACAACTCTCAAAGATATCCAATAAAGACAGTGAAAAATTGCAACTAAAATAAATATTCTTTAAGATATTTTTTCAAAGCTAAAACTCTCTTCTTTCTGATCTTATTTTATTTGTATGCGAGATAATGACACTTTGGATGGCATTTGAAATTGAACAGGTTACTGTTCAATCAATTAAAAATCCTTTTACTTGTTTATTTCTAACTTCTAATCATTTGGTAAAAATATTTATTTTATGATAAAGTTTTTCTCGCAAAATATCTAACATCATTATTCTCTTATCAAGTCTCATTCGAGGTAAAAGCTTGCTTTCTTGTTGCTAATGATTATTGATTTTTTTATTTATGAATGAATGCAGGATTTATTTCCTAAATCAGTGCAAGTTTTTAATTTAAAAATTGAAGAGTAAAAATGGTTTATATCGGCATCGACTTGGGTACAACATCTTCGCGTGTTTCCGTAATTGAAGGCGGCCGTCCTGTTGTGATTGTTTCTGACGATGGTCTGTATTTATTATTTTCGAAGAATATTCTAAAATTTTAGGCAAACGAACAATTCCGTCTGTAGTTGCTTACTGTGACTCAGAAATTCTCGTGGGTAATTCTGCTTTGAACTGCAATACAGATCTGTCGAATATTTTATATGGTAAGAAAAATGATATTTCTGAAAAGTTATGATAAAATCCGTTAAAAATAGATTCAAAAAGTCTGATTGGCTGGAAATTTCTGGTTGATTCACCTATTTCTCAAAGCCGACATCTTTGGACATTTAACGTCGACAAGAAAGATGTAAGGTATTCATCACTTTCTTTAAAACGCTAATTTTAGAATTTTTGTGGATATGTGTTGAACAAAGGAAAGCGAAATGAACGGTTTATAAAGGCAGAAGAAGTTTCGGCAGAAATCTTGAAGAAATTAAAAGCTACTGCTGAAGTAAATAATGATAATTTTATGGTGGAGGCTGAAGATATTTGTTCAGAGCTATCTAAATAAACAAGTAACTGGCGCCGTTGTTACAATATCTGCCTTCTTCAATAATGACCAAATCAGTGCGACAAAAAGAGCAATTCAAATGGCCGGACTCGATCTGAAATATCTGCTGGAAGAACCGACGGCAGCTGCAATTGCTTATTACAATGGAATGATGATAACTGACTCAACGATTATGGTCTTTGGCTTTGGAAGAAGTTAGAATATATTTGAATGTGATATGCTGTTTTGGAAGAAAACTAAAATTTTGTATGAGAATGATCATCGTTAAGGGTAAAAGATCTAATCCTTCAAGGAATTGATATAAGACAATTAGAAAAATGGCAACTAAAAGAATAATTTGATTCCTATCATTTTATTATTATGGCAATATATGTATTTATTTATGGATTGAAATTTTCAGGGGCCCTAGATATTAGTATTGCGGAAATTAAAAACAAAAAAATTGATGTGAAGTCAGTGTGTGGTGATGCTCATTTAGGTTTGTTATTACGCCACTTAATTTATGATTTTTGAGTTATATCATTTAGGTGGTCAGGATTTCGACGAAAGAATAATGAAATATGTAATCGAAGAATTCAAGAAATCACTCAATTATGATATGTCGCGACGGTCAGATCTGATAAAACGATTACGAAGAGCATGCAAGAAAGCGAAAGAATCACTATCGTTTCAAATGGAGTCATACAATGTTAACGTAAGAAATGTTAATTTTATTGATTCAGAAATGGGATTAATATTTTGTAGCTGGACATAAATATTAATACAAGCGTGAATGTAAAAATTTCGCGATCTAACTTCAACCAACTCTGCGAAGATTTATTCGATAAAGCGATGGAAATGGTTGAAAGAGCTCTAAAAACTGCACAAATCTCAGCAGAACAAATTAACAATGTGGTAATTTTATTATTAGAAAAATCAAGACTCTGATACGCTTTTCACTGAATATAAATATAAAATTAATAGATTCTGATTGGTGGATCAACTCGAATTCCAAAAATTCAAGAACTTTTGTCGCATAAATTTGGCCAGGCAAAATTGAGATACAATGCCAATCCTAAAGATGCTGTAGCTCATGGAGCTGCGATTATTGCAGATGTTTTGGAAGTTTGAAAATAAATAACTCGTTGCTAAAATAGAAATGATAATTTCAGAAAGGAACTGAAATCCCATTGATTAACAATACGATGAATGAACTAGTCCGAAATATCAATAATGTGCATAAAATTTTATTTTACTGTAAGAAATAAGAATAAATTTAGCGGAATAAAAGGTTCAATAATTTATTATAATTTAGATTCATATTCAAATAATGATGAAGATGAAGGAAGGATATGTTTGCTCAATTCTCATAACTTTTCAGTCGAAAATATTGAAAAATTCCACAATTGGTATTATTCATTTCAAATGGCAACTACACAGAATAAAGTAAATTCTTATCTTTGTGATTTTTCATAATTTCTCAGATTTTAGATTTTTGGAATTAGTGGCGTACATAACTCATTTGAAATATATGACTTGAATACTAGACAAATTTCAAGAGGTCTTATCAACAAATCCATGAATGATCGATTCAAAGAATTTTACAGGCCCAGATCCTCCTGAATGGCGTAATGGTGCATCTGTGGCTTATTTTAAAGACAAATTCTATTATTTGGGTGGAAAGAATCCTAAAACAAAGAAAAATACGAATCGAGTTGATGTAAGAAGATCGAATGAAAGTCCATGAAATAATTTATTCAGATTTTAATAGACGGAAAATGGCAAACAGGACCTGCTTTTCCTCTTTCAATTAGACGTGCTCAAACAACAACATGCGATGGAATTTTATACGGTCACACTATAGCATATTCATTATTGTAATTATGGATATTCAGTTATTGATGCACTTAGTAGTAATAAAATATATCGATTATCATATGATTAAGGGGAATGGAAAGAAATCGGAGAGATTCCAGAAATACGAATTTCATTCGGAGTTGTATCACTAAATGGAAGAATTTACATAACTGGAGGACAATAGTCGTTGATTTTGTATGATGAACAATGTACTATTATATATTTAGTGATAATTGGCCATTAAAATCCTGTCTGTGTTTCGATCCCTCAGCTCCAGTTGACAGTCGAATTTCTCGAATTGCTGATATGAACTATAAAAGATACGATCATTCGCTTGTTGCCACTAACGGGAAATTGTATGCAATCGGAGGGTGAGCTAAGATTTTGCATATCTTTATACGAAATAGTTATTAACTTAGATATCAAGAATTTCCATGTGAAAATTATTGTAATTCAATTGAGGAATACGGTCCACAAACAGATGAATGGAGAATAATTGGAGAAGTAAATTAATATAAGTATTATTAGTTAGAAATAATAATTAAATTTCCACCTATTTGAAATGATACTTTTCACTTAGAGAGCACAAGTGAATTTTTCGTTTGTGAAAACAGATACATGGCACTCCATTCAAAATAACAATTAGGGTGCATGGACCGTGTATCATTTTATCGTTTTTGATTAAAAATAATAATTCTAAAGAAAAATATCGGCGTTGGAAGTCGTCTTCGGATTTTTCAATTTTATTAACATTTTTTTCGTCAATTGAATCGCGATCATGATTTTTGAATACATCCAAGCGATTGAAAATTGTCCAAAAATCATCATTTCTCGTTCATTGGAGAATGAGCGCGACAGGATCTCCTCATGCATGATTCCTGTTTAAAAATGATCGCAAGGCTTCAATCCATCATAAATCGTTGGGGGATTTGATGAGGGCGATTCAAAATGTCGTTTATTTTGCATTTTGAAAATAATTAATTACTAAAATTGAAGTAATAATTTCAGAAAGGAATCGAAATTCCATTGACTAATAATATAATGAGTGAATTAACCCGGAATATCAATAGTTTGCAAGTTGGTGGAGACAATTCATTCAATGATTCGCATACAGTTTTATTTTATTGTAAGAATTTATGTTGAAAGCTAAGTGAGAGACTTTGAAACGATTCATAATAATTTAGTTCGTTATCGAAATAATGGTAAACAATGGGAAGGAAGAATAGGCTTGTTCAATCCATCTACCTGCTCGGTTGAAGGGATTGCGAAATTTCACGATTGGTATCGGCTATATGAAGTAGCAACTACACAAAATAAGGTAAATTCTTATCTTTGTGATTTTTCATAATTTCTCAGATTTTAGATTTTTGGAATTAGTGGCGTACATAACTCATTTGAAATATATGACTTGAATACTCAACAGATTTCAAAAGGTTTTATCAAAAAATCCACGAATGATCGATTCAAAGAATTTTACAGGTCCAGATCCTCTTGAATGGCGTAAATATGCATTTGTGGCTTATTTCAAAGATAAATTGTATTGCTTGGGTGGATACGATACTCCTGAGAACGAGCGTACTAATCATGTTAATGTAAGAAGATCGAATGAAAGTCCATGAAATAATTTATTCAGATTTTAATAGACGGAAAATGGCAAACAGGACCTGCTTTTCCTCTTCCAATTAGTCGTGCTCAAACAACAACATGCGATGGAATTTTATACGGTCACACTATAGCATATTCATTATTGTAATTATGGATATTCAGTTATTGATAGATGGGATAGTAATATGATATATCGATTAACAGACGATGAACAGGAATGGCTTGAAATTGGAGAGATTCCAAAAAAACGACATTCTTTTGGAGTTGCATCGCTAAATGGAAGAGTTTACATAACTGGAGGACAATAGTCGTTGATTTTGTATGATAAATAATGTACTATTATATATTTAGTTATCCTAATGTATTCAAATCCTGTCTGTGTTTCGATCCTTCAGCTCCAGTTGACAGTCAACTTTCGAAAATCGCTGATATGAATTATGGAAGATGGAATCATTCGCTCATTGTCGCTAACGAGAAATTGTATGCAATCGGAGGGTGAGCTGAGACTTCGCATATCTTTATATTAAATATTTTAAACTTAGATTTCAAAATTGTGAGAAAGAAGGTCACAGTTTATACCGGCCGATAAACTTCTGTGACGCTATTGAAGAATACGATCCACAAACAGATAAATGGAGTGAAGTGGGAAAATTAGCATAAAATAAAGTTTGACTATAACAATCTCAGATTTCATATAGAAATTATATTTAATAAAATGTGAAATAATAATAAGATTTCAATGAACATGTTAAAGACAAACCTCGAGTATATCCAAAAGTGATGAAAGGTAATTGTAACTGAAATAAATATTCCTTTTAAAATATTTATTAAAGCTTCTTACTCTCTCTTCCTCCTGGTCTTGTTTCATTTGAATGCGAGATGACATTTTGAATGGCTTTCGAAATTGAGCAGATTATTGTTTAACCGATTAAAATCCCTTTCATTTGTTTATTTCTAATTCCTAATCATTTATCACAACTATTAATTTTATGAATATCCGCCTAAAATTATTCTTTTTCAAACAAATATAACAATTTGTATGAAAATTTGCTGTTCAAAACATGAAGAATTTTATCCATTGAACGAGCAAATAATGATAAATAATATCGTTGATTGGAAAGCAAGTAACTCTTTCCAAGTGGATCTTCATAATTTCTTCCTTGCCATCCAGGGGTGTGAAGGTTACATCCCTGTTGTCATTTCAAAAATCGAATCCTCGAGGAATATTTTTATTGTTGGCCCTTCGCTCTCGAGTGGGCTAGGGTCGTCGTGCAGTCGTGCAGAGACGCAAATAACGGTTAGTCGATTTGTGCGTAAGCGGGGTAAATCTCGTGAGGACGACTATCTTGGACATAGCCGAGGCGCACGCGGCTAGAGTGCAGAGATTTGGATGTGAAAGAGTGTGAAGGAGAGTGTAGGAAAGAGGGGAAGGAGAGGGCAGACACGCAGAACATATCGGGGATACAGTCAGATGTTGGCGAGTGCAGGGACGGTTCTGGAATTTGGAAAAGATTGATCTTCACTTTGTAAAAAAAGTCGCCATTATTTTTGAAGAAGAAAATGGAAGATCAATTTTTTTGAGAAATTCGCGAAATTCATCTTTAAAATTTTTTATCTTCCAGAATTTGGTTTATCTGAAATCCTTCCGAATTACAAACCTGCTCTATTTCTTCTTTCCCTTGGATTTCCCCTTACTCTTGCCTCCCTTCGCGGCTCTGTCCTTCTTCTTGCCAGTGTCTTTCTAAATTTGTTCCCCATTCGACAGTATTTCAGAGCGAGTTAGACTTTATTTTTGTCCCAAATGACAAAGAATCAAAAATTCTATACCATCATCTTCTCGAATTTTTCATCTCCTAACCTTTTTCTTGCTGTCTTTCTTCTTGCCGTTGCCCTTTGACTTTTTCGGCGACATTGCAGACTGAAAATGGAACTTTTAGAATTTGTTTTAAATTTCCTAACGCTTGAATTTAACATTTTTAAGGTCGGAGCGACTTATAATTCAATTTACTGCGGAATCCTAAATACTTTTCTTTTTTTTTTTTTTTAAATTACCTCAAATAAGACATTTTCAATTTGTTTATTTTCTACCTTTGCAGAGCTGACGCTGCTCATGTTGCTGGATGAGGAGATGCCCGACTTGTCTTCCCTTTCCTTCTTCCCTTTCTTGCCCTTCTGAAATTTTCAAGCACTTTTAAAAATTACTATTTGACCGACTCTTTCTCTCATCGCATTATTTTCCTACTCATTTTAACTTGCTATCTCTAACTATAGTATGTCGTAGTACTGGTCTGTTCTTTGTCTTCTAGAAGGAAATCCTACGAATTTTCTTCACATCAAAACTGGAGACTCTGTTCAGAGTAAAACAACGCTAATTAAGAGATGATCTTCTCAGCCTTGATCTTCATCATTGCCGTTCAGTTTTATCCCGAAACCCACCTTTCCCTTATTCTTCTTCGCCTTGATTTTCTTGACTCTCGGGACGTGCTTGAGACGTTGCTTGGTCAGGCATCTGAAAACGATGCATGTTCTCTAATCAGAAAATAGTAGTTTTTGAATTTTAGAGTGCTTTCCAAGAATTCTTTTTTTTTTTTTTTTTTAATATTTCGACGTTATTGCTAACAATCCTATCAATATCATGAAGTATATAGCTCATAATTTCGTGAGACTGTTCAGATCAACTTGTCATAGGAATTGACATTGTCAATCATGCCATTGTCATTTCTTCATTCATAACTGACCGAACGAGAGCGATCATGCTGAGTCCGAGGAGAACGCCGAAAACGGCACCAGCGACGAAGAAGATGCCGAACGGAAGGACGAAGTTGGGCCCGCCGCCCTTGTTCGGGTTCGCTGCCGAGGCTGGCATCTTCCTGAGTTCTGCAAAAATCAGGTCATTTTCGTAAAGTTCGCCAATTTTTCAAGGAAAAAGTGAACTTTCAAGAGGCTGACAGCAATGTGCTGCATGTTTTTAATTTTTTTATATCAATATTTGTGTAAAGTTGATTCATTTTCTAGACGAGAGATTTGAATGAAGAGGAAAATGATGAGCTTCATAAATGGGTGACCGAAAACTGCGTGAATTTTCCAAGTTTCTCATGTTTGTCCGTAAGCGTGGCAACATTTCGGCGATTTATCTTTGTTTTCCCACCTCGCTGCTATTCTGAAGACCAGCTGACGAAATAATGACGAGCCATCTTCTAGAGAAAAACGAAGAATTAAATTTTACAATCCATTGCAAATTCAAATTTCGTATCGAAATTTAGAGATTTTGAGTGGTCTCATGCCTTGAGGGCGCAAATGCAGTCAAATTTCTGAAGCGAACTTTATAAGGAGATTTCTCGTCACCTAGGTTTATCTTGAATATAAATCAGTTTCGAGGGGAAGTTTCTTTGCAAAAATGCAACCGCCTAATGGGTAGACAACTTGCCTTTCTTGACGCCCGACTGATTTGCGACAGAATCTGCCAAAAATTATCTAAATCTTAAAATTCAATAAAATCGGCATTTTGGATAGTTTTCAATCGTTTGGATGTGATCAAATCCTGAATTCGAATTCAACTGACGAAAGATGTTAACAAAAGTGGAAATTCGGAAGACGTCTTTCAGTGCCACAACTTTTCATGGAATTACCTATTTTGAAAATGGTAAAGAGTATCAGAGCTAGTAAAAATTGGGCTTTCTTATGAAATAATTTGTATCATTCATTTATGCTTCACGTTTCAAAACCCAGTTACGCTCTCTAAATATATCAAGTTATCTCATGATTTTTTCAGATTTTCAACAATTCGTTCCATGGATATCCTCTATCTCAATCAATGATCAATAATCGCTCATCACAATGGATAAATTTTGCTGTTATTCCTAAAATTCCTACAAATCCAAATCAGGCTTCATTAAAAACTGTTCCTCGTTTCGACCTGATCTGTTTATTCAATGTCAAAGTGACGGAGTTGTTTTGCTCAAACATTGTGATTTTTCATCCTCAAATTGCCTGGAGCATCATTCGTGGCACTAAAATTGCATTAATATGCCAAAAATAGCCATCAACATCGAGAAAAATACCAAAACAACGAAAATCACTGAGGAAACTGTAAATGATCATCAATTGGATCAGACAAACATCAGCAAATCAAAACAATTAGTCAATTTGCATAATCTGTCAGGAAATGTCGAAATAATAAGCAAATATTGGAGATTCAAACATTAGACGATCAGTCACGTAATCGTCAAAGTTACTATAAAAGGGTGAGTTTTCGAGATGAAAGACATCTTGATTTCGAGCTATACAATAAATATTCCTTCGACTTAAACTAATTGCGATCTAAACATGAAGTTCCTGACTTGTCTCGCATTTGCCATCTGTCTAGCATTCGCTTACGGGGTAAGTCCGATGAAGTTCGATTTCGATTTCGAGCTCCAAATTTGAACAGAGATTTCTAAAGTTCCAAAACTTTCGAATTCGAATCTACTGCGAGTTTAAGATGAGTTTAAGTTGGGCTTTTGAGTAGGATTTCAAAATTTGAAGTTTGAAGTTGAAGTTGGAACTTTCTGATCATGAAATGAAAATATGACCCTGAAAATTCAGCAATCATCTCCAGTCGTCACACTTCCATCCGTGACTGTTCCTGATGTGACAGGAGTGACCGACGTTACTGGTCCTGCAAATGACCTGATCACCGCTCTACAGAGAATCATCCAGGAGTTGAATGTAAGAAAAATGCTATTTATAAGTCGGGTTTCGAAATTTTCTAAACCTGATCTTATTTACTTTGTAAAGTATTCGAATTTCAATGTTTCAGAAGCTGCTCCAAGAAATCGTCGATGGAACTTTGACTTCTTTGATTAGAGTCCTTCAAACCGTGGGTGAACTGCTGGGAATTACGAAAGATCCCCGGGTCACGCAAATTCTCACCGACCTCTTCGGCGACTTGGTAACTCTGAGATCGTCATAGACTTGTTCTGATTTTGAATTTTCAGCTCGAAACTGTCTTCTCCAGCCCAGGCGATGTTCTTACTGGCGCTACCAAGGTACAGAATTTGTGTCATAATTTTCGCACAATATAAAGAAAAATCTAATCACTAATTTTTCGATATATTTTCCAAATTTTAGCTCCTCTACAGTAAAAAGATTGACTTTCAAAATTTACTTTTTCAGGAAAAAGTCCTGTCTCTGATCCGAGAGACGATCGGCAAACTTCAAGCCCTGCTGGACCAACTCTTGGGCGGCTCTTCTGGCACTGGTCTCCCAATCACCCTTCCCACAGTCACTGGAAATCCAATCACAGTGCCTACCGCTTCCGTTCCCGTGTCTGTGCCAAGATCCCGCAGATTCGTCCAGTAAATCCAAATTTCAAAACCCTTTTTGTATATCATGGCGTAGATTTTTACTTTGTCTTTCAAGTGTCTTTAATAAAGGCTTGGATATTTCGATTTCAACGTTTTATTCAAGAATTGCGAAATTTGTTATGCAAAATCATTTTTGTATAGTTTTGCCTGACAGATAAGTTGTTTTATTTGTTTGCAAGAAGAGCAAAAGAAGATATGTTTGGCATTCGATTGGCAATCATTCTGAATATCTACTGATTGCTTGTCGATGACTCATAACATTTTCTTGAAAGATAAGAGAAAAATCACGAACAAATTATTGGATCTGGTTACAGAATCTTTGAAATAAAATACTTCAAAGAATATTTATTTCAGTTACAATTATCCCTCCTTACTTTTTAATCCATTCAAGAGTTGTCTGTATCATGTGCATTGAAATTAAGTTATTATTTCATTTTATTGAATAAAATTTCTGTATGAAATCTGAGATTACTATAATTAGAGAGACCAATTGTTTATTTCAAAATAGATTGAATTTGGTAAATTTGATATCAGTGTGATGACCGAGATCGTGACGAACTCAAAACCTTTTAGATTTTCAAAATCGGCCCATCTTATAAAAAATTATGAACATTTTTGTACGGCAATTCGTTCCTGCAGCGGCCTTCCCAAATTTTTCGGCAATTACGAAAAGATACCACGTCACCACGTCTTTAGACACAAGAGGGAAAAGAAAAAAACTAGGGGGCGGGACGTGGTGTCTTTTTCTTTTCCCTCTTGTGTCTAAAGACGTGGTGACGTGGTATCTTTTCGTTGTTGCCAATTTTTCCGACAGGGAAGCTGCACTGCGTTTACACCAATTAACCTAATTAGGCATGAAATTCCTTCCAAATGTTACCAAATGGTGCCTGAGTGATAGTAAAATAGATTATTATCATTATCGGTCGATTCCCTCTTTTCTCACTTTGTATTTTACGCATACTACGTGTTTAGCGCTAACATTTTCATATTAAAACTTTGAATTCGATGTGGACTAGTGTGGCGACCTAAGTTAACAAACTGTCAATGCAGATAAACTAAATCGGCTATGGAGAATCCGAATCCGTTGGAAAGTGATCTGTATCGTCAAATTTCGACGTTGCTCATGTCTTCAGAAGGTCTTTTTCAAAAAACCAACAACGCCATTAATTCGGGCGTATTTTATTACCTTAGTTGATGTTTTAGTTTCATGAAATTAGCAACTAATTAACGGAATAATTAACGATAACTGAAACGGCGCAAACTTTCATGCGTTCTTTCTCTCCCTCGAAAGGGGAGACTTGGCCTCTCTACTTATAAATATGATTTTTTCAGTGAATTTGACAGAACCCGCGATTTTTCTGGGGAAAGTTCAAGGTTCCTTGTTGTGATTTTGTGACTTTTCGAGAACGGAGTTCAGGTTTTCAAATTGATATGTCTAATTTCGAAGTTATCTCTTTCGCTTTTATCAGCTCGGCAACGATAAGTTGTGCCTTTTAGAACCGGTTTTGAAATATCTTTATCATCTCAGTTTTTGCTTATTTGAAAACAGATTTGAAAAGAAATAATTTATTCTCATTCGACTTTAAAAAGTCAGAAGAAAAACAGTTATATACAAGGTAATAGCATGAGGAGAATGACCAGATCAAGAGCAAAATGAGCATACCCAGAGATAAAGATCACAATAAACTAGACGAAATGGTATATAAATTATTGCAGCGCAAATGTCAATAGCTTGGAGATAGCTTAGTCTCTGGAAAGTCATTTATTTTCCGTAGCCGTACATTTCACGCTTTTGACGGGTCTCTTCGAAACCGGCAGCACGCTTTCCATATCCATACATCTCACGTTTTTCACGGGCTTCCTCGAAACCGGCAGCACGCTTTCCATATCCATACATTTCACGTTTTTCACGGGCCTCTTCGAAACCGGCAGCACGCTTTCCGTATCCATACATCTCACGTTTTTCACGGGCTTCTTCGAAACCGGCAGCACGCTTTCCGTAGCCGTACCTGAGAATAATTAATAATCATCGAAATTGACTGATTTATCACCAGATAGATTTTTTTAAATTGGTCTAAAATCAACTTACATTTCTCTCTTCTCACGGGCCTCTTCGAAACCGGCGGCGCGCTTTCCATATCCATACATTTCACGTTTTTCACGGGCCTCTTCGAAACCGGCAGCACGCTTTCCGTATCCATACATCTCACGTTTTTCACGGGCTTCATCTTCGAATCCGGCTTCGCGTTTTCCGTAGCCGTACCTGAAAGTTAAAAATTGATCGGAAAATCCCTAGAGTTAGCGAAGAATTTATTCCGATCGGGAAAAACGAAAACTTACATTTCTCTCTTCTCACGAGCCTCTTCGAATCCGGCGGCGCGCTTTCCGTAGCCGTACATCTCAGCTGCGGCGATGGCGAATAGAGCCATACTAATCAAGGCGAAAGTCGTGGTCTGCATGGTTGATGATTCGAGTCGATTTCTTCGTCGATGTGATTTCTTCGGTTGATTTTACCACTTTTATATCGTGTCTAAGTCCCTGGATTCTTACGCTGACGCTCGATTTACTCATGATCGACATCTCGGGGGTGGAGTCTGCCTGTCGACTTTCCGACGGTACGAGGTCGACCCCACATCATATTTCCGCTATTTCGCTAAATTCCCATCACTCACTTCTTCAGATGTGTAATCGTTTCATCATCAATGCGAACGCGCGCGACCCTGAAAGAAAAAGACGTACTGTCTCTTGACCTAGTCTTTTTTCTCTGGCAATACAATCTTTTCACGCAATTCACTTTTTCTCTGGTTAGTTCTGAAATTAAACCTAAATCAAGACAATGTTCACTTAACTTTGGTTTCTATGTATCTTTCGAATTTACTATTTTCTATATCAATCTAAACACGAAACAATTGTTTTGATAGCATTATTAATAATTTTCGTTGTGGTAAATATGGAAGTTTCCATCTTTTATGCTTGTTTTCCTTCAGTTTTTCTAAGTTTTCTGTTGAAAATCCGTAATTTCAAATGTTATCAGAGAAAAATTCGAAAAAACTGACACGAAAGACGATGAAATATCGACGAAATTTGGACGTGGTGGCCCTCGAGTTTTCTCCTATCTCTGATAAAACGACGATATCAACATGGCTGGGAAATTACTGATGACTACTCAATTTCAAATCATTCGAAATTCTCGTAACTCGAAAGAAATATTGCGCACAAATTCTCGAGATATCGAAAAGACGCCATATCTTGATACACATCTCATCACAGTTTAAGAGTGGATATCAGGGGTCCGTCGATTTGGCTGATTTCCACATATATTGTTCAGTTTTGCACGCTGATCCTCATGATGATAACCGATTTTCGAAAAACGAATAGCACCATGAGAATCAGCGTGAAAAACAATAAACCTTGTGAAAATCGGCCAAATCGACGGACCCCTGTTCTGCACTCCTTTCTTATGACTTTGATTTCTCCTGACATCCACTCTTAATTCGGTACACAATATATTATAAGTATGAAACATTTATAGAATCATCTGAGCCCTGCAATTTATTTCATATCCAATTATTCAACTGAAAGATAACTATCATACTAAAATAATAGTGTCTTCAAACAGTGAAAGAAGAAAAGTAGGAAAATCGATAACGGTGTTTAGTATCAGGTTTAGCTAAAAATTTTCTAAAATCCGGAACAAAGTTGGATGAAGAAATTACTAGGTAATGAACAAATTTAAATATCGATAAAAATATTTGACGGAAATTTTTATTTTTCGCTATATCCACTGTAGAGTAGTATTTGAAATGATCTCCATCTTTAAACTTTGGCATTATATTTAGTCCTAGTCACTATCCAACAGCCGCAATTTCACTCCTACGAAGAGCTAAAGTAAATTGAGGAGGATATTTCGGATGATTTGTCAAATTACTGATATGGCTCATTGATGAATTGTTGCTGTGAACTTTAATGCTACTCATTCCCAGGCGCTGAAGAACTTCCGATCTAAAATAATGCGATTTCGACATAATAGGTTTGTTAGTGAAAGCTAATTTGGATATTTAATAAATGGGCTCTTATTTGAATTACATTATGTTTTGATACTTATATTTCAACTCAAAATTTATAAATAATTTATTTTTTCTTTTCGAATCCTTCAGTATGCCAACCTTGCTTCCTTTGAAGATGCGAACATAATAAATGGAGGCGAAAGAGATCGAAAATCTATACTCCAAAAGGTAGCATCGAGAATTTTGCGATCCCACACACTATCTCCTATGAAAAGGGCATAAAGTCGAAGTATTTGTTGGACACACATGATGCCACTCGCAAGAAAAGTCCAGAGTGTGTAGAAAAGCATTCCCTGAAACGAGCACGGATTTTCTTGCACTGGTTTCTGTCGAAATATGTAAAAGAAGTAAAATGATAAGCTCGGAACAAGAGTCGGATTTTTGCATTCAACGTTATAGAAGACACTCAATGGTGAATTCTTGGCTCATTAAAAAGTCATAAATTCTCCGAAATCATTCCCTTTATAGATTGATCAAGTTGTTTTTTCGAGAATGCGTTCAATTCACAACTAGTCTTACCTTTTCACTCGATTGAATATTGATTCCATTTCGCTTTTTGTATTTAATTAAAGCATCGATGGTCATTAGATTAAGTGGCGTTGCGATCAATAAATAGCCAACTATCAGAATTCCTACTGATAATCTTGATACCTGGAAATTCTGCATTACATTCAAATATTGTCGATTGTAAACGAGGTGTCCATTGCTAGTGCCCTTCGCAACAGGGAAGGTGCGAAACGCGTCGCGTCCTCATGCGTTGCGGCTTCCATTGTGGAAAGCATTTTTTACACAAAATTCCCGTTATTTTTTTTTATTTTCTGTCAAAATTTCGCAATCATCCGGTAATTAATGACAATTAATGCTAATTATGATTAGATTATCGACTGTTGAGTGAAACTTTGCTCTGTTATCTCGTTTCTCAGCGATTTTAGACGATTTATTGAAATTTAAACATTTTTTGTGATTTTCTTCGACAGAACTTTTAAAATTATCGATAATTGGTAGACATTTAGAGAATCATTACAGACACAGACTTCAATTTCGTCTTATTCCGTGTCTTTCCTAGTTTTTTTTTTGTAATTTTTCGCGAGTTTTGCCTTGTTTTTCGATCAAATGATTTCTTGAGCATAGTTTCAGAAATGAGCAAGTCCGACCATTTGCATTCCGCCCTGCAACGAACCCCTCCAAATCAGCGCCATCGTACTGTAGAATAAAATCGTTAAAAATGTTTAAATTTCAATAAATCGTCTAAAAATCGCTAAAAACGAAATAAAGGGACAAATTTTCACTCAACAATCAATAATCTAATCATAATTGGCGTTAATTGCCATTAATTAGCGGATAATTGCGAAATTCCGACGGAAAATCAGAATCTTGTGTGAGAAATGCTTTTCGCAACGAAAGCCGCAACGCATGAGAACGCGACGCGTTTCGCACCTTCCCTGTTGCGAAGGGCACTAAGCAATGAACATCTCGTTTACAATCGACAATAAATAATTTTATTGCATACTAAATAGCTAATTTCTAAAGATGTCCCAAGGAGAACTGATTCATCGTCAATATAGGTAATTTTATAGTTGTTGAAATACATGAACATGTAGTAGATTTCAGGGAATATGCTATGTGAAAGTATCGCTATAATGGTCGCATTTCTAGTCCACATCTAAAATATTTTCATTCTTTAAAAATCATTTCAAAGTTGGAAAATGCTGCATGGTTCTATAGAGCGTTGTCATCCTTTTCCTCTAGACAGAAAAAGAGAAGGCGTAATGGTTTAAAAAGGACGTTAGAGAAGACGTAACAGGAGATAGCATTAAAAGGAAGCGAAACGAAAACCGCGCGGTATTTACGAGATATCAGAAATAATTTTTAAAAAGCCATAATAACCCCACCTTCTTATGCCTTAAAGGGTACTTTATGGCTGTGTAGCGATTGAGAGTCAACAGAAAGTCTCCAATGATGTATCCCGATCCAACGGCTGTTGAAATCTGGGGAACCAGTTTTGCAACGGGAAGTAGTCCAATTGAAATAGGACATATTCCGCAGATGAAACGCCTCAGAACTGCGTTTATGATGACTGAAAAGATGTTGCAGATTCCTGCAAAATGAAATTTTAAGGAAATCATATAATACGCAGCGAGGTGCGGAATTCGTGAACATTAATGCAATTCTAAATATTTTCCACTGCACAATGAATTTTGAAATCGCTAAAATCCAAAAGGCAAAGCTTCAAAAGACTTTCTGTGACAACCCGAAAGCATTTTTCCTTATGTATGCCGGTAACAAGAATAGCCCACATGAAGACGTTCAGAGAATTGTAGTTGCTGATTTCGCATAGTTTCTGCTACTACTTTTATGGAAGATTCTAATTTCTCAAATAGATTTTTCAAGCAAAAAAAACTGCAAGGAGCATCTAAGAGAAACGTCTTCTGTATTTCTATGATTCGCAGCATTTAAGTAATTAAAATAAATGCAAATAAACCTGTAGAAATGAATAGAATGTAGAATGCTGAACGAAAGAGGGGATTTTTAGAAGTTAGTAGTATGTAAATATTTCCAAGATAAATTATAGACCCGACAATTTCAATGCCATCTTGAGCATTGAATGGTCCAGAACCAAGTTGAGCAGGAATAGAAGAATTCGTGTCGTTAGAAACATCGTTAGACATTGTGAACTCGAATTGATATGAGGGTTTGAATGAGTCAGTTACACTTCTGTAATTCAGCAATTTTAAACCACATTAACTTGATTCTGATATACGCCTTGTAATCTCTATGTATAGTTCAGTTTTATCATAATAGGCTCAGAAAAAGGCACCACTTTTTCTAAGAAATAGTATGAGGAAGCAAGAGAAGAAAAGAAAAACGATGCCTTTTTCTAGGAGCCTCATAACAGATGTGTCCTTTTAATGAGTGAATCTCCATGGAAATAATTAATGTGATTATGGTTGAGGATCAAAAAGACAAAGTAACTTGAGATTCGAAGATAGAATCATACGAACTTAACACAGACGACAAACGTTATTATCCTACCATAGATAATGTAACATATTAAATTTAATATGCTTACAGAGAGGGCTTGGACTCAAGTTCAACTTACAACCAGGGCTGTTGCGGAATCGAATTTTAAAAAAATCGGAGTCGGAGTCGGAACTTCCGCAACAGCCCTGCTTACAACCCTTGTAAGTGACTAGAAGGCTTGTGAGCTATGTTGTAAATTGCCCAATTTACCATGGAAAATTTACTTACAAGAGTTGTAAATTGAACTTGAGTCCAAGCCCAGATACAGTGATCGAAGAACTAAGTATGTAGATTGATAGTTGCGATTACGGTAATGGTGAAATTAATCTGATTTGTTTTTTTTTTCGATAGAAACATGAATTTAAGAGTGAATGTCAGTAAGGACCAAAGTCTGTGTTTCCGGGGGTCCGTCGATTTGGCTGATTTACATATATATTGTTCAGTTTTTCACGCTAATTCTCGTGGTGCTATTCGTTTTTCATAAAAATGATCGTATGCAGGATTACGGTAGCTTGAAGTTTTGAGAAATCCGACCTCGGGAAAAAATTCATAACTTCCTTATTTGTGGGCCAAATCGAACGGGGTTTTCAACATTGAATAGCCCACGAAAAACGCTACAAATAATGTAACTACGACCACCTGCTACGATCAATGATTTCCCGCCAAAAATTTTATTTCCGAAAATTTGACCCTGGTCGACTGCAGTTTTTCAATTTTTTACCCCGATTAGAGTTCCGTCCCCAAGCTGGAAATTGGTTTATTTTGTAGAGAATTAAATTCTACATCTAAATATATAAAAATCTTCAAAAAAAAGGGTAGTCGAAACCACGAAAAATGCGTAAAACTAGTACATTCTTATATAGGATGTCAAAATTTGATCCCCTATAAATTTCTTATTTGTAGACCAAATCGAATTTAGTGTTTTGTGTTAGATAGCCCATGAAAAACTCTACAAATAATGTAACTATAACCACCTGCTACGACCAACAACTTCTCGCCAAAATTTTAAAATCCGAAAAAAATTCGAAAATGTGTTTCTTACCTGGTCGCGGTTTTTCGATTTTTTACCCAAATTAGAGTTCCGTCCCCAAGCTGGAAATTGGCTTATTTTATAGAGAATTAAATTCTCCATCTGAATATATAAAAATCTTCAAAAAAGAGGGTAGTCGAAACCACGAAAAATGCGTCCGAACGTGTAAAATCAGGGTGATTATTCCATAGTTCTAACTTTGACCCCTCACAACTCTTATTTTTGGACCAAATTTCATAATTCTTTTTTTTTTATTTTGTAGATCTTACCGAGGAGAATATAGCAAAAATAAAAATAAAATTTTTAGAAATTAATTTTGGCGAGAAAAAATTACCCTAAGTTACCCTATATACCCGTACTACGTTTACGCGTAAATGATGTCAGAAAAATTTCTTCTTCCAGTATGTTGTGTAGATGGACATGGTGAACAACTTTCGTTCGAAGACTGACCTCGGATTCACATTCGTATGAGCTCCAGAATTTTTTGAAGTTCAATGACTAATTATTGCAAAGTGCCGTTTTGACAGTAAATTTCAAAAGTTCATATTTCCCTGTGTGTGCATATTCGAGAATAAGTTCTGAAACAAAAGTTGATCAACTTGAAGAGCTCTACAAGATTTCATAGAAAACTTCGATGCTGACTCAAATTACATTTGTAAACACAGTACGGATATATAGGGTAACTTAGGGTAATTTTTCCTGTCAAAAAATAATTCTTAAAAAATGTATTCTTATTTTTATGACGTTTTTCTGCTCAATGTCTACAAAATAAAAAAATAATCATTGAATTTGGTTCAGAAATAAGGAAGTTATGAGGGGTCAAAGTTGATACTATGCAATAATCACCCTGGTTTTACGTGTTCGGGCGCATTTTTCGTGGTTTCGACGACCTTTTTTTTTGAAAATTTTTACATATTCAAATGCAGAATTCAATTCTCTACAAAATAAACCAATTTCCAGCTTGGGGACGGAACTCTAATCGGGGTAAAAAATTGAAAAACTGCAGTCGACCAGGGTCAAATTTTCGGAAATAAAATTTTTGGCGGGAAATCATTGATCGTAGCAGGTGGTCGTAGTTACATTATTTGTAGAGTTTTTCGTGGGCTATCCAATGTTGAAAACCCCGTTCGATTTGGCCCACAAATAAGGAAGTTATGAATTTTTTCCCGAGGTCGGATTTCTCAAAACTTCAAGCTACCGTAATCCTGCATACGATCATTTTTATGAAAAACGAATAGCACCACGAGAATTAGCGTGAAAAACTGAACAATACATGTGTAAATCAGCCAAATCGACGGACCCCCGGAAACACCCCTTTGCTAAGACTTTGGTTTTTCCTGACATTCACTCTTAAGAGTGAATGCCAGTAAAAAACCAAAGTCCTAGTAAAGAGCTATAAACAGGGGTCCTCAAATCGGGTTGATTTTCACATATTTTGTTAGTTTTTCACTCTGATTCTCATGGTGATAACCGATTTTCGAAAAACGAATAGCACCATGAGAATCAGCGTGAAAAACTGTATAATATACGTGAAAATCAACCAAATCGACGGATCCCTGTTCTGCACTCCTTTCTTATGACTTTGATTTCTCCTGACATCCACTCTTAATTCGGTACACAATATATTATAAGTATGAAACATTTATAGAATCATCTGAGCTCTGCAATTTATTTCATATCCAATTATTCAGCTGAAAGATAACTACCATACTAAAATAATAGTGTCTTCAAACAGTGAAAGAAGAAAAGTAGGAAAATCGATAACGGTGTTTAGTATCAGGTTTAGCTAGAAATTTTCTAAAACTCGGAATAAAGTTGGATGAAGAAATTATTAGGTAATGAACGAATTTAAACATCGATAACAATATTTGACGGAAATTTTTATTTTTCGCTATATCCACTGTAGAGTAGTATTTGAAATGGTCTCCATCTTTAAACTTTGGCATTATATTTAGTCCTAGTCACTATTCAACAGCTGTAATTTCACTCCTACGAAGAGTTAAAGTAAATTGAGGAGGGTATTTCAGTTGATTTATCACACTGCCAGAATGGTTTACAGATGAATTGTTGTCGTGAGCTTTAATTCTACCCATTCCCAGGCGCTGGAGAACTTCCAATCTAAAATAATGCGATTTCGATATAATGTTTGTTAGTGGAAGTTAATGTGGATATTTAATTAACGGATCCTTGTTTTAACTACATTATGTTTTAATATTGTCGATTGTAAACGAGGTGTCCATTGCTTAGTGCCCTTCGCAACAGGGAAGGTGCGAAACGCGCCGCGTCCTCATGCGTTGCGGCTTTCGTTGTGAAAAGCATTTCTCACACAAGATTCTGATTTTCCGTCGGAATTTCGCAATTATCCGCTAATTAATGACAATTAGTGCTAATTATGATTAGATTATCGACTGTTGAGTGAAAACGCTCTTTATCTCATTTTTAGCGATTTCTAGACGATTTATTGAAATTTGAACATTTTTATGAGTTTCTTCGACAGAACTTTTAAAATTATCGATAATTGGTAGATATTTAGAGAATCATTACAGACACAGACTTCAATTTCATCTTATTCCGTGTTTTTCGTAATTTTTCGTGAGTTTTTTTGCCTCGTTTTTCAATAAAATGATTTCTTGAACATAGTTTTTAGGCATGAGCAAGTCCTACCATTTGAGTGCCGCCCTGCAACGAGCCCCTCCAAATTAGCGCCACCGTTCTGTAGAATAAAATCATTAAAAATGTTTAAATTTCAATAAATCGTCTAGAAATCGCTAAAAACGAAATAAAGGGACAAATTTTCACTCAACAATCAATAATCTAATCATAATTGGCGTTAATTGCCATTAATTAGCGGATAATTGCGAAATTCCGACGGAAAATCCGAATCTTGTGTGAGAAATGCTTTTCACAACGAAAGCCGCAACGCATGAGGACGCGACGCGTTTCGCACCTTCCCTGTTGCGAAGGGCACTAAGCAATGGACACCTCGTTTACAATCGACAATACTTATATTTCAACTCAAAATTCATAAACAATTTATCGTTTTATTTTTGAATCCTTCAGTATTCCAACCTTGCTTCCTTTGAAGATGCGAACATAATAAATGGAGGCGAAAGAGATCGAAAATCTATACTCCAAAAGGTAGAACTGAGAATTTTTTGGTCCAACACACTATCTCCTATGAAAAGGGCATAAAGTCGAAGTATTTGTTGGACACACATGATGCCACTCGCAAGAAAAGTCCAGAGTGTGTAGAAAAGCATTCCCTGAAACGAGCACGGATTTTCTTGCACTGGTTTCTGTCGAAATATGTAAAAGAAGTAAAATGATAAGCTCGGAACAAGAGTCGGATTTTTGCATTCAACGTTTTAGAAAACACCCAATGTTGAATTCTTGGCTCATTAAAAAGTCATAAATTCTCCGATATCATTCCCCCTTTATAGATCGCTCAAGTTCTTTTTTCAAGAATATGTTCAATTCACAACTAGTCTTACCTTTTCACTCGATTGAATATTGATTCCATTTCGCTTTTTGTATTTAATTAAAGCATCGATGGTCATTAGATTAAGTGGCGTTGCGATCAATAAATAGCCAAATATCAGAATTCCTATTGATAATCTTGATACCTGGAAATTCTGCATTACATTCAAATAATTTGATTGCATACTAAATAGCTAATTCCTAAAGAGGTCCCAAGAAGAACTGATTCATCGTCAATATAGGTAATTTTATAGCCTCTGAAATACATGAACATGTAGTAGATTTCAGGGAATATGCTATGTGAAAATATCGCCACAATGATCACATTTCTAGTCCACATCTAAAATCCTTTCGTTCTTTAATGATAATTTCAAGGTTGGAAAATGCTGCATGATTCTATAGAGCGTCGTCATCCTTTTCCTCTAGACAAAAAAGAGAAGGCGTAACGGTTTAAAAGGGACGTTAGAGAAGACGTAACAGGAGATAGCATTGAAAGGAAGCGAAACGAAAACCGCGCGGTATTTACGAGATATCAGAAATAATAAAGCTACGATAACCCCACCTTCTCATGCTTTAAAGGGTACTTTATGGCTGTGTAGCGATTGAGAGTCAACAGGAAATTTCCAATGATGTATCCCGATCCAACGGCCGTTGAAATCTGGGGAATTAGTTTTGCAACGGGAAGTAGTCCAATTGAAATAGGACATATTCCGCAGATGAAACGCCGCAGAACTGCGTTTATGATGACTGAAAAGATGTTGCAGATTCCTGCAAAATGAAATTTTAAGGAAATCATATAGTACGCAACGAAATGCGGAATTCGTAAACATTAATGCAGTTCTAAATATTTTCTACTGCAGAGTAAATTTTGAAATCGCTAAAATACAAAAGGCAAAGTTTCAAAAGACTTTCTGTGACAACCCGAAAGCACTTTTTTTATCTATGTATGAAAACTGTTCTATATTGTTTGACAATTATTTTATCATTATCATAATTTAGATGGCCTGTACTCTCGACAAATAAAGGTAGACTCTTATTCGAGCTGATCTTGTGCATTCCAGTAAGAATGGTCCACATTAAAGCTTTCGGAGAACCGTAGTTGCTCACTCCGCATAATTTCTGTTACAACTTTTATGCAAGATTCTAATTTCTCAAATAGATTTTTCAAGCAAAAAAATGCAAAGAGTATCTACGAGAAGCGTCTTCTGTATTTCTATTATTCGCAGCATTTAAGTAATTAAAATAAATGCAAATAAACCTGTAGAAATGAATAGAATGTAGAATGCTGAACGAAAGAGGGGATTTTTAGAAGTTAGTAGTATGTAAATATTCCAAAGGTAAATTATAGACCCGATAATTTCAATCAAATCTTGAGTACTGAATGGTCCCGAACCAAGTTGAGCAGGAATAGAAGAATTCGTGCCGTTAGAAATATCGCTAGACATTGGGAGTTTTAATTGATATGAGGATTTGAATGAGTCAATTACAATTCTGCAATTCTGCAATTTTAAATCATATTAACTTAATTTTGATATACATCTTGCAATCCCAGTATAGTTCAGTTTTATCATAATAGGCTCAGAAAAAGGCACCACTTTTTCTAAGAAATAGTATGAGGAAGCAAGAGAAGAAAAGAAAAACGATGCCTTTTTCTAGGAGCCTCATAACAGATGTGTCCTTTTAATGAATGAATCTCCATGGAAATAATTAAATGTGACTATAGTTTGAGAATCAAAAAGATGTAGCAACTTAAGACTCGAAGAAAAAATCATAAGAACTTAACATAGACGACAAACATGTTACTATCCTACCATAGATAATTATAACACATATACCCTATATGTTTACAGACAGGTACAGTGATCGAAGAACCAAGTATGTAGATTAATAGTTGCGATTACGATAATCGTGAAATTAATCTGATTTGGTTTTTTTTGATAGAAAATATCGCAACCACTTGTGACGTTTTAATTTCCTCGGTGTTTTATCTAGAATGAATAATATGTCTAGACGGATCCGAGTTTTATCGAGATTCAATTCTTATTAATTTATCGCAATACCATATTTATCCCCGTCTATATAAGGGCCCTTCGCTTATTGTTCTTATTATTATTCATCGTCTTGGTCACACCTTCTACACTAACTGTCGGATAATAAATACTACTAACTATACTCGAGCACGACAGAAAATTTTATTCTCTACAAAATAACCCCATTTCCAGCTTGGGTTCGAAACTATAATTTGGGTAAAAATCGAAAAACTGCAGTTGGTAGGGGTTGAATTTTCGGAAATTGAATTTTTGGCAGAAACCTGTTGATCGGAACAAATGGTCGTGGTTACATTATTTGTAGAGTTTTTCATGGGTTATCCAATGCTGAAACCCCCATTCGATTTGGTCCAGAAATAAGAAAGTTATCAATTTTTGAAACTTTTCTTAAATATCAAAAATGAACTTTACAAAAAAAAAGTAAGTGGTTTTATGGGTATGGGTAATTGGTTTCGACTCAAGAGTTATACCAAACAAAACTCTAACGTAGGGAGAGTGCCATGCAAAAAGCCGTACTCAATTTGGATGAAAAATAAAAAGGCTATTCAAAAAGTAAATTGGAAAGGTAATTTTAAACACCCTGTACTAAATGGGTAACGGCAGAAGAGTATTTAGGGAGCAAAGAAGTCAAAACCCGTACTGATCCGGAGGATACAGAATTCTTGACAGGTATGCTTGAATTAGTTTATTCCGAAATTTATTTGAAACGGAATAAAATTGCAGAAAGCACTTCCGCTGATTTCTACGGATACTTTGGCTCCGTACCAAACGGTATTTTATTCTAGAAAAATTCACTAGTGAAATATGATATTTCTTCATTTAGACTACGACAACATGAGCTGCTAATATACTAATAATGAATCACTGCTGAATGATATTCTTTATTGGAAAATAGACAATTCTAGTATGACTTGATAATAATGTTTAACAAGAAGAATACAAAAATATATTACCACAAAAAATGACAGAAGTCGAGAAAAATGATGCTTATAGTTGAAAAAAGTATGAGAATCAAGACGCATCTAGTTTGGTCGCTTGCAAACCAACGGTAGTTTTTTAGTGATGCAGTTCCCAGCCACCCATTCTCCATCCTTGAGTCGCATAAACACACACTTGTTCTTGTCGGGGTGATCCGGCTCATCTAAAATTGGTATATTGAGTTATAATTCGTAAGGGAACTAACTCATATTTATTGACAGTAAAAACATTGTCATTATTGTGAATAATCGACTGCTTGAGACGAAAGACGCTTCTTTTATTTCGTCTCAAGCTATCGGCCATTTCCAGGTTGTCGTAATTTAGTGATTTAGCCAATTTCTCTACCTTTCTTCCAATTAGTATATTTGAGTGGGGAGCCGTCAATCCAATGATAATTTCCACTTGTCGCATTCAGACTCGTCAATCCGATGTAGACCTCGTCCCAGTAATCAAGTTTGAAGGTTTTCATCATATCTGTGTTTTAAATAAGTATTGTCCATTGTAAATGACAAAGCCATCGCATACTGTTCGAGGCAGAGGCGATGGTGCGAGTCGCGAGTGAAAATAGTGTAGCCAGAGAAAAGACAGCGAGAAAGTCAGAGACCAGAGGCAACGAAAAGCTCGCACCTTCCCTTTTTCCGCTAGAGAGAGAGAGAGAGAGAACTTCTCATTTACAATGGACAATAAATATTTTGGAAAATAACAAACTAGCCTTACTGTGGATGAATTTATTTTCATCGTCGCTGAAAATGAATAATTTAAAATTTGAAATGAACAATTAAGGCTTACCTCCAAATCGAAGCAAGATGTCCGTCAAACAAATCGCAAAAAACCCTCGGCTTCTTTAAAATTGGACGGAGGTTGATCAGTTGCGAAATAACAGCTAAAGTCAATAATCGTATACAGTCGAAGAAAATTTATTACTTATTCTTGAATTTGGTATCTAAAAACGATGAGCAGGCATCGTATAATTTGATATCGACGAATAAGAATGCAGAAATAACGGTTAGAAGAAGCTTCATCGTTCTAGAATTGTGATGATTGTCGTAATGCTAGAAGTTATTGCTGAAATAACTGAATCTTGGAGATCAAAAATAGGCATGGACTGCAAATGGCTTTACAAAATTCATAATTTTCACTATTGTAGACTTCAATTTTGGGTGACTGAAAAGAAGCTGAGAAAGAAACTATTTTAGGTCAATGTCTCTTTTCTGCATGCGATCCTCATGAAAATCGTGCATTACTTGTGCATTTTTCATAATTTTTGATTAGACATTAGGATGCTGAGAGTTCTTGAAAAAGTTTCATCGTCGTTTAAACGAAAAGAAAGGAGTGAAAATTATGATCAGAATTGGGGCTTTAAATAATGGCGAATGTGCATACGTGATCAGATAAGGATTATTTCAGATGATTCTGGCAAAACTACTTTATGGTTGATAACAGGGCCGGGCGGAATTATAAATTTTGCTTTTCAGAATTCTGCCCGGCCCTGGTTGATAATAAATTTCTAAATAAAGATAATAATTTTGTGTCAATGGTGTTGAAATGAATTAGGATTGGGCGAAAGTAACATGATTTTATGATTGAAAGATCGCACGAACTGTGATAAGAATGAACGAACCGAATTAATTTTCTCGTCTTGAACAAAACATAGGTTTGATGTCTATGAATACGCATGCATATGATAAGGAAGTTCACTCTAGTACCTTATCATTTTTCGTGCCAAATTATAATTATTTATTCATATTAACTTCCATAATTCGCAATAAAGGTTCTATGAGAACAGAAATAACAAGACCTTGAAATTATAAATCAGAAACTTTGTAACTGCATCGTCACATCGATAAATAAAAAATTTTCTAGCCTTTTTCCTCACTAGGTGAGATCGGCTATCCTCAGTCCATCATGGAACAATCGGCTTATCCTAGCCACGCAGGACTAGTTGCCCATCTCGAGGACAGATTTGTGTTGTGCGTAACAGCCGAGATATTATTAGACAAATTTTTCGTGGTTTTATCCACTACCAACATTTCTTAACCCCCTTGGTTTGGGTAGGAGCGGGGCGAACCTGAGGCCCTAGCTGTAGGCAGTAACACAGCCACTGCGTTAGGCCACCACTAATTACATACTCTACCAAATAATTACCTAAAAATGTTGTTATCTAGTAAGTTTGCGATAGATTGATATCGAATTACGTTCTTCTTGATGTATAACCACATTCAATATATCATAAATCATCAACTCTCGATGCGTACCGTGTACCGCGTCATCTAACATTCATCAGCATGACATATGTTAATATTGAACTACGTAAAATGAAGATTCTGCGAAGTAGTGGCATTTAGAGTTGATTGATTATTTTCACATATTGCCAATCATAAATGATTTGGTATTATTTTCATATCTAAAATTCAATATTTTTGACGTACTTCAGAATCTTAATTTTCTTGATGCCATTGGTGTAGAATTACCCCCACATGTTATACATATTCTAAAAACTGATGAAATTTACAACAAAATGAGTTTTTTTTATTTGATAACTTTCTATTCACTAAATTTTCAGCAAAAAATTTTTAATATGGCGCAATATGCTAATTTCGGTCACTTGCAAAGCTCGAAATGATCCCTAATAGCCTTTTAACTCTCCATATATGAATTATTTAACAAATGTTCACTTCGGTTTTCATGAAAACCTTCATAAGTACTCAAGCTTCGTTTCATCAATTCTTATATATAGGGTAATTTTGAATTTCATAAGCAATTCAACAGCTTCAACAATGCCTGCCATAGTCGGAATCGATTTGGGCACGACATTTTCGTGTGTCGCCACAATTGGTCCAAGCGGAGAGCCGGAAGCAATAGCCAATTTCGATGGTATTTTTATCGTCGAAAAAATTCGAAATTCTGAATTTTGTCAATTAGGTGCTAACACAACGCCATCCGTTGTCGCATATTTTGATGGTGAAATCTATGTCGGAGAAGCCGCAGTGCAATCTGCAACTCCAACGACGAATATTGTCCACGGTATTTTTGAAATATTCTGATTAATTTCTAACAAAAAATCGTCATAAAATTTAGACTCGAAGCGTTTTATTGGCAGACAGTTCGATGACTTTTCTGTGCAGGCAGATATGAAATTATGGCCTTTTGTTGTCGTTTCTAATGAAGTTGGACAATTTTAGTCAGTTCAAACAATTGCGATCAATTTCAGGGGAAACCCCTTGTGAAGCTGACTCAAAATGGAAGAGAGAAGAAGCTAGCCGCGGAAGAGATCTCTGCTGAAGTTCTGAAGATGATGAAGAAAATCGCCGTGGTAAAGATAAAAGACATATATAAATATTAAATTTATGAATACCCATTCAGAAATATCTAAACGAAGAAGTGACTAAAGCAGTCATAACTGTGCCTGCGAATTTCGATCAACGTCAGCGTCATGCAACGATGGAAGCGGCAAAACTGGCTGGAATCGAAGTGATTCGGCTGCTCAATGAACCGACTGCCGCTGCAATTGCTTATGGAGTTTACAATGAAGGAACCAACAACGTGTTGGTCTATGATTTGGGTGGAGGTATTGCATGATCACATTATCAAGATAATAGCCATTGAAACTATCCGAGTCTAATTCCATCACACTTCAGGAACTTTCGATGTCTCGATCGTCAAATGCGAAGGAGACAAAAAACTCCACACAATTGCTACAGCAGGCCACAAACATCTTGGTATATAGTTTTATTCTTATACAGATTTAAGGAGCATATATAATGTCAAAAGAGATTATTGGAAATTCTCTTTGCGAGATTATGATATTTATACCAGGGTGAAATAGAATTGAAATTTGAAAACGCTAATTTCAAAAATTCGTTTTCCAAATTTCAACTATACTGACAGCCCGTGAAAAGTCCCGGTCTGTTTTGTCACTCTAATTCTTTAGAGTCGGATCTGTAGTCAGAGTTGATTCAAAAACGCCGAAATCGTAGTCGAAGTCGGAATTCAGTCTCATCCTTAATGATATTCCTTAGATTTTATCCATTTGTTATTAGGTGGGCAGGACTTCGATATAATAATTAGAGATTATGTGCTCACGAATTTCCACGATTTCCCTAAAAATAAACCACGAATGATGAAGCGTCTTCTCGGAATGTGTACTAAAGCAAAAATTGGACTATCTTCTCACGAAACAGCAACCATATCTGTAAGATTATTCCTGTATTTTACTTTAGGGCAGTTTAATTTTTTAGATAGATAGTGGAGACGATGACGTATGGAACATGAAGTTGACACGCAATAAATTCGAAGAATTATGCGGAACCATTCTCCGAGGGACTCTCGATATCGTCGATGAAGCATTGCGTCAAGCTAAGATGAAAGAATCAGACATTGATATTGTGGTATTTTATTGGATTATAAGGAAATAATTAAGATTTTCGCGACCAAGAGAAATAATGTGCAAAGCGAGTGTTTCCCTAACTTTCACCTGGTTGTGAAGTCGCGGAAAATCCAAATGACCGATTATAATTTGAACTTTTAACTTTTTTGAAATTTAATTTTTATAGATATTGGCAGGTGGTTCTACTCGTATTCCTATGGTTCAAGATTTGTTATCGAAAAAGTTTGGACAAGAAAAACTCTGGTATAACTTCTGAAGATACGTTTCAACATAACGGCTAATTTGCAGGAATCGCCACAATCCTGATGAAGTAGTCGCTAAAGGAGCTGCTCTGGTGGCAAAAGCTCTGGCAAGAAGTCCATCAAATGACAGCCTACAACTGGTCTTCAATGACATCGTTCCCCTATCGATAGGGCAACGCCTTCGTGGGGATTTAATGCAATTTGCAATCAAAAGAGGGACAAAATATCCATGCAAAGTGCTGAATAGTTATTATACTTTCCATAATTAGCGAATAAATTTAGGCAGAAAAAAATTCTGAATTGACTATAGATAACCAAAAATCAGTTAGTACTAATATCTATGAAGGAGAACGAAAACAGTGCAAATATAATTTTAAAATTGGTAATATTAAATTAAATTTGAAAAATCAGCACAGCAGGGAAGGATACAAACTTAAGGTATTCTATTTCATTAAAAAGGATTTGAAAAGTGAAGACAAAGGCGAACAAATTTAGACTATATACGAAATAGACCAAAATGGCCTCCTTAATGTGACTGAAGTAGAAGTCGAAAATGGGAATAGCGCATCGATTGTGATTCAATACGATGGATGTCCACATAAAGATGTTGGAATCAAGTTTAAAACATTATTTTATAATTGTTTCATAGCTTTAGGCAAATATCGAAGATATTGTTGCAGAAGCGAAGAAAAATAAGGAAGAGGATGATGAGTTTGAAATGCTTATTGATACGTGGGGCGAGTTCGAACGCCAAATCTATCGCATTAAGCATTCAACCGAAGATGATAAATCGGTAATATTCTTATCGTTAGTTTGAAAATTAATTCATTATTAATTTAGATGAACGATGGTGATAAAGAGAAAATATTTGAAATCGTTAACGAATATCTTGAATGGGCTAAGAAAATTTCCAAGCCAATGGAATTATACGAGACAAAAATGAAAGAATTTGCCAATAAAATAAGAAAGTATGTTTTCTAGTGTTTTTCTCATTTATATTGCGCGATTAATCTAGATATTATCCATCCGTAGACGAAACGATCGCTCTGAGCAAATTGACAAGAGATTTTCGAAAGACTCAGATAACCTAAAATGAACTACTGGCTTTTTTCTAGTTCTAGGATATATGCAAGCCATGATTTATCACAAAGCTCAATAACTAAATACAAGACCGTTTTTAAAAGGGAACAGTTTGTAAGAGTTTATTTCTTTTACAATCGGTATGCTGATAATATGGTAGCCTTGCAAACGTTCCGAGTCTCAACCAAATTATCATATTATTGCATGTCAATTTTAATGTTTGCTTTTTCCTTTATTTTCTGAATCATCACTTCCCAGATATGTTTTTTGAAAAATAATAGTTCATTGCATAATATTTAGAAATTATTTTATGAATAAATAGATTAATTGAGCAGCACATTACGTAGATTCTTTATTTGCATAATAGGAGTAAAATTAATCAGGATTCACAATATTTTCGTTATCATTTCTAAATAAAAGCATTCGAAGTTGTCACTTGGCACAGATAAGAGAAAATTGATCAAAAGGTTTGACTCATTTCGAGCATAATTGAAAAATTCTTCCTTCTGCTCAATATTGGGACATATTAATTCTTCAATTATTACACTATTATTGTTATGGTGCCCCTTTTATGCCAGTCAACACTTGTACTCGAGTAATGGATTTATTACGAGAGACAAGAGTAAAAAGTACAATCCGAGAAGTCGGAGGAAATTGGAGAACAGCCGCTCGTCAGGAGAGCAGGAGGGTAGACTGACTATTCAGAGGAGAATGGTCAATCAATAATTGTTAATGGTCAGGGAATAGAGATAACTACTAACGAGGAGGGAGAAGAGCTAGTGTCGTGAGGCGGCACTGCTAGGAGAGAGATAGGGATTGGGGAAAAGGTGAGAGATTATAGAAAGAGAGTAATAGGATAGAGTGAGCCTCTAACAATTATTTATTTTATTACAAGCTTTATGCATATCTTTTAGACAAATACTCAAATCTATATTTCGATTAATTTCTACAAGTCATGCAATCATTTCGATTATGATACAAATCTTTAGCGTATTCAACATTTATTGATGTCAGCGCTGATTGGAATCGATTTGAGCACGACCTTTTCATGTGTCGCAAACACTTGTGACAATTTCTAAAGATTTTTTTCAAAGATATTTTATTCATGAATGACGACGATGAAAACTTGGGGTTGTCTCGGATGATTTATAACAGATTATCAATTGATCAAATAATTATAGGCTGACCTCCAATACTTTGCCACCATAGATGGCTTTTCTTTTTTTAGCAATGTATTCGAAGCCTACGGAAATTCATACACGTACTTTCTGAAGAAATGAACATTGGAGCTGATAGATAAAACATTGAAATGATACTATTCAGCAAGATGAGAAAAGTGACGTCTTCTATAAATTGACGCTTTTTAATAATGCCTTTTTACGCCAATTCATAAATTTGCAAACTTCACAAGAGTCGCTGCGATTTCGCACAAGGAATAAAAGGATCACTAGAAATTTTGAGGCAAGGAAATTATGACGCCTTTTAAAATTTCAGTTGACGTCATGACGCCTTGCCTAAATAAATAGATACGCCAAGTGCGAGTTTCGGTGCGTGCAAAATTGCCGTACGACAAATTGCGTACCAAACGCCTCGCCTTACAGTAAAGAGGTTGATAAAACGAACGAATTTGATAATTACGATTTTCAATTCAAGTGACGTTCACGATAAAATAGACGAGTAAAATGTGCCCCAATCATAAAGTAACACGATAGTTTTGGCATTAGAGCTGATTTTACGAAAATCCTTGATAAAATCTAAGACGAATAGCAAAAATTGATACAATCGAATGAAATGAGAAGTTGAAGAGCAATTTTTAAAAGAATTGGACGATATTCTTGACCGGAAAAATCACAATTAATATAACAAAAGTGCTTATTAAAACGATAAAAAGTAACAATCGATTTTTGAAGGAAAAGAATAAAATATTTTTACAAACAAACAATTTTTAAGCAGCATTTATGGACAAACACGAATGTGTTGAGCGGATTTGATAGGAATGAGAACTCGGGAGGAATTTACAGCGTACTTATAAGTAAGGCGTTGTTTAAAAATTTTGTAGATCCCTCCCAAGCCCGGTAAGATTTCAAGTAAAACATCATTTTTGCCTAGACTTCTAAACATGTCATACACAATCCAATGAAAAATTACATCATACACAATCAAAAAGACGTATTTTGTCACCGCGTTTCAAAAACCGTCAGATTTGAAAAGTAGGGATGTTTTTTTCAAAATTTGAAAAATCCGCCCCCTACTTTTCATTTCTTCGATTTTCTACCCAAACGTTCAAAAAAAAAGTTCAAAACTTCAAATCAAATGATAAAAAATCAAAATCTAATTCAAGAAAGATTCAAATCATGGTAAAATTAAGTTCTCTTCTTCTTTTCTAAAATTGAGCTTGGAAGTTGCAGAAATCAAAATTGCGAAACTTTATCAAAAATGATGAACATTTTTCTTTACATTTACATATAAATCTGACATGAAATTTACAGGTATGAAAAAATTGATTTTAATTTTAACCCCAACTTAACTTCAACTACAAATTGTAGCGAAGTTAAATCGAAGTTAAGCTTGAGGTTTCCAATCAAATACTTCATGCGAAAATTGACATTTAAAAAAGGTGTGGTTTTCAATTTAGATTTCTGCAAATCCTCCCCACACGGTTTACTTGCCTTCCTTAGCCTTGAGCTCGCACACGGCCTTGACGTAGGGCACTAGAGAGGAGAGGGGTTTTGAGCGGCAGATGAAGGGATGCCTGAGCAGCTCGTCCGAGTCGGCCCTCTCATCGGGGTTAACCACGAGACACCGGTCGAGGAAATCCACGAAGTCCGGCGATAACTCGTCTCGCTTCTTGATCTCCGGTTTCCCATTCTGCGCAATTAGGTAGATCGCCTGCAAGTTTTAAATATCTTTTTCAATTTCATAGACTTCTTATAAAAAAGATACTCTGAAGATTTTGATAAATCGCAATTTAAAAACTTGTATCTATCTTTCTTTTCTCAAAATTTGATATTTTGGGAAAGCTATTTTTGTATAGAAAATTAGAATTTTTTCAGGTAACTTGAAATTTTATTTTTAGTTTGAATAAAAATGTTACCTTCAGTGGAGTCTCATGCAGATAGGGTGGCTCGCCGTCAATCATCTCCAAAGCCATGATGCCCAGCGACCAAATGTCCACCTCAAAATGTTTTAATTTCATTTTTTGACTTCAAAATCTCGATTTTCTACTTTTAATTAAAATTTGTAAATTTTCAAAAAAAAAAAAAACCCTACCTTATAATTGTACTTCTTTTTGTGCAGAATTTCAGGCGCCATCCAATATGGAGTTCCCACTACGGTGTCTCTGAAAGGGAATAATCAATAAATTGATAAATTATCATTCTTTTCAATAATTTTTTTACCGATAAATCCTAGTCTTAGCACTAATATCTTCATTTCTTATCAGTAAATTTTCCTTATCACTGACCTCTTGGAGCCTGGCTGAATTTGCGCGCAGAATCCCATATCAGTCAATTTGACCTCTCCGTTCATGCCCAGCAGCACGTTGTCGGACTTGATGTCTCGGTGCACGATCGAGTGGCTAAAATTATAACAGTTCTTATCAGTTTATCACTGTTACTAAATTTTATCACTTCCTTCAACAAAAGCAATATTCTTTGCCAGTAACTTATCATAAAGCTCATTAGTTTGATCACTTTCTATCACAAAGCATGATTTCTACCTTAACAATAGCAATTTCCTAGTTTAAGTTATGAACTCTTACACTTGACTGCTGATTTTTAACACGAATTCTCTATCATATCACATAGCTTTCTAATTTGCCGCCAACTTTAAAAAAACGCCTCATAAAGTTTCGAGAACTGACAAAAGCAATCACTTTTCACTTTGATGTTGATAAATATGTGAAACCTCGCATAAAGTTTGCTTACTTTACCTAAAAACTTGTGGAATTTCAGGTAAAAGGTAAAAGAATGAGCAGGAAATCTACAAATTCTCCATAAAAGCTTAGTTCGAACTAAAAATTAGCATAAACATCTCATGATACTAATGTTTTATCTATTTTTTCCCTTTTAGGTAAAAATTAAAAAGACAACTTACTTATGAAGGAAATTGAGAGCCTTGAGGCATTCATTCAAGACCGCAGCGATCTGACCTTCGTCCAGCTCGGTTTTAACGACCACGTCCGTTAGGTTGCCGCCCTGAAAAGTAGCATTTAAAAATAATAGTAAATTGCTGAAAATTAGCATATCTAACTAAAATATTTAAATGTTCAATAAAGATTTGCATTTTCAGGAGAAAAACTTACATCCAAATAGTCCATGACAACCCACAAATCATCTGTATCCACTAAGAAAGACTCGATGTAGTTGACCAGATTCTGCAAAAAAAAATGAATAAAATCGATATCTGCGTCTGATTCTTCCACGATTAGGTATGGCCATTACAAAGAATTGAAAAATACTGAAGAGATAGCTTTCTTGAAACTCGAGTTCTAGTTTTATTTTAATAAAAGAAGAAAATCAAAGAAGTAGAAAATGTTTACCGGATGTTTGAACTGTTGCATGACTTTGATCTCGGTGAGGAGCATCTCTTTCTTCGGCTGCGACTTGAAGGCCATCCGCTTCACGGCAACGACCTCGCTCGAGCCCGTTTTGTTTGCCACGAAAACTGTTCCCGAGGCTCTGAAAATAGATGCCCTATTTTCATTTTAATTTTTGACATTTTATCGCTAAACTTTTATTTTATATTTAATTTTAAAAAATATATATTTCTCAAAAATAAGAATTGTTCTATCTTTAAGATTTCGATACATTTAATCCAATTAATCATTAATCTTTCTCCCTACTAATATCTTCGTTAATTGCAGAAATTTCTCAATTGTCATCTGATACACAAAATGCACGAGCTATTGTCGCATTAATTTAACACGATTTTTGCCTTTTCACTTCCCGCCAAAATTCGTTTTTTTTTTTTCAATTTCGCGTGTCAATTTTGGCTATTTGATAGGCAATTTTCACGATTTTGGAGAGAGTTCGAAATTTCGAGAAATGCAGAGAAAAACGGCAATTTCTTCAAGGAATTGACAAATCAACGAACATTTTACAAGGTGAAAAGTGGGAATGGCAGGAATTTGATAGCGTAAAATAGAAAATTGCAAATGAGGCCATAAAACGAAACTTTGGAATTTAAAAAATAGAACAAAATTCGAAGATAAAAAACTCAAACTCACCCCACTCCAACCTGCTTTTTGACTTCGTATTTTGTCAGAGGATTGCCTTGATTCACAATTCTTCGAAGTTCATCCAAAACCTGTAGGGAAAAATCATTTTGTTTAAAAAATCTATTTTCAGAAAAGTCTAATCTTTTCCAATTTTTTCTGTAAAAACCTCATTTTTCGATTCTTTCCAAAGATCGTTCTTTTCTTGTTCATTTCGTCAAAATAAACAAATCTTTCAATTTTCTTCTTAACTTACCTCTGCATCAGTGAGTTTTCTGTCCTTTTCCGTTTGTTGCCTGACTCGGACGGCTTCGGGTTGCAGCAGGTGGTTGGTGCCTTGGGAATGGCCAGCCTGGAAAGAACCAATAAAATAGGATTTCATATATTCTCTTTGAAACAGGGACTTGATGTATAATCAGATATAATATAATATATGATCATAATAAAAGGATTCTAAATCTTTCCACCTGTTGTGCCTTCTGTCCGTTTGCATCCTTCCTCCCTCCACTCGTGTTCGTCGCCGCATCGGCCACTCGATTCAGCGTCGAATTTTCTTTCTGAAATAAAAAGCGATAATTTCGAATCTATTGATTTTCTCAAGTGACGTCACAGATTAAATATTGACTTTTAAAAATAAATGAAAATGATACGCCACTTACATTCGACAGCGAGTGTGGCTCTGCATCCGAGGAGGTGTTGCTGGCGATGCTTCCATTCGAAAGCGAGTTGCCCAGCGAATTTGTGGCGGAAAATGGAGCTGAGCCTGAGGAAGCAAACGACGACGTCGATTTCAGATGCTGAAAATTCTACTTTACATTTTAGGAGGTGATCTAATTTTTCGAATTTTTGCCAAACTTCAAATGGAAAAGATAGAAATTTACTTGTTATTTAGCAAACATTTTGCATAAGTTGTCATCAATCATTCACAATAATGTTCTTTCATGGATGTTCATAAAACTGCATTCCTAACCCCATTCCATTTTTGCGCATTCTTTATTTTTTGTTTACCAAGCTTTGAACTCCATGCCAAAAATAGTCTGGCGTCTAAAAATGCCTAAAGCCTCAGTGTCAACTTTCAAGTATTTTTCGAGTTCCAAGTTTGCTCTTTATCGTCCTTCAAACTTATCAGCCCTATCAAAAATCGATAAAATCAAGTTTCTTTGTTTTTTTCCAAATAGACCCAAGTTTATCCTAAATCCTTATCTTTAAAAACGAAATCGATTAAACCAAGAAAAAGCGATAAATGGATAATCTTGCCGTCCAGAGATCCCTCATGAATTTCCTAGTCGCGATTTCGACGGGTGATTCCATTTCTTCATCCATTATTCACCAATTTCGAGGTCAAATAGTAAATCAAATAAATGAGTATGGGGGTTCGGTCACATTGACACTGGGACACTGGGTGTGGTGGTGTTGATGAAGCGAAGGAAATGGGGGAAATAGCTAACCGCTAACCGATTCGGACCGATTAGGACCGATTCACAATTCAGCAGCAGCAGCAGCCAAGAGAATGACTCAATTTGTGAACTATTAGAACTATCTTCCCCCTCTTCTCTCGCCAATCGTTCTGGCCTATTCTCTTCCTCTCTTCAAAACCACTTGCTGCTGTATTTTTCTCGCGTACATAAAGTAGCATGCCATCTTTCTCTCGTTTCTTTTTCTTTCTCTCCCCCTAACTGGCTATAATTACTGGAATAGTTCCCCTTCCCGTGTGATTTTTCACGATCAAAGATTCCCTCCCTCCATTCCCTAATTAATGCCCGGCTTTTAAGCATTACAACGCGCAGTGACCAGTTCCTAAAAACTCATTTTTCCCGCCAAAAATACAATCACCTGCCAAATTTTTTTTGCCATTTGAGAAAAAATGACTGGCATATAAAAATAAATTGATTTCGAGAAATTTTCAGTTTATGACATTAGATGATATGTTGATTTCTAGAAGACTAAAAATAAACGTCCCTAATCGCATGTTAAAGTATACGATTTGCAAAACCGGCTGGTGTATATCCGCATTGTTTGCTTTTTCGTGCCTTTTGTGAAGAAAAACGAACCTTGAGGTGGAATGCAGAAAACCACTTGCTTAACAAAACACATACGCGGAGGGAGGGAAATCAGCGGAACAGGCAAAGAATTGACAATTTAGCTTAGCGTTTTGTGAAATGCTAATCGGGAAATAGTACGGTATTTTTATAGAATTGGAGGAAAGGAAAAACATGGAAATAGTAAGCTATTATAAGAGATCAAGAGATAAAATAAGAGAGGTATAATGCTTTTAAAGAGAAAAAGAAATTCAAGCTTTACAAAGCCAAACTTTCATGTGTCGTATCACAAACAGTTTTCCTTGCAGTTCCATCTATTCAAATGCAAATGTTCGCCTTTTCACGACAAACAGGATATTCGATTTGCAAATTCTGCAATGCACGACTTCCACTGTGGAACATAAAAATGCGCATTTTTGTCGTAAAAAATTTCAAACCTTCCAACTTTTCGGTGTTGGCTAATTAGAGAATTAAAATAACAACAAAGCAATTTTGTGTGTGTGTGTTTGTTTGTCCAAAGATTAAAAATTCCAAAACGTTCTGATTTTCCAATTAAACATAACAAAGGGGTTTATTCGAACCGTGTGTTTTAGTTAATAAAGCCCTTCTCCTCGGGGGCAGGTCGAAAGTATGGCAGCGGTGCGCGTATTTTACGCGTGATTGCGCATGAAAATTTTGCATTGAGGGAAAATACAGTGTCTTAAAATAGACGCGCCATGTTAAAAGCCTATGACAAACGTATATAGCGGCGTCTTGGGGAAATTTCTATAGACCAATTTCTTTGCTTCTCCTCAAAAATCATGTCATTCACAACACCCTCACTTTTCTCCCCGTAACTCGACCCTAAAGCATGCGCGCGTAAAAATTCATCAAATAAAAATAAATAAATAAACCCTAGGCGCGCTAGTTTTTCTAAGCCCCCTAACGGTTTTATTTAGCGCCTAATCTTCGTCGTCATTGATTAAACTGCGCGGCAGGCGCTTCATTCAAAGTTAGCTTCTGGAAAATTTTCGAAGGAAAAAATCCAAGAAATTTTATGGCAAACGCCGGTTAAGTTTTCGGTGTAAAGTTTCATTAGAGAAAGCGCGGCTAATTTTATGCCCAAAGACGGGACGATTTTTACGAAAATTTATGTCTACCGGGCTGCTGCCGCCTTTGATGACTCAAAATTTCAACTAATCAAAATCCAGTCGAGTAGATTTTATATATCCAGACAAATTTTCTTTCGGATCATAAATAAAGTGAAATCCCTTCCTTTCCAAAAAGAGATCAAGAATCTGTCGGTTCAGATCAGAATCAGTGTGTGTCAATAGCGCAGTGGTTAGTGGTTTGTCACTTTTCCTTTCTTTTATCAATGCCACAAATCTTTTTCCCCACTTTTACAAACCGTCAAAGCTTCTAGAATTTGCATTACACTAACATATCATAACCGATAAGCAATATCGTTTCGCCACAATAGAGAGAAATCAATATGATTCTTATTCCAAAATGGGCTAATTATACCTAACACGTCGATAAAAAAGCCCTGCAGAACTAGATCCAGAAATTAGGTCAAGTGATGCGAAAAAAGCTGGCTTTCTAATTAATTTGTTCTTCCAGAAATAATCCCATTTCCGAATACACGACTAAATGATTATTCTGAAGTACGGACAAACCTTTATCTTACGGCAATTTTATTCATAGTTTTGCTATCAACCAAAAAATCTAACACCATAAAATACGTATCCGAGTTTTAATCTTATGGCTGATTTTACAGACAGCAACTTATCATGCGATAATTTCTCACTAATTTTGTTATTTATCACAAAATCGAATTTCCGCCTAATTGAATATTCCGCAGTACGTACTAGAACCCTAATTTACGACTAATTGAGAGTTCGCTAAAGGTGTTCGCTTTAATGCAAAATTTGCCTGTCCACATCCCCTTATTTATGACGAAGCAAAAAGTGTTCACCCCTTCAGGAAAACCAAACAAAACATTGCGTCTAATCCGTTAATGCACCGCATAAAAGGTATGGGAAATCTTAAGAGAGGCTAAAAATGACAACAAAGACATGGAAAAACGCAGAAAATCGTGTTTCAGGCACCGAATCTTACGGAAAATCGATATGGAAAGCTAGGATTTTCTACTGAATAAAAATACCCCAGAATAGCAAAAAATCGGGTCCAAAATAATTATGCTTTAAGTAAAAAAATTTCCAAAATTAGAATATTCTGTAGATTTCTTTACCATAAGCTCACTACCAATATGGTCGATGTAGGCGGCCCATGGCGAGAAGAACGACGGTTTTGGCTTATAGTGCCAATCGTACATTTTCGCTTTCAACGTGTCCTGGTTTTACTGACCGTACTTTCGATAAACGACGTAGTAGAAAATAAATCTCAGCTACAGGAACCGAAAACGACTTCACAGCGATACGCTCTTTGTAAATAATCCTTTTATTGGATTATCCTGCGTATATAGTCAGAAAATCGATTTAAGATCGGAAGAAAAAACTGGGACTTTAGGGAAATTAGAAAAAAAATAGAGGGATTTGATCGATCGGATTTCGAAACTTCGTCCGGGATTTTCGTCGGTCGAGGATTTTTTGAATCACGAGTTGAGGAGAGGCAGGTGGTCGAATTGTGCTAATCCCCTTTCCCAGTGAAAATAGGAAATAGGGGATACGGTACTCGTCAGCTGCGGCGAACTTTCTAATAGAAAATATAGCCGAATACCACCGGATATATTAGAAGTTAGAGCAAGTGGTTTTACAACTCCGCCGACTCGTTTGCCAATATAACAAACCGATCCTCGATCTTGGAGCGATCTGATTTTACGAGTATGTCAATTAATTCGAAGAGTACAAGGACGCACGGGAAAAAGTAAATTCACACAAAGAGTGAAAGTAAAGACGGTGAGGAGGTGAGAAAATTGATGCTAAGAAAAAATGAAGGTAACTAGACTAGTGGCCGGAAAATGAAAAAAAGAAGATAATTTCTTCTATAATTTTTTGCAGAACATTTTTACAGGGGAGAATAGTCCAATAATATATTTTGGAGGCCAGGAAAACGTATACTAACAGAGATAAGATTAGGCTCTTGTACAAAACACTTCTGGAGCAATGCAGTAAAAGAAAAAAAAGATTATAAAATGTTCTAGAACACAATTTCCAGAACAGTATAGTAATACGGAAGAAAGATGATGAATTGTTCTAGAACATCTTTTCCAGACTATCATAGATCAAGGTCTATACGATGGAGATTCAGAACAACTCTAACAAAAAGTACAGTTATTTAGAAGAGTGATTCCGGATACCAAATACGTCACATAGTAAAGGCGAAGCCTAATTCTGAGCCGGTTACTACGAGGGTCGAAGTTTAAGCCTTCACCGACTATTTGCCTTCGGCGCCCTGACTAAAGCGAAAGTCTGCCTCTTCTTTCAATGAACACAAGGGGAGGGGCTTAACACGAAAAACGAGGGGAAAGTCAAGAATAGTGAAAGCCGTGCGGCGGAATTGCAAAAACACAGGGGAACACTAATCCCGCCCCTTTTCAGTGCCTCGGGTAAAAACAGAAAGTGCTCCGTTTTGAGAAATAGTGTTTGAATTTTCGAGAGAAAAGAAGAAGAACAATGCTTTTTTGATTGAATGTACAGAACAAGTTCCTTAAGGAGGAATGGGAAAAGAACTATCGGAAGGCGAGAGAGTATTGTAAATAAAGAGGGTGAAAGGACGCAGAAAAGGTGGAAATAGTACTTCATTTTTGGATAGGAAGAGGGGAAATCTGTCCCGCCTCCGGCGATGGTTTAAAACGGAAAATATAGATATTATCAGGGTTATCGCCACCACTTGCTGATAAAAATGATAACAGTCGAATTAGTGATAAAATGGGAAAGAAGTGATGATACCCCTTTTCCCTTTTCAATGAAGCATACCATACATAGTCAGCTTTCTTTCTCTATATATTGACGAATTAGGCAAAACTGGGCAAGGAAAAAGCCCTCCCTTTTTCTTTACAATAGAATGAATTAGCCGAACCGTTAATTAACATTATCACGAACCTCGATATCAAAAAGTGTTCACTTTTTATCCTCTTACCATGAATTAATTCATACCAATTATACTTAATTCTTCGAGACAATACCCTATTTCGTTGAATGTCGAATGCTTAAAGATAGAGATCAGAAAACTGACTGGGATATTTCAGATCTGCTTTCTCATTGATCGTAAATCTTTTTGCAAAGTGGCTGTCCGGGTGTGTAAGACCGTAAAATCGTCAGTAAACATCCGTTTTCATGGGATTTAATTACCAGATGACCAAATTTTATGGGATTACGCAGTTTCATGAGTACCCAAAAATAAGATTCTCATACCATGTAAAGCTAGCGTTTCGATTTTGATTACCATCATAGATTTTGTTACCAAACTATTAAATTCCTCAGTTCGACGGGGAACATTTTTTATCAATACCAAAAATGGGGCTCTTATACCCATAAAGTTAGCATTTTAGGCTTATCAAGTGACCAAACTTTATAGAATTTCTATATACGCAGTTTAATGAATACCCAAAGAAATGGCATCTAATTACCATAACTAGTAAAGCGGCAAACTAACCTTTGGTTTGGGTGGGACCTGGGGAGGGATGCGGCTTTGGGGCTGCTTGGGTGTGGCGGGAGAGGATTCATTCGAGGGCGGGGCCAGAATGGTAGCGTCCGGGTCCTCTCTTTTGGATTCCTGTTCCATCAGTTTTGGGTCCTCGTCTTCGGGCGTTACCAAAGTAGGCACCGCTGGGGCGGGCACGTGGCCATTCGTAGCAGTGGAATTCTGAAAAATATAAATTTAAAAACGGGAAATTTTGTAGAAAGAGATGTAAATTTTCTATAGACAAATGATAATTCTTTCTAGAGAAATTAGTTTCTAGTAGGAATGTTTTCTTTTTAGAAAATTTAAAAAAAAAAAAATCATATCTTTATTATTCCCCAGATCGGTGTTGCCTAGCCACACTCTGAGTGTCTGACTAGCGAGACTTAACTATACGACTCTACTCTTATGTTTCCCTAGTCCCAATGCGCGCGTCTCGCAGGTTATAGACGCCGAGTGGCTAGGCAACGCCGATCTGGGTGACAATGGCGAGTATTTGCATACCTTGATTCTCTGCGGAGGTGGCGGAGGCTCCCTCTTGGCGTTTCTGGGGTAGATGGGCGGGGGCGGAGGAAAGACCGCGGACGACGTCGCTGATGAAGAGGTCGACGTCATGGCAGTATCATCTGAAATTCTATGGATTAATGTTTTTTTTTTTTCATTTTTTTAGAGACCACTATAGCATTTCTCAAATTTCTGTTAGAATCATTATTTTTTCTTCGATTCCAGGAAAAAATCTTGCAGGAGAAACCCGCTTTATCTCGAACAAATTTCAAAGATAAGTATTTTTCGGAAATTTAGTCAAAATTATTGTAGTCTTTCTAAAAAAAATCCTCAGAATTGTCACACTTTTGAAAGTTCAAATATCTCACCCATAACAAGAGTGTCCCTGTCGATCATGGGGATTGCGGAATTCGACGAGCCGCTCCGTGGAATGCCTTGCGGTGCGGGTGAAGGGACCATCGTCCGTCTGGAATCAAATTCAGCTTTTAAAATTCCCAGGTATAATTAAATCTCAGAAATTTGAGTTTGAACTCAAGTTTAATTTTTAATCTAGTTTTAGTCCAAGGACAGGCAGACTCCATTTTGATAATTACAAAGACGAGAACCAGATAAAAAGACTGACTTTTCAAAAACCCAAAGATAAAGACCTTAAAACCTCCAAGGATCAAATAGTTCCTATGATAAATAAGGCTTGGCCTTTCCCGGTGTAGACCTGAATATTTTAGAAATATGCTACCTGGACAAGTTGATGGGGTCCGCAGGGTGAGCGTCGACAACCGTAGATGCACCGGACACAGAGCTGCCTGCGGAAGAGGACCCAGAGTGAGCGAGAACGCCTGGAATGGGTTTATTTTAATTTTCTAAAAATCATTCTTTTCTGAAAAAATGTTAAAACAAAAATATGAGATTTAATACAAATGTACATTTTTAGATTCTTTTAGGAAAGGCTCACTATCTTTGCAGCCCAACTGCCGAAAATGCTCGGTGACCTGACCGGAAAGTTGGACGTCGATCTGAATATCAAACATTCAACACAAAAATAAAAATAAAAAAAAAAAAAACTAACGTCGTCCTCGTCACTCTGATTGTAGACGGATGTGGTGGTCATGAATTTGTCGCTCTGCTGTTCCTTCAATTTGTGCGCGTAGAATTTCAGCGCCGTCACCACGGCGGTAGGGTTCTTCTTTTGGTCCGCCTCACTGAACAGTTTATTCTTATAAAAAAATATTCTTCGAAAATCTATAAAACGGGTTCTTATGAAGTATTTTTTATTTAAAAAAAAAAAAAACAATCCAACCTAATATCCCTGAGCAGAATCTCCATCCAGGACTGGGGCAGGCCGCTGAATTTCTTGCCGTCATAACCAACGTGGACCCTGAAAATTTTAATTAAAAATACATTTTCTTCGAAGCGTTATTTTAAAAATCATTTTTGTCGAAGATAATTATTCTCGAGTTAAAAAAAATTCTAAAAGCAATAATGCTTTACCGATGCACAGTGTTGTATGGGGTGCTGATTTCGATGTCGGATGTCTTCCGCGGCTGGTCGCTAGAATTCTTATTCTCGTCATCCTTTTCCGAGTTCGGCGAGAAGATCCGCCCGATCAGACCGCGTATTCGGACCTAATTATTTTGTTCTTTAGAAAAATTTTTAAATGTCTTTTCTAACGTTCCATTAAACTGTTCAGAGTGATCAATTTATTTATATTTTTAGGAAGTTATTTTCATTTAAAAATCTATAAAAAATGAAGTTCTTTTTTTATTTAAAAAATAATAATAATAAAAATGCTCACCTTTCCGCCCTTGCCTCCCGAGCTGACAGTGGACATTTGTGGTGTTTGTTGGTGCTTGTTCGGACTTTCCGAAGTTCTGACTCCAGTTGCCGATCCTGCTCCAATCGATCCGCCCGACTTGGTCCGACCCTTCTCCGACTGCTGATCCGCGTCTTTGGATGAACGCGACTTCCCCGTCGTGCGAGCCAATATGATCAAGGACTGAGAATTGCGGCAAGTTCTGACTTGGCCTAATCTGAAAATAATATTTCAAAAATAAAATAAAATTTCTAAAATCGATAAAAACTAAGCAGAAAATTTCAAATTCATGAAAAAGGTAGCTTTCCCAAAATCCAAAAAAAATCGAGAAGAAAACGAAACTCGGGAGAAATTATGTTTTTTTTTTCTATTTTTAAGAAAAGAAAAGTAGAAGTAAACCAAACCAGCAGGAAATCAAATCAAGAATTCATAGATAAAACACGGAGACGAAAAACCAACCGGACTGATTTAGAATTCAGGGCAAAATACACCGAATAAATTATGAATTCTGCAGGAAAGCGAAAAGATATGGCAACCATTAAGTTGAAATTTTAATATTTCTGGCAAAAAGAATAAAATTTTCTCCAAAAATACCTAAGTTTTGGTGAGTCAAAAGTATTTTTAGTTAGGTGTGTGAGGGTGCTTGGAAATTCGATAGCCTTTCGAAAAAAAAAAACTAAAATTCAATATTTTCGTGAAAGGTGAAAAAGTGCAAAGGTAAAATTGAGGAAAAAACTGGCTTTTTGGAAAATCCACTTTTTAGAATTTTCCTAGGAAAGATTAATTTTTAGAAAGTCCACTCAAATTTGACCACCCATTGTAAATTTCTCAAAATTCTCGCTAAAAATACTAATTGACTCGAAAAATGAGTGAATTTTAGAAAAAGTGAGAAAAGTAGGAATTAGTTCCCAAATCGTGTCAACCCTCTTACATTTTGGGGCATTCAAAGTGCGGCGAGCGGGTTTTTCGGAAACGGATACAGAAGAAAAAATAACGACGAAAGCAAGGACTTGGAGTAAACGAAGGGAAAATAGCGGGCAAAAATTAGAGTGCGAAAAGATAGAGAGGAGAGAGAAATAACGAGGGAAAGACATGCACGCAGAACAAGATATCGATCGATTTCTCTATAGTCGGGATGAAATTTCAAAGTTCGAAGAATAAGCCGTACTCGATAATTAACTTTGGCTATAAATTAGCCAAAATGACGATAAACTAATCGAAGAAATTGGAAAAATTAAATCGAATGATTCAGAAATTGCTGATTTTTCGCATTCGATAGAGTTATTGATAACGAGCGAAACGGGAGGTGACTTGTTGAATGGGCGGGAAAATATGAGTCAGCTCAGAAAAGAAAAAGTATCAAAAGCTTTCGGCTCATACTAAAGTTGAAAACAAAGAAATTGCCAAAATCATAGCTTTTCGTTCAGATATTTTATAAACATAGGACACTTATTAAAAAAAACAAAAAAGATGTTGGATAAGATACAGATACGAAAATTTTTCGTAATTATGGAAGAGAACAGGCAAATAGGTACGGGATATTGTGGTTGTTCATAGTTTAGACAGGCGAAAGATATGAAAATTTTGAATTTCATAGATACAGGCACGATTTCTTAATATCTGTAGAAAGTTCTGGCTGGAAAATATCAATTTTGCAACTGTACGGTTTATAATCATGATGAAAATACAAGATGATCATCTACAGCCTAGCAAAAACACGACATGACGAGAGCGTTAAGTGGATAGCTGAGTGGACCGGATATAAGCTTGGGCAGATATACAGAAAATAACATTCAAAATGAAGAGAGAAAAGGACGCAGAGAAATGAAAATTGACAGTTCGAAACACGGAAATCCGAACGCTCTAAACGATTCTAGAAGAAAATCGATATTTTCTAAAATTTTCTGAAAATCAGAGATAATTAAAATTCTAGAGAAAGAGAGATTTAGAAAGGATAAACAGAAAATCCTCCACAACGAGGGGATAAGCTAAGCTTTTCCTTATCCTTAAGAGAGGAAGAGAGATAGTTCTTGAAAATGAGAGAGCGGAAAGAAGCAGATGTATGCCAGGAGACATATTGCGAAATGGTCAAGAAGCAAGGGATTCATATCCAATTTTGGATATGGCAGACGTTTTTCCTCTTCTATGTTTAGCATAGGGGAAAAATGTTTTGAAATTAAAAAATGTCTAAAGGAGAAAATTGGAAATTTTAGATGGAACTGGAAAAAGTAGGACACTTGGCGAAAACGTGTGAAATAAATGAGCTAATCGGATCAGATCAGGTGGGAGAAATAGCGGGTAACAACAAGAAACGAAAAGAAAAGCTACAAAAAGAAATAGTGAAAGATTTTCAGGGGAGAAAAGAAATATATTTCTCCTTACTACAGCTGTGTAGAGTAAAAAGATAAAAAGATCTCTCTTCAAAATTCCTCCTTTCTTTACTTTTTTCATTACTCAAAGTGCTCGTCTCCTAGATTTAATAGCGAGTGAAATGGGTCCAATCGAGCAATTAAAATACGAGCCTGAATTAGAAACGAGTCTAAAGGATTTTGGGCTAAAATGGGTATATGAAATCTTTCCTAAACCAGAATTTCTGATCGATAACTTTTGAAGATCTGAAAGAATGAAACGAAAAATTTGGGTTAGTGATAAGAATCAAGCAGAGAAATGTCATCCAGTGTCATGTTATAATCACTGATAAGGCTTTTTCTACCGAATTTTAATCCCGCGTTCAAGTATAGGGAAGTAAAACCGCTTGGTGCAATTCTGGCATTTACAATTCGCTAAAAATCAATAGTACTGATGATAAAAGTGAGAGACATATTTTCATCGTTCTCACATATAAAACAGGTCAAAATGAGAAGGCAGGTTAGAGAGTCAGAATTTCTGGGCTTAAGCATAAGAGAGCGCAGAGACGCAGGGTATTTCGACATCGCACTTGGGCGGGTCTGACTTGGAGTGAGTCATTTTGAATCATGGTCAAGAAATAAACACTAGCGAAGATTGGAAATCGCGACGTAATATTTTAGAAACCAGCATGAAGCGATTTTTATAGAAGATTTGATCAAATTGGTAAAATGCTAATTTCTAAACTCGTCTGGAGTACGCATTGCGTAAAAGAGCGTGCTTGTGCTATCGGATATGTCGTTTCGGGCGAGTCCATTGCAAGATGAGTCAGGGTTCCATCTTTCTCCCGTCTTTTCTCATACTATTTTTCTTTCTTTCTCTCTCCTTCTTTCTCTCCCTCTCTCTTCCTCTAATTCTACCAATTGTCTGTCAATAGCTTGCTTCGTTTTGCATCTTTCTCCTCTCCTCCCCTCTCGTTATTTTTAACACTATTTCTCTGCACTTCGTCATATCTATTCATATCTTTCCTATCTCATCTTCTCTTCATTTTATCCACTATTTCTCCTCATTAGAAATGGATCTGCGCTTATTTCTCGGAGAATTTCTAAGGAAATTAAGAAAATCAATATTTTGTAATGACAGAATATTTTTTGAAAAAGATAAAGACACAGAGGAAGTCACGCCTCCTGCAATTACAGGACACAAAACTAGTTTTACAGAGGAAGAGACAAAAACAAAGCAGCTTCAAGTAAGCTAATGCACTTCTCTATGTAGGAAGAGTCAACAGTATTTTAGACTAGAGAGTATAGAAAAATGAGAGAGCGAGAAAGAAACAGAAAGTAAAAATGAACCTGTGGATACGTGTGAAAATTTCTCAAGTGGAAATCAATTCGGCGATGGTGGAAGTTTCTGAGAACTTTTGAAAATTTTGAGAACAAAATTCTAAGTTCCAGAAGCTATGAAAACAAAAATCAAGGTTTTTTGCGAATTTTTGGGTGCAGTATTTAAAATTTTCTAATTTCAGAGAACAAAATTAGATATTCCCAGAACTCTTGGGAATAAAATTTCCAATCCCGACCCATTATTCATAAAGATTTGGCATGATGCAATAATTTGAATGAGTCTACTAAGGCCTCGCCGGAAGATTTGGGTGGGGTCCTGGCCTTTCCGGGTAAAATTGGAGATTGCCGATAGAGATAATGAGATTGAGAGAGAGGTTAGAGAGGCAGAGAAAAGAGAAAGAAATGAGATTCAAGATTTTATCTCCAAGACATTGCGCGAGATCGATGGAAATAGAAAATCCTCGAAAAAATAAAAATCATGACGCAATATTTGCCTAAAATGTCGAGATATCCACTTTTTACATTAAGAAAAATCCTGAATTGTGAATTTTCATCCGGAAATGGATAGGATTTCCCTACGTGCAAATAAAGAGATTTTTAATTTTGTCAAAAATTTCGAAGTCAGGAAAAATCATAGCCGACCTCTATTGGTTTTAGAGGCGTCAAACGACATCCACTACACACTGCATGCACAGAGAATCGAAAGACAGTGGTCTGAAACACACTTGAATGAGAGAATGGAAGAATGTATGTTTAGACGGAAACGGTTTAGGACATAACATAAAGAAATAAGAGAGGGAAAAGAAGGAAAAGAAAAATCGATAGAAAAGACTCTAGAATGGTATTGGAGAGTCATCTAGTCGTTAGCTATATATGAAGGTCAAATGTATTAGATAGAAGAATGAGTAAGAAACTCTATTTACGGTAAGCATGCCATATTTTAGACGAAAATAAAATTTATTCTTCTCCTCTGGCAAATAAAAAATCTCTCAAAGTAAAACTCTATTTCAATCACTAAACACTTCCTCAAGAACAATATTAAGAGTACCCGTATTCGAACTTGTGTGAAGTATAACTTGACAAAAATGATTAGAAACTGCGAAATTTTGATTGCAATCACATGAAGTTTGTGGAGTTAGTCGTTGAAGTTTTTTCGAACTTCAAATTAGCTTCAATAAATTTTAGGGGCTTCGAAAAATTTCAACTTTCCTATAAAATTTTCCATTAAAGTACAAACAAAGCTTGAAAATTCGATATGTGTCGACAATTTGTTTTAAAATCCTATAAAGGATATGAAACATGAAGCCGTTAGAAGATTGCGCGCGAAATATTGTGCCGTTTTAACCGTCGTCTTGAAAAGTTCAATTGGATTAAAATACCCTATACATACAACTAGCGATTTTCGGCAAGAATCTAGAAAAGTCAAAGAAAAATCGATAAAAAAATAAAGATTCTTTGACTTTGCATGAATAATTTAAAGGTTAGTCCTTGGAAGGCTAGTTGTTTAAGATTGACATGATTTTAAATTTAAAATTTAGAAGACAAAATGATAATGCTTGTGACCTGTAGCGTACATGTGTGGTTACCCATTTCGCTAGTTTGCAACTCAAAACTCGAAAATTTTTAAAAATCGTAAAGTTCAAGAAAATGATAAAATATGATCATTTAATGGCACTTTTTAAATTATCGTAATCTTAAAGGAATAGAGCTCACTGCCAACTTCGCTAATTTTCCTTCAAAAATTCCTTTTAGAATAGTGAAATTTTACAGTGAGTCAATTAAAAGAGTAGATAATTTCGAATAAAAAACAACGTGGATTGTGATGGTAAAATTAGGACACTCGTGTTCCTTCTAGACCATGAGAGTGGCGAGTAGTGGCTCAGATTGGCCTCCTGACGTCGATGCCGGAGAGCTGTCGGGAGGCGTCGGTAGCTGACGATCTGTCGAATACCCTGAAATTCGAGTTTTTTTAATAAGGCCATTTTTATCATAGTTGGTACTTTTCAGGGTATTATTTCAACAAAAGTTGTCACTATTTCAGAGTAAAGTTATTTTTAAAAGACATCGTCTTTCCAGAATAATTAAAAATGTCATTTTCCAAAAAAACTTTTTAACCAATACCAAAAGCTCAAAGAACGTGCCCCTACCGTTTTCCTCCTTCTTCTCGCCATCCGGAGTGACTGAGCGCGAATTATCCAGGCCGGTATATTCGGAGCCTATCTTGTTCTTCAGTTGTTGCCAAATTCGAGTGAAAGATTCACTCCGCCTGTCACTGAAAAATGATTGATTCATTGATCCTTTTCCCAAATTTATCGATTTTTTCAATTTATTTATTTTCTCCAAATTTACTGGTTTTTACCTCGATCCCCAAAGCGGCTTTCTTTGTCCATTGAAAGGCGATGCATCTCTTAGCCTCGCTAGTGGAGATGGATCCCTCAAGAAAGATCGGCTCTGAAATTTTCGGATTTAAAAAAAAAAAAAGTGGATAAATGAGTTTTGTGTTGAATAAATAAAATCTCAGAATATATGAAATTCCAAAAAGGATATATTAAATCCAAAATCCTACTTTGGTCCTACACCGCCTTCTAGTCTTTTCAGTCGATGAGTGTTTTTCATTATCCCTCGCGAGTAGCGGATCGCTCCACTCGGAACTGCCCGGACCGCCCGGGAAAACTCCGCTGTAGGACCCGTTCACCAGACCGCCACACCTTTTCCTGGCGGAGTTTTGAGGTGATAAGGTTTCATCAATTTGAGAAGATGCAATGTCGTTGTCGATAATACTGAACATTGTATTTACTTTTAATTGTTTTTCTCCAATTTTTGTTCTATTTTTATAAAATAGGCGACTTTTACCTATCCAGCCGATTACAGTATCCCCGTCCGAAGCCGTTATCGCCCACAGACAAGGATCGTTTTCGCGTAGGCCAAATCGTTAGAGACATGCCTTGCTTTCTGAATGCGAAAATGTTGAAATCTTCCGATTCGTATTCCCAAATTTCTGACCTCTTGACATCCATAGCCAAATCTTTGAAGGACGGGTATTGACTTGACCCTGGCGACGAACTGTACTGATCTTCCGAAGACCGACTTCTGAATTTAGCGAAATATCGACGGCGGAAGAATTTCAAGAATTTCATTTTCATTCTTCTTCGAATTTTTCCAAAAATGACTTCAAGCATGTTTCGTTTCTAAGGGTTACACAGCTAATAGAATTTTCTATTCAACAATGCTTTCTCGCGATTTTTCCAACGTCATCTAGCATTCTTACGCTTTTCAAAAATTTCAGCTTTTATTTAAAAAAAAAGATTTTCAAATTTTTACGTTTGTTCAAAAGAACTTTTCTAATTTTTAAAGCGTGTTTAACTGATTCTACGTTTAAAAATATTTTCTGATTTTTTTCCTAAGCTATTTTCAATTCATACGCTCTCTGGATGATCTCCATGCGAACTGCATTTGGTGAGCAGTAGGACGAGACTGGGGCGGTCGAGTTTGAAGGATGAATTCCGAGAGATTCCAAATTCAGAACTTCGCCATCAGGCAACGAGGTGGATCTAAAACATATAAATAGATAAGTCGGCATTTCTTGAAAAATTGATCAAATCTACAGTAACCTCTAATTGATCGTGCAAATGAAAAAACTACTAATTCTAAAAGTCTTTCAGAAAAAACTCACCTTTTCCTCATGGCAATGACGATTTCTCCATCGAATTGATTCGAAGAGGCATTTCTTCCAACCGCGTGGCAATTTCTGGACGAAGAAAAGGCTGGGTGCCGACCGCGTCCGGAACTTCTGAGACAAAAAAATCATTTTCTCGAATTTTTCAATTTGTTCCAGAAATTGCATCCTTTCATAATTTTCCCGAACTCACCTTTTCCTAACCGGAGGCATAGACCGTTCTTCATTCACCGATGGCAGTTCTCTGAACGAGTTTCCGACGCTCACGATACCACCATTCGCTTGGGAATAATAGGCATTGTTGGGCTCCTAAAATGAGAACAATTGACTCGTTTAATTGTGCTATTATCAATTTGATTAGAGAAATTAGATCGAATAATTACCAATAAAGGAGTTCCCTGTCGTTCGCTTTTGAGCCTTCTGAATATCGACACGTCTTTGGGAGCCAATGACAACGTCGAACCTCGTGCGTTGAGTCCTGAATTTTCGAATTAAAATCGATAATTTAACTGTTTCAAACGTTTTATTGCAGTATCACTGGGTTTAGATTTTGGTTTGATAGTGGATCAAGTTTAGGGTTTCTTGAAAAATGTTTGAGCAAAAAATCATGGGAAGTTCTCTGGAGTCGAAGTCTATTGAAGGTGGCTTTCTGAGGTGGGGTGGGGAATTTTCGATGCTTCGGCCTTTGATTGGGGGGTATTTTGATTTTCGGGGGTTTTGGGGAAGGTTTGACTTGGCTTGAAAGCAGGGATCGGGGTCGGGCTGGGAATAACTTCATCTTCGACCGTATATTCTGCCAGGATTTTTGGCTTTAGTCTTATCCCTAACAAAATAATCATTAAAAATGCTAAAAATGAGATTTTTCAAGATTTTCCACAGAAAGATAAATTTACTTTGTAACCTTAAAAATTAATATTGATTTTTTTTCAAAAACCAACCCCAACTGCTTCCCCTGTCCCTCTGCTGTCTGATGGTGGAGTTTCTCGGGAAAATGGGCTCCGTGGTAGTCCGCTCTGTCTCGGGGATGACTTCGTCCGCGAACTCGAATCCCTCTCGTCCGTTCAACCAGTACGTCGTCATCTTCCCTTTGCCCTGAATTTAGCAGAGTAATTTGGGGAAATCGTGTTTTTGTTTAAACTTTAATCGACTTTTGTTAAAATCTAGAAAAAGAAGTCTTAATTTTGGTAAGTTATACGACTTTTTTCTCCATTTTAGTCTCAACTAATACAAATCTACCATTTTAATGGGAAAAATATTCCAAAATTTAGCAGTGTTAAAATACTATAATTATCATAAAACTTCCTTTAGATAACCACTATCTTGACGAATTGTGAATTTTTAATTAGCCGTACTGAGGAAATAACGTGTCTAAAAATACCTTAATCGGCAGCTCGCCTCTCATTTCCAGCTGGAATCCCGGAATGGTCGACAGCGCCAGATATGTCGACTCCGAGCAGTGAATCCTCAGCGCCTCTCCGTTGCTCTCCATTCGACTCGCCGTGTTCACCGTGTCGCCGAACAGACAATACCTAGAAAAATGTCGTAATCTTTCAAAATTCGAATTTTTTCTTTTAATTTATAAAGTACCGTAATTTTTGAAATCTGTAAATTTTGTCTAAAAATAGATTTTTCGAAATTCTATGCTTCCTGTTGAAAATTACAATTACAATAAACTTCAATAAAAATTTCTAGTTTTAAACTAAAATTAGTACAACCCAGAAAAGATTAAAGTTATTTGAAAAAATACAGTAATCCAAAAAATCGAAGTTTAAAAATTTCAACTAACCTAGGCATGGTCTTTCCGACGACTCCCGCGACGCAGGGGCCTGTATGGAGACCGATTCTCAGATGGAGATGCTCTTCGGGCTTGTGTGGAATGACGAAGGATCTGGAAGGGGAAAGAGGAAATATATGAAATTCAGTTAGGGGAAATCCCTTTGAACAAAAAATATATATGGGATTCAAGGAAAAGATATTTGAAATGCATTTTTAAATGAATGTGTGAAATCCCCCACCTAACAGCATGAAGCAGATGTAGAGCCATCATGGCAATTTGCTCTGCATGGTATTCCGGACTCGTGTAATGAGGCACTCCAGACACCACCATATACGCGTCGCCGATAGTCTCCACCTGAAGCTCGATAGTTAATTAGCTGATAATTATGCTAGTTGAGAATGAGTTAATTATGGTAATTGATTGAATTCGTGCTTTTCATTAGCTGACTGAGTGTTCTCAGTGTTAGAGACTTTTAATGAGCGAAAGTGACAATTTGATAGGACTGCCAATCAAAACTCTGTGGTTTTCGATGAAGCATAAAGACTATTTGGCAATTCTGTCAAAGAGAATACAAATTCAGTATTGTTCAATTAAAAGTACCTTGTAAACATCGTATTTCCTGATGATAGAATCGAAGAGAGTGTAGAGTTTGTTGAGGAATGCGACCACCTGAAAAAAACGATTTTTGAATTTCAAAAATGAAAGAGAAAACCTCCATAGGTGTAGACTCTCCGGAAATCCTCGTGAATCCGACGATATCCGAAAAGTAGATCGTGACGGGCTTGAAAGACTCGGGCTCCACGTCTTTTCCAGCCAAAAGTTGGTCGGCGACGGATCTGAAAATCGATGTTTATTGATTTTTTTTACTTCTATCGTTTTATAGAACATTTGCCAATTTATAAAAAGAAACTTTATCGTTTTGCGAGAAATTCAATATTCCCTTCCAAATCATAAACAATCAGTCTTTTGCAAAATGCTATTTGCTCTACTCTCATTTTTATTCGCTTTTCAAAACCCACAAAACGAACCATCTTGGCGTGGCTGTATGTTTTGCAAGGTAATTATATCGAAGTTAATAATTACCCTAATTATCTAATTAAGTTGATAATTGCCCATGGGGAAGTCTACTATAACCAATTTCCAAATTCAACCGATGACCAATTAGCCGACTACTATGAAGCTTCTTGCAAAACTGATCAAAGAATTTCCTACGCGATGGCTCAGATTTGCAAAGAGCTTGTTCGAAATTGCCTCGATGGTTTGATAGTTTCTACGAAAAATTTTGAAAAACCAGAAATTTTGTGCAAGAAGCAAAATTACTGTGGTGAATAAAAATCTTTTTGAAAGGAATTCAAATTTTTACGAATGAACGAAAATTACTGTAGAATAAATTCTATTGTTTCACTTTTAGAAAATGATTGATTTTTGAAAATTAAAAAAAAAAAATTCTTTAACAAGTAAAGCAGTCACTATTATTGTTTGAAAATTATTGCTCACTTGGCAAAAGTACTCGAATTTGTCAGAAAAGTACTCACTTGGGCAACATTCTCTGGAGCAGATTTTCGCTCCTCCTCTGTTCTTCCCTCAATTCGGCAGTCCTCTCGTCCACCAAGTGCTCCAATTGATTCTGGTACTTTTCCATCATCTCGATCATGTGGTCCTGGAATTTAAAAAATTGAAAGTTCCAATATTTTAAATAAAAAAAAAAGCCTAAAAAATGAACAACTCCAAAAAAAATAATCAAATAATACTTTTTGCTATTTCTTTAAAATAAATACTTAGCATACCATGATATTCCTCTTCTGAATCTCCTTGAATAGCGGCTTGAGTTTTTGCCTGATTTGACCCTTGAACTCCGGTCTTTGATTAGCATCGGCGTTCCAGCAAGCTTGCATGACTTCAGCCAAATACGGCCTGATACAAACATGATCGACGTCGAATGAAGGACGGAACGTCGGATCGGAATGCACTAATTGGACGATTTCTGAAAATGTTAGGTAAGTTAAAGGAAGTTTGAAAAAAAATCAATGGATCTTCTGTAAATTATTACTTGTATCTGAAAGCTGAGATAAAACTATAAGATCATTTTGTTCGGCCTTAAAAATCACAGGTAAGCCAGAAAATCTCAGACATAAAAATTCCTACAGGATTTTTTCCTATTTTCGAAAGCTCAATAACATTTTCATGAGGCTAACCTTGAGGATTGATCTCATCATTCCTAGCCCAGATTTGGAAGGGTCCTTGTCTGAGCAGAATTTCATGCAGGATGATTCCGAACGCGTAGACGTCGCCTTTAGAAGTGCCCTGGAAAAGCTACTTTTAGAAAAATTAGATGTTTAAAATTTGTTTAAAGTTGAATTTCCAGAAATTGACATTTTCACAAAAAACGAATGATTTTCAAGAAAATATTCAATTGGCTTGCCTTTTTCGGACTGTGACTAAGCGTGCCTGCGTCATTCAAAGCCAGCAGCTCCGGTGCGGTCCAAAGGAGATTTTTCCACTAAACAATTTTTTTTCTAAACATTGAATTTTTAACGAATTTTGTACCTTTTTATTTTCGTCCTTCCACTCCATTCCATCCCGAATTTCATACAGACCGTAATCAGCCACTTGGAGAGACCATCTGAAAATCCAAAACTAAGAAAACCAACTGAATTCCGAAGTTAGTTTAGCTACAAATGGACTTCAAACTTAGCTTCGAAATAATTTTAACTAAACAAATTTTAACTTCGAACTTAATTCTCACTTTATTTGAACTTCAATTTTCATATCAAACTCAAATTTTACCTCGCAGTCATCAGGCAATTTGTTGACTTCAAATTTCCATGACACTTGAGCTCCGAGTCATGCAAGTAAATCATGCCCTGGAATTGCAAAGAAAATAGATTTAAGTCCTGCCCCCTTTTCCGCGTACCTTCAACAGATCCTCGACGAAACTGGCAATGTACATATCATCGATCTTCAGATCGCCCTTTTCGAGAATATCGTAAAGGGAAGCCTTCTGACAGTAATCACGAACCACACAAATCGAGTTTTGGTAGATGATGATTCCTGAAAATCTTGATTTGTTTACCTTTTTACAAAAATTTTATAGAAAATGAATTCCACATTTTTAGAACGGCTTTCTAAAATTAGAATTTTAAAAATTCAATTACCCATAAAAGTATTGATATTTGGGTGGGCCAGCTGGCGCATGATTCTCAGCTCGATTTTCACTTGGCGCGTTAGAGCATTCATCTTCCTGTTGTAGGTGATTTCTGAAAACCAAGTTTTCAAAAATCTAATTTTAATAAAATAGATAAGTTAGCAAATAATTTGAAAAAAACAATAGATTTTAAAATATCGATATTTTTCAAATTTTGCGAAACTTACCCTTTAACGCAACCATGGTTCCCTTGTACCAGACGGGCTCTTTGAAGCCTGAACCGCCCTTGTTGTTCGAGGCGTTAAGCAGATCGTAATACTAAAAATCATTTTTTAAACTTTTGAAAGAAAGATTAATAAAATTCAGAAAAAAGATTTTAAAAAAGCCAATTGTACCAAATTGAGCCCGGTAAGGGATTGAGTGGAGCCGTGCTGATTGATTTTCTGGATCTCTTTCGGGTCGATTCTCCAGATACTCGCTAGCTCGGTCTCGAATTTGCGATTCCTGAACAATTAGAATAAAGAGAAAATCAATTGTATCATTAAAGTTTCATTCGTTTAAGAATAAAACAACCTTAAACATCAAAATAGTGATTGGAAAAATATTTCTATCTTAAATTCCAAGTCAAGTTTAAAACAAATGTGTTTAAAGATGAAAATAAAAAGAAAGTGGAATTACTTGTATCTTAAAAAGCCGACGATTAGAGTGATGAGCACGAGTCCCGCAGCGATCGATGAGAGAATTGCGACAAGGAATTCTGAAAATTCGAAAGTTAGCAAAAGTCGATTTTTCCAGAAAATCCAAAGTTTTAAAAGTCAATGGATATCACATCCATTAAAGCATGCCAAACAAGCAAAAAACTGAAAATTCGAGAAATAAGATAATCGATAATTGCCTCCAGAATTGTTCGAATTAATGAAAAGTTAAAACTAATTAAAATAATGCGAAGTTTACAAACAACGTGCAAGCCAACCTTTACGCCTTTTGACAGCGACCGCTAAAAGCAAACAATATCAATAACATGCAAATCTCGTTAGAAGAAATGATACGAATTGATTCCTTTCTAATAAAATCAATCACTTTTTCTTAAAATTGATCTCTTTCTTGGGAAAGTTGACCGCTTTTCGGATAAAATTTATCTATTTTAAGATAAAGTTGATTTTTTCTAAATTGATAAAAAATCTTGATCATTTCTGATAAATCACCACAGTTTTACTTTTATCAGTGTCGTTGACGCGTCTCGGAAACCGGCCATGATGATCATCTTCGAAACCTGATAAAACTATAAGCGTGCAGAACAAATCTTCAATACAAAATTCAGAGTTTTTGACTATCCAATCCATTTTTCAAATCTTCCCTCAACACATGACAACAGAAATAGTCCAAAACTCGAAATTTGAACCAAACACTATACAAAATTGCTTCCACAAAACATAAAATGGGGAATTTCACAAAAATGGTATTTTGCAGAAAAAATCTAAAACTCACTATTCGTTTGGCAATTTTCTCCAAGAAATCCACAGTGCGGCTCATCTTTGGGCGGCTCTCCGGATATCCAATTGATTGACTTTTTGAAGCTTAATTATCTCCCAATTAACTCGTTCATTACAGGATAATTAAGTTGCTAATTGCTCTAATTAACTTACAATAGTTCGGGCTTATCCTTGACGCCAGAATCTATGAACGTCGCCGTAATGTCCAGGGCGTAGTCCATCGGGTAGTAATCGACAGAGTGGGAGTCGTTCATCTAAAATAGTTGGGATAAACTAGGTCTATTAATTACCATAATTAAGTCAGTTATTTAGGGTAGTTAAGTAATAATTACCGGCTCGACTTTCTGATAGCTCAACAGGGTGTAGTTTCCCTCGGCATCGCCATTAGAATCGATCCGCATTTCGAAGCCTTGAATGCCTGAAATTTCACATTATTTTTACCTTAAAATTTTAAATCTCATTTTTAATATTTTATTTTCAAGGAGGTTCCTATTCTAATGATCTCAATATCATTGTTATCATTTTTTTTCAACAAATTTTCAATTACTTTTCAGGAAAGTATTTCAATATCATTACATATGCCTTTTTGACTTGTTAAGGAAGTTCTTATGATCGGTCTCGCTTCATCGTTTACTTTTCCAATAAACTTCTCCTTACTTAGCACTTATCTCATAACATCATTTCCTTTTGTTTTGAGTTTTAGGTCAACACTTTCCCTTGCAAGCCCGTTCTTACTCATCATCGTTTGTTCAAACTTAAATCTGCTCGCTACTTTTCCGGGTTCGCCTGTTTTAACCCTTTACAAATAAACACTGTCCCCACCTATATAAAGCCTACAAAATGCCTCGATTTAGGCAACAACCAAAGATGTTGTATCAAAATTTAGCTACAGTAATTTTGTGCCTTATTCCGGCTTTCCTGGCTCAGGATCCATTCGACGACGACGACGATTTCGATATTCCGCCTCCACCGGGGCCTGGAATGATTCCACCGCCACCTCCTTTTGGAAGGTAGGGAATATATATATATATATATATATATGAAATACCCTTAAATTCTCAGACCCCGTCCCGACTCTCCCATGTTTTTCTCCCGAGCATTCCTTCTTCCACCCCCACCTCCGGCCGAATTCGAGGGCGGTTCCCCGATGTTCGACAGGAAAAATTGGTGGCTCTATTCGAAGCGGCCTTTGGAGACCATCGATGAAACGTAGATTCTCAAAAATATAGGGAAAAAAATTCTCAAGTTCTAGAAAGATTATACGAGTCCTAGGAATTTTGAAGAATTTCGTACATCTTTTTGTTGATAAAATACAAAACTTTTTACAAGTCCTAGAGGAGTTTTTATGCTCTAGAAAAAAACTGAAAAAAATCTCTAATTTTCAGAAAATTCCTGGACGACCCCGAATTGGTGGTGCCTCCCTACCAAGAGGGCCAGTTCCCAGCCGCCAACCAAATCCCGATGAAGCGACCCGGTGGCAAGCGACCGGACCGAAAAATCCGACCCCGACCTGGTCAAGGCAAAAATCAGGGAAACAAACCTCGATTTGGAACGCAGAGACCTAGACCTGATAATAATCAACTTCCGGCTATCAGACAAGGGGGAAATATTGACCAAGAACAATAATTGTATATATATCTTGCAAAAATAAATATTTGATCTCAGTGATATTTGCAATTATCATAAAATGAGTTCATAAATTAATTTAGCAAAAAATGATAAACTCAACAAATAGTATAAGTGACGTAAAATGTCTTGTTTTGCATGTGTGTTGTTATTTTAGTGATTCGTGATAGCGCAATACTTGGTTTATTGTTAGGGCTCTTGAGAATGACCGCATCTTTTTCGTATCTCTCTAATTCTCCCATACTATTTCTCAACCTTTCATTTCTAGACGATCTCGCCAAAACATTATCAATATTTGACCAGACCCTTTAAAACCCTAGATATCTTCTGTATCTCGACTCGGCTATTCTGACATTTTCAATGAATCTTCTATCGCTGATAATTTTGGCCCTATCAGTTTTCTTTATCGTTGAAGCGAGGTATTTTTTTGTGGTCAGGGACCGATTGCTTGAGACAGAATAACCCATGCACAAATTCGAATATACCAAATGTGCATCGCGTATTTTCAGATAGTTGTCAAAATTCTTCATTGAGCCAATGAAATGTGAAGTTCGTTGCAAATAACACCCTAATTTTTGCTCACCAAAATTGTTTCATTTATTCTATCTCAAGTGTTTTATCATTTTTATCATCATTTTATGGAGCTTTTAGCGAGCACGACAACACTTTGAAATTCGAGGATGCTAAACTGAATTCCATAAAAATCGGCCAGAAACACCCCTATAAAACCAAATTTTCGGTAAGTTGGTCAAAAAAATTTTTGTTGTTAATTTCGAACATTTTAGAAACCTCCCATGATGCTGACGGCTTATCAACCGAGAGTTTACAATAGGGAAAAGCGGTATTTTTTTACGATTTGTCAAAAAATTTCGAAATTCTTTCAGAGATATCCGTGAAAAGCGAGGCTTGAGAAAGTTCATCAAAAAACTGGGCCGATCTATTGAAAAACGGGGACGACAAGCTGTAGACCTCGCTATACCCGCACTTGTGAATAAGCACGTTGGAAAATAATAAATTATTTACAATTTTCTTGTCTGCATAGAAGTTTCACCTCTTGCAAAAGTCCGTTCTAAGAAAAGTGCATGAAATTGCAAATACCAGGGTCAGATTAGGACTTTCTAATACCTGAAGATTTGAGATAAATGGGAGGAAAAGGGGGATTTGGCCGATTTCCGTTATCAAATTTTTCACCTGTGCAAAATTAATCCGTTGATAAAAATTCCCCAGTACAGGGAAATACAGCTTAGATCTCTGACGCAAATCCTTCATAAATATCTCAGCGATAAACTGGGTTGCAAAATCGGAAAACGACTACGGTAATCCTACACAAATTTGGCTAAATCTGCCCAAATTTTGCAGGTGTAAAATTAGTGTTTACATTTTTTAAAGGAGCCGGAAATGAAATTTCCAAAAACTATATATCACCCACTTTCCTATTCTTAAGCATTGAGAAAACTCACTTTGATATTTCTGGTTGAGTATCTGGTTCATGATCGCCACGCCGTCTCTCGTGCCATCGTCACCCCGCGCAATTTCCTCGAACGTCTTCGACTCGATGACGCGATGTAAAGCACGAGCGTAGAGATACACAGCATCGTAAAGGTAGGACGCGGCACGGTTGACCTGAAAAAATCGATAATTTATGAAAAAATTTTTTTAATTATTACAAAAAAAAATCGATATTCTTACCTCAGGAGGCAAAGCCGAGGACTGATTCTCGAAGTGTATCGAAAATTCCTTCAAATGCGAGTTGGCTTTGGTGCAGAAGTCGCGAAATCTGAAAAAAGCGATTATAAAAAAAATTAAAAATTGAAATATTTGCAGAAAAGCTGGAGTTTTCTCATTAAACTGCGATAACTGTTGAATTTCGGCAAAAATGCGTACCTCGGGGAGTTTTCAACGGGCGTGGGGAGGATGACAAGCACGGACTGAGACCACTTGACTATCTCCGTGCCGTTGGGGATCGTCTCGTTGTCGTAGTTGTTGTACATCATCTCCTGCATCACGTATTCACGCGAGATTCGACCCTCCCAAATTTGGTCCAGTTTAAACTTGGTGTCTAAAATTTTTTAAATGAATATATCTTATCAATTTCCTTCGAAAATCATTAATTCCTACAGAAAAAATGGATAAACTTTACTACAAAACATCTACAATATTTTCAATTTCTTGCATTCGAAATAATAAATAAAAAGTGACCTCTCAAATAATAATTGTTCATGGAATGGTAGACGTTGGTCCATTCGTTGTCTGGTGCGAGGTAGATGAGCACATAGTCGCCCTTGTCCATCAATCCGGCACGGCCCATCGCGTTCAGAATTGCGCGGTACAGGTAATCAGAGCCGATTGTCACGTAGACTGAAAAAATAAAATAAATGCGAAAAATATTAGAAAATTCTTCATTTGGAAGACATGTTTATATAAAAATTGAAAAAAACTACTTCTTGTAGAATCTTTGGTCTCCTGGATGACCTGCTTGAGGACTTTCCTCCCGGAGATGTCCGAAAACCAATGAAAAGTTGACACATTCTGAATTCATTAACTTTTATGCCTTCCAAAAATACACAAATCTACCTGAATGGAAAATGGGCTGGTTTCCGGTGGTAAGACGGTATTCCTCTGGTCGATTATTTGCTGGAATCAATAAAATTGAGGAATAAATACAGTAAAAAATAATTTAGAAAATCGCTCAAAAGTAAAAAGAACTCCTACCCTCAAACTTTTGAACATCTCATGAGCGGGGCCACCTCCATTTTTGTCCAGGTCATAAATGACGGAGAATTTGCGCCACTTGAAATGATCGAACGTCGCCAAAAGGGCCTGCAGGATTTTGTTCGCAGAGGGGACTGTCCGGGCGAAGGTTTTGTAGCTGAAAATTTTTCCGATTAAACATTTTTCATCCTTTCAAGAAAAAATCGTTGTAAAATCTAAAAATTCCTTCACACTGAAAATTATAAGTCCAAAAAATCTGATATTATCTTTGAGAAATGTGTTGGCAGACTAGAAATATGAAATCAAAAGGCCAATAGATTCAGTTTCAGGAAAATTTCTTTATATTTGTCATTTTTCCGATTTTCATCGTATACTTATCAAAACCCCTTGCAAAGTCCGGTGATTTTTCGAGAGTATAGTTAAAAAAAAACCCCTCATCATAGCTTCTCTTGAACTAAGCAAATTGTCCAACGTTTCTCGAAAGTAAACAAAAATCTAGCAAACTCGAATCTAGTCTTTTCAGATGAAAAAAAAAAATTCTAAAAATCACGATTTTTTAATTTTTGCAGGCCCTTAAAAATTCCGATTTTTGGCCTGATTCTTTCATTCCTTGTAATCAACTCCCCAGAGCCATTTTCATATCTCTGCTTTTGTTTAGCAAAATGCAGGAGTCTTTTCAGAATCCTGCATTTTGCAGCCAGCCAAAGCGCATAAAGAGGATTAAGAACAAACTTATGCTAAATCACGTACAAATGCGAGACGGATAAAAAAATAAATTCGAAAACTACTGTAATCTTCTTCTTTAAAAACTGCACGAGTTTTACGAAAATCGATACGAAGCAAAATAAATTTCTCAAAAGGTCATTTTTGGAGAGTATTTTTCAAACTCATACATCAGCTGTTTTTTTTTTTTTATAAAAAAATGTCTAGAAATTTGAAAGACTAGAAAATCTAGATATGTAAATCATTTTTTCCAAAATATCTAACTTTAAAAAATCAAAGCAAAATAATAAAAGTGAATAAATAATAAAAAAAAAAAAAACCCCCTTACATGGACTTATCGGAGACCTCTTCCTCCTTGCACATGTAGGAGATAATGGGCAGATTCTGTGCAGCGGCCATCGTGGCCTCCGTCTTGCAGGTGATTTCCGGACCGATGAACGCGCTTACGCCCGCTCGCCAGTGCTCCATGAAGTGTCTGGCGCCTGAAAAATCATCTTTATTCTACTTTCCAAAATAGCTCATTTTCACTGTACAGGAGTTATTTTTATTGGGTTTTATTATCGAAAAAATGTGTTTTGAAAGTCTGACTAAAAATAACCACATTTTCTCGAAATATTTTATGATTTACTGTAGAAAAGCCGCCCAATTTCAGCCTACACATGAAATATCAAACGCATTCCTATATGCCTTTTGATCTTTCCAATAAAACTCAACGTCGTTGTTTAGAAATCGAACTATTCTCACTTGTGGTGCCGCCCTCGCAAGTGTTGGCGTAGATGTACTTGAGCGTGTGGTTGGGCAGAATCGACGGGTTTGCATTAATTTCATCGATCGCCACCACGAGCGCGCCGGAAATTCGAGTGCCTAAAAATCGATAAGCTTGAAAAAATCAATAGTTTAAAAAAAAAAAAAAATCTTACCGTCAAAATTCTTGAGACATTTCGAATGCTCCGTCAGAAACTGCGTTGAGGAAGAGTCCATTTTACTCCCACTTGCGTCGGCCTGAAAAATAGAAATCTTAAAAATACAAGAATCGAAAATCTATTTAAAAAATTAAGAAATAGTTTACCGAAGCCGAAATGTTGTAGAGAATGGACGAAATGTCATCGGGAATGTGTGCCAAAGCAGGCAGAAAGCTGATCAGAATCGTCTGTTTATCCCCACTAGTGCGAAGCTGCAAAATTGTATTTTTTATTGTTAAAACTTCAAAACTCGCTTTTCTTCTGTAGAAAACGTTCGGAAAGCTACCTTGAGAAAATGTTTAGTTGTACAAATCTATAGAAACAATTTTCCGAAGAAGAAATTTTACAAAGGTCGGGCAATTAAAATACAACTTTCATTTTTACTTAAATAATAAATCCCACCTGTTTGACATTGGGTTGCTGGAATTTTTCGGATTTATCGAAGTACGTCTCCAAAGTGTTGTGATAGTTGATGACGTCACTGGTTGTGGAACCCTGAAATCAGTTTTACTTTTTCCAAAAATTTAGGATAACATTTTTTTTAAATTCTTAGTCGATATTTTTCCTATAAAGTACCTGCGGAATTACTTGCTGGAGCGCAGAACAACTGGTTCGCAAAAGCAGAACGAGAATACATGCGGCTAGCCATCGGGAAATGGCATTCACACGCATATCAGGAATCAACTCATAGCGCGACGTCAGCTGCAAGAAAAGGTGTTGGCAAAAATTGGAAAAAATCGATACGTAGTTTGAGTAAATCACGTTGGAGAAATTCGAATAAACGTAATTATAACAGTTTTTGACTTTGTCGGAAGAGAATAAAATCGATATGTAATTTGGTAAAAGATGTTGGAGGAAATTCTAAATAGCGTGGTTTTATTATGAAGCATGTTGCAAAATGAATGAAAAAGCCAGGAAGAATGTAACTTTCGAAGATCGAAACACTCAATATAACCAATAGAAACAGAAAGAAGTGTTTATTGAAGCGAACAAGCTAGGGTTCAAAGAATCGAAAGAAGTGCGTTTGGAGTAAAACGAAAAATAACGAGTGAAGTCCGGCTTTTCCCAAAATTCTGCTCGAATTCCAGAAAATAATGACGTTATGATCAATACCAATGAGGAGCATTTGTTCGGATCAAGAGATGAATTTGTGTTGAAAGCTTGGGCTCAAAAGATAGAATGCGAAAGAGAGCTGATTGATGAGAGAGTGCAGAGAGCGAAAAAAAGAGTGAGTGCAGTCGACTGGGGATACAAAATAAAGCCGGAAGCAAAAATATTGTGGGGCCAATATCAGCTGAAAGTGGTCAGAGAGTATGGGGAATGAAGAGAGGGAGGAGAAAGAATAAAATAGAAGGAGAGAGAAGGAAAGCCATTATCACATTATCAATAATCAGACTCACTGCTCACTATGTTTAGCGAGACAAGCACTTGACCAAAAGCCTTATTGCGATGGTGAAATGGGGGAAATGAACAATTCGATAAGCACATGCTTTCAAATTTAAAAAATTTCTCAAAATATGCTAATTTTCTAAAAGTACATTCCTTCAGAAATCGAGAATTGAAAGATCAAAGGATAAGATAAGAGAAGAAGACAGGATCGAAAAACGCTTCTCGACTTCTCTTGTAAGAAATAAAAAGAGAAAGAAATATGGAAAAGCGACTGGGATAATTAAATCGAGAGAGTTAGAGAAAGAGAGAGACACCTTGCAAAAGGAGACGGCAGCAAACGTGCCGTTGGCAATGTTCTCTGATTCTTTCCCTCTTCTCTGCCCATTCTCTCTAATTCAGTCTATTTGAATAACGGGCAGCTAGGCCGTTTGGAATGTTGCGCGTATTCCATTTGGGAATGATAAATTGCGCCCCTAATGATGAGGATAGGAAAAGAAAGAGGAGAAAACGTCTGGGATATCAAAATAAGATTAAAGTGCAAGTGGTTCTTCGATAAGTGATAAGATATCACCTATCACCCCTGCATTTTAAGCCTGCAGGTACATTTTCACCCGCTTTTTGAGAGTGTAACGTTACAAATTCGAACGCCATCGAATTAGGACTTTTTGCGATAGTCCCCATGATAAAATTATCAATTTGTCTGACGAAATAAAATAATGTGCGGCGTTTTTATAGATTTAGCCACGTCCATATTTCTAAGCCCCGCCCCCTTTTGATCAAACTTTATTAGTAATCGGGATTTCGGGACAATGAATTTCGCAAAAATGTCCATAAACCCATGTATCCGTTTTCGTTCTTGTTTGTGACAAAATCCAACGTTTTCAACGATCCCATAAATGACGAGTCTTTTGAAATTTATCGCAACGCTGAAAGATAGGACCTAAATCCAAATGGGATATAAAGCTTCGATCGATCAAAAAATCATTTCCTTGTGTGGATATCACATGATAAAGGATGGGAGCAAAAACCGGCTGTGATATAATTTTACAACTCCTGAAATCCATACTCTATGTAGTCTAGAGTGCAAGAAATAGCATTTGAAATGCGGGAGGAAAAGAAAAGCGGAAAAAAACTTGCAGATGGCGAAAAAGTCTGCAAGAAATGTGTAAAAGTGCAAGGTATTCGAGGGAAAATAGTGTGGGAAAACAAGAGATCGGAAAAGATAGAGAAAGGGGGAATAGTGTGAAAAACAGAGATAGAGAGGGAAAAGAAAACGAATAATGAAAAGCACGTTCTTCGAGCGCGACGAAGGCGACCAAAAGAAGACTATCCCAGACGGGAATGGCCTGGTTTTGGTTGCAGAAAAGAAGCTGAAAAAGGAAAACAGTACGGAATTCCTAGAGAGAAAAAGAAGCAAAAAGAAAAATAACGTTATTTTGAAGGAGAAAAAAGAAAGTGTATCACGAGACTCTCGTTTTTCCGAAGACCAGTGTATATGTCTGAGATTTTTGGGCGAAAAATGAACCCTGCGCGGTTTTGCAGAATTATTTCTGACTACGACATTAATGATAATTACGATCAAAATCTAAAACGCAAAAATAAATGATGGAATTTCAAAAATTTCTATGATTCAGAGTAGAATCATCGAACGAAGACATGGCTTTTAAAGGGGTGCTGCTGCAAAGTGATAAATAAAATGGAAATCGAAAAGTCGGCGACTTTTGAAATGTAAAATGATGAAATTTCAGCATAAAATATGGAATTTATTACAAAGTTTCAAACTGCACAAAACGGCTCTGGGGTTTTTCGTGCTCGTCTGAAGTTTTTCGTCTCTTTTCCAAATATTCAAAGAACGCGCACAATGTGCATAAAAGAATGATTTGTTGATTTCTCTGCAAAAAGACGTATTTTTAAGATCAACTTGCAAAATTTTAGATTAAATATGGCATGGCTTAAAAAATTACAAAAAAGAGTATACTTTTTCCTAAAATTTCTAGGAAGACGGTGTATTTTACAGAAAAAAAAGCATCAGGAAAAAGTGTACTTCCTAAAAAAAATATGAAGATAAAAAAGTGCTTCTAAGAATTTACAGGAAAAAAACTCATTTCTAGAAAATAAGGTGGATTTTGCAAAGTACTTCGGTACTAAGACGCATCTGAAATGATGATGGCTGGTGATGAGCCCTGCACTTGGCATGTATTCATTCATTTCAATTGCAGAAAGGGTGAGAGGCGATGAGAGTGCAGAGAGAAAAATAGCAGCGAGAGAGAAGGGGGGAAAGAGCGCAAAGGAAAGAGGAATAAAGAGCAAGAAAAGTGCTGCATAAATTAAGAGCGCCGGGACTGCTCTTATATAGCAAAAAGTTGGGGTCTTGGGGTAATTGAGCGTCAGAAACACGCACAGGGGACTTCGTTTCAGGGAATCATTTATTCCGCTGCAAATTTTATCCGAGAAAACCGATCATTACATCATCTTGTCAGGGAAATACTGTAACAAATCAATATTTCTTAGCTCTAACTAATGAAATTACACCAGAGGTATGCAGAATTCCGATTCTGAACTTGGGAAAATTTTCATTCCCGATTTCGAGTCCGAATTTTCCAAAATAAAAATTTCGAACACCCCTGCATTAAACTATAAAATGTTAGCTCGTTTTATGTCAGACATTTTCTAGGCTATGGACGCAGAGCCATAGATAATTTGAAAAGTAAACAGATTTTTATTTGCAAGTGTCTGGGGTCTTGTATTTGATTGAACCGTTCAAATGGCCACCCATAGGGGAAGGCGAGAAAGATGAAAAGGCGACTGATGTACGAAGACACCGAAAACCGATGAAACTTAAGAGCAGACAGACAACGGTTTTGCAAGATTGCAATATTGTGCAGTGGTTGTGAGAATAGTGTGGGAAAGAGAGAGAAGGGGGCAAAAAGAAGGGGAGAAAGAATGAGAAAAAGAGATCAAAATTTCGAAGGGTTCAAGTGGAGTTTGAAGTGTCGAAAATCGAGACGCCCAAAAATGATGCAAAACGAAAAAAAACGAGCGCGGACACAATCAAAAACGCGCCAGACGACGTGCGAAAAGTGAATAATAAAGGCTTCCAAAGGTTTGCAAAAGAAATTGAAAATTTCGAAATATAACCCACTTTTGAGAGAAAAACGCAGAAAATAAAGAGAGGGACGAAAAAATCAGAAAGAATATGAAATACAATGCATTTTTAGAGAGAAGCGAGAAAATAAAGGGCTATCCTGCATGCCTTTCATCGCAGCAGAGGGAATTTTGCAAGTAATGGCTTGTCTCTCTCTCTCTCTCTAATTTTTTCTCGCTCTTTTTCCCTCTCCATTTCTCGTTCAATTTTTCTTTCTGCAAGCAAAATTGCATTGCCCAGCTGTCTGCAAAAACGGCTGAAATACGCCTTGGGGCTTCGGTGGGAAAGATAATGAGGAGATAGAGAAAGAGAAAGAAAAGGGGAAGAAAGAAGTGAAGAAAGTAAAGGAAGAAAGATAGGATTGTCAACAACAAAAAGTGTATGTGCTCCATAGACAATAAATGTTCGGCCCTCTAGAGAAGAGCGATGATGAAAGCTCAAAGTTAAGACATTATTTTGCAAAATTCACGTCCCAAAATCGATATCACATGATAAGACATACCCTGAAAACATAGTTTATACAGCACAGACGATATGAAAAATGACAAGTTGCAAAAATGAGAATAAAGGGATTATATAAAACCTTGCAAAACCACATAGATAAGAAGCCCGAAGTCCGAATCAAGATCTACATTTTATCCAGGAGAAAAATTCTCAGGGATAGAATATCTGAGGGAGTTTCCCAAATACAAAATTAGTAGGCGAATTATTGGCATAATTTAAAATTGGCGGGAAAATTAGAAGTAATAGTAATTTTCTTATAAGCACCCAGGAAAAGGTACAAATTATCCGGATTATGTGTGCATAAAATTGCCCAGACTTAAAGTATGAATAATCATGATTCTCGACATGGTAAAGCAAAATTTGCATTTATGGGGAGAAATTCTGTGAATATTGAGATTTGGGAGAAAGTTGCGATATAGTTATATTGGAGTTTATGATTTAAACTTTAAATGTAAAAGGTGGACTTCATGTTAGAGTCTGATCTTCGTCAAAATTCTAGTTCAACCTTTTAGATTTAAATGTTTAACTTTGAAGTTTCAGTCTAAAATCAAAACTTAACTTCTAATATCTTGAAAGTTACGTGTTTTCTCCACAAATAAGTAAGTCTCTATGACAACCCTATAATTCTACGGAGCATTTACGAGTGTTTTTGCAACTCGCACCGCTTAACCCCGAGGGTGTATTTAATAATTTTCTTGTTTATATCACGAGAAATTACCTGTAGGGAATTGGAGAAAGTGAAAAATTGCGAGAAATTAAAGATCTTTTTAGCAAATCAAACATCGACGCAATTTTTGATAAAATAAATATTTTTAATGATAGATAAAAGATAAGCAAGAGAATATATTGAAAAGCCAAAAAAAAAAGTAATTTAAAGAATACTGTACCCGGAAAAAGTGCATGTGCTTTAGCAGAATGCAATTTTGCGGAAAGACGGGGGAGCATCAAAATTTATGACAATTCATCGGATATGGAATTCTTAGAAAGGAACGCAACAAGTCTACAATGCCTGAATGCTTGTGCGATGATCAACACACGATATAGGGATTTCGTAAGAAATGTTTCCGAGGAAAGTGCTAGTTTTTTGCTAAAGTTTGCAAAGTTTTCTATAGAGAATTCTAAATTTTACTAAGCAATTCTATACTTTCTGTCGAAAATAGCATTTTCAAAAATTTCTGCTATTTTCTACAGAAAAATGGGTTTATTTAAAAAATGTTATAAACCAAAATTTTAGATAGTCATTTTATCAATAACTTTTCTTGAAAGAAATGTAGAAATCGCGAAAACATCTGGTGGGCGATAAATGTGCTAAAATGCTAAACCCCACGCTCGAAAGCTAAAAATACTGACGCCGAACTACGGACTTGTATTTTACAAATTCCATACAAGGAAAAGGAGAAAATGATACTACAATTTTAATGAAGCTACACGTCTGATACTTGGCACTTTTATGAATGAAAAATGGTTGGCCGTCTAGCAAAATTAATAAACATCCGTCCTGCAAAATTCAACCTATTATTGGCAAGACATCAAAAAACTACACAATTTTGCAAGTTTCTAGAAAATGATAGATTTCATCAAATCAAATGATGTATGAGAAAGTGAATCATAAAAGAAATTCAACGCTATCACCTGTCCTTAAAAATTGAGGTTTGTAGCGTAAAGGCGCTTTTCATTAAAAACTCGAGGAAAGTGTATGATGGAATTTTTCGACAGCCTTAAAAATGAATTTTATGAAATCACAATTTTTCGATGAATAGGGAGAAATCTTGAGGTCTTAGAGAACTACAAAAATTCGAATAATTAGTCTCCTTACCGATTTTTCTTCTTACAAAAAGTGATAAAAATTCATCTGCTCAGAAATAATCGCAAGTAAGACAATTATTGTTCAAGCTAAGAATCGATATCTTGATAAATATAAAATCCTAAGACTAAGATTATGGTAATATGTGCAACAAATTTCCAAGAATGCTATTTAATAACGCAATCACTTAAACCACGTTGATTTGAATTCAATTTCTTGCAAAAGTGAACGAAGATTTTAGAACTACACCTAAAACGAATTTATAAATTCGAGAAACGATATAAAGGATTATATAGATTATAAAGAGAGATGAGAAAAAATTAAGTTAGGCACGCATAAAATAAATCTAAAGCTCCAATTTTCCTTGTTAGCTTTGACGTATGCACCCTTAAAAGGTGAGAGTCTAGACAGTTAGAGAAAATAGAAGTAACAAAAAATGAGCAAAAATCAAATTATTGCAAGAAGCAAACATCAAGCACGGTAACTCACAATTATGACAGATTTTGAAAACTAATAACATTGAATTAGCGAATTATGTTGTTGAAAAATCTTGCTATTTAAAACAAAATATCGCTGAATTTCTGCGAGTGAAATCATGAAGTGTAACTTTTATGATTGAAATAGAATTTGAGGTTCAAGTTGAATATTTAGACACTGATTCTAAATAGTAATTGAAAGTTGAAGCTAAACTCTAAAGCTCAAAGTTAAATCTCGAAATTCGAAGCTCAAAAATAAGTTTTAAAATTTGACGTTAAATTACGCAGCCTCAAGGTATACTGTAACTTGCTCTTAACATAAAATTCTGCATGAATATCAATCATTTGGGTGTTAGCTTTTGGTCTATACGAGGAAAAGTTTCCCTTTTGCTGCAAGTGGCATAAAAATTGCACATGACTAATGCGCATTTTCCCCTATCTGATAAATTATGCCGACCTGCTTTCGAGTACGTATACTTAATCATATGACGACTCGAATTTGGAATTAATTATGCTAGCCTGCTTTCCGGAGGTATATTTTATCATGGTCTTAAAGGGTGCTCTTAATTTGCTACTTATAGGAAAACGAGAGTTGACTAATTTGACATCTACAGGGCATTACTCACTATAAATAGAGTATGAATTACGCTTTGTTGATTATAAATGAGGCGCGAAGTATAACTTTATTTGATGAAAATAGTGATCTCTGCGTTTAGCTAATTCACAAATCTTAGTTTGCAGGATGTTAAGCTTCAAGTCAAATTTGCATAAATTCTTCGTTTCAGAAAAACTTGTACTCCGACCTTTTGTACTTTACCTGGGATATAAATTGTATTGGAATTGTTAGAAAGTTTAATCCTCTGTGTCTCTAACATTTACTATAATTAAGGATGAGAAGTCAGAGATTACTCTCGCCTAGAAATGCCATACATGGTGCCTGCGCGTACCAGGCTTTAGCTTTACATATAGTGATGATGAAACATCTCTGACTAGTGTCACATATCGTTATACATTAGAGAAAAAGACGCAGAGGAGGGGGATATTTCGAACGCGGGGCTATTTTTTGCATGTATGGCTTGCTCAATCGAGCATGCAACTTCGGGAGAGGTTCTCGGAAAACGCTCCCAGAAAATGGGAGTAAAAAAGTGAGAGCAAAAATTTGAACGATATGCCCTTGTGCAATTGACAAAATCCATCACTTTTCTGGTCAGAAAATGAAATAGTAAAGATTTTTGAGAGGGAAAGAGATTTTGGAGTGATAATTCCGAAACTCCAGACTGGGGCCATTCATGAGAAAAATCGCCTTTAAAAACGTGAATGCTTCAAATACCAAACCAAATCTCAAAAATCTCACGCAAACGACTACAATTCAGACTGGGAATATTTATTTACCAAATCGAATTCATGAGTTAAAAATTCGAGGAATCTGAATTCTGTATACGAAAATTGTGAGTTTTCAAAAATGAGACAGCCGTAATTTCGAGCTACACGTGAAAACACACATTTCGAGTTCAATGCACAAATTAATTTTAATGTTTCAGGCAAAGTGTTGCAAAAGAATTTGGAGAAGAAAACAGAGCGGGGAAGGGAAAGGGAGTTTTGATGCAAATACCGAGCCAAACTAGACTTCCTTATATGTAGTAACATAAACCAATTAATGATCAGGTCTAGGTCAGAGATACTGAGAACTATCATTTTTAATGCATATCAGAATAAATTTCGAGCCAGAAATTCTAAACTCAAAATATTAGATAGTTGGGTTTAGGTTTTGAAGTTAAATTTTAAATATATATGAAGACTAACTTTAAATAATGAAATTTGAGAAAAAAAAGCTAAAATTTTCGATGAAGATCACCTAAAATTTAAAAAACCTAAATACTTGAAGTTGAGGTTTCAAAATTCAAGTTCAAAATTTTCAGATCAAAGCGAAATCGAGTAGCTACACACACACACACATTAAATATACATCTTTCTTGCAGAATGGCAAATCTCTGCAAGGCGTGATACGACAAAATGCTGCAGGAAAAAACTGCAGAAAAGCCATGATAAAAGTGTGCCGCACCACGCTGGTGCAACCTATTCATTCTGCACACATTCTTGCAGGCACAAATTCAGAGAAGCCCGACGAAAAACTCCCTTTTTCCATCGAATAAATGCAAGTCTAATGAAATGTAGAACGAAAAAGACATCATTCTGAAGTGAGAGATCTTAGACGAGCAGACAGGGGAATTTCACGAATAATTAGACGACACGCTTCGAAAATATACGCTCTAATGATGAGGTATAGCGTTCCGAGAGCGGCTTGCATAACGCCTACAGTAATCCGCTATCTATAGGTACGAGATTTTTACGCGTCAATAGGTAAGATGAAACGTCATGGGATATGAGTTTTAGATGGAATTTTTAGAATCATAGACGAGATACAACGCGTTATTTTAGGCTTTTCCTCTTTATTCAAACATTCTCCTTTGCAAGCTTCGGGGAGATGCTTGAGTTCATTAACGTTTAGTCGGCACACTGCCGCTGCTCACTCATTCTTTCATAACCACTCGCTTTTTCTGCTTTTCTCCCTTCATGCAAACTCTGCGCGCTCCATCGTTAGCTTTGTGTGCTCCAATATTCAACAATTCTGCAGTGCACCAATGCACAAATTCTAGGCAAAAAATTGTTAAAAAATTTAAGTCTTGAGTATGATCGTAATACTAGGGCAACCTGAAAAATAATAACATTGTAACATAAGAAATAGCTTGGAAAATAATCTCATCCTACACCCGCTCTCCTATACTATTTTACATGTTACGATGCTACGATGCAACTACTTTTCCAGACTGCTCCAAACTCAATATTTGATCGGGGTTTACAAAGGTCATTCGAGTAAATGAAGTTCCAAAAAATCTTTGCGGACGAGAAAAAGACAGCATCGAAACACGCTGATAAGAGTGCGTTTTTGCAAGAAAACTGCAAAATGGAGGGAAGATTCCACGAAAATGTCAATAAATCTAACGCAAAGATGGAACATACATGAAAAGAGGGGGTGAATTGATAAAATTGATTAGTGAAAGTGTCAGAATCAGAATAGATGATTCCGACGATCCGGGTCGATTTCATGCATGATTCATTATTTCGTTGATATTTCTGGAAGTCTCTAATGCTTAGTTTCCAGAGATTTATCGAAAGTCAAGGACCATAGTTCAGAATATCGTAAATTATCAGTTTCACACCCAAAAACCGTATAGTTTACGCCGGAAATGTGAAAAACGACTGCAAATCGCCGAAATTTTCCATCGTCAAACTGAATCGATATTTTAAGGGGTAGTAGATATGTTTGTATCCGAAATGCGCATTATGTTTTAGCTAAAATTTGGCAAATTTAGGAAGAAGCTGTGTAAATATCCTGCTGAAATTATGTGTATCTGGAGGGAAATTTTGGTGCAGCCGAAAAATCCAGATGTACAGAGATTTTTTTGGATGAAAAACTCATTAAAACATGATATTTTGCCGATCATAATGTATGTCTCATTCTAGGAATATCTAAGATTGTTTATACTTGAAACTACGCAAAACCCCCTTAATGTAACGGATTTAGGAAGTCTAAATTGGGATTTTCAGACTCAAATCCGTTAAAATCCATCTCACGCGGCGCACTTATCGTAAAATATGCTAGATGAAAACAAAAACTGATCACTAATACAAATGTTAGGCATACTATCAAATTTGAACTGATCTAAGTTCGCACCGAAATGATAAGTTCCAGGAACATTTGAAGCAAAGAAAGCCTGTGTATTGATGTATGATCAGAAATCGAATGTTTGTTCAAGCACAAAGATGGCGGAATTATCAATTTTTAGAGTCTGGAGGGAGGGCAATTTGGAAAGTAATTAAATATTTCCGAGAAAAAATGCTGAAGAAATTCAAGAATGGCTTATTTGTCACGAGAGAATAGAGCATTTTCATACTACGGCGCGTGCAAAATGTAAGGTTTGCAAAACTAAAAGAACGAAAAGTTCTGACAGGAAAAAGAAATATACAGATCGGCCTCACTAATGACACAACGATATTCTGGAGAAGAGTGGAGGCAAGAGACGCAGAGAGAAAGAGGGGAAATAAAAATAAAGCGCAACAAATGATAACAAATCTATGTGCGCGTCTCTAAAATAGAAATCAAAAACCATAAAAACAAAATGTAAAAAAAAAACAATTAAAATCGAGGTTCACAAGGATAGAATATTAGCTAAAATTCAGTGCCAAAATCTTTAAAAATTGGCATATTTTCGTAATCTTTTCAGATATATGCTTATTTTCCAAAGTCTTGCGCTTTCTTTGAATATGCATACCCAGAAAGTCGCTAAGAATTTGCACAAGGTCTTTTTCTTTTTTCTTCCATTTTTGGTGCCTTCTCTTCGTTCAAAACACTTGCCGCTGACTGCTGCCTCTTGTAGTCTATTTCGAGAGCATTTCCGTGTTCGATAAAATCGCGCGCGACAATTGCAGAATGCATGATAATTAAGCCACGCCCGTTCAAGAATAAACTCATTTGAATGGCGTTTAGCATGCCAAACATCTCTTATCAATGGTTTAAATTAAGCACATTTCAGGAACTTGGATCATGAATCGTTTTGGATTTATCCTGGCGAAGAATAATAAATTCACAGAAAATGTTTCAGACCAAGACATAGGGAGTTTGAAGATATCCTTATATTTATCCTGTTAAAATATGCGCGAGAGATAGCGACCGAACTGACATGCAAGATGTGAAGCATAACTGAATTAAGTTGTAGACTATTCGAAAAGACGATAAAATAAAGAAGCAGAAATATCCAAGCAAAATTTTTCTCAACATAAATTTTCGAACCATGACTAAATTGCGAAAATAATATTTGAAAATTTGATCTTTTCATTAAGAAAAAATAATGGTAATATTATGAGCAACAATTCTAAAAAAAAAATAATTTAAGCTTCACCTATTCGCCATTTGATTTGCATGGGGAAAAATTAGACTAAATCTCGCCTAATGATTAAGGATAGACGAGGAAAGTCAATTCGATAATTGTCGGGGCAAAAATTTTTGCAAATGCAAAATTGCTTCGGGACTGCTGCAAAACGCACCCGATCGATGTGTGTATACGTTCGTGCAAAAATATGCAGGAAATACAAGGAAAAGTCGAGAGACGAGCGAGAAAAAGGGCGGGAAAGATGGGCTCCGCGAAAACATCTCGAATGCGGCACAGACGAGATGAGGTGGTGGTGATAAACAGAGTTTAGACTTATGAAGGGCTTGAAGTCCGAATAGAGGTGTGATCTATACAAGGATGCTTTTTAAAGTCCAAATCAAATGATTATTAGATCTGAGATGACCATCAGGGCTGGTCAAAGATTAAAACTAAAAAACTCAAAGTCAAAGACAAAGAAAAGGAATCATTTTCGAACATTTCGAAGACAAAGTCAAATACAAAGATTCACTTTTCCGAACTCCAAAGTCCAAAGTCAAAGTCGAAAATAAAGTCCTCAAAGAAAAATAATTTCAAAGACAAAAACAAAGCTTTGTCCAGCCCTGATGATCATAAAGTCGAATGATGAAGAGGCGCTAACGAATTTGAGAAAAAATCTAACTGATACAAATGTTTGGGATATACTCACTTGAAAAAATCAACGAGAATTGACTTTTGAAACTTCCTAAATGAAGATCAACTTTTTTATAGAAAATTTTTGAAGTTACTTTGGCAAAATAGTTCAATTTGAAAAAAATGGCATAATTTCCTTCGGGAAATATGAATATTTCGAGAAATGAATGCGCGAGATGATGTGGTTGTCTAATTGCATGAAGAATGTTCGCGCGATAAGGCAGAGGAATTCGAAACGTGAAGAAGAGATATTCAGATATGGATAGATATAAGGGGATGTCGAGACAATTAGAGAATAAGACGGATTTTGCAGCCTCCGTTCAAGAATGACCTCAAGATTATTTACCATTTTGCAGCAAGTCGCCCCTTTCATCATGCCAATCACAATACACATCACTTATCACGGATATATCATATCCTTTTCGCATAAATCTGATGCAAATGAATTATCGCCCAAGTGAAAATAATCTTACAAACCGTATTGATGCGAAATATTTCATTTCTAGGCACGATTCTATAAACTTCACACCAGAACAACGTATTGTTAGAATAAATGAAATAAAGAAAGATAAACGACTTTGGAACTGATATCTATATGATGCCAGAAAGCGACCTTACGACCATCTGATCTTAAAAAAGCATTGGTCCAATTTGTGTTGATGATCTCATGCACTATTTTGTACATACTGAAGTCTAGTTTTGTAAATCATATTTTATTTAGATTTTCTGCATATAATAAATAAATACTTATGCTGTTTCGTGAGGCTTGCTCAATAATGATTTTTAAATATTGTTTACGAATTTGCAAAAGTTCATAAATTGGATTGCAAATGTCTTTTATACTGTTTGTCACAAGATCATTGTAGAAAACAGTTCTTTGTTTGCACTTGATTCATAAAATTAATTCAATAAATTTTGATCAAAGTATTACAGAATGATATTATTATAAATTAATTCTTGAGACAGAAGAATGTCGATAGTTTGTGAAATTTGATTTAGGTTGAACGCATAATGAATATCATTGACAGGAGATGCAACTTTGTTACGAAGATTTCATGCATTTTAATCTAAACATTTAACTACAAAATTGCATTTAGTAATTTCATCATGAATTGTCAAAATAATCTAGTTACAAGTCGCTTAACTATTTAGTCAAATTTAATCTTTATTTCTTCATCATTACTTATCTGATTATGTTGGCATCACATTGGCAAAATCGATGTCTGATTATTTCACAACAATATTTGTGAGCTATTTGATGTTTATGTCTTTCAAAATAAGCCGGAACACGTACTTAAAATTGTATAACATGAGACCAAAATGATGTTATTATTTGAATAATACATCCCACTATCAAACTGTCCTTTTCTTTATCTCTTAAAAAGTGGGCTCTATCAATTACCAATTGAATCAAAACAGTGTTATCATAAAACAAACAGTTATTCTTGTTTCACGCTTGAACATTACTTGCGGATCAGAACCATCTAACTTGTTTGCTAGTGGTTCGAATATGAAAATTATCATTTTACTATTTCAAACTGCGTTATGAATGGTATATTGAATCATAGATAATCGTCAGGTGACGAATTAATTTGGATCCAACCAAAAACAAGCTTTATCATAACAACTGATAAAGCTTACAAATTGTTGTCACAACATTTCCTTACATGGTACTATATAATGGAGCCTCAGAGCCACAGCAGACAGCTCCCTCTCAAGCCAACAACTGCATTCTACTTCTAAAACCTAAAACTTCCTAACTAATCCGAAATGAAATTCCTGACTTTGGTCGTTCTCTTCTGCATCGCTTTCCTGGCTGTCGTTTCCCTCGCTCAAGAGACTGAACCCACCGAAGTCGGACATGGAGAAACTGCTGAACCTACCGAAATTGGACATGGAGAAACTGTTGAACCTACCGAAATCGGACATGGAGTTACCGACCGAAGTGTAAGTCAATAGGTTGCCATTATTAGGATTCGTAGATATCAATGAACATAGTCTTGCTTAGATAGTCTAACTTGATAATACAACAGAATAAATTTGTAGTGAAGGCAAACCTGTCTTCAGACCAAAAATCTCGAAAACGATATCATTATGAAGTTATTATGAGTTCTTAGATTTCAACAAAGCAATAGCCGGTTGCCAACTTGTATAAAATTACAGGACGTCTTCACGACGGTTATCCGCAGCCGAAGAAACCAATGCCTGCCTCCTGGCTGTGTAGCCGACGGTTGCTGCTCTGGAGATTGCCCGTGGTGGTGCAAGCAGTGCGGAGTCAAGTTCACTTGCTAATACTGATTTGAAAGAGACAGAAAAACAACGACCCAAAAAACCGCATCATATCCTAAGTCATTCTAAGTTGTACATAAATTGCTCTGTAAATTAACATTTTCGTACATAATGAGATCTTATTCTTTCGTTGTGATTCTTTAAACTTTTTATTAATATATGAATAATGTTGTAGATAAAATGAAATTTGAACCCTTCGTCTTGTCTATAATCTGGATCTGATTTTCTGAGCCTCAATCTAATTTGCATGATTACGTCAAAGATTGTTACCTATCTGTAAGTTAGTTGTCAGAGAATGGCTAATTTTATGTAAACTTATTCAAGTATTGATTTGGTATAAATATTCCGTTCAACGGTCAAGAATTAAGTACACTCGTTCATTAGTCTTTCCAAAGTGCGAAGTGACATCGATCTATAAATGATATCCAATCTCATCAAGTTCATATTCATACATTTTTCAAATTGAACCCACCGATTTTACAGGCAACATTTTAACTATACTTAGGGACCGCCAAGCGTTTTGCCAAACTGGTTGCAGCGTCGTGTTTTACCCATGAATATGTTGGGAGTTGGACTCTATATTCATTTCCAAAGTAGAGGGCGTAAGTGATATTCCCGATATGAAGGCAGAATATGAAAGTATTTTTCTCAAAATCTGCTGGGTTAATCAAGTTTAAAACAAATAATCGCATGAAAAACGGATCAGTGTAGCCAAAGATATGAATTTCCAAAGACGATGATCAGAAGACCCTTTTTAGTCAAATTTCGCAAGGAGAAAAGCGTGCTCTGCCCTTACACGCAACAGAGCAAAAGCTATTTCAGAGGAAGAACGGTTTTGTAAGGACGTTTATTTGAATTTCTTTGCTTGTTTCAGGAACATTCTGAAGTTTCTATGGGTTTTTATTAGTCCCAAAACGATAGACCACACCCATTCTGCAATTTAAGCGCAAAAAGCCATGAAATAAGTGTCAAATAACTTTGTATTGCGTTATTTTAGCAAAAAAAATGGTTTTTACAATAGCGACCGGCGGCGGACTGAAAACGATATACTTTCTATCACAAAATAACAAGTAAAAGGCAATATTTCATATTCAGCTCGAGGAAATGCTGAGTGACCACTGGTATGTTCAAACGGACGATCTGAAATTTTCATTGTACGTTTTGACCGGCTCAATTCAAGTTTTGGGGATATGTCCTGGAAGAAAAAATATTCCCTAGGCTCATACCTAATAGCGGGAAAATAAAAATCAGAAAAAAATCACTTCGCAAAATTTCTAGAATTTTTTGAAAATTTTGACGAAGTTGCCTTCCTTGACTTTGACTTCAGAGTGGGCGGAGCTTGCGCTCTCTAAACATATCCTTCCTTCATATTTATTATTATTATTTCGATAAAGCACTAAATTATTACGAATCGTTTCAAAGTCTCTTACTTAGTTTTCAACATAATTTCTTACTATAATAAAATTTCCTTCTCGAGAGCTATCGGAAGATATTTCTTGATTATTCCCAACATTCGTTTGTTAGTCCAGGCCAATTGTCCCAGGTCTTTGAATTCGAGATATTGGCAAATCAACAATATAATTTCGACTGGTAACTTGGCTAAGATCTTTGTTAAGAAACCTGAACAATGACCATAGTACTAGTTTCAAATGGAAATAGTAAACGAGTATTGACTGCAATCATGGCATTCATTCACGAGGTGAATTGGAATGCATTTACTCTAAGAATGCGTACAGAGTCGGCTCGGACAAGCAGAAACATAGTATGCGAAAGTGAGAGGTACGTTCTTTTTGCCTCTCACTTTCGCATGTTATTTTGTTCTGTTTGCCCGAGCCGAGCCGATTCTGTACGCACCCTAACTTTTCTCGCCTCCCTCCTCCTTTTCACATGCTGCTGAGCGAAGAGCGTGACGAGTGAAGGACAAAAAGCGCAAGAAGGGGAAAAAGGCAAAGAACAATGAAAAAAATGTTATTTTTAAGAGTAAATATCAGTGAATCAAAGTGGGTATGAACCGGGTCCTCAAGTCGGGCTGATTTTCACATGTTGTTCGGGTTTTCACGTGTTCAGTTTTCACGCTGATCATCATGGCGTGGTTTGTTTTTCGAACATCGACTGCTATAGCGGATTACGGTAGCCTAAAGTTTTGACAAACCTAACTTCAGGAAAAAACCATAACTTTCTTATTTTAGAGCCAAATCGAACAGAATTTTCAGCATTGGATAGCCCATGAAAGACTACAAATAATGCAACTACGATCAATAATTTCCCACCAAAAATTTAATTTTCAGAAATGCGACCTGGCTGACTGCAGTTTTTTCGCGATTTTGATCCCATCGATATATCATGATTATCAGTAGGGACCGCCAGCCATTTTGCCAAACTAGCTCCACCGTGCTGATTTACCCATGGACGTACAGGTCATTGGGTCCTACATCCATTTCCGAAGAGAAGAAAATTAAAAATTAAATTAAACAATTGAAACGCGAACATTGTGCCTCTCTTTTATAACTCGAAATATTAACATTGTCGTAATTTGATGTGCATTTGACGCGCACCCCAATCAATAAATCGATGTCACTACGTGAAAGAGCGGTATCGAATTGTATAGTGGGTATTGATAAATTATTAAAAACAAAAATAAAAGAAGAAAAATTCCCGATAATCGAAAGGGCTATCAACTATAGACAATATTGAATCTAGTGAAGGGAACGGGGCTTGAAGGTCCCTAAATATAGGTAATAATTAATGTTTGTTGACTGCATTAAATGACTTGCTATTAGTTAGACTTATCAGTAATAATGGCATAACTAAAGGGCGTAAGTGATATTCCCGATATGAAGGCAGAGTATGAAAGTTTTTCTCAAAATCTGATTGGTTAATCAAGCTTATAACAAAAAAATAGCATGAAAAACGGATCAGTGTAGCCAAAGATATGAATTTCTGAAGACGACGATCAGAAGACCCTTTTTAGTCAAATTTCGCAAGGAGAAAAACGTGTTCTGCCCTTACACGCAACAGAGCAAAAGCTATTTCAGAGGAAGAACGGTTTTGTAAGGATGTTTATTTAAATTTCTTTGCTTGTTTCAGGAACATTCTGAAGTTTCTATGGGTTTTTATTATTCCCAAAATGATAGGCCACGCCCATTCTGCAATTTGAGCGCAAAAATCCATGAACAAATGTCAAATAGCTGTGTATTGCGTTATTTAGGCAATAAATGATTTTGGGTTTGTATTTTTGTGTCTGAACCGAATTTTATGAGATTTTTGCTCAAAATAACCAGAAAGGACTGTTCTTTCATACTCAGCTTGAGAAAATGATGAGTGGCCATTGGTATGTTCAAACGGACGATCTGAAATTTTCATTTTACGTTCTGATCGGCCCAATTCGTGTTTCGAAGGCATATTCCAAAAGCAAAAATATTTCCTAGGCCTATATCTAATATTGGGAAAAGGAAAAATAGTTTCGTAATTTTTTTTAAATGACGAAAAGTCACTCTTTGACTTTGACTTCACAGAGTGGACGGAACTTGCGCTCTCTATATTAGAGATCAAAAATAGATATTTAAGAGGATCTTTTCACATAAAGTTTCTTCATTTTTCCGTTCTCCATCTAATTTTAAGATCAATGTTAGGTTTTTTCGCTTAGTAGATTAGATGACAGATTATTCGAAGAAATACTGAAATCCAAGAGGTTTGATAAATAATAAACATAATTTTCGTTTCCGATTTTGTAAGAAAATCTGTTCGTTTTTATCGTCTATACCGCTAAGCGACAGTCGATATTAAAGGTTTACCATTTATCCAATTATTTACAATGACTAAAAACCTCTTTTTATTTTATTTTTTATACTGCCTGGGTGAACGAAAAGGAACCTTTTCTGTGGTTAGTTAGTATAAGCTGAGTTGACAAGAACAACGGTGACTAACAACAATTTTATTGGACGCACAGTAATCTCAACGACCACTCAACTCATGGGCGACCTTTAACACAAAAAATGAGGCAGGAAAAAGCAACCCTGAGAGAGCTAGAGAAAAAAGGTAAAAGCCACCCAGAGAACATGACGACAAGAAATAAATAAAGAATGTTGCCATTTGTTGGCACACTGAGTTCTATAAACTCTGATGCAAAAAGCCACGGACACCTATAAAACAGCAGTTTGAGTTGACGACATGAACTCCGGAACTTCTAATATTCGTAGGATTACTCACCACATTGAATAACACTATTACATCACTTTTCCGGGAAACTTCACTCATTATACAATACACACGGCTACGGTAATCACTTTTTGACTAATGCAAAAGATTACGGACGATTCAGCTGATATATCTCCTATAATTGAACCAATTTGGTCTCAAAATACTCTCGATTGTTGACCTTTTCGGGATCGATATCATTTTTTGATATCTTCATTCATTTCTACACTGAATTTTTAAAGAATCTTCATCAGTCATTTTCCATAGTTAAAGATATTCGATGGAAAAAAAACCATGACTTTCGTATTACGACTTGAATCTGGCTGAAAATTAGTGAATATCTTATGGATCTATTCTCCAACAATTTTACCAATTTTGAGTCGAATTGGTTCAGCTATAGGGGATATATCAATTGATGAACTGGGTCGTCCGTAACTTTTTGCACCAGAGTTTATTCGAGAATTTTTGGAGATGCGTTTAACTTGAAATTTTCCCCATCAATGATATATTCAGAAAGTCTTTTAGGGTTTCCCTTCGATTAGCTCTAAAAAAAATAAAGTTTATCCGAATTTGCAAATTTTTTAAGATGCTTAAAAATCAATTCACGTTTATTTTCGTTAATACTAAATCTTCTATAATGAAAAATCTAGATTTTGTTCGCCAAATGGGTATCGCTACTACTTCTTCGAGCACTGACTCCGATCGTCAGAGACCCCCGTTATTCAGACGAATATTTTCGCGCAATAAAGTCTCGCCGAAAGATGTGGAGAGGGGCGCACGACTTGATTCGTAAGTTTTTCAGTTATATATAAAAAAAAAAGTCTAAGCCCCGTTAGGACGTCATTCTTTTGACATTCATCGATTTCTTCAGTTTTAGGATCAAATCGTTTTGTCATACAAATAGCCAATCAAAAATAGGGAAGTATAGTTATAGTCAATAAAAATCTAACAAAATTATATACGAATTCGTTATAATTATATTCGATATATTCGAACAAAATTCGCGATTTTCCTCGTTATAATTCTCATTTTTTTTTTTAAATTTGATCTTATTATGAACGAAAATGACCCTACAAACTGAAGAAATCGATGAATGTCGAAAAACGACGTAACTTTTAGTTGCACCTCCCTTATATGTTTAACTTATTAAGCATTTTTTTGAAAAACTATCTTATGCTTATACTCTATTTTAGATCGTTCTCCGAGCACACTTGGGACATCGAAAAACTCCAACAAAACTTTCCGGCCTCGAACATCGCTGTAGACAAACCGGACAAAAGCAAGGGGTTATCGCAAGAAAAAGCAGATGAACTACTTAGAGTAGTTTTTTTTTATGAAATAGGCCAAAATTTGATTTATTTAGACCAATGGCCCAAATATCCTACCAAAACAAAAGGAAATGTCGGATTTGGAACTCTTTGTTAGACAATTTTTGAATGTCTTATGGATTTTACTGATTGCGGCGGCGTTGTTGACTTTGGTCAGCTTCTTCACGATGCAGTAAGGCATTATTGAAAATTTCAGCTTACGAAAATAATAGAAACCTCTTGAGTATAAAGGAACCTGTATTTAGGATTATTGTTAGGCCTGAACTTTAGGTCTTTTGGGCTTAGGCTTAACATCTTATTCCTAAATTAGGCTTAAGATTGGGCTTAAACTTATACTTTAAGGTATAATTTAGGCTTAATCTTGTCTTCAGAATTAGATTTTATAAGTTTAATTTATATTTTTTATACAAATTTTCATAAAGACCAATTTTTAAGTGAGATGATCAGTCTTTGGGTCGCTATCTTGTTGTTTGTACTCATTTTTGTCATGTGCACAATTTCTTGGTACCAGGAAAGAGAAGCGAGAAAGGTATCTTAGAAGACTTTTATAAAAATCGACTTTTATGACTTCCTAGGTGATTCGGGGCTTCGAAAACCTTCTCCCGGAAATCTGCAACGTAATCCGAGGCGGCATCGAGAAACAAGTCCAAGCTGCGGACATAGTTGTCGGCGATATTATCAAAATTAAAAGCGGAATGAGAGTACCAGCGGATACTAGGATTATCGTAAGTCCTTGAACGTGTTAAAACTGTTGAAATGTGTTCGAAGGTGTTGAAAATGTTAGCATTGTTGGCTAAAGCTCTAGGTTTAATCCCAAAAGAAGACATTTTGCATGTGTTCGAGATTTTTAGATTTAAAGCACCTTCTTTTAGGACTGTGCCCAACTAAAACTGGAGACCTCTTCAATCACTGGTGAAGCCGAACCTTTGGATTATCATACGGACTCTGTGGCACCGAGCATACCCATTTTTGAATCCCACAACATCGCATTCAACAGTTCTCTTTGTGTCGATGGCGAGGGTATGGGAGTCGTCATTAGAACTGGAGTCAACACCGTAAGTTAAACTAAATTTTTTTACTCAAAAATGTTGCATTCAGTAGCTCTTTGCCGGAAAATTATATCTTATCTCACTTTATCTTATTCTTTCTCTCACGAATTACTTAATTTTTAGGTAATTGGTCAAATCGCAGCCCTTACTACCGGACAACCTCCCAAGAAGAGTCGTCTGGAGGAGCAGATCAAGATTTTCGTGCATTTCTTGTTGATCCTAGCCCCGGCGGTCGGAACGGTCTCGATGGTTGTCGGAGGGTTGATTTTCGGTTGGAGTGATTGGCTTTTGTTGCTATCGACGTCTTATGCGGTCTGTGCCATTGCGTTAGTGCCAGAGGGACTGTCAGTTACGGTCACCTCGATTTTGACAGTCGTCGCGAGAAGATTGAAGAAGAAAAGTGTTTATTTGAAGGTAAGCCGTAGAAATAGGATTTGGTTAGAACACAAACTAGAACTGAATCAAATCCAAACTCAGAGTTTAGCCCTAAAGTAGATCCGCATCTTGGTTCTGACTTTGACACTGAATTTTGAATCGAAGTATCACTTTTTCAGCGCCTCGACATTGTCGAAGCCCTTGGCTCAGCCAAAATCATCGCCTCTGACAAGACTGGCACTTTAACCAAAAACGTAATGACTGTGACCGATATGTGGATCAATGATCTTGTCATTCACGGCTTTCCTCGACTCGACGATCACACCCTTCGCGATCTTAAGAGCCTTGAAACCTTCAAACCACCGATTTCTGATATGCTATTGGCGATGGCAATATGTAATAAGGCGGAGTTCGACCATGAAAAAGACGTGAAAATCGATATAAACGAGCAGCTTACGATGCCACCGGGCAAGAATCAATCGTCTATTGCGGCAAAGACGGGATCGAACTCGTAAGTTGAAAAGTGGCTTAGTCTCAGGTTTTAGGCTTGGACTTAGACTTAGAAGTTAAAGCTCGAACTTATACTTAACTTTAGACTTAGCTTTCAACCCAAAATCACTCTTCTTTTTAGACAAGATGGCATCACCGGAACCACCTATAGCTCCATCGACGATGCCATCCTACCATTCTCTTCCTTCGCGAGCTTCTTGGAATACCAAGCTTCGGTCTCGAAAAGACCCGCATTAGGCTCTGCTTCGGACATAGCAATATTAAAATATGCCGCCCAAGTGATTGACGTCGCAAAAAATCGACGGACCAACCCCGTAAGCCTAAGCTTAAGCTTTTTTGGTTCATATCCTTACTTTCTAGCCCGTCTTCGAAATCCCCTTCAATTCGAAACGAAAATGGCAACTGGTGGTCATCAAGAAACATAAATTAGCCGATAGCCAAGCAACATATAAACTTATCATGAAGGGAGCCTCAGATATCCTCATAAAGAAGTGTGACAAAATTATGAATACGAACGAAGAGGAAGTCCCCTTGGACGAAAATGAGAGAGCGAAATTCGAAAGAGCGGTCGAAACTTTCGGAGAACAAGGCAGGAGAGTGATCGGCTTTGCTCAAGTGGAATTCGTGGCAGCGGATAATTTCGTGTTTAACGAAAAGGAAGGGAACTACCCGCAAGAAGGCCTGGTTTTCTTGGGAACTTGTGCGATTATGGATCCGCCTAGGTAAGAAAAGAGATCGGAATTCAGATAAACCTATAGCTAACCTTAAATTTAGGGACGAGACTGCAGATGCCATCAAATCTTGCAAAGAAGCCGGGATCCGGATCTTTATGGTTACGGGAGACCATCATACCACAGCCAAGGCTATAGCTGAACAAATTGGCCTAATCGATGATAAGCCGGCGAACCAGTCTAATTGGGAGATTGTGAAAGGCGAGGATATCCCCAAACTTGCACAGCAAGATTGGGACAGATTGGCCGCAAGGAACAGCCTAGTTTTCTCGCGGACGACACCGGAGCAGAAGTTACTGATTGTGGAGGAGATGCAAAAGAGGAAACAAGTCATCGCGATGACAGGCGATGGTGTAAATGACTCGCCGGCGCTGAAGAAAGCAGATATTGGAATTGGAATGGGATCAGGTAAGACGGAACACAAAATGTCGCATCTTACAAATAGCATTTTGCCTAGGTTTAATCTGTCAAATAAGATTATTAAATCGCTCTAATACAATTTTACAATTCAGGCAGTGAAGTCGCCAAACAAGCCGCCGATATTATCCTAATGAATGATAACTTCGCATCGATTGTGTCTTCCATTAAAGAAGGTCGACTCATGTTCGAAAACATCAAAAAGCTAATGGCCTATGTCATGCCTCATGCGATCACCGAACTTTGGGGTATTTGGCTCTATTACTTGTTCGGGATGCCTGCGGCGACTAACTCGCTGATTGTAAGTTAGAAGCATTAGAAGAGATTGTCGAGGGGCCTAGGCTTAATCTGTCGTATAAGATGTACTAAATTACTCGAAGATGTGCTTAGGCCCAGATCTTTACCAAGTTCACTCCTTATGAAACTTTAGGTGCTGTCCATGGATCTTGGCACGGAAATCCCGCCGGGAATTGCGATGTGTAACGAACCGTTCGAATCCGATATTATGGTACTTTACATTCTAAACGAAACCCTTGTTATACAGTCAACTTATGATAAGGGTCTCCTAACGACCACGCAGGGTGCCACCAATTGAAACGAAAAAGTATATAATATCGGCATCCCTTCGTGGTCGTTAGGAGGCCTTTATCGCGAGTTGAATATAACTGAAAATTTTAGGAACGACCTCCACGCCGAAATGGAAAGAACATCGTCAGTAAAGCGCTTTTGTTTTACACCTATGGCTATCTTGGTTTTCTGCAAGCTGTCGCTTGCTTCTTATCTTATTGCTATATTTTCTGGTAAGCCGTCTTTTTTGTAAACCGCAGGAAAAAATAATTTTTAGGTCTCATGGAATCAATATTTCCGATCTTTGGATGTCTGCCTTAGATCATTGGAAAGCGGACGGAACCAATTTCACGAGCAATGGCCATACTTTTACGGTGGACGAGCAACTTTATATTAACAGACAAGCCATGTCCGCTTGGCAAGTGGGGATGGTTTTCGGACAGGTAAGAGAAAGGGTAATTCGTATGAAAGAATTCAATTTTCAGATGTTCCACTTATTCAGTGCTAGGTCTTTGAGAGAATCCATGTTTAAACATGGGTTTTTCACGAATAAGGTATGTTTTAGGGTGCATTTGTGTGTAAGATGCGTTACATTTTCTGGGCTATTCGCTCACAGAGTTAACCTAACTCAATTTCATTTAGATCTTGGTTTAAGCTTAGATGTAAAATGCTAGCTTTTTTTTTTTTAATATTTCTAATTTTAGAGTGCCATTATTGCCGTCATCCTCGAGGGTATCATGTTGGCGATCTTCATTTATGTTCCAGGTTCACCCTTTATTTCGCTTTTTTTCTAAAGGAAACTTTTAGGTATCAATAAATTCCTCGGTGGAGCCCCCGTTCCCGTGTGGTGCTGGGTGATTGTAGCCGCTTATAGTATCGGAATCTTCTTTTTAAACGAAATTCGAAAATTGTGCATCCGACGCTGGCCGAAGAACCTGATTGTCCGTATTTTTAAGTTCTAATAGAACAAATATTCGGAATTTGTACAAATTTGTATTTATGCTTTGCCATAATATTTGTATTTTGAGTCATATTACAGAATAAAATCTAATAATCTCAATGAGCTGGTTAAATTTTCCAAATCAATTTTATGAGTCAGGCAGTAGCGTACTTAGCAATGGACATGCCTCCTCCCTCTCAGAAATCAAACCCTGTGTACGCCACTGGAGTCGGCAGACTGGAGCTTTTGTTGAAATTTGGCCACCGCACCGCACCGCATTCCAAAATCTAAAAAATCGAGTTTTCAATGAAGAAGCTATTTTTATCGTATTTTCTCTAATTGAAAGGCAACTCCATATGAGGAGTGTTCTCTAATAGTAGGGCACTCCCAAATGCCAAAACCACCCCATTACCCGACTCAAATCATCTTCAACAAACAACGAGCTAATAAATAAATATATGCAAATATTTGCACTTTTTCCAATTTTTCCCAACCGCACCGCAGTTGCGGTGGAAAAGCCTCAAGTCTGGGAGTCTGAGTGTTTTTGTTTATCCAAATTTCGTCATGTGACACTTTCAGCAAAAAAATGGCGTAAACAAGCTGCATATTGTGCAAAACACAAAGTCCATTTTCGCAATCATTTTCTGCGTATTTGCTTTTTCGAAGCTTTATTGATTTACATAAACAAGAGACAAGCCGTTTCAAAACTTTTCTATCGAGTTCTGATTAGATTTTTTGTTTTCATTCTATCGACTTTCTGCTATTAGGAGATTTTTCTATACAATTTTGATCAGAGTTAACTTTCTAGATAGTTTCTAGAAATAAAAATCAAGAAATAAAAGTCTAACAATAAAAATCTAGGACAATTTTTTCTAGAAAAATCTCGTTTAGAGGCGGAAACCACGGATCAAAGCGAAAACGATCATTTTTGCGTTTTTCTAGACTTTTGTTTCGTGATTTTTGATTCTAGAAAACGATTCTAAAATTTTGCTTCTGGAAATTTATTTCTAGTCCTAGAAAATGTCCTAATTCCGATTTTCTGTTGGGGGTGAGCTGGGGTTGTTTTGTTTCGTTTCTGTCGATTTTTCGTGTTTTTTAATCATTTCTTTTTAGGAAAATGCCTTTCAAGCTTTCCGACAAAGAGACCGACAGGAACTATTACAAGGGCGAGCACGTGGTCTACATTCCGATCGATCACTCCTCGCACTCGGCTGTGGGTCAAATCCAGGATGTTCTTACGGAAGAGACTCCCATTGGGTCGGCTTCGCCTCGACTGAGTTAGTTTTTAAAGGAAATAGAGAAAAGAGAGGCTATACAGTCAAATCTCGAGAATAAGTCCTCTCAAAATGAGCCAGTTCTTATCGATATTTGGCTGTTTAATGGAGATGGAAAAGCCCAATGAACGACCACGCAGGGATGCCGCGGAAAACGAAAAAGTATAAAAGGGACGCGATGGCTTTTTATTTTTTCATTTCCCGTGGCATCTCCGTGGTCGTTCATTGACTTTTTCCCTCCCTACTGTTTAATAAAATCTTGACTCAACTCTTGATTTGGTCAAAACTTCAGGAACTCTCAGATTGACCTCAAATTTGAGTTCAAATCAAATGTTTTAGTCCGTTTTTCTTTTTTTTTTTTTTATTTTTTCGAAATCTCCAAATTTTAGGTCACGTCACCATCCACGCGAGCGAGGACGAGCCTCGCTATGTGATCCGCAACTTGAACACTGACAAGGACACCGCCTACAAACGCTACAATATCATGCGTGATGCCACCGAAGAGGAAGTCGAGAAGAAGAACTCCGATTTCGACTTGGACAAGGACACTAGCCCTCATGCGGAGCCCCCGCATCACGGAGTGCCGATCGCCTAAGCCTATCTTATGTTCTTGCTTGTATTTAAGTGTACACATTAACTGAACCTGATTATGATGAGTTTGCTATGTTAGCAATAAATCACTTCTCAAAAGACCGATTTTCTACAGAGTGCCATAAAGAAGAGATTGTTCGTAGAAAAAGCCATAAGCAAAATTCTCATTTTTGTGATTGGTGACCAAGGGGCTATCCACCTCTATAGGACATACCCCGGTAGAAGGACTTTTGTCCAAATGCAGTCCTTTGCTCGAGTCTGAGAAATACTCCATCTCAAGTTATGGACGATATTCTCTCGAAAAATCGATTTTATGCTAATTTCGGTCACTTGTTCCGCTTCGTTTTCAACCTTTTCATCTCTTCAATTACTCATTATTTTCCTCCATTTCCGTCTCTTCTCCGAGTTGTGTGATTTTCGCGTTCTTCTAAAATTTACATTTTTTTTTCTGTAAATGTCCCCAAAAATTCGTTGAAATCTTATGTAGATTTTCTAGAAAGTCGTAGAAAGTTCTCTACATTTTCTAAAAAAAAACTTATCTTTATCCTACTTTTATTTTACAAAAAAGATATATTTTTTTAGAAGACTTTGAATTTATTTTTCTATATTTCATCGATTCTTCGAAAAACTCATCAATTTCTCGAAATTTGATTCTTTTGAATTCAGAATCCGAAGCAAATGGAGTTCGAAAAGTGCGATTTCTTCGACAGGGACAATTTCGACCCGGCGGCGCCCCGCTTCAAGCCCGATGAAAAGCTCTGGATCAACAGAGTCATCGACCAGATGCCGTGAGTCAAAAAAAAATCTAAATTTCCGATCAAAATCGTCATGTTTAGTTGTGACCATGCAAATTATCTATTTTTGCCATAAGTAAAGATCTAAAATTTTGGTTCGGAATCACCTAATTTTTTTATTTTTAGTTTTAACCTGATAATTTCCAATTTTTCCTACGAATCGAAAAATGTAAAAGTCAATAAACTTCTCACTATTTCTCGAATTATGATCTAAAATCTTGAAATTTGAATAAAATTGAAAAGTAGACAGTTTTTGGAATTCACAAATTCCAGGTACATTAGGGCCTACGAGCAGCGCTACAAATTGGATTTCCACGACAAGAAGAAGCCGCGCACAGCGGCGGAGGCATGCAAGTGGGCCTACAGGGTGGGAGAACAAAAAAGAATTTGGGAATAAAACGTGATAATTGAAAAATTGGGAACAAATTTCATAAATTTGGATAAAATTCGATAAGTTGGGAACAAAATTTGAATATTGAGGATAATCTAAAGAATTTTTCAGGTGCAATGGGAGCTGGTGAAGGGCGAGACGAAGAAAGAGTGGCTGCCCGGCCACGTCATCGAGCATCTCTACGTCCTGAAGGAGGTGGGAGCAAAATTTTCTAATTTTCCGAACAATATTTGAATTGGGAACAAGAATAAAGGAGAAAAATGTCTCAAATTTTGATGGGAACAGAAATACTTTAATTCTGGACAGAAATCCTATAAAATTGATTCAACTCTCTTAGAATTGTGACAAAATAGGAAAAACATTTCAGTGGAACAAGTCGAATCGCTCACTGCGCGGGGACGCGAGCGGCAGTGGGGATGCCAGAAGGTCGATGAACCTCGAATGGAGCGACGGAGAAGATGAGGTGGATTTGGCAAATTAACAACACAACATAACCAATGCGTTTTGTCTCTAAACTACCGAAAAACTATTTCCCTTTCATTTTTTTCACGCTATTTCTCCTCGAAAAATTAAGTGATGCAAATGAAGACGATAAGATTTTCACTTTCCTGCAGTTAAGGGGCAGGACTGATGAAATTTTCACTACTCTTTTCTATATTTTTTCTTATATTTTATACTTTCAATAAATTGTATAGAAAAAATAGTTATTTAAAAAAAAAAAAATTCCATTATTTCATCTTATCTTCTTGTTAATTTGAACTTTGCGGAACACCCAACCGGCGCCGGCTACGGACGAAGATGCGCACAGTGACGGGGACGGAGACGGTGACGAGAATAGTGATGGGAACTACCACGAGGAACAGGACGTCAATGACACGCTCGGAGTCGAAACGAGTATGGAAGGAGATGATAAGGACGAATAGATCAAACATCGTAATCCATTTGAGAGGATAATCGTAATCCCTCAACCAAATAATTCTTTGAGTTGTCACTTTCTCCATCAAATACCCGCAATCGATTTAAGAAGACTACCCCACAATTTCGCTTCTGATTTTTTTCGGAAAGTTCTTTTTTTTCTAAAAATTCTCTCCTTCAAATATCGCTAGTCCCTAATCATTATTGAAAATCTTACTTTCCTTTATGAAAACTCTCTTCCGAATATAGTAAACTCTAAAATTTTTGGAAAGTTAACTTTCTATGAAGCAAGTCCCAACTCCATTTATTCAATACGCGATGTAAGTCCGCAAGAACTTGGTGATTTTCACAAATTTCTGACATTCTTTATTAATCAATTTCACTCGGGTCATTATTTAAAATTTTTTTTGTCATTATGTGTTTTGTTCTCGTTTCACCTTTTTCTTGGTTATTACGGGTACAATTTTCAAAGAATTTTGAGAAAAAATATGTTGATGCTATCTTGAGAAACTTTCTTTCAACTTGAATAGTGAGAATTAAATAAAGTTTTTAAGCTAACTTTTTCTTTTGACAAAGTTGAGTAGTTGAAAATCCAAAAATAGCATCTTTTCGTTGTCTTCCTTTGCGAGCACCTTTTCGTGATATTTCGATTCTTTCCCTCTTTTCTCGATCATATCTCGCGATTTCTTCTTTTCTCTCCCTTTACTATTTCCTAATCTTTGGTTCCTTTTCCCTTCGCAACCTAGCGTTCACATTATTGACCGCTTTTCTTTACATTTTCCGAAAATCCCCATTTTTTTCTAACAAATCAATTTCAGGATGAAATTCTTCTATTATTTCGCGTTTGGGAGCAATTTATTGAAGGACCGAATTCGCTATAGGGTGAGTGACTTCTTTAAAATTTAAAAATGTGTCACAAAATAAAAAAAAAACTCATAACATTTTATAAATGCAGTATAGTAATAATTTGTTTTTAAAGGCATCACTTAAATTTCAGCAAAAAGGCGCCGAATACGTGTGCAATGGATTTGTGCAGGACTATGCCCTGGAGTTTATCGATTTTTCCAAGCGATGGCAAGGCGCTTTGGCTACAATTGTCAATCGTGAAGGAACTGAGGTCAGGGAATTTGAAAACATCGATAATTTCAGAAAAAATCTTACAAAATATTTTTTAAAGATCATTATTTTCAAATAAAAATCTTGAATTCAAGGATTCCAAGAGAAGTCATTTTTAAAATCGATATCTTCCAAAAATAATTTTTAAATCTAAACATTTTTCAAAATGATAACTGTTTAAAAAACAACTTTCCAGACCTGGGGCTGCGTATGGAAAATCCCGGAAGAATATTCGCAGTCCCTCGACGACCAAGAAATCGGCTACAATCGATTGCAAGGTTTTTTTTGTATCGATATGAGACTAAGTTTATTTTTAAAAAATGCAAATGCGAAAATTCGGCAGAGTTAAAATTCCAGTCGAAGTCATCACCGACCAAGGCCCGATTCAATGCAGAACGTATCAATTCAAAGACCCAAACGCGAAATTCGGAAGGCCTTCGCCGCAGTACAAAACGGTGATTGTATCGGGAGCCAGGGAGCACGATCTTCCCGAGGGGTATCTTAAGAAGCTGGAGAATTTGGAGGTTTGTAAATTTGTTGAAAATCTCCTCCATGAGTTCTAGAAAAATGTACAACTTTTAAAATAAAAGTTTCTAAAACGATTGTTTTTTCAGGACAACGGCTATTCGGGAACGGTCGAAGTCGATATTCCACTATTGAACAAATGGAATCACTCGGGAGAGAAATAGGAATATTAGATTTTTCGATTATTTATTATTAGAATTTGAAAAAATCATCAACTCTACGGGCACTATGTGCTATAGGTCTGTGATAAATTGTTAAAGTGTGGCATACATTATGCTTTCTAGTCTGCTTCTTATATAACCCGACTACAAACCACTTCTATCATCATTTGTAAAACTGATAATCTGGATAATTCGTTACCCTCGTTACTTCATTATCTACGAAATGGGATGGAAAACGATCTCTTCCCACCGAGTCCTATATCCTTAACTATGGGCAACGAGGCAATGAATTATCTAAATTGCCTGTAAAATTCATTAGTTCTTTTTCACTCTCTAGCCCTAAGCCTTGGTGAATTAATGCTGGTGTCGTCCTCTCCTGAGTTATACAAGAAGCCCCATAGATTTTTGATAAATTAAAGCATGACATATATTATGTTTTTAGTCGAAAAGGTATCGAATTTTCTTTATTAAAGAAAAAAAATGAAATAAATCCTTATAAATCCAATAAATTAGATCAAAAGTTAAGGCTCAATTTGTAAAATTGAGCATCCATCATTAGGTTTATGTGAATATCACACATTAAAATCTACGTTTTTCACTGAAATTCAGAGGATTACGGCAGTGACGTCATCTATTTAAAAATGACGTCACCGTCTTTCCTCTTCCCTTTCTTCGCTAACATTATCTGGATTACGTTGTTGTTGTTGTTGTTGTTGTTGCTGTTGTTCTTCTTCTTCTTCAATAGACTCCTTTTTGAAGGTCCTATGTTTTCGTCTAAGTCTAGCTTGACACACTGGATAACACGTCGTTTGGCAAGCTGCTAAAATATCGACTTTTCGGATTACAATGAGACCAACCCCTTTCTGGCCCCGCCCATTATCGATCGAAACCAACCTAGACATGAAGGTCCTGACAGAGACTGGACGTTACATTGATGTTCACATTGTACGGAGCATTCGTTCGAGCATAAGGCTTTGGCGGTTTTCGGCGCAGCAGCTACGTGGGTCACTGGAGGCGGAGGTAGGGGAATGGAAATAGCTAAAAGTTATCTATTTTTCCGGAAAATAATCACCTTTCCAAAAAGCTGATCTTTTTTTTCATAAATTTCAAATTCATACTCGCTGGTAAAAGTGGAGTCACAGTAGGAGGAGATGGAGCGGGAACTAAAATAGCTGTCTACTATTATATAGTAGAAATGAAAATTGAAAAAATAGCATTTTTCAGTTTAATCTTGGCTTTATATGATAGAATAGGGGGTAAAGGTGACCATTATTCCAAAATTGATTGGAACTACTTAACGTTAAGATGTCTAACCGCCTTCATCAACTCCTATCAGTAGTTTCATTTTTTTAAATCTATTTAATTTCTACCTGATCTGACCAGCTGAGAATGGGTTGACTGTTCGATTTGGATGGAAAGCTAAAATTTTCTATATTTCAAAAAAAAAAAAAAAAAGTCAAATTTTCTCCTACTTGAATGCATTGTGGGTCGCATGCCGGTAGACACAGTGAAGTACATTTTTGTGGTTTTGAAACGGTCAAACTACAAGTCTCAGAGCACACTGAAATCAATGAGTTAAGCTCCGTCACTTTTGTTATAAGGTCAGATATCGCGCATGTGCCCCGCAAGTATTGTACTTGCAGAAGCATGCTCTAATACTAAATGTTAGTGGCTTTTTCTTTCTCTCACTATGAGAGGAGAAAGAAGAAAAGGTATAGTCACACCAACATTTAGCCATAGGGCATTTTTCTAGAGGGCAAGACTTGAGAGGCGTATGCGATAGTTTTACCTGGAGCACAATTGTCTTTGCATTCAACGGTCGAAACTCCAGTGCAAATCTTCTTGCAAGAATCAGTACAAGTACTCAGACATTGTGAGCTCGAAGTATCTTTGTCCAAAAATCCTTTTAACAGTTTCAGTGCGGGCTTCAGATAGGTACACGTTATTGAGCATTCTGAAACGAAGATGGAAAAGTTGATTTTCACCAAAATCTTGTAAAAATATAGCCATCTATAGTAAGATTGACGACTTTTCTAACATAAGCAATATCATTAGAGAAGAAGTCGCTCTTCGTTACAAGTATGCCAACACTATGGTTTTCCACGAATAGCTTTTCGCGAGCAATGTCAATTGGTAAGGAAGTTGATCTTCACGAAAATTTTACAGGGAAGAGCAAATTTTGTGTAAGATAGATAGAAAATTTTCAACATTTACCCGGCATACAATCGGAATCGCAAACTTTCTGGACTGGCATCGGCACCGGGACGGGTGGTGCGGGTTCAACCACATAAACTGGAGGTTGACGAAGAACAGGTGCAGGAGTGGCCATGGTGACCAAAGTAGTGGTCTTTTCCGGCGAGGGAACGATGAATTTGTACTCGGCTACGGTCGTGCCGGGCTTTTCGTTTCGGGAACAGGAAAATACGCACGCAGATGCACAGATCTAAAGGGGCTTTGATAAATCTTCAGGTTTCAAGATCTCTATGAAGATGCTGAACTAATTTGGGGCTTCTTGTGAATACTATACATCTCATTCATCATACATTTGAAAAGATCATACTTTTTCTTATCCATCATATTGCGTCTAAAAGTATCAACCTTCTAAATGTATCATGTATGAGCTATTTGAAGATCCAATTTTTACAGCATCTAAAAACCCTTACATCGCCACATTTCGAAGACGTCTGGAGGTGACTGCAGCTTGCGATGCAGCTAGATTGGCATACGTCCGAACAACCATTCGATGAAGAAGAAGCAGAAGCCGTTGGGACGCTCACGCTCAGGGCTGGATAGGGAGACTGAAATTATTGCGGATCAAAAATTTAACTGCATTTTATAAGTGCGAGCAATTCGTAAATGATTAGATGCTGTGATTACGACGCCCACACATAGAGATAAGGTAGGAAAGGGGAGAGTAGGAATAAATAGCGTGGGTCTCGTCCATCTCCCGTCAACTCTTCATTCACGAGTTTGCGCAAAGCGAATCATGTTTAAAAATTACCATATCCCTGAGAGTTTTGACTTTCTTTGTATTCTTCTGATCTTGGCTCGCGTCGTGGCAGACACATTTAGTCGGTCCAGGCGGTGTGCAACTACATTGCATTTGGTAGTTCCTATCGACTACCGTATTTGGCAGAATCTAGAAACATTTCACTTTAGGCATAGAAATTCGGGTATACCTGACACCCACAGACGGGAGAGTGGTTATTCGTGCATTGACAATTATGTCGTGATTCTGGCTGCTTTTTCTTGGGTTTGGCCTGAATATACAACGTACTATTTTGATTTTTTACTTGAAATCTATGAAATTTTTGAGTCTATGGTTCAAGGTTCACATCGATTTTGGCTAGACTCTTTCTGCCTGTCGAATTGGTCAAATGTTGTCTAGTGGTCATTTCCCGGTCACTTTATCTCCCCTTTCTTTGTTCCTAATCGGATTTTCGCCGTATTTCAACCTGTTTCCGCCCTTGTCTATGTGTGAACACTAAACAACCCATAAGCTTCTTCTAGAAAGGCAACAGTTTCCCTCTAGACAAACACGAAACCGTACAGAAATTGAGGAGAAAACCAACGGATAAAGAACAAAGAATCATCGACTTTCATTTAATCACATCACATCACTTTTATTTGACAAATTTGCTAAATAAAATTGTAAATCGAGAGCAGACTACTGTAGGTTTCCAATGAGAAATCGAATTTTATGAAATTTTCGCACTTTTTCAAACCTTAAAAATTTTATCCTATTTTCTGAGTCAATAATAAGATATTTTCTTTATTCCAGAAGAAAAATCTTCAAATTTCTTGACCTCAATGAAAATTTAGAAAATCAGTATAAATTAGAATAAAATCGACATACCGTGGCCAAATAAACTGCAGTCAGCAAAATGAACGTAGTCAGAAATTTAGTTCGCATTTAGATTCGAGGTTCGAAATTAGATAGTACGGACGAGCACGCTCCTGAATGCCTCTCCCCTAGCGGTGGTCTTCGCGAAAGAGTGGAGTGAATGCCCTTTTCTTTGACCAACTTCCCTCTCCCCCTCCTCTTCTCTCCTTCATTCTCTTTGAACTGCCGATAATCAGTGATTATGGCTGATAATCCGGCAACAGTCTTGCCGCAGGCTTGTCTCACATATTCGAGTGAAGTCTGGCGAACTTTCGGAGCACTTTAGGAACAATCTTGGGAGCTTTCTGCGAAAATTGTTCGATGAATCTGGGGACATTCTGGAGATTTTCGAGAACTCGAGTATTTTGAAAAAAGCTACAGAAAAAAATGAAAAACTTTCATTTTATATTAAAAAAAAATCTTCACTTTCAAACTTTATTCTTTCAAAATCAAATCATATTATACTCCATCAGAAACCCAAATTGTGCGGATAAAACATACGCTTGCACTCATTCCTTACAAATCAAATAAATAATCAAGTCGTGAATAAATAATATAAAACCAGGAAAGCCTACCGTAATCCCTCTCGAAAAAGTGATTACAGCATGCCAATCCTAAGAAAAAATCAAATCAAGTATTCATTGCAATAAAACATGGATGAGTTAGAAAGGAAAAGAGAAAAATAACTTAGACCTGCCAGATAAAAATTCAGGACTTCTCATATCCAGAAGGAGACAAAATTCCTCCAACCAAATCAAATCTTCACATTTCAGAGAAAAAGATAGAAGAGCTAAAACTGCACATGAGAATGAGAGTTTGACACTAGAAGGAAAAAAGGACTCTTGTAAAAAAACAAAGAAATAAGTGGGAGAAAAATAAAGTCAGAGACCAGTTGGGGATGATTGTGATGAAACGAGGGCCGGAGCGCAGAGTTGCACTGCTCGCTCTAGCTATAAAGGTCCTCATCGTCATTGCCGCCCGCTGGCTGAAATAAAATATAGTTTTATCCTAGCCTCAAGTTCGATTTTCATTTTTTAAGCGAAACAGCATGAAAAGAGGATAAAGTGGTTGAATTTTTCCAAGTCTTTCAAAATTAGCACATTTTCTTGAGATGATCCAATTTATTAAACTTTCAAAATTCCAACGATAAGTTATTTTGGACGATTCGATATATTCGAGATTAGCAGATTTTGCTATGATTATTTAATATACGCTAATTTCCCGTACCTGTGGAGCTCCACCAGGGTTTCCTCCCTCACTGGGCTGATTCTGCTGCTGGCCGGGGAAGCGGAAGTTGTTCCCGAAGCCGCGCTGCTGCTGCAGTGTCTGTGCGAACATCTCATACCTGAAAGGTAAATTCATAAATCAATCATTTTTTGCTAATTACTATTTCTCATGTTTTTTTTACATATTTACTGTAGAAATTTCAAGTTTTCTGACAAGGAATGCAAACAAAATTACAGATATTGCTCAAAACTGGTAGGTTACTTAAATCGAATGCGCTGAACACGTTAGTAGAATAAAAAAGACGTTAAAGATGCCAAATAGTACCGCAACTTGGTTGCGAATTTTCCTTTAGTGCTGCAGCAGATAATAGCATTGCCAATGCTCGATTTCACAAGGTAAGTTAATGTTGAATTTTTGTTAATGAATTGTAAAGTGAATAGTTGAAATTCGGAGCTAAACTGCGAAACTATTCGGAACCTTTAGCGTTTTCTGACTTGATTACCATGATCCGTGTTTGATTGGGGGTTAATTACTGATTTTGAGTATTATTCGTGATTTACACACGCTTACATTCCTCGTAGGTCTTGAATTGAATAAGATAGCCCACTTTCTATAGTACATTAAATTTAAATTGAAACATCTGGGACTTTGTCAAAGAATCGTTTTGCAACATTGAACAACACTGCGTACTTCCTGATGTCGTTATCCGAGACGGAGCGTCTGGCGAATTTCATGGCCTCCTCGAAGTGAGCCTTTGTGATTTCGGGCACCGGATCGACAATCGTTTCTTCCATGAGCTCTTCACCGCGCGCATTTCTTTCCTGAGCATTTATCTTTCATATTTTTTAAAGAGCATTGATATTAGAAGGAAAATATTTATTCCGTTTTTTTTTTTTAAATTTTATTTTACTGTTTTACCTGTCTTTCTTTTTCCATTCTGATCTCCTTCTCGATGGACTCCCTGATGGCAAGTTTGCAAGCTCTAAAATTTTCTAGAAATTATTTCAAAATTTTATGATTTGGCATTTTTTTTTTTAAACTGTCCCCTTTAAATTCATTTTATTTCTTGTATCTTCAACTCTATAAAAATCGAGCTTGCAAAAGAAGCATATGCTCGCTCAATTTTTATTTCAAAAGAATCAAAGATTTTCATTTGATTTCGCACATTTATGACACTCGTATCATCAATATTTTCCCCTCATTTCGTTATTCAGAATTTCACAGAACGTGAGTTTCTAAACTTGTGAAAATCGGGGGTTTTCGGATGATACAAGCTCTTAAGATGTGCTATTTTATAAAAAGTGGACTGAGCTAGTTCTTTTCCGAAATTAAATTTTCTTCTATTCGGGATTTTCTTTCTTAAAAGTAGATGGGCTTATTTGGAAAAGCTGCAAACCTCTGGCAAATCTCAGTCAGATCAGCACCAGAGAATCCGATGGTGGACTTGGCGAGGAAAGAGAGGTCGAGTTCCTTGGAGATGGGTGTCTTGCGGAGATTGGCCTTGAAGATCTGGAGACGGGAGGCCTCGTCGGGCAGGGGGATGTAGATCAGCTGATCCAATCTTCCCGGACGAAGGATTGCAGAGTCGATGATGTCCGGTCTAAATTTCTATTAATTTTTTGATTCTTCTCGATTTTTTCCTTCACCAAAATCAATGTTCAAACACTGTCTTTTTTCTTAATTTAATCATCTTCTTTTCATATGGAGAATTTTAAAACTAAAACCTAGAAACTTATTTTCTTCTAGACGAAATCGATAATTCAAAGTCTCACCTGTTAGTAGCTCCAATGATGAAGACGTTCTTCTTGGAGTTCATGCCGTCCATCTCGGTGAGCACCTGGTTGATGACTCGGTCCGCGGCGCCGCCCGCATCGCCCAGCGAACCTCCACGCGCCTTGGCAATCGAGTCCAATTCGTCGAAGAAGAGAACGCACGGGGCTGCGGCACGGGCCTTGTCGAACACGTCTCTCACGTTCGCCTCCGACTCTCCGAACCACATCGTGAGGAGCTCGGGACCCTGAACATTTTTAGATTTCATTTTTTTTTCCAAAATTCACGTTTTTTCTTCAAAGAAAAGAACATTTTTAATTTTCAGAAAAACAATCTAAAATTTGTCAATGCTATCCTTTTCAGAACCTGATTTCTTTTACTTTTAGAAAAAAAAATCAAAATTTACCTTGATGGAAATGAAGTTAGCCTGGCATTCGTGAGCGATAGCCTTGGCGAGCAGGGTCTTTCCACATCCGGGCGGGCCGTAGAACAGCACTCCACGAGAGGGCTGCATGCCGAATTTAAGGTACCTGTAAATTTAATCGATAAAATTGTAGTGATTAAGCAAAATTCAGCCATATCTTCAAAATACAAAAAAAACCCCTTTTGAAAAGCTGAGTAGTCCATTTTGCAAGAATACTCGAATTTTTTCATTGAAATGTCACAAGTTCTAAAAACAATTGAGAAGCGTGTCTTACTTCTCGGGGTGCTCGACAGGGTACTGCACGAGTTCCTGGAGCTCTCGCTTGACGTTCTGGAGGCCGCCGATGTCGTCCCACGTGATGTTGGGCGTCTCCACCACGGTCTCTCTCAGCGCAGAAGGAGACGATTTGCCCATCGCGAAGCGGAAGTTTTCCATGGTCACGGCCAGGGAGTTCAGGACTTCGGCATCAATGTTCTCCTCTTCCAAATCGATGAGCTCCATCTTTTCTCTGAAATTCGTTTTTTTTGTTGATAAATCAGGATTCCACACACGTGTTTCTATCCAGATTTCGAATCTTTTATTCCCATACCTGATCTGTTGGAGGGCGGCTTCCGAGCAGAGGGAGGCCAGATCAGCACCCACGTATCCGTGGCATTCATTGGCGACTTTCTCGAGGTCGACGTCCTCAGCCAGCTTCATGTTCTTCGTGTGGATTCGGAGAATCTCCAGACGACCGACTGCGTCAGGAATGCCGATGTCGATTTCCCTTAAAATTATTTGTTTTTAGCCTCCATTTTTTCTCAAGAATATTTTTTAGATTTTAGAAATCCAATCAATAGGATAATTCTACAAAAAAAAGAGCTTGAGATTTCAAGTAATTTTGAAAGGCCATATATATTCTTTGGAGATTTGACATTCAAATTTCAGTAAAAGTGGTTCAAAGAGCATTTCTGCAGAAAATTCTGAACATCAGTCTATTCAGGTCAATCATAGTACTTCAAGAACTGCTCTATGGATTTTCCACAGGAAATCCGATATTTTTCTTTTTAATTTTTCTAACCTGTCGAATCTTCCGAATCGTCTGAGTGCGGGGTCGATGGAGTTGGGTCTGTTCGTGGCAGCGATGACGACCACGTGCGTGCGCTGCTTGATGCCGTCCATCAACGTCAGCAGCTGCGACACGATGCGGCGTTCCACCTCACCGTGGGTCTGCAATAATTGGATATAAAACCCGTTTTGTATCTCTTATTCATCTACATGTAACTTGATTTTTTTGTTTATCTGATTCCTTCTCTTCTAAAACTTATTCTAATTTTATTTTTAGCTGGTGACTCTAACATCTCATTCATTCATTTCTTCCTCCTATTCGTCATAATGGACGCTTTTTAGCGAGTGGATTTCCCGATTTTTATATCCCATCTATTGTTTTCCTGTGCTGTTATCATGTGATTAAAGATCATGTTCTACCTTCTCTCTCTTGGGAGCGATAGCATCGATCTCATCGATGAAGAGGATGGCGGGGCTGTTCTTCTCGCACTCCTCGAATGCCTTCCTCAGATTCGACTCCGACTCACCAGCCATTTTGGACATGATCTCTGGGCCTGAAAGAATCTTCTTTGGATTTTCTTCGAATACTTTTCTAAAATAAGTATTTCCTCTAAAAGCGACACTACATTTTTTCTCGTTCCAAAGAATTGATTGATGATTTAGATAATCTTATTTTTTAATTAATTATTTTGAATGAAAGCTCAAGTCTTTTTTCGTAAATTCCTACCATTGATGAGGAAGAAGAACGCTCCGGTCTCATTGGCGACAGCTCTGGCGATGAGGGTCTTTCCAGTTCCGGGCGGGCCGAACAGGAGAATTCCCCTGGGGGGCTTGATGCCGATTGCCTTGAAGAGCGACGGGTGGCGCAGGGGCAGTTCGACCATCTCCTTGATCTGAGCCAACTGCTTGCGCACCTAAAATTACATATTTTCGCATTTTAGAACGCCTTTTTTCCCAATTCAATCACAATTCCTGTAGATTTTGTCCATTTGTTTCTAATAGATTTGATACCATTTTAGTTTTTAATAACCTAAAAACTTACGCCGCCCAAATCGTCGTATCCGACGTCATTTATGCTCTCCTCCTCCTCTTCTCGCTTGATGGGGTCGCCCTCGTAGTGGATCATGGTATCGGGCGCGACGATGCACGACGGGGAGGGGTCGGCTTCCACCACCTGCAAGTAACCACATGAGTTACCATTTTTGCTAGAAAATGATATCTTCTGTTTATTTCTTTTTCGATACCATTTTTTTTAGGTATTCTGATACAACTTTTGGTATCCATTTTTGCCCACCTTGAACTCGACAGTTCTCATTGCAGCCTGGACGGTGAAGATGTCGCCCTTGTGGACGGGACGGTAGGCCTCGACGAAGTATGGCTTGAGGAACACCTCGAACAGGTTCCTGAATAGCTCAATCGGTTAGATGTCGGGTTTCAATTTTTTTTTTTTGCAAAATTAATCCTTTTCAAAGCTCACCTGTTTCTTTATCAATTTTTGCTATCTACAAAGTGAGTTAATTATACTATTTGGTAATTGGTGAGAACTTTCTCAAAACCCTTTTTGTCAGGTCTGAAACCTACCCGGTAAGTCCCTCGATAGTGTCATCGATGGGCAGCACGTGAATGCGCTTGCCGTAGCTGATATTGGCTGCCGTCACGCTGACAACATCACCCAGGCGAACACGCAAGTTGTGACGCACCACGCGGTTCATCCGGATCTTGTCGTTGGGACAATTGTCGTCTGCCAGCACGATCGTCACCGTCTCCTTTCTCTTCTTGCCCTGAAAATAAAAAGGATTGCATAAATCTGTCTTTTGAAATTGAGGTGTTTATGTAATCTTTTGAATTGTTTAAATCCGAGGAATCTCATATATGGCTCCTCCTTTGCCCCACCTTGAGCAGCACGGTGTCTCCTCTGAACAACCCGAGCTCGTCCATCTTGGCCTGCGACAGCGAGATCACCGAGTTATCATCTTTCTCGCTCTGAGAATATCGATTTTCGTAAATTCGTAAATCTGGATTTCGTATTTTCGAAGTATAGAAGTTTGATTTAAAAAATTATCGTTTTTGCAATTTCTTTGTTGGATCCATGAACGACTGGAAGCGTTCTCAATGAAAGTTTTCCCCAAAACTAGAGAGGTTTACACTGAGAGTTTCTAGTCTTTTGTGGGTTCGACCACAAGATTTCATCTATCCAAAAGACTAGGAATTCTGTAAAGTCGTTATTATTCCATATTATTTATTTTCTCGCATTTTCTATTCTTCCCAGATTTCCATAATTTTTCATATATTACGTACCTGCTCGACAATGAGTCGGTTTGGCTTGGCCTTGTCCTTGAGGATAGCCGTGGCGAGCTGATCGTTTTTCTTCTCCTTTTCGTCCTTCTGCGTCGGCACCTGAGCCATGATTCACTGCAGACAAACTGGGGTTGCTTTCGGGAAAAAACACCTGAAAATAAGATTTTTTACAAAGTGATCGCAAATTTTAAGAGAAGTACGAAAATTCGATAAGATTTTTTAAATCAAAGAATTTCACGAAGAGGTTTCAAGAAAACTTTAGAAGAAAATGGCGAAACTCGCGAAATTTCACGTTAGAAAAGTAGAGGAATTCGTTATTCAACGTCACATTAGGAGAGGGATTTCAAAATCGATGCAAATCTGGGTCAAGGTTCTAGAATTCCATCCCAAAAGGTTTCTAGAACTTTCTGAAAATTTTCCTGAACAGAATGTTCAAGAAAGAACCTTATCAATTTTTCAAATTTCGAGAAAAATGACCGCTCGGACCTACGAAAATTCAAAATGATGATATTGAGGATTATTTTCATCCAACGTCCTTTTCCCTCGTAAAAGTAGGGCGACAAGTGGAAAAGGCAAGAAATTGGGACAGTTGTCGACCCCTCGTCTCTGCCTCTCTCTCTAACACATGACAGAGGAAACCCCGCCCCTTTGCTAGTAGCAGACAGACCGTGTGGTGTGATGCCGGCATGACTTTTCTTCTCGTTCTCCGCGCTCTCTCGCTTTCTTTTGATCTCTATTGACAGTTCTTATGTTAGGCGGAGTGGTCCAATTTCCACCAATTTTCTCAATCTTTAGGATTTCTGAGTTTTTAGAATTTTTGAAATTCACATATTTTGATCTGGAATTTTCCAGACCAAAATCCATAAGTTTTTCAAATTGTTTAGTTCTTTCCTATCAACGCTATAAAATCATTTGATTCAAACCCCGGGGCGTTTTTATCAGTAATCAAAGTTTTATCAGTTCGGAGCAACTCTTCCCTTATAAGGCTCACGAGAAAATAGGTTATTTGTCTCTCGGCTTCAAGTTCCTTATTTTGTTTTTGCCAATATTCAAGTGTCAATCAAAAGTACCGCCCTTTTCTCTATAAAAACGTCAAAATGTTGCATGTCTCATTTTTCTTCAGAAAAAAACATCATTTTGTACACTTTCCGAGCAAACTTTTTTTTATCAGTTTTCAAATCAGCTTGTTTATATCAAAAGCAGTCCTGTCTTATCAGATCGGATTTTGCTGATTCTAAAAACGCCTATTTTTGGATTTGCTCGACTAGTCGTTGACCTTGGTTTTATCGTTTTTATTGATTTTCTTTATAACTGACTTTATCACTAGCTCTTTATCATTGGCTAATTCTTATTACTAACTTATCGTTTACTCTATGACTAATTTTGTCAGTTCCTATCGTCGATTATCGATCCTCATCGCCGATTTTTTCTTGAGCTCCTCTATCATTGACTACCATTTTTTTATAAGTGATTTTATCACCCCTTATCCCCGATCTTATCAGTTCAATTTTCAGATCCGACGTTGATTCATTGCTCCATCTGTTGCGTACCATCTGTCTCTGAACGCTTCATCCAAACAGACAACGACAATGGCTGCTATGTTCCTGTTCGATGAAGAGTTGGAGAACCAGGGTATGTAGCCTTAATCATTAGAAAAGTCCGAGACGCGGAAAAAATCGTACTCTAGCCAGTTTTCTCTGGATTCCAACCTATCTCTCAACATTTGAATTGCTAGAGACGCAGAAAATCTGATCCTGGCTAGACTTTCTATCTTTTATCATTGAAAGGGGTAGAGATACAGAAAATCATTTATTCTAACCACTCGGCTATCTTTTATCATTGGAAAAGGCAAAGACGCATAGGAAAAATTTGAAAATTGACCATTCTTTCTTTAGTCTATGGCTCTTATCTTTTGACATTGAAATTATCAGACACGCATGGGAAAAGCTGATTCTAATATTCTTTTATCGCTCTCTTCCCGACTTTTTCGCTGAAAAATCTGCAAACTCCGAAAATATTTACCCATTGCGCGAAAACAATTTGATAACTTCGTACTTATCAGCTGAGCGCAAATTTTATGGATGAAAATTTTTTCGATGGGCCTGATAAGCTATTTTTGAGGACTTGCGTCAAAGTCGGAATAAATAAGGGACCGGGGCTCCTCTTGATTTTTAAAGTGGCCCAAAAATCTGAGGTTTCTGATATCATATCAGCGGCTTCATTGATAATTTCGATTAACTCCACCCAAAAAGCAAACATTTTGTGTTGAGTTATTTTCCCCTTTGATATTTACAAAGATTAACGATTTACCTCAAACTGGCTGTTTTTATTCGTCTACCAGAACCCGATGGATTACCCATTTTTGTGCAGCGATGAATTTGATTTTTCCTCTCAAACAAAGACTGCGTCTTCCCACAGACACTGTAGTTAAGCATAGGACTCTACCCACCCACCCACGCTCTTCGTTCTTTGATAAGCGAACTTGTGATACAGTTTTCCGTCTATCTTATCAGTTCTTATCAAATTGAAAAATTCGATTTTTTGATGACACGCCGTTACGTTTTTTTGCAGTTTGTCATTTAATTTTTCGATTTTTCAAATCCGTTGCGAAATTTCTGTTGAAACTTGGCAGAGTGTAAAATTACTACGACTCCCCGAATATTCTCTCTAAAACGATGTAATCAACTCATATGATCAAGCATAGGCTTTTGAAATATTTGAAACACAGCACAAAACATGATGAAATAATCTTTTGATTTCAAATTTCCTGCTGTGGCGCGCGAATTTTCATGATTTGGTCTATTTTGAACTCGAAAGTTCTTTCTTCTTGCTATGTTATTGTTCCATGCCATGTGAGTTCGTCTGTCACGTTTTTTCCTGCCACAGAGTTCGAAAAATAACACGAGGAAAAAAGGAATGTTAGAGAAAAACATAATCGAGAAATAGCATGGCAGATTTAGAAGGTCAGGGGAAAAAGAAATGGAAGAAATAGTATGAAAAAGAGGGACCTTTTCAAAATTGATGAGTTAGAACACGTGATCATTACGACCCCATGATTCTTTCCTCTCTCTTCCCTTACCACGTTATTTCTCTGTTTCTATACCAATTTGAAAATAGTGCTGAATGTTGAGAAGGAAAAGAAAAGATGTTAGAGAAAAGAGTGTCTCACGTGCTATAGAGTACCAATGGCAGTTTATATCCAGAGGAATAGCATTCGTTTTGAGAGACGAAAAGAAATAGAAAACTGAGAAATAGTATGGAGAAGAGAAGAATTTATGTGTAAGGGAATGTGCACCAATATGCCTGGTGATCATATCATTTTCTCACGAGTGGAAAGAAATAGCGTGACTTATTGGAGGGTAGAAAAGATTCAGAAAATCGAGAAATAGTGCCTAATTTTGATAGACGAAGAGATCTATGTCACAGAATGCACAAACAGTTGTGAGCTGTGTGGAATTTTGCGTACTAGGAACCACAAAATTTGGATCACAAGATTTAAAAAAAAAATCAAATTATCGGGGATTTTTATATTTAAAATTATTTTTAAACAGGAGGTTTTGAACTTTGGCTAAGGAAATCTCGACTTTTCCCATAAAACTACAAACTTTTTATTGTTTTTTGATGTTTTCATATTACACTGTCTGCTAAAACGCATTTTTATTTGAATCAAAACAAAATGGCATTCAATTCAGAAATGTTTTTAGGGAGTTTAAAAATAAACCCGGAAAAGAGTTTGCAAAAATCTGGACTATAAGGCTTATCATGTGCCTATATGGTTTATCCGGTTTTAATCCTTATTTATTCGGATATACCATGTCTAAAATAGGATAGGGGAGGGATTCATGTATTCCGTATGCTTTTTCGGTCTTTATCCATAAAACGCTCCCATGCTGAATAATAATGCGTCACATTATTGCCTTTGTTCTATCCATGAATAATCAATAAGCCAGCCTGCGTTGAATACAGTGTCTAAATATTCAAATTTTCAACGAGTTAATCAGACGGCTTTTAATACAGTACCCCCTTTAAGGGGTCCTTTCGATTTCGAACTTTTCCCATTAACCTGAACCACGCGCACAGACCCAAGGTCATTTTTTTCTCTCGAATTCAGTCGGTTGAATTTCTGAATTTCGAACTTTCCAAAACAGGAAAATAACGTGATCTTCGGTTTTTGACGAGGAAAAAATATCTTTCGATTTTTTTGAAAGTTGAAAATTGATAAATTTCCCAACAAGACTTGCAAAAGTAGTCCTATCTTTGGAACTTTCAAAAACAAATCAAAACTGAATTCGTTTTTATAAGTCCCGCCCCTTCATTAGTTTTGCAGAAAGAAGAAAATATTATGCCAACCGTTTTTCATGCCTATATTGTAACGTGCAAAGGTAATATCGGCGCTAAATTTAGATCATCGAGGGCAATTTATAAATATCAACACATTTCCGAGTCTAGACTCTTGCGCTAATTATTTTAAAGGGACGAAAAACAGGATGCACACATTATGTCCTGAAACAAATAACTGAATCATCATCAAATTATGCAATTTTGACAATCTACATCACATGTTTAAAGATAGTCCCTTAAAGCTGACTGGAATAGTTGAATGAACTCTGGACTCCCCACTATTTTAGTATAGATTAGAAACGCATAGTTGTATTCCTGCAAATCGCAAATTTCCATGTCTATTTCTAGAAATTTCCATCCAGTCCCCTTTCTTATTATCGAGCGTAGTGGTGCGAGAGAGAGAGAGAGAGCGACGCGCGCGCACTTTCAAATTCCCCTTCTATCCCAGCTGGTTGTTGTTTTCGTCCCCGCGTCGCGGTCGTGCGTCGCGTGTCCCTCAAATATAAACATACTCTGCGTCTAGACGCTCTAGCCTGTCCCCCTGACTCTAGTCACTTCCACCAACTCTGCCCTAGACGTGCTCACGCTTCCTCTATATCTATCCCCCTATTTTCACTCTAGGCCTTCCAAAATACCGGCTACAGTACCATCAGCGGTATCACCGCGATATCCAAGCCGGGTTTCCGTCCCTGTCCTGCAACGCTAAAGCGTACTCCTTATTTTGGATACCTGCTAATTTTCACCAACCTCCAAAATTCTACCCTTTATGTCAATAGCATGTGCCGAATTACAAAAGGAAAACTACATACCAAAATTAAGTAAGTTTTCTCTGAATGATAAAAGTCTTGTTTTGATGATGGAAACTATATTCTAATTGCATTATGCTACACTCTGAATAGTAAAGAATATCGTATTCTTTAATTGCGTTGTTTACGATATATTTTCTGTCTAAATGTTATAAGGCAAAGTGGTTAGATTTCATAAGAAGGGGAAAAGGAACTGTCATTATGCTAATAGGTCACCTGCTTAGGAAAACGCGACATTTATTGTTCTTTCAAGACCCTACAATTCGAATACCGTACTATTTTTCCCATGACATCACTATTTACAGTATCCCTCAAAGTAAGCCATATGCTAATTTCTGCCAGCCTCTAAATATCGCGCGTCATAAATAAATCTTGGCGCGGCGGGGGTCAACTGACATCATCTTTGTATTTCCTGTATCTCTTTGGCGTATTTCTTCCTCTCTAACTTGAGTGCTATTTTCTTTCCTTCCAATCTTTGCTTCTCTCAACTTAGTGGACTATTTTCTCATTTACCACCTTTCCTCCATACTATTTCCTCTTCTTACTATCTTTCTTCCTCTCAAATTAGCGCGCTATTTTTCTTCTTTATATCTTCCTCCTATGTCTTTTCTGTAGTATTTTTTTTTCTTCTCCGTCCCACTATTCGCAAAATGATGCAAGGTATCTGTTTAGCGAGAAAGATTCAGTCATTCTCACGTAAAATGAGTCCTGCCCACTATAGTGGCAGTACAACGCTTCTTCTTGAACGTTCTTTGCGTTTCTCGACTTTTTCGCGTGCACTATAAAAAGCTCTTTCTTATTGGCAGTTTAGCGTAGTAGTTGTTCTTTGGCGTATAGTTTCTTTATCAGTTGTTAAGTGATTTGATCACTTTCCTATTTTGAAATTTTATTCTCTTCTAATTATCGACAATTGATCTCTTTTGATTTCAGGTGGAGACGCAATGATTTCGGATGTATCGGATTTGGGACTGAGGAGAAGATCGGAAAGAAGAGGAGAGAGAGGAGCCGAGAACTATAGAAAGGAAAGGGAAAGCCTCTACTCGGGTAGAGATACCAACGAGGACAGCCACGATGGTCGAATGGCAAGGTCCGTCGTTTACCATTTTTGACGAAAAATATTTTGAAATTTTCATTTTTCCATTCAAATTAGACATTTTTTTGTGCAAAAATGTCGCACATTTTGCATTGAAATAATGTTTTCCTTACAAATATTTCAAATATACTTTGTTTTGGAACTTTCATTTGTTCGATTTGATTGATAAAAATCCTGGATTTCATCAAAAATTCATAAACATTTTCATATTCTTCCTGGATTTTGAACCATTTATCATTTTTTTTCCTTCAAATTTTAGTGGCAACATTTGGACGAAATTTCTTTTTTTTCCTATAAAAGGCTCTGTTCAAACAGATGGGCATTTTTCACCCCTTTTGTCCCAGTCACTAAATCCAAAAATGAGAAAGTGGGAATTACGAAATCGACTAGCCCACTTTTTCCTGGATATTATGAAATATACCAATGAAATCCTGGAATCTATACGAAAAGATTCATTGCAAATTGCAAAATCAAAGAAATTCGAAATTCTTGGAGAAAAACGTAGAGAACACTCATTTTCTCGCTAGTTATTGAAGGAAAGGCACAAAAACTCTTTTTTCTAATTATTTTTTTTAATAAGAAATCCAATTTTATTCTAATTCTTAGTGAAAGACCTGATTTTTGAGAAAATTCTAAATTATGCTATTTTTAACTTTTCCAGATTGGATTACCGTGGTCGCAGTACGGGCTATTCCTCGGACGATATGTTTCCGCTGGAAGAAGAACTGGAGAAACGCACTAGAAGGCATTCGAGAAAGAGGCTCAACTTCAGGGGTAAATTTTGCAGAAATAAAAAATATTGAAATTTTAACCAAATAAAGCATCTTTATTTTTACTATAAGACCCTTTTTTAAGGATTTACTAAAAATAAAAGATCCGGGGCTTTTATTGAAAAACATCTTCCATTGCAGACTTTTACGAGCTGACCGATGAACACCTCGGCTCGGGCGCCTATGCCTCAGTGAGGACGTGCATTTCGAAGGAGGACGGACAGGAATACGCGGTGAAGATCGTCGACAAGCAGGACGAGAGCCACACCAGATGGAGACTTCTCAGGTATTTTGATTTTGTTCATTCCAAGTTCATCTTTGGAGTTGGATAAATTTCGGATAAGAATTCATAGAGAATTACGAGAAGCGAAGTTAACGTTGAAGTTTCCAGATAGACATAGTTGAACCGGGGAAAAGTTTGAATATTCCTTCTGAAATCGAACGACTTTTGTATAAAAGGTAAAAACGAGCCTAAATTCGGAATTTCAGGGAAGTGAACACCTTCGAGATGTGCGAGAAATGCGACAACATCGTCAAGTTCATTGACTGGTACGAGGACGAGTCGAACTTCTACATGGTATTCGAGAAGTTGCACGGCGGTCCCCTGCTCCAGCACATCATCAGAAAGACGTACTTCACCGAGGAGGAAGCCCGCAGAGTCACCAAGGACATCGCAACGGCGTTGCGTTTCTTGCATGGCCAGGGCATCGCTCACAGGGATATCAAGTAAGATTTGATCTCCAAGTCCACTTCTAAACCTTGAATTTTCCTATTCAAACTTTATTTGCGTAGTCGACGAGGAGTGGCCCATTTCAAGATCTTTGAAGAAAATATTTTCAATTAAAAATCCATACATCAATCATTTTCAGACCGGAAAACATCCTGTGCACGGAGAGAGACCGCGTGAGTCCCGTCAAGATCTGCGATTTGGACCTCGCAAGCAGACCCATGAAGTCCCACTCGCCGCCGAAGGTTGTGGCAGAACCAGACTTGGCTTCCCCAGTTGGAAGTGCCGAGTTCATGGCTCCGGAAGTAGTCGATGCGTTCATCGGGGAGTCGCTCAAATACGGTAGGCTACAAATACAGTGATCAAGTTGGAAGAAGTACGAAAAGCTACAGAGTAACCCATTCGTGAATTAAAAATGACGTCTTTATAAAATTGAAATTTTGGATAGAAATGATATTGAGTTGAAAACTACAAGGAGAAAATTAATTCAAATTTTCAGACAAACGCTGCGACATGTGGTCTCTCGGAGTGATCATCTACATCATGCTATGCGGCTACGCACCTTTCCAGGGCGAGTGCACCAATGAGGACTGCGGGTTTGTAAATTTCGAAACCTCAATGCAGCATCCAAAACCATTCTCCTGGCCTTTAACATTATTGTTTTTAAAATAAAATATTCAATATCCTATCTAAACCACTTTATCATCCCCTACCCTTCAACAAATGCTAATTTGTAGCTGGATGGAGGGACGTCCATGCGACGACTGCCAGAGAGATCTGTTCACCAGAATCCAGCTGGGCGACTACGACTTCCCCGAGGAGGAGTGGGGCATGATCAGCCAGGTATAAAAACCCAAAATCAGAATTCGGGAAATCTCTATTGCTAATCTTTTTTTTCTTGAAAATTCTCATTCGAGTAGAGAGTTTCTTTTCAAAGATGCATGAAGTTAGTGTAAATTTAAAATTTATAGGAGGCGAAAGACCTGGTGAGACATCTGCTGGTGAAGAACGTGAACGAGCGCTATACTGCGGACCAGGTGTTGGAACACCCCTGGGTCAGGCAGCAATCCGCCCCGCCCACCATACTCCAGACCGCCAGCAATTTGTTCCGGTGAGTCAAATTTGATTTTCTTGAAAACATGAAAAATTTTCGATTGTTTAAAATAAATGCGGAAAATAGAAATTATAGGAAATTTAATATGATAAAGATTTAAAAAATTATAATTTATACTAATTTTTCAGCAACGATTCGGCTCGCGACATGCAAAAAATGTCGGAAACATTCAACGCGGTCAATAGGGGAAGACTCTCGACTCAGCTGCAGAGAATGTCTGTGCAGGTAGAAGTCTAATTTTTTCCTAAAAACGAAAATTATGAAAGCAAAATTTCAAACTAAAGATAAAAGCTTATTCTTTTGAAACTTATTGAAATTGTTTCAGGAGGAAGAAGACCTGCCTTCGCCGACTGACTCCGAGGATAGCGACTCTCAGGTATAATATTTGTTTAAAATTATTTAATTTTAGGGCTAGAATAAACTAAAATTATAAAAATACCGATTCTAATTTCAGAATGACACCATTAGCATCAACAACAAGATCACCCAGACGCAGACCATTCCTCCGCAGGTAAAAAGGGATCTTAAAACCGATAGTTTATCAAAAGTTAGAATTTCCTATAGAAAACTTACAGAAAATTGATATTTCTTTTCACTCCAACTAAATTGGCAAAATTTTCGCTTTAAAATTGAACTTCAACGAAAGTCTCGATATTAAACTAAAACAGCGCGGTCCACTCTAAGAATACCGTTATTTTCAGTACGCTAATTCGCCGTTCGCGATGTTTATGATGGCGCAGCCGCCACTGTCCTTCTTCGACCCCTACTTGGATGACGATTTTCCGATCGAACCGAGTCAGGCCAACGAGATGAGAATCGGATCCAAAGCGGATTTACAGAGCTGTGCGGCGGTGAGAATTTTATTCTGATCTCTTCCTAAGTAAATTGGCTCTTTTCTCAAAATTTTACTTTTTTCTAAATTCGTTGATCTTCTTCCTAAAAAATCGATCGCTTTTCAATTTTGTTACGTCTTTCTTTTCGAAAAAATAATGAATTTCTATTTTAAAACGTTGATTTTTGCTAAAAATCGAACTTCAGACAACCCAGGGCGCAACCTCGCTGAACAAATCGGTCAACATCGACTGCGAGGTGAACGTGTGAAAGCGGCGATTCGACTACCACCACTCGACCGTCCAATCACCTGCTGTTTTCCCCCCAAATTTGTAGATATCGCTCAAAATTGGGTAAATAGAGTTTGTTGAAGCTTCTTTGAAAATCCCAATTTTGAGGCGATGTAGAAGACAACTACTGTACCATATTACTTCACCCTCACAGAAATTAGACGCCTAAACCCCACTTAATTTCCTGTATATAACGCATAAGTAACTTACAATTAGGTTAGTCTTGGTGAAATTGTATATTGCACCATTTGGTAAGATGGAGATTTTTGATGCCATACGCCATTTCACCGACTACTCCATGAAGCGGCTAAGTTGTAATGTGTCCTTATTTTTATGATGCTACTAGAAATGGTTATAGATTTGAAGGATGGCAATTTGAACCATTTTTAGTGGCGTTATCTTGCTATACTTGGTAAAATAAGCGTAAAATTGGGAATATGACTTTATTATTTCGGCTTATTTTAGCATTTTTCTGGCAAAATCACCACTCTATGAAAAACGTGTCCATTTTGAAAATGTGCTGGTTCGTTCTCTTCACGACGACATGTGTGACAACAATAATATACCGTTGATTTTTACAAGTTATTTTTTATTTCTCCTATTCCTTTCAAAAGCATTTCAAGTTTGTAAAAATCAACGCAATTCCTATTGGTTAGAGCACATCTCTCCACATGATAATTTTTGTTATGTTATTCACTATTTATAAGGATTGTTTTAAGACCCATTTGCACAAAGTGAGTCGCTTTTGGTACCATTTTGGAAGAGTTGCCAAAAATCTACTCACTTTGTCAGAGTGGGTCTTTTACAATGGTTGCCTTCTTCGTAAAAGACGTCGTTTTAATATTGTAGCTAATAATCTATTCCTACTACAAATTATCAATTCACTTGATAATTTTTGGAGGTGGAATTTTGGAAGCTTCTAGAAGTTTCTGGAATTTCACAAAATCTTCAGAACTCCACTTCTCCCTTGAATTTCTATATTTAACTCTCGCGCTTGTTCTCTCTCTCTCTCCCTTCCTCTCGTTTTTGCTCGGGTACTCGTTTCTTCTCCTTCTTTTTCCCTAATTTTCCCTTCTCTAGTGTTAAATCTAGGTCTAGCAGTTGTGTATTTATTCTTGGATTTTAAGATTAACGCTTATTTTTCTTAACTTAATTTTCTATGAGATTTTTCTCATTTAAAATTGAACTAAGAAAACTTGGCCGCAATTTTGAATCATCTGAGAGAATATTGTAATTAGTGTACTTAGTTTCGATAAGTCTATCCTATTCTTTAGATTCTGTCCTCTCGGCACTTTTCATCAAATCAACCCAATTTTGTGATAACTTAACAACCTTAGTCCTTGCTTGGCGTGATAAGCGAATTTATTTTCTGATAATTCGATAAAATCGATATATCTTATCATTTCAGGCCTTAGTCATTATGTTGTAGCAATCCTTTCCTTCTCCGATAAATTATCACTCTGATAAGATCAATGATTGAATTCTAGTTATATCACGCGATGATGACTGAATTCATGAATCATATTTTACACCGTATTTTGCGCAGCACGTTTTTTATTCGAGCATTCGCGCCAAAATACCTTCAAACCAAGTGCAACACCTTTATCAAATCTTTATGATTTGATTTGATTTTAGGCCAGATTTATATCCGGCCTAAAATTTAACGTACCATCACTTTTGTTGAATTTTCGTCCTGGTTTTACACCATCATTTCGAAAAATTCGATGCCAAGTGACAAAATTTGTACGCTCCTTTATGATATTGGTGCATTTAGACATTCACAACTCAGATTTGACTTCAAAAAATCGAGTTACCGTAATCTTAGAGCGCTAATATAATCGATGATTTTATCGATTTTGTGTAACTATTTTCGCTTTTCATGTATCCGGGTTAATCCTATCGATTGACAACAACAAAATGTTTAACCACTTTTACAAACGCGTACAAATTTGGCCTTATACCAAATGGTAGCTATTTGGCACGTCTACAATTTCTCATAACCTTCAAATGGTGCCACTTCAAAGCTGTGCCAAAAAGCTACCATCGTGTACCATTGGGGATTCTTGGGTAAAACCAGGAGTAAGTACCACCTTTTCTCCAATTACAACCATCGTTTTTGTTTAGTATCTTTTATTTTAATTTATCACACTCTGCAAAGAATGTTATTCCATTTACCACATATTGTGTTTGTAAATGTATCTCTCGATTGAACCATTTAGGTGGGTTTTGAAATGATACTAAATGGTACCAAAATTGTCAAGACCCGTCGAAATTGGTTCGAGACTTCGCTGATTTCTTACACAGCAACCATCATCTTCACTAAATATTTGTCATTGGCCTAGTGATAGACCATCTTAATGAGTTGATAAGTGACGAATAAAAGATTTCGAACAGCGGTTTAGTGACAACTACACGTTTAAAACCACTTTATTTACATACACACTAAAAAGACTGACTGAATGAATATCGACAAATATACATACACTGGTTGAGATTGGTCATTTTTCGGTGGAAACTCGGGAAAATGATGAAGATCAGCTTTAAATCGAAGAGATGTCGTGGTGAAGGCAGAAATGGTTTCATTCGACACTCATTTAACTAGTGATTTTAATTAAATAAAAAGCCCATCAGTTCCCCCGAGTTGTCCAAAAGTGTGTGCGGGGTCTATTTTCAAGTCACAATAACTATTGCGCCGAACACGTAGACGAGGAGAGTGAGGCCCGAGGCCAAGTTGTTGACTGCCGTGTAGATTTGCAACCAGTCGGCGTTTGCATCCTGCAATATCCTTTCATTCTTAACCATTATCTAGAGACATAGACGCAGAGTTGACTCTTTCATCCTTAACCACTATAGAGGAAAAAGACGCAGAGTAAGTCGATAATTGCGCTGGCTTTATGCGGACTTAGCTATTTAACCGTAGTTACAGTCGCTTTTGTCTTTCGCAAAGTTAATCTCTGAGAAGGAAAAAGCTACAGCAAAATTGCCTCGAAAATCTTTAATCTCCTATGTGCGGCAACGTTGCAGCAAATAAACAACTTTCCGGTCGGTCGTTGCCAAGCCCCGCCCACGATTCCGGTTCCCCCAATCCGGAAATACTTGATTATCGACTGAAGAGGAGAGCAACTTTCGCTCCTCTGACCTTGACGAAAGGATCGAAGAAAAAGGATGACCGAAGATCTTATGAATAAGAAAAAGATCTCCTTTTTTTTTAGAAAATTAGTCTATCTTTAAATATCCTTACCTTATTCGAAGTTCCATCGGTAACAGGTTCAATCTCCGATCCACAGCATAAATTAGCATTCAGAACCGATGCAAAAAGTGTGTATCGATGCGCTAAAACGTCAATTTTTGCCAAAATCATAGACTCGGCACTTTAGCCGCTATACCAGGGGGCATCGTTCGTTTTACTCTCGACATGGCAGATACAATCACAGTAACGATTAGGGAAATGACGGTAACGGCTAGCGTAAAGGCGTAAAATAGGTCTGAAATGTTTGACTTTCAAGGAAAATGCTAAATTTTCCTTACAAATTTTGGGAACAGTCGCACCAAATCCGACTTGGGGCGTCTTTTCGGCAAGAAACTGGAATGACATGAACTGAAGAAGCAGAGCGAACATTTTAACGTAGATCTGAAAAAAGTCGAATTTTGGACTAAATTTCGGATAATTCTAGGCATGATTTTTGTAAAAATTAAAGATCTAACGACTTATCACTAAGCTATTTGGCCGCGACTCACCTGCTGATGGAATCGCCCGAAGAACGGAGCAATAAGAATGATTAAAGCTGAAACGAGCACTGGAATGGTTAATTCGAGAGTTAAGGTGGTTGATCTTCGTCGGGCGCGAAGGCAAACTTGGAGTTGTTCGGATCTAAAGGTATGTCATAGGCTTCATAGAACGATTCTAAATGATCAAATAACGGAATGAGATCTATAGCTAGGGATCGGGGTGATGTTGAAAGTTGGTCTAAATAGTATGAGATAAGATAGGTCTCATCGTCCCGTCATCTCGTCAGAAAATAGTTGCCTATTGTGTAAATCTGAATTTCAACTATGCCTTACTTATTGTCCCCTTCCTCAGTGATCTTCTTGATATTGGCTTTCTCGACTTGCCAATTCGTCTTGATTTCGGAGATATCAACTTTATCTAGAATGAATTTTGTGCTAGTTTAGATTATTTTCAAAATACCATCTTCCGTTTCCAGGAAATACTTGATGTATCTTCGATACAACGAAGACTGCATTACAAAGCAGCAGTCTTTGAGATCCTAAATTTGAATTTTAAATCAAAAATCTTAGCTTATGCAGGAAAGTAATATATATATATATATACCTCCTAGTCATGTCTAAATAAAAATACAAGCTCTAAGATTAAGGACCTAACATTATGATCAACTTTTAAATCCTAAATTAAAAGAGTCTAAAATCTAAATACAATAATAAATAAATCACAGAATCTCACATTAGGGTAATCACTATAGTCCATTTCGCATTGGGCCTGTATCCTGAATTCCAATCGAGCCGTAACATTGCCCTTGTTATTCGATTCGATATTTTGGTAAGTGATATAGTCCGATGACTGCCCTGCAGTATCATGCCTTAAACATATCGTCTATTGGGTAAACTAGGCGTACCCGCTAACTTTTCAGAGTGAATATCGGGCACCCAGAGGCGACCGAATGATTTTATCCTCAAAGTATCGGTTTTCCATTCTTCTTGGTCCCATCGTAATCGTCTATCCTTCCAGGCCTAAAATTTAAAGGATCTTTGATTTTTTAGAATACTTTTGAAGGAGACACCTTCGATCCAGGACTTTTTATGAATAGGGGTGCCTGATTGGGCTAACAAAATAGTTCTGGGTCGGGGGTGTCCCCTTTTGAAGATATATAGAGAATTCTTTGATCATGGCTTTTCTTTGAAACTTGAAAAATGATATCGCTCTGAAGAAAGTTGTATAAAATCCCTATTTGGATATGTGAAATCTCTTTTGTCTGATAAAAGATCAATAGTCAAGTGCTCCATTTCTGTGTTTTCGGGGGTGTGCATTTCAAATTCAAAATCTTCTTCCCTCTTTTCTTTCTTCGAGCGTGCTGGCTTACAGTTCCTTCTATTTCCTCTTGAATCGGAGCTTTCCCTCTTTTCTTTCTTTCTGTCTTTTACTTTCTATCTATTTCTCTCTCCTCTCTCATTCTGTTTGTTTGATTGTTTTCCCTCGGTCTCTTTCTCAGCACCCTATCCCTTTTCCATTCTATTTCTCTTTTCAGATGACGATAGAAAAAAATCGGACCATATTCGGAAGGATTCAACCACAATGATCACCTACTTCCGGTATTTTTGACAAAAATCTTTTTTCTCCAAGAAAAGCTCGTACTCTTTTCCTATTTGCGCGCGAAATTCGCAACAACTAAAGTGCCAACCGCGCCGAGCCACTCGGTCATGCGGTCATTCACAACAGAACCGGTCACTCCAAACATCGGAAATGCCCGCAAATTGGCGATAAAAATAGAAATCGTCGTGATTATTGGGAAGGAATTTCAGAAGACCAACCACTTTCATGAATCCGTTGATATTCATCTCTTTGAAGATTTCGTTCTGAAAAAATCTGATTAAAAGTTAAAGAATTTATAAAATGTTTCAAATACAGGGATCTTCACGGGTAAGGCACAGATACGAAATTTGTTCTTAACTATGGAAGAAGGCAGGTAAACAGACACTGAAGATTTATACCTGTTCTCTCAGTTAAGGCAATTGAAAGCATAAAATTTTTTGATTTAATAAAGGTACAAGCACAATTTTTCAATACCTATAACCAACCCTATTCAAATCTTTTTTTTTAAATTAATAATATTTTCTTCTTTAAGTAAACATTACATCATCTAAAAGTCGATAATTAGGTAGAGGCGCTAAGCGACCGTGAAGTAATATTCTTTCGAAAATGATCATAAATGGGTGGAAAATAAGCGAAAGTTCCTAATGCCTAATATGGATATATGAAATCCCCTTACCATCCACATATGCCTTAAAGAGACACCAAGGACTTGAACATCCAAAGTTTCTCCGGCAGCTACAGTCGGTGGCAAAAGCATCAAGGAGTTGCTCTTTCCTAAAAATATGACAATCAGTTTTTGGTCCTCATAAAAAATCGAAAATACATCGAAGGCAATAAAAAAGCCTCCAATTTAATTGTTTAACCATTATGATATAAGCCTGGTAGGTGAATTGGAGTTCTTATTCATTAAGTTTTAGGTGTACTTGTTCGAGTTACCATCATTCAACTTATTATACTAAAAAATGAAATCTTAAATTTTCCGTCCAATTGTATACAAAATTAGGCATATCTAAGTGCGAGTTTTTACGAATAACATTTCAAGTTGAAGTTATTCGAAAGTTCTTCTTTCATATTCACAAGTAAGCAAGAACGAACGCTTTCTTACAACCTTTGAGTTGAACATTTGAAGATGATGAATAAGTTCCTTTACCTTGCATTTGGTCGGCCTCTTTGGTCAATTTATAGAAGAGGCATTCCTCCAAAACTTGATATTTATGGTGAGCTACATCCTCGATATCTTAAATTTAGGTGTTTTAATTCATATGCTTAAGGATAGCATCATTAGCCGTAAATAACAGGTCATAGAATATCTTGGTTTCATGGATAAATTATAGGAATTCAGATATATTTAGTATATTTTCCCTTAATTCTATCTCATACATGCATTGGCATAGAAATCATAACCCTCCTATGATATGTCATAGTAAATCAGAGTTTCAAGTATCGACGATAGAAACTCAGGAAATTGGTATATTTCTCCTAAAGTTATCTAATCCATGCTTTATCATAAGATTATATAACCGTCTATGATGCACCGTTAAAAATTAGAGTTGAAATCGTAGAAATTTTGATAAGATGATAAAATTGAAATGAAGATCAGCTTTTACCTGTAATATTGGATTTCCATTTACAGTCGATATCAAATGCATTAGCTTTAGCAGTAAAAATTAGAATACCTAGCGATATGATAACGAGTTTATCAATTTGAATTGAGTTGAAAAGGGGGTGGGTTATAAGCTTCTGTGGTCCACAACAACACCCCAGCATAGTGACCCCCCTCTTCTGAGTCAACACCTCGCCTCGACACACGATCAGAAAAGAGGTATAGAGAGGGAAGACGGTTAGAGGGAAACATAGCTAGTGAAAAGAAAGGAAAAGAATCAGAGAAAAGGTTGGAGAACAAAGACTCTGCAGAGAGAGAAAGAGAAGGAAAGGATATATCTCAAAGAGAGGGGGATTGAGAACAGTTATATGCCTTAGGCAATCCCAAATCTAAATCCGTCCAGACTGTGCGAATGCTTTGCCTCCTCCTTCTACCTCGAAGATTACCTTGAAAACTCGATTTTGGAAGGAAAGACTTTTTCTTGATCCCCAAAAATACTATGATTCAGAAAATCAATATGGGAGTGTTCAGAAAATATGAAAATTGCAGGAAAAAGATGGTCTTCATGGTTTTTCATTGATCTTAGGAGAATCTTCAATTAATTTCTAGGATTTTGGGTTGATTTTCAATTTTTGCTGGTTTTAAGCTGATATTCACCAGAATATTCAACTTATTGTAGTTTTTACCTATCTTTATCTCTTCGTTTTCTGTCCAAACATAATTTGACCCTCACTCTCTCTATCTTTTTGTAGCCACTGTATGCCTCAAACTAGCCTTTCAACTTGTTTCTCTCTTCGCTTTTTGTCCCCTTTTCAAAGCTACTGGATTTCTATTTGTATGTACGAAGTTTTGGAACAAAAACTCTGACAACAGACTTTGTCGCTCGTTGTCTTTACTTCGACAACAGGTCTAATGTCAGAATTTGTTGTCATCTCACTTATTGTGTATGCTCCGCTCTAGAACAAAACCTACCCGATGTCAGATCTTATTTTCGCTTTCGAAATTTTCATTGTTGTCAGGTTTGTTTTCATCCTTCCCCCGCTAAGTTTCAACCTTCACATTTATTTTCATCTCCTATTCGCTCTACTTTCCTCCAATTCTATGCCTGCTCGCTCCATTCGTTTTGAAACGGAGAAATAGAGTTGGGAAACAAGAGAGAACAGATAAGAGAAAGAACACTAGACAAGAAAGAAAAGACGGAAAACAGTCTGGAATACAGCAAACAGTGACTGAACACTTGTCCTTATAGAGCAAAGCCGTTTTTCTGGGTCCGATAGATAGGAAATACCGTAATCCGATAAAAGTCTAATCTTTTTCCGGAAAAGGACTCCAAGAACCTGACCTCAATTTCTAATATGCAGAAGGAATAAAATAAATTCAAAGGACGCATTTTTTATATGACAGATGGCTAGAATATCCTATCCTTAAGCACTATAAAAAAGCCGTGCACGCAGAGGAGGAATATGAATTATGTTCTCAGGCCAATTTTCTGGATCTCATACTTGAAACTTTCGGAAAACACTTCGTATTTCACGATAGCCAATTTATTTTTTAGCAACAAAAGAGAGTAACAAAAACAACGAATAACAAATTTTCCTAAATTAAAGTAAAATCTAAGTCTAAGGATTCTCTAGTACCCGTAAAATTTATAGGTTTCGAAAGTTCAAATTTTAAGAAAGTCTAGTAAGTTTACAGACGTACATAGGCCCGAAATTTGAGGGCAGGAACGGTAGAATCAAATAGCCTCTTCGGCAGTGGGTGTTTACCTAAAGGAGATCAAATATTTTTCAAGGAGACCATATTTTTCAAGATAAAATAAAATTATTCCTGAAAAGAGATTAAAAATTTTCAGAGATCGAAAGTATTCAAAAAGTAAAATTTCAAAAAAAATCATTTTCTTAAAAAGAGATCAAATTTACCTGATACATGCCAGTATTGTATAGGGAGATGAATAGGTCGGAAAGACTTTCTTCGATGACCTGAAATGAAAGTATAAGAAATAAAATCTAAAAGATAAATTAGAAAAAAAAATAAAGAGAAACTACATCGATCCCGAAGTTGTGTTTGACCATGGCGGCTGCTTTTTCGATGACGGATTCGTTTTGGATCGGCGACAAAGTGCACGTCGAATAAACCACCGAGCCACCGACTCTACAGGAACGGATTGCGTTTCTGGAAATTTGTTCCTTTAGTAAAATATAGAAAAAAAAGACTGATCTTTTCCTTCTAAATAAAATGAAATTATAATAAAAAGAGCAAAGAAATTTTTTCTAATCGGGCATATCTCGGAAGGAATAAGCATAGAGAAGGAAAACTTTAAAAATAATATCCTCGAAAAGATATTCTACGATTTTTATTAAAAACTAGTAATTTTAACACCTACACCAAGATATTCATCTGCAATTGCGGTAAGTTAAGTCTTTCTTGAGTGTGTTTGGCAGCAAAAATATTGCCTTCGTCGAAAGAAACCGCAAGTCTGTCTGTGGAACAGGGCACGTCAGCCAGAACCTTAAAAAGGGATGATTAAATCGGCGTCCGTATTCATAAGCGTATCGGGAGCCTTCCGGCGTATTTGCGAATACACGGATATAGGAAGAAATCCCGTTTTAAAAGGGGATATGAAATTCCTTTTAAAAAGATGTATGAAGTTCTGAAGAAAAATATCAAATCCCCCACCTTATCATAGCACTTCAACTCATCCCATCCGTCCCAATTCGAAGCGTTTTTTCGCTTGATGATAACTCTTCCTGAAAATCGACATATGAACTTCGTTTTAAAAGGGATATATATATATAAAATTCGGATATACGAAATTCCACCTGCTTCCTCTGAGTCCATTGGAACGTACATTGCCAAAGACCGCTTCAAATCGCCCAATCTGGATAATTTGAAATCGTTGCTGACGATTTTATCTGTAATTTTTTATTTTTTTTCAAAAACTGAAGAAAAAAATAACCTGGCAATTTGGTGAGCAGAGAAATAAGGCTTTTTCCTCCGGGAGCGGCGCACATATCCAGCATTGTTTCACCTTTCTAAAAGTAAATTTTTAAAATTCAATGCAAATTTTTAAAATTAAGCATTTTACCTTCAAATCCAAAGCCAAAACTGGAATCAGCGAAGCTCCATCCATTAGCCACCATCCTAAAATTAGAGGGAAAGGCTCATTTTTAAGAGTACAATTTAAAATACCAGGAATCTGATCCGACCCTCTCGGAGGCATGGGGAAGTCGGAAATACTGCCTCTCGGAAAAGTGAACACTTTCAACTCGGTGGGCAACTCGACGGTATGACGTCGCAAAGGGATTTCATCTGGATCAGCGTCTTGGTATTGGACTCTGAAATTAGAATCTTCAGGAAAGAAGGATTATTTGTAGCTTTTCCATAAAATTTTAAAAAATTATAGAAAATCTTTTATATTATTTCTCTACCTTCATAAAAATATGAAAATTTTTTTTAACTTTTAAAATTTTAAAAATACCCGATCAGCTGTTCTCGTTTGTTCATTTGTAGGTCGGCCAAAGAGAGATGTCCTGAGGATTCAACGAATTTGTCCAGACCCAACGATGATCGCATCATCGTTTCCTCGTTTTCTTGGTCTTCTTCAGAATTTTCCTGATTTTCTGGAATCGGCTCCGGATTTTTCGAAGACGAGGGGACTTGACTGAAAAATAGGATAATTTTTGAAACCTGGATATGTAAACTCATTTTTTCAGAGGAAAAGATATGTGAAATCCCTTTTAAAAATGATGAGATATGAAATCTCCTTTTAAAAAGGGACATATGAAGTCCCCCACTAACCTGACAATTTTCTTGGCTTTGATCTGTCGTTTCTGGTGCTTCTTGGCGATATCTGCGGTCAAATCGTAGGCTCCCAGCTCGATCAAATCGTCTTTTTTGTCGTACCAGGCTCTGGAAATGGATGTGTGAAATCCTTTTTGAAAATAAAAAGGGATATGTCAAATATCAAATCCTAGAAAGGATGTATAAAATGCTTACTCAGATAGCGTGTTTCCAACGCAAATGTACTTGTTAGGCGTTGTCAAACCGAGTCGAATACTCGGCCATTTGGCCCCATACAGTGGTCCATAGTTGAAATCGAACTGAAAATCGGGATTTCAGAGATCAGCATATATAGAATTCTTCTATAAGGGGGTTCCATATATCCGATTTTGTTTACATTCCAGCTTACTTGATCTAACGCCACCATAGAAGAGGTTTTGGTCTGGTAGATTGAAGCGATCTGGAAATCGAATCTTAATTTCGGTTACATTTTCAAGGTTCCGACTTTTGGCTTGAATTTCTGAGTTTTGGTGCGTCGTTGAATAACGAAATTCGACGTCGGTTGACATCGTGATGGTCTCAGAATAAGTCGGTTCATCTGAAACTTGAAAGATAGGCTTGAGATAAAACCAAAATAAAACACAAAGCTTCGATCTACTAGATCCGTTTTCAACAAAAAAAGATAATAAAAAAGGACAAATTAAAAGACTTTGGTTCGAAACCGTCCGTGAATTACGGCGGACACTTTGTCGAATCCATTTCTCACAAGCAGTGCAATAACTTTCCCGTTAGAAGAGTTAAAGCTCGCAAATTTTCACAAATTATGCTAATTTCTCGTGCTCATTTGGAGTTCGTAAAAATCGAGAAAATCGTGAACAGCTCTTTCACAACTTTGCGAATTTTTATCGATTTTTAAAGTTGCTTTTTTACTTGCATTAATTTCAGAATTCCTCAGATGTTGGCACCGCTGCGTCAGTCTGTTTCCCTGCGCCACTCGCTGGTGTTGGCTAATCGACTCAGGTACTAAACTCCTAAAAGATTTAACCCTTAGTTAAACTAAACTCGAAATAAAAACGTTAGAAATCCTGAACACTTTAAGCTCAGGATTAAAGCTAAATTAGTTTTATGTATACTTTTAAAATTTCGAATTTGATTTCAGCAAGTCGGGTATTTTGACGAACCCGATTCGAGTCGCCTCGACCCTGAATGACGGAGCCAGCAAGGCACACGACCACTCCATGCACTTCAAGGTTGGGGTTACTGCAATCCTCAATTTAAAATATTTTTGTTTCTTAAAATAATAGTTTTCTGGAGCTGCTTGAAATTATTTTCAGTTTCAGCTTTTATTTTGAACAAGCTCAAAGCTTTGAAATAATCCAAGTTGTGTTTCTAAAGTTTGTTCGAATTTGAGCAAATAATAATTTCTCAGATCGAGAGAATCTGGGCGGCGGGCATGGTGCCGATCATCCCGGCTGCGTACTTCATCCACAACCCCGTCATGGACGCTCTCTTGACCATCGCTCTCACTATGCACATTCATTGGTAGGTTTTTTTTTTTTTATTATTTTTGAGAAAATATTGATAGAGTTGATGAAAAAGTTTTAACCACCTTTAGAGAAAATGAAGTTGGTAAAAGGACAACAATTAGTTGGCCTTCTAAAACGTTATCTTTTACTTATTTTGGCTTGACGAATACTTTTTGAGGGGTGTCCAAGGAGTGATCGCTGATTACGCGCGTCCGTTCGTACTCGGCGCTGGGCCCGCGAAACTCGCCAACATGAGCCTCTATCTGCTGACTGGACTGCTGCTGGCTGGTATTTTTTAGCTTCTGCAAATTCACCTAATAATTGAAATAGATAGATAATAATAATTTTGTCTTTTTTTTTACAAATTTTGGCAATCTGACAAATAGTATGTAAAAGCAATAGCATTTTCCTCCAATCTCAACCCTATCCTATTCCTAAATGCTATTTCGTTGGGTCGCGAGGTCACGAAAAATCCAAATAGACTAATTTTAATCAATTTTTATAGTACGATTTTTAATTTTGAACTTCAATTTTTTAGGACTGCTTCACTTCAACACCAACGACGTCGGAATTACAAAGGCCTTCGAAATGGTCTTCTCTCTTTAAAAAGCGTACTCGAAAAATTCAAGTATTATCGATTTTTCAACTTTTTCTTCGTTCCCGCTTACCGTAATTCAAATTCAATTTCTCCTATTTTTGAGAAATTACTAGAGACTCTAGGGTTTGACCGGTTACGCTTATCTTAGAAATATAGTTTTTTTTTTTAAAGAATATTGTAAATTAGTCCGACAAGATAATAAATTTTTTCTTTTTATTTTATTTATTTTAAGAAGTTAAAGTTTCATCTTTGAAATACAGGGGATTTAAAAAATGTTTTAATGATTTCTATTGTTTTCAGAAAATGGTAAAATTCAAAAAGATGTCTCAGGAAAAGCGGAAGAAATGGCAGAAGGTGAAAAACGGAAAGCGCTCCAATCGGAGGACGTTTTTCAAGTTCCAAAACATGAAGAAGGGAATTCAGAATCAGGTAGAATTTTTGATTAACAACTTTTATTTTAAAATATTTATCTTTTATAAAATACCCCTTCATTTTCACTTTTGACTAACTCCTTTCAAGTTATCTTATAATAAAGAGGGTATTTTCAGCCAAAACCCCTTAACCCTTCCAAAGATGCAAAAATCCGAAAAAGAGGCGAATTCCTGGTCATCAACCCTCCAGAGAACTCGATTATCCCTTCCTGTGAACATGGTATTTTCGTTTGTTTACTTTTTGAAGCTATTTTACTTTAATTCTTAGGACCCTGCCTCATATTCGGTCAGAAGAACGGTGACGAGTCGACTTGGCATTATGTCTGTGCCGTTTACAGGTCGGTGTTTTCCATTTTTCATCCTTATAAAATAGTTTTTTTTTCAGAAAAGGAGAATGCGACTTCAGAAGACCGTATTTGGAGGCGAGTGAAGCAGAATCTTCTCAGAATTTGGAGGAAAAGGATCCCAGATACGGGGCGATTTTGAAAAAGTGCGATTTTTAAAAACTGAAACTGGAATTTCCTTGATTATGGAAAGAAATACTCGCTATTGTCCCGCAGATCGGTGCTGCCTAGCCACTCTGCGTGTATAACCAGCGGTCCTTAGCTATGTGACTGCTTTTCTGCACTCTGCTCTCTCTTATTCCTCCTAGTTTGAATGCGTGCGTCTCGCAGGTTATAGACGCAGAGCGGCTAAGCAACACCGATCTAGGCGACAATAGGGAGTATTCAGGCTGAAAACGATCCCGAAGTCGAGCAAGATCCTGTTTTGTGCTGAGTGCATGGACATTTTTGAGAACAAACACCCTTGCGTTTGCCAGTACGTCAAAAGGAGTCAGGTTTGTTTTTTATTTCGATTTTTAAAAACAACAAAGGCAGCGCATTCGTGCTTTTCAAGATAACATCCACAGTAGGAAGTTTTCCTGCTCTTCAAAACTGAACTATAACCTAGCAAATTTTAAATTACTTTGCCTATCAGAAGATCGATATCTTTTTCAGCTTCGTCAACCCTCCCGTCTCCTTTCCGCTCTTGAAAACCAGAATGGCGAAGCACAATACCTCTTCTCCAAAGAGTCTCTCGATCAAATTTGTCTGATGATCCTGTCCTCCACAGTGGATGCCGTCGTTTGCGTCGGGGCTCCAAGGTAAGCATTTTGTAAGGAATATATGAAATCTTTGGTTTTTTCCAAATAGATATTTGAAATCCAGGTCTATGGAATCTAAAAATTCAGACTGTACGAGACCCTGCGAAGAAGCATGAAACACGTGGACGTCTTCCTTCTGGATTACGATACCAGATATGTAAGTTTTGTGATAATTTTAAGAGACTACTGTAGCTCTCAGGCCCCCTTTTGCCCAGCCCTGAAATTCGCTCAATACAGTATGCTGGTGCATCACTTCTACGACGGAAAGGCGAAAAGGAGATTTAGGACTTTCCTGAAGGTAATTCGAATTTTTCTTGAAAAATGATATTTTTGAAAAATTCTAGAAACACTCCTCGATTTTGGTGATTTGCGACCCGCCGTTCGGAGTTTTCATCGAGCCTCTCCTGCAGAGCATCGGAAAAATCAAGGCAGAGTTTGAGGAGCTACAGTAATCATTATTCGAGTTTTAAATTTAAAATTTGAACTAGAAAAACTACAACAAAATAATTTTACTTAAAATCTTCAAATTTATGCTAATTTCTAAATTCTTAATTTTACTTTTTCAGCGCCAAACCTGAAAATCCTGTCTTCTACGGGTGCTTCGTATTGCCTTACTTCGTTGGAAAACACGTCCTGAAGAGTGATGCAAGCTATTGGATGAGTGATCTGAAGGTAAGTTGAGGAATTGAAAATTTTTGAAAAATCGCTTTTTTCAGATTACCTACGATAACCACAAGGACTTTGGGAAACCGGGAAAAAGTCCCGTGCGGATTTTCACCAACCTGCCAAAATCGACGATTCAACTCTCGAGTATGGAAGATTATAGGTAGGCTGAGAATTTGAATTAAAAATTTCATTTTTAATTTTTTCCCGATCTTGACTCGAGTCGATATTTGTTAAATTCCAAATAAAGACATTATGCATTATCATTCAAATAAAAGAATAATACTCAATGCTCAAATTTGTACTCTTTCGAAAATTCGACCCTTTTACCTAATTTTTAGAAAATTTAAAATTTGTAAACTTTGAATTTTTTTTTTTTTTAGATTTTGCGAGATGTGCGAGAAATACGTCGCCTCTACAAATCTGCATTGTTTCCAGTGCGAAAAGTGCCCCTCGAAGGTTGGTTCGAAATTTGAAATTCGGCTTTTGACGCAAATTCGAACTTCAGGATGGATCGACCTATCGACACTGTAATCGGTGCAAAAGGTGCTTCAAGCAGACGTACAACCACTGCGCTAAGTGTAAGGCCTGCCATTTGCCGAAGAGATGCCATCAGAAAGATGAGGAAGAATAGTGATAAGCTATTTGATATTATTGTTGTTGACGTTTTATCATTGTTGACTTTATGAAAAATAAAGTTCTATCAATCCAAACAAATGCTACGATTTTTGCAAGTTGCTTGTGAAGTTAGAATCTTTTTTTTTGCGAATGCACCGATTTTTCTTTGATTTTGGGAAGAGACGGTAGTTTTGAGAGGAAACGAGACAGAGAGATTTTTGAAGAGAGTGCAGAGACATCATAGAAAGGCCTTCGTCAAGTGTGTATTTCTTCCCTCTAGCGCTTTATCGATTTGCGGTTAGAGAGGCAGAGAAACGTGGAAATACCGTGGGAAACGGGGAGGGCGGAGAGACGAGAGATAGGGAGAGAGAGAGAATTTCTCCTTTCGACCCCACTCATTTGTCTTTCTCTCTTTTCCTCTTTATTTAGCCTACTACTTCTCCCTCTCTTTCTCTATTTTTATCTTTCTCTCTCCTAAAATGCAGGACTATTTCTCTCTCGTGCGCAGACCTTCCTTCACATTGCTCTCTTTTTGTGTTGCTTCCCTTCCCTCTTTTCCTTGGGCCTCCCAAATCAGACCCTGTCTCTGCGCTTGGTCTTCACTTTTTAGGCCTCAAAACCTATCATAACTACACTATTAGTGCATGCGCTGCTTTACGTCACCATTTGCCCGCCAACCTTTTCCTTATCTTTTCGATAAGATATTTTAAGTTAGGCGCATTTTTGGCTTATAATAGCTTAAACTTCACTCATTTGTAAGTCTCGCCCAGTTCTAAAGAGGGATCGTTCTAAACTTCAAATGAATCTTATTGGTGAATAGCCGTTTTACGATAGAGTACGGAATGTTTGACTTAATATTAACAATAATTTGAAAGATAATGTTGTGAAAATTTTCTCCATGACGAATTTTCAATCGTGTTGCAAACTTACACAATCCTATTTCTCATCCTCTTTTACATTTTCTCGGAGTAATCTTGGGTATGGCAAAATGTCAGCATCTTGAAATTTTATTAAAAATCTCGGTTCACGAAAATTAGAAATAGAACCTTTTTGCCCTTTAGATATCCTTTCATTAGTACTTTTTACAGCCTAGATCAAGGGAGAGAAAGATGGGGGGATATATGAAATTCCTGCTTTGATTTGACCAAGTCCCGGCCGACCACCTGTTCATTGTGAATGAAGCGATGAAGCGGGGATCGACTTGTTGGCTCTGTCTGTGAGAAGAGGAGTGAGCTTTACACCGCGCCTGGTCACACAGGGATGCACAGCGATGTAGAGCCTTCCTTCCATTCCTCTCTTCATCTTCCTTCCCTTTGAGATTTGAGATTCGAGTATATCTTCGGCCTTGCACAACATATCCCGATCCTAAAAATTAACTCGGATATATATTGATCGATTTTCAAAGTGTCGAATTTATACACGAATTCTTTCTTTATTTATCAGTCATTATTATTTAGTTCTATATGATTTTAAACTGGTAAACTAGTTTACTATCGCTCTTTCAAAAGCACTTTCTGAACCTTCCTATATCAGATCAATATATTTAACTTTTAAACTATTCGGTTTTTAATGATATGCAAAACTTGGTTGTTATCGATTATTTATCGCATTTCATTGCTATGATAACAATTTCAATAGATATCTCGCAAGTTACGTACATATTGATTTTGCCAAATGCTCGCCACTTTTCGTGCTGCCAAATATGGCAGAAATAGCAGAATATCGACTTGACCTCAGACCTTTCACACCCACTCTCTTCTTTCGTCCTTTATGACCACTATTCCTCCAAAACCTCCATTTATGGACTTTCTAATTCCTCGCAAAATTCTCATTTTAGTATATTTTTACGCTCAAAACATGAATTTCTCTTTACTTCTATATAATTTTGGCACAGGGATATATGCTAATTTTCACCAACTATTTGATAGATTGATATTTATTGAATTCATGCACTTTTCATTCATTCACATGCCTCTCATGAATTTCATTTATTCCTCTGAAACTCCCCGATGAGAAATGTTTAATCTACACGCGTCGTCTATCGTTTATGCTGCTGGCCGGCCGTTTGGTTTTCAGGCCTTATCTCTTGTCCTTTTTCCGCCGCTACTCTCAAACGTGTCAAAGTGTCATTCATTCAACATACACACACTCAGAATGTCCCAAATCTGCCATTCAAAAATAATCTTGCTTAAATTTTATTTATCATAAGGCATCTAAATATCATTAGTCCTGGAAGAGCCATAATATTCTTTGATCTTTCATCATTTAGTAAATTTATCATTACTTGAAGAAGCAGATTTATTCTATATTTATGGATACCATAGAACCTTTCTACCGTTCTCATGATAAACGTGTTTCAATTGCTTTTTTCTTTCGACTTTACCATAAATTTTTAGTTTAATATATATATTTTTTTTTTTAAATTTAAGAGCAGCCCCGACTCTACGTGTGGCTACGCGCTTTCCAGCTGGTAACATCCGAGCGCCCGGATCGTAACGAATCCATAACTTCCAACATCAGCAACATCAAGCAAGAGCACCATCACCGAGTTCCGCATCTGAACAAAGAAGACTGAACAATGACGGACGTGAAGAACAACAACACTGACGCTGTGGCGGGAGACAAGAAGGAAGAGCAGCCCGTTGAGAAGAAGGTATGTAAATCGTCCAAAGTCCGAACAGTTTGATCCGCAAAATGTGATGCAAAAAGTTATTGAATCAGTTGTTAATATCCGATCTGAACTCTCTATCTTAAAAGAAATCAATTTAAAACAAAAATTCTGTAAAACATTTGATCGAATCAATCTCCAGGTCCTCGCGAAAGGAGTCAACGGTACCGTGAAGTGGTTCAACGTGAAGAACGGCTACGGCTTCATCAACCGCTCCGACACCGGCGAGGACATCTTCGTCCATCAGACCGCCATCACCAATAACAACCCCAACAAGTACCTGAGAAGTCTTGGCGAGAACGAGGAAGTCCTCTTCGACGTAGTTGAGGGCTCCAAAGGGCCCGAGGCAGCGAACGTCAGCGGACCTGGTGGAGCGCCGGTGCAGGGATCGAAGGTTTGTGCTCAAATGCCGAAAAGCCCCACGAATGAAAATGATGATGATGTTGATATTTTAGTACGCCGCCGATCGTGACTCCGACAGAGGCTACCGCGGTTATCGCCGACGTGGACGCAACTTCTTCCGAGGTGGACATCGTGGTGGAAGCGCCGGTGGCGAGGGAGAGAACGGCGGAGAGGACGGCGGTGAAAGGTAGCTGTCGGGTTCAGCGAGATCGACCTGATGACTGAAACTGTTTAGACGATCGTTCCGCGGTCGCGGCAGAGGAGGACGCGGTCGAGGCGGACGGGGCAGAGGCGGCCCGCGTCGTGAGGGTGGCGTGTCGGAGAGCTCCGCGCAGGGTGATGGACCGAGACGCGGGGGCGGAAGAGGTAATTGCCTGCTCAAAATAACGAAAGATACAGAAACGCCGAAGAGAAAAGAGAACCGTCCCATGGGCTATATGACTTTACCACACAATTTTGCATGTGTATGATGTGAATGTTGTTCTTTCGAAAAAAAAAAAACTATTTATGAGAAAAAATTTCATCAACAAAGAGGGGGAGATAGCGAAAATTTTGTTAAGCTAAACTTCGACTCTTACATAGAGAGCGTGTCTTATGGATGCTTTTTTCCAACCAGTGAAATTCGAGCACATCAAAATTGCAATTTTCAGGACGCGGACGTGGTCGTGGCCGTGGAAGAGGCGAATCCGGCAACGGCGACGGACAAGAGTGAGCAAGAACGCCGAACCACGCTGAATAGATGGGAAGGATAGCCAGATTAAGAACCTCGAATTTTGATCCCAGAAAGAAATTTTGGAAAAATTTTCGAGGGTCCTAACCCTCTACCTTCTCCATCTTCTACCATTCTTTTTACCACTCTTACATACAACATTTTTGGGGAATTAAACCTTATACCTTTTTACATTCTATATATTTATTATATTAAATTTTGGGATCATCTTATGCGTTCGTAAAGCTCCATCTGATTTGAAACGAAACTTTCGAGTTAGACGGACTTCATGAACGAAAAAGTCCAACATCAAATTTCAACACTGTTTGTCTGTTTTTCATTGTTTTCACCTGAGTTATATTGATTCATTGATATGACAATTTGTAGCCTATGTATGCGGTATTGGTTCTGGAACAGGCTTGAACAAATTCTCGAATATTCCAGAACCTGCTGCATATGATAAGTTATTCAATTTAACTGGACTATCCCTAAATTAATTCGAACACTGCTAACATTAAGATCGATCATCCAATTCAACTGTCTAACTTCTAACTAATACATCAAATCTGAGATTAGAAGATTGTTTTCGATTGGCCGGAAGTGGGCGGAGTTAGATCGCCAATTTGCAACTGCTGCATGGTTTTCATAAACCTGGAAACCGTGAGGCAATTGCGAAGAGGCGTTTAGTTTCGCCTATTTCTGGCATTTTTGTTGTTCATTTCTAGGAATCCTCATTCTAACCTCTAAATTCAAACATAAGCGCAAATCCCAACAACTGAGAAGTAATAATTTTAAGATTGAAAAACTCGCGATAATTATGAAAATAATGTTAATGTTCCGAATTGCCAACCACCATTAAGTATAAATTTTAAAATTCTACGATATAAAACTGTTTGTTTTCTTATTGATTTAAACTATCATTCGAAAATAAACAATTCGTTGGAATCAGCTTTATTGTTTTGGGTGTCACGTAAATTTATTTACCGGCAGCAGAGAAATTACAAGTCAAAAACGAGTTTAAGATTTTTAGAAATTTAATGATCCAAGGTCATTTGGGGCTGCATTCTCTGAAATTTCGAAATTAAAATCTGATGAAAAAATATTTGAATGGAAGAATTATCAAATCCTAAGCGATTCTTCTTTAATCGCCGATTTTTATCTTAAAGATTTTCATAGCTCCTAAAAATCAACCTACTGGTGGCAGGCTTCCTCTCATCTGCTTGATTTCCTCCTGAACGTTGGCTGGGAGTGCCTCAAAGAATGCCTTAGCACGGTCATTACGCTCCTAAACCAATTTTAATCCTCCGGCCAGAATATCATATTTTCTTACTTGCTGGCTCAGGTTTGGGTTGGTCTCGATGAAGTGGAGCTTGTTTGCAGCTCTTCTAGCCTGAGGCGGCATGGCATCGATCTAAAATTTCAGTTTTATGACGAAGATTACCTCTTACACGCTTAGAAACCGTATTATGGGTATTTAAGATGTTTTTTAATAGTAAGAAATCTCTAATTATGCTAATTTCTAGCTACAGTAACCTTATCTCCGACCATATCAGCGAATTCCTTGGCGTGCTCGGCGACTTGTTGTCTGTATTGCTCGAAAGCAGTCTGAAATAATTATTATAAAAGCTAAATAGTCTGCTCCATCGCTAAATTTTAGCATAGCCAGCTTTAAAGTTTAGTAATGGAGTAGGTTTTCAAATCGTCCTAAAATACCTTGACATTATCAGGCTGAGTTTCCATGAGTTGCTCAACTTGTTCGTCCTTTTCTTGACGATTCAGGGAGGTGTCTGTTACGACGTTGATGAATTGCTAAATAATTTTGATAATTTTAGTTCGAAAAATCGAAATTTAGGATCAAATTAAATTATTGAGGACTACTGTCGTTTTTTCTTCCAACAAAACTTGCCTGTTTGCACTGATCCGAAGCTCCTTTCAGGAACGTTGGGAGCATGACATTTTTAAACTGCGATTGCTGCTCTTGCGCGAACGCAATGCCGACGAGACACAATCCAATGGCCACAAGCATTCTAAAATTGCTACACGTTGAAGTGGCACACCTCCATTCGGAACAGCCCAATTCGGAACTTTTTGTGAATAGGGGCCACTGGTCGAGCTAACAAAATAGTTCCGAATTGGGAGTGTGCCGTTGAAGCATAAGCCAAAAATATAAAATACTGTCTCAGGTACATTTGAAAACTAAAAATACGACCATGAAGCCGACTTCATCTTTATATAGAACTCTTACAGCATGCAAATGATGTTTATCCAGCTTGGAGAACCTAGGAAATTTTGGGGTTAGTTCAAATAAAACTTGCAGAGTTAGTAGACGTGTCGTATATTAAGAAGGTAGGAGTTTTTCGAGGTTAAATAAAAATAGAACTTTTATTAAAATGAAATTCCCTCATAATTGACCAAGTTTATCATCGAATTCTTTTTTGATGGCCTCAGGAACGTCTTTGTAGATATTTTCGATTTTTGACAATCGCTCCTTTTCGCCTAGCCCGGATTGGGTCATTAATGCCGAAACCTAAATTTAAAAAAAAAATTTTTAAACTTAAACACTTTGAATAAATTTTTTTCTAAAATCTAAAACAATTTTCTGAAACATCTGGAAAAATCTTTTTTCAAATTGAAATAAATGTCTCTCTTGGCATTTTCAAACTGATGGATTTATAAGAGTCGGCCTTTTATTTTCAAAAATGTAAAGTTCACCCTCTGAAATATGGCTTTGGCTTTGTCACTCATGCCTTCCACCGCTCTGTGGACGTTCAGCCTTTTCCTATCAAGTTCTGATCCGGTTTCAGCTTGAAATTGGTAGTAGAGTTTCTGAAATAGTCGGAGAGTCTTTGAGGTAAAAGAGTTCCAATCCTCTATTTTAAAAATAAAATAAAGTATAAAATTATGAGATATTTCATCTTTTGGATTCAATAATAGAAGGTCTCTTAAAATAGAAGAAGCCATAGTTTTCCATTTTAAACTTAAGATATAATATTATGGAATTTTATAATTATTAAAATCTAATAGAAGATCCCGTAAGATAAAAGATGATGATCTTCTAATTATAATCTATACCTGCTTGTCCGAACTCATCGTGCTCATTAATGTCTCTATTTTCTGTCCCTTTTCCGCTGGACTCCATTCAGGGTTTTGAACGATTGCATAGAACTAAAATAACAAAAAATGCCCTTTATTTTGAATACCCTTAATCTTTACGTCATCTTTTTCTTTGTCAGATGCGTCTTGAAGGAACGGTGGGATAACCCTTGTAGGTCCTTTCTGAAATCATATTCTCAGTCATTTTCAACTTAAGCCTGTATTAACCCTTGATTGAAGTATTTAATGAATCTCTAGTACCTGAGGAGCCTCGTCCTTTGGAGGTTTCTGAATTTTCATATCGGTTTGATAGAGGTTGTTCGGTGTTGAAGGTGCTTGCATAACTGGGAATCGACTCGGATATTGAGTGGGGAAATTAGAATAGCTTGAATAGGGGAAGGATGGCCTGAAATAAATGTAAGCAATAAATAAATTGAATATTCTGAGTAATTATTATGGGTCTATGCTAATTACGTTGAAATTGGAGAAATTTGTTGTGGATATTGCGATGAGTATGAAGAAGATGAGGGCCACATAATCGAGGATAATTGCTGCTGAGAGGACGAGTATAGAGGGTTTGGTGGATATTGCAGATTTGGATCTGAAAATTGGAAATAGTTGGAGTTTCATATCTTCCTAATTAAAAAAAACTGATCTTCGTCGAAAATTTTAAGTCTTACTGAAAGGAAACGTGAATCCGTTCATTTGTTGTTGCAAATTAGCCAGACTTTGTTGACTCCATTGCTGCGAATAAGCTCTGGAGAAATAAACACCAAGTAGAATGAGAATTTCGACCGAAAACATTTCGAAAAGTGAAACTCATTCAGTGAAATCGGCTACTTTTATAGCTCGTATCCGAACGAAAATAGCCGTGAGCGAAATTTGGCAGGTCAAACATATCCAGCCAAATCTGGCTGCATCCGAATTGACCCCTGGATATCTAGCTTCGCTGACCCTCGAACCAGTTTTCCTACAGGCAAAAATAGTCGATCAGACCAATTATATTTAGAACATGACAGACATTTGCCACGCTTTGCGATTTTGATTGACAGATAAAAATTTTCGTGTTCTAAATAGAAGAATTCTCAAGTTCTCGACTTCGTGTGAAATACTTACATTTTTGACTTTTCTTTATAGAAAATTTGCAGAAAAGAAAAGCGGTCATATTTGGTCGGTTTGAAAAATTTTTCGTCGATTACCGTTTTCACTTTCGTTTCTCTCGTACCGAGAGTAGCATTCTTTTTTGAATTTGTCGCGCCAAATTGTTATCGTCTGATTCTCTCGTCTCTTTTTCTCAACGCTATTTCTCTGCCACTGGCGTGGGGCCAATCTCTCTCTTCTTTCACTGCGCTCTCTTGTAATTCCTCTCTATTTCGCTTTTTCTAACCTCCAAACCTGAGGCGTCTATTTTCTCTCTCGTCCCGCTTCGATTTCGATTCAAGTTTTGTTCTTCTCACTTTCTTTTCGCCCTCTTCATTTTGTAATAGCCATTATCGATCTCTCGCCGTTTTTCAATAATTTCACTGATTTTCATTGTTAGAGTCGCGTCGTCGCGGCGCTGCGTAGCGCAGTGATTAGTGAGCTGGGTCCTTCTCTCTTCGAATCGATAATTTTCGTGGAATTTAATGAATTTTTGACGGCCGGGTGCGCGCTTTTTGCCACAATTCATGCATGATAAACATCATTTTTGCTCGATTTTTTGGCGTTTTACACGTATTAGGAACTAAACTTTGGGTTTAACTTTGAACCCGGAAAAGAAAGTCCTCCCATTCAAGTTCCAGAAATTCGTTCCAAAGTTTCGAGAACTTGTGGGACACATTTCTGGTCTTGTAGATTGGAAACAAATGTGTGCGTATGGCTGATAGCCGGTGGAAAATGATATGCTTATTTTTTGTTCCGTGCAGTAGGGCAGGCGAGCAGGCAGGCATGCTTTTCTGTGCAAAACGAAAAACTGCAAACAGAGGGCCGCTTTCTGTGAGACGTTTCCCCCACAACACTTTACCTCTATCTTAACATCCATCCATTGATCTCTTTATCTCTTTATCACTTTAGCTTCTTTACCTTGCTGACAACATCTCTATCATATCGCTTCCGGTCTAATAAATACGTCGATTATTTCGTCTTATCAGTAATATTTTGGCCCTTCACCAATAACTTTAGTCTTGTCGATAATTTCTAGTGTATTAGTACATTTTCGATCCATTAATTAAGTTGCTTTGTAACTCTCATCTTATCCGCATTTTTAATTCATTGATCATTGATTATTATTATTATTGACCATTTTATCTGCATATTTTATCAGTAAATTTCGAGTTTTATTAGCTCCCGACCCTTTCTTTCAAAGTCATCAATAACTTGTTTTATCAGTAATGTCACGTGAGATTTCAAGTACCTCTCTTAACTCGTCATTATTTATCCTGTTTATTCTTATCATCGACTATTTTTATCAGCGTTACTTTCAGAATGCCCGAATAGGATATCATATCTAATCACTCTGCCTATCATCTATTGATTATCAGATCTGTTGATAAGGATGGTCGCTTACGGGAAGAAGAACTTTGCCTCGTCAGGGGAGGAGGAATTACTCTGTCCATCGATAGTCTATGGAAATATCGTGGAAGTCTTGCCTGATCAGGTAAACAATATTATGAATAGCATAAGACTAAAAATAAACTGGATTGAAAATAGCAAAGAATTAACATAACTTTCTGACAATTAGCGTGATAATTGCAAGTTAAGGACATAAGAGTCAACAAGTTAATCTAAATATATTGCTAAAAATTAGCATAACATTTACTCATTTTAGCTCTACTGGGCTATGACAACCACCTCAGATGGAATCGAAGCGAAATCGAATCTGGCTATCTATGTATCATTCGCTGATAAGGTATAGTTAAAATGTTAAATTTAAAGATATGCTAATTTAGTACCACTACGAGCCATTCTATCAAGATTTCGGTCCATGGAATCTCTCAGTTCTATATCGACTCTGTAAACTTATCGATAGTGTGGTTACGGTAAGTGTTTTCTGGATTTTGGGTTACGATAATTACACCGCCTCTTTGAATTTCAGAGAGAACGACGACACAAACGAAAAATCGTGATGTATTGTTCGAGCGACAACGACGACGAAGTCGAGAAACTGCGAGCCAATTGCGCCTATGTTATGGCTGGATATTTGGTATATAAATTGAAATATTCAAATTTCGTCCTAATCATCCTAAATTTATAAATACTTAATCTAAACCAAAAAAATTTATGGCATGGAAAAGCGTTATTTCATGTGAAGGATAATTGATTAAAATTTAATCGCATAAATTTTGAAACATAAACAATTCGTATAGATGATCTTCCACGGTCTCTCAGCGGATGCAGCTTATCTGCGGATTGAGCCCGCTCAACCTCCGCCATTCGTCGGGTTCCGCGACGCGGCAATGGGCGAACCGACCTATTTGCTGCATCTGCACGATGTTCTGAGGGGAATTGAGCAGGTATATTAATTTATTTAATTTGAAATTTCTCAGATCTTCAATTTAATATATAAGTAAATTATTTTAAAATGCGATGGAAAAATTAAATTTCGTTTAATGTGTGAATTAGACCATTTTAAACATGTTTAGTTTTTTTTTTATATTTAGAAGTTATTATTTTACATGATTAAATACTTTGTTATTTATCTAATTAAATTTAACATTAATTTTCAGGCGCAACGCCACAAATGGCTAGACTTCAGCACTTTCGACGCGGATGAATACGAATATTATGAAAAAGTGGAGAACGGCGATTTCAATTGGATTATCCCTGGAAAAGTGCTCAGCTTTTGCGGACCGCACAACGAGTCGAAAGTTGAAGATGGTATTTTTATTATTAAATATAAAATCTATTAGTCTGAACTTTAAGGATACCCATATCACTCGCCTGAGACATATTTTGACTATTTCCGGGACAACAATCTAACTACGATCATTAGATTGAATACGAAAATTTACGATGCTAGGAAGTAAGTAATGTATTCAAATATCCCCTCCTAAGATAGGAAGCAATTTACTTAACTAACATTTACTAGACCTCTAGTCACTGAAACCCCAAAACAATACACTGTAAAATCCTTAATCGCTACGTACTAAAGAAACATAGCGAGGGTCCTGCTGAAATTCGATACCTATGGAACGCGAAATTCAGTAGTCCGCAGAGTCACATGAAAATGCAGGAACTGAACTCGGGGGAACAATAAGCACATCCAAAATGAATGTATACAAACATTACTTGCAAAAATACATAAATTAAAAGGATACAAACTAAGCTATAGTACAAAATTATTTTTATATCATCTTTAAAAAATGTTTTATTGAAATAAAAATCCCAGGTTCACAAACGCCGGTTTCGATCACGTCGATCTCTTCTTCATCGATGGCTCTGTGCCTTCCGACGACATCGTCGAGAGATTCATCGATGTCGTGGACACTTCCAAAGGCGCTGTCGCGGTTCATTGCAAAGCTGGTACGGTGCCTCCTCGTACCGTGAATTAAAATCACTACGGGACTTTTACGCGTACCGAAAATGAACCTACTTCTAGGACTTGGTCGTACCGGCACGTTGATCGCTTGCTGGATGATGAAGAAATACGGCTTGAGCGCGGCGGAATGCATTGCTTGGCTCAGAATCTGTCGTCCAGGATCGGTCATCGGACCGCAGCAGGGATTTCTGGTAGACCATTAATTCTTTGTCTTTAAAACCCAGGATTTTAGGTCGACAAGCAGAAATTCTGCTGGTCTATGTCGGAGAGAAACGTGGTCCATCATCCGAACAACAAGCGAAGAGGAAGCAGTAAAGAGAAGAAGTCTTCCTTGAAGAAATTGATGAATAAGGTCGGTTTTTTTCAAATTCAAACTTGATTAAAAATATTCTAGGTCGACGAGATGAAGGTTTCCTGGAAGAATGCGAATAACAACGACAAGTCTGAGAAGGAAAAGTCCTCCTCGAAACACGAAGAGAATGAGGTGCTAAATAATGGAAACTCAAACGTTAATAACGCTAATCCAGAAGTTATCTCTGATGAGGTTTGACTTAATCGTGAAAAAATTAGAAATACTAGAATTCAGACCTACGTCGATTCCGAAGGTCGCTCTCAGGGTGATCGACTTTTAGCTCTGAAAGCAAAGAGTCAGCATCAGAATATGAACCAGAACCAGAACCAGGACCAGAATCACTCGGACTTGAATCCGAGGTCTTCGAATTCTGCAGGAACGAACGGCGTAAATGGCGACCGAAATACAAGATCTTCGAGGTATTTGCATTTCTTAAGAAATAGCTTATGTTTAGACTTAGCAAAGAAAAACGATTTAATTTTAAAATAACATAAGATGACTATGATTTCAGAATGTCGCCAAATTACTCGCCACCTGCAAATTATCAGCATCAATCGCTGAGAAGCTCTCAGAAGCCAAACCATCAGAATAACGCTGTGAGAAAGGAGTTTTTGCATTACGCCATCTACAAATTCCGCAATTTAAGTCTTTAATATTTATTTTCAGCACCGACCCCGACGTCATATCCATTTGTCGCCTCTTCGACATGAGAACCACGATGCCAACAGAACCCAGGGAACCGATATCCTACGATTCAATAACGCGATGATTCTGGAGGTATCATTTGTTTTTTGCAATCCAGTGACTATTAATAAAATTAAGCCATCCTCGACGGTCTACCCGATGGTATCCCGATATGGCAGTCGGGAGCCGACCCGGTACTCTTCCCCGACCACTCCGATCAAGCAACCGCTCCCCACCGGGTATCTGAGTCGAGTAGACAAGTACCGGATGCAGTTGCAGTTGTCACCAATTGAAGCGTCACCACCGGTATGCAAATTATAAATCTAAAAAAAAACATTGAATTGCTCAATAAGTACTCGGGTTTATATTTCAGGATTATGTTCACTGGGGAGTAACTTTTGAATTCCAAAAACTTATTGAGCGATTCTGTATTGTATGAATTAAAATAGTACAGTTTTGTTCCGCATGGCTTGCTGTTCTTGTCGTGGTGTTTGGGTCGCGAAATTTCCTTGACAAATTTCGCGACAATTTGCATTCGAATTTAGTCCGATCGAGGCTGGCGATTCTCGACGTTCAAGTCCGACTATCCACACCTGCCCCACCACGTGCACACCACGCACAGGCACAGGGCCATCCAGGGCACGCCCATCGAGATCCCCATTCGGGTCGAAACTACCGATGGACGGGGATTTGCAACTCTTCCTGTAAGGAGAAGACGACTCTTTGAATGACTGGCATAAATATGAATCTAAGTATGAATAGGCCTGTTGTAGAGCTTGCCAACAGAACAATCTATAATAAAAGGGCCCATTTTTTCCCAAATGTAAGGCATTTCTAGTGTTGGTAAGCCTTAGAACAAGCTATTCCGAATTTAGATTCATATTTTATCTCCGAATTTCGAATTTGAAAACGTGCAGTGTCGTTGATACAGTTTGCTACCGAAGAAGGGTTGGATGAGTTGTGGAATTTTGAAGTTTCGATTTGACCTAAAAATTCGTCCTGTCCTAAAATTGATATGAGACTATAATTGTCGTGATAGTGATAATAATTCGATAGTACATAATCATAATCACCTCCATTAGTTTGATGAGATATGCCTGAAATCTGAAATAGGAGATCATAAAATACCTCTATTTTAGATTTTGGCTAATAATATTGTGAGATTTAGTTATGCATTCCATAATCATCTTTTCGTTGTGTTGTATATTGACATTAATCATTTTCCTGACTTGTTTTCAATTTTGAACGCGGTAAATAACATCAGCTAGTATTTTGGTTTCCGATTCAGGTTTTGCATTTCGAAATTTGGTGAATAAAGATTTTATAATTCAATAAAATCTACAGATAATCTATGTTATTTACCCAATAAATTGAAAATAAGTAAGTGCATGGAATGATATGAAAAAGGAACAAAATATCAACTTTAAGATAAGATCAAAGCTTTAGAAGAATGATGATTTTTAGATCGCTCGAGTTACCGTGAGGTCTGAATCCCAAACTCGGAAATCCTCGAATTTACCCCAGTCCAAGTCAACGTCAGCTATCAGGAAAATGAATCCAAGTAAAAAACTTTCTCAAAGCTTCCCAGAAAATGTTTCCAATTTAGGTGGAAGTAAAGTCTCGAGTTCCCGATCACGACCCTACCCCCCTCCGACTTCGGGAATCCGAATGGAGATGGCGGCGACGAATTACGACTTGAGGTCGAAATCCGGGGCCGGAAAATCTTCACCTGGACGTGAAGCGGCTTCTCAATTGCCCCCGGATACGAGGGCTTTGATCGGGGTATTTTAATTTTAACCTCATTTAATAAAAGTAGTAAACGCATATTAAATGAAAGATAACATCTAGAATGAAGAAAATTAACATCAATGAATTTCATTATTACTTTTTTAATGAGTTTGCTACTTTTATCAATGACCAAGCTTATTTTCTTTAGATAAAATATAACTTATTTCAGCAACGCCGTAGCAAACGACTATCTTCATGATTGAGAAGAGCAGCATTTTCGATTCCTCCTTGACTGCTTCCATAGTCTAGTGGATAAAAGATTAGCGCTTGATTTTTGGTAAAGATTTTCCTGTACTATATAGTAATTTTTAATTTTGTAGTTTTTTTTCTATTTTAAAGAATTCTTTCATTTAACCGAAGGCTCTTATGATATTGTCATAATTATTGTTTCATTTATTTGAAATTTGAAAACAAGTTCACTGCGAAAATTGCCTATGATATTATTGTGCAGCGCACCACTACCTTATCTAAATCGTATATACTTAAAAATGTGCTTAGGTTCAGGTTATTTTTCTTATCTTTTCAGAAGCTGTTAAATGTGCAGCCGACATATTTAAGTTTGATATAGTTAATGTGCTAAAGATTTGTGAGCCTTTCTTGTTCTATCTAAGTCTTTTAAAATATGCAATATGTATAATTTTATGACATCAAATAACTCATGAATTATGCTTTATTCTGACCAAAAATATGGTAATCTCAAACCACCATTAAGCAGTAATATATTCGATTAAATGATGAATAATACTCGTCCACTTTACGTGCATTTTACGTCGTTTTTATTGTTTTAAATACACGATCTTGTATATTTTGTATGCTAATTAATAAAATAAATATGCATTTTACCATGATGAGTCATTGTTTTCCATTAGATCCTTTGAAATCCAGGATCTATTTGTTTCAAACTTCAAAGGTTGCGCACTACTCTTGCATCATAAAACATTTTTGTTTTCGATTTTATTATTAACTAACATTTTCTATCTGCCTGCAATATAACATAACATTAGGATATGCGTTATATTTTGGTACAAAGTGCTCTTTAAAATAAAACATTTCTGGATAGCAAATAAAAGGAGGCGGCGCTTGGATATGTCGACATTTATTAAATCATCGCTTATAAAAATGCTAGCATTTTTAGATAAGATTTACAGACTCATATAAAATTTTATTGCCTAGGTAGCACTCTTGTTTATATTTAATGAGGAGCAAGCTTCACCTTGCTTGAGGTATTAAAATTGCCTTTGAAGTTAGAACTTGAGAAATTTTGAAGTTCGGAATTCCGGAGCTGTGTTGTCATGTTTTTACTTACGTAAGAAGGTTATGGGTCTCTAGGTCTTATTCTTTTCATCTCCAATTTCCACCTTATCTCTTCATAGGTGCATTCTTGAAAAGGAGAAGTCAGTCCTTGAGTGATTAGACATCTTTTCTTCACTGGTAATTGATAATTAGGAACAAATACTTCGCCCCATCCCTTATTTCTCAAATTTGCCCTGCATAATAAGAAAAAAAATTGTGTACCCATTCTTCGTCTTTGTGTGTCATTCAAATATTTCGACGTAAAAATTCAGACTATTTACATATTTTAGCGGATTTTATCGACTATTTAATAACCGTATGCTTTGTCAAAACTGCGTTTTTACAATTTCCTGCTCGTTTCTTGATTATTTATGTAGAATTTTTGGGTTAATATTTCAACACACCACCTGACTAAACCAATAGCTTTGCTCTTAAGTAAATAATTTATCAATTTTTATGAGCTTTTATGGGTTTAATCAGCAAAATCCATTAACCATATCTTGTGAAAAATACCAATTTTTCAAATTTTTATTTGACTTTTCCTTCAAAAGATCAGAAGTTAATTGAAACCTCCTAAAATTTTCCGTTTATGATTTGAAAATGACTCGCTCCCTGCTCATTTTCATTACAATAACGATAAATCATGAACCATCTTTCATTCATAGAACTTCCTCTGTGTCTGTGACCTATCTAATGGTTAGAGATAGTCCTAACGACAGAACCTTGACCATTATTTATTGCTAGTTAGTTGCAGGCAAAGATATCATATTTCTGCACTGTAATTCATTCATTTCCTCGAACTTTCATTTCTTGCAAAAATTTGAGATTTCCAAGATCGATATCTTTCCCATATGATTGAGAAAATCTTATGCGTATTTCGTAAACTTTTTCTCGAAATGTTTTCATCGGTTTTTTGTTTCTTTTTGGGGCTCTTATGCGTTGAAGCATAACATTAGCGAGAAGATCTTTCGTCATATGGCTAAGCATAGGACTTCAAACTGTTTGGTATATCCAAAATTTGCTCAAACCAAGATCACACAATTTGTAGTAAGCATTTCCGCCACGTGAAATGGTCAAAATCTGCCGATATCGAGAACTTTCGCGATTTTTTGAAGATTTCTCAAGACCTTTTCTTTCATTGTTGAATTTTTAGACAATGGGCCTCGCTCTTTCCAATTTGTAATGAATCACTTCCCCTAGACTCATTTAACCCGAGCATTTATCATCCTGAACCTGAAACCTAATTGTTCAACATTTTTCAATTATCTAATTGTTCTAGCGTCAGTCGTGCTTTATCTGACTTGTTTTCTAAGTCTCTGATCATTTCAAAAATCGCATTTTTCGGCATTTTTTAAATTTCATAAGGTAGTAAGATTGTAATTTCTTCTCTATTTCAACGTAATTTTTCATTAACTACTTTTCTACCTCACAAAATTTACAAGTCGCTTATTTTTTCTAATTCTTTTAAAGATAATTTTAAATTTTCAGAAATGCGTTACAACAATCTGCTGAAGTATCTACTTTTCCTGCTTTTGGTCGTGTTTCTGATTTGCGACGCTCTGAACGTACCCAAACACCGACATCACGGTCGAAGGGTAAGTTTTTCAAAAAATCAAAACCATCGACCCTCGAAAATCCTTTGTCAATACAGATTTTCACGGCCGGCCTGCTTTTGTTGTTTCGGATTAGACCAGTAAATTTTGTTCGAAAAGTGATAATTTTTATCGATGGCGCGACAATTTCATAGTTCTCAAGAAAATTGTGTAGCTTAATCTGCTTACCAAATAATCTTTGCATGAAAATCTGAGAGTTCTTAATTTTACGGATGTCACGAAATTTTTCTTGACAGCAAAATTAAATTTCTTGGAAAAAGTACGACGGAATTTTTAACTTGAAAATCTCACAACCTCGAAACTTGAAGCAACAGTTTGTACCAAGGATGAGCAAGAATATATGAGCCCAACTCGCTTGAAAGTTCTGAATGAAGTTCGAGTTGAATTTTTTCGAACTCTGTACATCCCTGCAAATGAGAATGTTTCACTATTCTCTTCTAACCTTGCATACTATGCTATCAAGTTAAAAAATTTCCAAATACTTGTAAAAATGACTTTCTGAAAAATTCGAAATTTCAGCGTCACCGTCACGTCAAGAAGTTCCCGCCACGTTCCGAGCGAAGCCCCAAGGACTGTACTCATTTGGAGGTTCACATGCGCTGCGGTCCCGAGAAGTACTGCGAGAAGAGTTGCGAAAACATGTTCAGGTGAAAAATATCCATTTTATCACTTGGAAAAAAGCATAACATCATGCTATGAGACATAGGACAGAATAGGCTAGTAGATAGTAGGATAGGTTTTTTCACGCACTATTTCACCATATCTCGTATCGTGATGCCATTTTATTTTCAGTTTGCATCGCTTTTTTCCCTTAAAAATCAATTATCAATTTTCAGCCCTCCAAATTGTATCAGTAGTCTGACGAACCCCAAGTGCTACTACCCACGATGCGTCTGCAAGGAGGGCTACGTTCGGGACGAGAAGGGAAAATGCATCAAACCGCACAAATGCCCCAACATGTACTTCGAGGGAGCTTTGGAGCCTGAGGTAAATATTTCTCTCTATATGTATTTGTCACCGACTGTTCACCATCATAATTTATACTAGTCACCGAATTTTAGGTTGGAAAAGGGGAGAAAAATCTGGTGGTATTTTTTTGAGAAAAAATAGCGCTAAGTTAGTGCCAAACATAAGATTCTTTAACGGTGATAAGTATAAATAGCGATGATGATGACTAGCTGGCCACAAATATAGGAGATATTCATTTTTTGTTTGAAATCTGCAAATTCAACCATTTCAGGAGAACGCGCTCATGATCGAATTCCGACCTGTGAAGTTCACCAATCTTCACTCTCACAAGGTCAAGAAGCTGAGAGGCAACAGACTAGAGCCGTACGAGGACAAAAAGGTTAAGGTCTGAGATACGACCTAAAAATTAGGCAAATAATAAAAGCGGTATAATAGATATCAAATAAAAATCCTCATTTTATGGACTTAGATTTTCATTAGATTTCAACGTACTACTTTTATTAACTGCCTAAAATTGCTAACTCTATTTCAAATTCGGAGATTTTCGCATACTTTAGGATAAATTTTGTTGTTAATTTTTGCTTGTTTATCTGAATAAGCCTTTTCGGGGATTTTTCAGCTCAGAAAAATTGTCCCAACAACCTCGGACCCAATGATGAAACATAATACGTTGTATATTTCGATGCTTTATATATTGTGCCTTTGTATGTAATTATGAGAAGTTTTTCGGAGATTTTTTGCGAAAATAATGATCTATCAAATATTATGATTCTTAGATCATTATTTTCTTTCTTTTGCAAAATAAAGACCTCCCTTATTTTCTTATGATGGTACTGGGTAGTGCTCTTTGACGAATTTTGCTGTTCTCTTTCTATTTATGATGGTCTGATAAAATACCTTTCAAAGCAAAGTTTGTATCTGTTAAACTGCCCAATTTTCTATTTTATAAATATGTCATGAAAAGTGAATTGTAATTAAATTATGGTATTCCGCTATAAATTTTTATGTCTAATCGTTCAAAAATTTCATGAATTTCTGTAATTTTATGCTCGTAAAAGTGTAGCATTTATGAGGCTTAGACATTTCAACTCGAAGATCGAGACAAAGGAAAATTCAAGAGTTTTCCATGTCAGTGACCTTATCACCACTTTGCCACTTATCTTTAATTTTCTCGGTTGGTAATGAGTGCTAATTAACATTGCTAGAGAATAGCCCTTAACCTTATGAATTTAAGAGACTTTAAGAAATGTGATCAGTTAAAAGCACACCAGAAGGTCCAATGAAATTGGATGATAAGCAAAAATTCAGAAATGTAAAAAATTTGATATTTTCAAAAGAATTGATTATTGAATTTTTATTAGCGCGTCCTAAGAAATATTTTAGATAATCACTAGATGATATAGAAATTGAGTCACGTTTTTTGATGACATAATTTAGTGAGTTGCTCATAACAAAGACGTAATTGTTGTGACGTTTTAGCGATTATGACGAAAATTCTTCGAGTGATTAATTTTTTGCTCATTTCTGATATGAAAAATCAGGTCAATCGGGTGTTACTAAGACGCTAAAGCAAATATTATGAATTTCCTTTAAAAAAAGCCTAATGTAAACAATTCATTAAAGCGTCGTAAAATTTAGGTAATAAAATAATCAACTGATACTAAGAATAATATCTGTGAAAATTGAGAAAAATCTAGAAATAATAAAAATCCTAAAAAAAAAATCTCAAAATTCAAGATTTAAAAATTACGGTATGAATTTTTCAGTGAATAAAACCGCCCTTAACATTTGTTTCATCGTCAAGTGCACGACGTTGCCCACTTCGTCGGTTATAGCGTCAACCTTAGTTTCGAAATTATGATAATTTTAGGATGTTTGAATTTTTAAGATACCAAAAAATTTGAAAACTCCGCGAAAATATTTTCCGTCCTCTTCTTCTTCTCATTTCTACCGACATCGTTCGATTTCATCATAGCATCTAAATGAGCCATCGTATAGTGGGCCTAAATCTTGAATTTCTAAAAGATCAATAGTTTACAAATTTACTTTCTCCGCAACTTCTTGTAGTCTTTCATCTTGCGCCAATTTTAACAAAATCGATTCAGCTTTGTACATCTGGTAGGCTTCTTGAACCTCAGGTCTCAGCGTACCTATCAAAATATCCAACTCAGTTACCTAAAGCTTAAACTTATTCTAGGTAAACTATTTCTCTAAAACTTTTCGCAATTGATTTATCCCTTTCGTTCGATAAATGGCCATAAATTGGGCTATAACTTCTTGAGTAGTATTATAGAGGAAGGTGGGTTTAGGGGGTGGAGCCAAAGATACCTAAATTTAAAATTTAGGTTAGCTGACTTTAAAAATTATTTAGAACTAAACTAAATCTCATGCAGGTCGAAATCTTTTCATGAATTATGAATTTTATAGAAAATTTAAACTCCATTTTTTTAAAAATAAAAATCACCTCATCTAAATTGAATTCTTTGTACGTCAAAATCGAATTTCCTAAGCAGAATTTATACAAAAAAGTAACGAAAATGCACGAATAATAGGAGTAAATTCTAGTCATAGAAGTGCATACATAGAACCATTGAAATCGAGCCCTGAAGATCTATAGGGACTATAGATTTGCGAAATCGAAAGATGAAAAAAGAGGCGAGAAATTTCCTCAGAAGTGGATCGCCAAATATTATTCTTCGCACCCTCTTAAGATTCTGCGCCAAATTTAGAGTTTAAGTAAAAAATATATTTTTTGAATAATATGAAATGAAAAAAACCCTATAATTTAGGAATTAATAGTTTACCAATTGGTAGGCCATTTCTAAAAGGCGGAGTAACAGTGATTTCTACTAAAATGTGAATTTTGTAATTTCAGTCTCCTCAAATAGCCGGCTAATTTACATCAGGGCTACGCGAAATTTCGACTTCGAATTAAAAAATTTTTTAACTTTGCGTAACTCTTTTCATTAGTAAGTAGTCTAAAATTCAGGCATTTGAATCTTCATCTCAGTTGCGCTTTGAAATTTTCAGAGATAATTTAGGTAAAAATTAACTTTTTGGAAAGATTATGCATTCATTTCCGAAAAAAATGCTAAATATCATGTTTTTCCAATTTTTCACTGTCAAGTATGAAAATATTGTTACATTAAAGCTTTATTCAGATCGAGTCTGATTAAATATAGTAAGTGCTTTCAATTTCGTACCCTGAAGGATGATAAAATTGTGTCGTAATATTTAGAAAGACGTAGAAGGATAAGTAGAAGTGGCAAGAGATAAAGCTAAAAGTTCATAATTTTGCACTATTAGTAAAAATGTACTGAATAAATCTGAACCACTAGGAAAAGATATGATACAAATTTGCAAGTAAATAATAACTTTACTAGGTTTGATACAAAAAACAATGGGACTCTTGGAAAGTTTAACCATTTTTCGTTTCAACAAACCTTTTTTCTAAAAGTGGTTGAACTTTAGAAGAAGCCAAAATAATATAAATAATCTTCACGAGAGAGCGAAATCTACATAGAAATGTTTGACGATAGTTTAACCGATTTCAAGAAAAATCTATACATTTTGGATTTCGAATATCCGGATTTAGCTTGGCGGATTGTGGGGGTTTCTCATGAATACTTGGCGTTCTGAAAATTCAAAATAAAAGAAAATCAATTCTATAAGCCTAAAATATTTCGAACATTTCTCATTATTTTTTCATGCTAATCACAATACTAGTACATTGTGCGTAACATTGACGAAAATATGCTCCTAAAATTAAATGACTGGAATATTCATGCATTCTTATCATCGCCATTCATTTTTTTTTTCAAATTTTTGAAGATTAAGACAATTTCTTCAGTTTTTATATACTCGTCGGAGAAACAAATCTTCAAAATTCTTGAAATTAAAAAAAATCTTAAAAATCACCATTGTTGGGACCGCTGAAAATGTGCAGGTTGGGTACGTTGTTGGGGGTGAGCTGTTTGACGGGGGACGTGTCGAGAGAGA